>VCMQ01000002.1:0-1200000 GCA_007113905.1 Teratosphaeria zuluensis
TGGAGCGGAGGGGAGAGGGAGGGGGGGGGGGGGCAGATGACGGAATTCGAGGGTGTGGGGTAGCGAGATCCTCAAAATTCATGTGCGGGGGCGTGGCAGCGAGATTTGAAGCTGTAGTGACAAAGACGCGGGGATGGGGGCGGCAGGAACCTCAAAATTGTCAAGGGCGTGAGAATTCGATACAGGGCGGGGTCGGGAACTTCAAAATCATCAAAAACAAGACGGGCGACAGCAACAACCTATGTCACGAGCAGCGCGAGTGGCGGCGGCAAAGGGATGCCGAAATTGGGCAGAGGGCAAGCGATTTTGGGTCCAGGGCGTTTGCCATGGGTGGGGGGCAGTGGGTGTGGGCAAAGGAAGGTCAGTGTGGGCAAAGGGCAGTCAGTGTGGGCATGGGCCAGCCTGTATGGGCAGGGCAAGGCCGGCAATGATCAAGAGACAGCGGCGGGATGAGAAAGTAGACGGCGATAGTGCCTGGTGCGAGATTGAGAGGCAGCCGGTGAGATTGAGGGGTGCCGGCGATATTGAGGGGCCGATTAGATTGGGGTGGGCGATATTGAGGGGGGGGCGATATTGAGCAGGGGCGATGTTGAAGGTGGGCGATATTGAGGAAGGGCGATATTGAGGGGGGGCGATATTGAGGGGTGTCGGCGAGATTGGTAGGCAGACAGTGCGATTGAGAAGGGGCGCCGGCGAAATCCAGGGGTACCGGGCAATATTGAGGGGCGCCGGCGAGAATGGGAGGCAGACGGTGAGTTACAGGGGCGCCCGCAAGGTCGGATGGCGCCGGGGCAAGCAAGGTTTACTGCTGGATTTCTGCGGATCGCCACGAGCCGACGTAGATGCTGAGCGAATCATGTTGCTGTCGTAATCTATGCTGCCCGTGCTGGGCGCTTCATGTCCATTATGGGGTCCTCTTTTCTGCCTTCTGCGCTCAAGCCAGCGCCGAGGTGGTGGCCACGTTCTTGCTCCAGGTGGCATCAGTTCTGGACGGCCGCTCGTCCAGATTACAGTAGCTCGACGCGTCTGAGGCGTCGAGCCCATTCTCCGGCCAATACTTCTCAGGCACCGGCAGCACCACAAAGGTGTTCCTGATCCGGCGCAGGCACACCTATCCTGGTCAGCATACAAATCGCCATGGGTGGTGAGGAGAACTTACCCTGTGCTGGGTGAAGCACTGCTTGCAGGAATACACCATTGGATCCTCCGAGGTCCAGTTCGTCTTGCTATTTTTCAGCTCGTTGCCCATGCAACGATACTGAGAGGTAGCCCGGTTCAGATACTGGGCGCTGCCGTACTTGCGGCGGAAGCCAGCAAGCAAGCCGAGCACCTGGTCAGTGAGCTCCTGCTGCTCAGCTGGTATGTCTGCCACCCGTAAAGTGGCGCCGCTCGTGTCGGTCACCAGCTTTATTGAAATGCCGTTCGATTGCAGCTCATTCTGGATGGCTGCAAGTTCCTGGGCGGTGGCGGTGGTAGGAGGCGCGGGCTGGTTTGGCGGCGACTGGTCTTGCGGGAAGCTACCAACAAAGTCAGTAAAAGTCCACACCTGTGAGGATCTAGGTGACGGATGAATGGCGAAGGGTACCAGCAAGATTCTGCGGGTGGTAATGCCGGTGAGGATGGATGATTGATGGGGGACGGCGAGATTTTGTGGGTGCCCATTGAAGGCAGTAGCGGTGGCAGGATGGCTTACCTTTCATCTTCATTCTCCTCCAGGTCCTGGTAGTTCTCCTCCGCAATCTGTGCCTGCCCCCGCTGATTCAGACGGTTCCCCAGCTGCTGGACCTCCGCCTCCAATTCTTCGATGCGCTCATCCTTTTCACGCAGGCGCGCGAGGCGGCGCTCACTCTGGCGTTCGGTGGCATCCAGCTCGGTCTGCAGCTGTTCCTGGCTCGTCTGTGCGTCTTGCAGCTGGGCCGTGGCATCCTGCAGCGCAGTGCGGTTGACGCCAACCTCACGACGGGCTGCGTTCCGCTCTGCCCGCAGGCGAGTCACATCATTCCGGAGGGCTGTCAGATTGGTCTGCAGCTGGGTCTGGCGGGTGTGGTTCCTGTCCTGCTCGGCCTGCAGTGCCTGGCGGGTGTCGCGTAGGTCGGTCTGCAGCTGATTCTCGATTGTGCGGCGCTCAGCTTGTGCGGTTTGCAGCTGGCGTCTAGTATCCAGGAGCTCGTCTTGGGTGTTGTTGAGGCGATCGGTGATGTCTTGGACTTGCTCCTGGGTGGTGCTGAGTTCATTGCGGGTGGTGTCGAGATTGCTGGTGGCAGCTTGCAATGCGGCTTGGGCGGCATTCAATTCGTTCTGGGTGCGTGTGAGGGTGCTTGAAAGCTCAGTCTGGCTAGTACGACTCCCTTCTTGGGCTGCTTGCAATTCGCTTGTGGTGGCTTCGAGCTCAGCCTGCGTGGTCTGAAGCTGCAGCTGGGTTGCACTTAAGTCGTTGCGGGAGGTGGTGAGCTCATTACGGGTGGTGGTGAGCTCGTTACGGGTGGTGGTGAGAGCTTCTTGGGCGGTGGCGAGGGACTGTTGAGAGGTGGCAAACTCATTGCGGGATGTGGTCAGCGCTTCTTGGCTGGTTGCGAGCTCATGCTGGGAGGTGGCGAGTCTTCCTTCGGAGACGGCGAGGGATTTTTTGGTGGTGGCCAATTCATTGCGGGTGGTGAGGAGGCTTTGTTCGGAGGTGGTCAGAGCTTCTTGGGTGGTGAGGAGGCTCTGTTCGGAGGTGGCCAGTGCATCACGGGTGGTGAGCAGCGTTTCTTGGGCGGCGGCAAGGTCGCTCTGTGTGGTGGCGAGGGATTGTTGAGTGGTGGCCAATTCATGGCGAGCGGTGGTGAGAGAATTCTGGGAGGTGGACAGTTCATTGCGGGTATCGGCGAGAGAATTTCGCGAGGCGGCCAGTTCATCGCGGGTGGTGGTGAGCTCGCTCTGTATGGTGCGCAGTGTCTCTTCATTCACCTGCAGCTGACGCTCGACGGTTTGGAGCCTCCCTTGGGCTGTGTGGAGCTCTTGCTGGGTGTCTCTCAACCCAATCTGTGCTTCCTGCAACGACTGTTCGCGGTTCTGGCTGATGGCGTTGACAGATCTGTTCTCTTCTTGGGCAACAGCGAGGGTTTTTGCAGTGGTCTGCAGCTCATGATTTGTCCTCTGCAAGCTTTCTTGGGCGTCCTGCAATAACTCGTCGCGCTCCTGGATCGTGGTAGTGGCGCTCTGCAAGCTCTCTTGGGCGTCGGTGAGGGTATTTGCAGTGGTCTGCAGCTCGTCTCTGGTGTCGATCAACTCTTGCTGGGCTGCTGCTTGTCGTTCCTGGGCGGTCTGAAGGTCTGCCCGGCTGTCCTTCACAGTCTGCACCATTTCGTTCCATTCATCTATCGTGATCCTGGCATCCTGGAGTTCTGCATCGGTGCGGGTCCTGGCATCTTCACTCTCTGCCAGCTGTTGCCTGAGTCCCGACACCCTGGCAAACTGTCTGTTGTATCTTTGCAGGGTGCGAATCTGCTCCTGCTGATCGTCCAGCTTGGTTTCCAGTCGTTGTGCTGCCACCTGCAAGTTCTCGCGGACCTCACTATCCGTTTCCTGGGCAGCTACAACTTTCAACTCGCTACTCGGATTAGCATCGCATCACAAGAATCACTGCGGATGGCATACTTAATGAGATTCCGCGCACCAGCGTTCGTCTCATCGCGCTCCAAGGCTGCCACCTCTTCCGCAAAACGGCGCTGTGTCTCGTCCATAGTGGCTTCCTAATGGTATCGGGTTATCTGGGCGGGTATTGCGGGTGAATGGTCGCGGACTGCAGTACTATGGCGGCTGGGTTATCGGGATGTGTCAACCTGCAGGAATTAATTGGTGGGCTCCTAAAGCCGTGCCAAGCCCGTCGCTTAATCGGGTCCGCAACTTCCGCAGCGAAAGATCAAAGCATGGGCATCGAGGAGAACATTCACGGGCACCAAAGAATTTAAAATACCATCCGGCTACATATACACAGTCTCTCCGCTCTACTGAATGAATCCGAGCTGCCTCGCCACCGCCAGGAGCATCTCCGCTCTTGGGTGCGGCCGAAACTCAGCCACCGCAGCCGCCAAATCCTCCCAGCTAGGCGATTCCTTAGAAATCATCTCAATCTCCCGACGGTGCACCTCCACAGTCGCAGTGTTCTCCATTACCCAGCGATGGTATTCGGCCCACTGCTGGATTGTGCGGCGCCCAAGAGGGACGGACCGCCCAGCAGGGTAATGGCTGAATCCGGTGCCGCTCGTCACGTAGCCTTGCCCAAGCCTGGTGAGGATGATCTCACCCAAGGCGGCATCTGACGGTCTCGAGCACAGGTAGACAATGTACTGCCCGAGATGGTATCCTTTGTCTGGGCAACGTCTAGCCAGGCACGCCTCAAACAAATTCATGAGGTGGTTAGAGCCTTTGTGGTCTCTGTGCTGCTTGAGACGGTCGAGTAGGCGACAGCTGAACCCAAACTCCACGAGATAACGGCTGAACGGCTTGTCGTGGTCTTGTGCCGGCACGGCTGCCAGGGCGGCGCTCAGGTATTTGTGGAAGGTGCCAGCCGAATCCAACCTGGTTTTGATTGGCAACTCTTCATTGTTGCGCAGGTACTTGCGAACACCGCGGCGGATGTTGGCCATTGAAGTTCCGGGCGCCTTGTATTCATCGACCCATTCGGCATACGCCTCAGCCTCATTGTCCCGGTCGAAGCAATAGGTGTGAAAATCATCCAGGGCGTCTCGGAGGTCTTGGACGGTTGGAGACTGCCCGTCTTGGTCAATGAGCGCCTGCATGTAGATGCCTGGGTGGGCTGTAGTCTCAGCGCGCTCTCGGTTCTGGTCAATCAGGCGACGCTCAACCGATTGCGGGTTGGCATACTTTCTTGGCAGGTCTCCTTCAAGAAGCGCGGCAGCAATCTCAGGCTGCACAGTGATGTAAAATGTGTAGGCGTCGTCCAGCACGTCATTCAGCTTGGCTCCGTGGAGAGTGGTGCAGCTCAACTCGTGCTGGCAAACGAGACGAATGAATGGCATGATGCCTTGCTGCAGTGCTTCCCGGAATTGCCTGGCAGATTCGTCGCGGTTGCGCAGCCCGCTTGGATCCAGCGCCTGCGTCAGGTGGTGTGGCATCCGTGGCGTCGCTGTGAACTGCGTTTGCCCGTAGGTCTGCGTATACCTGGTGCGGACTGTGTCGATCGATTCACCTTGGGTGGCTGCTGCAATCTCGACCCAGTCGTCTATGCTGAGTTCGAATGGGTTGGCGTAGCGCATCAAATCTTCACCAGCTTCCAGTTCTCCGTCGTCCATGACGGATTCTGTGGCGTCATGCTCGTCTCCGGCCACTGCAAAACCTTGATCGCTCGCCTCGAAAGTGGCCTGGTGGTCTCCAGCAGTTGATTTGCGCTCGTCAAAGTTCTGGTCGTCTCGAATACTAGAGATGCGCTCATTGTAATCTTGGGTCTCCTCCTCTTGATCACCACGGAATGTATGGTCGCTCGGGACGGAGTATACTTCATCGTCATATAAATGATGGTGCTGCCGTGCTGCGGATGCCTGGGAATCTGGAATGCGTGAGATTGACGACGGGATTGCTGAGACCCGGTCTGCTCGAGCTGGTTGGTTGCCAATCACCGGCCACGGCCCAATGGGTTCCTGGTCAAAACGGCTTGCGTCCCAGCCTTTCTTGATGTATACTGCCCGAGCCAGGTTTCTGGGCACCACTCCGATGATTCTTTCATGCTCGTCCGTCCCAGGTGCGTGCAGATTGAGAATAGATAGGACATCATTGTTGATGTTTGATTGCCGATTCTGGCTTCGGGCAGCAGTGGTGTCTACTGAAGAGCTTGGGTCGTTGGAGGACGGCTGGTACTGCGATTGGGAAGACATTCTGATCGGCTGCGGATTGGTATTGGTGAGTGTTTGCTGGAGCTTGACAGGACTGGGTGGTTTACGCGTGGAATGGGGAATCACAGCGTGTCTTGCAATGGGATGTTCGTACGGAAAGCACGCTAGGAACTCGCTAAATTATGCTGAAGCCTGAGGCCGTTCTCGGGTGGCAATCTATCAACAAGGTACGTCAACTCTACATGTAGCCGCCTTGGATTCTATACCAGAGAATGACAGTGTTGTTAATCGTCCCAGTTTGATTGTGTTGTAGTAGGTATCTCTTCTGCTGCGGACGTCACCTGGGATTGGTATTCCCAAGGCAGGTGCTGCCTGAGATTACAATGGAACCCGTGGCAGGCACGCCCGTGGTAGGCACGCCCATGGCAGCCACGACGGTAGCAGGCACGAATGTAGCGAGGTGCCACCTCAAAACCAATGACCATAGCATACCCACAACCATAGCGCCCCCAAACTCATACCGTCCACCAGTACATAGACTCCACCATGGCCTCCAAGCAGCAGTACGCCTTCGCCCGAAACTACAACCCAGATCACACAGCCAGACAGCAGCGAAATGAGAGACAAGCAGCAGAGGCAGCACGTGAAGCCAGACAGCAGGCGGAGACCGATTGGGAGCGGAATTTCAAGCAGCTCTATGTCGAATTCATTGAGAACCAGAACCTGCACGCCCAGGACGAGGTGGAGACCCGCGATTATCTTGGAAACCTCTGTGAGAGAGTGGTCAATTACGACCCATTTGCCGAGCTTGTACGTCGCCTGATATAGAGCCATCCGTGCTGGGGAGCTAACAATTTACAGGAGACGACCGCGATTGAGTGCAATCGGCGCGGCATCGACCGCAGACGGCGAGAAATTGAACAGAACGACACTGTCTCCCACCTGAACCAGCAACTAGCGATAGCTGAGCAATACCTGGATGACCATCTGAACCAGGCCCAGGAAGAAGATGCAGCCGCCGAGCTCCGGCTCGCTCAGACAGCAGCAGAATTGCGAGTCACCCAGCAGCGGATGCAGCGTGACCTGGCGCAATCTGAGGAAACCAGGCAGGCCAGAGACCGCCAAATTGCCCAGCTCGAGCAAAGTGTCGCCCAGGAGAAGATAGCCGGCATCCAGATCCAGCAGACCCTCGACCGCACGACCCGGCAGCTCGCAAATGCCCAGCAGCAGCTCGATCATAAGTCCCAGCAGCTCGATCACAAATCCCAGCAGCTCGACCAGACATCCCAGCAGCTCGACCAAACATCCCAGCAGCTCGCGAGCGTCCAGCAAAAGTTCGCTTCCTACCAGAGGACATCCGACACGCTCATGGGCGCAGCCGCCGAAGAATTGAAGCGGGCTAGAGAAAAAGACGCCAGGATCCGCGACGTCATCAAAGGGTTCGGAAAGCGCTCCATCGAGAGTATGCTGTCGCTCCACAGCCTGGAAGCCATGAGCAAGGCAGCCGAAGAAATGCTGAACGACGAAGCGTTAGTGAATGCATGCAGCCGTCGCGGGCGCAAGCAAGAGGCAGAACCGCCGCAGGACGGTGAAGCTGAGTAGGGTCACTCATTGCAGATAATGCCTGCCGGTTCGGACTGCGCTTCCTGTATTAATTTAAGTAGCAGCATCCCAAGAAAGCAATGCAGTGCCGACTGCCTCAGTCGATCGTCAGGCCAGTCAGGGTTCAGGAACCAGCACAATGTTAATATACAGTATCTCGAGTCACTGTGGCACCG
Organism: Teratosphaeria zuluensis; assembly: GCA_007113905.1. Taxonomy (NCBI): domain Eukaryota; kingdom Fungi; phylum Ascomycota; class Dothideomycetes; order Mycosphaerellales; family Teratosphaeriaceae; genus Teratosphaeria; species Teratosphaeria zuluensis. Next base: position 7,613 of record VCMQ01000002.1, read on the forward strand.
CAAAGATGTGCAATTTGTAGTGTTGAGCTATTTTGAAAGTGGGGCTGCAGGTATCTACAAGAGTCCCAGGTACCTGCTACCAAAACCATGTAACATCTCTTAGAGGCCTTGCTCTGGTAGAGCTACCTGTGTAACATCCCTCGACCCTGCCGCCCTGACTCCCAATCTCAATCATGTCGCCTGGAAATTCAATCGCCACTCGGTTTCGGAGAGATCAACCGGCCTTCTTGTCGATGAGACTTGGCTTGCGCCCATCTGTTGGTTGTGACTACCATAATCATACTGCTGTATCTTGTTGTATGCCGTGTGTCGCCTGGAATCTGGGAAACGTGGTGCTGTGGTGTGGATCGGGTTGTGTCGGGTGGTGGTGACAGACAGAAACAGGGGGACAGCATTCTTGGTCGGCAGCACCTAGTCTTCGTCGCTGATGAAGCCCTGGGCCTTGTCGGGTGCCCTGCTATGCGTGTTTGAGGCAGTCTGGCGAGCTGCGGTGGCTGACGGGCTAGAACTCAGGTGGCTCGGGACTTCATCTTCGCGCTGCTGCTGGGTGGTGTAGCTGGAATATGGGCGACTCGGGTTGTGGGGCTGAGAGCCAGATGAGAAGGTTGCATTTGGGAGGATCGGGGGCCTGACTTGTTGCTTGCCGGCATCAATCAGGCTCTGCAGCACGGCGACCAGTTCTGGCTGAGCCTGTATCAAGGATCCCGCAGTGGATTCCGGAGTGTCGGAAGTCGGGATGTCTGGTGTTGCCTGGGCTCCTGACTGTCTCCTCTTTGATTGGGGTGATGGGTTGCTGGTTCCCGAAGTCCGACGCGACAGGCGCTTACGCTTGGTTCTGGTGCCAACCTCGACCGGGCTGAGGTCGTCTGCCCATGCCCAGTAGCCACTCTTGCCAGCCGGCTGCACCAGGATGATTTTGCGTTGGGTCGAGTCGTGGCTTCCTGGAGATGAGGCGCCCATCGGCGAGGACGACACCGGCTGTGCGACTGGGGTCGACGGTTGAGTGGGTAGCGCAGGCCTCCTGAATTGGGGGCTCCTCGACTCAGGAGGCGAGTCGTTGCCGCCTGGGTTGACGCCTTCGGCTAGCGTCGGAGGAGACTGCCGTGCCTGCGTCTGGGCGCCTGCTTCTCTCGTGACTGTGTCGGCTACGGGCGTGGCAGGTTGCACACCTGCAACTTCCACCTGGGTGGCAGCGTTGCCTGCCGGAACGCGAGTCGGAGTGGTCTCTGGTGGCGACTGAGGCTCGTTTCCTGAAAGCGAGGCTGGTGGTGCCGTCTGAGTCTCCGGATTCACAGATGCCGCTGCTTCCCTGGCCTTCCTCTCTTCTGCCGCTTCCCACTGCCTTTGCCTGGCTGCCTCTGCCAGGTCGACCTTACCCATGAACTTCGGCTTCGACCTCTTCTGGTAGTTGCCTGACTGGTCTGTCGCCAGGGCTGCCTCGTTCCTTGCGATTTGGGTTCTGCTGCCGTCTGTCATAAGAACGGTGCCTAGCATCGGCTGTGGGTTTGGTGGAATAAGCAAGGTGACTCCATTGATAACGGCGTTCAGTTGACGGCCGATCTTTGTCTTCTGAGTTGAATCGACCGGGGTTTGGACGGCACCCAGGATTCTGTTTTGATAGTCCGTGGCGGCTTGGTTTTCATAGCCATCCGGATACTGGGAAATGCTCTCCTCTGGTGGCCGCGGCATCTGAATTCTGCCATCCCGGACTCTCTGGGTGCACTCCTCACGCCACTTACGCTCGTCTTCAGGGTCCATGTCTGCACGAGACAAGCCGGTGGCCGCCAGGATGTTTTGTTGGGCAAAAGGTGTAGCTTGCGGTAGTGGCATGCCTTGCATTGAGAGATCCTGGTTGGCGACTGCGACGTCGAAGCTGGCGGTCTCCAAAGTGCCAAGCTGAGTCTGTGCTGAGCGCCAGCAAACGTCAATCATGCTTTGCGCAAGTCTCAAATCTGTCGCCGTGCGCATTCTTTCGCGATCCAGGGTCGCGGCCAAGTCTTGCAGCCGGTCACCAATGGTTTGGAGGGCGTCCTGTCTGTTACGCAGGTTGTTCCTAAGAGCCCAAAACGCGAGGCCTGTCTCTTCGGCTGTCATGACGCCAACCTGAGCCAGGTGGAGCGAACTAGACATCAAGGCTTGGGGAGCTCTATTTGCGTACTGTACCAAGTCGTTCCAAAAGTGCTGTCTCGCTTCGGCCTGCTCTTCTGTCTCCTCGTAATCCTCGTTGTCCTCATCCTTGTAATCTTCCAACTGGTCGTGTTCGCTCTCCTGGTCGCCACGTCTTTGCGGATCGCGCTGCGGCTGCAATCCGCGGTCGTCTCCTCTCGAGCGCTCATCTTCTGGGCCGCCACCGAACGCGCGTTGGTCAGGACTTGGTGTTCTGCCCGAGACAAATAGCCCCGGAGAAGGGCTCAGGGGTCGGGAAATGTCGTCGTCTGGTATCTCCTGGATCTTCTCGCTGTCCGCGATGCCACTCGGAGAGTTTGGTGGCTCCTGGATCGGCTCTTGATGCTGGATGCCAGGCGTTGGCGCTCGCTGACTCCTCAGCTCTGATGGTGAGCGCAACTGCTGGGTGTCAGGCAGAGTCGTTGGCGCCTGAGTGAATTGTGAACGCTGGGCGGGCGGACTCGTCAGCTGCTCAGTTGGTTGTGGTTGCTGGGTGCCGGGCGCTTGCGCTGATTGACGCCTCGCTGCATCCGCCGCTTGCTTCCTCCTCCAAGTTGCCGCAGCCTGCGCCAGCTGGGCCGCTTCCTGCCGCCTGGCCGCCAGTCCTGCCTTGTACTCTTCCATATGCTCCTCCGGAATTATGCAGCCTCGCATCGGATACATGGGCTGGGCTGCACCGTAGCTCTCCTTTAGCTCCTTCTTGTTGAGCATCGGGAGCCTCTGCGTATCTGGTGGGATCATGCGCTGCAGTGACCCAGCATTGATCTTGGCCTTGGTGGCCTGCCAGGCTTCTACGACGTCCGGTGCAATCAATGGATTGCCAGAATCCAGGTGCGCTTCGAACGCTGGCGACGTCCGGTCCTGGTCAATTACAGGCGGCATAACAGTGTGGCGCCAGCGGATAGGATACCGCTTATCGATTTCCAGTATCCCCATATCGGCGCCAGTCGTCTTGTTGTGCTCCTGCCACTGACTTGCAGACTGGAAGAAAATCGGGGAGCCGTCGAGCTGAGGCCTAGAGACGCCTTCCGGGTTGTTCCACGGAACCACTTGTGTATTGCACTCAACGTTGTCTGGGTCCAGACGCATTTCCTCGCAGCGTGCCAGGTACTCGCCGATGCCCATCAAGTTAATGTAACCTTTGTACGTCATCGAGTAATACTGGCCGTCGTCACCGCGCTTGGCAGCCGGGCGCCCGCAAGGCTTACAACCTTTGATGATGTCGCCTTTGCTATTGAAGGTCTGCGGGTAAAGCTCGTGCTTTGCTGAGGCGTCCAGGTACTTGTGATTGACCAGGAAGATGATCTCGAACTTCGTGCAGTCCTCCAAGATTGAGTTCGGCGGCGGCAGCAGGTACGTCTTGGTCGGATTGCCTTCTGAATCTGGGAGACCGTCTATAATGAGGCCTGGACGGGCTGCAGCACAAAAGTACTTGAAACTTCCGAATGACTGCATCAAGTCGGGCTTGCTTTGCGGGGCGCGCTCGTGGAGACCGTCTTCCGTCAGGTTGCCTAATGGCAGGGATATTGGCCTAGTTTCTGGGTCGTACTGCTGGTGGAAAGGCTCAGGCGGGTTACCGTATGTGATCGGGTGAGAGCGTATTTGCGATATCCTTCCCACGATACCGATCCTTGGTGGCACCCCAAGAATCTCTCTCGCGTTCAGTAGCACGCTGCTCTGGTTCGTGGGCGTCAGCGCCAGTAGAGTGCCGCTCTGTACTGGTGGGTTGCCACTCTGTACTGATGTGTTTCCAGGCGTCGTATCCACGCGTGCCGCTTCTGACGGAGTGCTGATCGCCATCGGTGTACTGGTTGCCTGCAAGACTGATTGGGGCGGTCTCGTAGGCGCCACCTTAGTGGAGTTGTGGACCAGTGATAGTACCGGCGGCTTGCGTTTGTCGTATGGCACTGAGTCGCGTTGCGGGAGACGGGGATCTTCCCAGTGATCGAGGTCAAATTTTGAGATGCCTTGCTGGAAGAATAGGTTGTAATAGAAAAACCCAGCGAGCAGGCGCACCTCGGTGTCAATCACGCCATCTATGTCGACTTTGAAAGGCCAATCGGTAATGTCGAAGGTGACTTCCGTGCTGTCCGGGTCTGTGGCGGCTTTCTGCACGACCTCGTGGATGACACGCGCAAGATCGATGCCCAACTTCTCAACGGCACCGTCGTCGCCCCAGATCTTGCCGAAAAACGCTTGTGCCTTCTTTTTCTCGCCTGTGAGCGCCTCGATGACTGTGACACACGTATGGAAATCGAACTTCTTATTGCTGTTGGCCACGAAAAGCTGAATCGGGGCGCACTTGTTGACGTAGCCGTAGAGCTCTGATCGCGTGCAGGAGCCAAGCGATGGGTGGCGGAGCCCGTGGTCTTCCAGAACCTTTCTTTGACGCTTGGAAAACTGGTAAATCGCCCAGTATGTCTTGTCGGGCGGCGCCATCGCGCCCAGGTATCTGTGTTGCTTCAATACCAGTGTTTTGTGATCCCAGCTGTTGTATTTGGGAAGTGATGGAGTTCTTGCGAACCCAAATGGAAGTGCTGGTTGTCAAAGTGAAGCGAAAATTTTGATCGCCAGCAAAGTCTTGTGTGGCGTCTGTGCGCTAGGCAGCTGCTGCACGTGCTAGCGCTGTCCAGTAACAATCACACAATGCTACATAGGTGACGTAAAGATGAAGACGCCGCCGCCCCGCGTGTCAGTGAGCGGTGAGGCACTCGGCGCCCGCGCTTGGAGGCGGTGCCAGTAGCTTCCGTTACGCTGCCGGTTGGGTGGACATATCTGCCGTCAGCTGCCTCCCGTGATTTCTGGCAGCATCAGTCGATATCGAGCTCCTCCCTATCTTCCATAGACCACCGGCTGCCATATCCTTCCACAAGGTCGATCTCCAAGCTTTCACATGCATTCTGCTTGCTCTCGCAACTGCGCCATTTCCTCGAGGCTACTTCACTGGCATCCTTCAAAACCTCAGCGTCTCCAGGCACTAGCTCGAGGCGGGCGACCGATATAACAGGAAGTATCTCTATGGCTGGCGGCACCTCCCAGCGGTATGCCAGGCGTCCGACTCGCTACACGGTAGATGCTGCATCACGCTGATTTGCAAATTTCCAGTGGTAAGCCTCTCCCAGCAAATCCGTGTCATCTATGTCCTGTCAAGTGTACCGTCGTCGCCACCATTATCACATTATGCCCATATCTCCATGCCACAAGCGCCCAGTGGTGCATCGAAGTGTCAAATTGCATAGGACTACCAGATAAACCCATCTCCTTGGCATAGAATTGTCGACGTAGGCTGTAGCATATGATGTAGCATATTCCGTCCACACCCTCCCATCTTCGAATCACATAGCAGACAGCCAAGGTGACATCATTTTAGAAAGATCATCAATCGGGACATATCATACTCAAAGTCTGCAGCGCACATCTGCTCACGACAAGATCCCATAGCTCGCCTGCATTTTTACGCCCGTCAAGTAAGGAAGCAAAAGCCTTTCGGCGGCATGCTCGTGAATCAGATGAAGTGAAGTCAGCTTCGCGAGTTTCACATGCAAGAACGCACACTGCTCACTAGTCCAAAACCGGCCTAGCGCGGGGCTTTCCAAAATCTCGAGCATCCACAGTATCAAACATCGACATGACATATTGAGAAATTCCAATGGAAACAACAACACGATAGCAACATGCCACCAAAGAAGCCAATCCGGCGCCCGCAACCGCCAAAACCTGCTGGACAAGCTTCCGCTGGAGCCTCTGACAGTCAAAATGAGCCTTCAGTGAAACCAGACCCAGAACCAGCACCAGCACCAGCAGAACCTACACAACCAAACACTGGAAGCCAGCCAGTCTCTATCGCATCAACGCCAGCAGCAGCCTCCCCAGCCCCCCCAAATGGCACACCTGGACCACCGCGGCCACCCGCACTTTCCCGCACCCCTTCAACGCGAGGCGGTCGTGGGACACCTAGGATCGCCGCCCCGAAGTTCGCCGGCCGTCGCTCACAAGCACAGCGTGCCGAAGCGGAGAAGGCAGAGGCCGAGCGTCAGCGTCTGGAAGCTGAGAGGAAGGCCAAGGAGGATGCGCGGCGGGCACGCCAGCAAGGTCGAGGTCGAGGCAGAGGCGACGGCGCACAGCATCGAGGTCGCGGTCGCGGTGGCTACATAGGCCAAACAGAGAGGCAGCCACCGGTGGCAAGCGGTCCTTTCTCAGCTGGTCAAGTCAGTTCAGATGCCGGTGCGTCCAGGAGATTTGGCGGAGGCCGTAGTGGAGGTGGTGGCGGTGAGGGCACGACATTCGGCGGGCCGATGACAGGCTTCAGTGGCGGAGGGAGAAGTGGCGGCGGTGGCGGAACGTATGTCAAGCGAGAGGGTGGAGGTGGCGATTTCACAACTGTCTCTCAAGCCATCAAGACGGAAGATGGTGGCTACATCTCGAGTGACGAGGAGGAAGAGACTGATCAGCGCCTCAATGTGGACGAGTTGCGGGTGGTTGATCTTACAGCAGACGACGGACCCCCAGAGCAAGGCAGCATGGTACCGCCAGTCCGCGTCAAACGCGAAGCACACAAGGAGCGGACTGTGGGAGTTAATGCTGACGCTGCTACTGCCCAAGAAGGCGTTGGCAAGGATCCCGACCAGTCTGTGTCTGAAAGGAGAAGAGGCAAGCAGAGGGCGAGGGACGTGGAGATTACAGGTCAAAGCGACAGCTTCCAAGCCGCTTATTCCAGCGACGAGCAGGAGCCGGCCATTAAAGCAGAACCTGTAGATGATGAGGGCGGTGTGGGAGATGCCGAGCCAGTGGCCGAGAATGAAGCAGCGCCCCAGCCGCTTTCACCAGAGTCGAAGCGTAGGAAGGAAAGGACCAAGTCACGGACCTTCTCCAGCAGCGCCCTCGAACGACCTATCTACCAGACGCAAGACGAGCTGGAAGAGTGGGAGCGCCATCAAGCTGATCTTCGACTCCTGCATTCTGAGCTTGGCAATCTCGTCTTACCTTCCTCCACAGACAAGGACGGTGATGCGAACATGGAGGCGGCAGATCAACAGCCTGTGGACAGAAAGGCCGACAAAGTCTACCTCTTCCAGTTCCCTCCAGTCTTACCAGATCTCCTGCCCATTCAAGTCAAGCCAGATCCAGACGCACCACCAGCGGACGGAGACGTGATGCAGGTCGATGGTCAACCAAACACCGCGGCAGACCCCGTCAAAGTCGAGGATGGCCCCGCCCAGACCAAGCTGCCTTCCGGCGCTGTCGGCAAGATGAGAGTACACAAATCTGGAAAGGTGACTTTGGATTGGGGTGGCACGAGTTTGCTGGTTGGTATGGGAGGCGAGGCGGGTTTCTTACAGGACGTTCTGGTAGCCGCTTTGCCAGATCAGAAAGGAGCAGGCGGTGGCGAAGACGATCAGCTGCCAGGTGTCGCGATGAGTATGGGCCAAGTCAAGGGCAAATTCGTGGTCACTCCTGATTGGGAGAGGATTCTGGCTTACTAGCGTTCGAGCGGCGACTGATGATTTAGCGTGGCGTAAGAGGCCGGGTATCATTGCACATTGAGCTTGACTTGGAACGCTGCAGCTGCCAATGAAGGCGAGAAGGGATGCTGCTCGAGACTCTTGAGTGGATCTCGTCCAGATCTACCTCTGCGACAAATACGAATAGACTACGTGCTGCAACTCTATCTTCATAATCTTGTCTGTCGAGTTTACTGGAAACCGGTCCAGCCCCAACTGCTTGAGCGTGACTGCGCCAGCTAACGCATAAGACTCACCAAAGACATCTCGCACCTGCTGCTCTATCACCTTCTCTGTCCTACCGCCGAGACTGTCCAGCACAGCGAACGGCTCGTGACCGTACTTTGCCGACGGGATTGCAATCACACTCGATTGTGCGCCAGTAAAGCCATTGATGCAGTTCTCCAGCGCGGCAGGCACGACATTGACACCTGCACGTTTGATGACGTCTTTGGTCCTGCCTAGGACGTAGAAGAGTCCATCGTCTGTCAAGAAACCTAGATCACCAGTCTTGAACCATCGACCAGAGGCGTCATTGTAAAAGGCCTCTGGATGTGCGTGGTCGAGGTAGTGATCGATGAATCGATTGGAGCAGATGTGCAGCTCTCCTGTCTCGCCCCTGCGAACGACGCACCTCCCCTCGTTGTCCCAAAGACGTATCCTGACGCCGGGGGGCACTTTGCCAACGGGGCAGATGTCGCCGTGGTATCTGTGCACGAGTAAGCTCGCGTATCGTGGATCTGAGAGAAGACCGAGACTCACGGTAGCTGATTCACAGAAACGCCATCAAACGGCCATTGATACGTGACCACACCTTCAGTCATACCTACACTATTCACTACCCTGGCTTTCGGCAAGAGCTGCTGTGCTGTCATCATAGTGTCTCGAGTGATCATATCGCCGGCTAGTATCACCCTCCTCACTGACCCGAGCTGCCGTGATGGTGTAGACGCATGATCACGCAGCGCATACAGCATCGACGGCACCAAGAGGATGAATATAGCCCGGTGCGCCTCGATCGCATCTAGAGTCGTCTGAGGATCGAAAGATTCACTCGGCATGATGCAGGGCCCGCCTTGTACCCACTGTGCCAATGTGAGGCTAGGCGCGATGGCCCGGAAATTTACGGTATTGACGACGTAGCGTTCGATTGCTGCGGTCGGGGATGTTCGTGCCAGGAGGCTGTTGACGACGAGCTGGACGGTCCTCGGACAGCCTTTGGGACTACCAGATGACGTGCCACTGGTGTAGAAGATTTGGCATACACGATCCGTGTCATCTTCCTTCGCTTCAGCAGTGAGTTGGGCCTCCCGCGTGGGCTCACAAACCCCTTCTCTGCCCACTTCAAGGAATGAACGCCACCCGTCCGCGAGGTCGTCGTCCAGCTGCATGCGCAGGAGTTTCTTTGTAGATCCAATGCCCAACGCCTGGTCGACAGCTACTGCACCTTCTCGAGTAGCCACGACAATCGCATCTGGCTTCAACTTCATATAGCTCTCTAACTCTGGTTTTCGCAACGCCTGCACAGCAGCAGGATCCAACGACACGGACGTCAACTTCATCAACGCCGAAACCCACTGCAGAACAAACCACTCCACGCAATTGGGGATGAGCGTCACTATGGTTGATCCAGCCTTGACGCCATGAGCCGTCATCCCAAATGCGATCCGACATGCCGCTTGGTTGAGCTCATTGAAAGTCCAGCTGAGGCATGGAGGTGCGTTCTGGCCATCTCGCCGATCTTCTTCACCACCTTGAACCAATTCGACAAGATGCCGAGGCGGCTGGTACATGACAATGACTGCGGGCTCATTTGGACTCTTCCTTAAGCCTTGCTCCAGGAGTCCGAAGATTGAAACACCTTTTTCGTACTCCATTGGCCCACCATCGATCTCTGCCAATTCGTTGTCGTCCATGATCAGATCGGCCATAATCTGCATGGAACCTTGACCACCGCTTCATGAATGTTACCACCTCCACCATCTCAGACGCAGTAGCGCATCAAGCCAGCTTCCCTCAACCACCGCAGACTTCCTTCTGCATAAAAGCTCCTGGCCAAGGTCCGCACGTTTGGAAGTGGCTCTCAGTATAGATGAAAGTCTATCGCAAACTCTATCCACAGCTCTAGCGTGCAATGATGTCGTAGAACCTGTACAGTAGAAGCACGTCGGGTACATCTTCCAGATCGGCATTGTGCAGTCTACATAAATCTTACGAGCTGACAAGCGCTTCTCACGCCCATCTGTGTCCGTCCAGCTAACTATACTCCCACCTATGACCGCCAAAACCTAGGTCGAATCATCACTCACATGCATCCTAGATACGTACTTCTGCAAAGTCTAGATCCTGCCGTACTCTGTTGCCCAGATCCCCACCCTCCACCAACTCCGCACGACCAATTCCATCACCAACTCCTCACAAAACACCCCCAGGAATGCTCCCCTGATTCGCCGCCTGGTGACTTGCCGGCGCCGTCCCGCTCCAGCCTTCCTGCGGACTGGCATGCCGCCTCAACATGAACATCGGTTTCCTGCCTTCCTTATCCAACTGCTTAAACAGCATCAGCGGTTTCTCTTCTAATCCTAGACAGCGCTCCTGATCGCCATGGACGATGTAGAGCGCGTATTGGCGCCAGTCGTCGGTGATGTTGTAGCGTTTAAGGGCCTGCGGATCGTTAGCATCGGATATCGACCATTGATATGGGTTGTACTCACCACCGGCAGAACGACTCGGCAAGGATCCTCGATGCTAACGCGGAAACTTTTAAAGATCTCGACCTGCGGGTTGTCTCTGTCGCCCCTGGAGAGCACATCAGCACAAATTCATCATGAGTTACGAGAGTCGACAACATACCTTTCCCCACGGTCTCGTGGCAAAGGTGCCGTCTGCGGCGCCTCGTCCTCCCTCGGGCTCGGCGTCGGTGCCTGTCGTCTCGGTGGCTGGCGTGCAGATCCCGGTGTGTCGCCCACCGCCGTTGTAGCTTGCGACCATTGACTCATACTACTGCTATGATCATCATGTTGGCCGTATCCGTACCGCGCGTTGTCGCGCGGGAAGGAGCGAGCGGCACCTGATCCTGGAGCATGGTAGGAGCCACCACTCGATGGTGCATGATTGTATGCCGGGCTCGTGGGACTCAATTGCTGCCCATGCACACTGTTTGGCGAAGTCTGGCTCGTCATGCTTGCGGTCAGATGGCTGCTCGCGGCCATCGCAGCGGCGGAAGCTTCGAGATGAGTACCGCCTGGATCATCTCGTACTTCGCGAGGTTGCGGCGTGTGCGATTGCGGTGGGTAGGTAGGTGAAGGCTGCTTCGGTGCACTTCCCAGAAACAGCTTCTTGGTGGAGAATTTGCGACTCAATGAACTGCCCTTGCTCTCCTTGGGTGCCGCAAGATTGTCATTATGCTTCGTTGTGTCTATGTCCCGCGGCGAAGGAAGGTTGCCGCCAGATGGGTCTGGCAATGGTGTCCGCTGGTCCTTTACCAAGCGCATGACCGGAAGCGTCTCTTCTCTGAACTTCCTGTACTCGTCCGATATACGCTCCAGCTCTTGTTTCAGCGCCCGCAATTGTGACTCCGCCTGAATGATGCGCGCGTCTCTTATCCCAATAGACTCAATCACTCTAGCAATGTCGTCTTGTGTAGCTTTTTCGTCTCCTCGATCACCCTCTGCAGATGGCGGAACGTAGTCGCCCTCCTCAATCTTGACGCCCGCTCGCAGCTTCGCTTCGTAAACCGCCTTCAAGATGGTCAAACGATGACCGACACTAGCCACACCCAGCTCGCGCAGCTCATCATGCGTCAGCGCGCCCAATGCCTCACCATTGACACCTTCATCTGCAAAAGTCTGGCAGTACTGCTTGAAGGCGGGCGAAAGACTCAAGATATAATCTGCCACCTGCTCCTCGTTCCATTGTCTGATATTGCCAACGGGACTCCTCCCACTCTCGCCCCAGCCTTGAGTCGTCGGTGTATCCTCGCCGTCCACACTCTCATGCTCCTCCTCTGACTCGCTCGGGTGGTCCGAATCCTCATCGTCGTAGTGCGTAGGCATACTGTGCAGCCGCTCATACTCGTCATCCGCGTCTCCACCATCCGTATCGTACGCATCATCTCCCGCCATCATATTGTACTTGTCCATCTTCTTGCTGCTGCTGCCTACGCTATTCTTCGGCGGCACCTCCGGTCCGATCGTCGTGGTCGTGCCGCTCCTGCTCCTCAACAGCTGCACCGACGGTCTGCCAGTCGCCGGCGGATCATCAACCCTGCTTCCAAAGCTGGCATCTATGGGCGTCGTCCCAAAGTCCGTCTCGGCAGGGCTGACGGGACTGGATGAAAGAACCTGGACCTGCTCGCCTGAGCCACCCAATCGTCCTCCAGCGCTACCCGGCGGCTTCAATGTCAATGTCTCCTTCGACCCCGAGCTGCCCTTGCTGATGCTGGGAATGTGGCTCGCGCGATGTGAGACCCGTGAGAACCAGCGGGTGTTGTTGTGGGGGTTGCCCGCGGACGAGTTCGCCTGCGCTCCTTTGACAGCCGCCGCCAGGCTGTTATTGTTGGTGGGCAGATTGCTATTGTTGGGGGCGGTGGTGCTGCTGCCGTATGCCTGGTCGAATGTCATCTGCTGCATGTCGGCGCGTTAATACCCGCCCTGCTGGTGGGACACGCAACTGAAACACCGGATCCCGGCGCGTACTTTGGCTGAATGCGGCTCTTGCTTCGCATAACCTGCATGCACATGCCAATGAATGTACAATCACTGACTCTGTTGCGGTGTACAGTACACGCCCTGCTGGACATACTTCAGCCTAGACGAACGTGCCCACGCATTAGGCTTTGATATGAGCCACAGGGTAACGGGCGTCGATCTACTATTGAAAGCGCAATAGCGGTTCCCGGGCCCGTGAACCTTGTTTACGGCTATCGTATACGCGATGCCTGTCCGTTCCTCCACCAACACCATGCATGCCTGTACACATCCTACAATCTGTCCTTCTCGACAATTCTAGACCGTCGGCATCTCACACTCGAAGTCGGCGTCACTGCGGACGCTTCACCGATCCAAGCAGTATAAATACTTGCAGCAAAGCCGAAAGCATCCATCTCAGCTCGGAAGCCCTCCGCTGGGATGGCTGCAGAGAACTATTGCCAATAAATTGCCGCGTCCCACATGCCTACACGCTGTCGGGCATCAATAATAGTACTAATTCTCTTCCATACTTACCAGCAAATGAGTCCTGCATCACATTTGCAGAGGTATTCCTTCGAGTAAGCCTCTCGCCTGCAACTGCCATTCACTCCTTGCAGTGACTCAGTCAATGACCGGTGTTTATTCGCTGCGATGGATTTGCCGGCGCATCACGTCTTGCTCGATGATTTCGATGATTTGGCTCACGTCTGCCTGTTGGTAGCATCCCCCTGATTGAGGATGTCAAAGCCATCTAGACGAGCAAGCAGCGGAGTGGTAGGACTCCTGAGTACTTGCTACTGACTACTGGTGCTTGACGTGACATGTATGTTTCGGCCTTTGACTTGCCCGAAGCAGCGATAGGCGTGGGAGGTTTGAGACCGCACTCTGTGCACATATTCTACCAACATCTTTAATCCACTTCACAGGCAGACGAGCAGGAAGAGACACAGTCATGGCTACCATCACCCAAACCGTCAAAGAACAAACCACACATACATACACCCTCAAGCCAACGGAAGATGAAAGCACCATCCAATATCCTGACCCAGAATGGAGCCATACAACAGTAAACTACTTCAAAGATGCCCCTCAACCACCCCCAACATCCCAGAACTCCACCCTCTCAACCCACGAGCTCCGCGTGGCCGCACGCTCCGAAGCCTCCCCCAACATCGCCACAACGCCCATCCGCATCCGCAACATCCGCGGCCAGGAAGCAGAATACACCATCGCCAAGCAAGGTTTCACCATCGCACACCTCGACTCCGCTATGCATCGCACAGGTGGTGACTGGAAAGACGATATCCAGCTCAAAGCAACCTACTTTCCTGAGATCGCGGACCTCTTAAAGCGCGAAACAGGAGCCAAACACGTCTACCAATACGAATGGCACGTCCGCTCCCAAACTCTGGAAGAAAGCCTAGCACAAAACAGCGAAGGCGCCGTCGACATCGCCGGCCCAGTCCGCCGCGTGCACATCGACGAAACGCCCGCAGCTGCTCGCCGCGAATACAACTACTACATCAAACCTAATGCTCCCGGCAACGAGCACATCGCAGGCCACGACTTTGCCATTTTCAATGTCTGGAAACCGTTGAAAACTGTGCGGAAGGACCCGTTGTGTCTCTGCGATCAGCGCACAGTGCGGGATGAGGACTTGCAGCCGGGGAAGATTACTGTGTTGGATATAGGTGAGATTGAGAATTTTGCTATTCGTGCGCCAAAGGATGAGGGAAGGCATGAGTTTGTGTATTTGAGGGAGCAGAGGCCGGATGAGGCCTTGGTGTTTCGAATTTTTGATTCGAGGCACGATGGCGGTGTGGATGGAGAGCGCGATGGCGAGGGCGGGAAGAGGATTCATGGGGTTGCGCATACGAGTTTCGTGGATCCTGGGACAGAGACGCAAGCGCCGAGGGAGAGTATTGAGGTTAGGAGTTTCTGTGTTTTCTGAGCATACCTACTTTAAGTGTAGACCTCCTCAGTCAAAGCATTTAAGCCCAGCCCCTCCTTCGCAATGTCCTCACTACGCAAGAAGAGCAACGGCATCTCAACCAGATTTCCGCGAATCTTGCTCAGCTCTTCCTTCACCTCTCTCACCGCCTGCGCTGCATCCGGTGCAAAGTCCTCCGCAACCACGTGACCCCACTTCCATGTACTCGGCTTACCAGTATCTTTGTCTTGCTTCTTGTCGGCCTCATCAGGCTTGAAGAAGCGCTCGAAATACGAGTCGTACTCCTTCCATGTCGTCACGCCATCATCAGGCACGGGATGGAAGACGCGGCGGAAGGCGGCCGTGTTGGTAGCTGCCGTGCCTTTCCACAAATTCTCAAAGTCTTGAGACAATGGATCGGTGACGGCGACGTCTTCCCTGCTATTCCAGTCGTAGACGTTGGCGTCGTGGCCGACAGGATGGAAGTTGCCATCTGGCCTCTCCATGTCTTGAGGCCTGAGAAGACCGAGATGCTTCCTGAAGATCTGGCGACGCAAGCTAGCTGCGAAGCGTGTAGCGCGCCACGGACGGCCTGCCATATAGCTGTCAATCTCCTGTGTGTCTTCGATAAGCACAGCGATCTCGGAGTCGTGGCTGCCGAGCTGAGAGCGGTCATTCATGTTCGCGGATCCACAGATAACAACACGATCATCTGCGATCAGGAGTTTGGAGTGGATGTATAGCTCTTCGCAGACAAATGCGTCAAGCTCAGACTGCGCGTTGCCATCCCAAGGAACGGAACGAATGTCTGGTCCATTCAGCATGTAGCACTCTGCCACGCTGTCCCAACGGCCGGCTTCGCCACTTCGGACTTGACTTGCAGCCTGCTGATACTTGTCGTATGCGCCGATACCGCTATTCGGGTCCTTGTACTCCTGACCATACTGCTCACCGTCGATGACTTGCGCGAACTTCTGGTCGTGGCCGCGTCGAGCATCATCGTAGCTGACGCCGGCCTGTTGCTCGACCTGAGACATAGTGTTGCCACTGTTGATTCGGTCGTAGTTGCGGAGATTGTAGAAGCGGATATACCGCATTGGATCAATGCCTGCCTGGGCAATCTTCTCCATGATACTGTGGCCGCCCCGGTTGATGCTGTTGTACTGGAATTCCATGATTGCTCGTGTGCCTAGAGAAGCATCGTCTTTGAGGTCGCCAGCAAAGCCCGGAATTGCTGGGATGTTGATGATCATGTGGTAGTCCTCGTTGTTGCGGGCAGCCCGAATGATGCGTTCCACTATAGCCGCACCAACCTGGTTCTTGACCGGCTTCTGCTCATCGCCAGTGGCCGTGATGAAGAACTGGTTCTCCATGTATACGAAGTGCTTGCTGTTCTTAATGACCTCAATGTAGGCATTGGCTATGGAATGCTCCAGTGGCACACCATGAGACCATTTGCAACAGCTCCGCATGAGTTGAATCTGCACACCACCGAGTGGGCCAGATGGAAATTGCTGTGCCTCTGGCTTATCGTACGTCCTTGTTCGCTCACGGTACTCCTCTCTACCATGTTCTGCCACATCATGGGCCTTTTGATGCATTTGGTGCATTCTCTCGCGGAAGTGGTGATATTGACCTTCGCCTTGTACCTCGCCACTATCAGGATCCGAGACGTATGGATGGCCTATGATTCCTGCGCGGCTGGCATGGAAATCAATCGGGTGATAGCGAGCGTCTTTCCTTACATCATACTTCTCGAAGTAGATGAAGTTCCATCTTTGAGCAAAGTGTGCTCGCAGGTCTTCGACAATGGGCCCATGCAGTGAGATGGAGACGTCAGACCATCCCATGCGGCTGTTGTACTTGCGATCGAGCTTATTGTTTTGCCAGTGGCTCACATCCTGGAAGTCCATTATCCTAGCATTGTTGTAATCCTGACCAGGAAATACAATGTCATTCAGGTCTGTAGGATGAGCATCCGCAATGCTGTGCTGATTTGTGTCCCAACGGCCGTAGCACATATCTAGTCCTCCCATAAACGCAGTACGCCCGTCCACCACACACAGCTTCTCGTGATGCGCCCAGTACAAGATGGTATCCTCGTTCATACCGTAGACACCCTTGATGAAGTCGCCTGGCAATTGGCTCAGCTTTGCCGCGCTCATTCCACTCTGCTTGATGCTCGACCAGAAGCTAGACGCCAGCGTCTGCTTGTCTGGCAAGTGGTCTGGATGCCTGAACACCTTGATGTTGCCCGTCTTGTCATTGTCCTCCAGCCAATGCTTCGTATGCGACGAGCTCAGTGTCAACGCTTGGGTGACCTCCTTGTACACAATCACATTGACCTGCACACCTCTATTGGCAGCCGCGAAAAGCAGGCGATCGAGCCTGTACTGCTCGTTCTTGGCAGGTGGTCGGCGCATGTACAGCTCGGGACTTAACCACCAATCCAGTATCCATATGCTTTCTTTGGCCTGCTCCAAGGCCTCGCTGACAGCCCAAAAGTAGCCGCAGCCATCAACGTACCACTTCACATCGTTGCCTTCTCGTTGCGGGGCGAATGATTGGAAGCGGTGCATGTGGTGGGAGTCTTCGTCCGAGCAGACACCAACATGGTGCATATGCAGATGCGTGTGGTGGCTCTTGGATGTGCTGGGCTGCGCGGAGGACTGACTCGCTTGGTCTGTATTGGACGGAGGGGAAGAGGAGCCCTTGATCTTCCCCTCGACGTCCTTCACAGCATCTTTGACCTTATCGAAAAGGAAGGACATGGTTGCGCTTGATCCTGTTGTTCGCACGGAAGAAAGGCAGAGCTGTAGTAGTCAATATGTATGCTTTGTATGACCTCAATGCAGTCGATGAAAGCGTATACTTATGCTTGGGCCTTTGCAAGAGCTCGAGTGTTTCAGTCTGGAGCTCAACAAGGAAGCTGGGGCTATTATGTGGGTGCCAGACCGCGTCATACCAAGCATACGGGTTTCACACGCCGCCGCCAAGAATCATGATCTGACAAAGATGGTGTGCTGCAGCTGAACAGTCGCGAGACGTGTCCACGGTATGAAGATCAAAAGTCCGGCTGGGACGAGAGAAGGCATGCGTGAGTAGAGGCGCTCGCTGGGCATGTGATTGTTGACATTGATGGTCAGGGTCCCTGCCAAAAGTCGTCGTATCAATCAACTGTCCCAGCGCTCTTGGCGGTCTTGTGAAGAGCATCGCAGACGCGGTTGCAATTGGCTGTTTATGACTGTGATATCGTGGAGATAGGCTCTTGATGATCAAATTGCTGTGGCCCCTTTTCGCGCCTTCCTGCAGACGACCTCGTCCGCGACTTGGCATTCTACGTTCACTACATGTCAGGGCGCATCCTCGATCCACTCTGTGTCGCTCGCCTGTCTCGCCTTATCCAGTCCCGACCATGGCCTTCTCAGATACGAGTGATGATGACCTGAAAGCTGCAATTGCACTATCCTTGACCGGAAGCACCACGACACCCCCCGACTCAACCAACGCTCAGGATGCTCCTCCAAACCCTGTGGGAGGCCTCGCAGGCCTTGATCGTCAAGCAATGGAGCGGGAGCGCCTTGCGAGACAGGCAAATCGCAAGCGAGATCGATCAGTCTCCCCACCTCCTTTCCGGAGCTCTAGGAAAGCCCCAAAGTTGGAAGCGACGACTATCGAGCGGCCAAACAGAGCTCCTTTTAGCAGCCATGCAATACCTGCGAATGCTCAAAACGGCCAGGAGTTCAAGCCCTCCAATCTAGCATCCAGCGGGCTCACCTACCCGAACGGTGTGGTGAAGAAGACATGGGCTTTCGGTCATCCACGCACAGGCAACGACGTCAAACTTGAAGAAGTTCTAGAGCCAGCATCGCTGCGGACCGCCGTACTTTCTGCTTTCCAATGGGACACAGATTGGATTTTGGCAAAGCTGAAGACACCAGCCAACGGCGGCTCAACCAAGTGCGTCTTTATCATGCAAGCAAAAGACGAGGAGATGCGGACGGAGATGCTCATGCAGACAGCAGGCATGCCATTCCTTCGCCTGTGCTTTCCACCCATGGACGGTCAGATCCATTGCATGCATTCAAAGCTGATGCTGCTCTTCCATCCAAAAAAGCTACGAATTGCTATACCAACTGCGAACCTGCTCAATTTCGACTGGGGGGAGACTGGC
Source organism: Teratosphaeria zuluensis (assembly GCA_007113905.1). Taxonomy (NCBI): domain Eukaryota; kingdom Fungi; phylum Ascomycota; class Dothideomycetes; order Mycosphaerellales; family Teratosphaeriaceae; genus Teratosphaeria; species Teratosphaeria zuluensis. Next base: position 26,075 of record VCMQ01000002.1, read on the forward strand.
CAAATGGAGAACAGTGTCTTCATGATCGATTTGCCACGTTTACAGGATGGAAGCAAGACGAAGATTGAGGACCTTACTGGCTTTGGCAAGGAGATGATGTTCTTCGTCGAGAAGCAAGGCTTGGACGAAGACGTCAGGAATGGTGTGCTAAACTTCGACTTCTCAGCAACGGCCAATATTGCATTCGTCCACACCACTGGCGGTGCATTATATGGCGACGAGGCAAGCAGAACAGGCTATCCAGGCCTTGCATCTGCTGTACGCCGACTGGGACTCCACACCGACAGTGCTGAAGTAGACTTCGCAGCGTCTTCAATCGGCTCGCTCAACGACGACTATCTACGTGCCCTACATTCGGCTGTGAGAGGCGAAGATGCAACCGCACAATCGGCGGCAGCAGCGACAAAAGCCAAGGCAGACTTTTTCACCAAGAATGCCAAAAAGACTTCTTCCGCCTCCATCGACATCCGTAAGGCCGTACGCATTTACTTCCCCACCCACGATACCGTCACCTCAAGCACAGCCGGAGCAGCAGGTACCATCTGCATCAGCCGCAAATGGTGGGAAAACATGCCCTTTCCTCGCCCAGTCTTCCGCGATTACGTCTCGCTTCGACCAGGCCTGCTGAGCCACAACAAGATCCTCTCCGCTCGCGGTAAGCGCAAGCTCGCGAACGACAAGATCGAGCATGTGGCGTGGGCTTATGTTGGGTCGGCGAATATGTCCGAGTCGGCGTGGGGCAAGCTGGTCTACGATAAGAAGGCGAAGGCGTGGAAGATCAATTGCAGGAACTGGGAGTGTGGAGTCTTGTTGCCGGTGCCCAGAGAGAGGTTCGAGGCGGCGGGCCGCGACGGCGAGGTTGTGAGTGTGGACGTGTTTGAGGGCGTGGTGCCGAGGCCGTTTGTATACCCAAGCACGCCGTTTGGTGATAAGGAGCCGTGGTACTTTCAGGAGCAGCACTGAGAGGTTAATCTCTCTACCAGTAGCCCAACATTCACAACTGACAACGTTGATATATGAAATGCTTGTATTCTCCTGCGCTATCTTACACCCTTCCCAATCCCGCCCTCATGACCAGACCAGGCCAGTTTCCTCATTGCATCTCGTTGGATTACAAGGCCGTAGCCATGATTCCTTCCCTTCCTGACCGTTCATTAGCCGGCCATAAACGCCAGCTACCTTCATCTTTGCCAACTTGCAAGCGAACGCAGATGGGTATCTCAAAGATACTACATCGAAAGTACCACATCAAAAAAATATCTGAACAAAACGCCAATCAAACTCCAAGCTAAGTTGCATGCTTTCGCGACTCGCACTTTGCTTTTGGCATTGACCCAACATGAACCATTTATCCAAGCACCTTCATGCCATGCATTGCAATGAAAAACGCAACTCCCAATAGCGCGTGATCGATCAAAGGTAACCTCGACCGGGTCCGCTGGCCAAACGAGGTCAAAGATGTCCATCGTGGAAAAATGGTAGTGTATGCCGTCGAGCCGCTCAGGCGACAGGTCATAACACATCAAGAATATTTCGCGTAATAGGGCTTACGCCAGTTTGAGCCGGGCTCCGCGGATCCGCGGCTGTGCTCCTAAGAGCCTCCTTCGCAGCAGACTTTCGCACCTCGTCATTCTCATCTGGAATAGAGAGCGCAAATGCAAAAGGGTTCTTCGTAAATTCAGTCGCTCGTGGCGACATCAAGGCATCGTCCAGGCTTCCACCATATGAAGCATTTGGCGCCGGTCGGTACGGCAGCGACGCCTCAATCTTAGCTTGTAAGCTTTGGAGCTCTTGCTGCTCCCGCAAGCTGGGTGAAGAGATCTTGCCGCGCAATCTCTGCGTTGGCTGCAGGGTTGGCTCGGAATGCGCTGTTGGTTGGACTTGCGGTCTTTCTTGTGGTTGAGGTGGGAGCGTGGCAGGTGGCGGCGCCGCAACATCCGCTTGCATGGAGCCCATACCTAGAGACGCCAGCAGCGCCGAGCGATCGAATGGCGATGATGAGTACTCTGTCGAAGTGGGCGACATGAGGCCAAAGTCGTCTGCTGAGTCGACCTCCTTCGGTGGCTTTAGCGGTGTCATCGCAAATTCTGCGGACCTCGGCGAGGCTAGCAGAGATTCGGTAGGGGTGGCAGTGTCATGATCGTCATGGTTTAGCTCTGGAGTCATGACAGAAAGTCGTGCTCTGTCATCGCCAATTCCAGGCTCCACAATCTTAAGCACAGGCACAACATGGCCGGACGGATCTACGTAGGCAGTCGCTGGCTTGACGACACTGACGGCACGCCCGCGTTGCGTCGGTATTGGAGGCGGCGGTTGGTCGCTCAGAGGCCATTTCAATCCGGACGGAGCGGAGGACGGGCCAAGGGCCATTGCGGAGGGATTGTTCTCAACAGTCTGCGTGGTTGTCACGACACTAGCAGATAGAGGTCCAGGCCGAACGGGGTCCGATGGCTTTGCTGAGAAAGGTCCTCGCCATTCTGTGAAGGCTGAGCTGGGTGTGATTGGCGTTAAGCCACCGCGATTGCCAAGCACGCCTCCCCTTGCCAAACTCGTCCTGAACTCTTGCAGCTGCATGATCAGGTTCATGTTTGGACCGATCCATTTGCTTTTCTTCTTGATCGCGTCGTACGCTTCTTGCACACTCATACTCGGATCCTTGTACAAGCCGTAGGCCACCACTAGACTTGCCGAGCGACTCACGCCGCACTGGCAGTGTACCAGTACACGCTTGCTCTGTTTCACCTTCTCATCCAATAGCTTGCACAGACGCAACAAGTCCGGCACAATGTCGCTATTATGCTCCCACTTGATGTGAATGTACTCTGGTTCGCTTCCTAACGGTTGTGCCTGGCTGTGTCGGGGGAACCCGCTATTCAGCGGTGTGGCTTTTGGTGTGGTGGGTGAGTCCCGGGCAAAGTCATTCTCTTCTCGGCTCACGAGCAAGTCTGGTCGCTTGGGTGCATACTGAATGCCACCGCCGCCATCAATCCTGATATCTGGCTCTTCATGTACGGGCTCAGTATGCTGTAGCAGAGGATTTCTTACTTCATTCGCCACATTCATCACTACGTCGTACTTTCGACACTGCTCGGCTGTAGGTTCCAAATATAGATCGATGTACGGCTCGTAGACGCAGATTGGACCGTCTGGATATGCGGCAGGCTTTTCTTCTCTTGACAGCGGAACGTCGAAGTTCTGCTCTTCTTCCTCCTCGCTTTGAACTTCTTTCGCCGGCTCGATGGGCGAGAATATAGTCTCTAGGGGAGCCGCTCGTCTTGCCGCGTATGCGCCCAATCCTGTCTCGGATCCAAGACTTGGAAAGAGAGGGAGCGAAGGTGAAGACTGAAAATGCCGTAGCGTTCCCGGTTTGCCAAATGCAGGCGTGGGAGGAATGGAAAGTCGGATCTCTTGAGGTGGTGCTTTGCTTGAACCAGGCGTCAGAAGCGTCAGCCCAAGATTGCTGGGCTTCCGTCGAGGAGGTGATCGCGGCTTAACGAAGACAGGTGATGCTAGGGGATTGACGTCGTTCAACGGCGCAGCTGGTGCAGCTAGCGCCATCGAGGCGGGCGCGGCAGCTGTCTGAAGGGGTAGGCTTGGTGTAGAAGCAGTTCGTGGATTCCTGGATGTGTTGACTGCAAGGTTCTTGAGATTGCGCCCCTTCCTCGGAGGAGGCTGCTTTTGCAGCTCGAAAAATGGCGACTTTGCATCATCAGAGGTTCGTGGCCGCTGCATGCCGTCTGCAAAGCGTGATGATGGCGGCGGCGACTCAGGAGATGATCCTGGCGAAGGTTCGGTAGCACTTGAATCGTCGACTGTCGATGCAGTCGTGGTCGGCGAAGAGTCGTTGGATCCAGACGTCGCCGTAGAGTCACTAGCGGTATGTTGATGGAATCGGTAGAATAATCTGTCGGCGTAGTCAGATGCAGGAGGATGTCCTCTTTGTGTCAGCGACAAGCCAGAGCTGGGATCTGATGCTTGCTCCGGCTGCTGTGACATGTTTGTCGGTCGCCGGTACGTGGACAATGACGAATGCGGATCGAAAGCAGGAGCGTCGGGAGCACATTCACTCATGCTCTCCTTAGACCGCGATCTTGAGCTGGGCGCCCTTTTGATGTGATGGTTTTTGTCGGTACAATTAGAATGCCTCCAGGCGAAAAGGGATCTAGGCGGACCCATGTCAGCGAATGTAGTCAACACAATGAGGACCAGCCTCAGTCTCGGATGTGTTTGTGCGAATGAAGAATTGTTTGCAAATTGTAGATATGGCAGCGCGAGAGGCCATGGGCGTTCACGAGTTTGCGCAACGGCCAACCCGCAGGGCGCACCCAATAGCGCTTAATGCAGCTGCATGTGGTGGTTTGGCGGTAGACTGCTATCCTCGCGAGGATGCGGACCAGTGAAGGCTGTCTGTGGCGCTTCAAGGTCGCGAGTAGATACGATACGTACCGGAAGGTCTTCACCAGGAAGAACCGTTAGTGGTGAGATACCGGATCTCTCAAGGCGCCAAATGGCACAAAGGAGTGTCGATGCGCTTGGACGGCCAAGGTAGGTGAGAGAGATTGTCGAATGCTGGGGTGAGGGGAGGTGTTCTTAAATTAGAAGCGCCCTCCACACATGGTTCGCTGAGACTGGGATTCGCTGGAGGAACGGAAGAGCTGTGCGACCGGGCGCTTGAACTGCTATGACATGCAGATAGACGCTGTCGAAATGGCCGACCAAGGCAAGGAACCAGTGTGTGGGTAGCTGAAGAGGCGAAGAGCTGGTCCGTTGCAAGAGAGAGCTCTGGAAGGATGCGACCAATGACAGCTGAGCACGAAGCGCTCGATGAGCTGCACTGTACCAATCAGCATTCTGGACGCTATTGCCACAGTCAAGGCATAACCTGGTGTCTGCGAAGCTTGCAATGCACTGATAAAGAGGTCATGCAGGTCATGCAAATCTTGAAGTGGAAAGTTGATGGTTTCTTCGTCCCTTGACTGTGAACGAGGGTTCTGCTTCCTAGATGCTTACCTGACCCTCCGGATTAAACGCAACTCAGGATCTCAGAGGATGTCTGATCTCCCTCTTCGTCTTGCACTTTGCGTTGCGCTTGCAGCTGCTCTTTCGCTTGCCAGCATGCGCGTTCCTAGCAAGATATCCCGGAATGTCTGGCAGTCTAGCCGCAGCTCGGAGACGCCGGCAAGCTCTCGCCGCAATCGAATACAGTGGCAAGGAATGTTGCCTTCGGGCTGAAAATTCGTGTGCCTTCCTTACTCTCCAGTGCAGAGGCACTACACTATGGCATTCCAACGCGCAACCTCGTTAACAAAGAAGTCTCGTCGAACGTATGCGGAACCCCGAGTGTAGTAACTTTTATGTCTATTAAGTGTGCAGTAAGAGGAGTCGATATCGAATCGAAGCTGTGCAGGAGGGCGCGGCGGAGCACAGCGCGTGCGTGTGAGGTGTCGTCGGCGTCGCTGGCCAGTGTAAGCACTGAGAGAGGAAGGGAAACAGGTGCTCGAAGGGTGGACCATTAGCGGGACCGAAATAGAAACACTCGAAACAAGGGCCGTGCGGCGAGAGTCTTTGACCGAAAGCTCATCAGCCGCTACTGATTGGCGCTTGCAAATGCAGCCTTGAACTTTGTTCTGCTCTGTATTTTACAATCGTTTATCCTCCTATATCCTCAGTTGTCCGTGGTGCGTTACCATAGCTGGAAATAATGTCTTCCATCACACAATATTGAAGAGAGAGACACCATTGCATCATCTGCTAGATTGCGAGTACACTAATTTCGCCTCTCCAATGTCTCCAGCTCGTATTCCTGGCATGGCGTGGGAAGGTGCGTGGTCACGTTGATCTCGTCCGTTTTCGTCTGAAACAACGAACTTAGGCCCTGCATGGCTACCGAGCTTTGGTGGACGTGGAGCCAAGAGCTTCGTCCGCAGTTCCCACATCTAATAATCTGGAACCACTTCTTCGTTCTTCAATAGGTGCGGCTCCATCCACCGTGCAACCATGCGTTCGAGGACGCAGCTGTAAACTTTAGCTAGGGCGGATGGAGTACCAGCAGCAAAGACGGCAAGACATATGTCATCACGACATGGGCCGAACCTGGTTGGTGTACCGAACATGCATCAGTGGCACGTCTTGCTGTTGTATCACCTTCCATCGAACACCGCTAAGCGACCACCTTTGGCCCCGAAACGATCCTGACGGTCATCAGGAGTGCGAAACCGAAGCCCACTGGCATGATCGGCACAACGAGATGCAACCGACTGGCTATAAAATTGAGAGCTCCGGCATGATCGCTGCTGTCCGAGACGACTTATCATCTGACTACTTCATCGCTCATTCACTCGGCCGCTGGAGTGGCCAACATCGTCGATGGGCGGGTGAATTGGTGAGTGGGATTGTGATGGTCAATGATTGACGGTCTAAATGCTTTTGGAACCATTCGCCTGTCCGATTAGCAATGCTACTATCAACCTTCAGAAGGGCAGTCGGCACGAATCACGTGTGCGGGCGTATGGCGTTCTCTTTTCCGCTCAGAACAGCCGTGTCGTAAAGATTTAATTCAAGCCAGTCACTGAGAGCCCTCGCAGATGCCAGGCTTGACAGCGAGGAAGAGCATTGCTGAATTGCGTCAGACATAGACTTCTTGATTGCGTCAACGTCAGGACAGCAGATCTCGTATAGCACACACCATCGTCTGATAGCTCTGCTTACTCTTGAATTGCAGACGACATGCCTCCAGAATGCCAGAGATTCTATCAGTCGATCCGTCAGGTGACGCTAGTGACTGCTGGAATTGGACAATGCGGCTACAATCAATTGGAATATGCATCAAACTCTGTCGATCGGTCAACTCCTGTCAACGAGTCAACGACTCAAGCTATCAATCGCCTTGGGCAACCGGTTGAGTGCATCAACTGCATCAAGCAGACATCCGGTTGAATGACTGATGGAACCACTGAGTGGTCGCCTTACCTGAGATGCTAATACAAGGCCTCAGTCTCCTCACGAAGCGTACGTCAGCACATTCGAGCGAGAGAATGGCATTGTCCGAGCGTGCTAGTGACCGAGCTGAAGGAGTTGACCATGCGGATGATGTCGACGTTGAATTACTCGTCCTCGTTGTCTTGAGCACGACACTGGCAAGATAGCAGAGTTTCCGACTCCTTAAGTGGTAGGTTAGAGCCCAGAGCATAAAGATAGTGTGAGAGCACACATACATGGACCATCAGGTAAAGGATCAGCTGATGTCAATGGCGACAGACAACTCAATTGCGGAACGTGAATGGTCCCATGGCGCGACGGCCATACCTCAGCGGTGTCATTTCCTTTTGACTGCTCAGGATCGTGAGACTTGAGTTGCGTTTTTCGATACATCTGCGCGGCGAAACGTAATGTATGTACTCACCATGAGTGAATGCCTGAACAGATTTGATGCTAGCAGAGGGTACATGAAGAAGCGCGAACGGTTTTGGAGCCTCGACGCGTAGCCAGTGGCCACGTGGGATAGAACTCTTTCCGACTATACCAAGCAAAAAATGTAACTCTGGCTCAAAAGGCACCAGAGATGCGATTCTCCGGAGAGACGGAGGGTGAAAGAGCCTCCACCATCCCACGCAATCGGGACGACTAGACCACAAGTGACTCGCCGCTAGGATCACATTGGTACACATCGACGCACAATCGAAGCTTATAGTCAGTGAAGAGCGCCTAAGACCAGATATTCCCGGTAGTGATTGCACGTCTGATCAAATGCTCAGACCGCCTCGGCCTTGACATCCGATGGCTAGATATCATTGGCGATGAGTTGGAGTAGGCATGGAAGTTGAGGTGTGTCACCTGTCGATCAGGCTTTATTGTGCTGCGTCCTTCCAGGGAATCGCTGGCCGAGCAAATGCGATCTATCGATGGCCTTCTTTTTCCCACGCGTCCAATCCTTGCGAAGTCGGATGACCTGAGCCCAATGGTGGCTTGACTGAAAATTGTGCCAAGACGCCTTTGCAAAGTTCTTTGATGAAAACCTGCCTCTCCTGCGTGACCACTTCGGCCGAATGCAAACGAGCACATATCTGGTTGCCAAACGATTCGGACTGTGCCCCAAACCTTGGATGCGAGGTGGAGCTGTCAGGAAATCAGGTGCCGGCTAGCTGAGGCTAGATCCGCCGGTGATTCCTGATCTGAGCAATCGCCGAACCAAAAGAGACAGGGATCTCTGTCAGCCCACGCGGTGTGTGCGGGAAGAAATCTGCATCATCCCGAAGTCGGCAGCCGCGGCAAGCGCTGCAGCGATGAGCTGTCAAGAATTCAAAAGCGATTCGATCCTCCTCTTATCAGATCTTGCGATAGTCTTTTTGAGTTATTGACTGCGACAAGGTCGAGGTGACGATACTCAATCGCTCTTGCATGAGACACGTCTGATAGACCTATTCGTCAACATGCCGACCTTCACTCAGAACATGTTGTCGAACCTGCGCGGTCGCAAGGTCAACCATGCCGATACCAATGTCACCGACGTGACGGGTGTTGGTAAGGAGTACGGTGATACACCTGAGCTCCCGACTCCAATCAGCGAGACATCCAGTCTGGAAGAGGCAAACGAGAAAGAGGTCCAACAGCACCCTAACGAGGTTACCAAAGACACCCCGCTCGGTATTCAGAAAGCCGAAGCTGCTGCCCTCGTCTGGCCCAGAAAAGTTGTCTATGCCACATATGCATGGTAAGCTCACACAAATCGTTCAGTGCAACCACCAAGCTAAATGGCAATCGTAGGATATGGGTTTGCTTCTTCATGCTGGCCTTCCAGTCATCAGTCTTGACCTACGCAACACAAACGGCCTACGCAAGCTTCTCAGCAGCGCCAGCCTACACCACCGCCTCCATCCTCGCCAACATCATCGGCGGCGTGCTTAAGCTGCCGATTGCCAAGGTCTTGAACATCTGGGGCCGTACCGAAGGCTTCCTCTTTTTCTTCTTCATCTACGAAATAGGCATGATCATCCTGGCCTCGATCAATGGTGCAAGCGGATACGCTGCAGGCTACACCCTCTACTGGATCGGCTACGACGCGTTGTACCTGATCATGGACATTTACATCGCCGACACCACGGGCCTGCGGAACCGAGCTTGGTCGTGGGCCTTCGTCTCGACGCCGTTCATCTGCACGGCCTTCACTGGTCCGCTTGCGGCTGATTCCTTCCTCGCTCACACGACCTGGAGGTGGGCAATCGGCACGTTCTGCATTGTTCAGCCATTCGTGTTCCTCCCGCTCGCGGTCGTGTTCAAGTTCTACCAGCGCAAGGCACAGAAAATGGGACTCTTCACGCCTGTCGCCAGTGGCCGCACCCGGATGCAGTCCCTCGTCCACTACTTCCACGAGTTTGACAGTAAGACCTTTCCACCTGTCAGCACTTGCCATATCATACTTACCCATTCTTAGTCATCGGCTGCATTCTCCTCATGGCCGCCTTCATCCTGTTCCTGCTGCCCTTCAGCTTGGTGACCTACGCCCGCACGACTTACCACAGCGCAACCTTCATCGCCATGGTCGTCATTGGTCTGCTCCTCTTCCCAACCTTCTACATTTGGGAGAAGTTCTTTGCCAGGACGCATTTCGTCCGATGGCAACTGTTGCAGAACCGAACCATCCTCGGCGCTTGCGTTTGCGCCGCTGTGCTGTACTACAGCTTCTACTCCTGGGACTTGTACTTTTACAACTTCGTCAAGGTCGTCTATGCTTTGGACGTCACAGATGCCGGATATCTCACCCAGACGTACAATGTCGGCTCTACCTTCTTTGGGGTCCTCTTCGGTATCTACATCTACTACGCCAAGCATTTCAAATATGCCTGCTTGTTCTTCGCGCTGCCGCTGATGTTCCTCGGAGCTGGCCTCCTCATCTACTTCCGTGGCTCGGACTCGGGTGTCGGCTACGTCATCATGTGCCAGATTTTCATCGCCTGCTCCGGCGGTATGCTGGTCATTGGTGAGGACATGGCGGTCATGGCTGCTTGTGACCGTGAGGGCGTTGCGATGGCGCTATCTATCCTGGGTCTTTCGACCAGCTTCGGAGGCGCTATTGGCGATGCTGTGGCGGGCGCAATCTATGGTAGCACCTGGGTCAAGTCGGCCCAAACAATGCTCCCAGCATCTGATGCTGCTTTCATCCAGGAGTTGTACCTCGGTGGCTACCTGACGCAAGAGCTCTATATTCCAGGCACCCAGGTCAGGAAGGCGGTCGATTATGCTTGGGGTCAGGTCGAGAAGTGGGATGGTGTCTCTGCCACGGTGGTTCTCGTACTCGCTATCCCGGCCATAGCGATGTGGAAGAACTACAACGTGAACAGGAAGCAGAACAAGGGCACCGTGATCTAGACGGTCGCGGTGTGTCTGGACGAGGTTATGTGTACATGATGTACAGATAGGTTGGTTTCTTCATTCTAGCACTGGCATAGCGGCATCAGAGCGTGGAGCGTTTGACACTCACTTTGAGTGAAGTTCTGCAGCACTCTGATTAGATTTTAATTCAGTCCTTCGAACATCGTCTCCAAATCTCCTTGCGCTTCTTCGATGACATTGATGCCCGGAATACCATAATCCCGAGTCCCCTCCAAGTAGCATGCCGAGGTCAGTGCACAAGTTTGCATGCCCTTCTATGCTCGCAGTTTGACGATCGACTTGAGGCCCGAGCGCATTTTCGCGCGATACTGCAGACAATGTAACAAGCTCCAACGTCCACAGACCCGTACCAGAGCCATATCAAGTATTCGTAGATCTTAGCTGAAACATTCAGAAGAAATACACGTGCACGGTCGATCTGGTTGGATCAAGGTCTGCCAAGCATCTCAGTGCTTGACTGATGGAGGATGCACCAGCAGAGTCCTTTTGCAATTCTTGTTTGTAGGCAGATTTGCGGTGGAGTGCATTCCTGGATCCTCTGGTGAGAGCTAATTGGACCTGAGCCCGAGTCAAGCAGGCGCCATCGATTTTGCTTCCGCATGTCGAGGTAATGCCGATTTCCTTTTCTGCTGGACTATTTTGTTGCGCGAGTAGGGCTTCTCGAGATCGGCCAAAAAAGCAAGTCGCTGTGCTTTCTCGTGAATTTGCGAAGAGGCGCGGCGACGCTGGGTGGAAATTGGTACCTGCATTGTACCTGCGCGATCAGGTTGGCGACACAAAGCATGCACCTGGTCTCTTGGTCGGACAGCTGGTGAAGTTGGCCAGTCCGCTGGAAACTCTGAATAGCGGAGACCAGGCCTCTAACTCCGCAGCCAGGATATGCCCATGACGGCCAGGTCGGGGAGTCCGCGTGCCTCTCCTAATGCTCGCGTCATCATCAGTGTGGATGCGGGTCGGCAAACATATCCTTGCAACATGGCGCTCAGACGCATTGCAGTGAGCTTCAGGTATACGAGATGCAGCATGCTATGTTGAAGTCTGTAGGCCGGAGCGCTCAAGCTTCAGTGATATACGTTGTTGACTCGGCAGTTCAAGCGTCAATGCTGCAATTCTGTGACAGACGAGTCATGTCTACCGAGATCGAGTCGTAGCCCAGACGCATTGAGTGAGCAATCTGGCAGCCGTTTCTTGCTCTCGGCCAAGCTAGATGGGGGATGTAAGGATATTTGAGATCTGCCGTCTTTGTCATTGGCCAGATCGCCGTACTACAACATCTCATTCGCTGCAGCAGAAATATCTTAACGACGAGTTAGGCAAAAGCCTCCTGATGTAGAAGTTCGAGCGACTTGAACTCTATTTAAAGTGACGCCAACGAGCAGTCAAATTGTCGTGGGCTTGCGCCATTGTATGCGGGTCAAAGTCCGAGCTGGCTGATCAGCAGTACGGCTGGATTGAGTGCGCGTTGTGAGCGCCTTTGGCAGCGATATGCCAGAGAGTGTGATCTTCCTTGATATGCAGCAATTATTCAGGAACCTTGTCTGTCGCCACCCTCGGGAGACGGGCATTTGACGGGTCAGTGTCAGGTACCCCAGCGATATGGTGGCGGCAAGGACAGCCTGACGGCCTGTGTTGCTTTGAAGGGCAATGCGTAAGCTTATAGGTAATCGCGGAGGTCCACATGAGGCGTACCGCTCTTTCTCGAGTCTTTCTCTAGCTATCGGGCGCCTATATGGGCAGCTGTACAGCTCACTGGCCTCATTATGTCGACCAGCGAGAGCGAGGCGGAGGAGTTCTTTGATGCCGCGAGTTTTGAGACGCAGCTAGCGGAAGGGGCCGCCGCAATGTCTGAATCGCAAACAAGTGGTGGAGTTGGGTGCCAACCTCCTGTAACGACAGGTTCCTCCCTGAAATCACGCAGCGCACCTACAATTTCACTCGATATTGCGGCCAGGTCTCTACGCAGTCGATCCCGCGACCGCAGTGAAAGCCCGCGATTACAAAACCGCTATTCACTGCCACCGGGCGCTACACCAGTCCCTGCAATCCCTGCACGCTTCCTCGAAAGCGGATACCCAGCGACTGTCACGCCCACGCCTCCGGGCTCGGTTTCCAGCGAGCGCATTCGCACAGGACGCAACAGAAACGCTGAGATCATACCAGCTTCAGCATTGCGCGCTGTCTCACAAACACGACCACAAACATCGGCCGGTGAGAGACGCGCCCTTTCAGTCAAGCCCACCGCGTCGCGCAGCTCGTCTTACCGAGATGACGGCGTAATCACGGGGCCTGAGCTCTACAACAGGACTAACACCAAGCGAACGTCACCCACTGCCATTTCGGCGCGTCGCAAGTCGCTCTCCGCACTCACCTCCACAGCCACAACATCACCACTGCGAGTGAACGAAGAAGCGTTGGCAAAGCTGGAGAATTCGTCAGCTGACGACAGAGAAGTGGAAATGGCGCGACGTGTGAGTAGGAGAGATGACGATCTATTCTTGGAGTTGGCACATGACGCGGAAATGGAGAAGGAGGGGCCAGTGAGTCGGGACCGCACTGCGAGTCGGTTGTCACAAGCGATCAAGCGTCGCTCGTTGCCGATGGATCCGCGGATGGTCTCTGGTGAGGGCAGACCGCGATCCAGTGGTAATGCGCTGGGCGAGCGACCTGTGTCGCGAGGTCTGCAGCCATCGGCACTTGCTGCATATACAGACCGCTTCAGGGACACGACGAGAGACTCGCAGGCAGACGATACGGTCAGCATTTCAGGAAGGTCAGTTGCCAGTCGGGCACACCGCTATACTGTTGGCGCTCCTCCAGAGCGCTCACCATTGTCGGCCGGCATGTCTAGACGCATACATGCGTCTGAGGCACGCTCACCTGAACAGCCTTCGTACGCCAGGAGAACCCAGCTTTTTGGCAGGGCGCAGGATTCTCAGGACGAGTCGCCAGCAGGGAGCTCAGAGCCCAAGCGCTCGCAAGGCGACTCGGGATCTGCTGACTCTGACACCGCGGACACCGTCTGGGACGAGCTGGACGACTTGAAATCGCGCATCAAAAGGCTCGAGCTCACCGGCAAGATGCCGCCGAGCTCAAGCGCCGCGATTTCTGGCAGCTCAAGCGAGCGCCCAAGGACTGCGACGACCGCACCCACCACTATTGACTCTTCCCCGAAACAGGAACGCAAGCAATCGCAGCCTGACTCTGAGGCCACGCAAGAATCTGAGGCGGGGATGAAGAAAGCGCCTCAGTCTCGACCTCAGTCGCGACATCAAACACAATCACCAGCGGCAGGCAACACTGTGGGCGGTCCTAGTGCTGCCAGCCTCCATCCATTGCTGCACTCTGGCTTGGCAAAAGCAAAGCCTCTCTTGAATGGCACACTGTACCGGGCACTAGAAGCCACCGCAGCCGACGCTCTACAGCTAGCAGCCATGACTGGCAGCGCTGGCCCGCAAGGCACGACGTACTCAGCGGCATCAATCATGGGTGGACTGACTGTGTCTGATCGTTCTGTCCGGCGCAAGGCTGACTCCATGTGCCGCAACCTCACGGATCTTTGTCTTGCGCTTTGCGAAGGCAAGCACGAGGCTCCGAACGTGGCTAGCGCCACTGCCTCACCCGCGGTTATCGAGGCTCCGAAGGCGTCTCCAACCATCCGTTATTCGCGAAGCAGTATTGGACCTGGTGACAACATCTCGAGGTCTGGCAACCGGCCCATGAGTCGCCTGGAAGCGCGTCGCTCTAGCATCTTGGGCGTCCAGCGTTCGACCAGCATCAGCAGCAGCCGCCGCGAGAGCAACACAGATTTGTCTGCTTCTGAATATGAAGGTACACCATCGCAGCCGCAAGTGCCAGCTCGCGAATTGCGTCGGGTGGGTAGAGCAAGTAGCCGACTGCTGAGCGTGCGAGCGCCTGTCTTTGACGATGTAAGTGGTGACGACGATCCAACCGTCCGGCCACTGTCGCGCGCCATGACGGAAAGTGGGAAGCTGCGTGCCGGCGCCGCCGTCAATGGTCAGACGCGCGAATACAACCTGCCGCAAACACCACAATCTGGCTCGCTAAGGGAGGCAATGGCAGTCCGAAGGGCGAATTCAGGTGCATATGATCAAAATCAGAATCGAGAGACGAGCCGCGTGGCGTCCATTTCTTCGGGCAGGCGGTGGATGAAGGAAGCTACACCTCCAGTGGCGGAGGAAGAAGAAGATTATGAGGGCAAAGGGCAGGGGTCCGATATTCAGCCATTGTCTGGTCCGAGGAGAAGAATCACGTCGCTCGGGTTCAGCTCGAGGCGCTCTGGGGCGGATTTGCCGAACCGGACTACGAGTTTGAGCTCTAGGAGGCATATTGCTGTCGAGTAATGTTTTGTCCTGATGAACAAGAGGAGGAATATACCACCAGCTACCCAGCAGTATCACGTCTATTTGTTTGTCTTGTGTTCTTCCAGCGTCGGCGTTATTTGCTTGGTCTGGGAGGATACCCTCACGCTGTGAACAGATATTATTGATGCGGTCTGCTTATGTCGCTTGTAAGTTGCGAGCTACGAAGTTATGCTGAGTGAAATTGGATCGCTACGTACACGACTGGTTTGTTGTAAGGTATAGACGATTTGCTAAAGGATAGGTGGGAGGTGGAGGATGGGTGGTGGGTCTGGAGTATATTATTACGCGGTACATGTAGTCGTGGTCCGTAAAATGACTAGCTGATATTGGCCACTTTTGAGTCTTTCTTCCACCATCTGCTTCTCGTCAATTGCTTGATATGGTGTCAAATCAAGCTAGTCCATTCGCATGCCGTGGAGGCACTCGAAGGCTGACCATGGCGACGAAAGTTAACCTGCTCGAGGCTTCTAGCCGTTTGGTGAGTCAGTGAGCAGCGAAACTGCATAGCACGTCTTAAATCGTACTCCTAGCACTGAGATCCCACATCAAAGGCACAACCTGCGCTCCCTCCTGCCTCTCCCTCGAAATCCTTCCTTCCTCACCCTAGTCGTGTCACTCATATCATTTTCACAATGCTCTTCACAGCACTCTAGGAGGTTTGAGATCACTGTCCAACGCCTCATGAGCCGCGTAAAGCGATCAGGTGATACGTAGGATGAGGCACAGGGAAAAAGGAAGAGAGAATGCAAGAGGGATTCACGTCCGCAGAATCGCCATATAGCATTTTGAGTTCAAGACATGACGTGATGTCGATGCGAAGAAGGCACGCATGCACGTGACATGATACGGCATCATCGCAATCGACCACAGACGAAACCTCCAACTGTCTCACCGTCTAATGCCAGCAGATATCGGGCGGCCCGTGGGTGCACGCCCATCGCCACGAAAGAGTGCAGCATACCCTCCAAATTACTCATTGGCCCTTCAGCGTTCGGAGCTAACGGCAGGCCACAACCGTCGCCCTTCCCGAGTACTATCCGTACTTGCCGGGTCCCACGCGCGCAAGCGAGACCGAGCCGCTGAACCCAGTGAACCATGGATTTTAATGATCAGCCTTACCGTACGGCGGTCTTGGCTCTCGTCCGCCAACTGATGCTGAACGTAGCCATTGCGCATAGGCATCATTCCGCAATCCTGCCGACGCCCAGCACACACCAAAATGCCAGCTCCTTCGCCACCTTTTCCCCTTTAGTCTTACCCTTACTGATCTCATTCGATTGCTCATCGACCGTGTGCTCCCACTCCGCCCTCAGATAGACTGGTACCTCCAGAACATCGTCATCTTCGTCCAGCTCATCTTCTTCTTCGTCCATCGGATGCTGCTTGGACGGTGTGCCAGGCAAGTTCAGCTGTCCCGGCACCACAGTCTTACCTGGCCTCAGTTGTCCAGGTACGATCTCAACAATGACACTAGTCGAGTTCCTCGTTTTCTCCCATATCTTGCCTGCTTCAGGCTGACGGTCCGACTCCTCCGCTGATCGGCTGCCTGTCAGAGAGGCCATAGCAGCTTCTCTCCCTCCAGCATTGGCCGACGAAGCGGTACTAATGCTCATGGCCTCATCCCACATATCGCCGGCTGGCCCCACTTCGAACTGCGGACATAGAATGGTTACTTTACTCCTGACTTTTCCAGGTGTGATCGCCGGCGTCGCCAGCGTGACTTTAATTGTGTCGAATATCGGATTGCGTACAGTTAGTATGTATTGCAGCGCACTCAGCGGCTGCAGATCCGCCTGCAGTGGATCAGTCGCACGAAGCTTGAAGTTTGGACGTGTCAAGTGTCCTGGCTCTGGGTGCAGAGGCTTGAAGGACACGCGCGGGACGTGACTGAGTGCCAGTAAATGTATCTTATACTTCAGGCTGCTGATTTTGGGATCTGGACGGGCGAGAAACTGCCGGCACTCTTTGCAACGCTTTCCCTTGCGTGTTCGGAGGGCAGTGGCGACTGGCCAAAGCTGATCGGCGAAGCGGGTCGAGTAGTTGTAGGATGTTGAAAGCTGTTGCTTCGGCGAGGCCGTATCCTCCCAGGTCATGGACTCCAGCTTTTGCAAGACTTCGTCTTCCACATTAGGGTCACCCAGTGTGTACGTGGAGAGCCCTTCAGATTGGCCGCGTGCCTCTCGCATTGGTTGCGGCTTTTCCCGACTCTTCTTGAGCGCATTGACGGATAGACCACCGTACAAGCTCATGATCCGTGCCAGATTGCCGGGCGAGCTGTAGGGACTATTGCCGTACGTGGCCTGTGTCTCGCCTGTCTCGTTGAGTTGATCTTTGTAGAAACTATTGAGACTAACAAATGCCTCCTCGTGGTCAAGCACGGGTTGACTGTTCTTGTC
This sequence comes from Teratosphaeria zuluensis, assembly GCA_007113905.1. Taxonomy (NCBI): domain Eukaryota; kingdom Fungi; phylum Ascomycota; class Dothideomycetes; order Mycosphaerellales; family Teratosphaeriaceae; genus Teratosphaeria; species Teratosphaeria zuluensis. The sequence continues at coordinate 43,242 of VCMQ01000002.1, forward strand.
CGGCGGATCCTTGTCCTTGCGAGTACTCTTCGATTTTCGCTGCTTCAGCAGCTGCTCAGTGATCTTTGTCGGCTTGTTGAAGATGATGCCGACATCCTGCGTGCTCCAATCACAAAATTGACATTGCAGCATGAATGCCTCGTCTAAGGCGCTGCTTGGCTTGAGATGGGTATCAGGTGCTTGAGGCACAGTTGTGACTGCTAAGGGAGCTGTGCATGAAGGGCAGTTATAACAACTCCGCGCACATCTGCACGCCTACCTGTCAGCCTCGACAGGCTCTCCGTTGTGCATACTACTCTTGCGCCTACCTGTTGCCATCGCTCTTGACCGCGCTGCTTGGCACTTCGAACAGACACGCCGGACAGTACCAGTTGATGACCTCCTCGATCCAACAGCACGGACACCTGATCGCATCGCACTCGTCGCAGAATAGTAGGTGATCGAGTGGATATAGAGAGTAGTTGGCCTGCGGGTCGTGCGGATTCAATGGTCTGTCTTCGTCGTCGGTGTCTACCAGGGCCGCCCTCGAGAGCCTCTTATTCGCGATCGAGGTGGGCGCGCCAGAAGTCCGGTCCGAGCATGGGCAGGCGTAATGTGTATATGGGAACGCTGCTGCCATGTCGATGCCGGAGAATGTAAGTTGCTGAAGCGCGCCCACGTGAAGGAGCCGAGCCTCAGGATCCAGAACGTGTCTCTTGAGCCTTGTTGGCCCTGTAGATCACTTGCGCCAGGGTTCAGCTGAGTCCGCCATCAAAACGGTGGACAGACCCCTATCCCAACTTTCGTTTCTGTCCTCCCTCTCGTCTGTCACCAACAAAGCTGCTAACGACTGCAGCCCGAATTCGATGGCCGAGCCAAATACTGCCCTATTGGGAAACCTTATACAGGTCCAGGATGGACCAAAGCTTCGTCAGGGATATGCCAGCCAAGACGACACCCATACCCGAACAAGCAAGGACCCCAGATCTGGATCTGAAAGCATAACCTCGCCCCAAATCGATGCTTATCTCCCTCAGGCCGACCTGATAGTCCTCGACAACCTCTTCGAAGATGTGCGGCTAGATCGCAGCAATGCCCAAGCAACGAAGCAAAGCTCGCTGGGAAATGTGGCGCACCTGGCTTCAAAAGCAGAATTCGAGCATGACAAGTCTGCACTCAGCAAACTCAAAGCAATGAACGATGCCTCGCATCCAGATTTTCAGCCTACCGTCTTTGTCACTTGGGACGACAAGGACATCCATCCTCTGATCAACAGATACCTGGTCCACCCGTATGCCAAATGGGCTCAGAATGTTGTTCGCCATCCCACAGATGTTGTCTTCCTCACACACATCGTCCTGTACATGACTGTCAACGTTGGGAGCGCAGCATTCCTGTTCAACCATTTCACCTGGATTCATGGAGTCGCTCATGTGCTCTACACGCTTTGGTGCACGGGAAGCTTTACCCTTATGATGCACAACCACATCCACAACAACGGTGTCTTGGCGAAGGATTGGGCGTGGTTCGATTTGATATTTCCATATGTGTTGGAGCCTTTGATGGGACACACGTGGGACTCGTACTATTATCATCATGTGAAGCACCATCACGTAGAAGGGAATGGTATGCCGCTCCGCCGGGCCACCCGAATTGATCTTTTGCTGATCGACATTGCAGGTCCTGATGACTTGTCGTCGACGATTCGCTACCAACGCGACGACCTTTTCAACTTCCTCCACTACCTTGGTCGCTTTCTCTTCTTCGTCTGGGCCGAGCTACCGATCTACTTCTATCGCAAAGGCAAATCCAGCCTTGCCATGCGTGCTCTCTGCTCCGAGCTTGCGAGCTACGCTCTGATTTACACAATGTACCGACTGCACCCGAGAGCCGCGACGTTCACCTTCATCATCCCGTTCATTCAACTCAGACTAGGATTGATGATCGGCAACTGGGGTCAGCACGCATTAGTGGACGAACTGGAACCGGACAGCGATTACAGAAGCAGCATCACTCTTATTGACGTGCCATCCAACCGTTTCTGTTTCAATGACGGCTATCACACGGCGCATCACTTGAACCCAAGACGCCACTGGAGGGAGCAGCCAGTGCATTTCTTGCAGCAGAAAGACGCATACAAGGAAGGCCGGGCGTTGGTGTTCCACAATATTGATTACCTGATGATGACGGTCAGCCTATTGAGAAAGGATTACATGCGTCTGGCGAAGTGCATGGTGCCAATTGGGCAGGAGCAGGTCAATATGTCGTTGGAGGAGAGGGCAGCGATGTTGAGGACGAAGACGCGGAAATTCACTGAGGAAGACATTCAAAGGAAGTTCAAGTAATCACTCGACGACAGATGGATGGCGTTACAGTAATCGACTTTGATCGATGGGTACTTGCGTATGTTGGACAGCATTGCAGCAACCAAAAGAGAAGCTACAAACTCACAATTTCGCTGGGACTTAATGCATCATTTAGAATGCGTGCGTACCTTTGACTGCCAAGAGACTGACCATTCTTTGCGCTTGTGGCCACGGCAGCAGCGAGAAAGTGAGAGCCTGTCTTCATATGTATGCAACACTCCTTCACCGTGTGAACGTGCTGCAGAAACAGGAGGAATTCACTACCCTTACACCAGCTTATGCCTATGAAGAAATCAGGAGTAAACGGAAGTGGGACAAAAAGGAAACAAGCTACCAGAGGTCTCAGGGAAAGGAAACTCACATTTCTTGTCAACATCCTCGAGGCTGACGTCAAAGCCGGATGTTCTTGTTGTGATTGCAGACGCAGGATACCACCTCGAACATCGATGCAACCTAGTTGGTCATGGCCCTTCCCTCCTATGCCGCGGACGGCACAAGGGGTCGGAGCCCAATCCTGACCGAGATATGACATGTGACATCGCATGCCGTGACTGAAAAACTACTTGCGCCTTCGGGGCGGGCATTAATCGCCGCGTAAGGTGTAGCCAGTCCTGAACCGCGTGAGCGGTTGAGTCGCCGGGCGTTGCCCAGGAATTGATTGCAAATCCAATGCTAGCCAGTCAGTGGATTTTGGTGTGGAGGTTACGGTTCTCGCTGAGACGAGGTTACTCCTGAGGTCGAATACTGGTTCGAACTGTAAGCAATTTGGACATGAGGCCATAACGACCTCTGATAGCTTGTGGTGGGACTCGAACACTTGCGATAGCATTTGTGGCAGGTACGTATTGTTCCGATGTCAAGCCGGTCCGCTTGACATGTGATCGAGTGGCTAGGCAGCTCTAGTCCGCCGCAACTTTCACAAAGCATCTACTTCGCATCGTCAACCACGAAGACCCATCCCTTTCTATAATACAATTGCTTATTATGACACTTCTTTCATTGCAGGCTCCACGACTTGAACTTGAACGCCTATAGCATCCACCTCGATGTTCCAAGGGCTCATTGTATCCGGAGAATTCGGTTCCAGAACTCGAGAGAGGCGGTTAGCAAATTGGCTGTGTCGCCGGAGCCATGGTGCAAAGAGGTAGCTACAGCCGAGCAGGATTGCGAACGGAACGCTCAAGAACCCGAGTGCGTAGAATGTCCACCTTGGACCCAAAGAGGACCACATCGGCGTTGCTGCGAAATTGAGCGCAGCTCCAGCGGCATTCCGGAAGACAAACGAAGGAGCTAGAGCAGACGCAATGTATTTCTGATTCCGATGGATCAGAAGATGTTGTCACAAAACGTCAAAAAGGGCGGAGATGCTCACCTTGTATGTGTCGGCCACATAATTGGTCAGAAACATGAACAAGAGCAGGAACCCGAAGCCGAACAAGCCTTCGGCAAACAACACCACAGCGGCCGGCTTATGAGATGTCGCAGCATATCCCATAAGGAGGAGACTGATCACAATCAACCCGCCGCCTAGCCCAGCACCAGGCAAACGTCTAACTTCTGCCCTGTGGCGTGGACTTGCACGCTTCTCGACCCACTCGTGGAGCTTGGGGTCGAGCACAGTGAAAGTGAAGCCTGCCAGGATCACGCCGGCCACAAGTGGCGCAAAGACCCTGTATTTGGACGTGCTTGTCCAGTCATAGACTGATGAGAAGGTCGGCGGGAGGAATTGAAAGAGCAGATAGTAGGTGGAGTATGCAACACTCATGAACAAACATGAGAAGCTGACGATAGGTTCGAGAAAGAGCATCCGCAACGGGAGCAGGAGTTGAAACAAGCGGCTGAGCTTCAAGTCTGCTAGCTGGGGCTGGTTGACAGTGGCACCCACTCCACCCACATCAGATGTATGATGCGTCCATGATTCCGGGAGGAATAAGAGCAGCACAAACGACAGTGCGCCGGCTCCTCCATTGATCCAATATGCGATGTTCCATTGCCCTGGCCATCGCGCCGCTACCGCCGTCGAAACCATCGAGCCGAATAATGATCCGAGGGTGGTGTTGACCATAAGCCAGCTGTTGATGTTACCACGCACGCCCGCATCAGTGACGACGTCCGCCACGATACCGCCCGCGATAACCATGGAGGCGGTAGACCCGAAACCAGCCAGGAAGCGGAATGCCAAAAAGGTGCTCCAATTCGGCGCAGCAGCAGAGGCAGTCGCGAAAGCTGTGAGCATTGCCGTCCCGGACCAGATTGCCAGTCGACGGCCATACCGCTCACTCACAGGACCGAAGACCAGCGGACCTGGCGCACATCCGAAGAGATACAATCCTACGATCAAGGGTGCGTTCGAAGGAGAGACCCCGAAATGTGTTGCTGTTGAGGAGCCATCGCCAACGGAGACCGAGCTGCCAAACGTGCTGACGAACGTGGCTAGGAATAGTATCGCAACAATCAACACAGGTGGTGGGTGCCGCATTGCTATTGCTCTCCAGTCGGACCAGCGACTGGGTCATGTAGAGTGTTCGCCGAGTTCAACTCTGCCTTGAGTGGGTACGATCACTGAGTTTGACAGTGCCATGCTCGCTAGAAGAATATTCTGACACCTGCATCCGACTCAATCGGAAATAGGTGACACACTGCGATGCTATGTAAGGCCAGGTCTCTGCACCGAGAGATAGTGTCAACGCCGAATTACGATGCTAGGTGGGACCAGGTGTCTGTCTCAGAACGTGTTGTCAGTGCCGAACAAATGGCGAGACGGTGCGTTAGATACTACCCGAAATGTATTCACTGTCAGGACGGATAATAATAACGCAGGTCAGTCGGGAGTCAGATGTACGCTGTCCTTGATGAACAGGCTAATAGTCCCATTGTGGTCAACAATAGAGCCAGGGATCGCCTACATATGAAGCCTGGCAACACGCCGCGATCATCCCGGCTTGATCCATATGTTGCGCAAGCTACATCCTTCGATTCATACGCCGGAATTAATGAGATTCTATGGCCATGGCTCACACGTACGAGAATTGGCCGTAGTACTGCAACTCGATACCACGGTGGGGAGTAGAACAAATTGACCATTCGAGGCAACACTCCCAAATGTTGATACAAGCAACTTTCTGCCCTTTATCGTATCCTCCACAATAGTTGCCGTCGCTAGAATGTAAGGGAGCTGGACCACTATCACGGGAACATCGCAGGTTACGATGAACACCTCACGCTTTCCTCACGACCACGCCTCGACCTGCATTGGCATACGATTCAGCCCCTGAAACACATCCTCGTACCTCGGCGGTAGCACGTCCGGCACCTCCGCAGCGTCTTCAAGATAACCACCCTCCATCATCAACGACTCCTCCGCGCGAGGTCGCTGCCACTCCTGACCCAGAATCTCCACCTCTACCTCCTCCTCGACCGGCACCTTTTGCCCACAAAGCACGAGCGTGAATTTGATGTGCACAAGGTACGTGCGCAGGATTGTTCCGTGACGGAAATTGAAAGCTGGTGGAAGCTCGAGCTTCATTGCTGCTGCAGTCTCCACGCGTCGTCTGTAGCAGCCGTTGATCATTGCAAAGGTGCCACCGAGCGCATAGATAGAGTCTATGATGGGGTGTGCAAGACGACGTTCGTGGCGGGGACCATTGTCAGTGCAAGCGGAGCAGATTTCGATGATGCTGAGCTCCAAGCCGTCGGTCCTGAGGTCTTGCAAGGACGCAGTGAGGGTAGGTTGTACTTCGATCTGAAGCGCTATCGGTCTGTCGTGGAAGATGTGCTTGGGCAGATTGCAGATCACGTCCAAAGCCATGACTGTACTGCCCTGATGATGCAAATGCGCAATCGCCATCATTTTCGCTCCGAAACCATGTTTATGCTCACGAGTCGCCATCTGTTGAGTCGCAATATCATGAAGATGCCGGCGTAGCTTCACCTCGCCACTTCGACTCACGAATTGTCGTTCGCCGGACTCCAGGCAGGACAGATCCTGTTTCCCAACAGGCCAGTACAGCACCTCGACATTTTGACAGAGCTCAACATCAACATCGATACCACCAACTTCAACAATCGGTCGAAGAAAATACTCCACCTTCGCAGGCTCCACCCCACCATTCCTACCAAACCCATGACAAAAACTCGACGGCAATACCCCCCTTTCCCGCACCTGATGCAACCCATCAACCCCAAACTCCCATCCCCTCTGCTCACACCCATCACCCACACCCGCAGAAAAAGCAAACGCAAACTCAAATCCCGTCTCCTCCCAACACCTCAACCTCATCTCACCCTCACACAACCACTGCACACGCTCAAACAAAACCTCCTCGATCGTCTCGTCCTTCTCAGACGCACGACCTGCTGAGACCACAAGACTCACGCGCCCCACGAAGCTGACGCCGATTTTGAGAAAAGGCGCGATAAGCTCGTCGCTGTCTCCGCAGCGATGGGGGCCCGAGTGCTGAGGCAAGTGGTCTGAAGCGCAGTACTGCAGGCTGATTCGGCCGCTGACAGTGGAGGTCTGATGGTAGCGATGGGAGGGCGGGTTGGCGAGGTATAGGGAGGTTTTGATGGTGCCTTGGGAGGTCTGTCGATAGTGGTTTGGGTGGTGGTGACGATCGTGAAAGAGCATCGTGGTTGGTATTGTTGCTTGGCTGTGTATCAGTGGTTCGAGAAAAGTGGTGGCAGTGTTGAGGTGGATGCGATGCTGCTGCCTCAGCTTGGCAGTGTCTTCATGTATACCTTGATCTTACGGGGCGAAGTAATTCGGCGCTTAAGCCAGGTCCATTCACTGTGTACGCGCCCGACTGTGCCGCATGCGCGCAGCCGGCACGAAAGTCGCGCGTTTCATCTGACGGCGTGTGCGAACGAAAATGATCCTTCGCGTATACCGCTGGTTCGCACAGTCGATCGAAACATTAGAAAAGCCATGTCACCGTCGAAGTGCGAGCCTCGAGTCGCTGAATCCGGAAAGAGCGTGGCGAACGCCCTCAGACAAATTCTTGTCTTGGTACAGCAATCTACCAATGCAACATGAAGTCAATACATTCAATCGAATACAGCCTGTCGCCGCTGTTATACTCATAGCAAACAGCTAGAGCAATAATGTCATGCAAGTCGCCCCACCCGCCCAATGCCATACTGTCCTGGGTATCAAATGCAGAACGACCAGTAAATGCAACCCAGCCCTCCCGCAATATTTTCATGCTGGCAAGGTATCCAAAGAACAATCCCAATCCTTCTCCAAGGAAGCTTCCACCAAGCCTAACCACGCCGTCCACTGTTTCTCCTGGTGAACTCCTTAAGTGGCCTCAAGTCTTTCGTCGCAATATACCAGTTCTCGTTTCCATAGTGTGACCAAGAAACACTGTCGCTAAAATACTCGAATTTTTGGGGAACGAATTGGTTTTTGACGTCGTCCAGTGTCCGCATCTGGATCTTGTGGCCCTCAGGCACGAACGGCTTGAGACTCACAACCTGTGCACCTTCCTTGAGATCCAAGAACATGTGGAGGAGCTTGTCGTTGAGTTGAGGCGTGAAGGCCTGGTTGTTGACGAGTATGACATCTGCACGCTGGAGGATAGGCATCAATGCTGGAGTTTGGGTCATGTCACCTCGCATCAGGCTGACAGTCCCAACATCGAGTCCCCAAAGCTTGGCCCGTGAATTAAACTCTGCAGCCTGCAGCTCGGCGAGGTCGCAAGGGTTGGGCATCATTTCTATGCCCCAGCTTTCGCAGCCAATCTCGAGTGCTGCCTGCAGAACCACGTTCCCTACGCCAGAACCAAGGTCGATGAAGCATTGTTCGTGCGTTAAGCGTGTTTTCTTGAAGATGTCGCTGCAGAACCTGGGAAGCAGCTCGCCGTAGACGTTGTCGGAACCAGCGGTGTACTTGTTCAGGATCTCAGCTCTGGGTGACACTGTGCGCGCGAAGATCTGGTCAAGTATACGCCTGATCAACTCCAGCTCCAGAGTACCCTTGCCCTCCAATTTCTGCTGTATCTTGCCGTCATCAACCAGTGCTTTGACGACACCATTGTAGTCATCCACAATGCTCTTGAACTCGTCCACGTCCTCTCTCTGCCAAGCATGGATGAACTTGCGCTCAAAACGAGTTTCGTCGTTTCGGTAGTACCTCTCGTAAAGCTCGTCAGGAAAGTAGTATTTGGCCACCATTTCGATTGTGTTGGTAATGTCCTCCATGGGCTTATAATCGTCCTTGGACTTTGGCATCTTCAGCTCAAACCGCTCCTTCGGATACCTGCTTGGGTACTGCAGCTCCACTATTGTCACGTCCTCCTCGCTCCACGGTAGTTTGAACAATGATGCATACTGCCCAGACGTTGCATCGGCACCGTGCATCATCTGCAATAGCCCGTTGCCCTCAGAGAATGCCGCGTCATGGATTACCCTCCGCCGCGGACCCAAAGATGATACCGAACTGACGCTGCTCTTGATTCGCTTCCGTGAGACATCGGAATCGCTACCCCCACCAACGTCGCTGCTGTCATCCTCGTCGTCCTCGTCGCTGAATGTGACATGGTCTGGAGTCGCGCTCTTGCGCTTGACGCCTCGGGACTTTGCGAGTGCTCGTTCGACCACAGGCTTCTTTGAGGTGACAGTAGGTCTGGGTGAGGCGCTGGAGGCCTTTCTGTTTTCCGACAGCTGGAATCGGCTCCTGCTAGGCTGTGCTGTGGCGGGTGCTGGGTTCGTGGGCTGCTTCACGGGTACTCTGACTGTCGTGCGGGTAACCGTAGGCTTCTTGGCAACAGCTCCCGGTTTGCTACTGCTGCCGCCAGAGAAGAGATTCATGCTGGGCTGAGATAGGGAAAAGTGGTGCTGCTATTGCATAATCCTGCGTCTGATTGGATGGCTGCGCATGCCCCGGAATATGTGCCCGTAACGCTGCTGAGTGAGTGTGGTAGCGATATGCGCCGGTATGGTGTGCTGTACTTGAAGAGATTAGATTGTATCATTTCTCTCAAATGCAAGAGAAGAAGCACGAGACCACCCGACCAACCAAGTGCTGCGGCGACCACCCTCGCGCTAGGACTCTCCCTCCACGCCTTCCAAAGTGCCGAGAGCGGAAGTCGCGACTGGAATGTCCAGCCGAGGATACAGAGCCGCATCACGTGCACGAGCACGTTCCCATTCCACCTTCATGTCCGCGAAACGCTCCTTCCCGTTTCGTCTTTCGTCTTCTCCAGAATCTCACTTTACATCACGTACGTCTTCACATCGTGTAGATCTTTGTTGTTCTAGATCTGCTAGCAATGATTGACTCGCCATGTAGGCACGACGGCTTGTGTGATGTCATGCAAATGAGGATGCAATGAATACGTAAGGTAGGATGCATGGACGATCAGTAGGTGCAAGTGTCCATAGCTGGTTCCTTTCTCAATTCTCTGTATCATCCCTATAAGAAGGCCGCAGCATATTGAGCTAGCAGCATTTCCATTCGACCATCAAAGCCTCAACTCAAGCCACCCGTCATGGACGCAATCCCAACAACAAACCAGACCAAAGGCGGCGAGGAGTCACTCAAGAACAAGACTCTCGAGACAGGTGCTTCCATGGTCCAGAATTTTGAGCCACCAAAACGTCTTTGCGCTCATCTCAACGCCTTCCACACATATGCCAACGAACCAGGCCGTTTCGTGGAAGCCAACCACTACTGCGCTCACCTGAACGAGGACGTCCGACAATGCATCCTGTACGACTCCGACAAGCCCAATGCGAGGTTGATCGGCATCGAATACATGATCAAGCAGCACCTCTACGAGAAGCTGGATCCAGAGGAGCGGAAGCTGTGGCACAGCCACGTCTTTGAAGTGAAGAGCGGAATGCTGATTATGCCTGCGCCGCAGGCCGTGCCGGACGCTGTATGGGAGACTGCAGAATGCAAGGAGATGGAGGAGGTTGTGGTGTTGTACGGCAAGGTGTATCATCTCTGGCAGACGGACAAGGGTCACGAGTTGCCGTTGGGCGAGCCGCAGCTTATGACGAGTTTCACTGCGAGTGATCAATTCGATTTCGATGCCGCAGTGGGCGACAGAGATCGCAGGTTTGGTGTGGATAGCAAGAAGAAGGCGGAGAAGCGGGCATACATCAAAGAACCGGAGATACATCCTGATGCGGATTATGCTTGGAAGCAGAAGATCGGAGTCGGTCAAGGGCATGGTCTCGGCCATGGGAGTAAGCATGCATCGTGAGCGAGCGATGGAGGTTGTGAAAGGGTGCATTTGTAGATGTTGAACGCGTCTGCATGGCTTGCCAAATTATGCATTGACTGCATATAGTGCTCTTCAGCTGGTGCCAAAAGAAAAGTTGAGACGCCCAACACTGCATATGGTATGGTTCGGCTAACCATGATGAGTGCTTCCCCTATGTGAAGAATGAGAACTGAGCAACTTGCATGCTCCGAACTACATGATAGATGCATGTACATCAGGCGAGGCCAGCGCAACCACTGAACGAGGAAGTCATGAGCCAGCTACCTCATCGCTTGTCAGAAGTGTACACAAACACGCGCCCTCCCACATCGTGCACTCACATGCTGGACCCAAGAACACAAATGCTGCGAAGCGATCACGGTTGTATTACCTGCACAACAAAACACACCATTGCTCGGCGGATCTTCATTGGCCTGTTACTAACGAATATGCACTGGCGCGCGCTTCAACACTTTGGGTCCACTCGAAAAAGACATACATCCCAGTCAGACGGGCGAGAGTCAGATACCCAGCCGCGCCCATCTCCTATCGAGCACACAGCTGAGCCAGACGAGCGCGAGTACGACATACCATATGGGAATGATGATGCCGCCGATATCAAGTCGGACTATCCAAAACCAGACGTCCCCATACTCACTCCGAACAATTCATATCCTGAAACCGAAGAGGACCAAGAAGACCAGAACAACCTACCAGTGCAAATACCCTTCTCCACCACCGGCCTCTGCACCCAAGCCTACCAGCGAGCTCTCCAAAACCGCATAAGAAACGACGACATCCGACCACACGGCTGCTGGGACATGACCCCCTTCAAGCCCGTCTTTGTCCACGACATCCTCATGCAGCCAGGCTCACTAGCAAACATCATCGGAGACGTATGCCTGACCTCACCACGTGATCTCAAAAACAGAACCAAAAAAAGCTAACACCACCCACCCATAGCTATCCCCCGAACAACTCATCTCTCGCATGACCCCAGCCTTACTGCCCAATCACTTCCCACACGTCGACCCTGAATCCCACCAACCCCGTATCATCCCCTCATCCAACCCAAGCGACTACGTCCAAGGCATGCTTCTCTTCGGCGAAGGCCGCAACGGTCGTCGAGCAATCCACTACCATTACGACAAGATACCCGGTACTCGTCGTACCAAGTTGCCGGTGCAAATCGATGTCCTCGTCCCTGCGACTCCCGAAGATCGAAGAGCTTTCGTTGGCAGGCGGTGGAAATTGAAACGGCGCACTATCATGGCAAGAGTGTGGTTGTCGCGCCCAGATGGTGTGGAGGCTTCTTCTGATGCAGCAGCGACGACGAGGTGGACGCTGGAACGGTATTTGGATAGCGAGTTTAGCCCAAAGCAGCGGCTGGATGTAAGGGCGGCTGAGGAGTGGGAGGATTGTGAGGTTGATGTTTTTGAGAGTGAGAGTGAGAGTGAGGAGAAGGGTGTGGAAGAAAGGGAGGTGGTGCGTGGTGGGGTGGGGCACCTGGATTACGCGCGGTGTGAAGGGTGGGGTGGCTGGTGAGGTTGTGGAATTTCACCTTGTATACATTTTGATATGCTTGATATAGACTGTGTGGTACATGTGTAATCGTTCTGCCAACGGTCTTCAAGCGTGGGGTTTGAGCTCGCATGCTGTAACTGAAGGAAGGACGAGCTCGCATGGGTAGTGCGTGACATGACTGATGGTGTTGTTGACGGCTTCTCCTTATCTAAGTCATACGCTTGACGGGGATCAACGAGATGGCAGCTGATTGATATGTCAGACAGATAGTCAGACACTCCGACACTTTGACACTCATAACATCACGTCAAGTAGTCACGTCGTTCAATGTTTTCATGCTGACGAGTGATGAAATGGTATATCAAGTCTGCCAGGCAACGGAGTCAAGGGAATGACTCGCTATGCAAAAGCTAATTTGTCACCTTCTCATCGAAAACGCAGCCTAATCCCAGTGATCTGGGCCTTCAGAAGAGCAATACTAGCACACCTACTTCCCACTTCAGGTGTTCCCGAATCTGTTTAACAACCCCCAGAAGCACGTCACCAAATCGTCAACTTCATTCATGCAGCGAGCACCGATACTCTCCAATCTGTAACACTCAGGACTCAAGACCCCTTCCACACAACCTTAACCCACTCCTCCACATTCTCCAGCAGCTCCTTCGGCCTCTCCATAGCCTGCAACACACCGTCAGTAAAAAACCCCCTCAACCCCCATCTCAACGTCTCAAACTCACCGCAAAGTGCCCACCCGAAGTATGCTGCTTGAACGCCACCAAATTCATCCACGCCGCCGCCTGACTCCTCGGCGTAGGCACGAGTTCCTTCGGAAAAAACGAATACCCACTCGGCTTCTCGACCTTCGGCCGCGCCCCGGGCTTAAAGAAACCTCTATAAGGATAAATGCACCGCGGAAATGTGTCAGTAAGCCAGTACAGACTCACGCTCTCCAGGATCTCGTCGAGCGGGGGGTCTTCGTCCGTCCATTCGAGGAACTTCTCACCAATCCATGCGAGCATCGCTAAAGGAGACGTAGACAACACAAGGCCAATGGTAGCAGGTCTCGAGCCGTGCTCAAGCGCATACGCCGACCCATTACTCCTGAAAGCCCGCCCCCGCGCCGCCGCTTTCTCCTCCAGCGCGTCCATCTCCGTGTACTTCTCCGAAATCTCCTGCGGCACGGGACACATATTCAGGTGCACAGACTTGCACTCCTCATACTTCGCGCCCTGGGACGACGCAATCGCGCTCCCGACATCCCCGCCTTGTGCGAGATACCCGGAGCCGAAACCCAAGCCGAGCATCAATTTGTGCAGCAGAGCAGCTGCATCTGCGGTCTCCCACTCTACATCGATCGAGGGACCGCCGCTGAAAGCGTAGTTTGGTAAGCTGGGCGCGATGACGTGGTATGGTAGGTCTTTAGGGCTGAAGCGGTCTTTCAGCAGCTGGAAGATTTTGGTAAATTCTAGGAAGGAGCCGGGCCAGCCGTGGTAGAAAGCGATGGGTACAGCGTCCGGCTTCGAGGAGAATAGCGCCATGAAATGGACGGATACTTCATGACCGTCGTCACTTTTCACCGGCGCAGTGAAGTGAGGGAAGCTATTGATATGGTCTTCGTGCTTGCGCCAATCGAACGAGTTGAGCCAGTGTTCTCTAGCATCCACGAGCCAGTCTCTGCGAACGCCGGAACTCCGCTCGGGTGGGGACATGCCATTACTCGGCTGTGTCGTAGAAGTGTTGGCGTACGTCGGCGGACCGATTGGGGAGATTTTGATCAAGTCGAGCATCTGCTTGAGCTTCGCATCTTCGACATGAACCTTGAACGGCTTGGGCTGGATCGTGGCGCCCTTTGGGATTTGGTCGTAGCCCGCCATTTTCTGCTTCGTGACTGTCAGACCAGACTGACCGTGATCTTGTTGTGCTCGCAGTGTCGTCTACAATATACCTACAGTATGTCGTCAGCATCGTATTCAAGGCGGTCCAAGGCCATAATCACTACCTACAGTACCGCCAGAAGGTTCTTTGCGCACTGGACTTAGTAGCTTCAATCCACTCGCAACAATATCTTGGATACTCTCAGCAACGTGCCCGACTCTCCGTAGTATATGAATCGAATGGCGTGCAAGTGTCCAACAACTGAATGCCTAGCGAGTTCAGAAGGCGCCAATGCGAGAGCCCCACCATGGTGAACCTTGTCCAAGCTCTTGTCTCTTGGGCTTCTACTCCCTCGCACAATTAGGCAGATACAGTGAATTCTTGGACTTTGTGCAATCCCAGGAATTTGCATAAACATTGACTCAATGCGAGAAACGTCAAAAGGGTGACACCGCATACGTGCCCGACAATCCTAACTAGCTCGAGCTCGAGTTTCTCGACTATGGATACCTACGCCAACTAAGCCTCCTTCTTGTGAAACCATGGATGATCAGCCAAGCCAGTCGAACGCTTCAACACCCATAAGTATCACATCCACTTCCCCCTCACTCACCTCCCTACCTATCCAACCCATCAAAAACCACCACCCTCCTCACCACCCCCACAACCCCGGACCCCTCCACATCCATACCAGGCTCATCCACCTTCCTCGCCAAAACCCCATCCAACACCCCCCTCAACCTCGCCACCAACACCCCAATCCTCGCCCACCCCCTCACCCTCAACCACCCATCCACCAGCAATCCCCTTCCCCTCACATCAATCTCAATCCTGCCCGCAAACATCAACGCCGCAAATACATTCCCCGGCGTCAGCTCCCGGATGAAAATTTTCGAGGTGGCCATCTTGCTGAAGTAGCTTAGGAAGACCGCGTTACCCGGGAATGACTGGGCGTCGAAGAGGGTGGAGCTAGGGTGCACGAAGACGCGGCCGCCTTGGGAGGATTCGGAGAAGTATTTTATTGTGTGGGCTTCTGGGTCTTGAGCGACGGTGCCGGTGGCGGAGGCGAAGAATTTCTTCTCGGGGAAGCGGATCTCAGCTAGTTGAGGCTGGAAGGAGCCGGCGATGAGGGCGCGGAGGAGGGCGTCGGTGTCGTTGTGGCGGGCGAGAGAGGAGGAGTCGGGGATGGCGTGACTGGGGTGTCCGGGGGGGAGGAAGCCGATTTCTTGCAGCGAGGCGATGTATTGGGTCCTTGTGGTTGAGATGTCGAGGAGAGTTTGGTGGTTTAGGAAGTTCTCGTCGCACCATCTGCGGAGGCTACCAGTTGGTTCGCCCTTTGCGCGTCGACGAGACCACTCTTCGTAAGCACGAAGATCGCAGAGGAGATCGCCGTTACCGCGTCCGAAGGACGCTTTAGCTGCTTTAGCCTCCTCGCGCTTCGCTTGCGGACTCACGAAGGGGCTCTTTACGGTCAGCGTTGCGGCGATCGTCAAGCATGCGTCTAAACAGCCGAACGCGGCTCCATACACCATCAGCTTACTGCATCTCAGATCCGCGGGTATCATGCTCAAATGCCGCCCCAGCGCAGTGAGCTCGTTCTTCTCCAGCGCGCCTATGCGAGCCAGGAGCGTCAGAGCGCCAGAAACCGACAAGCTCTCCGGCGGAGTCAGGGCAGAAGCGAGAAATGCAGGCACGTCGTCTACACCCATAGCTTTGACGGAGAGACAGAGCTGCTCGAGCGGCACTCGTCTGATTTCCGGCTCAGGACGATCCGCCATTTTCTCTTCCTGCTTCTGCGTGTACAGCTTGTAGCACTTCCCCGCTCTGACACGACCGGCTCGACCACGTCGTTGCTTACAAGCGGCCTTCGAAGCCCACTGCTCCATCAGCCGCACCATGTTGTTAGCGGGGTCGAAGCTCGTCTCTTTGACACGACCGGTATCAATCACCGCCACAATATCTTCTATCGTGATAGACGT
The DNA here is from genome assembly GCA_007113905.1 of Teratosphaeria zuluensis. Taxonomy (NCBI): domain Eukaryota; kingdom Fungi; phylum Ascomycota; class Dothideomycetes; order Mycosphaerellales; family Teratosphaeriaceae; genus Teratosphaeria; species Teratosphaeria zuluensis. The sequence goes on from VCMQ01000002.1 coordinate 59,172, forward strand.
CTCGGCTACATTCGTCGCAGCGACTACTTTCCGCATGCCCCTGGGCGGCCGAGGAAACACCCGCTTCTGCTCCGAGCTCTGCAAGCCTGCGTGAAGAGGCAAAGCATGAACATTCGGTATGCTCTGTACCGCGCGTAGCGTACGGTCGATCTCCATCGTTCCAGGCAAGAAGACCAGAATACCGCCTTCAGTATCCCTGAGCTCCCGATCAATATGCCGGACCGTCTGAGCAATGAGCTCGTAATCAATAAAATGCCCATCATGCCCAGCAGCCGCCTGTGGCCTCCTCGTCCGAACCTGAGGCTTCTGTCTCCGCCCGCCACCAGCAACGCCAAAATCGCCAGCCAAATCCTCATCACCATCCGACTCGCCCTCTTCCTCGAAACTACCATAGCCAGTCATCCTCGTGATCTCATCCATATACACATCCTGCACCGGATACGTCCGCCCCGCAATCTCCACCTTACCCACACTCGACACGCCACTGAAATACCCTTCAAAGACCGCCGCATCGAGCGTAGCACTCATCAGAATCAATTTCAGATCCTTGCGTCTCTTGAGGACATCCCTCAGCAGTACGAGCAGAAAATCAGTATCCAGACTCCGCTCATGCACCTCATCAATAACCACGTGGCTCACATCCGCCAGACTCTTGACGACATCCTCCGTGCTGCCACCGGAAGTCTGGAGTCGTCTCAGCAACACACCAGTCGTGACGAACGTAATCTTCGTGACGCCCGCTTTTGCTTTCGACTCGCCACGGATGGTGTAACCGACTTCGTCGCCGACTCGGACGCAGCGTTCATCCGCCACGCGGTCTGCGAGACCTAGTGCTGAAATACGTCGGGGTTGCGTGCAGATGATGTTCGCTTGCTCGCCGTAGCCTTGTTTAATAAGGTCGTCGAGGACAAATTGCACGCTCTGTGTTGACTTTCCGGAACCTGTCTCACCCGAAACGATAGTCACTTGATTCGCCATGACCGATGCGACGATAGATACCCGCAATTGCCATGCAGGTAGTTTCTGCCGTGCCTCCATCATGCGTTGCTGGTCCGCAGTAGCTTGCTTAGCTTCCCAATTCGACTTAATACGTGCACTTGCCGGCGTATTTGGTGTCCACGAAATCGGATTCGGATGTCTCCGCTGCTTCTGTCTCTTTGCAAATGGCTCGGGTGCTGTCTTCAAGTCTGCTGGCGAAGTAGCTCCGGTGAGATCTCTAAGCTTGTCCGGCCTCTCGATAATCCCAGGTATCTCCTGCTCGAGCCAGTCCAGCAGATTGAACAGCATCATCTCGCCGATGAGGTTCTCTTTCGCGTGCAGCAGGCATTGTCGCAGAATACTCAGCTTGATGTAAGCTGGCAAGTTTGCCTCGATACCGATCGCTGGTAGCGCATTGGGATATGACGGTGCTGGCCGCGCACGTAATGTGATAGTTTCCTTTGCAGGAGTTTGCAGCTCCAGCCGTATTGAGCATATTCCGTTGCTACTGCTGTACCGCTCCTCATAGATAGCTTCTAGCGTAGCCTGCTCCTCTTCCCAGACCTCACTGGCGCCAGATTCCTGTACACTCGCCTCCTCTTCACCTACCAGTTTCCTCTGCAGCGCAAACGCAGCTTTCCCCTCATCACCACCACAAGCATCCAGCACATCCGAGCACAAATCTCTCGAGTACCCCGTCGCCGCCAATCTATTAATCTTGCCTTCCCGCTGCAAGTCACTCGCCGCCAACGCCACACCCGCCAAGTAATTCTCCGGCAGCGCCCACGACGGCACATCATCCTCCGGCAGATGAATGAGCAACCACTCTATGCACTCTTCCTCGTCGCCACAGATCTCCGCAGCTTCCTCCACATGACTCGGTCGAAACCCATAGCTCGACAGCTTCGCCACAACCGCTTGCCTCTCCTTCTGACCCATACGCACATCATGCACATTCCACACTCCCTCTCTCCTGACCAACCTCTCGACCTCCCGCCTCGTCTTGACTCCCATCTCCACTTTCGGCGCCTTCTGCCACGGCTTATCCAACCTCTGCGTCGAGCCGTCTAACGTAACAACCGTCTTCTGCTTCTGATCCTCCTCCCGCTTCTTCGTCTTCTCCACGCGCTCCTTCTCTTTCTTCGCCTTGTCCTCCTCCCTATGCTTCGCAGCCAAGAACGGATCTGCTTCGTAGAGGTGACCTTGCCCCTGCTCAACAGCCTCTTTCTTAAGATCCTGAAAATCGCCTTTCCACAAATCTCGGTACTGAGGCGGTAAAGCCATGCTCAGATTCTTCATGTTGCCCACGCGGAACAGCGCATATGCCGCCGCGAAGTGTCTGGCCTCCACTGCGCTCTCCTGTACACCCTTTCCGCTGTCAAAGTAGCTCTTTGGCGGCATGATGGGCGGGAGACTCGTGATCTCTCCCGTCTTTGGGTTCTTCTGCTTTATCATGACGGCACCAGTGAAGCCGCCGGGCCTGCGATGCGTCGTATATTCGCACTTTTCCCATTTCTGCTTCTGGCAGTGCTCGTTGAAGAGGGTCAAGGGGAGTTTGCCCGTCCATGATGAGCCCGCGATTAGTGTCCTGGTATCCGGCTTCTTCTCGCCCTCTGGCTGCGCGGGTTGTCCGTTCCCCGGCGCATTCTTGCTCTTGCTTCCAGACGCTACCGCCGACGCATCCTGCTGTGGCTGTTTGCCCTTCTTGCCCGGTTTGTCGTCGTGACCAAATACGATCCACGATGTATCCTCGCCATTCAGTGCAGCAGCAGTTCCCTGCTTCTTCTTGTTGCCTTGCCTGGGCGCATGCGGCTTGTTGACCATACTCGCCCTACTATACCCGCGATGAAGATGCCTCACTTGCGTCCTGCGCTCAGAAGTCGAGGTGTTCTCGCGAAACCGTGCGAGAGTCGAGCAGAAATTTGGGCATGTGAAAGTGCGGGATCTGCGGGGTCTTCTGCGCCATGCACCTACCTGAGTAGATCATATAATAATATAAGCTTTCACGGAGCGAGCGTGACAAGGAACCAAGAAGCGCAGTCACTAGGCGTTGTGGTTGGTGTAGAGCGACATGAAAAGGCGTTAACATCAACAAAAGTCAAGTCTGGGGCATGCGGTGGGGCACAAGGTGCACGAATTGGCCATCTATATTTTAAAACACAGCAGACTCCTTGACAGACTTTACAATCAACGCGCCTCTCAACCTCATTCCAGTCTCACGCCGACGGACTAGCGAAAATGCCATTCCCGCGCCGCCACTCCTCCAGCATGACCGTCGTCTCGACCCTCAAGTCCTCCACAATGGCATCGACCTTGATATCGTTCCTATCATACCCAAATGGATCCTCCAACTGCGCTCCAATGGCTTCTATACCGTAACAAGTGAACATGATGAAAGCAGTCAAAACCACCGTCCACCAACCCATCTCTGCAACCCACGCAAAAGGAATCACAACACCAAAGAACGCCAGCACCTGCCTCATGTGGATCAGGTATGCAACAGGCAGTGGTGTGAGGTGGATCGTCTCCATGTTGCCATACGACGAGACGATCGTGTTGAGCTGGACGGTAAGTTGACTGGCCTGTGGGGCGTGGAACCAGCCTCGGTCGTGACCGCGTTTGATGTATCCTTCGACCTGGATGCTGAGCTGCAGCAGTAATCCGAGGCCCTGCTCCTCGTACCCTCGCGTGCCAGTGGGTAGGAGCTCACCGTACTCAGGTTTCGCCAGCGAATGACTCTCTCGTCTACGGCGGTCCAAATCAGCCTGCGGCGTGAGGAGTGGGATCGTAGTTTGAGACCACTCAGCGCGAAGATGATGCTTTGCCGCGTACATCAGCGCCAGTAGTATCCGGATCGTTCGTTCCGTGTCTGCTCGCTCTGCTTGAGTCGGCGGCTCACCCTTCGCGTTGTATGAGCAGGTTAGGAAAGATCGGGTCAAGTTCCGAATGCAAGTCTCAATATTGGTGAGATGCAGATTCCCTTGCCAAAATCTGTCGTAACTGGTTCCATTGCGAAAAACCAACATCAGACCAACAACGATAGACATGCTGGGTATGACACTACTCGGGATCCCAAGATGGCCTTCCATGCGCAGATCCAGATAGCAGACAAGAGCTGCAAAGGCGGCATGCAAGATCACTGGTATTGCGACATCGACGTGGATGGCGCCTTTGATTACTCGTAGGACCAACGGCCAGCGTCGAGGCTTTTTGCGAGCAGTGTGGTACGAGGGGAAGGTTGGGTTGCGAGAACGGGGTCGTTCGCTCTCCATTGCTTCCTCGTGGCCGAGGAAGCCATTGGTGCCATAATTACGGAAGCTCATGGCTCAATGCTGCTGGAAGGAGTTGCTTTTGTAGACATTTATCCTCGATCCGTTGCAGGATTTTGTTGGAGTACCAGCCTGCCGATTGCCGGTTGTGAAGACAAAGATCACAACCTGTGTAAAGGTCAGAGGAGCTGTCGTGAGTTTTGATAACTAGCATGCAAGATACGAGCTCCAGGTTGCGGTGTGAAAGTGGTTTAGCTTGGATCCTGCACACCGCTTCGAGCTGTTTCGACAGAACGAGTCGAGGCCACCAATGCTAGTAAGATCCTCAACAAACTCCCTGGATAATTGCAGCTATCACCATGCGCGAGCCAATGTCAGCTCGTAAGCAATGGCATATGCTTGTACTGTTTGATCGCTGAGTTGATGTCCAAGGCCAAGCGCGTTCCAGACGTTTCAGATCTGCGGTGCAATATCGGGGTTCGAGCTTTCCGCGGCGGCTATCGGTTTGCCTCTGGCACGTGACCTAGAAAGGCGGCGCTTGTCTCGAAGATGGTGCTTTTGACAAAGACATTGGCTCTCACAAAGGCGTCTCAAAGCTCCCGAGCACATCCTCAATGACATCGTCCACTGTGACACCTTCCAACAGTTGCCTCACAGCGTCTGGATCACTTCCCCACTGTAGACTCTTCTCGGTCTCGGCCGTTGCCAGGACTAAGCGATGTGGATAGACCTTCCGAGCTCCTAATGCCACCAGCGAAGGTGTCACAAAGTCCATGCCATGGAGAGGTGCAAGAGCCATGGCCAGAGCACGAAGGTGCCTTGACGATGCCGCAGTGACGCCACCTTTGACATACCGGCTCATCCGCATAAAGACTACAACGTTGTGCAGGTATTGTCGAACCTCTCCTGATAGCTTGACCGAGTCGACAAGGCTGCGAAGACTCTTGATCTCTTCTGCTGAAAACATTGGCATGACCGATTTCTCCATCGTACCCTCTTCCAGATGTGGTAGACCGTCTTCTTCTGCGTGATAATGAGACATGGCAAACATGTCGTTGAGATGATGGCTCAGCCTTGCCCCAGGCTTAGAGAGGATAACAACCAGCAGAAAGTCTTTCGGTGCCACGTGCATGGAAGTTCGGGTGAAGATGCGCCTTGTTCGTAGAAGCTCCAGAGCCTGGACTTGCACATTCGGACTCGCAAGATCCAGATGAGACGCAATCACGACATCTGCGATTCTCCTCTCGTCGAGCTCGTTACCAATGCTACCCATGCGACCATAGCTGTTGTGTGGTAACGGCGAGAAATCCTTGTGGACGCCGGGCTGTGGTAATTGGCGACCGTTCTCGGGAGCATCGTCAAACTCGTCAACCACGTCGACAAGCAGTGCCTCGTTGAATTCATCGGCAGAGGTGTCCTTGGAACAATCAACGACTGCTGTTTGCAGGCCAAAGGTCTCGTTGCAGGTCAGCTGTAATTCGTCCCTGAGTTCTGAAGTGGCTGAGCGCTCCGTCGATACGATGCAGTGTTGTGAGGAGATCAAGGAAACCAAGATGGCCAGGTCCAAGTCATTTAGGTGCTGAATCTTTTCTTGAGTGAGCCCGTCCATCGCGGCTGCGGGCTTTGGTGTCGATTTGGGAGCGATGGGAGGTCGCAGAGAAGTCTGTGATTACGGTATCCATTCTCTGGTGTCCACCATTGCCATGCGACAGAGCTTCATTTCAGTCTGTGCCATCATTGTAGAACTGATGTTGCACTGTCGCACAAGCAGCATCATCCTCACCACTGTCACCCATCATAGGCCTCGGAAGCAGTTTCTCCGATCCTGAGAGCTCGTCCAGCAAGCAAGCAGAGCCATTCGAGATGGAAGCAATTACTTAGCTGTCGCAAGCAACATTTTGCATCTTTCGATATAAAGATGACCATTCTACGATGATTCTGCGACATGTCGAAACCAACAGCGGACTGGGAGCGCGTGGGCGACAAGTTCTATCGCAAGACGCAGCTGTACACATCCGTCTTCGATCCCGAGCTTGAACTCGAGAACTACGTCGTCAGTGGAGCTCCGTACAGCGGCGCTGTAGGTAGGCACTGCGACCTTCGATCCCGAGTACTCTGTGCTGATCGTGTATACAGCCCTCGTACGCGATGAATCGAAAATCTACGCCTACCGCGGCACTCAGGCGGCCAAGTCGACCGTCGACGTCTACAGTTGCGCCGGGAAGTTGATCAGGCAGATAGCGTGGGATAGAGGCACGATCAAGGCGGTCGGATGGTCAGATGATGAGCGGCTGTTGATCGTGACAGACGATGGGACGGTCAGAAGCTACGCGGACCTTCAAGGGGACTTCAGCCCGTTCAGTCTGGGACATGGCGCAGAAGAACATGGTGTCGTGTCGTGCAAGTTCTGGTCGAGTGGTTTTGTCGCATTGCTGGGCAACAACAACCTCGTGGCTGTCACGCGGTACGACGAGCCGAGGCCGCATCTGTTGGCAGCGCCTCCACCAGGCGATGTGATATCCTGGACTGTCATACCGCCAGAGTACACTTCCTCGCGAGCTGTGGAAGTGTTACTGGCGATTGAGAAGACAGTCTATGTGGTGGATGCTGCAGAGTGCGAGGACCGTGGACTGGAAGCTGGTCCATTTCGACACATTGCCGTCTCACCGAACGGCAGATTCATTGCTCTATATACGGACGACGGCAAGGTCTGGGTGATTAGCTCTGACTTCCAATCTCGGCTCAGCGAATACGATTCTAAGGTCAAGACGCCACCAAGGGACTTGCAGTGGTGTGGCAACAATGCCGTGCTGCTCGCCTGGGAAGACGAGATCCACCTTGTCGGTCCCAATGGATCTGCTGCCAAATTCTTCTACGACTCCTTCGTGCATCTATTACCAGACATCGACGGCATCAGACTGTTGACGGGCGATGTCTGCGAGTTCCTGCAAAAGGTGCCTGAGCCGTCAGAGGAGGTGTTCCATCTAGGCTCTACTTCACCGGCATCGGTGCTGCTGGATGCGATTCATCAGCTCGACATGAAGTCACCGAAAGCAGATGATAATATTCAGCTCATCAAGTCCAGTCTGGATGAAGCAGTTGATACATGCGTGAGGGCGGCTGGCCACGAGTATAGCATTCACTGGCAGAAACAGCTCCTCCGAGCCGCATCATTCGGCAAGTCAGTGCTGGACCTGTACAACAGTGATGACTTTGTGGAGATGACGGAAGCGTTACGAGTGTTGAATGCCGTGCGGTTCTTTGAAGTCGGGCTGCCAATGTCGTACGAGCAATACATTCGCTTGACACCCGAGCGACTTGTGCAGCGCCTCATCAACAGACAAGAATACCTCTTAGCACTCAAGATATCCGAATACCTGCATCTAGCAGTGGACAAAGTGTACGTCCATTGGGCCCGGCAAAAAGTCCGCTCCTCTCAAACAGACGAAGACAGCATCTGCGACGAGATCGTGCGCAAACTAAACGGCAAACGCGGCATCTCATTCGAAGAAGTCGCCCGCGCAGCCTATGACGAAGGAAGAGGCAAGCTCGCCACCGAACTCCTCGAACACGAGCCACGAGCCGGCAAACAAGTCCCCCTCCTCCTCGACGTCGGCGAAGAGTCCATCGCCCTCGACAAAGCCATCGACAGCGGCGACACCGACCTCGTCTTCTACGTCCTCCTCAACCTCAAAAAGAAAATCCCCCTCTCCAGCTTCTTCCGCACCATCAACAGCCGTCCCACCGCAACCGCCATCGTCGAAGCCTCCGCCATCGACCAAGACCAAGACCTCCTCAAAGACCTCTACTACCAAGACGACCGCCGTCTCGACGGCTCCAATCTCCTCCTCTCCGAAGCCCTCGCTGCTCCCGCCATCGGTCCCACAACCGATAAGATGAAAATGGCCGCCAAGCTCTTGCGCGATAGCAAGGAGTACGCGCATCAAGTCGCCGCACTCGAAGACGCACAGAAATTGATTAGATTCCAAGAGGCGTTCGAGAAGGACTTGCAAGGCGAGAAGTTTGTGGGTTTCAGCGTGAACGAAACGATGAGTAAGTTGGTCAAAATGGGACACATGAAGCGCGCGCAGAAAGTCCAGGCGGAATTTAAAGTAGCAGAAAAGACGTTCGCGTGGATCAGGTTAAGGGCGTTGGTGAGTCGGAGGGATTGGAGGGAATTGGAGGAGTTGAGTCGGGGCAGGAAAAGCGCGATTGGGTGGGAGGTAAGCAATACTGACTATCCTACCCTATCCTATTCTATCATACTCGAGTTATGATGATGCCTGACTGACATGATTTTAAAAAAACAGCCCTTCTTCAACGAAATCCTCGGTGCCGGCAACCCTAAAGTCGCGGCTCTGTATATCCCGAAATGCACCTCGTTGACCGTAGCGGAGAGAGTGGAAATGTGGGTGAAAGTGGGCATGCCGGTCAAGGCTGCGGAGGAGTGTTTGAAGATTAAAGATCGGGGGATGTTGGAGGAGTTGAGGGGGCAGGCGAGTGGGCAGCAGCAATTGGAGATTGACCGGATGATTGCGCAGTTGAATAAGGGGAGGTAGGGAGGGGATGTGTGATGGATGGGATTGTTGTTGTGTCTACATGTTATATGGATGTCGATTCTGTACTAAAGGTAATTTTCATACTAATCGCTGCGTTCACGTTCGTCCGTCAATCAATTCAACAAATCAAGTCAAGTCGTTCAATCCAGTCTAACCCAAGACCCAACCAACCAGTCTCACTCAGAGAAAAAGAACGCCTAATCATCTCCTTCGCTAAAGTCGCACCACATACACAAAACAACCATCAGCACACCCCTTACTAACCCTCCACCTCCCCCTCCTCCCCACCAACAGCCTCCGGACCAAGAAACCTCCCCCGATCATCCCTAACCTTCCTCTTAAAAACCCCCAAATCCCTCAATAGCGCCTGCACATCCTCCTGCCACTCCTCATGCTCAAACATCCCTTCTCTCTCTTCCCCATCGCCAATGTAGGAGAACACGTCATCAACTCCCGAATCGCTGCCTCCTTCACTCCCATCATCATCACCCTCTTCGTCATCAACCGCAAGATCCCGAGGGATAGTGATAGGGTTTTTGAGCTCACTAACCGCCAACGCCAAATGCCGTCTCAACGCCTCAATCTCCACCGTCAACGCCTGATTCTGCGGCCGCAACTCCTCAAGTTCCATCGTAAGAGCCTTGATCTTCACATCACTCACACTCTTACTCTCCTCCATCGCCCTCTGCATCTTCGACACTTGCCGCTGATAATCCTCCAACTCATCCCTCGCGCGATCCGCCTCATCCCTCTTCCTCGTCGCGGCATTATTGACGGATAATTGCAACTGCTTAATCGTCTCCTGCATTTCCAGAATCTTTGCATCACGCTCCGCAGCGCTGACCGCGTCCTGATTCACGTGCGCCTTCGTGCGGATGCGCTTGGCTTGGTCGGCGTAGCGGAGCGTGGAGAGCGTTTCTTCGTAGTCGGTCGGGGAGATGCAGGCGACCATTGCTGTTTTGCTGTTGCCGCCTAGGGAGTCTTTGAGGAGCCAGGTGAGGACCGAGTCGCGGTAGGGAACGACTTCTGCGCGGCGCTTGGAGCTGTTTTGGAGGCCTGTGATGGTGCGAGTCGCGCGCTGGCGTTTGGGGTCCGCGAGGGCGGCGATGACGCGGCCGAGAGTCGTGAGGGATTGGTTGATGTTGCCTCCTTCGCGGAGGCGTTGGCCGGTGGCTTCGGTGCGGCCGGCGCGTTCGGAGCCGGCGAGGTCGACGAGGCGCATGCGGGCGAGACGCTCGATGGTGGAGTCTGTGGCGATGTCGTGCTGGATCTGCTTGAGGGTGAGGGTGAAGACGGCGTGGGAGCGGGAGGAGGTGTCGTTCATTTTGGTCGAGGCGGTGGTGCGGTTCATGTCGCCCGTTTTCATGAGGCGTTCGATGTCTTCGTAGCTGCGGACTTGCTCGTCGGTGAGGTTTTGCACGTAGACGCCATCTTGCTTGCTCTCGCGGATTTTGAGGTAGGTTGGCTCTCCTCGGCCTCGGGGGGTTAAGAGGTCTTTGACGTGTTCGTTGTAGATTTCAAAGTAGGAGACGTGGACGTTGTAGGTTATACTGCTGTTCTGCTCCGCTTCGATTCTCTCAAACAGTCCTCGACAGGTGCGTGGGATTAAGCCGGGTTGGTCGAGGGTGCCCATCATGGTGTAGGACTTGCCGGAGCCGGTCTGGCCGTATGCGAAGATACATGTGTGGTAGCCGTCGAAGTTGTGATCGAGAAACTCCTCTCCAAACGAAGCGTAGATGTCGTGTTGATGTGCGTAGTGCGCGTCTCTCTCGTTGTGTGACCAGAAGGACTTGTCAAAAGTGAAGGCCTTCTCTTCGTACTGTCTCTTGCTTGACTTGGCCTCTTCTGCGGTGAGGATTGGCGGTGACAGCTTGGTCTCGTTTGTGTGTGGGTTCATCGAGATGAGACATGGCGACTGCTTCTCCAGTTCTACGTCTCGTCAGCAATCCATCCATCCCTATGTCTCACCGATCTTTCGATATGTACACACCTCTCTTGACAAACTTGCGCACTCTCACCACAACCTTGACATTCCCTCCATCGCTGTCCGGCGGCGTGAGTGGTCTCGACATGGCGCTCGCATCGACGGGTGTTCGGCTCCTCAAACTCGGTGCGCTTGCAGTGCTGACATAGTGGCCCAAGTCCGGCGTCGTCAATGCCCGTTGGTGATGTGCCATCTCAACAATCTCGTCGTATATATCGCCGTGGACAGGACAAACGGCGCGCAGAACCAACTCCTCTGCGGTAATGTCCTCGAATGCTTCACACAACTGTACAAATTCAAATCGCGAGCGTAGACGTAGGTTCGTGTACATCTAACCCGCTGCGTGATAGTGACAGCCTGATATTGGTAGGCGCTTGCATCGCTAGTGCGAGTGTGCGGTGCCTTCTGTTGGTCGTGGCTTCTGATGTTTACAGGGAATTGTTGCTGCAGTGACAATCTAGAGCCGACAAACAGCCACAATGCAGTGTTGCCTCAGGCTGGATACATTACTATCTATCGTATCGCAATCTGCTAAATATCCTACTTTGATGACACCAAAGCAATGATGCCGCCATCACATCACACAGTGAGGCTACTATCAATCTATTGAGGCTATGTAAATCAGCTGAACCCTCGATCAAGCTACCAAGTCTGCTATCAACGGATTCAGACTGCAATCATTCGCTATGCCCCGAGGCCAGTGGAAATTTTCAAGGCTGGTGTGGTTTCTAAGAGATCTGGTATGATAGATAGTAAAGCCCGAGGCCCTCCAGATCCCGATCCGCGGATCGTCGCGTTCACGATTCAAGACGTTTGGTGTGAGAGCGATGCGCGTCATCGCGGTAACTCGAGTACGCATCTCAATAGTAGTAGTAAGTACTTCATCAACAATGGCATAATATCCCAGTAGGTCTAAACTCTCTTTCATCACCTGCATTTACCCGTCTAGCTTGAACATGCCTCCAAACACCTCCCAGCAGGATCAAGCACAGCAGAACAATCCGCAGCAACACGACGACGAACGCCAACCGCTCCTCTCCCACCAACCCACCGACTCAGGCGAAGGCGCCGACAGCCGCGACCTCCTCCTCTCCTTCTCCTCCACCGACAGCTCCAACCCCCGATCATGGCCCTACAGGCAGAAAATGACGAACGTCGCCGTCATCGCCCTCATGTCCATCCTCTCCCCGCTCGCCTCCTCCATGTTCACGCCAGGCATCGACCAGATCGCCGAAGGCCTGCACACCAACCCGGAGACCGTCATAGGATGCACGACGGGCTTCGTGATAATGCTAGGAGTAGGCCCGCTATTCCTCGCGCCGCTGAGCGAGACGTTCGGACGCAGGAAATTGTACTTGGTTGCGTTTACGGGGTTTACACTACTCCAGATCCCTAGTGCATTGAGCCCGAATATCGAGACCTTGATCGCTATGCGGACGATCTCTGGTTTCTTCGGCTCAGTCGGCATCGCGAACGGCGGCGGCACCATCTCAGATATGTTCGAGCCCTCGCAGCGCGCAGGTGTGTTTGGATGGTACCTCCTCGGTCCCCTCTTGGGCCCCACACTCGGCCCCCTCTTCGGCGGCATCATCGTGCAACGCGCCGGCTGGCGCTGGATCTTCTGGGTCCTGACCATAATCTGCGGCATCAACACCCTCGCCGGCTTCCTCCTGCTCAAAGAGTCCTACGCGCCCGTCCTCCTCGCCGCACGAAAACAGAAACTCGAGCACGACGAAGGAAGTCCCGATAAATACCGCTACGAAGGCGAAGACCGCCGCCCGCTGACAAAAAAGCTAGCGCATAGCTTAACTCGACCCTTCAGAATCTTGTCCCAACCTATCGTCCTTACCATGTCTACCTACCAGGCCCTCCTGTTCGGCACGACCTACAGCATCTACACCAACATGCAACCCATCTACCAAGGCCTCTACCACTTCACCACCGAACAAGTCGGCCTCCTCTACCTAGGACCGGGTCTCGGTTTCCTCTTCGCGGTCTGGTTCCTCGTGCCCCGCATCGACACCGTCTACAATGCCCTCACGCGCCGCCATAACGACAAACCGCGTCCCGAATTCCGTCTCCCCTTAGCTAACATCGGCGCGGTCTTGATCCCCGTCAGTCTCTTTTGGTTCGCGTGGACGGTGGAGGCAAGAGCGCATTGGTTTGCAAGTATTGCCGCGACGTTCTTTTATGGTGTTGGACAAGTGATGATTCTGAATACGACGCAGAATTACTACATTGATTCTTTTGAGAAGTTTGCGGCGAGTGCGATTGCGGCGGGGGCGGTGTTTAGGAGTTTGCTTGGGGGGTTGGTGCCGTTGTTTGCGCCGGTGTTGTTTGGGAGGTTGGGGTATGGGTGGTAAGTTCTTCAAAAAAAATTAAATTTCAACACTGCGAGCGTTGGATGGAGTTGGGTGGGTGCTGACTTGACTTTCTCATCGACAGGGGAATATCGCTTTTTGGGTTTCTGGCGGTGGCGATCAGTCCGGCGCCGTTGGTGTTCTACTATTTTGGGCAGAGGGTGAGGGAACGGTGGCATGTTGAGCTCTGAGAAGGGTACAGTATGAGCGGAAGTGTAGAGGGTGCATAGCGGTGAACAGCAGCATATCGACATGTCATCCTGCTTTGCTAACAGTGGTCTTCTCAGCCAGTTGTCAAGCTGTCTTCCATTGACTGCCTGATTGATGACCGATTGAGTGTCATTGGCAATTAGTGATATTACCATCGGCCATATCAGTTAGGCAGGCACGATTGTTTTGAATTGTTGTGTTTTTGACAGACAGGCCAGACGTTCAAGAAGGACCGGCGATTCAGGCACAGGTACCTCAGTATTTGAGATTACAGACTGACTATCAAGAGGACTTGTCTCACCGAGGAAGGCTTCGCCTGCCCGCGCCCCAGATACAAGACTTGCGCCATGCGCATTTTCTTGGTTTGTTTTGGCTGCTGTAGTCTTACCGACTGGTCGACTGTGTTTTTGCGGGCAGCTGGGGCACGGTAATTTATCACAAGGTCACTATCCTTGAGGCAGGTCTGAAGTTTTCGGCATAGACGTGCTGGCATGAATTCAAGATTGGGGATCTACGTGAGAGGGATGGACGGTCGTTTTCTTGACGATTGGTGGCCTGGGAGACTTCTGAAATATGCGTGCACTGCGGTAGGAATGCTTGTACGCGGCCGTGGATGTGGGAGCGTCTCGGAAGGAAGGCTGCGCGGTATAGGGTAGCGAGGAAGAAGGGAAGTGCTGCTTCTAAGACTATGGGACCGCTTCCGAGAGCAAAAAATGTGGATGGCGTTCAAAAGGATTGGAAATGGTGCCTCGGAGCAACTCGACATGATCAACGGCTTGTGGACACTGGACTGGATGTTGCTGCTGCGTCGTTGGCATTTGCAATATCCGCAGACTCCGGATTTCAAAGCATTGGATCCGCGGACCTGTCTTCACGCTAAGGTAAGGAATCGGACTGGGAATCCTTCCGAGGGGATCAGGTAAGCTATTGACCAGCTCTACACGCATCACGAAAGATATACGCGGATATAAAAGGTAGAGTCTTCTGCAGGTGACAACAAGACTCACAATCAGCGGATTTCAGCACCAACAGCCACCAACGCCCTTCGCCACCGACCTTTGTCTAATTCGTTCGATCAAATCCTGTCACATTATGGCGCCGTCTACAGTCCTCGAGAACATCAAACGCAATACGCAAATCACCATGGACGCTTTCAACGCCTGGGACTACCAGAAACTCGTTTCCATTCGCTCGGACGACTTCGTGCAACAGATCCTACCGGCATCGCTAGCTTCACCGCCCCTGGACAACGAGCAGTTCCACCATCTCTTCCATGATTTCCTCACGCCTACGCTTTTAAATTTCAAAGTCGGTTTCCTGCTCATCACAATTTATATGCTTTTTGCGGGACGACTGATTGTCGAGTCTTCTAGATTTTTCCGCAGACGATTTCGTATGATGGTGAGAATAGGAGGAGTGTGGTGTATAGTCTTGTTAGTGCGGATACGGCGGTGGGGCGTAGGGAGTGGGAGTTTGTGCAGACGTGTTGGTTTGATGAGGTTGGGGAGAGGATGGTGAGGTTGGAGGAGTTTTTTGATTCGAGGGTTTATTTGGAGATGTTTGGGGAGATGAGGGCGGTGACGGGGGGAGGGTGAAGGTGAAGGTGGGGGGGAGTGAGCGCTTGTGGGTTGGTGGGTTGGTGGGGCGGGGAGAGGGTGGGATGGATGTTGAAGCGAGTGAGGGAGTGTAGTTGGGGAGGGGAGAGGGGGGGGGGGGGGGGGGGATGCGCGAATGATGGAGCAAGGGCATGGGACATGTGCTTGCACAGTAACTCCATCAGCAACCAATCGTTTGACTGGTCGATGGCGGTAACTACTGAAATGAGACGATGAGGCTTCGATCACTCACGAAAAGCATCAAGTTTTGTCCATCAGTCACTTCCGTCAGTGAGTCAACAGCTCAAGCTATCATTTGTCCTAGTCGACCGCCTCAGAGCAACGACCGCGTCAAGCAGTCAATTGGTTGATTGACCAATGGGACTACTGTGCTTGCAAGAGCATCGAGTCTCACTCTCGCCTTGTCAGGATCATCGTTGTTAACTCACTGATGTGTCACATGGGCAGGCCTTTTAGCTCGTTGAGGTCTCGCATGTAATCGTGGCTGGATATGTGAGACCCACCGTGCTGTGGAGCGGAAGCTGAGTGCAGTATATATTGTCTTGACCTTTATACTTGCTCCATACTCATGCATACATCCAACTTCGAGCTACATCCGACTCAACGTCAGAGGTCCGGCAACAACTCAAGGGCCGCTAACAACTCAAGGGCCGTCAACAACGCAAGGGCCGCCAACAACTCAAGGGCCGCCAGCAACTCAAAGACATTGCCGCGACCATGGACGCCTCACCATTAGGCACATTGCCGCCGGAGCTGCGCAACAGGATCTGTGACCTGGTCATTGAGTCAGCCCTTGCAGAAGGACCGTACGTCCAACTCGATTTCAGGCGCCTCGACCATGTGCGTGGAGATCAAAAGTACCACAATGCCATTGCGATCAGTCATACCTGCCAACAGCTACGATCAGAAAGTCGTCTGATGGTTTTGACGAGGCTCATCATCACCGTCGTGGTGTACCGGCCTTCTGCAAGAACAACCGCAAGAGATTTCCTGCTGGGACTTGGCCTCGATACTCTGAGCTTGATGCACACATTCACCATCCGGTATAACGCCGTCCGCTCCCAACACTTCTTGCTCAAGTTCAGCGCAGAGGGCGCGGAGACTTTCACCATGCACCACTGGCGCGGTAGTGGTTGGAAATTTGGGTCAGCACCGCGCAATAGTGAGCTGCTTCGCCTATGTATCTTGCGAGGATTTGAGGATATGGGAATTGAGTATCATTATCCACCCGACAAGAAGTGCATTCCCGAATGGTGCTTGAGCTCCAGCTTGGGAGCGGCAATTACGGAGGCGTGAAGATCTCTGTTGAGGTTTCCAGTTAAGCTCAAAACACTTCGAGCATATGGAGACGATCAAGGCGAAATCTTCCAAAGCTCAGAAGTAGAAGCCACAAAAACCAAGTGCTTGCTTCGTCTTGCTGCTCCTCCGCAGCACCAGTCCAGTTGCGTTGGGCCTGTCAAGACAAGATTTAGACAACTTGCAGCAGACTCTCAGCAGGACAAAAGGTTGGTGAAGCAAGCATTGTACACTAGAAAGCAAAATTACATATGTATGTTCATTGCCCGGCTCACGCCTTACATCCCTAGTGGGACTACATGAAGCAGCAGCACAATCCATCAGATCTGTGTTCTCATCGTGGTCATGTCTCATTGCTGGAAGCCTAATCAACGCCATCGCTGTCGTCGCACGCGCTCACCCAAACGCCAGACCCCAGCACCAATGCTCAACTCTCAATACCTCGAATAAACCGGCTTAGAAGTCCAAGTCCTCCTCTCCCACTCAGTCATCGGCGGCGTCCTGGTCCTCGACCTCGACCGCTCCTCATACACAAACCCCCTCCCACTGCTGTAGCTCCCCCGCGCAACAGGCCCATCACCATAGCTCACACTCCTGCGAGTACTACCGACGCTTCGGCTTCTAGCCCGCTCCCTCGAGATCGTCCGCTCCTCCTTCTTCATGCGATGGCGCTGCCTCATGGATGGTTTGTCGATGATGACGAACCATGCGAAGAGGATTGCTGGGATCCAGCCTAGGAAGAGCAGGACGATGGAAATGAGGAAGTAGGCGCCGCAGCCTGCGCGGAGCACGACGGCCAGTGGCGGGAGGAAGATGGCGATGACGCCGAGTGCTAGGCCGCCCTGCTTTGATGTTAGTACGGTCATGTCGGTAACGGGTGAGGCGCTTACGAGTGTCATATTTGCTGTCCAGATATGTCTTAGGTAAAGTTGATGTTGAGATCGATCGGCAGGCAGCGACTAAGAGTCTGTCCTTCCTACATGATGTTGATGCGAAAGCAGTCGCACAAGCAAGGCGCAGCTTCCAGTTTATAAATTCACTTGGGCGAGTATTGCGCTCATTGATTTGTTGTCTCGTGATCATCCACAAGCAGCCGCCACCTTGCGATCACTTTTGTTGCCTGTGACATCAAGTCCTCGTCGGCACAACCACGCCAAGCCACGAGGCGACGAGGCTATCCCTGTCAAAAAGCAAGTACTTACACGATCACAACAGCACTTCCTCGGCACTCGAAGGGCTGTACACCGAACTTTTCGATTATACTGACCACCAGCCGTCCAACAAGCGATGAGTCGATGGTGCCCGACCACACCGGTCGACGACTATATACTGCTGCGCCCCAAAAATTCACATGCTACCCCGGAGTTTAGAGATGACGGAGATCTACCTCTATCTGGAAGGCACAGGCGTGGGTTTGAGTTTGCATGCTCACAGCCTTACGAGGCTGCCATTGCTTGAGCCGGGTAGCCTCACGACGCCCTGCTCACCATGTAGAACTCAAATTGGTATTAGCTGACGGCTCAATGTCAGGGCGCGGCTCTGCAAATCCTGCATTGCGATCTACACATGCTCGAACAGCCTCACGCATCCCGGTCATGCTGAGTGCCATTTTCTCCTCCCCCATCTGCCTCCAGCCCGCTCTCATCTGCCGGCATACCATTGCTGCTTTTCTTGGCAGCTCTCTTCTCTTTGCCGACCAAGGATCTCGCTGTAGGGCACAGCCACAGCTTCGGCCAGACATCATCTTCCAGATCTTCATACCCCTCGAGATGCGAGTGCAGCTGTGTCACTGCTGACCGGTTGCTGGTAATGGTCGTGCATCTGGAAGCCCAGCCGTACAAGAAGACAGAGTTATTGATCGGCGAGAATCCTGGAATGCCCTGTTCCGCGCTCACTACCTGCGAAGGAAGTCTCGAGAGACAATCCTTTTCGTTCTTGTCTACCACCTGGATTGGCAATTGAAGGTCTAATGGCACATCGTACGCGGACCAGCCTTGCATTTGTCGAACAAGTTCAGATTGTGCTTTTGACGTCGTGCCGTCGCCAAACATTATCTCCGTTCGTGCTTTTTCTGAAGTCGTGCCAATGGTCTCGACAATCTCACGCATTCGCTTCGCCGCCTCTTTGGTACATATCAGTGAGTGACCGCTCAAGACTGGGTAGAGTAGTGAGGGAAGCAGATTCTCCTTATCTTCTAGCTCGACCTGAAGACGTAGTCCGGAATGGAACCACGGCTGCTCCGCTACTTTGCCATGAGAGAAGTCGGATGCGATCGCAAGCAGAACAGTGCAGTCGATGTTCAACGTGCGGGTAAGCGAGTCTAGCGGGTTTGGAGCTATGAACGGGAGCGCCTCTGCGATAGATGGTACGACATCGCTATCATCGCCGCATACCAGCCTGGCTCCAGCTGCTCGACATGTTTGGAGTATGCTGTCGATCTCGGCCGTCTCGCCCTGTTTGACTCTGGGCAAAATCAAGACTGCTTGCGGTATTCGAGTCCGAACACGGAAGCACCTCGCGGCATTCGCCAACGCCCTTGCTGTCCTTACCAAGGGCACATCATGGTCGGATCCAGAGTCGCCATCAAAACTGCCGTTCTTACTGTCATCGTCGAAATCGGATTCTGAACCGTCCGAAAGCCATCCCTGTTTGGCCAGATCGAACAGCAGTCTTTGATTGGTGATGAGTGAGACTTTCACCCACGTCTTGCCACCATCGAGGACGGCATCGACGATAATACCTTTCTTCAGCCCGTCGGTGTTATGCTCTGTCCGTGATATGTTGATTCGACGCATGTTCTGAGACAAAGACTTGACTTTCGATTCTGGGTATATCCGTTTGCCAAGTGAGACAACATCCCTTGACTTCTTCACCGTGATCCATACTCGTTCAAGAAATGGCAAATTCGATGATCTCGCAACGTGCGACCTTGATTCGCCTTCAGGTTGACTTTGCAATCGCGTCAACATGTTGAGCTCCGACTTGACACTACTTCGAAAGGAAGCAATGTCGACTTTGCCATCTTGCCGCAGACGTTGTAGATGGCCGCACAGTAAATCAATCTCGCGGAGAATGGTGTTGGCTCGGCCGACCAAGTCGTCCAGCACCGCTGATAGATCTTCCTGTCCCTCACTCTCGGTCTGGCCGGTTTCTGTCCATTCGTCTTGTGCCATACTGACCAGACGGATCACAATGTCAACAAGCTGTTTCGAAAAACAGCGATCTACCTGCCAGTCATATATGTGTTTCGCCCAAACTTTTGATACTCTAGTTCATGAGTCAAAATGCAAGAGCTTCTGGTTGGTTCGACTTACAGTGTGACTGGATTGCCGCGTGTGAGGTTTTGGCATTCGACTAGTCTTATTCGGAGAAACTCCGGAGCCGACTGGCAGTCAATTCATGTTCGAGCACACGAGCAACCACAGAAAGGCACTATCCTTACCCGGCATTGACAAGATGGTTTATCTGAGCACGAGTGAGGAGTGGCAGAAACAGTCTGCGCTCTTACTACAAGCGCGGCCAACGACGGTGCGTCATTAGCATAGCAAACTATCCCGCAATCACTGACACCTATGCAAGACCCGTATCACGACAAAATACAAGATTCCGAATTTGAGCTCGCCCAAATACCAACAACCCACCAAACGCAAGCGGGAAGGGGAGGGGGCTGGTGAAGAGAAGAAAGATGCTTCGTCGCACAACGTGCCAAAGGCAGCTCTCGTGCTAAAGACCTATGACCACGAGTCTGGTGTGGTATTGAAGTTCAAGACGGATCGGGCAGCAGATGTTGGCAGACTCATCGCGGGCCTTGGGAGGCTGGGCAGATATATGGCAGCTTTACCGGAGAAAGCAGATGGTACGACGCTTGCTCGCCTTTATCTCTGTATGTGCTAATATTTGACAGCGATTGAGGCAGCCACAGACACTCAACCATCCGCTGAGCAAACGACGGCTGGTGCAGCGGCCGTCTTGGCAAAGCATGCAGGGACAGCCATATCAGAATCGAAACCTCAGCAGACCAGCGCGAACAAGAAAAAGAAGAAGGGCAAGAAATGAATGCACAACGCATGGTCTGCCGCTGTCAACCTCTTCGTCGCAATGGACGAGCATGCACATCATGGCGCCATGGGTACCAGAGCTGGACGCAAGCTATGCGACTCGACATGATCCGTCCAGGCATGGGACGAGCAGTATTTGTGCGCTTCACGTGGTGCGCCCTATGCTCATACTGCTGATCATGGCATGCTGGCCATTGGTACATCCCGATATGCCTAGGAACGTCAACCATCGTGCATGATCGTGTACTCCATCAGCAAATGCCGATCGAAGTCCCATCGCGAGAAAATAAGCAGCGAACCTCTTCTGCCCTAGACCTGCTGAGGCGCATGCTTCGTGAGGTGCAAATGAAGCAGAGTTACCGCTCCTACGTCTGGTCGACGACATGCTTGCGTATTGGGCATGCCCCGAAGGCTGAATTGGCCGGATGACGTGCTCGGACAGACAAGATGGAGATTTGTTGCGACTCTAAGCGACGCTGCGTAGCATTAATTGTGGCTCTGACGTAGAGGGCTCGCCTGGGCCGGAGAACTGTCTGCCATGCAGGTCGAATGTGGATTGAAACAACGACACTTTGCGTCTGCGCGTCAGGGGCGTACAGACACTGCAGATGCCCTCGTGGCCTGCTGCGTCTAACCATAGTGGGGCACGTACTAGTAGCTTCGCATATGGCAGGTGGGGATACTCCTGCCAAATTAGGTAATCGCCTAGCCACTATTCGTTGTATTGTGCTTCACGACCTAATCTCATATGAGTGACATCCATGGACACAGCGCCTCCCATTCGATTGTGTCCGCCACGAAGCTTGACACAGAGAAGACTGTGTCCACATCTGGATAGTAGACCCAGATGAAAAGGCTACGTGGACTGAGGCCCCTAACGTGCAACAATTCTAGGGTAAGGCAGATGCTTGTGAGCCATTTGGTAATGGTAAAGCGCGAAAATAATAATACCTGCTTACCGGCGAAGATGCCGTACGAGTCGCGCACGTGGCGAAGGCGGAAAAGGCGCTCAGGCACAGAATCATCGCAGGGGGCTTGGGCTCGGCACAATACACGGGCTAGACCAGCGGTTACATATGTGCTGTTTGGGTCGACCAGGCGCATGGCACTTCTCATTTTGCCGCCATACTTGCCCTGCTTCGCCCATCAGCTGGTGGGACTCGGTCTCGCCCCATGCCTTAACTGTTGCGGCAATATTCTCGGCATCAGAGCGGCAAGCGAATGATCAAGACGGGCTCTGGTGCAAAGTGTGTGAGTGGGCCTCTCCACTGGCGTCCCCATACCCCATATCCGCGCGCCGCAAGCGGATGGTCGGTTTATGAATCAACCCGGTTGTGGCGTCCCCGGTCCTTTCATCTTGTATCCGACCGACGAACAGCTTTTGTATTTCCGGCAATTGCAGCAAATCGCAGACATTTCAGGTGAACAAGCCAATGCTTTGACTTTTTCCTTGTCTCCACATAGTCCGAAACACTTGAACCGCCTGTGCATTCCAGCCGCAGGCGTTCGGACAACGGACAATGAATGATTCATGATTCGTTTCGCAGTACAAGGGCGCCGAACCATGTTAGCTACATATAAGATGCTAATATGCAACGGGCTGCGGCAGCAGCACGCGACGCCAATTAAGATCCAGACCGTAGACAGGCCTGAGCCGCCTCTTGCCTGGAGGGGAGTAGCGCAAACGGAAAACCCCAGATCTGCATGCGCGACCGCTGTCTCTCAGGCAAAGCTTCCGTAGCTCGGATGAGAGCAAGAGCCGCGCCAGCATGATGAGAGTTGCGGTTCCTTCAGGCTATGTGGAAGCGAGACGACGCCACCAGCAATCATGTCGCGGAATTTGCGAGCATCATTTTGGGTTGGTGAAGCAGCTGACCATGTCGGAGGTAAGCTCACAATCTAGTGCTTTCGCTGCTTGATGACGACGCCGACAGCGGGCGTTTTCAACCATACAATCGCAGTGGAGGCGCTACTACGGCTGTATCGGATGCACAGATTCTTGGTGGCTTGGAGAGATCACGAGTGCGCGCCGCCAATTCAATGCGCTGGCCATTGGACGCAATAATGTCGGCCAGGCAGGTCATCGTTGACTGCTGAAAACGCTTGGCTGCCGGGCACTGCTACCAGACAGTTGACATTTGCCTCACAGGCTCTTGATGACGAGATACATGTAGTACACTGTTGGTGTTGCTTTCGAAGGACCAGATGAGCGACTTGACACTTTTGCCACAGCATGAAAGTAGACCACATGATCTGGCCGCGGACTCAAGCTTCCCTCGCCCACGACAGCATCTTCGGAGGTCTCGTCTCGGAAGTGGCTAGTGCGACCATGTAACGCTGCTCCACGGGCTCCTGCAGGAATGGTCATCACGCTCCACATAGATCCTTGGCTCCGGCTTGACCTGTAGATACGTGACATCGCATTGGCGACATCGAGGTCGCCAGCAGGCGCAATGTACAGGAAAGCATGATTACATGCAACTTGAGATCGAAACGAGTTCCTTGCAGCGCCATGGAAGAGCAATTAAAGCACCCCGGACGCGTGCCACAGCTTTGTGTAGCTCATCATCCTACCTGCAGGTCACGCAGTCGAGCTCTGAAGCTAGCATGGGAGTGGTCTAGCGTCAACGTCAGGGTCTGCTGCTGCATGGTGCATGCAGCAGTACACTCCGCTGCTGGCCAGATTGGCTAATCAGCGTATGGCAAATGATGTCCTGCGGCGCACGGCATCCAGACGCAAGAAGTGCCCATGCTGTCATTGGGCTCTTGTACGAAGGCAGACAGGCGGCAGTCGAGATGCTACGCACTCCGCGGTGTTCTGGCACGGAGATATAGCAAGTGTGCAACAGCTTGGATCATAACGGCGGGCTTCCCCACGACCATCCCGGCGAACGAGTGAGCTTCCAAGCATTGTCAGATTATAAATTCAACGTCCCGAGCCTGGAAGCCCTGTCAACGACGGGCAAGGATCGCTTTCTGCCCTACTCTTGCAGGCCGGTGCGCTGCCACACCTTCTCCAGACCCCAGATTTTACCCCGAGGTCATTGGCGACGTTGCTGTGCTGCAGACTCGTGCATTCTCGCAGGATCACAACCTTCAAGTCGGCCGCGTACCGTGGCGGCACAAGCGGGTCTTTCAATAGCGAAGGCGCATCGATTAAGCCTTGACCATCCATTCTCGTTCCCGTTAGAGTTGGAGCTTACAAGAAAGCGCTTGATCTATCTCGATTCGTGCTTCGACCCTGAACCAGTCGCGCCGGTATTACACAACCCTATCATATTAGCTTGACCGTCGAAAGCCAGCTGACGAAAGGTTGTCCACTAAGCGTTCTTCCATACTGTGTGGCCATACACCTCCGCCGTGACACTACACCGCACATTGCCGATTTACATCAACAAGAGGACTGGCGTTGTCGGCGTTTTCGAAGTACATAGCCACATGTCAGAGTGGTCATCTAAACGCTGATCGCAAGGACCTGCCTGGCCAATATTACCTTACCAAGGTTTGCCGTTGGACGAATTAAGAGCTTGGGAACAGCGGCCTCGTGATCTTGGAGACAGCGAGCCAGCACTCACAGGCATTGTTCTCTCTCTCTTCGACGTTGTCCACGAGGCGTACGTGATAGCTCTATGCGCGGCTTATAGCAAAGACACGAGCCCTCCCGCAACCTCTTGCCTCTTTCCCTGTCGCGGACCTGTATAACAACAATAATTCCGACCCCGCCATCTTGCATCCGACAAGAGCATGCAACCCGAAGTAGTTACGAAGCAAGAACCGGAAACAGAATCCCCCGGCAACCAATCCAGTGACAGCAAAGGTGGATCAGCGAACGGTATGTCCTGGCTCCATGAAAGCACGACAGGATAGTGCGCAAGACCTAATCTGATGTGGTGAACTTCCAGGTCGGTCCCAGGCTAACGTGAAAGCCAACGCGGCACAAAATGGCTCTGCGAATGGCCAATTTCCTCCACCAAAGACGGACAAGCCCAGGCCACACGTGTGTGGAACCTGTGGCCGGTCTTTTGCACGACTGGAACACCTGAAAAGACACGAGCGATCGCACACCAAAGAAAAGCCATTCGAATGCCCAGAATGTACGAGATGCTTTGCGAGGCGAGACTTGCTCCTCCGCCACCAGCAGAAGCTCCACATGACGAATACGACATCATCGAGGCCAAGGAGCGGACGTCGCGAAAGTGTGGGCGGTGCATCGGTATCGGGGGGCAGGGTGCGAAAGAACTCAATTGCCAGTGCTGGTTTGGGTGGCCCAGTGGGTCCCGCGGGCCCGCACCCGACATCAAGGAGGAATACAATTGCGCACATCGATCTGTCGTCCTTGGGTCTGATGGACAACGCAAACAACAGTATGAGCCGTATGAATGCTCTTGGGATCAGCCCCGGCCATCCAATGGGTATGGCAGGCGTTGGCGGCTCGTTGAACTTGGATTATCGTGGCATGTCTAACTCCATGGCACATCTCGGGCATACCAATGGACTGCCAAAGCTAGACTTATCAAACGTCAACAACATGGACCCAACGAACTCGTTACGGACAGCGCCGCCATTTGGAAGCTTCGCCCAGCAGACTGGCTTCGATCTCGACCAGCTGTTCAGCCCTGGCACTACAGTCAACCCGGCTCAGCTGCACTTTGGTGGTGCAGCACCACAGACTGCCGTTTCTCAGTATCCAAACTTCGAAGCCTTTACGAGTCAACATCCAATGATCCCCGAAGGTGAGGACTTTGGGTGGATGCGCAGTTGGAACATGTCGATCCAAAATGGACAAGAAAATAATGAGAATGCTATCGATGAATCTTCTCCATCGAGAATGAGCAGCGGAGATAGTCCCAACGACTATAACGAAAGTATGGCTGGAAGTCAGGCGGCAATCTCCATGCCGAATGGTCAGATGCAATGGTCTCAGCAGGAGCTTCAGCCGCAGCAATCTTTGTCCACTGGCGGCCCGTTTCAGCTAGAAGCACTGGGGTCAGGGCTGCCAAATATGGGACAGTCACAAGATACAGTCTCGCCGAACCACCTACACAATCAGACCGGAAACACCGATGGCTTTTTCGGGAACGACGTAATGCATCAGCAAAATATGCACCACCAAGACACGATGCAGCAGCAGCATGTTTCAATGGAGATGATGCGGCAAGGCCAGATGCAGAACCAGCATCCCAATTTTCTTGCTCCATCACTGTCGAACTTTAGCTCGGACAGTCCGAACATGTCCTCTTCCTCCATGAATGGCAGCGCACGACAGAGTTCTGTCACATCAATGTCGACCGACTCTATCACGGACGCAACACGGCAAGCATTGTTGGCGAGCTTGACCCAACCTTCTGTATTTGGCGCTACCTATCGCAAGTTTACCCAACCAACAGTCAGCTCTCCGCTCTCACCTGGAGCCTCTCGCAATCCTCTGCAAGGGCCGAACCTGCCTACCACGGCCGACCTGCGGAGTACGTAGACGCCTTCATGCAATTCGCACTTCCTCATATGCCCGTTGCACATCTGCCAACTCTATCCTTCGAGGCCTCGATCTGTCATGGACCATGAAACCCGGCCCAGTTCGCTTGGATGAGAAAGCAATCACGGGAGGCGCGGGCTGTCTCATCTTGGCAATGGCCGCCATCGGTGCCTTGTACGAGTATGACCATCCAGCTTCGAAAGACTTGTTCGAAGCTGCGAAGAAGATGATTGGGATCTACCTGGAGGAACGGCGGAAGGTGGACATGTCCACCGCCATGAATGGGCAACAAGACGGGCAGCATCATCAAACGCCACTCTGGCTTGTACAAGCCATGTTGTTGAACGTCATCTACGGGCACCAATGCGGTGACAAGATCTCCGCAGACATTGCTAGCAACCACTGTGCTGCCCTTGTGAGCTTAGCTAGAGCTGCAGACCTGGCTCAGCCTCCCAACGAGCCCTCTCCGCCGAACGAGACCGGCTCGATGACTGACAGAGCCTCTGCAGATGTGGAGATGACTGACGGTTATCCGCTCAGTCATCGCCAGTCGCTTCGCAACATTCCAGAGGTTCAGGCACAGTGGCTGAAGTGGAAGGAGCGCGAAGAGCGCAAACGTACTTTATTTGCTATCTTCATCATCTCGAGCTTGCTGACTACTGCATACAATCAGCCACCAACGATCATGAACTCTGAGATCCTATTGGATCTGCCTTGTGACGAGGAGCTGTGGGTCGCCGAGACCGCTGAAGAATGGCAGAGCAAAGGAGGTCTCGCTGCAGCAGAAGCCAACTCGATACCGTTCGCAGATGCGCTGAGTACTCTCTTGACTGCCAAGCAGCGGCAAAACAAACAGCAGTCGCCCAGGTCACAGACTAGTAACAATCCTCTTGGCGCATTACAAGCTGGCAACGGCTTCGCGGATGCGGGATTGCGGCCAAGCACTTTCTCGTGTCTCGTGCTCATTAACGCGTTGCACAATTACATCTGGGAGACCAGAAGCCGTCACCAGGGCAGAGAATGGACGACACAGGAGACTGAGTCAATGTTCTCACACATCGAGCCGGCACTGAATGCTTGGCAAGCGGCGTGGAAAGCTACCGATCATCACAAACTGGAGCGGCCGAATCCTTTTGGATTTGGGCCATTGTCCGCTGACAGCATTCCTCTTCTGGATCTTGCATTCGTGAGACTGTTTGTGAACCTTGGGAGAGCTAAGGAGGCCTTCTGGAAAAGAGACTACGACGGCATGGCAGAAGAGTTGGCCAGGGGCAAAGAGATCGTGCAGCATGCGGAGGCCGAGCCCACGAACGGCATAGGCGTAAATGGCGCATCGAAAGGCTCCCCGAACGGTGTTCACCGACGTCCATCGCAGGCAGCGATGACGGATCAAGCATCATCCCGTCGTGAGCGTCATCTCCGCAAGGCTGCGTTCTATGCCGCCGACTCTTTGACGATCGCCAGCAGCTACAACCTGACATACGCAGATATGGCTGCGCACGAGCTGCCGATCCAGTCCGCCATGTGCTTCTTCGACTGCACACAAGTACTAGGCGAATGGGCTTGCACGGTTCAGGAGCGTGTCGGCCGCTACCTTGGTGTGCTGGGCAGAGACAATATCGATTTCACTCAGGTCCCTGCCATTATGCTACTGGAGACTGAGGACGTTGAGCTCCTCCGCAAGATTGAGCAGATATGTGAGAGCTTGGAGGCCAAGCGTTTGCAGCAAGAGAATCTGCTGGCTCTGGATCTGCAAAATATCAACCCCGGCATGCAAATGACTAATGGCATGGCGCATGGCGTGAATCTGCACGCTTGTGGGTACGGCAGTAAGCTCTTGAGGGTGGTTGCCTTGATGCTTGAGAAGGCTGTCATCTGGCCAGGTGAGTCATGCAATCTATACTCTGCTGTAAGCACATACTAATGAATTTTTAGTGACCCATGTCATGGCCAAAGCCCTCGAGACACAAGCCACATATATGGACCGCCGATCAGAGATCAGCCGTACCCAATGACTACATCTGGCGTAAAGCAGCACTTGCGGCTGCTGGCAGTCTGACAGTCGCTACAGACTGAAATCAAAGCCAACTAGGTGCAACGTTGGCCCGGACGCTCTTTGCTAGCACCTCCTTGATACACTTCTTTCGCAATACGTGTACATTGCAACAATATTAACTGTTCATATGACGAAGGATAATCCGACAAAAAGGATTGCATGAGGGCGGAGGTGGAGTGTTTGATTGAATTTCTCATGCATCGAGAGCGAAAGGCGCCTGTCATTACCAGTGACACGATTCACGATTGGGACGAATTGGACCTGAGTATTTCGTTAGGTGATTCGGGGATCAGGGCGTTGGGAAGGGAGGGTTTCTGGCTTTTGATACCTCTTCAAGTTTGCTGTTTGTTTCAGCTTGATGGCAGGTGTGGGACTGGATTGTGGAAAAGTTGCACGTGGAGAGGATTGATTGCTACGTGGATGTCGTGTATATATGCAGGAACAGAGGATCGATGGCAAGAGTCTCGCATTTCATATTTCTCAACGTCTCCCTACCTGCAACTATGGTGTAACGCCTCAGGCTTATCACGACAGCCGACACGTGACCAAAGTGGGTCCATAACTGCATTTCCCATGTCCTTCCTGTTCCTGATGAGAACGACCCAGATACCTGGACACACTTCTGCAGGTCTGTCTCCGGACCGCTGCTAATAAATCGACCGTCCAAACCAACCCGGCATGCGCTTCTTGCGCCATCTTCCCGCACGATCGACCCCTCACGCGACTCCTCACTAGCCGTCATCTCCCACGTTAGTACCACGTGGAGGCAGCGATACAAAGAGGAGGACATCCCGCTTCTCCGACGAATCGGCGACCATGTGCCGCTTCCTGATATACTCGGGGCAATCGCCCATCCTGCTCTCGCACCTCATCACGATCCCCACGCACAGTATCCTGACGCAGAGCTACGATTCGAGGCTGAGATTGGATCACACGCGGCCGCACAACGGAGATGGATTTGGAGTGGGGTATTACACCACGAGTCTGTCGACGGGACGGCGGCATCGGCAGAGTGATGCGGCTTTGAGGGATAAAGTGGTGGAGCAGGAGGTGATTGATCTGGGGCCGGAGCCGTGCATCTTCACGAGCACGATCCCGGCGTGGAATTGCAGGAATCTGGAGAGGCTGGCGAGCAAGACGGTGAGCCCACTCGTTTTTGCTCACGTGAGAGCTAGCACGGAGGGGGCTTTGAGTGACAGCAATTGCCATCCGTTTAGTCGAGGGGCGCTGATGTGGATGCATAATGGTGGTGTAGGTGGCTGGAAGCAGGGCGTTAAGAGGAGGCTGGTGGCAGATATCAAGGACAAGTTCTTCGAGGCGGTGAATGGCAACACGGACAGCGAGTGGGCATTCGCGTTATTCCTGGATTCCTTGGAGAGTCTTGGCGTGGATGCAGACGATCCAGCGAAGCACAGGACTGGCTTTGGACATTCCACATTAAGGAAGGCTATGCTGAAGACCATCGAGCGCATCAACGGGTTCAGGAACAGCCTGCCAGAGGACGTCAGGCGAAGCAATGACACAAGAAGTCTGTTGAACTTCGCAATCACAGACGGCAAGTCGGTCGTCTGTACCCGCTACGTCTCGAGCAAAACAGACGAAGCCGCATCACTGTTCTTCAGCTCTGGCACCAATTGGCGGCAGCAGCCATCCGCCACCCCAGGGCCGCCAGGAGTAGGCAAAGGCGAGTACAAGATGGAGCGTCGTGACAAGGGCGCAGATATCGTCTTGGTTGCTAGCGAGCCGCTGACTTTCGAACGCGACAATTGGGTCACGGTGCCTACTAACAGCGTTCTCACAATCCACAATCAGACGGTCTTGATACATCCGATCTTGGATGAGTACTATAATCACACGCCGAGTTTCACGAGAAGCAGCACTTTTGCGGCCGACAAAGGCCAGACGACTGAGGACGGCTTGGCGGATCAGATCAGCCCGAGAGCTACGACGTTCGGGCGCGATGCGATCGCTGAGGACCTTGCGTCGAGTACGGCGAGCTTGGGTATTGCAGCAGCGTGAGGTGTGGGCATACATCATTGGGACATTGATATTTAGCGATGGAGCATGGCGTCCTCAATATCTTATCGAAAGCATGCGTTATTGGGAAGGATATCTACCCTGATGCGGGCGCAACTCCTGCCACCTCAGAAGACAGGTTTAGCGGGACAGGAAGGGATGAAACATCTCATTCAGAGCAGCTCCTGGAGCTCGTCAGGAGCACACTATCTATCATACTCTCTCTTCAATTTGTAAAACACTCTCCCAGAACGCCGAACGCCAAGCAATAGCTCCAGTCCCAACTCAACGTCTATCGAGTCAATCACCGTACTCGCATGTCGAAGAGTCACCTCGGACTCAGTCTGCAAAAACAATAGACTCACGGTCCGCCAATCTCTTGCGCTACCCACTCATTTCTTTGCTTACTCACCTTCCTTCACCTACAGCCTACCCTCCTCATGATACGCTATCAACTCATCAATCGCACTCCCTCCATTATCGCCGGCCATGTCATCAATGTTGCCGCTGCTCTCGAGGTCATACTCCGTGTTCTACTGGCTGAAGAAGTTCGTGTTCGTGGTGTGAGCTGGATCAGGAGCTAGGGTAAGGTCAGCAGGATTGTGTCCAAGAACACGACGAAACGCCGGATTCTCGTTCGAGTCTTGCGCTTCGACGGGGAAATCGAACTCGTCGTTCATGTCAGTGTCAGTGTCGACGGCGGCTGCGATGCGTCCCTCCGCCACCTCTTGCTCGAACAACTCAAAGTCGGTTCGAGGCTGGTCTACAGCAGGTTGCTGTGAATCTGGCTGGGCAATGGTGTAAATCTCGCCATCGAAGGTGTGGTACCTTGGGTCGGGGTTGAAGGCGCCTCTTACGTATGCGCACAGGGGGCACCAACAGCTGTCAGAGGCAGGCACGAGGTGGTCTAGGTGGACGTGGTTCCCGAACAATACCACGTCAAAAGTCTCGAAAGTGCAATGACCTGGGTTGTAGAGACACTGGAAGGGCTGGGGCTGGTTAGTATCGGTCGTCTCTTCTTCACCTACCGTTGCAGTCTGCTGTGCGGAGCCGTAAGCCTGGTTGTTGGAGCCGTAGTCTTGGCTCGTTGACTGTGGTGCAGTGGGAAAGCCTTGATTGTTGAAATCATAGCTCTGACCCACTTGTGGCTGTGCCTGCTGCGTCAGCATTGGCTGATCCATGGCAGTTTGCATCCCATACGGTCCAGGCATGTGCGAGCCAAAAGCAAATGCCTGTGGGTCTTGAGAGGGTGGCCCCAACGCCGGTACCGGTTGTTGAGCAGCCAGGCCCAAAGTCGGAGGCTTGAACCCATCCTTCTTGTGGTTGGAAATCAAGCCCGTCTTGGACTTCCTCGTCTTACCAGCCGGCAGAGGATTGTTCCTGAAATGCTCGAGTATCGCGTCCGCGGCCGTGATCGCATTCCTACGTTTCGTGGCTTCGGGAGCGGACTGCGCTTCGCCGGCCTTGCGCCTCGTAGTCCCGCCTTTGCCTGGTCTTCTGTCGATGCTGTGGACGTCGTACAGGTGGCGGCTGAGTACAGCAGGACGGCTGAACCCCTTGTGGCCCGGGCAGAGAGGACATTTGTGTAGCCTGCCTGCGTCGCCCATGTGCGCCGCCCTGACATGCTGCTGGACGTTATGTGGGATATTGAATTTTCTCTGGTCACCATTTGCGTCCAAGCAGCCCGGAAACGGACACGGGTGTTTATAGTTTGGGTTGTTGACTGGGGCCATCGTGGCGATGAGAGGGGTAGTCAGTGAACGTGAGCGGTCTTGACTCTCTCCAACGAGCTTCCTGTAAGTCTTTCTGGGTGTGGTGATCGGGTGTAAGGGTTGCGGTATGCGCTCGTCAAGGTGAGGAGAGGGTGAGGCGAGCAAAGAAGCAATACCTACATTTCGTCTGATTTATGCCGATACACTGCTCGCGACAACACATTCCCTCGTCCATCGTGCGTTCTGGCCGTCGTCCTAGCACGGAGCAGAAGGCATTGTGAAGAGTGTGGACAAAGAAACGAGGTGATAGAATAGCGATGTGAAGTCGTGGGATACAAAGAAAGAACAATTCCTTGTGCTAGAGTGTTGCTGCTAGCGCGCCGTATGTGAACCTCGAGAAAAGTGAATGATGGCACTTTGCGTGCTGCAGTTCTGCGAATGGTGTGCAACGTCCAATCCAAGCGGCCAAGCAAGGTGGAAGATGTTTAGGGCACGGGCATTGTAGCGGAACTGAATCTAGCCACAAAGCCTGCAGCAGCAACGGCTGGGCGCTCTCGATTCTTCCGATACTCCATCATAGGCGTTGCGTTTGTCGTAAACTGACTTACGGGAGTGCTCTTTAAGCGTCCTTAGTAGCAGTCTTCAGCACTTCTTTTACAAGACCGTTGCTCGCGATCCAGCTTCGTCCGTACTCGTACTCGATACATAGCCCGAGTACAGCGATGAGCGGCCTACTGATCCTTCGAATAGAAGATCTCATGATACCTATGAGTAGCGTCGACCACCGCCTCAACCGCGCTGAAATCTGTGAAGCACCTCGTCAATCAAAAATTCCTTCCCACTACTCTCCACTCATACTCCATCCTATTCACTCACCAATCTGACTCTCAGGCCCCATATCAGTACTAGCCATGACCTTGACACTCAAATCATTCTGCACCTTGCCTATGATCTCGACAGCGTGGTTGAGCTGAAGATTTGCTTCCTACTTCCACATCAGCTTCTCATCTTGCCATGGGAGATTGTGGGTGACTGTACGCGATTCAGGTGCAGATTTATGTTGTCGTTGTTCGCATCTTGGATGGTAGCCTGCTCGCCACGCAGCTGCTTCACTTTGCCCAGAATGCGGACGGTCGAATGCGAGAATTGCTGCAGGTAGCTTGCGTTGACGCGTGGTGTAGATTCCGTCATTTTGTGTTGAGTGGCTGACTGTAGCGGGTGGATTGGGAGGTTGATGTTAGTTATTTGGTAGTGCACGCGTCCAGACGCGAGGTCGCGTAAAGCTGTCTTGGCGATCTCGCTGTCACGTGCAAGGTAGTCGTGGATTGAACTTCGGCTTAAAATGCAAGGAAAGCACGCTTGCAATGAGCAGGTGAAATTCGTCATCATTTGAACTGCACCGCATTAGACACTTACAACGTACGATCTACCCAAGCTTCCTCGTCCTGTGATCTATGTTCCTCTTCAGACTATCAACAGCTCCTTTGGCCTTGCCGTTCATCCCGCCTTCCTTGTCCCTCCCATGCCAGAGCACTCCGGAGAGCCCCGAAGCGATAGATTCATGACTATCGCTTCTGCACAAGTCGGGCGTCCCGTTCCTCATCAATCCTCGTATGCCTCCTGCCTTTCTTGCTGGCAACTCGCCTTCTCCAGCTGTGGCGACATAGAAGAGGTACTTGAGGTTGGGAAGCGTTTGTCGGATGTCGAGAACGCGTACATTATATGCTGACTCGAGAAGAATCTGTATGTCCTTGTTCAGAAGGAACACACCGTACTCAAATCGGAATCTAGGCACGCCTTTGGAGAAGAGTGGATAGGTGCGAAGAGCCTTGTCGTCTTTGTAGTTTTGGGTGGTCGAGCTCGTAGTCTTGAGCAAGCTTATGGGATCCTCAATCGTGCTTGTGCTACTCCGTGGGTTCAGTGGGTATGGCAGTGGTTGTTGCAGGTAGAACGAAAGCATCAGAACAGCATGCGCGACAAAGCCAAAAGCCGTCGCGATCTTGTCCGGTGGTTCCGCATCCAGATCATCAGAATTGGGAAGATGTATGCTGCGGATTGTAAAGGCTAGACTCTTGTCCGTGACAGGCTGGACAGGATAAATCTTCGACAGATCTTCACAGACACGCCGCCGTTGGTTCTGAATGGTTTTCTTCTTGACTTCGTGCTCATCTCGCAGGCTTGGAAATTCGGTTTGAGCTTCTTCCATGTGAGAACGTCCGACATTGCGATGCTCAGCATCTTGTGTCATGAGATCCCGACGAGACTTCAGTGCCACCCTCTTCTCCTCCTGCTGCTTGCGAGCCTTCTCGAGCTGGCGCTGAACAGTCTTCTTGGCGTAATCGATAGTCTTGAGACGATCGCCAGCTTCTGCTACCCGATCGCGTTCAGCCAGGTCGCTTTGATTGGCTTCCAGCAA
The DNA here is from genome assembly GCA_007113905.1 of Teratosphaeria zuluensis. Taxonomy (NCBI): domain Eukaryota; kingdom Fungi; phylum Ascomycota; class Dothideomycetes; order Mycosphaerellales; family Teratosphaeriaceae; genus Teratosphaeria; species Teratosphaeria zuluensis. The sequence continues at coordinate 93,175 of VCMQ01000002.1, forward strand.
TGACTCGAGATCGGCTGCAATCTTATCGCGGGTCTGAAGTGCATCTTGTATGCTTTCATCCAACTTCGATAGCCTGAGCAATGCATCAAAGGATGATGTTGGCAGGACTCGAGAAGTGGTGGATCGAGAGAGCGACCCCGTACCGGGAGGCGCATAGTCAGATATTGATTGGAAAGCTGTGTACACGCCATCTGTCAGGTGCAGGATGACTGCATTCTTTGGAAGTGCATGATGATATTGATCGAGCTGTTGCTTGCGTCAGTCTGGCGCATTCCCAGCTGGAAATCACCACTCACATTCTTGCCAAGGTATTGCAGATCCCGCAAAGAGACAGTAAGCTCCAGAACCTGTCGCCAATCGTCCATCTTTGCGCTCTTGACCCAGAACTTAAGTGTCAGGCTGTCCAGACGCATGATCCCAGGCCCGCAAGAACTCCAGTCCACATGTCTGAAACTCGGATTCATTGTGCGCTCTACTATTTCGGATACATATACAGGATCTGTGACAGATCAGCATCTCTTCTGCGGCCAGATGGGCGCGCGGACGTACCAACCTTCAAGTCCTGGCACGTGCACTGAGAAGAAAACATCTGCCATGCGTTCCGCGGTGACATTCTGAAGTCTCTCCTGCCGTCTCTGTGGCGTGGCACTGGCCCACTCAAGTGTGCTTCCTCTCCGCGTCCTGCCCAGAGCAGGTCTGGAGGGCGTTCGCGGAGCTTCATTCTGTCTGCCTCCTATGGGACTGACATCTCTTGCGAGATCTCCAGCGGCATGCTCGGCCCTGATCCTCAGGTCGCTGGAGCTTTTCGAATGGCCCAAAGCATGCTGCTCTCGCAATGCGACGAGCTTAGCTGGGGATTTGAGGCTTTGTGGCACTGCATCATCGTCCCTGGCTTTGACCCGATTTCTATTGGGTGATTTTGGATCCAGCGATAGGTTTCGCAGTGATATCGACACCAGATTCCGCAATTTGCGGTTCGAGGGTAGAAGCCACGATCGGTCACGGCGATCCGGCGCATTGGCTATGGGAGCCGCTGATGGGCGAGTCGACGAGGATGCCATGCATGTCTCATATGGCCGTTGCGATGCAAGTCCTCATACCAGCCTACCGACCCGTTGCAACGACATTATCAGCTTCACCTTGAAGCCGTAGCTGTACCTGTCGCGGAGTGCTGACCGCGCATGGTTGACCCTACATGACGCGGAGCTCGGAGGTGCCTTGCTCCTTCGGGACTTTTCATTGAGACACACGACCAGCCCATTCATCTCTATACACTAACACACCAATAATGGCGCGAGAGCATTGCAGCGCAGACTGATCCCGCGACGCAGTCATCATGCAGGGCCAAGGTCTGAAAGGGGTGCCCAGGAAGTACGGGCGCTACATCTACGCCTACTGCCATGTGCGCACCAAACAAGTCGTCTATTCCTTCACCCACGTCCTTGACAACTATCGCGTCCTGAAGCAACTGCCGGATCTCGGCGCCAACAACAAAGATGCCGTCCTCCGCAAGGACATGTGGAAGCCGCTCTACACGCTGTGCCTGCCCGAAGGAAACGATGCACGATCCCAGGGTCTCGCGGCCTTCAAGAAGCTGCGAGAGTGGCGGAAGCTGCACGAGCTGAACTGGGAGATGCCGGAGTCACTGAAGATGCCATACACAGAGGAGCACATGGACGACAAGTTCAAGAGGCGGCTGGAGGAGCGCGGCGGCAACAAGAAGGAACATCCGCACGATCTTGCGAAGAGGGCCAAGAAGCGGGCACGAGTACGGCTGGTGCAGAACCAGAAGGAAAACGCGATTGCCGACCTGGCGGCGGTGCTGCTGGAGCAAGAAGACATGGGTCAATATATCGCGGAGTGGAAAGCCAACACAACTGCCGCGGACAGAGCAGAGGAAGTGCAGGAGATGCGAGACTTGGCAGAACAAGCAAAGAATGGTGGTATTGAGAAATTGGAAACCGAAATCAGAGGTCTCGAGAGGAGGTTGGAAAAGGTGCTCGCAGGCGAAGAGGATGTAGAAGGCTTCAAGCGAACACGCCTGAGGCGTGAGATCCAATCACTGGAGTTGAAGCAAGTTCGGATGGAGTTCGCCTTCAGAGCTGTGACGAGGGCCGAGAGAGAAGTTCAAGGTGTGAAAGCACAACGCTTAGCACATTCGACACAGGTCAAGGCCGCGCATAAATTTGCTGAGCTGGCTCGCACAAATCTGGCAGTTGAAACTGCGAACACCGAAGCGATACTCGCCGAGCTAGAGGCGCAGATTTCTCAACTTGCCAATTCAACAGACGCGGAAGAAAGTATGCAGGCGTTAGAGCGCACGAGGTTGCACCATCAAGCTCGCCTTCATCAGGTACAGCTGGCTCATGAGACACGCCGCTGGACATTCGATGGCAACTGGCTCGCCGCCGTTGACGATCTCCAACAAAAGCTTCTGGACTACAAACTTCGACTCGCGGAGGGCGTACAGTCTCGAGAGAACCTGAGTGAGCAGACGAAGCAGGAGTTCATGGCACGCGCACAAGCAGAGGCGGCTCAATGGAGAGCGCTTCGCGCACAGCCTGACTTCGTCGTTGAATCCAACCTGTATGAGGGCTCAAAGACGGCAAGAGCACAAGAATTGCGGTATCTGGCTGAGATTGCAGATAAGGGTGCCCTTCGACGCATTGAGGAGCGCATCGAGGCACGCCAAAATCAATTGGAGACCGGTGCTGGTCCAGAGACCGAAGTAATGCATGGTTTGCTCAACGCACTCAGGATCACGGAGCGCTACATGCAGCTTGCGGCGACAGCTGCGGCAAAGAATCCCGCCACAGACATGATGGCTGAGGCCGATGATATTCGGACTTCTGTGCTTGAATTTGCAGTCAGGCGCGCCAAAGAGAACATCTTGAATGCTCAGAAGGCTAAGAAGTCCAAAGACTTCATACAAAACTTGGAGCGAGACCTCGCAGAGACCCAAAAGGTATTGCAGGAGATTCGAGATTCTGGTACCACCACAGCCGAGCGAAATGCCGCTGAGCGCAGGCAAAGACTTGCGGATGAGGTGCAGGCCGAGCGTGCATCTCGGCCGGAATTGCTTGCGTCAGAACCTGAGCCAATTGAAGAGACGCAAACGAGCACTGAGCAAACTGAGGCTCCTGAACAGCTTACATCAGAGCAGTCCGCGGAGGAACAAGAAGTCTCAGCTTCATCATCAGAGCAATCTGCCAGTGAACATGAGTCCGCAGCAGCGCAGGTTGAGGTCGACTGGGCCAGCAAGCTGCCTTCATTTCCTGAGCGTACCAAAGAGCCTGTGTCGAAACGCTTCAAGGAGCAGGAAAAGCAGAGGAAATTGAACGCACCCATTTTTTCGACCGAAGGCGTGATTGTCAAATGGCATAACATGTTTGACGCCGAGTTCGCCGAAAGGTGGCCATCAAACGTTCAGCATGAGCGTATGGGCTGGACGCGGTTCACCGCCCCGAAGGGTCTGGAATCCCCAGTCGACGATGTGGCAGAGCATGCGGTGACGGAGGGCAGGAGGAGCAAGCAATATGCCCTCTCTGCACCTTTGCCAGGCACGGCTGCTGCCGAAGATGAGCCGGTGAATCAGATCGAGGAAGGTGAAATGGAAGCTGAAGGCGAAGAGGCGCTCGAGGCGGAGGCGGAGCAGAGGGATGCCGTTGTCGACGTCGCAAAGAGCCAGATCTTGCAGAAGGTCAGGGATCTTGCGAGGCAAGAATCTTTTAGCGAGGCGAGGAGGCAGCGATATTCAAAATACGTCGCGAGAGCAGAGAGACGTGGAGAGACGGTAAGATCTATGGAGGAATTCTACTCGCGAGCCTCACAGACGGCGCCTGGCTCGGAGCCTGTAAGAGAGGGTAGCCAGCTCGATGGCGACAGCGCACAAGTATAGAGCTGTAGATCTTAGTCGCAACACTGTACAACATACATAGCCATTGGCAATCTTCTTGGCCATCTTGCATAAGCCGTTTCTTGCTCATCGCGTTTGACAAGTAGACACTCGTTGCTCAACATCAGAGCTACTGATCTGGCCTGGCTGCGCGCCTTCCTTATCTGCACTCTAAACAGTCACACGCCCTCAAACACAAATCACTCTGGCACTTCTGATAGACAAGCATCTTGGCAGACCCAAAAGCAGGACGATTTCCGTCTTTGAGCCGCAAGTGTCCCTCCGTCCATGCGACGCTAGGCTCGAAGCGGTAGCGAGCTCTGTCACCGAGGAGAATCCCAGCCAGATCTCTCCTCCTCTCCACCACGCATTGCGGTGCTGTGACGAATGATGCAACCGCCTTGGCATGGTAGCTTGAGATGGCTGAGCGGTAGTCTGGATGCTCGCTGCGCGCGCTGTGATTCTTTGTGAAGTAGAGAAAAATATAAGTATTGCTGTCATGGCTTCTTTCTTGACTTCTTCGTCTTTGAGAGTTGCTTTGAGTAAGAGTGTTGTGCAGAGAGCTGTTATTAGATCGACAGTCACAGCCTTGACGAGACAGCAGTCGAAGAATAGGACATTGAGTACTACAACGAGCAAGATGGCGCAACAGGGTACTTCCAGCGGGTTCCCCATCGCGGTGTTGAACGTGAGTGCTATGAAGCCTGCAAGCATACTCAAGACGATGCTAACAGACGAACCCAACAGCAAGACATCGCCCCCCGCCTGCCCTCCCACTCCTCTCTCCTCTTCGCAGCCAAGAAGAACAAGAACCTCTCCTTCGAGACCCTCGGCAAAGCCATCGGCCGCGACGAAGTCGCCGTAGCCGCCATCTTCTACGGCCAAGCCCAAGCCACCCCGGAGGACGTCAAGAAGCTCTCGCAGGCCCTCGAAATCCCCGAGGCAAACCTTCTGGCAACGGAAATCACGGGCTACCCGGACCGTGGTAGGCAGATGGAGATGCCGCCCAAGGAGCCGTTGGTGTATAGGTTGTTTGAGATTGTGCAGAATTATGGGTATGCTTATAAGGCGGTCATGAATGAGAAGTTTGGGGATGGGATTATGAGTGCGATTTCGTTTACAACGAAGGTGGAGAAGGAGGAGGATGATAAGGGGACTTGGTGCAAGATTACGCTGAGGGGCAAGTGGTGAGTATTCTTCTGTTTGTTCTGGTTGGATTTGCGGAAAGATGCTAACGTACGCGCTACAGGCTTCCGTTCTCGAGGTTCTAGATTTGTGGTGTACACATACAGCAAGTAGTCCAATTGAAGAAGAGACTCGACGCAGAAGTCTTCGAGTACCTCACATCCCTTGGCGAGAAGGCATGTACGAGTCCGAGTCCGAGTGCATAAGAAGGTAGTGAACGCGCCACACCTTTGATGAATATGATCGCGATGAGACAGCCATCACGCACTCGTTGATGCTGCTGATGCCGTTGATGCCGTTGACGGGTCACGGTCATGTTTGATGCCAGGCTCAAGTTGACAGCAGACAGCCCTCACGGTCACGCAGTCAACACTCGCGCGCTCCTTCCTCAAACGTCAAAGTCACTAGCGTTTCGTACCCCTGCCCTGCCCGCCCCGCCCCTATAAATTGACATATTCGCACGGCGTCAACAGCAACACCACCATCACCATCAGCAATTGCCTGTCATGGACAGGCACCAAGCCAGTAAGTATATCTCACGTTTCTTTCCCCTTTCAGAGCACATGGCGGCGGCGGTGGGCATGGAGAATGCGTGAGGGCGGCACAGGAGCCTCAGGCCATGATGGCCGTGATGGCGTGATGGCAGCGGATGAGGGCATGACAGCCGTCGTGAGAGCTGCGCTTGAGGGTGACAACCACGTCACGCCGTGATGGGAGTGTCTGGCCGTGACGGCGGAGTTGATGGTGAGATCACCGTAACGACCGTGAGATCACGGCAGTGATCGTGACGGTCCATTGACCAGCATCACATGGGATCACATGGGATCACATGGTAGGAGCATGTTTTCAGGACTTGACAATTGACAACAACAGATACACCGGCCAAGAAGCCAATCTTCGGCCTGCTTCGCTCCAGAAGCACGCCAAACCTCGACGAGCACGCGATGGACGACATCCCGCCGATGCCAGAGCGCCCGCGCATCGACAGCGTTAAGGTCGACCCATTCGAAGGCCATTCGGATGTCACTCGCGGTCCTGCTCCACCGCGCAAGTACACGCTGGACGACCTGATCGATCCACGCGACATCCCTGACGATCCTCGCTGGCACTGCCGTTCGCCCAGTGGCGACATCCTCAACAAGCAGCAGTTCCTGAGCCGCCCAGACCGCCCAGACAGCATCCGCGAGCGGTAAGCCAGCCCTTGAGAACATTTTCAATCACATGCTGACCACGAGACAGTCAGGAGAAGATTCTGCAGAAGACACGCAGCTTCAGCAACATGAGCCAGCTGGGCGAGGACGAGCCGCCACCACCGACGCCAGCAGACTTGAAGGCGCTCCCTCCACTTCCAAGGCTCAATAAGGCAGATATTACCCACAAGTCAGCTCCGATCACGAGCGCGCCAATTCGGGAGCCAATCCCGATGGAGAGAAGACCGCGTGTGACGGCAGGCACGGGACCACCAACGCGGCTTACGAGGGAGGTGCAGGCTGCACGTGAAAGGGCGCGTGAAAGGGAGGAGAGGAGACGTCAAAGGAAGAGAGTGTTGACGTGCGGTTGCAGCAATCAGTGAGGTTGACGAGGGCTTCAGTGTTGACAGAGGAGTCAATTGAGATGATGATAGAGTCACTGGATGATGAAGGGATCATTGGAGAAGATACATGAATTGAAGCATCGACTCGAGTGACTGCTGACGAAGCAATCAACATCATATTTGATTGAATTGAATGCTCCCCTAGCATCGACATTGACAGCATGACGTTGACGGTGACCTGACTCTCAAGCATGTGCTAGCACGAGTGACCCGCCGACTATTCCATGTCGCACCTTCCTCAATTATGTGGTCCCTGCAGGCGGTAAAGGACGCTCTTGCCTCACTCGACTGATGCCATCATCAAGGGGACGCACGTGGGATTTTCGATGTCACATGCAGCAGTCATATTGGTTGCAACATTTTCGAGAGCAGCTTTTTTCTTCTCAGACAACACCACCACAATCGCAGACAACTGTCTAAGCTTACGACCAGTCCAGCCCATCACGACACAAACGATACACACAGCACAAATTTGCCAGAATGAGTGTTGCCGGCCTGCCAAATGGCTCTGGCCAAGAAGTCGGACAACTTCCTCTGATCGAGTGCACCATTGCAGGATGCAGCAAGCGCTTTAACAGTGAGAAAGAGATGAAGAGACACAAGAAGGATGACCCAGATCACTTTTATTGTAAGAAGTGCGATGTTGACTGCGTTGACTGGGAGGACCTGACTCAACACAAAGTCGCCATGATGTCGCCATTTCTGGACAACCGCCTCAAGCTCACGGAGATGGGTAAGCAGCCAGAGCACATCACCTGCGAATTCTGTGGCGAGGACTTCAAATCGTTCGGAGGCAGGCGCAAGCATCGCGAGCAGATGCACCAGGCAGACCAGAGCATTGAGTGTCCAGCCAGGGAGCAGGGCTGCTCCCTTATCTTCTTGAGAGCGGCAGCTCTGGTCTCGCACCTGGAGAATGGCCAGTGCCAGTACATATCTGCTAGCGACTTCAGAGCGGCTGTGACGCAGAAGCACATTGTGAAGGAGTTGTTCGCACATTCCGAGTTCATCCAGGACAAGTTGGCAGAGTACAAGGCATCCAGGCCGGGGAACGAGCATGGAGTCATCACGGACGGCGCAGAATATGAGGACGAATCGGAAGGAGGTGTCAATATCCTCGACTACGAGGATGAGGCACAGAGAAGTGGACAGCAGCCACTCGAGGCCGAGTCCGATCTGATCGATATGGCTGTGCCGCTCCATCGTGTCAAAGTCGACGATCCGAAGTGGCCACGCCTGCCGATAAAGGGCCCGTCCAAGCTCGAGGAAGGTATCAGGGCAATGTCAATTGCGTCGGATGCCTCTCCCAGTGGGTATGGCAGCTCGGTCACCAGTCGTCGCGGCGGCATCAAAGTGTACACTGAGTCTTACCCATCTCTCGATTCCTCATCGCTCGGTGGGTCGACTCTTGGTTATGACGATGACGCTGCCTCCGAAGCAACGACTTGCGCCACAGGCCTGACTGGCGTGCTCAGGAAGCCAGATCGGGGTCCAAAGACGACGGCCTGGACAACTGGCAATACAGCCCAAGCCCTGTTCAAGAACATCCCCAAGGTCAAGCCAGGTGACTGGGCGGCCATTACGAAAGCAGCAGAGGACGAGGCTTTGAGGTCCGAGAAGAAGAACCTGCTCCACTGCCGCTTCTACGACCCGTACTCGGAGGACTACGACCCAGACGTCTTCTTCCACACTATGTACGAGAAGTATTTCTGCCCCTTTCCACAGTGCGAGAAGGAACAGTTCGACTGTCCGAGCGATATTGCAACTCACCTACTGTACACTCACATGAAGACCGAGTTCCATTGCACCACGTGCATGAAGCGCTTCAAGGCTGCCACGCCGCTTGTGGCGCACATCGAGAGCTCTGGGAAGTGCCAAGTCCAGCACAGCAACAACTACAAGAGGGTAAGGTGCTTGCCGCAACGTAGTCTGGAGTCCAGGTATGCTGACGTGTGTTGTAGCTTCTCGACGAGATCACCGGTGGCTTCTTGACCGCTAAGCTGGTTCCGGCGCCCAAGGTATTCAAGAAAGAGAATGCGCTGGTCGAGTATGGACGTCCGCTCAATGGTGTGACGAACGTGCTTTATGACTCAAAGATGCCGCACGCGTATGCTGAGCAGTAGGGGTCGGAGTGTGACAGGCCTGGATATGCATGGACGAGATCTCTCATCTCAGTGAACATGTCGATTCAGTGAGCAGTAACTCTGCAGATGGCTTGTGGCCAAAGTCTGGATCAAATGACCACTGCCGAGCGATAGGGCTGCATTTAGCAACTGGTCTGGATATGGGTCATGGTGGGCGAGCGGTGTGAACATCGAGGTATACTTGCGTACAGGCTGCCGGCGTGCTTCAGCTTCTACTACATGGAGTTGCAATAAGAGCTCGATAGAAGTAGCTCCAAGGTCTCGAGCGTCTCCACTAAATGCGACCTCGGCACAAACAGGATGATGTTTTTGAATCACAGAGTGGCCCTTGTTCCCTGAAGCTCTGCGCAAGGGGTATGCTGGTAAGAATGACTCGATGAGGCAATCGATGCCACTTCTTCCAGATGGTCGGTTTTTTGCAACCTTATAACTCTTTATGTGCGGATACTCGTGAGTGCTGATTCGATGGGTTGCCGCGAACCGCGGGAGAGTTTGTCAGAAAGATACCTTACAAACTGTCTTCAACGCGACTTGCAGACTGCAGTCGCCCAAGCAGCCTCTTATATCGTGCATCGCGTTGCTTGTCAGGCTAGGCGCGTCGGATTTGGCCAGCAACTGACACTTGAATACTGGATGAAGTGCACAAATGTATGCACACGGGTGACCAATGAAAGCTGTGAGCCTGGCATTGGTAATCATCGTCGCAAAGAGAGGCGATATCCGGACGAGGCTCTTCCTGCATCGTTGCCAGAGTAAATACAGGCTAAATACGAGACTCCTAAGGAAATGCTGCCAATTTCGATAGGGTCGTGGACTCGTGACATGACAAGACGTTGAGTCGTTGCTGGTCATCAATGTGTTCATTTGTTTCATCGTCAGACTAAAGCCTCTGGCAAAGCCGGCAAGATTGGGCTGGGCGCGATCCACCCGGAAGCCACGCCACTTCTTCGGGCAGAGGCGAGGTCAAGTCGTAGCAAGTGCAATCGTAAGCCGAGAGAAAACACGGCGCCGATATCGAATGGCCGAGCGTCATAGCAAGCAGCGTGTTGACGGAAGGGTGCGACATGTGGATATGACAAGAGGAAATTTCCAAAGCGCCCAGGAAATGAGATGTAGGGAAGGACCTAGTTTCAGGCAATAAGCGTGCAACAACGCTCATAACCTCAATTTGACGGACTTGCCCCTCGGACTTGTTGCTCGCTTGCTGCCAGCTGCTGCGAGCGGCCGTCTCATCTCTGCCTGCACGCCAACTCAGACCACTTTCTCCGAACGACTTTGCTGACTTCAACTGTTTCTCCTTTTCTTTCGTGGCACATATACACGACAACAATAATAACACACAAGAAGCGCATATTGCGGCAGAAAGTAGCAGCAGTAGCATTCTCGGGCTGGGCTGGGCGCAGCTAAAGCGTGTTTATTTGGAGAGCCGGCGGCAGGAACCTGGGCCCGCTAGTTCTGCCATCCAACCAGCAGCTACGAGGCTTCGACGGGGCAAACATCTCTGTCAGCACGACCTGCCATCCTCGATTCACTCGACTCACTCGCCGAACGACTCGACACGACACATACATGCGCAGCTGTGTGAATCCGACGTCTGCGTCTGCGACTTCTTGAGTGAAGGCCGCGACTGCAGAACAAAGAGCGCCAGGAGGCAGCTGCTGCGACGTCTTCGGCCACCACCGACATATCCACACTCTCCACTCACCGCCGCAACGACGACCCGACGAGCACTATCGGGTGTCGCATCTGGAGTCGCGATATAGTACACGCATTTGCATCCTCGGCGTCGCCTTGCGTGAATTCGGCCCTGCTGCCCGCCTGCAGGCTTTGCGTTCTGGGCGTCGGCTGAGCTGAGTGCCAAGAAGGAGGGAGAGTTTTCTTCATCAACTTTGTCAACCAGGTCATCAGACATCCGGATACAATACACTGAGAGTGGTTCCCGGGCCTGCGCAATCATGAGGGAGGTCAATTTCAGCATCCCGAATGCCAACAAGGCTTCGGTGAGCATCACCACTGCCCTCTATGACCGCCGTGCGCTGGACTGCACGTCCACCCTCCCGCTCATCAATTCGCTCAACAATCTGGCATATTTGACCATGTCATCGGGCCGGATACGAGACATCCTTACCGTCGACGGGGGCATTGAGCGGCTGGTATGCATACTCAAAGAGGGCAGGAGCAAGGACATGATGGAGATGTGGAAGTGGAACCTGGCTTTCCAATGCGTGTTCAACATTGGCGTACGAGGCTCAGAGGCGGTCCGGACACGAGTCGTCGAGGCAGATATGGTGCCCGTCATTGCGACCGTGCTGGACAATTACTTCCAGGTGCTAGAGAAGTGCAAAGAGCGGGCGGAGATTGAGAACAGACGCAAATGCCCCTTTGGCAGCTCGAGAGGCTTCTCGCGGTCTTCGAGTCGGGCAGATGCATTCGAGTCGCGCGCGGCACGAGCAAGGCGGCATGCTCCACCCCCGATCTCTATCCCTGAGCCACGCGAGGACCCGGAGGACGAGCCGTCGAGCGAAGTGACACCAACTGGCCCGGCCGCAAACCTGTCACTTAGCTCGCCGCCAGAGCGAACCACATTCCCTCGACAGCACCACCATCATCGATCACAAGGCGGTCGAGCGCAGTTCTCGTCTCCCAGCTTGGGCCGAGGGCTGCAGCCGAACGGCAACGGTGCTCTATCGGCAGCACAACTCCCGGCCGACACCAGCACTACGTTTGGTTTCAGACCCGTCCGTGACGTTGACCGACTGCCATCGATGGTGCCGACACCTCTCGCAGAGCTCAGTTCGCAGCCACAATCGCCCGCCACTCCCAGCGCTCCTGTAGCTCGGCCCGGGAGCCCTTCGACCGGCGCAAGCGGTACGCGACCAAGAAGGAGGCCTTCAATCCGCCATCAGCTCTCCATGTCTGGGTCCGACGATGATGGCGCTATCGAGGAGAGTCCCTCCGAGGAGTCTGCAGGCAATGCTCAACCAGAGCCGGTCGTCGGCTTCCAGGCTGATATTGTCATGCAAGATATCAACGATGAGGACAGCATGCTTCAGCCGCAAAATGATGCGGTCACTGTGACCGCACCGGACGGCTCAGGAGACAACGACACTTTCAACATCACACACCGAGCATCACTGGACGGCAGCACTGTCAATCCAGCTGTGACACCCACACAAGGACAATTGCCGTTCCCACAAACACAAATGCCACCGCCAATAAACACCGTAAATGCGACGCCGCCCAACTTTCAGCTATACTCATCACGCAATCTGCCCACAAACCAACCAACGCCGCCCAGCATACTAGCAGCAATGCCTCGGGAAGAAGATGTCCTTATGTCACTGCAGTTACTGGCGTACGTGTCAAAGTACTGCAACCTGCGATCATACTTCCAGCAATCTCACCTCGTTCCACGACTGCAAATCAAGGACGAGCTCCGCCTCCTTGATCCCGACTACAACCCTGCCAAGCAGCCAGCCATGACACAAGCAGAGCTGGACGATGAATGGGACAATGAATTTGTCGAGAAGCCAGATGAAAAGCCCTTCAACATTTTTCCACTCATCGAGAAGTTCACAACTAAGCCTTCTTCATCGAGGTCATCCTCCAGTCAGCAATTGCCTCAGCAGGGTGATATGCAGTACTGGGCAGGCGTCGTTATGCGGAACCTCTGCCGAAAGGATGACAGCAGAGGAGGGATCCGGCAGTGCGCGTACTGGCAATGCGGCAAGTGGGAAGAATATACTAGGCAATTTGCCAAGTGCAGAAGGTGCAGGAGGACAAAATACTGTAGCAAGGAGTGCCAGAAGGGCGCGTGGGGCAGTCATCGCTTCTGGTGCGTTGCTGCAGACCAAGATGGTGAAGCTGGCAGCAGTGAGCGGAGGCACAGGCATCACCACCACCATCACAGCCACAGCCACAGCCACCATCATCACGCGGTCGGATCGAGCGCAAGCGCGGTCGCTGGTCGAAGCAACTAGGCCATTTAGGCAGATTGCGAATCAACTTCATTGATTATTTACGATATGCATAGCCAGGGCGTCAGAACACGAATTTGGGTGGCAGTCTCTACCTTGGGCTTAGGCGCCGGCGCTGGACAGGTTGGTTTTCACGATGGGCAAGTCTAGTCATGACTAGCAGCGATTTTGGGCAGCATTGGTCGGGATTATAGGATGGAATTTCCCTCCACGTCCATCGGGCTCCTTGAATGAGAGGCCGAGACTATGACATGAGAAATAACATCAGAGCTTTGTCAGAGAACTTGAGCGGGTATTTGGGCGGCGTTTGATATTTCTGAGCATGGCTACTGAGGAGTAATGCTTAGTGAGGAGTATCGTTATGCATGAGGGGAATACGTGGAGCATGGCGTGGTGAGGCTTGTTGTTTAGGCTAGTTGTATGTAGCTGCAAAAGCCGTTGACGATGATCCTGTTCACTTGTACCTGGCAGCAATCGTTCGTGTCACTTCATACAAGCTCATCAAGTCTGGCAGTGGTCAACATTCGCCCCCGAGCAAGTGAAATCCACTAATTTGTGTCGACCCTTTCTGGTCACGTGCTTTCTGCCAATTAAGCTCAAAACAAGCTTTGTGGAGGAGACGGGAGGTCAAGGCGCTTGAGCGGCTCGCTGATGCATGTTCCAGAATCCACGCTCGCGGTGCTCGAGAAGCCTCGAGTAATCACGACTCGACACCTCACGTTGCATTTCTTTGCCGCTTGTATTCTATGAACATTCTTACACGCTCTCAATCTCTCTTCGACGCGCCTGTGGTGGATTTTGACAAGCTCGGATATGCCACGCGAAAGATCACCTGAAACTGTTTTCTTACGACTTTCGAATCCACTGCTGCAAGCCTGCTAATCACGCCAAGGGGAATAAGAAAACATACAGTCTCTACCGTCGCTATCCTCTGGGGCGAATTGCCCGCAACAATCAGCTTCCTGCGAGGCATCACCATAACAGACGTCCGACAAGCGTGTCAACATGTCTAATCCACAGGTCTACGACTTCGGATCTCCAGATAGATCTAGGACTATGCCGCTACCCGAAGAAGAACAACCGGCTGGTCAAACGCCAACATCGCCAGGCATGCAGCCCTTCCCGAGACTCGAAGTACACTCGCCGTCGGGCAGGGAACACTCACCCAACGTGGCTCGGCAGGCAAGTCACTTTTCACGCCGCGGCAGTGCGCTGTCTAGACATACCACCGGATCTATGGACGAAGGAGGTCTGCGACACCGCAGAACGCGAAGGACCGATACAGTCACCAGCTACAAACCTGATGAATTGGAGGTTGATATGAACTCGGACCAAGCCCATCTTCAGCCGGGTGCTGAGCCTGGCATCGATACTTCCGCGGCCAGCGAGACACAACCAGCGCATCTCACTAATTTGGTAGCGGAGTGCGACATTCACATTGTTGACTTCTCCGATGATGGCGATCCATCATATCAGAGGACGACCAATCTTGGACTGGTGGACGAGCTGTTGAAAGCTAGGCCTGATGATATGCCCGTGCGATGGATCTCAGTCAACGGCCTGAGTTGGGACGTTATCAAGGCCATCGGTAATAAGTTCAAGCTCCACAGACTGGCTATTGAGGACTTGATCCACACGCACACTCGGACGAAGGTCGATTGGTATGCAGATCAGGCATTCATCGTGCTCACGCTGCAGAAGCTTGTCCGGTTGCATCAGCATCGAGGCGATGATCAAATGTGTGGCTGCGGAGATGCTGAGAGCACCGACCAGTACGACGAGAAAGGCAAGCGCGTCAGCCAGGACCATGGCTCTAGCTGGTGGCGTCGTGGCAAGCGAAAGATGGAAAGCAAGAGGACAGAGATTCTGCCACGGTATTTGGACCAGACCGACGTGAACGGTAAGCTTGATGAGTTCGTGTCAGCGCATAGTGGCGTGTCGCGTGAGACTCCAGTCAAGCCGATACGAACGCTGCACAGGTACGAGAGCGCGCAGAGCCCCGAGCACACGGCTTTCATGGAGAGACACAGCGTCCTGGCAAAGGAGGAGATGGCTGTCAGTGTAGAGCAGGTCTCAATCTTCCTACTGGCAGACAACACTGTCATCTCGTTTTTCGAGCACTCAGCTGACGAGGTTGAGAATCCCATCATGGAGCGCCTTGCAAGCAAGGAGACGATGCTGCGACGGAGCTGCGATGCTTCGCTCCTGGTCCAAGCTATCGTCGATGCGATTGTTGACTTGGCTGTCCCTGTCCGAGACGCCTTCAACCTTCAGCGGAAAGTCCTTCAAGTCGACGCCATGACTAACCCTGACATCCGCACCTCGAGAGCTCTGCATATCTTCGGCGAAGAGATTGATATGCTGCAGAACCTTTTCAAGCCAATCGTGCATCTAGTGAATGCACTGCGGGATCACCAGGTCGAGCCTCTCGTACCTACTGCCGCTGTTCAGACTGCCGTCAACGAGGCGATGGAAGAGAATAGTGCAACTGGAATTGGCAATGTTGGACCGCGTCCGCAGAGGACACCAAGGAACCGCGAGGGTGAGCCGAAGTTCAAAAGACAGGTCTCGGAGTATCGGAGGACACCTTTTAAGAGGACAGAGACCGCGACCAGTGTGGTGATCACGCCGCTGGCGCATACCTACTTTGGAGACGTGTTGGATCACTGTATCACCATGATCCAATCTTTGGTAAGCCTCTTTCTGAACTTACCACTACGAATAGTCTAACAATACGCAGGAACAAATGGACGCCTCCGCCTCCAACATCAGCACCCTAATCTTCAACACCGTCGGCGCCAAGACCAACAACTTCATGATGATCCTGGCTGTCGTGACCGTCTTCTTCGCCCCTTTGACCTTTGTTAGCGGGTACTTTGGCATGAACTTTGCGAGTGGCAGCGGTTTAGCCCATCCTTTCAGCTTCTTTTGGATTATTGCGATTCCGTGTCTTATAGCGTTTATGTTGCTTGTGTTTGCGACGATGTTGTGGGAAAATATCCGTGACGGGTTTGCGAAGAGGGGTATTCAGGCGCATCGGCAGTTGAGGCGGAGGAGAAAGTCGTGAGGGAGTTTTGCGTTGTAGCTGGGCGGCTGCGTGAGTTGGTACAGTCGAGCCACTATCATGTTGCAGTAGTGTCTACGGTTGCGCGAATGGAATGCTTGAGACGGCTTCGGGTAATGAGTACATCTACGAAGTTCAAATCTGTTGGGAGGCATCAATCCGCATTCAGCGGGCGGTGTTGTCATGGCTTACAATCGACCATATGCTCATACTCTGCAAACCTATCGAACCGCAGCCACCTGGGCACTCAATCACTTTCAGCTCTGAGATCATATCCTCCCTCTCACTTCCACTCTCTTCGCGCAACCCTTGCCAGGAGCTCTTCAATCAAGCTCCTCTCAAGCATCAAGTCGCTTTTCTCCTTCGCAGCCGTCTGCACCTGCTCATCAGTCATTTCCTGCTCCTCCCCCACCGGCCTCAATAACTCCCTCAACACAGCGATCCGCCGTGTGATGTCCTGCACCCGCACCAACAATCTCGCCTTCCCAGCCTCCTCGAGATTCTCCTCGCCAGGCTCGAGACCCAGATTCATCAACACCTGATCCACAGGCCCGGCCCTGAGATAGACTTCCCTCTTCTCCATACCCCCATATACTTCGTTTAGACCAAGTCGCATGCGCTGCCACATCTTCGCAATAGATTCCTCCTTCATCAAGGCTGCGATCCCCAGCTCTTTAGCAAGAGCGGTAAGCCGATCTCCCAAAGTCTCGAGCCGCGCGCGCGCATCACGGATACAGCTTTGTCGCACTGTCTCGTCGCTGTAGTTGATGAGAGCTTGCGCTTCCTTGCTGAAAGTCGACAATAGCGTTGGATGGGACAAGCTCTCGTCTGAAATCGTGCGCACTCGTGTGAGATCTTCTTGGACCCAAGAGCTGACACGAGCCAGTTCTTGTGCGATGTAGACATTAGCAGCCACGTTGTGAAGCTTTTCAGCGTTGGCGTCGTGATTGCCGAGAATGAGCAAAGCGTGGATGATCGATAGGCGCTCCAAGATTGAGGGTTTCGAAATGTGAGACATATAGGGGCGTGACGGAAGACAGCGGATTCTTGTTGCAGCGCAAGCTGTCTGCACTGATGTAGAGAAGAGTGCCTTTGCCGCGGCCCTCCTTTCAATGAGATGCGACTCTATTTGCCTAGAGCCCTTTCATCATACATTGATGGCCATGCGTCCAAACAAGCATCACGCGCGATGTAAGCGCAGAGTAAAGGTGCTGAGCCCACGCAACAAGTCTATGACAGCAGCAGCAGCCCAATGTAGCGATCCCTAGAACCCCCAGCTAGCCTGACTCATGAAAGAGCTGAGGTCGAAGTCCATTGTCCATCAGCTAGCTCGCGGAATCTCCCTACCAATGGCCGCTCTGTATTGTCGGATGATCACGGCCGCCGCGAAGCGCTCCTTCCCTTTTCGGCGGCGCCTCCGCACGTCGCACAAGTCGCGCTATTGCTGCGCTAAGACCAGCCAGTCTTCGCAAACTGCTCGAGGTCACGACAACGTCACTCTGAGGAGCACAGACGTCTAAGAGGTGAGGTCTGGGAGCTCATACGTCTCTTAGCTCGCGGCTGGTCCCCTCCAGTAGCAGCTGCTCTCCACAAACTCGTGCCTTCCTCTTACGTCAAGATCATGCTCGTCGCCGAGCTCCGAGTAATTGATCCGTTCACCGAATATAAAGCGGCTAGCGAGGTCAAAAATAGCAAGCTGAGGCTTAGGTGGCGGCTAGCATCCAAGATGTCGCGGAATCAGGAAGGAGCGAATGGCACAAGCGAAGATTCGACTCAGCGGCCACTGAGCGCGGAGACAGGTCAAGTAATCTCATGACACCCTCCGAACTCCCTCGATCATCAGGTGCCATCATCGTTCACCTTCTCTGAACCTCACCCAAACACCCCTGCCCTCCTCATGACACTATCAAATTCCTCATAGCTCACACCACTCAAACCTCCGCCCTTCGCCTCTCTGATCATATCTTTCAACACATTTTCCGGCACCTCCTCCCTCAAATCTCTTGCTACCCGCTTCAGATCCTGCAGCGTGATTGCTCTGTTCTCACCCTTGGTAAAAAGCCCATACGCCTTAGCAACTTCCTCCGCCTGCGCATCCTCGTCGCCCTCTACCTGTCGTCTGTTCAGCTGCAGCGCGGCGACAGGCACAAAATGCTCATAGTCCACCCATCCGCTCCCATCTGCATCAGCAACGTCCAGTAATTCTTGGAGCTCCGCCTTGGAAGCGGGAGGAGCATCGAGAGCGATCAGAGCGCGTCGGACATCGGCAGCCGGGATGGCAGTCTCGAGCGGTGAGTTTGGGTCGGAGGGAGATTTGACGAAGAGGTTGAACGCTTCTTGGATCTCGGCTTCTTGGTCCGCAGTGATGGAGTGTTCTTTGGCAAGTTTGGAGCGGCGAGCCTTTGGTGCTGCTGGGGTTGCCGCGGCCTGCTTGCGCTTGGGCGGCATCTTGTGCTGGTCCGCGGGGTGTCTGGGGTGCAGATCACTGCTGAGTTATTCTCTTCTGTGTGTCAATCTCGCTGCACCTTGTTCAGAGTGAGCTGTAAACAATGACGTCGTTGCAAGCTTGCTCCTGCCCAGAGCGTACAACATCACAATATGAAACGTGAAACGGGAAACGCTGGGTTCAGGTTCTTTGTACAGCCGAGTCCACGCTTTTACGCTTGAAGGCCATCCCAGAGAAAGCTTTGAGATCTATAGAGACCATCACAAGAACCGTGCGGCATCTCACACACAGAATCTCTCGGCCAAAATCTAGTCGGAAACCTGGTCTGGCATACCGTAGTCACTTACGAGCGTGCACTCGACTGTACAACCGTGACTAGGCTCACTGCTTGCTCTTTAGAATCCGTGGAATGTAGCGAAGATCATCGGGTCTCTACGAAGAGTGCTGCATCAAGGATATCGCATGCCGGGATGACTACAATGGAGGTCCGGCTCCGTACGGTGTCCGACTCTATTAAATACGCCAAAAGAAAAGATCATATCTTAAACCGGCTTCCGCGGTGCTTCAAGCTGGGATGAAAACCCGAGATTATGCAGCCAGCATGATCCCGAAACACTGCTGCCAAAGCACGTATATTAGTGTAGAAGAGGCAAGTCATCACTCCTCCAATTTCTCCGGCATCCACGAAACTTCCCTCACACCCACAAGCCACCACCACCACCACCACCAAAAACGCAAAAATGCACCCAAAGACCCTCCTACTCGCTCTCCTGCCCTCGATCGCCATCGCCGAAGACTGTTCATACTTCGGAGGTACCGACCCCCTGAGAGGATGGAGCGCCGCCATTCCCGATGGAGCAGCCCCCAACAAACCCTCGCAAGCAGTCGAGGTCTGCGACTGTTTGGCGGCGGTGTTGAACATCGATAGCTGCAAGGTCATCAATGCTGCTGAGGATGGTTG
Source organism: Teratosphaeria zuluensis (assembly GCA_007113905.1). Taxonomy (NCBI): domain Eukaryota; kingdom Fungi; phylum Ascomycota; class Dothideomycetes; order Mycosphaerellales; family Teratosphaeriaceae; genus Teratosphaeria; species Teratosphaeria zuluensis. The sequence continues at coordinate 112,438 of VCMQ01000002.1, forward strand.
GGCGGCTGTGGGCACCTATATACCTTGCAAGCCACCTGGCAAGAGCGGTTTGGGAGGACTCCCTAGCAAATGCAACGGCAGGTGGATTGTGACTACGAATTAATTTTATGGGGGATTGCAGGGATGACGGGCGTTCAGTGCGGTGGGATGGGCGAGCGTATTCGAGGTCTGCAATGATAAATGTCTGGACGGTATTGGTGAGGCCTGAAGCAGGAATTTGGCCTAGTGTGTGGCCAGGTGTCCTTTTCAACCCACGAAGATGTATATTTGAAGGTGCGGTAACTAGAGTCGGGGCTGCAAATCGGCTTCAAAAGCGGGACGCCAAAGCTGTTGTCGATGCAGATTCATGGGATGGGGATGGGAGTAAGATGGTCTGGTGTCTGATCGACATGTTGGGCTGATATGGTGCTCTCCTTTCTGGTACAATTACTGGAACTGCACCCGTTGCCGCATCAATGATACCCGTTGGTCATCCCATTGACTCCATTCACCCCGTTTGTCCCGTTATTCACACCATTACTCTTCGCATACCCAGCAGCAGCAAGATCATCATACTCCAGCATGAGATTTGTGGGATAAGCCGATTCTTTCGCATTGCTATCCAGATACTTCCTGGCAATCAGCGACGGCGCAATCGGCCCAGAAATGGCGGTAAATCGTCCCGGCTTGCCCTTCTGCCTCTTTAAATCCTTCAACTTGAACACTTCTTTCAACATAGCCGTGATCGCCGGTCCTGCCACCTTGGCCAAAGGACCGGAGAGCAGTAAAGCATATGCCTCCGCCGGCCGATCCGGGTTGAAGTCACGAGGCGATGGGAATACCGCCTCGTCCATGGCAGCAACGGAAGTCGCTACCAGCACTTTCTGCTGCGCTCTGACGTGCAACATGCCGCGCGAGCCGTCTACGACCGTGGTATCCTTGACTGCTGTGCGGACCACACCGGGAGTGGAACTCGCATGCCTCATGCCTTCGTAGACATATGCTCGCAACTCCTTCATTGCGATCTCGTCAGTGTCGGCTTGATGAGCGAGCTCCACGATCCGCTCTTTGTGCTGCTCATAGCCCTGGCTTAGAAACAGGTCGATCAAGAGCGACGTCTGTTGAGTGATCATGCTGGCCATCGGTGCGGCGAAGGCCAAGCACTCTTCGACCAGCTCGCTGATGCCTCTTCTGCCTTTCGAATTGAGGGCATGGTACAGCGCATCTGCTTCTGGACCAACCTCGAACGCGGACCCCTTCTCGAAATGGTCGGCAATCTTTGCCTTGACATTGCCACCCGTCCCACGGATCTTCAAGTGCAGCTCAAGAACATCCCGAAGTCCTTGCGCGCCCGGGTGCTCTTGCGCGCCATGGCGCAGAGCCCATTCATTGCCAGGGATCACGTTGAAGTTATGATAACCAGCGATGACCGCAAATATATCGTATAGTTGTGGTAGCGTGAAGAGACCTCTTGGCGTCTCTGCAGATTTGACTGGAATTGCAAAACGATGCGCCAACCAGGCAATTGGTGTTATGTTCGCGACATCGCGAACGATGTCGATCGCGCGGCGGCTCCGAGGATACTTCAGCGAGCAGTGCTTGATTTGATGTACCGCATGAGCACTGAAGAAGTGCACAAGCTTCGATTCGTAGCGATCTTCGAAGAAGACTGACTGGATTGTCCTGGGTTCGACGTGGTTGGCACGGAAGCTGTTGGTCTCGGTCAAAACGTTCTTGCATCCCTCTGCAGTATATACCACAATGGGCGATACATCATGAGGCGGTCGATGCAGGTCGTAACGATCGTAGACCTTATTGTTCTTGAGAATGCCGCGTACGGCCTTGTTGGTGTAAAATGGTAACAGGGCATATGACGAAGTGCCAGTGAAAGAGTTCGGTAAACCAGTAAACAGGAGCTTAGGCAGCATGCCACCATAAGCGCCGCCAGGAAGGTCAGTCAGCTTCGAGGCACCCCAGTTTGTGAGAGTGCTACTGTTGAAGTCGTAACTGAGGTAGCGATCGCCACGTACAAGAGCTACAGCATCGTCAAGAATGCCTCTTCCAGTAGTCTGCCCTGGACAGACACCGCTTCCTGGCATCGCTGGCTTGGTGCATTCGGCCATTAGACCTGGGTAGAGCTCCATATTGTCGATATGAGAGTACAGCAGCTCTGCGGCTCGAGCGGTCTCTTTATCTTCACACCATTCCTCAAAATTCTCATATGGCTTGAGGTTTAGGTATGCACGAAACCTGCCAACCTGTCAGTAACGGGCACAACGACATTTCCGAGGAGACTGGCATACTCGTTTAGCGTGCACACATTGAAAACCTCCCTAGCCTGCAGCATGCCCATCATATCGACGATCTTGAGACTAGCTGGCGTTCCATGAGGGCCAAATGCATGCGCAGGCTCCTCGATGCAGTCCTTGATCAGCTCCGCCAGGTCAGAGTCATTAAAGCGGCCGTCCTTCCCTCTTCTCAAGCCGTTGAAAGTCCAGTCTTTTGCATGCACAGGTGGCATGAGCTTGTGACCTTCTTGCATGGCCACTTTGTAGAACATCTCCGGCGTGATGTCATCAAGTGACCCGAGCTCAGGCAGATTGGCACGAAGCAGGTCTTCCATCCACCGCGCATCTGCAGCACTCAAGGCGGCATGCCAGTGGTACAGCACGGCAAACTCCACGGAAACGACATTACCAGTACCTCGCTCGATGCGGTTGCCAGCCATCTTAATCTCTGCTCCTAGATTGAGCCACCAACTCGAGTCGGCGCGAGGTGTGTTGAGGATCGCGGCCACGTAGTCTTTCAAGACTACAGTCGCAAAGAAGCCAACGTTGATATTGCGCGCAAGCTGAAAGACATCATTGTCTTGCCAATCCTGCTCCTCCTTGTTCAAGCTGTCCCATTCGCCATACTTCTGAGCTTCGTTTATGTTCAACAGATTGGTAGCAATGATGTTGTGATTCCTCGAGAACATGACTAGGAGCGCTACGACGCCAGGAGGCATCAACATGATTCTCTCAGATGCAAGCGAGTCTGGCCAAATGAGACCATTCTTATAGGTCCGCACCCGCTTCTGCTCTTCGTTGGTATTGCCATACAAGGTGCTCAGGTCAACGTAGCTTGATGTCTCGTTGATCCATTGATTCTTGCGGTTCGTCTGGAAGCACTCGTGGATCACAATGGTCGCGAATGAGAAGAACAGCCTGTTGAGACCTGATGGATGCTCTTTGAATTTGCCCTCGGGACGCTTGAGCAGGTTCTCAAACACAAGCTCTGGATCTGGAAGATTGCTCCCTCTAGCCTTCATCGGTGGAACATTCCGGGCGTATGGCGAGCCTGCTTTGCCCATTTCAGGATTCCAAATATTGTTATTGCCGCCGTCGTGTCGCCGATACCTTGTCGTAGGACCTGCAATGGTTGTCGAAGGGTGAGGCAGGTCATTGTAGAGCATTTTGATGAAGCCATCAGAGACGAGGTTTCCAAGCCCGCTATTAGATGGCAGCGACTGCAGCATAGACACGCCATGTTCGAGCAACAACTCCTTGTCATCGAGCGGCTTTCCAGAAGTGATTGCTGGCAAGGCTTCGGCCAAAAAGCGAGTCTGCTTAGGGTTGCCATGGAGTACATCATGGAGAATTGAGGTGTTCGCCTCCTTTGCTGCTCCTGCCTCAGTGTCGGTTTTCTGATCTGGTGCAGTCGGTGGTTTCCGTCGTATGCTCCCCACAAGGCTTTTCATCTGTCCGGGAGCCATGTCTTCTGGTTGCTCCCTCCACAAGAAAACCCAAGGAGAAGTCGGATGTGCAACTTTCGGCAGATATTCAAGAATCGAGTCCCAAAATCCCTCAGTCACCCAACATCAAAGGAGAACGACAAGTACACATCTGCATGGTAAGCAGCAAAATCTAAAAACAAGTCGCGATGGTGCACAAATGGGACGAAAAGCACTAGCCTTCCGGCAGGCAATGATACACTCTGCGCTCCACCACCACGAAGCAGATTCTGGCATGTGCACAAGCCTTCGAGGGCTGTGGCTCGTTCCGTACGCTCATGGTGACGGACTGCATGAGTGGAGGCACATAGTCCCCGCATTGGATCGACACACGGCTGGGCGAGTGATTGTTGAAGGACTGGTAGCCATGGGCTGCGCCGCTGCGGTGTATCGTCGTCAGCCCGCCGCACGAGCAGAGAGCTTTTTGTTGGTGTCGCGTGGTGCATGTTTGCTGCAGCGCCCGCAGGACCAGTAATGAGCTAATGGTAGGTTGTGTCGGCTCGTCGCCTGCCGATCCCGTGCGGGAGAACCTGCATTTGCCTGTACTGGCTATGGACTCCATTCACGGGTCATCGAAGCTTCAGTCCATGGTGTCGTAGCTCCTGGTTGTGCATGAACGGTAAGCGACTATTGCAACGCTTATGACATTTGGCTGCACGTCCCGCACCCATCGTCTTCGTACAGGACGGAGGATGCCATGGATCTGACTCGGTCACGCCTTGGGCGGAGACGACTGGTCCCTCATGGTCAGGATGTCGATGGTAGAGGGAGCACTTCATCGACAATGATCAGAAATCATACCAGCAGATATGCTGAAGCAACAACACACAAATCAATCTGGACCAAACCCTCCAGGATGAATTCTCCGAGTATTCGCCCCGCCCGCTTGTCGATCTAGCACCCTACTGTACAGTAATGCCAAATGGGACAGCGCCAACGGCTCCATGCCGTGCGTCTTCATGAAGCTTCAGCACACTATTGGCGCTTCAGATCATGAGCGACTAGCGCAGTGATTTGGTCGATCTGTGCATCTGCACTTTTGACCCAGTGCTGCGGTCGACTCCATCTTTTCATTTGACCACATCCTTGGATCGCGCCGTGAAGGACACACAACAGTGTCTGACGCAGTAACATGGCTGCTCCAACCACGCCTGGAGGCCGGAGGTCATGGACTCCAGCTGTCTATCCCCTCCAGGCCTCACCTCCACCACCTCTGCCTCAGCCGCCGCCACAACCAATGTCGCCACGATCTGAGACGACAGAGTCCACAGCTGCTTTTTCATCCATCGCCGGCACAGAAGACGCTAAACACGAACTTCCCAGACTTCCTCGGAACATTCGCGCTCTCCGTGATGGCAAGAATGGCAAGCTCTCAGGCCGGACGATCGTGGTCTTGCTGGATGGCACTGGAGATAAGTTCGATGCGGATAATAGCAATATCGTCCACCTGGTCAGCTGCCTGAAGAAAGCAGATCCATCACAAATCAGCTACTATCAATCCGGAATCGGTACATACGACGCTGGGGGCCTCTCAAATGGCATAAATGCAGCAATGGACATGGCTGTTGGAAGTGGGCTGGGTGTCCATATTCGGGACGCTTATCAATTCTTGATGCAGAATTACCATGATAATGATCGCATCTGTCTGTTCGGCTTCTCAAGAGGTGCCTATACTGCTCGCTGCTTGGCTGGCATGATTCACAAAGTCGGGCTGCTGCCGGCATACAATGCACAGCAGATTCCTTTCGCATACCAGTACTACAAGGATGACTCGGAGACGGGCTGGAAGATGAGTGGCCAGTTCAAGAGCACTTTCTGCATGGACGTCTCCGTCCATTTCATTGGAGTCTTTGACAGCGTGTCTAGTGTTGGCTTCATTCCACGGACATTGCCGTTGAGCAGCACGCCATATAACAAGTCGACATACTTCAGGCATGCCATTGCGCTTGACGAGCACAGGGCGAAATTCAAGGCCTGCAGATTCCAGAAAAGGGACAGCACGAAAGCTACCGCTCACTGGGAGACAATGGCAGAAATCCACCAGGATGCTATGGACGGAGAGCCCGTGCGGAAATTTAGTGCGAATCTGGGTGCGAGCGGGCCTCATGCGAGCGGCTTTGAGAAAGACGTGGAGCTCGGAGGGGACGCTTTGGCAAGACGGAGAAGGATGCAAGCAATGCAGAAAGAAACGGACGTCAAAGAGGTCTGGTTTGCCGGGGCTCACTGCGATGTTGGCGGTGGTGCGATGAAGAATGAGGTCAGACACAAATTGGCGCAGATCCCGTTAAGATGGATGATCAGGCAATGCTTCGAGTGTGATACCGGCATCTTGTTCAAGGCACACCAGCTCGCAGCGGAGGGCCTAGATGTGCACACGCTGTGGCCCACGTATCACGCATTGGACAGGCCACACGTAGGTCCAACTTCCGCACTGATGGACAGATATGAGGGCGGTCAGATCCACCCCATTGCCAGGCGCTCCACAGCTCTGAAGCCTGTCGACGACAATGATCCGGAGGGACTGCACATTGTGGATGTGCACAAGGATGAGTCGAGACGGGAGCTGCACGAGCATTGGGTTCCCGAGCATGTCGAAGACTACTTTGATGCGATTTCGCCGATCAATGATCAATTGAAGAAAAGCAAGTCATGGTGGATCTTGGAACTCATTCCAGTCGAAGTTCGGCTCCAGAACAGGAGAACGCAGGAATGGTACAAGAAGAAGAAGATGAACCTGGGCAGGTACCGTCCCGTGCAGGACGCTTCTCCGAACCTCCACTGGACGGTACAGCAGCGTCAGCAAGAGTTGGGCTACAGAACAAGAGTGCGCCTCGACAAGAATGCCTCTTGGAACATTGTGGTGTAGAGTCGTTGTTCCAAACATGATCTGTAGATATCCCGCGCGTGCATAATATCCCGTACAGCAATTTTTTCTTCTCTGCCGCCTGACCTGGTCATTGGAAAATCGATACGAGCAGCCTTTTTGCAAGACTGCAAAGCACATGCGATTACCCGGTTTGGCCTAAAGTCCAGCAGATCGGCATCATTCCCACGGGCCGCTGCGCTAAGAATTGGTTCGATCTGTCACGCTACTGCATGTCGCCGAGCAAGGCACTAGTAAAGTAGTACGACACTACCACACATCTATTATGCCGACCTCCCTCAACGACTGTAGTGTGACTGCCAGATTGGCAAGACACGCATACATCATGTCGTAGCTGCCGCATGGCCTCCGCACGATCAGCATTGTCGGTGTGGTCGGTCAAAGCAAGCTAGTGGGCTGGTTGTCAGACCCGGCGTTGCTGATTTGTCTGTGAAGACTTCCACTGTAGTGTCAAGTCTTGATTATTACTCTGTGGCGAGCTACTGACGGGCCTGTTCGGTCTTTGTCATTGCAGTCGAGACAGTAGTCAAGCACCTTAGCTATGGGTCTCATCAACAAAGTCGGTGGTACCATAGTCGACTTGTCGGTTATTGCTTGGGACAATGTTATTGCTCTCGCAAACCTCGTAGCGCCGAAGCTCAAAGAAGGCCATGTGGTGCCCCAGGGTTGCCCAGGCCATCGAGGTGTCTGGCCAGAATACGTGCCGCCAATAGACGGAGACTCAAGATCGGCTTGTCCAATGATCAATGCAATGGTTTGTTGCTAGGATAATTGTAGAAAGCTTGACAAATGCTCATACGAATGCAGGCGAATCACGGGATTCTGCCGCACGATGGCAAGAATATCACCTTTCGCGAGATGAATCGAACAATCAGAGAGACCTTTAACTTCGCCGCCAGCTTCTGCTTCTTTGTCCCAAACTTCTCTGCTCGGTTTCTGAACAAGTCATACTCGAGGGACCGTTTCGACCTTGCTGATCTGAGCCTCCATGCCGATAACGCCATCGAGCACGATGCCAGCTTGACCAGGCATGATGCAGCACTGCAGCCAGATCAAGGATATCCGGATCTGCAACTCGTGCACGAGCTGCTCAAGGAGGCGACGAGCAAAATGCCAGACGGCTCGCCACGGCTCACGAAAGCAGATCTCTCTAGAGCATTGTCGAAGCGAAGAGCGGATGCAAGGAAAACTAATGATGAGTATTCCGAGTCTTTCTTCCATAATATGTTTGGCAGTGCAAAGTATGGGTATCGATTGATTACCCAGTGACCATTTGCTGACTGATCATTGACAGCTCCTCTACCATGCTGACGATCTTTGGAGGAAGAGTCGATGATCTGGAGCCAATGCTTGTGGAGGAGCGTTTCTCGGAGAAGTGGGAGCCGAGGATTCTGGATCGATTCGGGCTGACGATGGCCAAGTTCAACTTCACTGTATTACCAGTCGAGAAAGCAGTGGACGTGAAACAGTGTCAGTAGACTTTTGGATGATCTCTTGACTGGGCAGATAGTTCGAGACGTAGGTCATTCGACGCTGCAAGCAGGTTTCATTTCTGCCATTCACATCAAGCAAATCCCACAAGCTGCAAGCTCGGCAGTGTGCCTCCGAATTGTAACGACTTGAGTGATACATTTCCCGCGGCATTGGAATGTAGCAACCTCAACCTCGACCAACCCACTTTGATGACCATGGCCGTCCGATGACCAATCAGTCGGTCATGTCACCACGCGAGTACCTCCGTAACGTGCCCGTCTGCGCATTACCATCCTCAGGTTTTCCATTTGCATCCGTCGGCGAAATTTGGAATTAGTGGACCATGCACGGGAACTCCTTTGCCAGGAGTGCCCTGTGCGGTTCGGTATACTGGATGATAGCCTTGATGGCCGGCGATGACTGCTCGACACTGGCAAAAAGTGGATCGTTGCGGCCCCTTAGGACTGGCATGGACGACATAGCGAATTCGTAGAAGCTCCCGTGGTCGCAGCATCGAAGAAAGTCCTGGACATGCGCGGGCGATGCTTCGTTCTTGGCGAGCTGCTCCAGCAAGACCCCACGCGCTTGCTGAACTCGAGAGACTGGCTCCTGGATAGCCCACTATCGAGGTCGAAGCTGCTGAAACGACCATCACTGGGATCCGGGTCGGCTGGTGGCTGAGTGAGCTCGTCTTCTGGTGGAGTACTCGTCGTTGATTTAGCGTAAGATAGGCAAGCCTCCATAAAGGCGTCGAGGACCGACGACCTCTTTGAAGGATTTTCAAGTAGCGAGTCGGTTTCGCCCCTCCTTAGCGCGGGCATCATCGTCCTGGCCAGATCGAAGAATCTTGTCTTGCCCAGGCAGCCGAGAAAGTCCTGGACATGCGCATTGGCCGCTGTACCAACGGCGAGTTGACATCGCAGATCTACGATGCGCGTGATGAATTCGCGCTGGTCCTCGTGAGACAGCTTCTTCTTGAAGTCGGAATCGCTGAAAGGACGATCAGAGGTGTCATTCGAGCCGGGCAATGAGATTCGAAGGCGTTTGGCTGGAGGAGAGCGCGCCATGGTGGCTGCGCGCGCAATACAAGTCGCAATGTCGTAGTCTGGCAGAGGTGGAATGTCGCAGAAAAGCATTTAAAGCCTCCAAATTCAAGGGCCGAGTGTGCGGCACGAGCGTCGGTGGCTCCTTCCTGTGTGGGTCCCAGGACTTTCGCGGTCCGTCACATGCTTCGAAACCTCCAGCTCCATGTGCGGAAAGAGCGATGACGACACGTTCAACCGCTCGACGCATGACTGACAAAACATCCTCCTCTTCACTGCTGCGTACTACATTTTCGGTCGAAGTTCGACACCGACAGTCTTCGACCACATCAGAGCGCAGAGCCTCGTCCACCATGGACAGCTCGCCGCTCGGCTCCATTCCACCTGAGTTACTAAACAATATCCTCGATCTCTTACTCCTCGCTCCAGACAATGAGATTTGCTTCTGGCTAGGAAGAATCGGGCATGCTAGCGAAGGCAAGAAAACAGCGCAGACGGCTCTCTCCTTGGCAGCGACATGCCGCAGGCTTCGCGCGCAAGTTCTGCCCATGTTCTTTGGGTCCAACACTTTCGTCTGGCGGGCGATCCAGAACGCCCATGAGCTGCGTCCCGGAACCATCCACCAGGAAATCAGAGCGCTCGATAAATGGCTCGGTGGTCTGGGAAGTGCCAAACAGTACATCCGTACTCTGCGCATTCGACTAGGAAACTGGATCGGACCACGCGCACCCGGCGAGTGCGACCACCGAACGATTGCCCGGACGGTGAATGGCCTCTGGTGGAGTGTCCTGGGCGTGGCTATGGATGTGCGCTTCCAGGTGGAGGTCGATGCGTACCTCGACTATGAGGAGGTGCTCGCCGTGATCGAGCCACCTTTCAGCGAAGACGCGTCAACACTGTTTGAAGCTGCAGCGGCAAGGTTGAAAGAAGCTACACGAGATGACAAAAATCGGAGCTTGAGTAATAAACAGCAGAACGAAAGATGGGTGGACCTCGACATGAGGAGTGTGGATAGAGTGCTGGCTGAGCTCAGGCGCCTGCAAGACTCGTGATCAGCAGCGACTTCCAAAGCTGATTGGCCACGGAAGTGGCCTTGCAGGTGACAGTGACAAGATCAGCTTGCTCCGGTGGCTTCCAGTGGCTTCAGGGGCGTCTGTTGTGATGAAAGAGCCGGCGAGTATGGTGAAGTCAATTGCGCCCGGGTCCGGGCAATTGTCAACGACAGCGATGGCTTCGATGGGTAGAGGGGAGGGGTAAACATGGACCTGCTGCTGCGCGAGTCATCATTCGGTCAATTTGGCAGACATAGACACCAGAAAGCATGACGACGAGTCTTGTCGGTAAAGCATTGTGATCATTCCACAGACGTAGCTTTCACTGACTGTCTCCCAACGAGTATCATTGAAGCCGCAAGACCAGTCATACTGAACGCCATAATGCATGCTCCTCCAGACCAGCTAGCACACCCTTCGCGATGCTGCTGCCACCGTTACTCGCTCGTCGTGTTCGTTCATGCCATCTTCAGCCTCAACTCCAGCCCTAAACCTCGCGCGCAGAATTTACCGGTGCTGCCAAGAATCAGTATCCGACTCCCTACACCTTCGCCTGATGTGTCGTATGGTATAACATACCTTGGTGAAGCCAATGTCGCTGCTCTTCTCGCGGAAGCACTGACGGCAGATGTTCAGGCCGTACTTGCGGATGAGACCGGCCTTGTGTGTGCAGACGCGGCTAAGGCATGTGTCAGTCCATCAAGGTCCTCTTCATGTCCATCAATGTTCCAAGGCTCGGAATTCCCCATATTCAACTTCTTGATATAGTCCTCGTCCTCCTTCTCTTGCCATGATTCCCGGAGAATTACGTACCAAGCGCGGGCGCCCTTGCCGTAGGTGCGCGGGCGAGAGTACCAGACAGACTCGTGCGACATGTTTGCGGTTTTGGTGGAAAGGCTTGGTGGGTGGTTTGTCGGAAGCTGAGCGGTCTGTTAGATCGTCGATTTTGGATTTTCGCGGTACGACAATGTTGTATACCTCTTTCGATGTCGCTGGGCGTCGGTCAGTGGTCGTGAGTCCGAATGCTTCTCGATGATCACGAAGTTCGTCGACTGAAGCTCGCGCCAAGAACGAAATTCGATGTCGGCGAATCGGCTCGGAAACGGCCGTCCTTGCGCGTTACTCATGCCACCTGCAGTCGCTCACGGATTTCTCCCCATTCCCCTTCTTTCCAACCCGAGTCACAATCAATGTACAAAGTCGGATAAGGAAATTTTACGAGGGCACAAAATGCCATGTAGTAGGTATATCAGGGACAATCCTGCTTTCAACATTAAATGCTACCCACAGCGACGGCACGACACTGTAGACATCTAGGAGACTTGAGAACACGATCTTCTTCGGACATCTCCAGAGCACCACAGACCTCTGCCATGTGAGGACTACTTGATGATCTTGATCACACACGCACCTAAACTATGACCTGCACCAAAACGGAGTTGCGCACACTACTACAACTAGGCCTTCTCCGGATGCTTACTACTACAACATGAACGCTGCAGCAGCGCCAATCAACCCCACGACACCGTAACCCACAATCTGCGTCGCTGCAGCAGTGGACGAAGTTGCCGAAGTTGCCGTGCCAGTCGACGATGTCTTGCTGCCCGAGGTGGTGGCCGAGCCGGCGCCAGCTGCTGTACCCGTCGCTGTACCAGTCGACGATGCTTTACTCGATGCCGACGACGCAGTCGAGCTGCCCGCGGATCCAGTCCCATTGCTCGACGAGTTGCTCGATGAACTTACGAGCGTGAAGTTTGCACAAGTGATCCTCGTCGTATTCTCGGTGTGGATGACCACGCTGAGGTCACCGAAGAATGCGCTGGAGTTCGGGTTCGTGCTCAGGAAGTAGTCTGTGTAGTTTTGCTTGAAGGGCGAGGTGGTGATGTTTCCGTGCTTGCCGCTCAAGTCGCCAACCTGGCAAGTGGCCTGCGATGCGTTGTTGCAAGGGTAGTACTCTCCGCGGTCTGTTGGGTCAAGGTGACCCATGGTGGCAGTGCAGTTGCCGTTGGATGGGACGGGGAGCGTGTGAATGTGGTACACGAAAGGGCCGTATAGTGATTCAGAGGGGAAGCCGGAAAAATCTACATCGACCATGACGCCGGACCCATTTGAAGAGGAGGAAATGGTAATGTTGCCGATCACAGTTGAGCCGGTGCCATTGTCGACTTGAGCAGGTCAGTACGAGTGCGTCTACAGTTTTTCTGCATTGAAAATGCATTACTTACAGTTCGTGCTGGGCAGAAGAGCCTGGTAAGTGGCAGCCGGGAGGCCACTAGCGGTCGTTGCATTACCTTTCAAGGGCATGAAGCTGCTGCACATTAGCATCAAGCGACGCATACACTATTGAAGAACCTGCATACCTGGTGTTCGACGGTCCATCGTAGATAATGGCGCCCTCCTCAATCGCAACCCCGGTGAAACCGGGCGGAAGCACCGGCAGTACACCACTCATGGTGTGCGTCAAAGTCTGGGCTGCAGGCGGAGGGTATCCCAGACCCTCCCCCTGAGCGAGCGCCATGGAGGCGTAGAGACCCACAGCGACGATTGGCACGAGCATTTTGGCAAGCAAAGAATAGGAGACGGCTGAGCAGTGCTGTCTGCACGGCTGAATGTGGGCGTACTGCTGCCTTTAAGCCGCAACAGCAGTTGTCTCCGCTGCAATGCAGACGATCATGACCTCTTACAAATGTGGCATCAGCACGTGTCATTGGATCGCGTGCATCCATTCGCATGTACTATAGCCATTGCCACGCTAGCAAGCAGACAGTGCGTAATCGTCCGCGATCGGATCCTACATGTCTGTATTGACGCGTAGCCGCATGTGCGGAAGTGACACCTATTCAAACCAGCCGCTTGAAGCTGCGAGTCTGTCCTGGGATATCTGAAGGTTTGGTGGACTACTTCAACGTGCGGTGCGCAGAAGCGAAGTCAACAGTCTCGCATTGCTACTCGCCATGGCTGAAGTCCATAGAGTCGAAGATTTCATGCTGCCCAAGTACATGTACTTAGCTGTGTAGGAGGCTCAAGAAGCAAATCACTGGCGCTCAGGTAGAGTTTGAAGCCTGCATGATTCGCAGGACTGCAACCCCGCAGTCTCGCGACTCATGCTCAGATTCCAGGCCTGGCTCACGCCTTACGCTTCGATATCGTGAATACCAGAACAACCCCACACCACAACAACCATGGTGCGCCATTCTCTCTTGAACCCCTCCCTCTCGGATGCCCACCCACTGACCCACCAACCATAGTCTCGCGACTCCTCCTTCAACCCCCTCCACCTGCATTCCGCCCATCACGCCGACCTCCTCGAAGACTTCACTCGAGGGGCCCTCAAGCTCCCCGCCGAAACCATCTCCGTCGCTCCACAACACCGTCCCATAAATCCAGACGACGAGGACGACATTGTGCCGGACCAGCACGCGGCGTTTGGAATTCAGCGCGCGACGCAGAAGGCGAGGGAGCCGGCGTGGAAGGATTTGGGATTGGAGAGGTTGATGAGGGATGGGCCGCCGACGACGGGTGGTGCGCTGGGAGGGGTGAAGGGGAGTAAGGTTGGGTTACCAAGATGACAGCCCACTTGCCTGGGAAGATGTTGGGATTAGCGAGGCGTATGGTGTTTGTATGTGGGCATCCCATGCGTGTTGATTAGCATGGCAGGGGTAGAAGCTTGGAAATGGCATTGCAAATTGGGACCAGACATGAGCATTGCCATTCAGGACCTGCTTCCTACAGACGAGGGAACCAGACCTACTGCATTGTCGATCTTTATCTCATAGACCTTGACACACCGGTCTTCTATTCAGACATGCTCCACACCTATCTGATCATATTCATGTGAATTCCTAGCTCACTTGCCCGACGCGTCACCTCTCACTTGCTCTCCACCTCCTCGGTGAAGACCTTATAGCCCTCCGCATCCATCAGACCGTCCCACTCGCCCTTATCAGACACCTTGACCTTTGCGATCCACCCGTCCGCCTCCGGACTACTGTTGATAGTTCCCGGCTTGTCCTCCAGCAAGCTGTTCACTTCTGTGACAACGCCCGAGACTGGCGTCATGATATCAGAGGCCGACTTGACTGACTCGACGGCGCCAATGGCGTCGCCCTTGGACACCTCAAGACCCACGGCGGGGAGCTCGACATAGACGACGTCTCCGAGGGCCTTGGCGGCGTAGGTGGAAATGCCGATGGAGGCTGTCATATGACTCCGTCAGTCAAAGCACTCATTGCAAGTAGACATGTACTTTGTGCGTACCGCTCTCGGGGTTGGACGTATCAATCCATTCGTGGTCCTCTGTGTACTTCTTTTGGAACACTGCGTCCCGATCAGCTTTCCCACCATCACCGAACTCAGTTTTCCTACTCCATACCACTCGCGCTCACACCGAACGCCCTCCTAGGCTGCATCGAGTGCTGCGCCCTCAAGCGCAAGTACTGCTGCCGACTGCATCTCGCGAAGCTCTGTGCCGGCCTCTGCAGCGCCTTCCCCAAGTACAGTCCACTCTGTGCCACAGCCGAAGACATTCTGAACTCTCCCCAGAACTCCGATCGTGCTTGAAAACTTCCAATGGCTCGACAGAAGAAAACAAAGAAAGTTGCGAGTATCCCGTCTGCTCGGCCAGCGAGCACCGGGTGCCATGATGCTGCGGATATCGCGGCATACACTTTCGCGGGGAAGGATCGGCACGGTCTCTCGCCAGAAAGTCGGGAGCGCGACTTCACTTAGTCCTATCAGGCAAGTGCGATCGTGACTTCCATCTTGAACCGTCAGAAAGGTGCAGATGATCCTGCGATAGCATATTCAGAGATGCTCTACGAGCTCATCGGCGTTGTAAGTCCCTCTAGTAGAGCCCATCGGCCACATACTCACGTTTGCGATCCAGTGCCGCCCCAACCGATCCCTTCGCGAAATCAAAGAAATCACCCGCACAACCGGCTCCATCATCCTCAACTCTCAGGGCGTCGTCCGCGGCATCACGAACTGGGGCACATTCTTGCTCCCGAAACCGGCGCGGAAACAGGGGGCAACATACACACAAGGTCACTACTTCATCTTGCGATTCGACAGCAGCGCGAAGACACAGCATGCGGTGAGACGGACGCTCGGCCTGGACCCCAGGATGATTCGATTCAGTCTGTGCAAATTGGGAAGCACCTTGGAGGAGGTCAAGGGCGTACCAGGAAAGGTGGAGTGGAATGGCGTGTCGCAGGGGACTGATTTCTAGAATCGGGGAAGATGTGCTGCGGCAAGTGGTGAGGCGTGAAGAGATCGCAAGCAGGCTGAACCTAACAAGAGATGGCGTTTTTTATGCATATGAGTGGCGTTCGTCGTGGTCTCAGAGAGAAGCGATTCTAGCTACAACAGCCATCGATGTGGGGAGAGCTGTAGGCACAATGCCACCAAGATTCTTGTCACCCGATGTGAGGCCCTGGCCATCGAGTCCCTCATACTTTTCCGGTGATCGCTCTATTTCTCCGATCCGGCTCCAAGATCACCTTCCCTCAGCTCATCCTCCGAAGACATGTCATCGTCGTTGTTGGCATCGCTTGCCTCCTCCCAATCGTCTTCGGTGTCACCGTCATCCTCCAAAGCCTCCTCGGAGCCCATGTCGGTTTCGTCTGGGTCCAATAGTCCTTCTTGCATAATGCTCTGGAAAATCGGCGCAAAGACACTCCACTGTCGGTCTACCTTCTGTAGCATAGAAGGGCATTTGATGCGACGTCTCATCAGTCGGTGACAGCGGGTAATAGGGATCTTCGGCGTCAGTATCGGCTGTAATTGGACAGAATCTTCTGCTGTGCCTGATGCACAAGCGACACCACGAGCGCTCATCCGATTTCTCATTCGTTGCAGTCATCCCCCCGAGATCTTCCACGGTGTTGTCATCCTTCAGAACTACGAAGCCGCACGTTCTCCATTGCATATCGGCACGCTTGCTAACATGTCTGTCGTAGCCATAGTCGTCTCTGTCTTCAGCAGTGACGTCGACGAGGTGTGCAATCAAATGGACGTCGTGGAAGGGCACTTTGCGGTAGGCTTTCACAAGAGTGCCAGTGCCATTTGAGCAAACGGTGCGGAAATTGCCGGCCATGCGTTCTCCCATGCCTACGGTGTGGCTCTTCTGAGCCTCTTCAGCCACGAACTCGTGATAGCGGCTCACGCTCATGATCTTCTTCTCCTTGCGAAAGCCGAAACTGCGCATCGTGGCAACATGCGCTGGATTGATACCAAAGAGCCACATGGTCGCTTCAATGGCTTCTGGTACCTCCTCGAAGTAACTTGAAGCACTGTGTGGCTCGTCCAGCTCGAAGTCTGTGCTGCTGTAGAATAGCAGGAGCGACTCTATAAAGGGTCGTGAATGTCCGTACATCTGTACTTGACATCAGATTTTGCTCTACGCACCTTGCCGGATCTGGTTGCATGTCTGCGTCAATTGATGCTGAAAACTGCCTTTCCCGCGCAAGCAGGCACTGAGGTCGAGCAGGGACGCGGCTCTGAACGTGAGCTCGTAAATGGCGTTGCGAAGCTCGGCTGACAGGCCGTTAAAAGGTGAATCCTCCATCTTGGTCTACCAATCGCTGCTGACGGTGATGGTTGTTTGCCGCTTGGCAGAAGGGAGATGTGCACCAGCTTGATCTTTCAAGAGTCGAAAGGATGCTATGCACGGCAGGAAAGTACGGCTAGGTAGCAGACGTTCTACGAGGAAGGGGCTTTGGTTCGGGGAGGAAAGAGCAGCTGCCATGAAGCCTGCTCCGCCCAGTACAAGACATCTGAACTGTCAACAAACAGAAATCATGGGATCAGCACCCACAATGCCACTCGTAACACGAAGGGTAACGACGAATCAACATTTTGGCCCAGATATCTCAACCTGCAAGACATAGCCTCAATTTCGATCTTGAAGTCATGTCTACTGACGGGGCCATAAGGTAACTTCAGGTCTTGCCATTGCAACTCAACATAACAATGCCCTGCTCCACGGTCCCTCCGCCCAACTGGGTCCCGGCCCTACTGTCATGCTACTCCTCCATCGCAGCCTCAAGCATTGTGCCTATCACGATAACACGCCATCTCGGACGACCAACGCGGTGGCCGTCCGGCGCCTCATTCCATATTTTGACCTCCCCTCAACCTCAAGCCCATCTGCATAGAAATCCCCGTGACAAGTCGGATCCGCTTCTCAGAGATGTGTTTTGCGGCTTACATTCGAGGTCATCGGCTCGTACTCCTCGAATCTGACCTTCGACTTGATCTCTGAACAACGACAGCTGAAATACGGGTCATCAATCCACCGCTGAGTTTCTTCACGCATGCCCTTTTCGGTAAAGAAGCGGTAATCCGAATTGTCACATGCGGCGCAGCCGTGCGCAGCCATGCGGGCAGGATGTCGCACGCAGCCTCATGGCCCTGTCTGTCCCTGCTTGTGAAAAGGTAGCTCTCCAAATCTAGCAGTGTAGTCTCGTTCCTAATCTGTCGACAAGTCATGAACTCACGCGTCTTCTTGACTAGTCAAGTTTGGATGACTTACCTGCACCACCCTTGTAACCACAACACGGAGGAAAATGGCGACTCAGGTATCGAATAGCGTATTCTAAGTGATGCAACGAGTCCTCAGTGCTCGGGCATTGGGCTGCAAGGAGGTATTTAGTGCACCAGCAGCGAACGATTCGACTTCGTCACAAGACATGATCATCTCAACATATCCGCAAACTCCAAGGATCCATGACCCCTAGCAAAGTCGAAGCCTTGATCGTGGCTGGACACACAATCGTTAGCGAGATGTCCACACCCACCAATATCTTACCGATGTTGGAGCCACGATTACCACAACCTCCTTCGACCAGACTGCCTTTCACAATGGTCATTAGTATATGACAAGAGGACAGTCAAAACCAGCTTGAGGAACGAGCACAATACGAACAAAAGCTTTATATTACTCAAGGAAACAAGCCGCCTAGTAGTAGCACAAACCAGCACTCCAGACCTCTGCCAACATACATTCAAGCGAGCAGCCTCCCGTTCAGCGACCACCCTCCATTACCTGTGCTGTTGGCCAAAGCCAGGACACTGCTGTATTATTAAGCCTCCATGTCTCTCAACTTTTCTGTGTTAAAGTCGCCTGAGTGGTATCATGCATATGGTATCGAACGCAGCAGGAAAACAATCACAAAAGAATCACTTGTCCAGGAGCCGACGAACTTCAAGTCCGAGGTCCCAGCCAACGCGCTGCCTTGTAAAACAATCGTCAAGCACAAGGGGTATTCATGCAAAACGCCGTATTTCGTCAAAGACATCTCAACGTTGCAAGGAGATTGCCATGAAGCACAGTCTAGACTCTGCCCTGGAAGACTGGGTTGTTTGAGCCTAGGGTGGTGTGGGTGCTGTCAGTACCAAGGGTGGTGCTGCCAGGTGCCGAAGTGCCTGAGCCAACAGGGCCATTGCTGAGAAGACCGCCAGCGAGGCCGCCTGAGGTGCTGTCCGTGGTAGTGCCGTCGAAAGCGTTGTTGACTTGGTTCGAGAAGCCAGCGTTGGAGCCGGTCAGAGCACTGCCCGAGGGACCAGTGAGTCCAGAGGTGCCAGTGGCGCCAGTGAGGCCAGAGGTGCCGGTGCTGCTTGTGTTGCCGGTGAGGCCGGGGGTGCCGGTCTGACCGCTTGAGGCGCCGGTCACGCCCGAGGCGTTGTGCCTCTTACGCTGCGGGTGGGAGACAGAAGGCAAGTTGGAGGTCTCTCTTGCAGAACCGATGCTGAAGACAGGCGACTCCCACTTCTCGCCCTTGGCAGCAAGCTCCTTGTATTCGGTAGCCTTGGTCGAAATGCCACCTGGCAGGGCGATGTTCTTGAAGATCGAGTCGTGCTGAGTAACAGCCACGTTTACCTGCGTGTCGCTGGTCTTCTCTTGAGTCTTGTTCTTGCCCTTCTGCATCTGCTGTTGGAAAGCAGTGAAGTAGCGCTGGTACATGTTCTGGACATGCTCCGGGTCAGGATTGCTCTTTGCCTCCTCGGCGGCACGGTCAGCCTCGCGCTTGACTTGATAGAGGAAGGCGTCTGCCTTGTGGACATTGTCGCGGATCTGCTTCTCAATGACTTTCTGCAATACCGGGCGCATGACCTTGAGCAACAAGGGCTTGAACAGACCGAAGAGCAGCTTATGGTTGGACTGCTTCAGCTTGATATTCAAGTTCTTCACGTCAACGGAGACTGTGTTGATCTTGAAGAAGTGCTGCTTGTCGCTCTTGTCGGCAGTCTCCATTGCCACCTTGAAGCTGAAACCAGTGCCACCCAAGAAGAGGTCCATGACACCCTTGTCAGTGATCGACGGGAAGCCTTGCTTCCTCTTGATGTAGTACGAGACATCGCGCAAGTCGGCCTGGATGCCGGACACGGACAGCAGGACCTTGTTCTTGTTCTTGTTCTGGATGCTCTTACGGCCCCATCGCCAGTAGTTGTCGCTGCCAAACTCGAAGAGGTTTGGCGCGAGGTTGTCGCCCTCAAGCACCAAGTTCTCCACGATGGCATCGATTTGGCTGTCGCTGACCTCGATACGCGGGATCGGGACGTAGCGTACGTGCTCGAAGAAGCCAGGAATAATGACCTCAGACAGGTCCTTGAGCAAGTGCGGCTTGAAGGTTGGCTTGCCATTCTCGTCATTGCCAAGATCTTGGAAGAGCTTGTTCATGGAATCGGCAAAGGCCTTGTTCTGGGGGTCCTTGTCAAATTCGCCAGCCAAGAACTTGAGCTCGTCGACAATGCGGTCGGTGTGGCCTCTGTACTTATCGCGCAACAAGAAGTTGCCACGATCATACAACCTGTTCCACTGCTCGTTCGAGTCGTCCTCGAGAATGTAGCCCTGCTCTTGCAAGCACCTGCGAATGTACCTATCAATGTCCTTGAACCAGCCCTTGAGTTCTGGGTCGTTGTCGGCGTCGCGGTAGATCTGGTTGATGGAGTCGATCATATCGTCAAAGGAGGTACTATTAGCGAAGCGCTCAAGCAGAGTCTTCATTGAGGTCAGCGCTGGCCGACTTTCATTGAGGATGTCTACGTTGATGACGCACCTTGAGGTCAGCTTCAGCAATTTGGAGTGAGTCCTGGTCATGGGCACCTTTCACGGCATCCTGGCCCTGGCCAGCAACATTCCTGGTGTGGCCAGTGTACTCTTCGGCCAGGCGGAGCAGAGTGTCGATTGCTTGGCGGTCTGTAGCAGAAGTCAGTGATCAGCCATTGTTGAGATGTCTCCAGCCAAACACCTACAGTCTGAGTGGCCCTGGATCTCGACGACCATCTTCTTCAGGCGGTAAATGATCTGTTCCCGCCTCTCCTTCGGTACCTTTTCCTTGAAGTAGTTGTTAGTGCGCTCACGGTACTCGCGGGCTCGCTGCTTCTGCTCCTCATCGGTACCAGCAGACACCTTGTTCTTAAGGTCCTGCGCGCCGGCCTTGGCGCCGCCCACAGCGTCAACGCCGGAAGCACCACCCCTCTGGTCTGCAGCAGTCTTGTTAGCGACATCCATCGGATCACGAGAGCCAGATGGGTCAGCAGCCTGAGTGGCATTGCCAGCAGCATCCTGGACGTCTTTCTTGCCGATGGGCAGGTTGGACTTGAGCTGACTGCTGATGTTGTCCTTGGAAAGATCAGGCTTCTCGTGCCAGGTGTTATCTGGTGCTGGGTGGTCGAGTCTGTTCAGCTGATCCTCAGACGGGTTGACCTTATCGGCGGCCTTGGTGGCAGCATCGCCGGCAATGTCACGGAGGAGGACGACAGCGTCGCTCACTGGGAGAAGTCAGCGCGTGCACGTTTTCATATAGTGTCCACACGTACAAAGCTTGCGAAACTGGCCGTTAGTGATGAGGAGCTCGCCAAGGGTGCGCAGACCATCAAGCGCTTGCTGGCCGTGCTGCTTGGCGGTGTCCTTGTCGACGGGCGCGTTCGGTGTGCTCGCGTTGCCCCTGCCGATTTGCTGGGTTTGCCAGATGAAGTCTTGCAGAAGGTTGCCATCGTTCTTGGACAGCAGGAGGATCTTCGACTGTTCAATGACTCTGCGCAAATCTTGTACAAGGAGCTGACCCTCGGCGGAGAGCTTCTTGGATGGGCTCTTCAGTTGATTCCATTCGAGCGCGGTGTTCAGCGCGACGTCGATCTGCTTGTTCTACAACATTGTTAGTGGCAACGATTGCGATTGCGCTTTGGGGGGACATACCGATGGAACCTTGCCATTGGCGAATGCTATGTCATTCAAAGTCAGTAATCATTCACATGAACGCGCGATTGTGCCAAGCAGGGCGTACCAGCGTAGATGCCATAGAGCTGGAGCTTGCCATTGACATCCTTCTCCTTGATCGCCTGGTTGGTCGGCACGTTCACGGACATCTTCGCTTGTCGCGGTTGATGAGAGTGTTTGTGGAAGGTGAGAGGAGGTGAAGGACTCCTGTAGTAGTGTTTGGCGCTCTCAAAACCAAAAGCTCGATTAAGTATGTATTAACAAGCCTTGCAAGGGGTATAAGGGTATTAAGCGTGCGGTATGCAAGGAGCTGTAGTGTTTGAAGTGGGGAGGTTTGTTTTGGTGGAAGTGATGGGTTTGCGGAAAGGGACAGGGAGAGTTTGTTCTCTTGAAAGTGGCAGGCTCGAAGGGCACGGACGCAATTATGTCATGAATCACTGTCCTCGAATGTTGCGATTTGATGATCTGGTGCGTGCCAGGGTACGTAGCGCTCTGCGTCATACGTTGATCATAATCCTTGTGCCATGCCGCCGATCCATCATTGATTTTCGCATTGTTCAGACACGTGAAATTCCACAACTGAGTCGAAGTCTTTGTGCTTGCCTTTGAGAGCACCGTCCGTTCGCAGCATGGCTGGATCTTCACCGCGCACGAGGCCCAAAGTCAGTACGCACGGTTCCGTCGCTGTAGTAACCTTGCGCACGCGATCTTCTGCCAACGGCGGCTCGTCAAATGAGAGTGGGTCGTGTGGCGCTCCGCACTTGTGGCGGTCGAGAACAACTTGCTTGCGCAGCTCTCAAATCGGACGACACTCCAGGCCGCTCGACCAAGTCATCTTTGACAACCCCTGCTGTAGTGCACTCCTCTTCGTCGTACGTTGTTGCCAAGACACCGAGGTTGCGGGGATGAGACGTATTATTGAACATCGTTTGAAGGAGCGTTCTCCAGAGCCCAGACGCGTTCAAGGATGTCGCGTCGACTTGCGTTCGTAGAGTAAAGCTTAGATAGAGCTTGCTAAAATGAGAACGCCTCACTAGATGACAAGAATAACGTGTGGTCATGGCGCGCCCAAACATTTGCATTAAGCATTAACAGTGCAGTTCTTGAGCTATTGTTTTATGCTTCACGAACGTGACGATACACCCAAGTGCTTCTCATAGCCATGGCGCCGGGGTTCCGTCCGTCAGGAATAATCGAGCGGTGAAGGCGACGTTCTCAAATCAAGTATTTCTTGCAGTCTACCCGGGGTCCCTGAGTATGAGATCGCACATACATGCTTTTGCAGAATGCCCTCGCTTCAAGTCGACATCTCCTTCCACCCTCGTTGGGCGTAATAGCTCGTCACCAATGGGGAGAGAGTGACGGGCAGCAAGCTTTTGTGTTTCTTAGATGGAGGCGGAAGCGACGGACACGGCAAATGGGCAAGGGCTCGATGTTGCATCGCACAGCTATCCCCTGAATGATAATGCTACCTATACAATTCAACACCAACGAATGATCATTCCTCATCATCCTCTCCCTTCCCAGCCTGCGCTTCCACATACGCCTTTGCCAACCCTTTGACTCTATCGACACCCTTTTCATCGCCTTCCTTCTCCTCAAACTCCAACCACTTCTTGAACAGGAACTTCGCCCTCCTCTTCTTCATCTTCTGCGCCGCCATCCGCTCATATAGCGCTCTCACCTTCTCTGTCTGCTCACTCCTCTCACTGCCTGTCTTCTTCGCCTTCTTGCGCTGCACCGGCTGCTCATCCGACAAAGATGCGAGTCGAGAACGCTCAAGGTCAACCCACATGTCCCATCCACTGCTCCACTTCGGCCATTCTGAGACCAACCCCTCGAAGATAGTGCGACCGCGTTCGGCATCGCCATTCGCGGACCGGAACTCCAGGGCTGCAAACTTGGCAGTGAGGAGACGGTGCTCGTTGCTTGGCACGGACTGCAGAGCTCGGGAGAGCAAGGAGCGCGCCTTGGCAGCGTCGCCCATCTTGTCAAACAGGAAGCTAGCATAATTGAGCCAGACATCTGGGCTGGCTCTGAAAGCCTTGTTACCAACGATGCGCTCAAAGATGCCATCCGCCTTGTCGTGCTTTCCAGAGTCTATGTAAATGGACGCCAGCCTTTCATGCATGGTCAAGCTGTCTTGGACTTGGCAAGCCTGCTTGAAAGCCTCCTCGACCCGCTCATCATCACCGTACTCGACTTCCAAGTTGAGCAAGGCGATCCAGACATTCAACTTCTCGTCCGTCTCCCGGATGTGAATGCTGCGCAGAGCGCGTTCTGCGAGCTCGCGCGCTCTCTGGATCTCAGAGAGCTGGAGCTGGAACGCCATGTACTGGATCCAAAGCTGGCTGTCGTTGGGCGAACCTAGCAACAGGCGCTCAAAGTCAGACACGCTTTGCGGACCATTCTTGTCGAGGTCACCAGTTAAGTCGACTTTAATCTCAGGCTTGTTGCGCTTGCGCTTCTTCGTGGCAGTGGTATCAGCTTCGGAGTCTGAAGTGGCGGCATTTTGCGTGGATGCGAAGGCGTCGCCACTCCAGTCGAAGCCGCTGGTCTTAAGACCGCCGGCTGTAGAGCTTTCTGGCTCGTCTTCGTCATCGACATCCATCCCGTTAGCGACTTCAGCACCGCCTTCAGCCTCGCTATCGTCCTCGAGCTCCTGCAGGTCTGTGAGGTCAATGCCACCCTCAGCGTCTTCCTCTTCGTCCTCTTCATCCTCTACACCCTCAGCATTGACGTCCACGCCAGCGTCATCGCTCTCGGAATCTTCGTCCTCATCCACGCCATCTGCATCGGTGAAGTAGCTGGCTTTCAGACCCAAGCTGATCTTACGCTTCTCCGGATCCACTGCCAAGATCTTCGCTTTGACCACATCACCTTCGCTATACAGCTTTCGAACATCCTCAACGCGCTTGCTAGCGACCTCACTTCGATGGCAAAGCCCAGAGAGCTTCGGCTGAGTGTTATCAATATCAATGAAAGCACCAAAGTCCTCCACCTTCCTGACCCTACCAGTGACCACCATGCCGACCTCTAGGTCCCTGACTGTGAGAGGAGGCACGTAATTGGCGTCAGTGTGAGAAGCCCTCAAGCTCAGGTTTGCATGTTTGGCAGCAGCGTCAACCGACAAGACCCGGCCAGTAACGAGCTGATCGACCTCAACAATAGTCTTCCAGTCCTTGACATACTTGTCACTGAGATCCGCGACGCGTACAAACACATCGACCGTAGCACCAAGTGAGACGATGACGCCTTTGTCGCCAACATGCTTGACGAAGCCACGAACAAGCTCGCCGGATTTGAGCTGACCATGTGAAGCAACCTGCTTGTCCTTCACTGGCAGAGAGCTTGACAGCACCTTGCTTGGTCGCAGCGACAAATAGAGCTTCTTGTTCGGCGCATCGACCTCCAGCACACAGACGCGGACAATGTCGTTCTTAGTGTATTGGTTTGGGTTCACTTGATCATAGTCGTCCGACAATTCGACCAATGGCACAGGCGCAGCTAGGGCATCGCTCAGCTGAACAGTGACTGAGCGCTCCGTGAGCTTTGTAACCCGTCCAGGCAGAACCTGGCCAGCCGAGACATCCTGCAACGTCAACGATTCCTGAATCTTCCCGTCTATTGCACTCTTTGCTGACAAGTCCAGGCGTCCGGTGGCCAGGTCTATAGCCTTGACGGTCACTTTCAGCGCTGATCCAATTGGAAAGCTCTTTGGCAGGTTCTGCAGTGCTCCAGCGTCGTCGCTCAAGTCCATCAAAGAGACACGACCACGGACGCTCGGGCTCAAGCTCACCCAAATGCAATTCTGAGCATGATTGTTGACGAACGCCAAGTATTGCTCGCCCTGCTTGACAGAGCTGAAGTCCAGCAGATTTTCGCTAGCTCTTTCGATTCTTGACTGCTTAGCCGACAGCTCAAAGACGGAAGTCTTGTTGTTGCGATGACTGATCGGCAAGAATCTGTGGTTGCGAGCATCATGGACACCCAGCACTTTGACTTGCACCTCCGCATTTGGCTCAAACTTCTGGAGTGGTGCCTTCTTGTTCGTAATGTCATCCCAGCTGTCGAATACCTCGCTGATGTCAATCCTGCCTTGCGATCCTTCTGGCAGGCGAACATTCAGCTGGGTCGCCTTGACAGAAGCGATGCCGGCCCTGACGATTTGACCAAGAGAGTATGCACTACCAGCTGTAGTCGCCTGCTTTGCGGCAACACCGCCGTTGGTATCTTTCTGCTCCCGCATGCTTAGTGTGAATCGTTCACGGGCAGAGTCAACAGACAAGACCCAAGCGTGGATGGTCAGATCTTTGAGCAGTCCAAAAGCAGCTTTGCCCACCATATCTGGACCGATCTGGCTCTTTGGCACAAGACCAACCAAGCCATTTACGAACTCGACATAGACGCCTTCGGGAGTAACATTGCGCACGAAGCCGCGTACCTTCGCGCCTTCCTGGACCTCTCTGAAAGCTTTTACGATTGAGCCATCCTTGGCTGCTTGGACCAAGGTTGGCTTGTTAGTGAGCAGTATCTGCCGGCTGCGCTCAAGCTTTCCCAGCACAACAAGGTCTGTCAGCTTCTGTCCCACGCGGATGCGCTTGAGAGCACCTTCAGCTTTCTTCAGGTCAGAGCCATCGGCTAGGTGGCCGAGCCTAATGGAGCCTCTGAGCCCATCCTTCAGATCCAGAGTCACACTTTCGCCACCTTTTTCTGTGACAGTACCACTCACAATCTGCCCGCCTTCAATGGCGCTCCATGCAGCTTGTGCTTGCTCATCAAAGTCTGCGCCAGCAGCTTTACAGGACACCTTCATCTCTTTCGCTTCAGCGTCCACAGAAATGATGCGCACATTGACTGTCTGACCAATTCGGAAATGTTGCTCCGGCCGCTCGATGAAGCCTTCACTCATCTCGGCCGCAGGCAGCCACGCACGCACAGGGCCGAAGAATTGCACGGCCGCGCCATTAGGCAACAAATTGACAATCGTGCCCTTGCTTTCCATGCCAGGCTGCAGCCCCTGATAGGAGCTCCAAGTGGACGAGTCGTCGTCTGCGTTGACCAGAGTCTTCTTCAGTGTAAGTCGCAGATGTCGCTTCTCGAGGTCAACAGATAGGACGCGAGCCTTGACGGGATACCCTTCCCTGAATTTTCGCTCAGGGTGCTGAAGTTGAACATCGCTCAGATGTGCCTCTGGCACCAAACCTGTGATGCTATCGCTCAGCTTGACAAGCACACCTGGAATACCCGTCTTGCCGCCCAGGATTAGCCTCTCGACCTTCCCATTCACGATTTCGCCGACGGACACGTCCTCGAGGCGCAGATACGTCTGCTCCAGTATGCTCTTCTTGAGCGACGCATAGTACACATCGTCTACTGGGTTGTAAGAGATCACGCGAAGTTTGTGGTCAGAGTCCAGCTTGTAGGGCCCAGAAGCTGACGTCAAGACATCGATGCGAGTGTCTGAAATCTGCGAGATGTGCGCGAAAGCATACTTCGGCTCACCTCCAGCGGACGGCAATGCCAGGAAGAGCCCGCGCTCTGGCAGAACATATGTGACCTTCGCGTCCTCCACGATTGAGCTCATGGGCAGGTGCTTCTCAAGGTTGGTCGCTTGTGTCCTCAACTTCGCGCTAGCTTCTTTTGCGAGCTTGGCACTGGGTGGCGGGAGCACGAGCAGATGATCCTGAAAGCTGACACCGATGCGCTTGGCGCCGTCGTCGTTCGGCAGGGCCCAGATAATACGACCCTTGATCTTTGAGCCAATCTTATATCTCTTGCTCATGTCAACATTCTTCTGACCTGCACCAGAGTGGACGATGTCGGCTGTGACATTGACCATACCCATCACTTTGCCAGCGACACCGCCAGGCCCAGACTCGGTGACCAGAATCTGCACAGCTGTACCAGGTAGGAATGCATCGATCGTGGGTGCTTCATTCACCACTGGACCAGTGTTGCTCTTGTCGGAGCTAGCAAGGACGGAAAATCTAGCGGCATCCGGTGACAACTTCAGCACCTTACCATTGCTACCCTTCCCAGTGACCAAACAAAGCAAGACCTGACCTTCCTGCATCTTGTCCAAATCATACCCAGCACCCAGCTCCTTCTTGCTGACGAAACCTTTGACGTCGGCATCAGTCAGACCCAAGTCCATGATGACACCATGATCCTCGATACTGCGCACAGCGGCCTGAACCATACTGTTCACAACCGCGTTCTCGGAATCCAGCCCAGCATTGACCTGTCGCGGATCGACTGCTAATTCAATGTGTCTCTTGCTCTTTCCACCTTCTTCTGATCCCGTAGCCGTCACCGTCGCCCGGAGCCACTGTCCAGTATGAAACAGCGACTTCAGATCGACATCCTCATCCTCCTCGTCCTCATCTGGCGCATCGTCGTCTGCCAGCAATTTCTCGATGCGATTGTTCAATACTTCTGAGACTGCTGTGATAGGCACGTATCCCGTCAAGTTGTTTGGCAGAGCCAGTGCAACATCCTTGTTCGTGACTGCCGTGACATATCCTAGCACTGAGCTGCCGACGACCAAGCTCTTGTAGCTCAAACCAGAGATCTTGATGCCCGACTTGGTCGCCTGCTTGTCGCCGTCTCGCTTCGTCTTGCGCTTCTTCTTAGAGGGTGCCGCGCCTGCTTCCTCCTCTTCGAAGAGATCACCATCCTCGTCGGGGTGTGCTGGAGCTTTCTGGCCGGTCTGCTGCTCAAAGAGGACGTCGCGTTCTGCTTGCGCTTTGATCTGCTTCTGCTCGAGAGGGGTCAAGACGCTTGCACCGCCTCGAGGAAATGCGCGCTCTTCCTGCTGTAGGATGGACTTGGCTACTGGCTTTCGCTCGCCAGACTCCCCATCTTTGGACGGCCTTTTCGAGGTTTTCGCGGGCTTCGATTCAACCTCATTTTCTGCAGACTTCGCCTTCTTGGCCGGAAGCTCATCTGTCACAGCCTTTCTCTTCACTGGCGCCATGTTTATCTCAGCCAACACCACGTTAAAGCCTCGGCGTGTAGAAAGTTCATCTTTAGATCGCCTCAAAAAAATGTCAAGCATGTCGGAATTATGCCGCGTTGTAAAACAAGGGTCGTCGGCAAGTTCCGCTTCTACATCACGTAACATCAGACACTTCGACACTTCGAGTGCTTCACCTCCAATCTGAGATAGTTGGACATTTTGTCCGCTTATATCATAGCATACATTATATGCACATTTCGCTGACCTGATTGGTCGGGCGTCCGACTATGCTGGGTCGCAGAGGTAGGCACACGACGTCTTTGGCTGGAACTTCTAGCACGCAACTTTCATATTCCCACAGAAGCCATGGTTTCTTGTGTGGAACGCAATGGCTTTGTTGTCTAGGTGCAGGGTGATAGCAACGCCGGGGGTACGAGTTACATACGGCGAAAAAGCGTCCTTTGAAACCCGCTTCCAGTCCTGGTGTATTGCCTTCTGATCCCTGGCCTCCTCTCTACTCGAAACCCCAACGCTGACATATCACCAGACGTGGTCGGGCGCTGATAAGTATGGAGACGCCGCAATGCGTAGATGATCAAGCCGTAGCCACTCCAGCGTCTTACGCCGCTTCCTTGCATCTTCTTCGTATTAGAGGCTCTGGCGCAGCTCTCCACCCGGTCCTTTTTTCTCCTTCAGGGTGCGCAACAGCCTTGACAGCACCTTCGCAGACAGTTCTAGCGCCTTACAATCATTGAATGCCACAATGTTGGCCTCAGGACGCCATGGTTGCTGCTGCGCTGCCTCGATTCTCTCTCGCTCCACTGCAGCTGCGCGACGCATGATCTCCTCAAAGTTGTCCAGACTATCCCAAAGCAGCACACATCGAACAATGCCGTCCAGTTGAGCTTCTGAAGAGTCGAGAGCGATCACGTCTATACCAAATTGTTGGCTCCCCTTTCCCTGAAGTACTCGACCAGGCAGTACAAAGAGTTTGCAGATAAAAAACATCTACCAGGCCGGCCATGAATGGCTGCTGGGATCTTGCTCCGTATGCGAAGCTTACGCACATGTGATGCTGCATCTGCGAGCTCCAATAGCAATGCAAATGTTTTCTGACAGAGTGCCGCAAAGAAGAGCCCCTTCTCCCGCCGTTCTCGGTTTTGCGATGGCCACTTCAATACAGACCCGTGGATACTACAGCGTGCGTAACTGCCTGCAGGACGTTGCCATCGCCTTGGTCGCAGTCAAGAAGCAGGACCAATGCATGGGGTCGCTGTGTCGGCGTTGATGATAAGCTTGATCGTGTGCGTCTGGTGGTCGATCAGCAGCTTGTAGATCTTGCTACGAAGCTCGAGCGGCAGAGTCGCGATTGATGAGGCTTCCATGCTGCTGATTGTCTTTCGAGTCCTCTGTCGCCGTGGTCTACAGAATTGAACTGCGCCTTGCACTTGGGTAAGTTGGCTGCAGGAAGTAGCAAACGTGGCGAGCACATATGAAAGTGGGCCAGACAGCGCAAAACAGAATTGCGCCTTCCTTGACTTTTCCTGACATCACCCCACACCTCGACTGATTATTACGTCTATAACAGAGAATACATATTCTGTTCTATCCAGCTCTTCAAGCAGGATTTCGACAACTATGGAAGCTTCACCCATAGGCGGTCTACCCGCAGAGCTCAGGAACGCGATCTACGAGCTTGTGCTGGTCGAGCCGGCGGGCATCTGCCTAAGCGCAAACTCGGGCACGATCAAGGCTTATGCGAAAGGCGCCACTGCTGAGGACGATTACGAATACTTGCCGCAATCTCACCATCTTCTGGAGACCTGTAAAGTTATCTACCAAGAAGCTACTCCGATATTCCACTGAGCCAACCGCTTCGTCTTCGAAACCGAGCAGCTGACCCTGACCACCCACTCTCGGCGTTACAGGCACTCGATCGACATTCAGCTGACAGCACTGGACAATTGGCTGAGCCGAATTGACAGGAGCGTAGGACTTCTAAGCACCATGGAGGTCCATCTTGGCGATTGGGAGCTTAGAGGCACCAACTTCAGCTCCGACATTGCGGGATCAATTTACAGCGTAAATGAATTCTTCGAAACACTGCCGATCAGGCTGGTCCCGAGCATGAACGTCTGTCGGTTTCACGAAGATCGCAACTACGGCAGCATGGCTGGTGCGGACTTCAATGCCTTCGACTTCAATATGCGCATTGAGAGCTCTGAAACAACTTCTGCGTGGGACCGGGCCGTTGAGAAGGCGATCGAGCGGGAATCGTGCAGACTGCGATCACTGAGAGAGCAAATCAGTGCTGACTCACCGGCTGGGAAAGTCCAGCTCATTGCAGATTTGGAGGGAGACATTAGGTACTCAGCCGCTTGTCTGAGGACTGTGTCGAATTTGCTCAAGCTTGGGGACCAAACTTGAGAACACATGAAGTTAGTGATCACGGATTGTGTGGAAACGGACTTGCTTGGGCGAGTGAGACAAAGCTTCTGACGATGTGAAAACTGCTCAAGCGGAGAACAGGGGAGGGGTGAGAAATCACAAGGTGTGAAAACAGTCATTGTGAAGGTGTATCTGGTCGTCCAACCTAGCTGTTTATGGAGCCCACACGAAGCAAAGATCACAAGCAGTGACCTCAGTGTATTATGTTTCCTACCAGAGATCCAGATCTGGCCTGTAAATATTACACTCATGATGGCGCCACCATTCAGCTTCTTGCATGCAACATTCAAATGGCAAACACCAGGAGTTGCTCCGCGATCGATATTGTGGGTCTATGAAGGTGATCTATATGCTGACCGACCAACCTGCATTAGCACAGCAGACCAGCTGGGAACTTGAAGCCACTCACATTAGTGAAAGACATCAAGGTGGGAAGACATGCAGGCAGTGTGTCGCATACCATACCAAGGATGCTAGCCATCCCGGCAGGATCTGCGAGCGTGCGGGAAGACTTGTACGTGCGAAATGCAGGCCCTCAGTTTCACGTGGACCCTCCTCGCCCGTACGCAAGCGAATCTGGGTTAGATTGCTGGATAACACCATTACTCACATCGTTATGGCTGGAGAGCACAGATACAGCCTCATCATCAGCGGCACCGGTTTCTATGGATGTGTGCTGGTCAACCCCCTAAGCATTGACTCGACTGTCTCCATCTTCGTGGTCGACGCTGCCGCCATTAATGGCCGTAGCATCAAGTACACTCACGGAAAACTCGTTGTTGGCACCAGCGCAATTAATTTCTTCGCTCTGGTATTACCCAACAAAGCCGGTCTGGACACGGTGGTTGGGCTCGGAAACAGAGGCACTGGCAGGACATCGAGAAGTATCGCCGCAGGCTCCGGACAGTCGGTGCCGCCTTCAGAAGAAATGAAGAAGGCTCTGAGCATCCAGCATGGTAAGGCGTCAATCGATGAGACCAATGCGCCCATACAAGCTTCTTGCCCGTTGACTGCTGGCCGTCTGTAAAAGGACTACGTACAGACCTTCCGGGGCTTGGGCCTAGAGAAAGCAAAGGACGTACTTGATGGCGAGGCACTAGAAGGCTATATATCGACGAATCATATTGTAAGCGGCGAGCGCAGTCATACAGGAGTGGCATATCTCGATCCTGATGCACACCTAAGCTGTGCGTGAAGACAGGGACTCTCTTTCGGCGTATCATTTTCAACGCAGCTCGGCAGAACAGAGAGCTGGTGGCAACGGATGTAGGATACATCAAAGTCGACCAAGTGTTCATCCCGACTGCAAACAAGGAAGCCGTTTTCTCAAGCCGGCGCATCTGCTTCTCCTCAGCTTCTCGAGCTCTCCGGCATTAGCAACCCAGACATCCTGACCCGACATGGCATCCAGGTGCTCCATGAAAATGCAGTGATGGGTGAGAACCTTCAAGATCATGTCGAAGCGATGATGTCTTCCCAAGCAGCAGACGATCTACTAATAAGCCCTCCAGCACCTGAAGACGACCGCAGGCAGTACGAGAAAGATCGTACAGAACCATGGGCGGACACATTCGCGTACCTGCCGCTTCAGCGTCTCATGAGCGATGAAGATAAGCAGGAGCTGAAGCGTGCACTTGATCAGGATCTGAACACAGCAGATCTGACGGAAGTCGAAAAGCAGCGCAACAACTTCATCCGCCGGAAGGTCGAACCTCGAAACGAGGCGACTGCGACCGCTTTCCTGAGTTGCAAGCTTGCTACACCAGATACACAAGGACGACAGTGGGCCACATTCAACGCAATGCTTTCACACTCCTTTTCCAACGGCGGCGTACATTTCCAGTCTTTGGATGCCACAACAAAGCCGAAGATCAACCTCCAATACTGCTGCAACCCACTCGATATTCTTATTCACGGCTAACATTTCAAAGCATTCGAAAATCTCGCCACGATGGAGCCGTTGGCTTCGACGATTAAGAAGCATGGCGATCAGCTTCCTGAAAACCACGATGCACGACGCTTGAGGGCGCGAAGGAGGTATTGAAGATTTAGACAACCAGGAATCATCATCCTGTTGGGTCGTGCTCCATGATGTCGGAGGACATGGGTGGTGTGGTTGATGACAGGCTGAGGCACACGGCCCTCAGAGTGTGCGCACTCGATACTGATATAATGCCGAGTATACGACGTGGCAACGTGACCACTACAGTGTATGCGCTTGTTGAGATAGCCGTAGATAACGTTCCCAGGGGATTCTCGCAATTGGGTCTGAATGAAGAGGATTCCAAGAATGTAGACGATGCTTTGTGGGTATCTCGATGCGCGAAAAGACTGCTTTCAGCTCCGTCATCACTCAAAGAAGCCACTCTCACTCTCGTTATCGCTCTCCGCCTTCGCCTTGGCAGCAGCTGCGGCCATTCTGCGCTCGCGTCTGTTACCGTGCACGTCACCTGGCAATGCCTTCTCCTTCTTGAGTTGCGGCTTCTTCTTGGCTAACGGCTTGACTGCTGGCGCCACAATGTCTCTTGGTCGCTCCTCACCAGCCGTAAGCTTGCCGTTGCGCAGATTATCTAGCGACCCGTCCACCATACACTGCCTGACCATGTCCCACATCTCTGAGTCTCCTTGTCTCTCCAACTCAACCTTGGGGACGTCATCTTCCTCCGCCACCGCCACATCGTCGTCGCTCTCATCGTCCTTCTTTTTCTTACTAGGGTATAGGGACACATACGCCTTGTCCAATGGGTAATAGATGGCGTAATTCACGTCTACCTCTGCATCCCTGACCTTCTGCTCCAAGTCTCGGGTCTCAGCACCATCGTCGCACGCAGCAAGCGCCTTATTTGCTTTCTTAAGATTCCTCTCTGCCTTTCGTCGGTCAAAGAACCTGATCTTATGGTACCTCGCAATCATATCACTGCGCTTCTTTGCGCTCTGCTCCCGCTCCAGCTCATGTTGTGCACTCTGCAGAGCGCGCTCCTTCTCAATGCGGACATTCGCGGGCAAGTCATCGTTGTGCTCTAGTAATCGTCTGAGCGAGCGAATAGTGGATTTCAGGTCATTGACGGTATGCGCTTTTTTGAAAGATTGTTTGCCGGAGAGGGTATTTGGCTTCTGTCGCTTGCGCTTTGGTTCTGCCGGAACTTGCTCTTGTCGCGAAGGATGCACAAAGGCTCGCTTGGTCGCCATGCCTATACGCAAGGTGTAAGACTTGCGAGTGTAATGAATCAGAAAAAGATGGATTGGAAACCACAATTCGGGAAGGCCCGTGCGTCATCTGTGAAACATGAGAAGCCGCGCATCTGACATGCTTCTCACAACAAGAACATTAGTGGGCACCGTAATTCTGGTAGTAACGTCGACTACGCGACTGCTCAGCATTGACAGACATGACATGAGTTATGCGACATGTGGATGAGATGAGAGATGATGCGCTTTATTACATTCAATTTCATCCTTCAGCTCCCTCCAGTCATTCCTCCTCTTCATCTGGTTCATCCCGGCCTACGCTTTGTCACTTCTTGCTCGACTTGCGACTCTTCTTCTTGGGAGGTGCCTCCTGGTCTTCGTAATCGCCATCTTCTTCCGCAACTGCAGTGTCACGCTTGCTACTGCCGCTACTGGAACGAGTCTTTTCCTCAACCTCCGGCTCTTCTTCTTCCTCTTCTACTGCCTCATCTACCTCTGGAGAAGCCTGCCTGGACTTCAATTGGGCGACGTCATCCAGCGCATCAACGGCCCAACCCAAGAGCCCGTAGACGCTCTCAAAGGGCGTATTCTCTATGCTGCCCTGGGCCTGACCGAGCATAACCCCACGGATATGTCTGACATTGTCAAGGTACTCATCGGCGAGAATCTTCTGCTTACTGGTGGGTGCCTTCGTAGGGACCGGTGTGCGTGGACCTGACGCGGGCACAGAAGCTTCTGCCTCCGCCTTTCGCCGTCCGGTGTCAGTCACGTAGCCATTCAACGGCCGCTTCTTTTTTCCACCCGTTCGACGAGCTGAGGCAACCGCGTCAGCTGCAAAGAGATTAGCAACTATTCAAACCGCTATGAAGCTGCCGTATATCGCCGAGACCTTGCTGGACATTGCGGATGGGTGACCATACTAACCTGTACTCTCCTCTGGCTCCGCAGCCGTATCCTTAGACTTCCTCGTAGCAGGCTCATCCGGGTCGGAAGCGTCGTCCTCATCCGAATCTTCAGCCCCCTTTTTCAGCTTTGTGTCTTGCTTCTTCGGCGTCGCTCTGGCCGGTGCAGAAATTCCGGACTCCTCTGGCTGATCTCGACCTGGTATTGTGACGCCTTCCAAAGTCTTCTGCAGATCAGTCTTCTTGGCCTTGCTTGTGTACTGTTTTCCCAAGTGGGCACATAAATTTTTCAAGAGCTCAATTGTCCAGAGCCTGCTATTGAAATCATTGGGGAGCTTTCTGCCATTATCATCTGTGTCGAAATTCTTCCGATCCCGGGCCTTTTTGGGCGGCATGGTGCGTTACTGTTCCTTGAATGCCTCCTTTCCTTCGCAATACTGGGCCTCGACAGCGTTGACATCCTGAAGGCCTCTTTACTGCTCTCCAATGCATTGTTCGATCTGTCTGCTTTGTTGCAGTATTGGTGGCATGCGAACACATCGCCGGAGCCGGCATAAGAGGCATGATGGAAATGGCAGACAAAGGAGATGTAGGTGAAGTCGCAGAGATCAGCTGGCGCAAAGATCGACCATTTTGAACACCATTTCGATGGACTGTCACTGTGTCGCGGTTCTCTACAAGTGTGGACATCGAACAACGTGACCCAGACTTCTCGATCGAAGCGCTAGGAGCAAAAATTGGCCTCTTGGTCGAGACCCGAATATGGGCATTACGCTCATATACGAAGCTGGAAAAAAAGAAGCGAATCAGTCTTGGAACTAGATGATATCATGGATAAAATATGCCTGAGTTTGCAGGATCTATCATCCCAAGCGATACCTCGTCGTGTCACCTATTCAATGATCGTTAAAATCTGCCATGCGGGTCCGATCTGTGCTGCGCTGGGGTCCGTAGCCTCGAACCTGCGGATGGCCGGCCTCAGAGAGGCGGTGTGCAAGAGCTTTTAACCGAAATATCATTCATCAGTCCACCGCTATCAGAGTTCCGCAGAGGCTCTGGAGCTGTCAGAAAGCCTCCGCAGTGCCTGCATTTCAATGACATCCGGGTGTGACCCGACGAGATCGGACCTGCATCCGGCTGGCATTCCGCACAGAGATCTCTTTGCCTAGTACCCGGCTTCGATGCCTGTCCATGTCCTGCATTGCGTTCCACCTGTCAGCCCGTGTTACGCGGCGATCTGACACTGTCGATCATGTGGACTGTTCCAGGTGACCACAATAAGGTATTTTCAGTGAAAACAGCTGCGAGGTCGGATACGACAATGGCACTGATATATCTCACCTCACGACAACATGCACCTGACCTCTGCGCACCACCTGCTCTGCTAGAACCAGCCGCAAATCCGATCACAGGACAATAAATAACAAAGGGATCCGCATCTGTAGACATGCAGTGCTACCGCCTGTCAATCTGTAATCCGTCGGGGCGCCGGGA
Source organism: Teratosphaeria zuluensis (assembly GCA_007113905.1). Taxonomy (NCBI): domain Eukaryota; kingdom Fungi; phylum Ascomycota; class Dothideomycetes; order Mycosphaerellales; family Teratosphaeriaceae; genus Teratosphaeria; species Teratosphaeria zuluensis. Next base: position 148,856 of record VCMQ01000002.1, read on the forward strand.
GCGGCGAGCCACAAGCCTACAGCTCCACTCGGCGGCAGATGGAATCCTTGGACCTACTAGATGCATACAGTAACGGTCGGTTGCACAATGGCCGAGAACGGAAAGTGGGAGTATGCACAGCGATGTCATGCGCGGCACTAACACCACCTCCTGTCTGCTTCGTCTGAAAAAGTCGTAGCGCTTGAGACGATACTGGGACCTGGTGGCTACATCGCTTCTAACGTTGTTAAACTAGAGCTAAGGACGATGGTGATATGTAGCAGCCATAAATGCCTCTTCGATTGTTGCAACACTACAACGACTTCTCTATGGGGTATCTGATGTTAGAACCAAATGCTGCACCGAAAGACGACCTATTTGGCGCCAACAACCCATAGCAGGCGCCCTGAACTCCATGCGCAGGCAACAAATAAGGTGCGCAGCTCGAGTGGCCAAGCACGTCGTCGTAAATGCACCTCATGGCGCCGTACCCGCATGATATGCTGCGTAGAGCGCTACGCCTGTGCCGAACCCCAATACCCAATCCCAAGAAACGCCAACCCAATGATTTGTTGTAGTGTACACAAGCCCGTGTGGAACCCAAGAGGCAGATTGCTCTGCGTGACGCGCATGTTCTATCCCAGCATTGCCTTTTATCCCTAGGAGTGTTGCCACCCAATGATCTCTGTCCTGAACGCCGAAAAGTCCCAAGAAATAACGAATGCGGATGTCAGCGATCGTGTTGTCGAGTTTTAGAGTGATGTTGAGGAAGGATGAGCGAAGCGATGGCGGTCGGGTGGAAGGTTTGTCGATGCTGGACAAGCGCGCGGAGAGTCGATGTTATGTTACATGATGCCCGAGAGAAGCAGTGTAGGCCGAGAAGTTGCTGCAGTCGCTGAACGCAGGACATTAAAAGCATGGTAGGTGGTTGTGAAAGGTAGTGCGACGGCTCGGCTGGATGCAATGCATATGCTGTATGCAAGGTACCATGTCAGCTCCGGAGCTTAGGAAGCGGAGAGTTGTCCGGTTCAGAACTTACAGGCAGGAATGAGTTCCTATACGACCCCTCACATATCACATCACTCCCGTGCTATGCCGTCGCGGAGAAGAGTGCGTAAAGTCGGTTTGCAATGGTTGTGTTATCGTCGTTTCGATCCAGAGCTGCCACCTGAGGGCTTGGGCTTTGGCTTAGGAGTGCCTGCGCAACAGTCAGTCTGTTGCTCGACGGAGGACAGCATGTTGCTGTACAGCGAGTTGGCGATACATACCGGTGGTGTCGTACGCGCCGCGACCATGGAGTGCCATTGTAGCGGCAGACTCGTGTTCTCTAGTGATCATTGGGTTGAGGAAGAACTGTCAAAAGTCAGCACAGGAAGCCCGCGTCTTTAAAGACATGGAATGCAGATGTCGCACAAGGGTTGACGCACCGTAGCAAGGGCCTGGATGCCGGTTCGAGAGACGTTGGCAGCGCTCGGTGGCACAGCGCGGAGCGCAGGCTTGAAGCCTCTGTTGCAGTATGCGGGTCTGTTGACAGTATGGGTCCGACGCGAAGTTCGTAAATAGGCTTGGTGCTCTTGTGCGACCTTGGAGCTCCAGAAAGTGTAGAGTTTATGAAGAAATTCTAGCTGAGTGCAGAAAAGGTGCTTGCTTATGATAGCTGCTATACGCGAGAAAGACTGTCCTGAGGAAAACCAAGGTGGGCTCACATTTGTTCTTATTAGGGGCAAACGAACGACACAGACACTTGATCGCAATCCATCAATCCCTTTCTTCAAGGACGTCAGTGCTCTTCGGGGCGCATCCGTTTCGCAAGAAATCCCGTTTCAACAGGCAACCCCTGCCAGATCCCCCTTGTCCCATGTCTATCCATGGTCCTGGGCTGCAGCCGTCACGGGTTCCTGCAGCGGGAGGAGAACGTTTCCTGAACCTTAAGGCGCGTACCATCAGCCCGGACCGCCTCTCAAGATCCCGGGCGCAAACTTGAACCGGCAAACAGACGATGCTGCATACGAGATGTAGGACCGGCAGATGGCGTTGGTCAGACTTGAGCGCCTCTGTCACGGTATGATCGCTTCACTCGTGCCAATCTGGGCGAGTGATGGCTGAACTCTCTCAAGCTCGTCTACGACGCGCTCCTGGCATCGGCACAGCCGTGTGTCATCACCGGACAAATTATTCGTGCCGTAGAACATGATTCATCCCTAACTAAATCTGACAGCCGACTTCTAGTGTGTCGCTAGAAGGTCGTCAGAAACGTCGCTCCGACGCACCGCGGCAACTCAAAGCCGGCCTTCTGATTAACGACGGTCGATCTGTCTCTCGTGGGGAGCTAGGAAGCTGAAAGCCGATGCCCGGTTGTTCTGGAAGCCAAACCCTATGCGTGAGTCGTTGTTCTGCCGTCGTATGGTGACCAACCTAAGGCCTCTGCTATATATTACAGCAAGCCGGCATAGCTGGCCGCAATTTCTTCGCGCTGACGCAGATACACTGCCACCTAACTCGTTTGACTCGAGAGAATTTTTCTGCTCGCGGCAAAACTCCCGCAACCTCGATGCAGCGTTTGCCCACCCAACAACCAAGCAGAGACCTTGTGCCGGATGTTGAGCCGGTGATCCTCTAATAGCAGGGCTGCATAAACGCTACGTGCCGCGGACCAGGTGGCAGGTACGGAACTCTGGAAGCCAGAATGACTTCCCAAACATCTCTCGCGTTTCGCACGACACACTCATCCTGCCGCGGCCCAAACGGCGAAGTGTCATCTTCTCGAGCACTTCGGATACGTCCTACGTGATCAGGAACAGCGTTTATGAAAAACGCCATTGCCGTACGAATCCTAGCCGCCAATGGCAGAAGCGATCGGCACTGCTCTACCGGCATTGCATTGCAGGAGTTCGCAGCTCGCCAGCTTGTGTCACGCAAAACGGCCCGGAACTGGTCGCATGTCAAAGTCAAAATCGTTTGGCGCAAAGACACAGTGACAGCCTGGTTGAAAAGACCGGGTTTGTAGGTATCTCTTGCCCAGCTGCATGTCGCGGAATGCCACAGTGAATGGCCCGCATATTGGCCTTTCTGGACGACGCAAATTGGAAGCAGCGCATGATGGCTAGCCACTGGGCATGGTTTCACGGCTGTCAAAGCCTGTCTGACAACGCTGACAGATCTGTTCAAGCCTCGTCAGATAAGCCGGACTTGCGAAGAATATCGACGCAACAGTGCCGTTATTCTTCGGCATTGTCGTTCGCAGGGGCTTCCAAATGATATCATCCAGAAGACCTGTGCATCCACTAGTGTATCATGCAGCTTGCGCGTTTCTCATCGACCAGAAGCGCCAAATCGCTGGAGGTGAGAGGCAACCTGGATTGCGGATACGCACCCTTGATACCACCTGTGTAAGTCTGCAAGGGGGCAGCTCAGGCCCAGAAAACAATGCACTTGATATCAATTATGTCTCCTAAACGTGCGGCGGGACTTTTGGATATACCGCAAAAAGTTAGCGGCGGTCCGCAATTTAGAGCCTGTCCAACGACGAGAGCTCCGGCAAACGCGTGGGACTGTTTGCATCGAGATGCCGGATCTTGACAAACGACCAATATCGGTACATGTACCCTTGCTGCGGAACGCCATGTGCGAGGCATTCGCCAAGCTGTGAACATCACCTGAGCCTCTCCCCATGAAGTACGACAAGCAGGAGTAACTCGTCTCGATCTCGATCTGGCTTCGCTGTCCTCACTGGCGGAAGCAGGTCAAAAGACTGAATTTTTCGTCTTGCATATACCTAGTTGCCTAGGTACTGATGCATTGAACACGGCATACAAATTTTGCGTTTCGGAGCGGTAAGCTGTTACATTTGTCACGTTCTGCGACGCATCTCAAAAGGAATCGAGCAGAACACCATAATCTTCATGTGGATGTCTGAAGCCACCGTGAATCCGCATATAGTAGTATATACATCATGCACACATACTCTTGCCTATAGGCCTTAGTCGATGTGGAAGCGATGCAAATTTGTGACATACTACAACCAGGGACTCTGCTCGCTGGAACGACAACGCGTTTCAATTCAACCTGGAACATACCTAGGTAGGTCCAAGCCATATCCTTTTTCCCCAGAACTAGGAGCCGTGTCTCTACTGCCGGTGCACGACGCGTCGGTCAGTCCCGCGGACGAGTAGAAATCTGCTACGAATCTGTTTCGTATGGGACGCTCGGTGCGGTGATAGCTCCGCGATGGTCTCGGGCGTTGATAATATCGGCAGCTCGCTTATGCAGCTCTCAGGACGCAGCTCGTTGTCAGTACAGGAAGATCGCAGCTCCGTTGGCACAGGAGATGGTCCCAAAATTTTCGCATCCTGCTGGCGATGATTGGTGAGCCGGGGAAGTAGAATGCAGCGGCAACGAGACCAGAAAGACCCGTCGCGAGTTTAATTGGACCTCCTGCTCGCGATGTCCTGCACTCGACATCACGAGTCTTGAGATCTGAGCAAAGCGCAGCGAGGCCTGCGTGTGACGAATTCAGATCTGAGACTCGACTCCCACGCTGAAATCTACGGCGAGGTCGGCCCTCACGATGAGTATAATGCATCAGTACAGACGTGTTGACATGACAGAGAGCACTCGATTGCTCATAAGTGGGATGATGAGAGACCGCGCACTGCCTGGACTTGCCACGCAATTGATGGGACCACTACCGATGCGACTCTGCGAAAAGACCTACCCAGTCAGCAAGCCGCCATGCACGGCAGGTCACAATGTTCTTCGACCAACCATCTCAGACGGGCCGCGGAGGCCAGCGATTCAGCATTTGTGCGCAGCAAAGGCGATTGCAGGATTCAAGCAGCAATGCACATTGTGTCTTTGCAATCGATGTGAATGGTGAATTTCACGCAAGCGATTCGCAAATGTCATGAGCTGGACAAACGGACAGTGTCCTTGGAATAGCAGCTTCAAGTCATGCCGCTGTGACTCGCAATACACCTTGACGGCACCAGCGTTTGATCATGTGTTTGGAACTTGTTTCACACCTGAGGTAATGTGGTATCAGTGCTATGCTGCAGCAAGGAGCTGCTAATCGACGCAACCACGCATTGATCGCATCGGTTTATTAAATCATCACGCGACCAGCAATGCATCTTTGCAATGCCGGACCTCATGTCTGTGAGCTCCATGGGGTCGACACATTGGACTTATCAAGCAGGGTCTTTCCAAGAGCCTCAGGTGGTCGAGCATACAAGCGTTTCTTTGGATTGTCATCTTGACGGATGCAGTCGCGACATGATGTGGTCGGAGACGGTCGACAGTGGTCGCCTAGACGCAATACCATCCTCTCAACACCAGTCAACCTGCTTGTTCCTTAGACCAGTAAACTTTGACCTTTCTGTCAACACGCCAGTCAAACAGGCGCTGCTTCACCAACATGACTGACTATAACTTCGACCCTTGACGGGAAGTCACCCAGGCACCAGTCAGTCAGACAAGCTCTCTTGATTGGAATGACTGTTGAGATGACCGCCTGGGAGACTCGAGCTCATAAACTCGAGCTCATAAGGCGAATGAACTATGAGACTATCTCATTGTAATCCTTAGTATCTGAATGATTTGAAGGCCGAGCCAAATTCCAGAGGATGAGAGGACCTTTAGAGCAGACCTCTCGTCCATGCTCGAACTTGCAAAAGTGGGGCATTGGCTTGGCATCTCTCTTTATTAGCACATGCAGTCGGGCTTCATGACGCTCCTTCTGAAATTCAATACAACAGATGTGTATCACTGCTTCGCCTGCTCGAAACGAAGATGGCATCAGTTGCAGAGCCGATACTTGCGTCCACTCTCTGGACGACTCACGCGTCTGCATTGGAGGAAAATGACATTTCAGGGTTACCGCGAAAAAGGAGACGAGTCGGCACTAGTCTAGCAAGTATCAACAACGCGCTCTCTGGCGGACTGGAATATGGGCAGATCGCGTGCATCAGCGCCCCGCCAGAAGCAAGAGCTTCAGACCTAGTACTCGCCATCTTGGCCACGCATCTCATGTCAGGCTCAGGCGCTACAGCTACTGTTGTCGATTCGACTCTGGCTTTTGATATTCGCAAACTGCATGGAATGCTGGTGCAGCGACTGCAGGCTCAAGGCGGCGATGCAGCAAATGCAATGAAGGCACTGGACAAGCTGAAGATCATGAAGGTGTTTGACTTCATTGGTCTGACAGAGGCTGTCGGTGAAGTATGCGATACACTCGAGGAGAGTCAGCAGCATTCAGAGGCGCGTACACATGTAGCACCACCCATGGAGCCGCCGCCGAAGGGAACGATCGGTGACAGTGAGGACGAAGAAGAGGAGACGCTCGATTTGTCGACGCCAGCACAAGCTCCAGCAGAAACCGCGTCAGAAGCAGAGTCCTCCAAGCCGGGTTCGACAATGCTTATCATTGACTCGATCTCGCATCTCACACTTCCACTGGCGAAGAACAACCATTCTCAAGCCCAATCGCTGCTCATCTCTCTCCTGCGCTCGCTCAGGCATCTGACCACTGCCAATGACATTTGCACCATACTTGTGAACGGCGTTCGCTCTCATGGCACATCTCAGCAGGCCAAAGGAGACCTGCCAAGCGTTTTCTCAAGCTGTACTTTGAGGCCTGCTTTGGGACCAGGGCTAGAGTCCATGTTAGACCTGCACCTGTTGGTGCATGAAATCCCTACTTCCGCCGAAGGAGCCAGAAGAGTCTACGGTGGGAGTTCTATGCCTAGAGGACAGCAAGTGGAGTTGGGAAATGTGGTAGAGGTGCTGCAGGATAGATACGGTGGCAGAGTAGGAAGATGGAGCGCCTTCACCTGTGCCGAGGATGGAGAACTACTCACCTGTATGTAGCGTCTTGAAGCTTGCATTGGGCGCTGCTCATTACGTCGCCTTCATGACTCCCCGTCTGGTCACGAAAAGCCTGGTATCAACTTCTTCGTTTGATGGTGTTAAAGCGCGGTCTTTTGCCCCAGGTATGTTCACACTCCCGTATCCTCATGAAAGTCTTCGCCGCCTCAGCTCCACTGTTTCTACTTTGACACATTGCTGCCAAATGTGGGCAATAATGACCCGTGCTTGATGCCAACCTGTTCATCCTTTTCTCGTTCCAAGAGTCCTAAACTCCTAATCTCACCGGCGTTAGGTGCTTTGTCTCGTGCTGTCTCGGCTTCGCGCTTGCGGTATGCATCTTGTAAGGAGCGAATCTTCGCGGCCTATGTCACAATCCCGGTGATCAGCTTCAATCGTGAGGTGCCTTCCCGATCGGGCAATGCTGCGCACCTCTTTTCTGTGATGTAGACACTCATAGTAATCCTGCAGGAGCGGACTGCATTTCTGACCGCCCTTGGGGTTGTCGCTGTCCGTATTCACGACGTAGCAGGCGAGTACTTCCTGCCAGAAGGGAAAACACCGTCCAGGGCCTGTTCATCCTCTTGTCAGCCTTGGTATTCGCCCAGCTGTAGAAGCAAGCGAACTAGCTCATACCTCCAGATAAGCCGAATCCAGACGCCATACTGTACAGAGGGAGTGGAGTGGTCGGGAATGGGTGTTGAAGTGCTCTACGCGATGCTCGTCGACCAATGGCACAACCGCAGACGTGAGGCACCGGCAGCTGAGCTTACCACTGCCAAAACAGGTGGGACGGTGCGGGCCGTTCACGAGACAACGCCAGGACAAGGTGACTTGACCTCGTAGAATGTTCCTCACACCAATACTTCAGTACTTCCTTGTCAACGCTGGCGCCCATCAACTGCTAGAAGCTCCGGGACCCTCATCATCGATGCGCTTCGCTTGTAGCTCTCGATTGCGGTCTATCGCATGCTGTCATTGGTTGCAAGTCCGATGGCGTGCTCCGGGCATCAGTGGCAGGCCAAAGCCAAAGGTCGCTCCTCGGACCTCCAGATACAGACCTGTCTATTGGTCGCCAGTGGTCGTGGCAATCATGGCTACAGTAGTATCGAGAACATGCTCTTGGCTGTGAAAGTGGGATAGTTTGTGCGTGTCGGCGACCATAGAGGTCATGCCATGCCAGGGTCCAGCGTCCATTGGCAAGGAGTTGAACACTCGACCCTTCAACGGTCTCTCGTGGCATTGGCGCGACTCGAGAGGCATTGATCAGGCAGCTCCGCAATTCCATCCTTATGGTCGAGGCACACGTGAACGTGTAACAAGCTATGCAGCTTGTTCAAAGCTGTGGGCAGGCACAGATGCACGAACTCATGCGACTCGTTGAGGATTACACTTACATGCTGGCGCCTTGTTCATACGCGTGATTGAAACTGACATGGACAAACAGACACCTCACCTGTGGATGGCAAGGCAGACACTGCGGCAGTTCCTTGGGGCATCTGTCGACACAATACTCCACGGCGGGTGCTAGGGAGACGTCGATCGAAAATCAAATCCGTCCCTCTACCTTACTCTACGGCGTCTGTACAGCATACAGAAGGCACCGCCTAAGCATGCGACATACGCACAGACTGATCTGGGTCGATTGAGGCATTCGCGATTGCTTCGATCCTCCATCTCGATGGATTCCCAATGATCTAGCAGTGATCTCGACAACAGTGCCTCAGAGCTTGAAGCTCATTGCAACCAACAGAAGCGGCACGACTTCTTGTCGAGGTATGAAATACCAAGGCACCTTGAGCGGGGGTCTGGTCACCATTCGCGGCAACTATACAGTCGCGTTGCCAGATCGTCAGCGAAGGGCCACTTTAACGTGCCTCATGGGAAGGATACGTATCCAGCAGCGATGTGCTTCGCTTGCATCACCCCAGCATTGATCGGCAATGCTCCAGCCATCCTCGCGATGCAATAAGGATGCAGCAAGAATTGCGGCAAGGGGCACGACTGGTTGAAGGATTAGTGGCAGATATACACTCAAAGCGTTACCGGGCAGTCACTGCGATGCACGCGCAATCCTGTTGCATGCCAGCGGTCTCCACCACTGTGTCCGGGCAGATCTCCGTCTTCGGCCATTGTGCCGACGTCCGACAGACCACTCTCTTATTCTCACACGGCCCATACCGCCGGTGCTTCTATACATGGACAGGCTATCTAGGCACCCTCGCAGCCCGTGCGCTACTGGGAGCCTATATTCTCGGATTGGCGGCCGTTCACTGCGTGAGACGTCGTGAACACCCTAAGGTGACCCATGATGTGGCGCACGCATCGATGCAGCTTAACAGCAGCACAGAACAAGCCACATGGACGGCCATTGTGCCGATTTCGCGGCTTGCTACGAACAGTAAGCAGTAATGTCCGGCTCTGATGAGAACATTCAAGAATGTTGTTGTCCAAGGGCGTGCACATTCACAACAGTCCCTGACCTTGGTCCAAGACGTCGACTTGAGGAGTGCTGCTATTGCAGTCGCAAGGCTCTCAGACATTACACTAATGGCAGGCAGAGCAACGTCCAAGCCAGACCCGCACTGACTCCGTGACTGCCACCTGCAGTATTCTTTGGATCCGCCTATTCTGCACTTGATTGACGCGATCTCTTTGCGTTGCGATTTGATGACGCCCCATTGCAGTCTTGGTCGTCAAATCCGTGAATCCGTGACCTGATATCATGTGCCTGGCTTCTGCTGTGCTACGATGATGACAATCCGAAAGCTCTTCCTGAGCAGCGGGGTCAGTAATCGTGTTGTGATATTGAAGTGGGCTGAGGACCGACGAAGCCGGCGATCGTACAATGGAACGAGATCAAGCCGTGGGGCGAGCAACAGACTTGGGGCTCAGCATGTGTCGTTTGGTGTTTGAGCCTCAGACAAAACCTTGCCAAGATCAATGAAATAGTTGCATCGTCGGCCGCAAGTGGGATGAGCAAGCTAATTCGAGGGCAACTGGACGTTGGACAAGCCACTGCATTTTGCTGGCCGCATGCAATGATCGATATCTGAGAAGTGGATTCTAAGTCGTCTACAGGCTGGTCGCAACGAGACAATCATGTTGCTAATGCTCCCGCGTCGTAGTGATGATGGATGAATGCGACGGTTTAGCTGATCTTCCATTCGACTTCGAGCCAATACAACTTTGACGGCTGATCGAAACCATAATTTGGCACAACGAATCTCCATTATCACAACTTGCTCGTAGATCTAGACAACAAAGTACATGTAGGAAGGCTCTCCAGATTGGCCCGTGTCTTTGGGCGCTAGAGTAGTAGTATGGGGACCCCACTCCCTTGCTGCAAGGAACAGGCTGGAATGACGTCTTCCCGCCTGCAAGCTCAGTCGCAGGCCAGTCGCGGATGCGCCAGCCTCGGTATGGTGCGAACGTGTACTTCGTAACTCAAAGCTCCAAGTCGTCTGACTGCCCCTCTGACCAACATCTCTGCCCGCCGAAGCTGACTGTCGCGCGGGCTCGCTTGATGACTGCGTTGCTGAACGGCACCTGAGCTCGATACCTCATTGTTGATTGAGTTGTCTTTCCTTTGGGCCAACGGACGTGTGGCCATCGAGTGTCTACCGCTCAGCCGCGATGAGACCTTCTGCGGCATTGGCTGTTACGACAGCTTGCGCACTCAATGGCATTGCTGTAGCCTCCGTCTTGACACCGCCGGTGCTTCCTCTCATTGTGCGGAACCCTTACCTCTCAACATGGCTGGCCAATGCGAGAGACGTGCCATGGAAGAGCTGGCCCATGTTCTACACTGGCACATCGATTGGACTCTCGGTTCTTGCATCAAACCCAGAGACTTCGACAGTCTATCCGTTGCTTGGACGAGTCCAGGATGCTCTAGATGAGCACAGCTCGCACTACAACATTACTGAGCCAAAGTACCTTGGAGCTCAGTACGACGCCTCAACTACTAACCTCACCTATCTTATCCCATCCGGCGACAGTGATGCAGAGGCAGCTGAGCTTGTTCTGTCTTTCCTGTCACCGGTCACGCCCACATCGACCCTCCGACAATCGATCCCTGCAAGCTACGTATCCGTACACCTCTCGTCCACTTTCGATCTCGACGTCTACATTGATGTGAATGGCCAGTGGGTGTCGGGAGACAGGGGCTCCGAAATCGAGTGGTCGTTCGACGAGACCGACTTCGACGACGCCAAGAAGCTCAAGACATGGAAGGTCAAGAGACGGACTGAACAGCTGTTCACAGAAATCGGTGACCAAGCGGAATGGGGCACATTGCACTTCACTGGCCCTTCTGACGTTGAGCATGAGTCGGGTGTCTCTGGCGAGATAAGGCAACGCTTCGCCAAGACCGGCAAGTTGGAGAACCGCGTAGACAGTGAGTTTAGGGCGATCATGGACGAAGAGCCGGTCTTTGCCTTCAGCAAGAAGTTCAACATGTCCAGCCATAGCTCCAGCGATGCCAGGACACACCAAAGTGTGCTCTTCACCATCGCGCACCTTCAAGATCCTGTCACCCAATACGCGTCGGAGAGAGGTTTGACTTACATGCGGCCACTATGGGAGTCATACTTCTTCTCCGACGAGGCGTTGATCACCTACCATTACCTCGACTACAAGCACGCGTCGGCTCTGGCAGCCAACTACAGCTCACAGCTTGCCCTCGATGCGTATGCTAGCGGCTCGGATAGCTACGTCGATATCGTCGCGGTTTCGGCGAGACAAGTCATGGGCGCAACCTCGTTCAGTGGCACCCCAGACAACCCGCTCCTGTTCCTGAAAGAGATCAGCTCGAATGGTAACAGCCAGACCGTGGACGTTATCTTCCCAGCTTTCCCATTCTTCCTTTACACAAACCCAAGGTGGCTTGCTTATCTGTTGGAGCCACTCATCGAGCATATGTTGAGTGGACAGTATCCAAACAAATATAGCATGCACGATTTGGGGACGCACTTCCCGAACCTGACAGGACACCAGGATGGCAACGACGAGTACATGCCCGTCGAAGAGTGTGGAGACATGCTCATAATGGGTCTTGCACTTGTCAACAGCTTGCAGAATGGAGATGGACAGCGCGCTAGTCTGTGGTCCTCGCTGGGTGACCAGACTGAACTTTCTGGTGATGTCTCGCCATTCGGTTTGCCAGCGTCCCTAGAGACCAGGGACGGTGTTTTCGGCCTAGACAATGCCTGGGGTGGCATACATGGAGCCTCGCAGGCTAAGAAATGGCTCGGGCGCTCGTACCGCCTCTGGAAGCAATGGACCGCGTACCTGGTTGAGTTCAGTCTTGAGCCGGCAAACCAGCTTTCCACCGATGACTTTGCTGGTTGGCTCGCACTTCAGACCAATTTGGCGCTCAAGGGAATCATCGGCATCAAAGCCATGTCCGAGCTCGCCAGTATTATGGACGAGAAAGACGACGTCAAGTACTATACGAATGTTAGTGAGACTTATGTCAAGAAATGGGAAGAATTTGGCATGGCTCGTGACGGCGGGCGAGCGAAGCTCGCGTACGACTGGTACGGTTCGTGGACAACTTTGTACTCGCTCTATGCCGATGCGCTCTTGTGTTTCCACCCTGTCGGAAACAATGAGAGCCGCAAAGCTGCGCAGCTACCACTCGGCCAGGTGCCTTTGCAGCCAGAGAAGAAGTTGGGCAAGGACAACTTCATTCCGCACCTCATATATACCAAGCAGTCCGACTGGTACGAGACTGTGATGCAGAAGTATGGCCTTCCCTTGGACAGCCGCCATTTGTACACGAAGTCGGACTGGGAGTTCCAAGCGGCCGCCGTGGCTTCGGGCAAGACTAGGAAAGAAATCCTAGATCGTGTGTCGAAGTGGTTGAATGAGACAGCCACTGACCGACCATTCAGTGACTTGTATGAGACTGAAGGAGACGGTGGTTTTCCAGGACCGAATTTCTTTGCGCGTCCCGTAGTGGGTTCCCATTTCGCCTTCTTGGCGCTGGAAAGAGCATGCAACGGAGAGTGGAAGGGCTTAGACGGTTGAGATCGGCTGCTTGATGCACAAAATACTTGCACCGGCTTGGCGATTGCTTATTGCGATTCCGTCGTCGTTGTCGGCGCCAGCCAACCTGCTTATTTCATAGATTCAATATGGCTGTACATCACAAGAACCCCTAACAAGCACACTGCCGAGCATCAAATTCCAGATTAGCAATGACGTTCGCAACAAAGACGCGAGAACGGCAGCTCTAGTGATAGGCGCTGTGGCTACGCGCTTTTCGGGACTACACGCTTTCTCAATCACGCGACCAATTCAAGTCGTGACGTCCGAAGTGGAAACAGATCAAGATGACGTCGTTGTCAAGTCCAGTGGGCTGGCAGTAGTAGTAGCATGCCGAAGGACAATCGAAACCTGGAATGGACCAAGGCATCGGATGTGTACTAACGCCGAGCCAAGTATACCAAGTTCGGCATAGTCTCGCAGTGACGTAGTTTTGACGACGGAACATTTTCTGTGGATAGACGTAGAAAGTGATCACACGACAGTCGCGTAGGGTTCTGAAGCTCTGGGTCCTGGTCTAGGCCCACTGGTATAAGTTATGCGATGCCCCGTTGCAAAATTGAGGTAGATTAATTCGATCATAAGTGCAAACCATACCTCGGCAACAAAGAGCACGGCAAAATCACATCGACGCGCACTACACAACCACTAATCTAGTCTACATTTTCAGACAGTGAGTATTGCCAGAAAGCATTAGTTGTTGACACTCAACTCACCTGGTACCAGATCCCTCGAATCTACGACTGCCTTGGCCAAGCTCTCTTCTGCAATAAGACATCAGTAGATAAGTTCAAGCATCATCACGGTACAAAGGCCCAACCAATCGAGCCAATCAATACCATCATTACGACTCTTCAAAAAGATCGAGCAGGCTCCACTGCCTTGGAACGAATTGTTGACTGCGGCAATACAATCAGCAAATGCTGCCCGCTACAAAGTCATCAGACGTCGCTCCCTCCTCGTGGGGCTTCGAAGCTGGATATTTGATGGATTTCCTCAGTGGACTGTGCGAGGAGGCATTGGAATTGGCGTGTTTCGGACCTTACGATAGTCCAGGTAGCATCAAGCTATGAAAACAATGAAACGTTATTTGTGATCCTTCCGGTTCAATTAGGATTCAACCCGAGTGCATGCTTCAGTCCTTCCGTCGTCAAATCGATTATAGGGAATGACAGTGTGACACTATTAGTCCGTTGCTTGACATAGCTCGGGGGACTTTGCTACTGACGTTCTAGATATTTCATGTGAACGGAGACCATTGACCAAGATAGCCAGGATAGCGATTGGGTCACAATGCTCTCTCCACGCCCTCAACTCTGCTTCCGGCACCATCGTTGCTCCGCTTCCAATTATTGTAGGACACCATGATGAAGCTGCAAGGGTATGGTGTACCAGTGATTCAGATGATTTCTGTCGGTATCTAATGCCGAGCTGAGTCTTCTCAAGCGCTTTACACCCATGCTTGTCATTGTTGCTGCGGTCGGAGAGGAGTTAGAATGATTGAAACCTTCGCCCCAAAACTTCATCAGTACTTGTAAGAGGTAAAGTCCATTTGTAGCCAAGCAAGACTCTGATGCAGAATAGATACGTTTTGCTTTGCACCTAGCAACAAGTCGGTAGCAGTCACGTCCGAAATCAGCAAACCAGCACTTAGCTGCAAGCTCGTAAGACACGAGCTCTCCCTTTGTACTTACAAGACTGGCGTACGGATGATTACTCGCATGGCGATGCGTCCTCTTGACTATATCACGCGATTATGCGGCGTGGGACAGTGAGACAACACGAATGAGATGACTCGGGTGAGCAGTGAGTCTGCAGCGCTTTGCAGCACTCACGGCCAATGGACGTCGGAGGCGACCTGTGACGAGCAGACGGCTGTCATAAGTACAGACCCTGGTGTGGATCCGTCGATCGAAGTGCTAACGAGCCAGCAAAGCCTACGAGACCCGGTCGATGAGCAGGAACTTCGCCAGCAGAGATATGTTGGGTTCCGAGGCGAGGACGGAACAGACTATACCGCCGGGCCCGCGCGCATGGTGTGCGCTTCTGACGGTGTCAAGACCGACTGTGGTGCTTTGCTGATGACATTGGAGTTGTCCAAGGCGATTCGGGACGTTGTCAATTCCCAACGCGAATTTGATAATCCGAGCAGATTGCTTCCACGGAAGACAACGCCAATTTCGACTTCGAGAACAAGCTGCGTAGCCAGATAGCGCAGCACGAGTATCGTTCTCTAGTACTGAAAGACCAGGAAACAGCATAGGCAGCCGCTGAGGCGGACACCCTCAACGATGAGCTTGTCAAAATGCAGCTCCTATTTGAGAATACTGCCGCGCGTCGGCAAGTTATAGCGGCGAATCGCGAGCTACGGTCTCAGGATCTCAGATGCTTGCAGGCAGCGCTGAGCGGCATTTTGGAGGACGCATTCATCACCGCTGCTCTCCCCGAGCCTGCTGCAGTTGATCCGGTGGAGCCGAACAAGGAGCTCGATATCGAGGAGGAGTATCAGAAGATCTGCCGCATGATCCAGGAAGACGGAGAGGAAGAAGCGCATCCAGTTGAGCACTTCCACTACTTCGACGAAGGCGTCGTTCCTGCTGCATTAAGTCCAGAGGGGCAAAGATCAGCCGACCTCAAGGCTGCATATTGAGATGCCCAGCAGAAGCGCCAGAGCGCCCAGGCGGCGTTCGACGACCGTGCTCGCGCTCGCGAAGAGGAACGTCTGAACATGCAAGACCGGCATGCAGGAGGTATGACGGCTGAGGAAAGCGCAGACTTCGACCTTCGATGGTGTCTCCGCATTGCTAAGCTCACGCGTGAGCTATGCCGAGCCGAAGAAGAAGTGAAGAGTGCCGAGAAAGCTTTGCTGGAGGCCGGCGTCGACATTGGTGCGGTAGGCCTTGACGATCAAGAGGATGATGGATATCCATTGAGCTGGGAACAGGATTGGATTGACGACTCGACTGACAAAGTCTGGCCGTGACTTGACGATGTTGGGATTGAGCGTAGGATGTCGATATGATGGTCTGCGAGTGGTGTAAGAAGGACAGCTTGACCACGAGTAGATCTTGTATAGCGCATTGTAGGCTGACAGTCTTTGCAATCTGAACAAAGACTCGATAGTTCTCATTTATCACGAATCTCATTCGCACATGGGGACAAGGTCGTTCCATCTGCACAGCTAGTTCGGCTCAAAATCAGTGTGCCCTCCGCCCACTGACCCTACTCGAGCGCCATCACATGCAAGCAAGAGACAGAGTTCAGACGTTAGTCGGTCAAAGCGCGCGTGATGGTGTCTTTGGCCACCTGGTACCTGAGGCCCTGAGGCAGCATGCCACACTTTGGATTATGGCGCACCTTCTAGACGCGCAATTGAGTTTGTGGAGCATGTGGCCGTCGCGTTCTTGCACGCAATCCCAATGTTCATGAGCGCGATACCGGCTATACAAGGTTTTTGACGGGTGCTTCTAGCGGCCTTGATGGACCAGTGGCGGCAGGTACTTTGCCTGCGTCGAATGTGTGGAGTGAAAACACGGGTGCGCGGGCGATGGTCCGGGTCGATGCCTTCTATGTTGGGCGCTCGAGCTTGCTTTCGAGCTGTGGTTGTCCCAGCTACTTAGGTCTCGTGGCGGACCTTATCTTGCCTGCGACGTGTGTCCGATGGCTGGGCTGGATGCTTTTGATTGCTTGCATTGTTGGCACGCAAGGCGGGTCATGCAAGTCATGCAAGAAAGATCGCGTGTCCAGATGCACCCACCGCCACCATGGCTGGACGCTAGAGTCTAGACGCTGATTCGGGCAGATAGGCCGGATACCTGATGCTCGCAATGCATTAAGCTAGTCGGTCTCATCGCCATCTAATATTGGTCTTCCTGTCCTGCTTGTCTCTCTATGATCAACGCCTGTGACTTGTGAAGGAGGCCCTCTACAACCAATAAGATTAGAATACAAATATACTCGAACAGTCGAACATCGCATCGCCGCCCCACCTCGCCGAGAAACTCCGGGCGATAACACTGATAGGCCCCGCACGAGTCGGCAGCGGGTACCTTTGAGTGTTTGCGTGTGCCTTCGGTTCATCCGTTTCAATCGTTTCTGTTGCGTCTCGAGGACGACGACTTGAGACCGACGCTCACGAGCTTCCCTCTCTTGGCTGTCTTGTCTACCCGGCACTCGTCCTTATCTCGTCCGAACGCCAGCAGATGCGATCAGCTGGATGAGCAGCTGACCCCACCTCGTGGACAACGACGTTCCGCGGACGATCACACGAAGCTTCAGCTCGAGTGCGAGCTATTGGATACCGAAGCCGCGGTGAATGCTGGCTTCACTCACCCATCTTCGTCTGCTCGCGTGAGGAGACCAGGCCGTCGTGGTCTGGTCAGTTGGCGATTTTCGCTTCCAAGGCGAAGACAAGAGCATTGAAAGGCCAGCCTTGCTCTCACAAAATGTCGAACGCCTCATCCGAGTCGATTGCTTCGGCTCATACACCCATCGGCTCGCCGCAGAGCGCGACCATGGTGCCGCCTCCGTACAATGAACGACCGCCCAAGCTCAAGGGCAGGCAGCGATTGCTTGCTGGGCTACACCGCATGGCATCGAGCCAGTCGCTCGGTCGGTCGAACAGAACAAGAGGATACAGCGCAAGTGGCAGAGGTTCGATATCATGCATCTCTCTGCAGTCTGCGCAGGCGATGAACACGCCCGGCTTCGGGACCTCGCTTACTCAAGAACTCGCGACCGGATATTCAACAGCTCCCACGTCGGCACTTCCTACTCCTGGAATTCAGATACCAGCATGGGATGAACGCGCACGCATACGCTGCTTGTCCAACTTGGAAGGCAAGACCTCAGCTGGTGTGCCGGTAGACTTCAGGCCTTCGACAAGGTCTGGGATGACACCAGGCATCGCCGAGGTTGACGAGGATTACTTTTCCCGTCCGGTGGTCCAGCAGAGAAAGCCTCGGCGCGATTTCAACTTCTGGAGAGATCTACCAGCAGAACTTAGAATGGAGGTCTTGACCTACCTGCAGCCCCGCGAGATAGTCCGAGCCTCGCTTGTATCGAAGAGCTGGCACAGAATGTGCTTTGATGGGCAGCTGTGGGCTGTGCTGGACACAGCGGACTTCTATCAAGACATTCCCGCCGATGCGCTGGTCAAGATAATTACTTCCGCAGGTCCCTTCGTGCGGGATCTGAATCTACGAGGATGCCTGCAGCTCAGAGAACGATGGCATGTTAGAGGATTGTCAGACTCTTGCAAGAATCTGGAGAACTTCTCGTTGGAGGGTTGCAAGATCGACAGGACTGCGCTACACAACTTTCTCTACAGCAACGTCAAGCTCGTACATGTCAACATGTCTGGCCTGGCTGGTGCAACCAACTCGGCTCTGAAAATCATCGCCCAACACTGTCCCAAGCTGGAGTACTTGAACGTGTCTTGGTGCAACAACATTGACAACCGAGGGCTCAAGAAGATTGTCGAATCCTGTCCAAACCTCAAAGACCTTCGCGCCGGCGAAGTACGAGGCTGGGATGATCTCGAGATGATGCAGCTGCTGTTCGAACGTAATGCTCTGGAGCGACTGATCGTGATGAACTGCGACACGTTGACAGACGAAAGTCTGGCAGTCCTTATAGAAGGCCAGGATAGTGAGGTGGACTTTCTCTCTGGCAGGCCTATTGTACCACCTCGGAAGCTCA
Source organism: Teratosphaeria zuluensis (assembly GCA_007113905.1). Classification (NCBI taxonomy): domain Eukaryota; kingdom Fungi; phylum Ascomycota; class Dothideomycetes; order Mycosphaerellales; family Teratosphaeriaceae; genus Teratosphaeria; species Teratosphaeria zuluensis. Next base: position 167,447 of record VCMQ01000002.1, read on the forward strand.
AGCATCTGGACCTCACCCGGTGTCGTGGCATTAGCGACCAAGGGCTTAGGACGTTCGTAAACAACATCCCTGAGATAGAAGGCCTGCAGCTATCCAAGTGCCACGGCGTCTTGGATGCGACACTGACCGAGTTATTACCGACGACCCCTTTGCTCACGCATCTGGACCTGGAAGAACTTGAAGATCTGTCGAACGTCGTGCTACAGTGCCTGGCCAACGCACCCTGCGCCAAACACCTGCGTCACCTGAGCATCTCGTACTGTGAGAACCTGGGTGATACCGGCATGATACCTGTTATCAAGACTTGCACCAATCTCAGAAGCGTAGAGATGGACAATACGCGCATCTCTGACCTGGTGCTCACGGAGGCTGCAGCCATGATGCGTGCTCGGTCACCACGAACTGTTCTTGAAGACAAAGAAGTCTTCAAGCCCACTACTGGTCTCAGGCTTGTGGCATACGACTGTCAAAATGTAACGTGGACAGGTGTACGGGAAATCCTGTCCCGGAACGCGGAAGTCATCAGCACAACGCATAAAATTGAGCTACCGATTTTGCCAAAGTCGGAGGCTGCATCTTCGACTGAGAGCGTGACAGCTACATGCACAAACGTCATCGACGAGCTGCCCTTCCGCCCACCCTCGCCGCCACGGATTCACATCACCCGAACCACTTCATATCCATCGGAGGTGATTCAGCTGAAGTGCTTTTACACCTACCAGCCAACAGTCGAAGAACACACCAAGCGTGTCCTACGAGGCGACTTCACTGCTGCGCGTCGACTGGAGCGGAAATGGGCTGAGTTCATGATCTTGCAGGAAGAGGCAGGTGCCGCTGGTGGCAACAGCAGACGGAGGCGACGTCGGGCGAGGGAGGCGCAGATGATGCATGCGGATGAGGAAGATGGCGCTGGTGCTTTTGCTGCGGGTGGCGTTGGTGTCGGTGGTGGACGAAGACGGCGAGCTAGGAGTGGTGGGTGCGCGATCATGTGATTTTGGTGAGATTTGATGTTGGCATGACTGATGATGATGATGAGTTGCTTGTTTTGCGCATGTCATTTGGCTTGTGGAGGGAGCATGCGGATGGTCCGTGACAACAGCAATACTGGATCCGCTCTCTAGAAGGGTCATAGGTGGCCGCACGAGCTGGTTTGGTGGGCGCTTGGGAGTCTTGACGTGCTTTTGGGATGAGCCCAGGGGCGTACAGGCAGGCTATCGATCATTGTATAGTCATGGTCTCATTATCAGGGGATATATGTGCATGATGAATGTGGATGTCATAGCTACTGCTGATTCTATATTGACCTTCAAAGATACATATACAGCATGAAGACAAAGTTCCCCGTTTCAGCTTGCGAATGCCTTGAGATTGCGCAGGCTACACGTCAATATGTGTAATACATCTCAAAGAGCTCGTCTAAATCCACAAGGGATGCCAGATCCTGGAGACTGACGAGTGCCAGAGGTAGGCCGAGAGTCCTGTGCTCATGCCATTGACAGCGCCTTCGGCTCTGATGCCGTTCAAAGCGTTGAGAGTAAGATCGCCGTGGCCTCTTGAAGCACTTAAAGCAACTTGGGTAGTTGGTGATTCCTTTGATCTTGCCAGGTGTAGCCGCTTCAGTCGACGCGATGAAATCCTCGGTGGCTATGAGCCGTCTCTCCATATAGAACACTTTGCAAGAGCACGTAGTCCAGCAGCAAAATAGTGCCTGTAGTGGACTGGGCATGACTGTGGTGCTATGCTGTTATCGCGACTGAAACGACAACAGTTTGACAAGCCGAATGATGTAGGCTTCATCCCGACGACGAGAGTTCAGATTGCACAGATGGCAGCCGGAAGCTGTATGCAACAAATGGTTGCGCCGTCGCAAGGTCGATTTGGTTTCGCGGATTCTGGTCATGGCTCGAGCTTGCCACCGGTAGACTCAACTACCTGTCTTACTTCCGTTTGGATTTCCGGCATGGCGCTGGCCATTTCGCGTCCTAGGATGTCGCGGAAAGACGCAAACGCTTGGGACTTGCCTTTCAGCTCTTGGTTGAGGCGCATAACGAGTTCCTGAGGGGGTTTGTTCAGCTGGACGGCACGCGTGTGAGATGTGATGGGAGGCGGGCTTACCACAAACTCGCGGGTGTAGATGTCTGGATTGCGGGCTTGCTCGACATATCTGCAATGGTCAGCGTTCTCGGAATACGATGAATCGGGGGAGTGGGGCATACTCTATCACTTCGACCGGGATCTGGGTTGGTAGACGGCGTGCTTTCTTCGATAGTTCCACTAGATTCTGGAGGAGGCTCTTGCTGCTCCGAGGTCAGCTGCGCTTCGCGCGAGGAGATGGTGCTGAGCGTACATTTCTTTGGCGATCCCGATCTGCGTGTCAGTTCCGTGATGATCGTGTGTCTGTATGATCAGAAGATATAGGTTTTCGATGATCTTGGTCAAGTCCTCTACGGGCATGGTCAGCGTCCCGTTCGCGGCTGTGGTTTCACGTTGACGACGTACTCTCGCAATCACTCAGCAATGCCGGCGGCAGTGTCTGAGCGGCCATCTTCCCGGCAAAAGCATCAATCTGAACTGCAGCGCATGTGTGTTGTACGCCGTTGAACTTGGTCTTGCACACACGCTGGAGGACAATGTGAAGGGACGGGCCGAAAATGGGTACTCCCGAGCAGAACTAACTAGGTAACACGTGCTTGCGCAAGACACAACCTTGATACACAATCCACGTTGAAAGGACTTCACGACTTCGCTCGGAATACTAACGAACTTCTCTCACAATATTGTGTCACGACTGGTGCATAGCGAATCAAAGTTGAAAGGTCGTGCTGGCCTGGAATGGCAAGGCCTCACCAACACTCTCGCCAAGCCAGTAGAGCCAATACAAACACGACCAACTACAAGGACACAAACAGGCCGCAAGCTCCAGGCAACGTTGCAGACAAAGAGACATTAGCCTTCATCAGACGCACCCTGTGTGCTAAATCCTCTGAAGAGAATTCAACGCCAACAACGGCTTCAGACGAAGGCGACGCCAGGCCATTGGACGAGCTGTTACCGCCACTGACAAGTGACAATGCAATCGACGTTCAATTATACGCCATCATCGCAATCATAATTGGACAATTTGTGCAAAGCTGGTATGGCCGCATCACCGCGGACGCGGACTTTGTCTCGGAAATCGTCCTTATTATCGCGCACTGCACTAGGGGCATTGAGGAGCGGTTGAGGCATGTCGACCTTGGAAGCCTGCTCCTGGACGAGCTTCCCATGGTCGTCAAGGCACATGTGTCGGGTATACAGCAATATCTCATTTTCGCTTACAGCATACAGGTGCTAATGACTGTGCAGCTGTCCAGACTGCTTATGGTTCGAATCAGGAACAGCATGGCGATCATGCTCGGCGTGCCCGCGCTGCGTCAATCTACCACACATTACGACCCCACAAAGCACTATCGCCGTGCCCCATTGATGATGCTACAATCCTGGCTGAACGCGAAAATGAGAGTGACTGGTCGCAGCTTCTTGTCAGTCGCATCATCCCACTGGTGCTTCCACCGGAAGATCTGCTGAATCCATGCTTGAGTGTGTTGGTGTCTGAGATATTTGCTGAGATGATAGTGCGCAATGCAGTACTGGAAAAGTCAACTCAGCCGTGGCTTCTTTGGGAAGGTGTCACGAAAGTCATCTACACGTTGCGGCCCAGTGTCCTGCCGCGGAAGGAGCCGGCAGCTTCATCAATCAATCGCCTGGATCAGTTTGGACTACTTGCGACCGCTGAGAAGGAGGCTAGTCGCGAAGAAAGCAGCACGACCCGCAGCGCCATGACTGGTATTACTGCCGGGTTTTGGTCTCTGCTGCAGTACACATTGCTTGCGTGGAGTCTCCTCCGCACGTTTGTGATGGCTCTGATGCAAGCATCGTCTATTCCACCGCGCACTCGGCGAGACCTTGGCAAGTCTGCAGGATCGAAACCTGATGGCTACCACGCATCATCGAGAGACTTACAGCCATGCCCAATCGTTGCAATGGGACTATGGGGTTGTCTGGATCAACTAACGCGTCTCCAAGAACGCATGCCATGGTTGACTGGCACCCTAGCGTTGCTGCAGTGGCAATCAATGCATGGCCCCGGCCAGCTTTGCGGCAGCGAAAGTGCATTGGACAGGTAAGACGTGTCTTTGTTCTCCACTCCACACGATATTTTTTTTGCAAAACACAAGCGATATGCGCTCTTGCCGCACCATTGAGAGGTCGTGGTCTGAATATGAGCATTGTATTGCTCGAAAATCCTGACCCCATTTGTTCAAGCGAAGCCACAAGCGGCAGCCCGCACCCTGTCACGGTCATATGACCGTGCCTTCGACCAATTATGCGCGCAAGCCAAGCTATGAAAGAGTTATGATGTCTCAGACCTGTCGTGTCGTGCATAAATGGCTCTGCAGGCTGACCAACGTACCATTCTCGAGTCCCGACCGAGCACGTTGGACAAGAGTACTGAGACCTTGGATTCTGCCATTCGCTGGCTACCGACCCATAGCATCGGCCCCATCGACTTTTGGCCGTAATGCTTGCGTATCGGGCATCAAGCCCGTCGACCTTGAATCAAAAGCGGGGCAGCCCTGGAGTCCAATTTACAGCTGTACGGATCCGGACACATCCCGGCAGGCTCGGCCCTCACCGTGCCTGCCTTTCACGGAAACTTGTGCAACTATCGTGACCCAACGGTCGGCCTAATTCTGGCTCCACTTGCGGTATGCTGTCAAGATCGCTGTGGACTGTTTAGAGGGAACCGCCGACCTCGATGAGCCAAGCCTGAATGCTTAGCTCGGTACCAGAGTTTGCCCTATCCGCCAGTCACATTGGAGAGACGCTGCGTAAGCTTCTCATTCGTCGACAAAGGGAGGGCGAAATCGCTTGGGATCGAGCATTCGCGCCGCACCATGCCGCTGACAGTCCCGTCCATCATTTCCTGCAGTCTCTTGAAGTGTCACGCGTGCATTTTCACTTTCATGCCGTGGGCATTGCAGACGAGATTGATGCTTGCATCCATGCTAATTGCTCATGCAGATTGATGTCGGCACAGATCCAGGAAAAGTTGCTGCATCCGGCACTTCTGCCGCCCGTCCTGCAAGCCATCAGAACCGCCGTCTTTCCCGATAACGCTCTCGGCCTTGCGCGTATTACGCCGACAATCGACGAGGTTGTGGAGATCAAGCGTGAATGTACCAGAGCGATTCTGGAGGTCATGCCGGAACCTGTCAAGAGGCTGTATTTTGCGACGAAGGACGAAGATCATATGAGAGAAGATGTGGAAAGAACTCTGGATGTCTTTGCGGATGCGTACATTAACAAGCATCTATTGGTGGCAGCGTTGGAACTGATTGCTGTTCGCCTGTTCCCAGAGCTCGCGGAGCCCGGCATATCGCCCTGAAAGTGACTGGTATGCCAGTCCGATCTGCTGAGACCTCCGGTCGTAGATTGTTGCCGCGTAGCAGTTGTTGCGATCCTCTTGACGGGGATCTGCTGGCGCCCCCCTTTGAGCGCGAGTCCATATACGAATCGAAATGCCAAAGACGGTCGCGGCAATGCATACAACCGGTCTCTGCGGGTATGTCCATTCCGCTACGAATATGATTAGAAATGCACTATTGTCGAATCGAAACGGTCGTAAGTGCGTGGCCCTCGCAGTAGATAACATCCCCTTGCCGCACATTCGGGCAACAGATGCCCAAAGTGCCGTAGCCGCGTGAGCAGCATCGTTCGTCTTGTGAGACTCTGCACATCACCTCCCAAAATGCTTTTGAAACTCCGCCTTTTGCATCATTATGCCCAGATGTCACAATGGACCAGTTATCAAGCTGCGGCCTTGTCCCGTCAAAACCATTTCAACCACTGATACTATTGCTCCTGGACTGCGATTGCAACTTAAGCTTCTCCATGAGCTTGCCCATTGTCACGCTTTCCTGAAAATCAAGGAATCCATTCGGCTGCTGCTCGAAAAAGCTGTGTACAAGCTGAAGCGCATTCAGCGCCTCCTCAGGACTAGGCGCCTGCCGAAGGGACGAATTGGACGTTGACGGAGTGAGCTCTCTTTTCAACTCAGCTCCTAATAGGTGAGCAGGTAATGGAGGTGGGCGCATCGTATCTGAGGGGATGACGGTATTGGGACGTTCTTCGTGGTCCGACTTCTCCACTGTCTCGTCCAAGCCATTCAGAGGATCAGGTGCTTCTTCCATCGGCGAATCGAGCATTGCGGTTGCATACTTGGGAGTCATAGCGTCAGAGGATGCGCTGGCTGCCATGTATTGGTCCAAGAGAGGGAAGGTTTGACTTCGTGGTCGTTGCGAATTCCCATTCACCGCTGTCGCAGGTAGAATTGCTCTCATGTGCGGTTGAGGTTCTTGCGTGAAGGCGGCAGGAGCAGTGCCTGAATCTGGCGTGAACAAAGGTGAGGTCGGGCTCAGAGTGCCTGGAGAAAAAGGAGGTATTGCATTTGCGAAGGCATCGTTAATAGACGTCGCTGAATGTGGATGTATCGGTCCACTCCTGGACGTGTAATCGAAAAAGTTTTCAGGGCTGTTATGCTTCGACGCGTCATGATCATTGGTATTGTGCAAGTCCTCAAGCGAGGGTGACCCAGGACCTTCGGGTGAAATCGGCGAAATGCCGCCCGGCGTATGCGAAGAGGAAGCAGATGTGTATGCGTTGTCAAATTCGTCGGGCGCAAGTGAGCCTTTACGCGACCTTGCACCGAGCAGGTTGTTCTTGAGCTTGAACTTCTCAATCCAGCTAGAGCTCAGCACCTGATGGTTTTCTGGGCTTGTGGTGGTCGCCGCAAAAGCTCGCGCCTTGTCGCGGATGATCTCGTCACTGAGTGGCAGTCCTTTTTTCTCCTGAAAGTACGTTAAAACACAGATCACTTCTTGAGACTCGAGCAAGTTACCTGGTTCTTCGCCCAGTTCGCCAGAGCTCTTTCTATGTCCGGCGAACGACCTTTCGCCCGTTTGACGGGCGATCGATTCCCATCGTCTTGGAACAGGTACTTTTCCTTCTGTCTCAACACCTTGGATACGGTACTGATTATATGTGAGCTGAAATGCAGCCGTGCCAATCTGCTGGGAAGCCACCTACCTTCTTTCGACACCAAAAATAGCTAGGAGACCATTAGCAACGGAAGCGCCGTAATATTAGGTCCACACTTACCTCCAATCTCAGTCTGCTTGCTGTGCGGATGCTCCTCTGCGTACTGGCACATCCGCCGTCGGTCCTGATCCGTCAGAGTCTTGCGGGGCGCGGATGCCGATCGGGACGATAGAGTAAGAGTCGGTCCCTGGACAGGACCAGCGGACATGGGCGTCATGGGCTGGACTGACGGCGGGTACACAGGTTGATAGCTTTGCTGATGCGCTTGATGTGTGCTGAGCATCGATGGCCATTGCGGCATGATGAGAGGTTGCAGCTGTTGATATGGCCTTTGTTGCATGTTGCTACTGTATGCGCTGGAGTCCATCGGCACCTGCGGGCTGGTGAAGTTGAAGCCCGAGTATTCTTGCGCCGGCGTCCCATGATGTGAGTGTGGATAGACATGATCCCAAGGCCCTATCGGCGGTGACTGCTGAAACTGTTGACGATTCTCGTCGTGTGCCATGGTCTGAGTCTTTATCACAGTGGCCTCAGTCAGTGCGTTGGTCCTGCAGGAATAGTGCCAGTCAAAGGAATGTTGCAGGGGCGCAGTGCCTTGTACTAGCATCTGGAGCCCGTGGCTTGACGCTGTTGGCGGCACAAAGGCGCCTGCAGCGTTCGTGTGCTCCGTGAACGAGTCGCGGCGTGGGCAGTCCAGCGACAAGCACCAGTTGGGTGCCCTGCCTCTAGATATGATTCATGAACGCATATGCAGGTTCGAAAGTAAGACAGAGGAAATGAATGCAGGGTTGCTGAGCCGGTAGAGCAGTTGCGGAGGCGTGGATATCAAGGTTGGATTGACGGCCTTCACGGTACGGCGCGCAATGGGAAAAGGACTGGGCCAGGGCGCCGAGAATCGAACGGGCGTGCCTTTGCTTGATGTAGGACCCCTGCGACAGCGATCACCAGCCTCGGAAGTGTCTCTGATGACGGAGCAGGGTGATCGCCTGGGACAGTCAACGCCAACGGCAGCGCCCTAGACCAGCATCGGAAGCCACCATGTTTAGCGTCCAGGCACGCCGCCAACATTTTACTATCTCCTAAGGAGGAACGGGGGTACGCTCTAGGTTGCCAAAGGTCTGGTACAGCAAGCAGGGTTCCCATCGACCTTCGAGCTCGTGGGGCGTGGAAGGCAAGGTCAGACAGGTCCACAGACGCGACCGAAACACAGACCGTCCGGGACCCAATCAATGTCGATGGCAGCGCGTCCCGATGCACGGCTATGGACTAGGCGATCCTCCGCATCTCTAGTCGTACACAACCTCCAATAATTGCGACCTGTCACTGCCACTTCTCGTATATTGTTGCTCGCCAGCACGAGAGATTTTCCGAATAGCTGAAATAAAGCGCATCAATATGGCTGCCTTATAGCACGCCGGCAGGCCATCTCCCGTCCAGTGACACATGAAGATCGATTGTAAGGTTCTTCATTCGATTAGAGGCCGGAGATGAAGAGTCAATCGGCAGAGTCTATCCGAGACATAGCCATTGTCGAGCTTGTTCCCGAGGCTACTACGATATCAGAATATTGCCAGTACGGGCGACTGGCGAGCTCTGTGCCCACCCTGCGAAGATTATCGTCCACGTCGTCGGAGATAGGTGGAGAGATGAGATGGTCGGCGGATAAATAATGAAAGTCGTGAAGTGGAGATATGACAGCCAATTGGAAAAGTGTAGCACTCACATGGTCCAATCACCTGGCTCAAAAATTGCTCATGATCATAATTATGCAGGCCCCTGGCCGGCAGTCAGGTCTGCCTCTAGCATGCACGCCTGCAGCATGTTCCGCAGACCGCGCAAAAAGTCCTCAACGTTGTTCATCTTGGCGCCGTCTTCCGGTGCGGAGAGATGCACCCAGGGATGCGCCGGATCTGCGATGTAGTTCACAGTTTGTTTCAACCTTGACAGTGAACTTGGAAAGCATAAATCAAATGGTGAAACAACGACGCACAAGCCTATCTTAACGTCGACGACAAGGTCTGGACTACCACATTCAGAAGTTTAAAACCCCACCTGGATGGTGAAGGCGTGGGCGCAGTCAAGCAGTGTGCTGCAATCTGCGTGGCATCCTGTACTTGCTTTACGCCAATAGGTCCAGTCCAAGGACACATGTACCGAGGCCAACGCCGACCCAGCGCAACGCCCGCCCGCATGCAGCATACAACGATCACGGGAACCACGCGGACCTTCTTCATGGGGTAAACGGCTCCTTTGGTCGTCGGCATCATCAGATGGACCCGCTCAGTGCTGCTGCGGGCCACGCAGAATAACATGCCAGATGCTGGGGACAAGACCTAGCACAACGAATTCGCTCAGAGCGTAGCTGATGATCAATGACGACAAAAAACATCCGTCAGCTCCACTTGACCGGCGATTGCCAGGACACCTTCTCATTCGCTACAGTATTGCGAGAGGGCTTTCGCCAAAGTTGCAGGATCGCTGGAGATACCCTGGTTTCTAATTCTTCGACAGGCAGATGTGAGGTGATTCATTTCACTTATTTGGACATCCATGGGGATTTGATCTGGTGTAACGTCTCTCAACGCCTTCGCCATCGGGACCGTTTTACTTCTCACTACTTCGCTGGACATCGCGACCGTCGAAGTCGCTCCGTGCCGCAGGCCGTTGCACGAGGAGGGGATAAGCTCTTACCAGCGCAAGGCACCTTCCAACATCGCAGAGAAGTCGTTCGTGGAGTTTGGAAAGTGCTTTCATCTCCGGCATGAATGTCTCCAAGTACAGCACATCGACGGAAGCCTATCGATAGTGGTATAACCTCGATCCTTGAGGCCTGAGGCTTGAGGCTTGAGGCTCTCAGATCGTCCTAACAAGGCCGATTTTGCAACGACAACGTCGTTGAATCTCATCTGGCGCTTGAATAACGATTCAAGTGCCAAGCATTGACGAGCCGTTATGGACGACTCTAGAGCATTCGAATGTAGCATCGACTGGCAACACAACAAAAGCAAATTCGCTTCGACGTACGTATGTATTGCGCATGAATGGTGGTCCTTTGGTGCTCAATAATTGCACCGCTATGCCGCTCGTACAATCTTGCCTTGTAAAGTCCGGCGATCTTTATCTTGACGGCGATTCCGCGTTCTGCAGGAGAATCGTACATACACTCGTCCGCTTCCATAGCGGATATCTCATGGAATTCCACAGCGGACATCAACGAGCGACGGGGAGCCTTTAGTCTCATGAGTGAGCTTAGTGCAGCCGTCCGATAGCAAGCTTCCGGCTTGCGGCTGTCGTTCATAAGCCACGCCTAGACGCTCATGTTAGTACCGGTCCGGCAGGCCACTGCAATGGTAGGACGTTTCATTTTGACGGCTCAGTGGTAGAAAGCCGATTAGTCTGCGGCTTGCTGGCATCTGAGCAGAGTTCAATAACCATGTTGCAGCGATACCTCGATCTTGATTCTTAGGCAAACGACGCATTCTTGTACCGGTCTAATCAAGATTGGAGGAGGATAAGACATGACTACATATGAGGTCGCAGGTCGGCGCGTCCTAGCTTTGCCATAAAGCCTGCTTGCCACACCTGCCTTTGCACGCAAAATCGCAAAAGTGGCAAGTCGACGTTGACTCTACGATCAGCTTGATGCCTAAACTATGTGTATGCCGCGCACACTTCATGTCATAGTCCTATCGTTAAGGTACTGAGCGCTGTGGTATCAGATCGAGAGGGACCCAAATTGCTGGTTCGGCCGTGACCAACATTCCTCACTGCTGTACAATACGTATTGGAAATCTTCCAGGCCCGGCGTAGCAGCACTATGCACAGTGATAGACGAACGCTCGAGAACACGTGTAAGATGCATCATATATCCAATCTGCACATGGCTCATCATTATCATGCCGCATTGTCCTATCGGTTTGGACCCAGACCTTGTCGAGCATGCTTGCAAGGAAGAAACAACAGCCATCATGCACGTCATTACTAGCCAGCAGTTCACACTGACTCGCACTCGCAGACCGACCTGGTTGTCAATCCATACAAGGTTTTCTTGACGCCCAAGCCGCAAATCACCTGCCTTGCCGGAAGGTCCGCTGGTCTTGGGTCGGCAGTACATTCATCTATTTCCAACTGGTAAATGTTCAACTTGGCTTTGACTGAGGCCCGCCGGCTGACTCGCAGCCTCTCGTGCTCGCTCGGGAAGATGCACATAGCACAAGTTTGGCTTCAATGTTGCCTGTGAAGGATAAGTGCAAGATCGAGCCAGTTAGCGCCGAGAGCGTAAAGGACACGAATGGTCTTGAGTGATCTCGCGCCATAGCTTGGTTGGCAAGCCAAACAGCCAGGCAGGACTGCACGAAATCCTGAACTGCGTTTCACTGACGCGTTGTGTTTCGTGGCAGACGAGGACTTGGAAGCCATTGCTTGTCAGAATGCTGGTCCCTAGGCAAGAAGTGATGAAACCTAGCAGACCTAGATTGTCGCAAGTTACAAGTGCCTTTTTCGAATGCAGACGGGACCTGTGGCGACACAGGATCGAAGCCTATAACAAGCACAGGTGGACAGCATGAGAGCATTCGATATGCAGAAATGAGCTGCTCGTTCATTCCATCTAAGAATACAACTGATGCAGGCGCTTCTTCAAAGTCAAACCATGCGAAAACAATGCTCTCTGGCGCTCTGCCGCCGCTCTGCCGTCACAATTTCCTCAATTAACGCCGCAGGGATATCTCACAACGCCGCAAACAGTACGATCAATACGGCGGTTCCTCCATCCTGCCCTTCCTCGGCGCAGGACTTTCGATAACAATGCTCGACAACAACCCATTGACGTCAAACTTGGACGTCTTCCGCGTATCCACCTCACTCTCCAGGTCCTCATCACCCACCTCAACCATACTCTCACTAGCAGTATCGTTGGGGTCAATAGGGACATTGCGTCTGCTTCCGGCAGACATGGGAGAGTACATGCTCTTCGTCATGGCGTCTTTCAGGTCATCCACCCTGACATGTGGCCTCGCAACGCCTGCAGAGCTGCCGCGGCCTGCTGACGAACCGCTGGGTCGGCGCTGTGGGCTGACAGCCAATAGTTGTCGGTGATTACCGATCATAGCAGTATCTGCTGCAGTAGCGAGGTTGGTCCCGTTCTGCGGACTCGAACGGCTGCCACTTGCGCTCCTTGGCACCGTCGCAGCAATGATTTTCAAGCGCTCCTCCTTATTCCAGGTGCTCATCATTGCAGATCGAGCAGCATTCACCAAAGCAGGGTCGGTGAATGTCGACTTTGCGCCAAGGTAACTGCTTGCGCGTTCCGTAGGCGGCGCTGGACTCGTACTGAAGCTGCGACCAGGCGAGCCTGGAGCAGAAGACGGGGGGCTAGCAACACTGTGCTGGTAGTGATCCAAGATAGAATCAACAAGACTCTCACGACTGTCGAACGGAATCAAGTCCTGGCCTGCAGAAGCCAGTGAAAGTACTGCTTTCTGGTCGTCCCGAATATCCATGGTGATTGTATCGATAGACGGGCCAGGAAGATCGGTCTTGACCTCCTCAGCCCAAATCCCACTTGTCTTTCGCCTGTCAATCTCTCGTCGAATCGCTCTGCCAGCAGGATCGTCATGACAGTCGAAAATCTCCACAACGGTCCATAAATAGCCGTGCACTAAGCTGCCAATTCGTAGCTTGCCCACCGGAGACTCAATGGCGGGGATCTGCTCCTGAAGAGCAAGCATCATGGGCAACCCATCCTCGGTCTCATTCACGCCCAGCTTTTCAACAAGTTTTGTTTGCAAGGTTGAGATAAGAAGGATATCCGATGGTGATGAAGCAGCGAAATTCAATGCATGCTCGTAGTTAGCGACGTGCAGAAGTTGCAGGAAGGACCGTGACGGTGATCTGGTGGTCGCAGCGCCAGCAGCGTGTCCTTTCGTTGCGGAGGCGTTGCTGACGGCTCTGCGCACAATGCCATCCTCTGTGCGATTCTTTTTCCCGAGACTCTTGGACTGCGACAGACGGAAGTCGGTCTTGGTTGTTTCTGAATCAAGCCAGGTGATGAGAGCTTCGATGTAAGCTTTGCGCACATATGGTGATGAATCATTCATCAGAAACTGCGTGCCCTCCCAGTTAGAGATATGCACGAAATGTCTGCTGTTCTCGCCAGAAGCATTGGTAGGGCGGTGTTGACTTGCAACGTTCAAAATCCGACGAACCAGCTGCAACGCCAAAACTCGAGCTTGCTCGAAGTCAAAGTGTCTCCGGAGGTCGCCAGGGCTGGGAAATGCGGCGCCAACACCTGCTGGATCAGGCTTGATCCGACGGAGCACCACGCGATCATGTCGCCAATTTGTTCAGAGTAGTATAAGTGCGTAGCGAGGTTCGCAATGCAGTCTTGGAGGGCGTCCAGTAGTAGCTTCTTGCCTGTATTTTGTTGAGACGTTGCAGCGACTGGGACTAGCGACTGCAAGGCGTTTAAGGTGTGGGAGATCAGGCTAAGAAGGACGTCCATAATGGAAAGTCCAATAAGGTTCAAGTCGGATGCGAGGATGTGACTGATGAGGTTGGTGTAGAGCAGCTGCGTCTTTAGCTTCTCGTCCTCAAATGTCAGAGGCCGAGCTACCATCACTTGGGCGGCGGTTATGATAAGTACAAATCGGTCTTGCACCGGGGTCCATGCAGTGCACAGCTTGAAGACCTCCAGAGACCAGCTGTCGACCTTGAACTGATCTCGGTTCGCCATGTTCCCATCTGGTGGTGTTTGGTACAGCTGTAGTCGCTCCATATGTTTGAGGACTGCAGTGGCAGACTGCCTAATCTGCCCTCTATTGTCATTACAGAAGAACTCCCTCAGCGTGTCCAAGGCGAGCACGGCGACCCGTTCTTCTGCAAGCGCGTCGGCGTCCTGTGCGGTGCCTGTTGCCGAGCGCGGATCCGTCTCGGCGCCCTCTACGCTGCCGGTATGTGTGCGGACTGTTGCCATGCTCGGCCTAGGATGCGCAGCTTTGTCCTTCTCTTCCTCGCTATTTTTATTACTGAGTTCGACTAGATGCCGGACGTATTCGGCGTCGTCGGCCACGCGCATATTGCTCAGAATGCACGGTACTATGCTGTAGATGATCTCCTGCGCGATTTGATTCTCGAGAATTGCGGAATGGAGTACGCTGCTCTGCGCGCGTAGCCCAATTTCGCGCAGACGGATGGCATCGTGGCTGGCGACTGGAGAGGTGTTGTTCCCGAGCTTCTTGCCGGTCGTCTTCTGTGCCATTTGATTATATGGGGTCACGACCTGGTTGAAGAACATCTCGCAGTACGCCCAGTCTGGCGCAAGTAGCGCCTGCTCCGGATGACGGCAGAACGCGTCCCATGTCTGCAGTGTGGCCGCGATAAGGCTGATGTCATCGCTGTCGCGCAGGATGCCACTGATGATGCGCACTACGTAGGGCGCGATGAGCGCGAGTGAAGAGCCTTCGCCAGCGACCTTGTTGTTGACCAGGGCCGTGAGGATTTGCAGCGTGACGTTGACGCGCGCACTCTGCTGCTTGTACACGTCGCTGGCCGTCTTCTTCTCGAGGAAGGCGCCAACCTTTTGCAGTTTGCTCTTGCGCGTCGCGGCGTAGTAGAGGAGGTAGCTCAACTCGGAGCCATTCGGCTTGGCCTCGTCGGTGGTGGCATTTTTGGGGAGGCGCGGGTAGCACTTGAGGATGAGGAGCTGGTGCTTGGGGCGTACTTTCTGCCGGACGCTATCCAAGTGTCCAGGCAGGACGCTCTTGGGCATTTTCACCGGAATCGAGGTGCAGGTGCCAGTGGTGTAGTATGTGTATTCACTGGCGTGGTCGCTTTGCTTTGGCTTCTAGCTAAAGCAGGCAAGCACTGCCTGTTTGAATCGGTGCAGCATCTTGCCAATGTGATTGTTGGTGTTGGTGGGGTGCGTTCCTCGTGCTGTACGATATGTGGTTGTGGTAGGGGGGAGCGCGCGTCGCGGTTGAGAAAGTTCAGCGTCATCGCTCGGGCAGCTTCCCCCCACGGCTCGGAAAAATCACCTTGTCTCCCGGTCCGTTTGCGCCATCTGCCACAAGGACACGCACCATGAAGAGAGTGCTCTAGTCATAGGAGATATGGCGCGGTGATTTTCTTGTTGAGGAGATGTACTTTATCGAGAAACGTCGTCTGCAGACGTGACAGCAATCCTTCGGTGAATCTAGAAGCCAACCAACGGATTCACTGCTTGATCAATGCCACCCTCGACACTCGGATGAAGCTGGCACGCCGTGGATGCCATCAGATGCGCTGGCGCGAACACCGTCCGTCTTGCCATTGGTCAAAGATGTCTTCGATTCTGAGCAGCAGTTTCTCGACTACAAAGCGTTCTAAATGCTGTTGGGAGTACCGGCGGCTGTCCCTCCGTCTCACGAATCTGCGGCACTCAACATAGCACGACAGTTGCTGACGACTTCTGCATTGCTTTAATTGCGTCCTGCTTAATGAAGATCCAGGCGCCTAGCACGCAGGGTATCTCTGTCAAGCAAAAAAGCCAGCGTCCACGGACATTGATACCTTCATCACGTAGTGTTTGAAGAGGGACGATTTATGATTTGCGACCTTTTCGCTGAGATCCAGTCCTGTGGACTGATGAATCTTGCTGGTGGTCCGCAGCTTGAGACGGACGCAATCCAGTCGCTCGAACGAGACTCTATCGTCTGTTGTTGACTGGTGATAGGACGACCGATGCATCTGCGGTTGCACCTTGCTTGATAGTCCTGGATGCTCATAATAAGCTCCAAGTCTGCGTTTCACGTTCACTGTCGGACAGCGCCGCTGAAGCAGGTGCCTTGTTCGTGCAGGACGCACGTACCGACTGCGGTCTGCACGGTCGTATATCCTGACCGCAACCAGCCGTGTCTTTGCATCCATTCGCAACCTGCGCCAGTCGCTATGTTGTTAAACAGCGTGGGACCTCGACTATCGAAACAGGTCAATTCGGATCGCTCCTAGCGAATCGGTTGCATGCCAACAAGTTCGGGAAGTCCTCGGTTCGTTTACTGAAGGATCTGTCCAGCCACCAGGTAAGGCAGTGATCGCCGTCGCATTGGCCACAATGTTGATTGGAGCGACTGCTTGCCCGGACCGGCCGCAGAGACGATCACTTTTACACGGCCGGATACGACTTACGAGTCACAATGCACGATGACCTAGCACGTCCTTACGCACTGAACAATGAAGTCAGTCGTCTACGCCTTGAACAGCCATGAGGTTCCTAAGGTACGCGACTCTGCAGGGCCGAGGAGCCAAGCACGATCTGCGAACCCTGAGCGAGACTTTCGTCGGGCACAACAAACTCTATGGTCCATCTCACAAACAGCGTTTCTGCAGCGAAGATCACACGGATTCCTTCTGGCGGCTTGTACTCTTCCTCTCAGCCTCTGAAAGTGCTTCAATTTCGCCCATTCCTCAAAATCAGGACTGCTCCACCAGACCGCGATTTCTCGCGTATCTAAGAATTTTGAATTCGTGAGGTTGAAGATTCCGTTCAGGATGACGTGAAGTTACGGTAGCAACTGGACAATAACAAGCTGCACACCACCTTGCGAGGCTCTCGACTCCTCAAAGGTGTGAGCAACCTCAACTCCCGGAAACAGCAGCTGCCGTTATTATTCCGATGCGAACGAGACAACTGGTCACGACGACGTGGACTGGCGATCTGCACGTGGATTCGCTTGACAAGTTCGGGGCCTGGAAGGTGGACATTGCGGAACCACCATGACTTGGCGTCTTCAAGGGCAGCAGCCCGGTATACTCGCCACCGCCATTGTACTTGCAACCATATCAACCACCTCTACCGTTCTGCGATTATGGTGCAGAAGATGGACTGGAGTTGGCTTCTGGTTCGATGACTGGCTACTGGTCTTTGGTCAGGTGCTGTCTTACGCGCTGTGCGCCCAGCTCATAGTCGGTATGATTACTACGGCATAAGACTCGGTTCCAAGCAGGACATATATGATTGGCTGACTGTCAGTACAGGTATCAGGTACGGTCTCTCCCTACATCGTGACCAATTCACGCCAGAAGAGTTCGAGAGCGATGTCTCAAATTTCCTCAAAGTACGTCCATCTCCCGTGGAGAACAGAAAGTCGTACTAATGCGCAATAGAGCTTGTACAGCGTGGAACCCTTCTACGCAGCATGCATGTCCGTCATCAAAATCTCGATCCTTCTCTTCTACTGGCGACTGTTCCGCAGCGTACGGTGGATGAAATGGGGCATCTACATTACTTCAGTCCTTGTCATCATGTGGCTTATCGGGGCTGAAGTTGCTGCCATCATACAGTGCATGCCGATATCTAAATTCTGGAATCCAGAGGCGCCTGGCACTTGCTTGAACGGCCTGACCTATTTCAGGTCAATTACTGCTACAAACTTGGTGACAGATGCCATTGTGCTTTGTCTACCAATGCCTTTGGTTTGGAAATTAAATGCGAGCATTACCAAGCGGATATCGCTGGCTGCCGGATTCTTGATTGGTGGGTTTGTCTCACTCATCTCCATCATTCGGATTGAATACCTCAACAATCCACACGATCCAGACACGTTATATGCGACGACCAAAGGGCCAATCTGGACGGCGGCAGAGACTTCACTTGCTGTCGTTTGCGCTAATCTCCCAGTGCTCTACACTCTCATAAAAGCTATCGTGGCTTCGGCTGTTGGGTCGGTCAGACGAAATAGCGCAAGTGCTCAAACAGCTCCTCGGTACCCTTCGCGACCTTGGTACGCACCTCCACGAGATAGCGTTGGCCCAGGTGAAGATACTGAACGATTCGCTACCCAAGGTCATGGAAGTATACCCACTCAGGCTTCTCAAAGAAGTCACAGTCGGAGCGAGAACGGCGATGGTATGATGTACTATCAAGAGAAGGCTCATATGCAGGCAGATGAGAAAGGCCGACAGCAAAGCTTGTCACAGCAACAGGGAATATATCATGAAGAGCAGGCCTTCCCGTAACCTTGCAAGCATGTTCCACAAAGATGTGTTTACAAGCAGCGAGCTTAGCGTACAAGGCAGAACAGGATGCAATCTGGAGTTCTCCAACGGAGGCAGGATTGGTACGGCACCCTGTGGATTGGATTGGCTATGTGTGATGCTTGGATGAAATGATTTCTTCGAGGCACGATGAGTGTCGGCTTTGGTAGCACTTCAGGCTTTGCAACATGGAGGAGCTAATCCGTTCTGTGTATGATTTTCCTGCTGCACCGCACCCCGGTGCCAATCACGTCCGCATCCCCACTTTGCTTCCAAAACCCCACATTGTGTGTGGTTGATTTCTGAAACCATGAAATTGCCAACCAGCGCCCTGAAACATCAGCTTTTATCCAAAGCAGTGGTGACCGTGAGGACGGACAGTGGCGCTAGCCATTTGCCACCATAAGTGCTGCCGCAGTGGCTTCGCATCTCCTCTGCCGGATAAAGGTGTAGGGAGTTGCTGCTGCTGATCTTTGCTGCATGTAGCACCAACGTTTGCGCCGTTGAATCGGCATATCCATTTATTCCCTTCGGTTGGCAACTTGAGCCCACCCCGGACTTCCGCACTGAGCAGCAGTTCCAGAATCCACAGGCGGCGAGGATGTGATGAGGTGACATCCGCGGTCTTGTGCCGACCACCCCGTGCCACTCTACTACACGAGCATGCACGTGCGATAGCGTGGTCGCGCTCCTAACGTTTTGCAGATGACCTAGGTACACCATTGCTGTTCCATCCTTGTATTTGAGCCTGAGCTGCATCCAGTTCTCACGAGAACCACTTTCCTGAGTGCCACCCTTGTCACCGAAGGACTTATCAAAGCGCAGGGGATTTGACGCATGAGCGCGATGGCGACAGCGCCTGAGGAGAAGCGAACAGCAAGTGTGGATGCGGGTCTCGCAACGCCTGTCACCGACGAACCGGTCGCGAATAAAATGGGTAGCACTATCAAGAGAGCCGCCAACGGCATCAAGCTTGAGCCTCAACCTACCGATGACCCTCGAGATCCGCTGAATTGGCCACTTTCGAGGAAGGTCTTGACTCTAGGCATTGTCTCTTTCGCGGCTTTGATTGGTCTGGCCCAGGCACTATGCAACCAAGCAGGCATCGTCGTTCAAGGCGAGGTCTACGGCGTCTCACCTACGACGATGGCGAACAGTGTCAGTGCAGCAATTGCCGGACTTGCGACTGGGCCTTTCCTGTGGTCCGCCCTAGCGTTGAGGTTTGGCCGGTCTTCTGTCATATTCTGGGCGCTTTTAGTCAACCTCTGCATAAACATCTGGTCCGCTTGCATGACGCACCGGAACGAGTACAACGCATTTGTGGTGTCAAGGTGGCTGTAGGTTGCTCATGTATGCGATCGGACGACTGAATGCTGGCTGATGATTGCTCAGGGGTGGCACATTTGGTAGTGCACCATCAACCATTGGTGCTGGAATCATTCTTGATGCTTTCTACCTCCACCAGCGAGGGAGAGGTCAGTAGCAGACGCATTACGCTCCACGAGCCATGCTGACATCGATGTAGCTTTCGCGTGCTACACGATCGCCACATTGATCGGGACGCAGTTTGGAGGGACGTTCTCTGGCTACATCACCGCGACGACCTCGTGGACCGTACAGCTCTGGTGGACAGTCGGCGCTCTTGGAATTGCGTGCATTCTTGTTTTCTTCTTCCTGGAGGACACTACGTACGACAGAACCAGGCCTCAGCACAAGAGGATAGATCGAACATATCTGCAGGGCCGCATTGCGACATTCTTCCCGGGTACTAGCGTTGTCGAGCACAATGGCAAGAAGCACGGTTACTTTGATCCATTTATCATTGGAATCCAACCTGTGACAATATTGGCAGGACTGTTTTTGCTTATAACCTTTGCCTGGTCCGTAGCCGTCACCACACTCCTTTCCGTCTTCCTACAGGAGCCTACTAGCGAAGGCGGCTATGGCTTTTCGCCACTAGGTAATGCGAACCTCACCTTCGCTGCATGGATCGGCATTGCACTGGCAGAGACCTATAACCTAGTTTGCGGCGACCGACTGCCTCTGTGGAGATGCCGAAGGAACGGCGGTGTCTGGAAGCCGGAGTATCGACTCTACCCTCTTCTCGTTCCAAATTTTATCTTGCTTCCGGTCGCTCTTGGTATCTTTGGATCTGCGCTACAGTATCATCTGCACTACATGGTCATTGCTTTTGCTGTGGCACTGCAGAACGTGGTGGAAATCAGTCTGGTGCCCGTGGTCTTCAACTATGTTTGCGAGAGCTTCACCTCGTACTCGCAAGAGGTCGCAACCGCACTCAACTTCTATCGATTGATCCTGGGATTGACGGTCACATTCTACATAAACCCATGGGTCGCTGCTGTTGGACCAGGTTGGACCTTCGGCATGAGTAAGTTGGATGACGTCCGAACATTTGGATCCCTACTGACACATTGCAGTGGCATTTTTTGCCATAATTGGTTTCTCCTTTACTGTTATGCTTGCATGGAAGGGACCCACGATCCGCAGATTGTCTCTTCAACGATTTCAACGTTCAGAAGAAGGCGATTCATTGTTCGCTGATACATCTTCCCATGCCTGAGCGATGTCATGATGCGACGGTCGCTATTTGCAAGCAGCTTGTTCGATAATCGTATGAATCGCTGTCCACGATCAGACCACTGGTATCCGATTCGAACAAGACACAATCGCTCACAAAGACAAATGAAAGTAGTCTTTAGTAGCCGTCCTACGAAGCAAACACGAGCGATCCAATATCTCGACTAACGCCATGCCAGCACTGCCACCGTAGTGAAGGCAACAAAGGCGGGTTCCACAAAGTGCCATACGGCTCCAGAGCGTCACACGAAGGGAGCAGAGTCGTCGCCGGTATTATCGACGCCAAATGCATCAGCGCGAAGGCGCCTTCCAGCTGCTCTTTCGCTTGCATCTTTCTTGAACAAGTCTTTGAGATATTCTCGGAAGTCCTGCGACATCTTGACCGTGGTCCTATGTGCTCGGGCTCAACAAAGATGATGCCTTCAACATGCTTCTTCTTGCCTTCTACTTCTGCCAAGGCGACAGCAGTCTGGAATGCTAATACTGGTCAGCATCAAGTGTGGGCTGCTTTCTCCAATTGACTCACCGCTGCGGATCTGCCTGGCATTCCACTTTAGTCCCAACAAAACAGCGTCCGTCCTCACATAGTCGCGGGTACGTTGCGGCACTGTCATGACATTATACTTGTCCTTCTCGAGCTTTCGAAAAAAGCGTTCCCAAATTTCTCTCCTTTGTGCCGGTGTAAAATCCGCGTAGTAGATTGGCACATCGATTCTTGAAAAGAAAGCTTCGTCAAAAGTGCCTATGCGATTCGTCGTCAGGAACAGTATGCCGCGATAGTATTCCAGTTTGCGAAGGAAGCCTGCAACAAGATTGTTTCGCTTCAAATCTGTCATTCTTCGCTCTTCCATATATACGTCAGCTTCGTCGATGAGCAAGATGGCACCCCAATGCGTGGCTAGTTTGAACCAGTACTGCAGATTCTTCTCAGCTTCGACTGGATCGATGCCGATGTCAGCGCAGGTCAGTGCGATTAAAGGGCGCTTTGCTTCCTCCGCAACGCATTCTATAAATGGTCAGTAGACGTCTAAACCTGCTGTTTAGTACCACATACCAGCAGTGTAGGTCTTCCCGACCCCAGGTCTGCCGTGCAGAAGTATTACAAGGCCTTCACCCTTTCCAGGAACAAAATCTGCAGCCCATGGCATATCGGACCCAGCACGTGTGTACTTCTCTGCGAGATCCTCCAATAGCGTACGTGTCGATGACTCGATCACAAGGGAGTTGATCATGTCTGTGCGCCAGACGATATCAGAAAATCCATCGACGTGCAACTTTTCTGGAGGCGCACGGTCAGCATATGTACAACATCTCGAGGGATTTCAAGAGACTGACTCCATTCCCGATCTTTGAATAAGAATGCTGGCAGGGTGTTGGTGCAGATCATCCTCTGGTGGTCGGACAGTGACTGCTGTTTGAGTGGGTTGATCTTGGAGTATCCTGAAAAGGTTTGTTTGCTCCGAGCCCATTCCTGCCGGATCATTTCACATCGCGAGCACGAACAGCGGGGAGTCACCGTGGTCAAGTGTTCCGTGTCGGTAGTAAGAAATTTGAAGTCCACCATCCTGCTATACTCGCCCATGTCTAACATGACGTGGCCCGAGTGCTGGCAAATCCATTAGTCCCTGACGCTTGATCATGAGTATGGGAGTCTTACATGGAATTTTGGCCGGCCTGTGGTGTAGCCATCGAACTTTGCGCACTTTGCACCCTTTAAGAAGTCGAAGAACTTCTTCCCACGAGCCTGCAGATACTGTGCGTGTTCCTTGTGACTTGACTTGTGCCTAGAAGCTGTCATGTACTCGCAGGGAAAGCAGTTTAGCGATGCGATCTCTCTCTCACCAGAAAAAGGCTCAATTGTCTCCGTCTCGTATTCTGTAGGCCCGACCTCGTCGTTGTCGCAGTCGAGGAACCAGAGAGATAGCGTTATTTCCGCTTCATATGAGCAAGAGACCTTGCCGACGACCGCAGCATTATATTCGCCATCGCCATTCTGATCCCAGTAGACGGTCATTCCAGGCTTGAAAAGTGCCCACAGCATGGAGTGTGTACAAAGCGGAACACTAGCTTGTCGCCTCTGCTCTTCTGCGTGCAGCTCCTTGTCGTAACGGTCGAAAACAATTTTCAAGAGCGTGCTCACATCCTCGAAGTTATCCGCTATCGCGATACAATCATCTGGCACAACGGTGCCCGGCTTGAACTGATCGCGGTATGATTCGAGTTGCTTGCGGTGGTGCTGGACAATAAGAAATGGCTCGAGCATGCTCACATAGCTCCCCGAGAAACGCGCATCGGGGTAGTACCCAACCACGGTCTGCAACGCATGGATTGCAGCTCGTGAATGAATCAGTATCTCATCAGATCCTCGCGAATGCTTCTTTGGCCTGTTACTCCCAGCCCCACCCTCGTTGCCAGGTTTCTTCACTGGTTCAGCACCCCAAAAGTGCTGGATCACTTCGAACCTTGGCAGCTCAGCGTCGTCAGGACCAGCCCAAGGGTCATCCACATCCTCTACGTGTATGACCTCGTTGGTGAGCACGTTGCTGTAGTGACGGCGATAGATCACGTCCTTGCGTCGTGCATGCTCCGGCTGGGTCGACGCCGTGACTCCATTTTCAAGTCCCTCGGTGGGAGGGGAATCGTGTTGTTGCATTGCAATATCGACCAAGGTGCAAGAGGATCACGATACGGCATCCGTCTGTAGTGCGGTCTCAACCCTTCTAGGATACAAGTGTAGTCCTGTCAGAACGTGCTTCACGTCCACGCAGAGCTTATATTGTGTGTTGCGACGTCTCCTCTCAGAGTGCTCGACGTCTTGCAGCAAATATGCCAGCAGATATTGCCATGCAACCACCAGGCTGCAGCTCAGCGAGCTGACGCTCCCAGGCAGGCAAAGCGCAGCTTCATGGGCAGCGCATGCAGCTTGCTCTGACCAGCGTCATGCATTGCTGCATGCCAGGAAAATTGGGCGTGGAAGGCCTCCACATAACACCAACCCTCGCCAAGAAGAGTCTAATTGAAACATGGCCTTTGTAGAGCTGCATGCTCGCAAAAAGCGTCGACATGGCCAAGTGAGCTTGCAAGTTGGACGACAAGCGAGCACTGTTGTAAGAATCTGAAGACTTGTGGATCGCTTCAATATGCGCCGTGGCTGATTACTTGCTTTAACGAGGCAACCCAAATCCTTCTCCAGCTATCCCGCCTGAGCTTGGAACGACGATGCACATCTACAATTTATGCTGAAGCAGCTGTCAGTACGAGGCATCCATCAGGCTTTGTACCAAGGTCTGCTCAAATAAGCCCGGCCGTAAAAGTATGAGGCCTGGTCTGATTGAGCTTGGTTGGGGTGCCAGAGCACCAATTCGACTAGGAGACATTGCAGACAGTATAAATCTACCGTATATTGCTGGACCGTGATCAGCCTCGTCAGGAGCCAGTGCAAGCGTGTCGTGGGCAGTGCAGGATCGTCGTCTGCTATGCTACCCACACTTATGGACTCACCGCCGGCCTTAGCAGCAAAGCCTGCGCATCTAGACATCATGCGGGAGTATGGCAAGCGCTTGGAATCGCATGCGGAACAAGGAGATGCCAACGGGCGTCTGCTCAACCAGGCGGTCAGGCAAGCGATTGTGGACGAGGACTTGAGCACCAATGAGTACGGGCTGGTCTATACCAGGTCCATGAAGCTGGCGAGAATGCTGATCGATTACAGACAATCATATTGGCGCTCCAAGCTGGATCAAAAGACCGAACAGCTCGAATGCGCGCGGAGAAAGCTCTTCGGCTTACTCACGCCAGCCCAGCAACACCAGCTTCGACAAGCAAGCGAGGGATCCCAGAGCATGATGGCCATCGTGGAGGAGACTACCTTCCACTGGGCTGTCAGGTCGCGTCAAAAGGGCATCTCCACATCTCTCAAAGAAGGTCTCAGGAAATGCTGTTCTGATTTGGATCAGTACGAGGCTCTTTTCAGTATTGTGCCTGATGGAAATGAGTACGTGGCGATCGCTTTTGGAACAATCAAAGTACTGCTCAAGGTAAGCTACATCCTCAACAAGTCTTGGAGGCATGTATTGAGCTTCGTAGGCAGCAGCGAACTACCAGATGGTGGCGGTAGGACTGCCACGTCTAGTAGAAGACGTGAACGCTATGACAAGGCTGATCTCGCGCCATCGCAAGGGGACGCGGGAGTTAGATGCGGACACTGTGGTCGTGACCTACGAGTTCGCGACTCGCCTCTTTGAGTTGTGGGCGAAAGTCCTTGACGTGCAGCGCTAAGAGCTACAGACGCTTGCTCAAGTCCTTCAGGAAGGACTGCTATACGGCGTTCAAGGATGACCTTGAGGAGCTGCGAACGTGGTATGGGCACCTCAACGACCGAGTCACCCACCAAAAACTAGACGAATTCGGTAGAGTCCTCCGGATCGGTATAGGGTACTATCGGCAAGCTGGCGCAGAAGATCAGGTCGAACGGCTTGAGCAAGATGCCCAGTTGCTGCAAAGTAATGTCACTCCAAGCTTAGAAGAAACCTTGTGCAAAGGTTTCGCGCACAACTACTCCAGAATCGGACGAAGCGGTGTGTCAGTTCTTCAGGCGACCGTTGACCAAGTACAGGAGCAAGGGCAACAAGGCGGCCTCCGTGCGGAGGAGACGCTAATGAAACACCAAGGCAAGTCCACAGAATGACAGAAGATAGACCGAACAATTGCACTGACTGATCGCCAGAGCCGCATGCTCCAGCTCGACAGGAGAACCAGCTCACTACACCCTTAGGCGCGCGGGTCGTTCGTCCTGTGCAGACCTACGAGGAAGTGAAGGCGCCTCAGACCAGAGCGCAAGTCCAGGACTACTCCATGAAGATCGAAGACTGGTATCCGCCAGGCCAAAATGTCCTCTACCTAGAAATGGCGGAGCAACCAGAGATGGACGAGGCCATTGGGCAGCAGCTGACCTCTTTTGTCTCGCCCGCCGAATCGCGCTGGTTGTACTTGGAAATTCAAGATATGGCCGGGAGTGACGTCGCGATGAGCACTTATATTGCCCACACAGCCGTATCGGCAGCCAATCGAGCCAACTATCCCACAGTCTCGTACTTTTGCTACAGATATACAGGGCAGGTAGCTGACGGGAGATGCGCGGAAACGATCGGCCTTTGCGAACTCATGGCTTCGGTGGTGCGCCAACTCATTGCACTCTTGCCAGATGAGCTTCCGGAGACTGCGCCGTCTCTTGGTGAAGAAAGATTTGAGGTGCTGGATGGCACACTGAGAACCTGGAGTCATATGCTGGGCCTCGTTCAAGACTTACTGCCCTTGGTAGGTTCGCCACTTTTGGTCGTGTTGGATGGTCTGGAATGGTTGAACCACAGCCATACAGAAGCCAAGATCCGCGGACTCCTCGCCATAATCCGCGAACATTCGGAAAACACGAGTTTTGTATGTAAGGTACTGTTGACTGCTGCGAGTCGCGCTCGTGCAGTGCTATCATCGGTACGCCCTCATGAGTGCATTGAGCTGGACGAGGCAGAGATGGATCTGAGAGCTTCGCAGCTAGAACTCTGCGATATCTAATGCCTCATTCTGAGGCGAAGATAGGCAAGCCTGCAGGTACGGCCCAGTGATCTTGCCTCATCTGAGGAGTGCCATTATCATCTTGACTCAGTGCTCCTATGATGGCCTTGGCATTCATGTCCAGTTTTAGGCACTAATTTCTGCCAGCAAGTTGCTGATGTTGGGTGTGACCATTGCATCGATTCAGCCTCATGCATAACTTCAATCTGTGCGTTGACTTGCTCATGTGCGGGCATAGCTTCATTTGGAGCTATTCCCGTGAAGATGGGCCTTCGTGGGCTGAAGCTAGAAATGCATGGTACGCGACTTCGAGTATGTCGCATGAATGCAGCCGGTCCTTCTCCTTTCTTCCCTTCCACTGCACGGGCCACGTCGAAATTGTTGGTCTGTGCATCGTTTGAGTGGGGCAGATGAGACCCATCACTCGTCGATTCTCTCTCATGCGCTTTGCCTCACACACCAAGATATAACACGACCGCTTAGCCGTGGCAATCGGTAGCATTGATATCTTGATGCACCTTATACTCACGGTTTGGTGAGTGAAGCTACTCGGCCTGTTCTTGTTGTGCACGGGGGCATTAATCGAAAGCTGAGAAGCTCTCAGTGCGGAGCGTACATACCGACACCAAACATTTGGCACCCACTTCACCGGTAAAGATCATCCTTGAGGATGTGCATTTGCATAACGACAATTGAGTATCACAGTTCGTACTCCTCACATCTGGACGACATACCATCCAAGTCCGACTAGAACCATGTCCAAGCCGGCTTCCACCACTAGCGAGGAAGCAGGTCCTCTGAACCTCCTCCGACCATTGCTTCTCTTGTCCTATTCAGCCTACTATATTATTCCCACTATCCTCGACTCAATACTAAGCTTCAATCTAGCAGTGCTCACGTCGTTCTCGGAGTTTCAGGAAGCCTGGTTCGCGCGCTTCTGGGCTTGGTTCGGTCCCAGGTCTCGAGACAATGCTGCTGGCTCGGTCTTGCCTCTGCTTCAGAACAGCGCGAAAGGCGTGTGCCTGGATATAGGTCCCGGAAATGGGCAGTGGCTCTATCTCTTCTCTAGGGCTAACAACAAAGATATCACGAAAATCTATGGCGTTGAGCCTAATCGCGGGATGCATAAGCAGCTGCAGGAGAACGCGGTCAAGGCTGGACTGGGTGATATCTACGAGATCATCGGGTGTGGCGCCGAGGAGCTGGAGAAGAAGGGTGGGCTGCAGAAGGAAAGCATTGACACTATCATCACAGTACAGTGTCTTTGCTCCATCCCTACTCCGGAGCTGATCATCAATAATCTATTCCCGCTTCTGAAGCCTGGTGGCAAATGGCTGGTCTTTGAGCACATCCGTACGAAGTACCAGGGCGAGTTCACTGCATACTGGCAGCGTAAGTTGTTACCATCAATAGTCATGCTGCTTTTGCTAACACAAATGACAGAGGCCATCAACATCGTATGGCCGCATTTCTTCAATGGTTGCGACATCACCCGGCCGACCGACGAGTGGCTACTCAAAGCAGGCAACGGTGGTTGGGAGAGTGTCGATTTGCGGCCGGGTGCTGGTGAGGGCAGATGGGACACTGTAAGCACTCATTTATTCGGGCAAGCTGCCACTGTACCTTGTGCTCGAAATTGACCTGACCTGATAGGTGCCGCACACGATTGGAACGCTCACCAAAAGGAAGTAGTGCTCGCTTTGCTGCTGTGCTTTACACAGCATATCATAGGGGCACTGCTATGGATGACTGAACCCCGAAATCCCCCTGTCGTTGACGTATGGGGCATCCCGGATACGGTGCACATGGATGTAAGCTGCAAAGAGCAGCTATGTGAAACGCGGCGAAAGCCTGATGGAACGGCTATACGGCAAATTATGTTTGAATGGATACGCAGCCACGACTGTCAAGCACGAGGCACATGATCGTACTCATCTGCAGAAATGCTCGCCCATGTTGCAGTGGTCTGAGGGCCGCCTGATGAGGACAGATTCGGCGAAGGCGTACCATGCGCATTGTATGCATTCAACTCAATGTGGCGCCAAAGCACGTCATGCGGCAGTATCCTCCAAGCGATTCCACTCATTTCATGTCGCAACGTGGCAGAACCGTGGTTTCGTTTGAGGTTGGGGGAGCGAAGAGACTCCGTACCGCATGAGAGAGCGAGAAGACAAGAAGGCAATCTTTGAATGCATCCTCGTGTAGCATCAAGCCCCGGCAGGTATGAGTAGAAGTGTTACACAATTCATGCAGTCATGCACGATTTGGTTAGTTGCGCCAAATTGCACTTTCATGCATACGGTGTTCACTAAGTTCAATCTCAATGGTATGGACTTGCAGAGACCATTGTTTTGATCGTGACCACCGCCAATACCTATAGAACGCGGTCTCATGAATCGCAGTCAAACCAACACGAGCGCTAATCATCTATATTGCACGTGCCTCGGCTTCACGTGTGTGCGGCATACACTGGCCAATGACACAGGTCGAATTGCTCGGAGCTAGGGCCGTCGCGTGCGCGCCGTCTGACTCTTCAGATTTCCATTGATCAAGTGCGTGATACAAGCATTCGGAAGACATTGACAACTTCGAGTAGTTCCAAACATTGCTCAGACCGATCGACAATGCGAGTCACTGTGCCCCGAGCAAAGCACCTCCCATCGTATAACGACACCTGACAACACTATTGAACACACCGGTCGAACCGGAGCCATTGGACCCTCGTCAGACCCGCTAAGCACCCCATCCCACGGCCGGGTACCTTAGCCCATAAGCACGGCTGCCAAGTGGGTGGGTGAGCATTGTTACTAGTTGCGCTTTGCGACGGCACAACGATTTTCTGGGAACTCTGGAACCTCCAACATGATAGCATGATGAATAATCCTAGCGACTTAGGCGTTCAGACCGCGCATTATGCCACCGACAGTACTCCACCGACTACCGGTGCGCCTCCAGCTGTTCAACACCAAAGAACGTATCAAGCCTGTATCCCTTGTCGTAGACGCAAGGTGAGATGCGACCTCGGATCCGTCGACAATCCACATGACCCGCCGTGCGTGAGATGCAGGCGCGAATCGAAGGAGTGTTACTTCTCAGCAACCAGGCGCAAGAAGAAGTCCGGGCCCGGCGGCGAGGGCGCGGATGACGAGGAGGGCGACGAAGTCTATGAGATCAAGGCTGGCAAGAAGAGGTTGAGGGCATCGCAGAGCATTGAGGTCGATGGTGCTGGCGATCCAGACGAGTATGAAGACGAGCCTCGCACGCCTGGTGGCAGTATAGGGAGATCACAACCGCTCCGGCGTCCGCAGCCCGCGAAGCCCAAGCAATACACCGAGGAAGACCACAAAGCGTCGGAGCAAGTGCACTCCTTACTTCAATCGTCCACCCTCAACGGCGGCCATGATGCATTGAACACGATGGCTGCTGCAGTCAGCATGGTCGACATGAGGCACTCCAGAGCTCTCGGCGGCGTTCAGGTCCACCCGAACTTCAACGGCATATCGCCGACGTCGATGTCTACTGCAGCCAGCCCGGCTATCGACAGGCTGATTTATCCAAATGTCGGGGCCAATATGCCAGGCACACAGTCCCAAGACGAAGCGTGGAAAGCCAACCTCAGCCAGTATCCCGGCATTGGTGTAGCTGCTGAGCTACTCAAGACGCCCCAGGATCTTGAGAATTACAATTCGGCGCTCAAAGCTTGGTCTCGCTTCCGCTTTGTGCGTGCTGGATGGTTCACAGCTGCTGAAGGCGCGGCTTTTGTGGTATATTTCTACAAATACCTCAATCCGCTCACGCCGGTGTGCCTGCCCGACTATCAGGCGTTCGAACTGCACGAACGTCTGCTCACACAGGAGCCTATGCTGGCAGTGACCATCCTACTTGTGTCGTCACGCCACATGAGGATGGACGGCGCCGGCGCAACTTCCCGTCCATATGCTATCCACGAGAAGCTTTGGAAGTACCTGCAAGGCATGATCGACCGTGTCGTCTGGGGCCAAGAGCAATTTGGTGGTGGATTCTGCGGCGCAGGCGCCCAGGTACCTCCAGATTCCATGCCAGCCAGCGATATCAATCCTCTCAACCGCAGAGGTCTCCGAACGCTTGGGACTCTGGAGTCGCTTGTGCTTCTCACAGAGTGGCATCCGCGCGCGATGCATTTTCCACCCGAGGACAGCGACGAGGAGCTCATGGTGCCCGATCAACCCATTAGCACACCTGGGCTTTTCGACGCAGAGAGTGGCAAAGGCATTGGAGGGCAGCGCATGGATGCTTGGCTGGAGCCTTGCTGGCGTAGCGACCGTATGTGCTGGATGCTGCTTGGTATGGCCATGAGTCTAGCATTCGAGATCGGTGTATTCGATGACTCAGCCTGGGAGCGCCATTTTCGAGCGACGAACGGCGAGCCGCTAGATGCATCGGGTCTGGATCAATACAACAAGCGTCGCTCGAATGTGAAAGACATCTTGCTGGTCTACGTTACTTCGACTAGCGGCCGCCTCGGCCTGACATCGATGTTACCCGCAGAATACAGCAAGCCAGAGGACAGCCAGACCATGAAAAAGCCGACCGGCCAACTCGAGAGCATTAAGGATGTGACCTTGTACTTTTGGCTTCGAATGGCCCACCTGATTCGTTTGGGTAACACCGACATCTTCAGAAACAAGAAGTTCACACGCGATCTGATCAAGACACTGCGATACAGAGACGCCATTGATACTATACAAGCACCGATGCTTCAGTGGCGCAAAGACTTCGACAACGCCGGACGTTTGATCCCGCCACACATGCGCTGCATCCTGCAGATTGAGTACGAGTACTGCAACGTGTACGTCAATGCACTTGCGCTGCAAGCATTCGCTGAGAGATGTAACACCGATCACATGCCCGAGGTACTGGACCCACCTATTGAGATGGCAAGACAGGTATCGCACGGACTCAAGCAAGATCCGACACCCATCGCGCCGCAGACACTTCAGCGGATGATGGGACCAGACCGACGTTACTTTGCGAACGTGCGGTCATCAGCTGTAGCGCTTCTAAGGATCGTGGTCGACGGTCTGACACCTGGAGAATATCTCAGGCACGCACCAGTCCGCACATACTTCCGCATCATCTCTGTGGCAATTATGCTGCTCAAGGTATGTAGTTGTGTCCTAGGGCTATACTTATCTGGCGTATTTACTGACTCCCACTTGTAGTCATTTACACTGGGTGCGAGCGAGACTGAAGTGGCCGAAAGTCTGTCATTGCTCGAGAAAACGGTGGAGGCGCTCAAATCCTGCATTGTTGATGATGTGCATGTCGCTGCTAGATTCGCAGAGCTGCTTTCTAAGCTTACCGAAGGCCTGAAGCCTCGTCTCATTCGCATCAGTGGTGGCCACAGCCGAAGCCGCGGCGTCAGCAGCCAGAATACACCCGCGCCTCCGCAGCTGAACATGGCCAATCAGGCACTACAAGCTCACCAGCAGCAACGTACGCTGCAGCAGGCTACTCCTGGTGCGAGCATGCACGCACAACCCCAGTATCACCAACCTCAGTGGACCTACAATAGCAACTACCTCACATCGAGCAGCAGGAGCAGCATGGCGCCGAACAATCCATTGCTTGGTGTCACGAACAACACGTATGACTTGGCAGACAACGACGTCTCCGTCATGCCACCACCATCGTACAATTTCTCGCCGACGACAGCCAATAGAGGCACAAATGGTGCTACCACCAATGGCGCAGTCGGCTCAGGTTATTACGATGCGCACAACGGAGAGTGGGCCGGCAATAATGATGATTGGCTGGCTTTCGCACTGGATCCGCTCATCAACGTACACGGCGAAGTGGACTCTAGCATGCTTGGCCCAAGCATCGGCGGCAACGACATGCTGGAGCTGCTGATGCGCGACGCTGGCGGGCATCAGAATGGGTTCTAGGAAATCATCTGGAGGCGACGTGCACGGTGTTTGCCACTACAATGCTTCTCTTCTTGTTTCAGTATGATCATGGGAACGGCGTTAGCAGCGGCATTGCATCGGGAGAGGGTCTTACGACAGGGCATTTGGCGCAATTTAGTGCGTCTGCGACGAAATGGGCATTGATGATTCCATGATTCATGATTATAGATACGAGCACTTGCTCCTTACGGCTGGATGATGTGATTAGACCTTTCCTGGCACAAGATATCCTTGTGAGCGTGCCCGCAGCCGCTCATAGCGTGTATTTATACCTGTAAAGATGTGCTGTACACCAATTTCACATTCTCGCGCTGTCCAGAAGACCACACGCGAGAGTCGCGGCGTGAAGTCTGTCATTCTGAACCCGCTCTCTAGGCTTCTCATTTGCTATTCACCGTATAAGTAGAAGCCAGCCGTTCCATCAGATGATCCCTAGCAGTTATGAGCTGTCCATTCTTGGCTAAACGCTCCCTTGGTCTCGCTACATGGCTCTTCACCAGATCACTCGGCACCGGCTCGAGCAATGCATCATCGAGCGGATGGCAGAAGTATGCTATCGAGTAGCGGTCGCCACCGCCGTTCTTCGGAAAGATGACTCTGTGAACTGTTGACTTCAAGAGTCCACAGGTCCAGTCATCCAGAAGGTCTCCAATGTTGACCAGAATCGCATCGGTCGGCGTCACTGGCGCCCAGTCTCCGCTCGGCGTCTTGATCTCCAAGCCTGGCTGTCCCAATTGTTGGAAAAGAAGCGTGATAGATCCATAGTCGCTGTGGGCACCTGCCCGGATATCGATGCCGTCTTCTATTTCAGCCTTGGGATAGTAGAGCAGCCGGAAGACCGTACCAGATACGCCTTTTGATCGATCGTGGCGTGAGCTAAACCAGTTTTGTGGGATTTGAAGTGAGGTTGCAAAAAGCTCCAGAATCCGTTGGCAGAGATTGTGGCATTTTGATTCAAATGCCAGAAGGGTCTCCGTGTGTGGGAGGAGGGTCTTGGGGATTGGTTGCTGGAATTGACCATCTATGGGCTCGCCAATGTTGAAGGCCTCCTTCACATCTGGTCTCTTCTGCGTAGCTGGATCGAGCTTTTCGATCCCTTGACCTAGCCAGCCGTGATTCTTGCCAGCTTTGTTGGAGCTTATGTATACTTCTTCTTTGATCTCTGTGGGTGCTGAGAAGAACTCCTGGCTGAGCTGAAACATTCGCTGGATGTCGTCATGGTCGATACCAGTGTCCTTGTTCTCTGATCATGCGCCTCAGCTTCGGCGCTCGAATGAATGGAAGTCGTAGTCTGAACGTCTGTCGCTCTTACCTATATATACGAAACCATACTTCGCGGCCGCATCAAGCAGTTGCTGTGAAGCCTTTGGATTAGTCGGTCGAATATCTACGACTGGCACCGCGGCATCATTTCGCTCTCTCGCCGCCATGTGTTTGAGCTGGAGTTCATGCAAAATTGCCATGTGGTAGTGCAAGTCGATGTTTAGGTCTAGGGAATGGAGCAGCTTGACGCGAACATTTATCGGGACGACTCGATGCGGCTTTGGCCCGCGTCAATATCAACCAATAGACCACTTTTGTCCAAAGAGGACGCACAAGATCAATCGGTTTGCACAGGTGCTCTAACAATGTACTCTGATGCACGGTAAATCGATTACTGTCATTTATTGGTGACCATGACGGCTTTGAGACAGCGGCACAATGGTTATCCTGCAACTCTCGCTTACTTGGCCGAACGATCTACCTATCTCGAGATGATCACTGCCTATCTTGCTTGGACCGCTACGTGATAGAATAGATCGCTTCAAAGCGTGTCCTCGCAATGCGCTGGTTTCTACCTCGATATTCCTCCGTCTGCCTTCCTGCTCTAATTTCGACAGCGATATGGAAGAGAAGCTCCCGGATGTCGTCGATGATTCTCCACCCAATGACGGAGATCTCGACCATGACCATGCTCACGCTTACAGGGTCAATGCAGAGGACGATGTGCGTGTGCGGCGCAAGATCGACATGGTGGTGCTACCGATGGTGTGTCCCTAGGATTCAGGTTGGCAGTGAGCTCTGGCTGACTATCCCAGATGTGCATAGTTTGTGAGCAGCAGACATGGAAAGTGTTCAGATCGAGCCACTTACCCAACAACAGTCTTCACACAATATCTCGACAAGCAATCGTTGTCATACGCATCCGTTTACGGCCTTCTAACAGATCTGAATCTTACAGACTCTCAATACTCATGGCTAACATCCTGCTTCTACCTTTCGCAACTCGTCTCGGAATGGCCCTTTGTCTACCTGATGAGTCGCCTACCTCTGGCCAAGTTTGTCGGGACAACAATCGTGATATGGGGTATCATCTGCATGTGTCTCGCTGCACCACACAATTTTGCCGGATTTGCCTCTGTGCGATGCTTGCTCGGTTTCGCTGAGGGTGCCGTCTCGCCCGCGTTTATCACGATTACGAGCATCTGGTACCGCAAGGAGGAGCACCCGCTGCGTGTGGGCATGTACGTAAACTCATCCTCGCAACCCTATGTGAGACACACATGAGTTCTAACGATCACTTTTAGGTGGGTGACTTGCAATGGCCTCGCGCAGATTGTGGGAGCTTTGATGATGTATGGTATTGGCGAATACAACAATCTCGCCATAGCCGCGTGGAGAGTGATGTTCCTGGTGTGTGGTGGAGTCACCATCTTTGCGGGCATTGTGTTCTTCCTTGCAATGCCAGCCGGTCCTGAAAGCGCTTGGTTCTTAGATCTTGAGGACAGAAAGATCGCGGCAATGCGCCTGGCTAGTGAGCATGACGGAGGCGACAAGACCACTTTCTCCATGCAACAATTCCAAGAAGCCCTCACGGACCAGAAAACATTCTTGGTGTTCATGTTTGGGTAAGTCAAATGCAACAACGCGCCTATTATCTTTCCGGCATTGACTGACCTCGCAGCTTGCTCGTGACGATGTGTTCGCCGGTGCTGACCTTCGCCTCACTAATCATTAAAGGCCTTGGCTACACTGGCGGAGAGACTCTATTGTACGGCTTGCCTTCCGGGGCGATTCAGATCATATTTATCTGGATCGGAGTGGCAGGTTGCTGGTTCTATCCGAACAAGCGCTGCCTGCTCGTGCTGCTGCTATCTGTTGTGCCATTGGTCGGATGCATACTGCTCGTCGTGCTGCCTGAATCTGCAGGCTGGGGCAAGATTGTAGCGTCGTGGTTGGCATCGGTGATCAGCAGCCAGTTCAGTATCCTTATGTCGCTGTCAGCATCGAATGTGCGAGGCAATACCAAGAAAGCAGTGAGTGGATTTCTCTGACGGGTTCGGTTAATCACTGACAATGCTGCGCTGCAGTTCGCCAATGCCGCGTTCTTTGTCGGCTACAGCACTGGTTGCGTAGCGGCTCCTCAACTCTGGACAGCACCTCCTCGCTACCTCGATGGTGTCATATGTGCTCTGGTTGATTGGGGTTTGGTCTATATTTTCATACCTTACTACTGGTGGGTATGCAGACGGGACAACAGAAAACGAGATCAAGTCCAGGGTCCGGGTATGGGAGCATTCGTTGCTGGTGCTGATATAACAGACAAGGAGGACAGAGCTTTCAGATATACGACTTGAATTGAGACACAGACAGTGCGTGATATGCAAGTCCAGGCTGCGGCAAATGATAAGCACGTAGGTCCGTCACACGCTTGCATCAAGCTCAGCTTGCAGCTGCTGCTCCACCGCTAGGCTTGATTCGGTTGGAGAATTGTCGTCTTTTCGCGTTGGTGTCTTCCCTCTAGAGCTGTCAGACGCTTTATCAGGCGCGTTCCTGGCATCGATCTGCCGCAGCCAGGACGGCGTCCAACTTTCATTTTCTTGAGCATCACGGGCAGTCCCAGGTGCTTCGGAAGGCAGATAGTACAGTGGGCGCTGCGTCTGCTGAGGCTGGAAGGATGGCGCATCAAATTGGGACGGTCGTCCAGGCAGTGGAAGTCCGTGCAGCGCAGCAGACGGTGCTCGACCTTTATCTACGGGCAAACGTGCTGGGGTTTGGTCGTTTGAGTGTGATCGAGGGTTGCATGAGGGGGCACGCGCACCGCCAGGCTGTACGACGGCTGGCGGTCGGGTCGGTGCCACGTACATGACAATGCCTTGGGCACCAGACGGGCTCGATTGGCTATTCGGTGCAAGAGCTTCGCCTGAAAATGTTGAGTGGCCACTCACACTAGCAGCGGACCATTTGAGACCTGCTGCGCTGCGTGCAGCCGCGTGCGACACTGCCACAGCTGGACGTTTTGGCTGCGGTGACTCTTCTGGCATCTGATACCCTGAAGGTACATATCTGGATCTCTGCAACGTCTTCCATGGGATGCCGGGAGACGGTGCCACGATATGAACGCCTTCTGCGATATTGCTCGTCAGTGATGCGGCACCCAGCTCTTCGCCAGCCTCGTTTGTCCGTTTATGTTGCATTGCTTCTAGGACCGGCAATGCAATAGGGAGAGCTGAAGGTATACTCTCGCAGATTGCAGCCAGTGCCTTCATAAGACCTTGGGGCGTAGTCGAGTTGATCAGTTCCTGACATCGTTTCTGTTCGTTTTCTTCAGCAGTTGGCTCCTCAACCACAGTCTTGAGCACGACATCTTTGTTGTGCTGCCTCCACTTCTGAGCAACATTGGCGACGTCTTGCTTAGTAATGAATTGTGCCTGGCTCGTCACTTCACCATACTTCTCATGAAGCCAATTCGCGACCGCCGAGAACGAGTAGCCTTCCTCGACCTTGTTTTGCGCAAAGTACATGATGCCATCCGAGTGTTTATACTTGTCCAGTTGCTCCAGATCATGGTTGTGGCTTTTGTCCCAAGTGCGGTCCGTCCGGCGAAGATAAAGCCATTCTGGCAGGCATTTACATGCACCAAAACCGATGTGGTGGTTCTCCTCGGTATCGGCATGCTTTGTGTAGTGGACTACTGTCAACTTCAATGGACATGCCTCCTGTCCTTCTCTTTCAACAGTGATAGGTGGATGGTCAGTAATGTCTAAGACAAGAGTGTGCGCTGTTACTTATCAGACTTACAGCATCTGCTTCTTCGACACCCTCAGGCGGCTGCCTTTTTCACGCTCAGGTCTCGCGCGAGGCACGGTACGCCTTTTCTGCCTGCATTCCCATACCTCGGTACTTGTGCCGTTGTCATTCTCTTCTTTACTCACAGACCGATGCCATACATTCGACATGTGCGGCCAATAGTCGGCAATTTGCTGGCTGTTCAGCAGGACAGGCTCCTTGACCTGAAACAATTTATGTCTGATTTCCTCAAGCTTCTCTGGCACAGGGTTGTACTTGACTTTCATGTTTGAGTAATGCAAGTGCGCTCCTATGACTGGCGGTAGACTGATTTGTGGCCGAGCGAAGCTGTCCTGTAAGCCCGCGGCTGTCATTGCCCATCGGCCCACCGGAGCTGGAGGTGCAGGTCTTCCATCGCTTGGTGATTCCTGCTGGTCTTCTGTCTGCTGCGGTATCCACTCCAGAACGGCTCCAGTCTGGGCGGCAGGTTCGGAGTCGGTCTGAGGCCGTTGCTCGTCATTCCCTCTCAATGCCTGAATTTGCTCGGCGGATAGGAGGCCATTGCCGTGCTGATGCATGGATGGCTGTGAGCGCTCAGCACCAGATGTGGAGCGTTGATCATGATGTATGTTCGATCTGCGTCCGGATTGGTCGTTACGTCTGTTGCCCTCTGATAAGCGCGATCTCGTGTGGTCATGCTGAGGCGTGCTTTGAGCAGGTGATGCTTCGACTGTGCGTTTTCGCTTGTGTTGGGGACCCTGACGAGCATCTAAGCTCGAAGTGTTGGAGGTGGATGCAGCAAAATCCTCGTGAAGTGAATGTTGGCGAGCTGTGCTGGGATCAGAACGGCTTGTTTGTGGCAAAGAGGGCCTTCGCGTAGTTGAGCGAACTTGCTGAGTCGGCGGCCTTCCTAGGGGGATCTGAGACGGATTGATGCTTTGAGTCACCTCGGAGGATGTAGAAGCCGCGTTGCCGCCTGTCTGGTGCGTCGGTTGATACTGACCTGGAGCAACGCTACTCGAGTTACCTCGATGGCTCTGATCGGTTGTTGGGTTGTTCCTTTGTCTGTGATAGCATACAGGTCCCTCATTACCCTGGTGCAAATGGCCGACGGAAGTATCAGTACTGTCCGGTCGAGAGCTTACCGTGGCATTTGGAGCAAGGTTCTGCTGGTTTGGTGTTGAGGAGATTTTTGCGCCGCTCGACTGATATGTACAAAAGTCGTTGCGATGATCAGCGGTCTGAGCAGAGGTCTGCGCGTAGCTCTGGTTCATTTTGGACTGCCTTCCTGGCGCGGTCGTGTATCCCGCATAGTCCTGGATCGTAGCATATCGGTGTCCAGAAGACTGTAGTGATGATTGAGATGGCCATTGCTGCCCATACGCGTTCGAAGTCGGAGCGGCTTGGCACCAATTTGTGCCATTGTCTGACGAATTCCAGGGTTCCACGTCTAATGGCCGAAAGGTGTAGCCAGACGAGCTGGCGTAGAAGTTGATATCATTTGCCATCCAAATCCCAGCCGTCGGAGTGGGTGTATCTAGATGCGTATCGCAGACAAGCGCGCCACGTTTTCGCGTCGCGCACGGACGCACAACCCTGCACAAATACAAGCGTCCTGTGGTTGCTTTGACATCTACCTTTCTCGTCTTGTCATCAACCGATGTCACAATCACAGTCACTTGGCTGACCTCTTGTGGCGTCAGGCTCCCCGACTAGTCAGACTGAACTGCTTACATATGCTTGGGAGAAGTCGGCATGTTTACGATGTTCCAGCTAGAGACCTGCGAAGGAGACCTATAACGATCTAATACCTGTTCGCCAAGATCACCGGCGTGTATGATTCAAGGTACGATGATTCAGATCGCAGTCTGATTGTCGTCCTGCCGTTTCTTATGTTGTGAAACTTGGAATGCTACTTAACACTACTCCTACTCAACCGCTCTTGCTCAAACGCTCATGCTCAGCCTTTAGGATAGTCGGGATCTCATCTACCAGCGAATTCGCTTTCGGTCGCCATCCAAGCGTCTTCACCGCCCTCTCGCCTTTGCCTCTCGAGTTGAGGCCCCAGCTAACTGCTTCAAATCCAGCGACCTCGAGCGCCCTATCCTTATCAAGCGGCTGCTTGTCAAGCTTTTTCTGCACGAGACCAAGGTCCTCTGCTTTCCGGCCAATTTGCTCGGAGAGCTCGCCCCATACGTGCTCGCCGGACTCGGTCAGAAAGTAGCCTTTGGCGCCCCACAGCTCTGGACTAGTATCCTTGGCCACAGCCTTCTCGACAAGCTTGACATATACGTCGCTGAGGTCATGAACGTGGATGTGATTCCATCTTGCCTTCCCTTGGCCGATGATCGGGATGAATTGCTCGGTGAGAATGAGCTTGGATAGCTCGTACACCTGACGACCGCGGCCGGAGACTGGACCTCTGCCGGTACCGTAGATGGTTGGTGGGCACACTATTGCTGTCTTCAAGACGTCAGAATGCTGTGTGCCCGCCTCTAGAACAATCTTATCCACGTTCCGATGGAAAGCGTCGTCTGGAAGGCCTGTCAACTCTTGGACGGCTGTCCAGTCGTTGTACTCTTTGTCGGACCATTCGCCTAGCTTGCCACTATTCGAGTCTGCGAAGGTCAGAATGCCGGTGCCGCCAGTGTGCAACCAAAATCCAGGGTTTTCCTTGCTATGGCCAGAAATGAGACCTTTGGCAATTGCCTTGGCTGCGCCTTCGTGGTCAGATGCGTCAGCGGCGTCTGTCGAGGAGATTAGTTCCATATTCTCAGAAAGAAATTGCTGGTCGGTATGCTTACGCAGAACAATGTCTGCTTTCGAAGCCTCCTCCGCTAAGATGTTCGAATCATCTAGGCTTCCAAGAACGATGCGCATTGACGGATAAGCCTTGCGAACAATGTCCGCCTTGTCCTGGCTTCGGACTAATGCAGCATACTCGTAGTCTGGATGTGCTTTGTACAGGTCGTAGGTAGCGTCGCCGGCAATATAGCCTGTGATGCCGGTACTTTGACGGTAAGCTTCAAAAGACCAGAGTTAGGAGTGAGAGGGAACCTTACATGAAAACTTTTGGTGCCATTCTGTCTTATTCAACGGACTTTATCAACAATGTCAAGACCACGCCAGAGACAACTCTTATTGAACATATCTGAACGCAGGATCGAAGGACTTGTCGCCAGCCCAAGTCGGATGCAAGTCCCGCTTCGAACGTCATAGCTGCTTGACCTTACTCACGAGTTTGTAATACCTCCACTTCCAAAACCAACGCCGACATCATTGCACTGCAAGTTGCAGCTGCATGTCTAAAGAGCTGGATATAGACATACTGGCTCATCGTCGTTGACCACTATGCAGCGCCATCTTCTTGCTCTGGTCTTAACGGCTGTACTGGTCTCCGGAAGTCACGACCAAAGCGTGCTTCAACACGATGTCACCAATATGCCCCCGCAAGTACGTGAGCATTGGATGAAAGTAGCTATATCCGCTCTCCACGAGCTCGTCTCACCTTGTCCGTTTGCGGCCTTCGGAACAGCCATAGTCAACCACAGCTCCACAACACCCCAAGGCGATCTTGTCTGCATCGGAGCAAACGCAATTCAGACCACGGGCAACCCGACTCTCCACGGAGAGATAGCAGGCATCAACAATTGCTCTTCCGTCCTCATAGATCCGGAAGGTTCTTTCCAGCTTTCTGCAGCAGAGGCATTAGAGGCGTACAAAGATCTGTCCTTGTATACGACAGCAGAGCCGTGTCCCATGTGCGCCAGCGCCATCAGATGGGCCGGCTTCAAGGAGTGCATTTTTGGAACTAGTATTCCAACGTTGATCGGTCTGGGCTGGAGTCAGATTGATCTATCAAGCGAGCATCTGTTTCGGCACAGTAATTCACTGGGGACTGAGACGATGCTGATGGGAGGCATTCTGGAACATGAGACCGATCCGCTGTTTGCCTGGCAATTTCAGCATGATCATGCTTGTCCGAATGGTTGTCAAAGGAGCGAAGATGGCGGAACTTGCTTGCCGGTACTGCAGGAGTCTCATGACAAATGGTCAAAGGAGTTGTGAGGAAGATTCTGGATCGTGGCAGAATGAACGAAGCGTCAGGACTTAATGGAGACGCCCCGCCCATTCCTTGAAGCGGTTCCTCTCGAAATCCAGAGAACTGCGTCCTCACCTCGTCACCAGTTTCGACCGACCCAATGGACGTTACCCCTGATCACGACCACCTCTTCCAACTCCACCGCATCGCGCTCGCATCCTCTCCCGACCAAGTCATATTAACGTCGCGCGCAATCCAAAACCTCCAAGAAATCCTCGACTCGCTCGAATCAACGCTGGAGCTGCTAGTCCAACGCCTGCTGTCTCCCGAACGACCGCGACCTCGCCACATGACGTACGGCTACGACGCGCAGCGACGGCGCGAGAAGGAAGTCTTTGTGGAAGCTCTACTGACGCAAATTGCGCCACGATTGATCGGGCTGGGGGGACTTGTA
Source organism: Teratosphaeria zuluensis (assembly GCA_007113905.1). Lineage (NCBI taxonomy): Eukaryota > Fungi > Ascomycota > Dothideomycetes > Mycosphaerellales > Teratosphaeriaceae > Teratosphaeria > Teratosphaeria zuluensis. The sequence continues at coordinate 209,259 of VCMQ01000002.1, forward strand.
CATCACCGTGTAGCGACGATCATTGCGGAGAATTCGGGAGGGATTAGATTCGATGTGGGCGGCTTGAGGGAGGAGAGTGCGACGGGGAGAGTTTGAGGGAGGAAGGAAGCAAGTTTCAGGCCGCTTGTGACTAGTAAACGTGCAGGCGAAGCTATGTCGCGGCACGTACGTATGTGGGATGCTAGTCGCGACACTCCAAGGAATTCTTCTCGAAGTTACATCCCGAGAGATATTGGAATGGCTGAAAACACCGTCGGTGGCTTGACTGATCAGCTCGTGGGCGGCTCCTTTGTGACACGTTGGGTCTCAGCTCAATTCCAGCCTTGCCAGATGCACCAATAAACCTCTATGCCAATGTGTTGGTCTGTCATAACATCCACTGCAGCAATTGGCCTGGCACACACACGACGCCACTAAGACACCACGGTCGAAATAGGCCCCAGAACCGGTATACCAAGACTGCGGGCCTAGGCCAATCTTCAACGAGGCAGAGGGATTGCAGACTCTATGACGACCCGACATTTTCGTTCACATGGCGAAGCATCTAGAGGAATCGTTCAACAGACCGGCCAGAAGCAGTGCCACATGACGAGAGAGGTCCTGCCCACTTGCCACTGGCGGAAGGCGGCGTCAAAGGCGTTGGCTCATCGCGGGAAATTATTGGAGTTGCCAGCTCTTGTAGTAGGAGGCATCGCTGTATGGGCATCGGCATTGGCAGCCCCTGCTGCCCGTTCGACTTCTTCCAAGACATCTCCCCAGCACTAAGCAGCAGCAGCAACAACGACACATTGATAACAGCATGAGAAATTCTACTTCTTTTGCCACTGGACCCACTTCACCTGCGACGCACTGCCAAATTACAACGTGCATGCGCCGATTTCCGCCTGCAACGGCACGACGGAGAATGAAAAGGGCGCCGTTTCTCACAACACCAGCCCCGTATCGTCTTCGTAGAAAAGCACAGCTACACCAACTCACTCCCCAGATAGACGGCTTGAACACCCCCATCAAAAGTCACACAAACAGGGTCAAAATCCCTGAGCTCGACAGCGAGACCACGTACAACCTTCCAAGAGCTAGAGCTACGCATGTAGACAGCGCGTTCTCTCTATCTTCGACGCACTATAACCTGCAAAGATCTGTCGCCAGTAGCTGCTTGGTAGGCACCCACCTCTCTCACTTACATTCATGTACCTTATATACCTTATATACCTTCTTCCTCCACCAAAATCTCGTCTCCTTCCTCACCGTCGCATCTCCTCTCCGGCCCACGTGGCGAGCGATCACGTAGCCGCTTCTTCTACGCCCTCGCGGGTGATGCTTATAGCCGCAGCCGCAGCACAGTAACGTAAAAGGATTTTCTAGCTTAGGTAGAGCACACGATAGCTTTTCTTTCTCTATTCGTGCGGACTGCTGCCTGTAAAAACAATGCCGCTGCCGCTTACTTTCATACGGATTGCGGTAGATATGTCGATACCTTAGTGCACTGCAGCTCCATTTCAAGCACTGCACGGCTCAGTCAGCGGGCATGAGGTTCGCAGCACCAGGAAGGGGCGTCTCGTGCGCCTCTGGTCATGATTCAAGGTGTGCCTGTTGCCCACAGTCACCTACGCATCCTAAAACCCCAGGAATCGAGGCACCTATGGAGCTCATACAAACAGCGGAGTCAAGATCTTTCTGTACAGCTATCCGAGTACCAAATTCTTACATAGCATACAAGGGCTACCACCCTCCATGACACCTTTGCTCCACACCAAAGTTCACCCCTGCTATCCCTTCCTTTCTAAAGCGCCATGCACATGCATACATCACAACAAAAAGCCCCCCCGAAAAACGACCTATCACCTCCACCCCTTACAAACCTCCTCAAACTGCTTATATATCGTCGGCGCGGGTTCCTGTCCCCCGCCCCCCAACGGCGGCGGGAGATTACTATCGCCCACACCACCACCCGCATTGCCCTCCGGCCCCGGTGGACCCGGCTCCGTAGGCTTCGCCGAGCCGCCTAGAGGTCCAGGAGCGCCAAAGTACTTGCTAAAGTCGCCTCTGTCCTCCCAGGGCCTGGGGCCAAGAATGCGGACCAAGTCGTCGCGGGTCAGGACTTCCTTGGATAAGAGTTCTTCAGCGATCAGACCAAGTTCTTTCTTCTTTTCGACGAGAAGAGTGCGACATTGCTCGTGGGCTTCGCTGATGATGCGTTTGACTTCGGCGTCGATGGCTTGCGCGGTTTGCTCGGAGAAGGGCTTGCGAAATTGCGCGTCCTGGCTTTCGTTGCCGTCGGGGTAGTAGATGAAGCCGATCTTTTGGCTCATGCCCCATTTGGTGACCATGGATGTGGCCATGCGGGTGACTTTTTTGAAGTCGTCTGAGGCGCCGGAGGTGACGGTGTCGAAGTGCAGTTCTTCGGATACACGACCGCCGAGCGTCATGGCCATGCGGTCCATCATCTGCTTGACGTTCATGAGGACCATGTCGCCGCCGCCGGCTGGCAGGTATTGGGCGTAACCTAGGGCGCCTTGGCCGCGAGGAATGATGGAGACTTTGAGGAGAGGGTCGGCGTGCTGGAAGTACCAGCCGCAGATTGCGTGGCCGGCTTCGTGGTATGCCACTGTCTTCTTCTCCTCGGGTGTCAAGACGAGCGACTTCTTCTCGAGACCACCGATCACACGCTCGATCGCTTGCTCGAAGTCGAGCATCTTGACCGTATCGCTGTTCTTGCGTGCAGCAACCAGGGCAGCTTCATTGCAGACGTTGGCAATGTCTGCACCGCTGAAACCAGGAGTCAACGAAGCCAGACGGCCCTTCAGGTATTCCATATCCTGGTCCTTGTCGATCGTGATCTTCTTCAGATGCACGCCGAAGATCTGCTTGCGGCCTGCCATGGTCGGGCTGTCGATAGCGATGTGTCTGTCGAAACGTCCAGGTCTCATGAGAGCCTTGTCGAGAACATCGGCTCTGTTGGTACCTGCAAGGACGACCACCTGCTCAGCAGTGTTGAACCCGTCCATCTCCGTCAAGATCTGGTTGAGCGTCGATTCTCGCTCGTCGTTGCCACCGCCAAACGACTGCTTGGCTCTTGACTTTCCGATTGCATCGATTTCATCAATGAAGATGATGCAAGGCGTGTTCTTCCTGGCGTTGGCGAAGAGGTCGCGTACTCTGCTGGGACCTACACCGACGAACATCTCCACGAACTCGGAACCAGATACTGAAAAGAACGGGACACCAGACTCTCCAGCTGTCGCCTTAGCAAGCAACGTCTTACCAGTACCAGGCGGCCCACTCAGGATAGCACCACGAGGAATCTTAGCACCAAGCTTTTGGTAGATGCCCGGCTCCTTCAAGAATGAGACGAACTCGGTAATCTCCTGCTTCGCCTCGTCCATGCCAGCGACATCCGAGAACTTGACCTTGATGTCGGTCTCGTGGTTGAACTTCTTCGCTCTGCTCCTGCCCATGCCGAATATGCCACCTGACCCACCGCCGGCGCCACCAGCTGCTCGTCGTGACATGTACATTATGGCACCGATGAATAGCAGTGTGGGGCCAAAGGCCAACATTGTGTTAAACCACGAGCCCTCCTCGTGATAAGAGATTGGTATCCGCTCGGAAGAAGGAATGTCTAGCTCGTTCTGCGCCTGCTCCACTCGCCGCTCGAAAGCCTCGACCGAGCCGATGGAGAAGTAGTAGTAGAAGCCTTGCTGTGCTGCAGGTGACTCGGGGTACATGTTTGCCACGCTCTCGCGGTGCAGGTATACTCGTACGCGGTTGCCGTTGATCACCACCAGCTTCTCGACCAGACCCTTGTCCAGGAACGTATTCCGGAACTCCTGCCATGTGATCTCTCTGCTGTTCTCGGTTGGCACCACTAATCGGTAGAGCAAGTACGCAACGAATGCCGATACCAAGAAATTGCTCAGGTCGAACTTGATCTCGGTGACGTTCTTGAACATGTCGTCGGGCTTGGAGCCCTTCTTGCCATCCTTCTTGGTGCCTGGCCCGGGATCCTCGCTCGTCTGCTGCTTTGGCCCTTCCTGGCCCTCCTTCTTCTCGATGAACTCCCGGTCGACAGTAGACCGTGCCATCTGCGTCGCCAGCCGCCACAGCTTCGCGGCTCGTGCCGGCGACATGCCGTCCTCCCTGCACTCTTTGATGGTCGTCCGCAATTCCTCAGGCATCCCATCCTTCTTTAATCGCTCGACGGCCTTGTCCAGGTCTGATGCCATCGAGGCAGGCATGCCCTTCTTGACCAGCGCAAACACATCCTCCAACGCCTGCTCCTCCTGCTTTGTCAACTTTGTCCGTCCTGGCAGCGGTCCTTCCTCCTCTTCGCCATCCGGCTTCTTCCCGGGCCCACCTGGTGACATGGGCGACTGCTGACTGTACAGGTGCTCCATGCCTTTGGGCGATGAGCCGGGAGTCTTGTCGAGTGGCTTGCCATCTTTGTCGCCTTCGGGTGGCTGTGTCGCATACTGTCTGCTTCGTGCGTAGGCGTAGAGTGGTCGCGGCAGGCTGGCAGGTCTTCTCGCGAGTGTCTGTGATAATGAATAGGCCTCGAGCAGCTGGCGCGACGATCGGGCGACACTCTGCGGGCGGCGGAGGAGAGTCGCCATCGCTGTCTATGTGTCTGTGAGAGGGACCGCGTGGTCTGTGGAAATCAGACTTGTATTGCCACCATCCAACGAAGAACTGCTGGACACACGCAGAGAAAGAGGCAATAGAGAGAGAGACACTGTGCAGAGGCAATAGTCATGCGAGAAACAGCGTGAGCTTCGATGATGACGGGACGACCACCATTTCCCGATCGGGATACTCGGCAGCGAGCGCTGGAGAATGTGTTCTTCCGCTTCCGTGCCTGCCTTTGTCACGCGACATCATGTTCATGAGGCTTCCAAGCTTCCTCGTCCCCCATACCATTTTACGCATCTGTGTACATGCAGTAGTCATCTTGTTGTGAAAGCAGATAATGAATGTAGCTGAGCAATGACCTCCCAGAGAGCCGCTGAGAAGCAATCACATTCGGAGGTGCGAGCCCGGAAGCTCTTGCATTGGTCATGCCTGAGACCGCAAGGCAGCCACCCGCACGGCGATAAATAAACGTGACCACCAGCTGCACTCGCATCGGCTGTCATGTCTGACTCAATGGTAGTGGATTGGAACTTCTAGGTAGCCAGCTCCAAACTGCGATCATCCTTCTCTCATGCCTAGGTAGCTTTTGCGTACTTGTACTTCACAGCTGACGATACCAGACACCCAGCTTGTTCTAGGCACAGCCAGCCGCACATAGATTTTTCACCTCTGTGAGTATAGGAGACAGACGCTCCGACTTGGTTGGCGCGTGAAGTGAGAGGGAAGGCACACAAAGCAACAGCGCGCCCCGAGCAGGTGCACCTTCCTTCTTCACCAACACCCAAAGACTTTAGTCACAATCCATGCACGCCATCCACAGCGTCCTTGCGTTTACTCGGCGACTCTTCCATTGGCGGCCAATACATCGACAACGCACTTCAGTCATGGCACAACCGGCAACGACATCAGCGCCAGCCGTACCGTACATCGGCTACTCAACCGAGCCTCCACCACCGCCAGCACCGCCAGCACCGCCGACGTGTATCATTTGCACCGAGGAGTTCACTACCGAGAATCCCCGGTTGAAGCCATGTCGGACCTGCCAAACCGATTACTGCCAGAAGTGTGTCGCGAGGATGTTCATCGATGTCGTGGATGACCCAACGCTCTTTCCGCCAAAATGCTGCAGCTTCCTGCAGATCCACACGGGGTTGGCAGAACTGTCCGATCAAGAGGCCGACAACTACAGGCAGAAGCTGGACGAGTATTTGACGGCCGACAAGACGTACTGCCCCTCCAAAACATGCTCCACCTTCATCCCAGACAGATTGCTGCCACCTGCACCTATTGGAGCGCAGGCTCAGCCGACGACACTGCGGTCCGTGCTGGAAGAGGTTGTCAAGAAATCGATCAAGCACCCCACCTCACGTTTCATCCGCAAGCGGCCAAAGATGGACGAGTCGAACGGCTTCACTGATGTTGATCACGAGCTGGGTCTGTACGACGTCGAAGAGAGGGTCAAGGCTAACGTCTACACTTCCGCCGAGCATCTGACGGCCGATATCTCTATGATTGTCGCCAGTTCCAAAGCACGATTTCCCAGGGCGTCAGGAAAGCCCGAGCATCCAATTTACAAGACTGCCGACGATTTCTCCAAATATTATGCTGAGGAGCTCTCTGCTGCCATCGATAAATTGGCCGATGCCCAGCGTCTTCCGACTGCGCCATTGCACTTCTTCACCTGTCCAGAATGTCACATTGGCATCTGCACAAAGTGCAAGCAGATTGAGCATGGCACCACCACCTGTGACACTTCAGCCGCAGACCAGGAGCTGGCGATGCTGGAGCAATTTGGGTACAAGCGCTGCCCAAATTGCAAGCAGGCAGTCAAAAAGATGTTTGGCTGCAGTCACATGCAGTGTCGCTGCGGCGCGCATTGGTGCTACAGTTGTCAGAAGTCAATTGATGAATGTACCGGCGGCTGCGGCGGAGCTGAGAGTGACGAGGATGATTTCGACGATGAGGAAGATGATGTTGATAGTGAAGGTGATGCTGATGCTGAAGAGGTTGACGGAGACGATGTGGAGGTCAACAGATCTGCCGAGCTGCGCCTCCCGCCAGATGCAGCCTCGATAACGGACCAAGTTCCGCAGACAGCTGATGCCGTGGGCAAAGCCACGACAGCCTCGACGACGGATCAGCCAAATACGCAAGACGCACCACTGTCTCAGGCTCCTGCTATCCGCAATTTGGACGGTGGTGGCGGCAGGCGATGGGCAGATAGCACGCTCGACTTTGGCGAAGAGCCTGAGGATGAAGGCTATAGTCAGATCTGGTCGTGTCGTCACGCATTTTGGCAGTATGCTGCGTCTGACGATGGACACGATCATGGTGATTTGACGAAGATGGTAAGTCTCACGCTTCCCTCATGCTTAGCTCTACTAACGATGAGAACAGGAGTGCAATCGCTGCTTCACCCACGTGGAGCTCGCGAAGCCTGATGGCTCGAGGCTGGCAAAGAAGCGGAAGCGTGCTCGAAGCATCGACAACACGGTGGGTTGGGAGTGTCTGCATTGCAGGATCCTGGTTTGCTTGGGCTGCCGTAAGAAGTACTACAAGAATGCCGACTTGAGAGACTAGAAGTCCTTGCGATGGGAAACCAGAATGGAGAAAGCATTCAGGCGTTCTGCTTTTGTGACATAGACATGATACCCCCGAAGAGCATTTTATGTATAAAGTGGAGCCCATGCAGGTCCGGGGCGGACCTTGCCGCCTCCACAATTCCGATGACATCTTCGAGCTCTCACTTCGTCTGTTCCATCTCCATTACACTGCAGCGAGCCATTGACGATGCCTTCAGCTTTACGAACTCCTCTGCGGCATCTTACACGATCCCTCCGACCCTCCTCACAACGCACCTACGCCATCTCCGCCGGCGGCGCCCCAATCGCCGAAGTATTCGATTCTCGGACGAAATGGATGCACCGAGAGCGCTTCGCAGCCAACCCGGCACAATCACGCCAAGTCGACTATCTGCGCGATGAGGTGGCAGCCAGACTATGCGACAGACTATTAGACATCAACAGGAATTTTCCAAAAGCATTGGACTTTGGCGCAAACGCATGCAACATCGCCAAAGTGCTCACAGCCCCGAACCCCGATCTCGAAAGCGACAAGAAAGCCACAGAACCGATCGCAAGTCGAATAGGTGAGCTCATATGTACGGACGTGAGCGAGACAATGCTATACCGCGACAAAGACGAATCCTTCAACCAAGAAATCAACCTGAAAAGAGAAGTCCTCGCCAACCCCGAATACGTCCCCTACGAACCCAACACCTTCGACCTGGCCATGAGCTCCCTCAGCCTGCACTGGATCAACGACCTCCCCTCCGTCCTCACGCAAATCAACAACTGCCTCAAACCCGACGCGCCTTTCATCGCCGCCATGAGCGGCGGCGACACCTTGTACGAACTGCGCGGCAGCCTCCAACTCGCCGAGCAAGAACGCCTCGGCGGCATCGGAACCCACATCTCCCCTCTCGCCGACGTGAGGGATGTAGGAAACCTCCTCACGCGAGCGGGGTTTAAACTCCTCACCGTCGACGTCGACGACATTGTCGTTGACTACCCGAATTCGTTCGCGCTGATGGCAGATCTGCAAGCGATGGGGGAGGCGAACGCGGCGTTGAGGCGAGAGGTGGGCGGGATTCCGAGGGATGTACTGTTGGCGACGGAGGCGATTTATCGGGAGTTGTATGGGGAGGTTGGGGAGGGGGTGGTGGTGTTACGATTCCGGCGACGTTTCGGACGATTTATATGATTGGGTGGAAGGAGGGGGGTGGGCAGCCGAAGCCGTTGGAGAGGGGGACGGGGGAGAGTAGTTTGACGGATGTGTTGGGGGGTGGGGGGAGGATTGGGTGATGGGAATGGTTTTTGGGGGTTTGGGTGGTTTGGCTTTTGGATGAGGTCTATGTGGTGCGGCGCTCGTTCCCAGAGTACGGAGACGGGCGATATCGCAGACAATATTGGTGCGAAAGCTGATGAGCGAGGAAAGTTGTTCATTGTGGGTCGGAGGCTCGCTGGGACTATCTTCGACGTTCGGGACCGGACATGCACATCTTGGAAGCATGCACGGCACTTGTCTCCCCACGTGCCATCTCAGTCCACAATAGCTTCGCAAGAGCTCCCATTCTGACGTCTGTGTTTGCGAGCAAGCTCGACTAGCGCTTACCTCCCAGAAATCCCGCGCTCTTAAAATTCAGATTCGGCGACAGTGCCCGCCCACCTCCAATCAAGTCGTCACCGCCTAGGCCGCTCCGTCGTCCCGAATGGTGAAGATCCCGCACCTGGTCTGGAAAACCAATGTCACCAGCCTGTCTCGACAAGTGTGAGCGCAGGAAGCGGCCTGCTGTGTCGTGGGCAACGCAGCGTTGCGGAAAACGACGTCAGCCACGCGAAGAAGCCTCGGTGTTGAGAGCTGCGTACGAGGACTTGTCGTTGTTGTGGGCTAGGTGAGGAATTGCGAGCCCGGCCGCTGTGAGGTGGAGGATGGCGGGGGTGAGGATTTGTTTGGTTTGGTTGATGGGAGGGTGTGGTGGATGTAAGGGGGGTTGGGATGGCTCGGGCCTTTGCACGAGTGTCCTTACCACATCTTCGGCGGCGCTTCGGTGCGGATGCATGGTGGGAGATGGCGTTGTTTGAGCGCCGTGTCATTTCCCTGCCTCGAGGCCGCAATTACTAGTGCTCTATTCATTTCAGGCGTGTTGTTGCCATGGCCACAGCGACAATTACGTGCGCAAGATATCGATCTGAAGCCCTAGATTTTGATTCGTAGAGGATAAATACAGATGTCGTGATGGTTCAGAGCGATGGTATGTCTGATGCTTGGGCTCGTTGGCGTCTACATGGATGTATGTGCGTTCGGCAGAGAACCTCGTGCGAAGACCAGAGGCGAAGCACGAAGGAGGACTCTGCATGAGCTGATGCGGTTTATCATTGATATCGATGATGGAGGGGCGGTTGTGGTTCCACGCGCACATAAAAGAGGGTTGGCTAGCAGATTGTTGAGGCAGAGAGCATTTGCAACTAGAGACGGCAGCAGATCGATCGCCCAGCAAAGCTGTAAAGTACTTCCCAAGCTGCAATCTAGCGCCTCAAGATTGTTTTTCAACAAGCTGCTGAAGATTGGACAAGACGTCCTGAATGCTGCTGCATTCGAGGGCAAAGCTGGAGACGAAGCGGTCGGGCAAATTTTCCTCGAAGAATTCCAGCACGCATTTGACACGCACGACCGCCCGATCGGCATGGTGGCATGAAAGCCTGAAAGAATGCTGTGGAGAATTCCAGGAAGTCGCCGATGACATCCGCGAGCACGGTCCCCTGCAGTCTGCGTCCGCGAGGATATATTCCATGAGTACAAGAAAAATATGGATGGATTTCTACGCGCAGATTGTGCATGAGCAGGAAGGCCAAAGCATGAGTCTGGCAGCTATAGCTCGCTACCTAGACAGCAGCGGCGGGCATTTTACCATCCCCCTCACGCTAATGGACTTGATCGTCTCCTCGCGGGCGTCAGCGAGCATATTCCCCTCTTGCCGAAGCTCGACTCGATGCACACTTCGAGCGCTTGCCGAAAAACAGGAGCGGGCTGCTTGCAGCAGAAGAGGAAGAAGTGAAGAACCTTGCTTTCGTCGAGATGAGAGCTCGCATCATCATCAAGCTTAAGCGGAACTCACACAGAGATCTGGAAGCTCACCTCGTCAGCAGACCTGGAGGAGCCAGCCAACCAGCCGCGAAGACTTCGACCATCGTTACGCCCCGGACCGCACGCATGCCTTGCGCGAAGATACGGCCTCGTGAGCGAATAAACCTCACCCGCTTCCACCGGACCCTGACGTCAAGAAACTTCCTCACCGTCTCCAAGCAAAGTACCTCCGCCATCCCGTCCCGAATCGAGCGACGAGAGCGCCAGCATCATCGCGATAGAATCGAGGAAGTTCGGTCTCGAGGCTTATTCGCTGGTACATGTAGTAGCATAGTGGAACCAGGTCAGGGACCCACCGAGTCCGCCGAGCTGACTGGGGTGTTGAGAGTAGATGGGTTGCGAGACCGATGAGGATGGGGGATAGTGAGAGTTGGAGTAGTAATGATTGGGGGGGAGACGAGGAGGAAGGTGAGGAGGATTGGGGGAGTGGCTGGGGGGCGAGAATGGAGGAGTTGCGGGGACGGCGGGATTTTGGGGCTGGAGGGGACGGGGTATGTAGATCGTGGTGCGCGGTTTTCGTTTGGGAAGTGGTGTAAGGTCAGGTAGATAGACCAGTCTTGACGGACAAATCGCAACAGCCCAGATCTCCACGACCCAATCCCCTTCAAGAAACGAAACAGCCTTTGGAGAACGCAGCTGATCATTGACACAAGACGACAGAAGAAAAACGTATCCCGCCTCTCTATCTATCAGACACCCCCGATCCATCACCGCCAGCGTACAGCCACATAGTAGCCTCCTTTGCAGTATATCCGCAAACACCACCTTCAAACCTCGCTTCAACGCTTCCATTCTTGCTTACGGCCAGACACAAAGCACAATCCTCTCCACCTACTTTCCGCAGCAACTTTTTTTCAAAACATATAAAAGGGACATGGAGGAATTGAATGACCAAGAGAACGCAAGGCAGGACGCCTTCCAAGCAAGCATCAAAGACAGCGCCTGCCCGCCCCGCCTCGCCCGTCCAAGCCTTTCTTGTCCAAGTTAATTTTCCATTACCCGACCCAGCGCTCGCCCATATCCGGTTGAAGGAAGGGAAGTATTGTTTGGATTTTTCACACACGTCTCGCTTTGCCGATGATAAAGAGTTGCTTTGCGCCGCCCGCCTGCCTGTCTGCCCGCTCGCCTTGTAGACCAGAAAGAGAGAAAAGAGAGTGTCGTAAAGGATCGTCGATAGCACGGCCGTTGACACCCATTTCATGATTTGAAGATTCGCAGGAACGCCTTTCGCATGCATGTTGTTCACCCATCATTTTTGTCGCACCATATCGCCCGCCGTAGCCATAGAGGACGAGACATCCCCCTGCGTTGCGCCGGCGATCGCGCCAACCGCTCCCTGCCGTCCGGACAGGCGAAATGAGTCGCACTGCTCGTCGTGACTAGAGCGCTACCTCTTCCTCTTCTTGCTCTTGTCCGGCAGCGCAGGCGCTAGGAAGTATCCATTAGCCGGCACGCTTGGCTGCGGCATCATAGCCTCATCTCCAAACACCTCCGTCTCTATCTTGATCGGCACGCCCATATGCCTGCCGTACCTTCCCTTCCTGCCATTGCTCTCATCCTCACTGACGCAACCCTCCACACCAATGCCAGCATCCTTGCAGCGGCCACATGGACGCTGACGATCGCAACCCTTCTTGCTCTTGCGGCAGCGCTGACAGCGCGGCTTGGCGGACAAATCCTCTTCGTCAGCGCCAAGGGGGTGCGTGAAGGTTGAGGAGATCGAGCCCTTGCGCGACTGGGCTGGGAGAGAGGACGGGGACATTGGAACACGCGCGTGGCCCGTAGAGCCTGGCTTGTTCTTCGGCTTGGCCATGGACATGGTGCGGGGCTTGTTGGACTTTGGCTTGCTCATCTTGCGCTGAGGCTGGCCATTTGCATCAAAGGTGCCATCCCGGCGATCCTCGTACTCCTCTCCGCTGGTGATGTCGCTCGAGAACTCCTGCACAGTGCGCTGCTTCTTGCGCTGTGGACCGGCATCATGGAAGTGAGGCACAGCCGGAAGGGAGTGTCCCGAGTGATCAAGATCATCGTCCTCGGAATCCTCAGCAGAGGAAGCAAGCTCTGCCTTGCCGCTCAGCGCGTCATCAACAGTTGAAGTGGACGTACGGCCATGAGAGAAGGCAGTCGGATCGCCAAGCCGCATCAGCTGAAGCGCAACGTCCTCATCAGAGATGGCACTGCCAACAGTTGGGTCTGGAGTCGGCAAGATGCCACCTGTGGATTGCCTGTGTGGTGGGTAAGCGACAGGACCCTGTCGGCCACGGTGTGACCTGTTGGCAGGGTAGCCGTTGTGATAGCCGCTAGCTGGCATGCCTGGCTGCATGTATTTTGCGCCGCTCTCATAGCTACGCGGCGATGGCAGCGGCTGCTGGTAGGAAAAGGTGTGCTGCGGGTTAGGCTGGTAGGGCGAGACAGCACTGCCAGGCCCGGCACGGCGCTGCGGGGAGATGGAAGTCTGAGAGGCGCTCAGTGGGACTTGAGGCGGAACGAAAAGCGGCAATTCCTGGGTAGTGTCAATATCAAGCGGGTGTGAGTGCGCCGAATGCAAACTTACCGAACTTTCAAAGGCGTGCTTCCTCCTGCCACCTTCGACGATGTTATCAACGCTGATCTCAGCATTGACCTGCTCGGTCTTGCTGCGGCGAGAGCTGGTGACTGATCCTCCACCATTGTCACCGCTGCTGTATCCGTCGGCGTCGCCCATGACGCTATTGTCCTTGCTCTTGGTCCTGACGGGCCTTGGCTTCCCGTTCGGCGCCGCCGACGTACTACGCCGGCCGAGGTCAGACTGTGGAGACATGCTACGGACTCCAGCAGACCGAGCGGCGGTGCGCGAAGGTGAATGCGCCGAGCTGTGCTGCGGCGGGCGCATCTCAAAGGGCGCCGCCAGGGCGGGCTTCTTGGGTGACAGAGAGTTGCGGACGCTTTCATGCGCAGAAATGGGCTGCGGGACTGTCCTGACATACACTACCATGTCATTGTCGAAATTGTCGTATGCCGCAATGATGCCGAAGCCATCTTTGTTCTCAAAGCTGACGCCATACTCATACAGGCCGTAGAAGTTCTTGACGGTGGTGATGATCGAGTCCGTAGTATCGTGCGGCGATATCATCACTCTCATGGGCAGGCGTGCTTGGATACGAGGATCCTCAGAGTCCGTGAGTTGGAACACGACATGCTTCTGGTTGGGCTTCATTGGCGACCCACGGTAGGGTCCGGGAGCGCCAGGGCCGCCTTTGGCTGATCGCTGCATAGCATTCACAGCAGTACGAGCACCGTTCTGCTGTTCGTGACCGGTAGCAGTGTGACGGGTGGGATATTGATGCGCTTGAGCCCTCCTCTGGGCGCTGTCCTGACTACCATTCGACAGCATGCTTGTAACGTCCATTATCCGCAAGGCGCACTCTCTTTGATGCTTCAGGACGTCGTTCGGGTGTGTTGGACTGTGACTGAGTGCAGTCAAGGCGGTTCGGGCAGCTTGGGTGCAGCACCTCGCCGTCGGCGCAAAGGGAGCGCTTGAGCCAGGGAGAGGTGCGAAGACGACGGTCTTGCGGCGCCTGCAAACGGTATGGTCAGCATATTCGCTGTCGACAAGGAAGATAGTAGTCTTGTGTAGTCGTGCAGAGCCAAGGATGCGGCGGCGTAACCGTGTGCATGTTGCAATACCGCCATAAGAGCAGCATCTGGCGGATGACACCAGGGCAGCGACAATGATGATATTGGTATGTTCTCGTGCCGCTGGCGTTCGTTTTTCGACTTACCAGTGATCGCCTGATATCCGACAAGAGCCCTGATGGGCGATTGATACCTTTGATGACCTTCTTGCCTCGTAGCTTGCTGTCGCCCAGGCCGACTGCGGCGGGCGGTGCAGTGTGCGAAAGAGCCGGGTTGCCGGACTCGCCTCTGTTGAAGCGAGAGTCTGCGATGGATGCGGGTAGTATACGAACTAGGGCACTCTCGGATCACTCGAAGAACGTGGTCCGATTGTGCAAGATGGTGCTTGAGAGTTCGCAGAGGAAGAGGAGTTGCAAGCCCAGGACAAGGCGAGTGTGGAAGCTTGCCGGCCCGCGCAATGAGCCACACCAACGCATGCCACATTTACGCAACTTATGAGCACCATTCACAACACAAACTCATGTCAGAAGGACACTCAAGGGCACTAGCAATGCCCGCAATCGCGCTATGTGGTACAAATAACTTCAATGTGTGTAGAGCACTCAATATCAGAACCAGCCAATGCCATAGATACCTCGTGCTCAGGCTTCGAAGCCACGCTGCGATTTCGTTCGCTGGCCGAATACCGAGCGCTTGATATGTAAATAAAGTTCTATATGCCTCGATCAAGCCATCAAATGTCTGATAACCATGCTGGCGAACCCAATTGATATGGCCTTCTCAGAGTGTACAGTCTGAATACCAAGCCCGGCAAAGTGAGACATCATCCGTCAGACGTCAAACAAAGGCCACCACTACCCAGAAAGAGTTGCCGGATGATGCGTCAAATCACAAGCGCTTCGGGTGAGCGAATTGTAAGTCAGTCGAGGGTAGTTTGTTTAGCTGCATAAACAAGAGTATTCACCTGATGCCGCTGCTCCTCGGGAAACATTGGTGGTTCCAGGACCACCACGCATGTTGGTCTAGACGCGCTCCAATCACAGACGAGTCTGCGGAGCGGCCCTTTCGATCTGCGCGGGCTGAGTGATCATTAGTTTGCGCATGCGCGCGATCTCATCCGTGTGCTGCTGACACGGTGAGCGAATGTGTGTGTGTGCCCCCCGACGGATGGAATGTCGCATTGTTGACGGTCAAAGACATATGCGCGCGTGTGCGACTGCCTCTGGTTCTGTGGTGGTGCACATCTCGAGCGATCTGTGCTACGCTGGCTAGAATTGGAGGAACGCCTGTCTTTTGACTTTGGTGGCCGACGTTCTAGGGTCATAGATGCGTGGACAAGACAGGCGAGGCGCGGTAGATAAGGTACGGATGTAGAGCCGCGCCCAGGTCATCTTGTTTCAGGCACGCTTCGGCATCAACCAGCATCTTTTTGTGCAATGCGCCAGCTCGATAGAGGACGTCTCATGTCGAAGGTGAATGCTGCATCCGCGCGACGTTGTACATGACTTGAATGAGTCTCGATCAGTGCTCGAGCAGCTCTACGTTAGTGCATTTGCAGTGACGGCGCGCGGAAAGCGACAGCTTCACCGTCAATTCTCTTTGCGCCGCCGAGGACGGACGGCGTCGGTTGAATTGAATCTGGAGTAAAAGTGTGGGCTTCCGCAGATTCTCGCACGCAGCTGCATTATCTTGAGGGGCATCTCGCCCGCCGAAGTTTCATCGAGCGGCGGAGAGCTGGATCGATAGGCTGATCCTGGATGCGCCATAGCTACCCAGATGACAGCGCATCAGCTGGACCCATAGCGCCAGAGGAGCAGCGGACGTCTGAATCCATTTTCGCTACTGTTCTCGCATTTGTTTGTTGTCTGTCCCCAAAACTTTCGCCAAGTCTGAAATGCAGAATCGTAGCACGTGCAGACGCACCTCAGCGCGACAATCGTCAGGATTCCTGGCTCGTCTTGGGCGTGTGGTGACGCGCCTGCGACAACAATGATGCGACATGATGGGGAGCTGTCGCGGGATCTTCAGGCTCGTGTGAGATCGAGTACAAGATGCGCAGAAGTGTTGAATGGGTCTGAAAAGTCGATGCGACCAAGCGCAAAAGTGCAAATGTGAATTTTGTGGTCTTTGTTTCCTGATGGAGTACGCGTTCTGGAGCATCCCATGCATGACGTCTTCTCGCTTACTTCAGCAGCATCTGACTCAGCGCTGGATTAGGGACGCGCGCACACAAGAAGTACTCGTAAGCGCACTGAGACATAGTTGCAGCAGCCTCGCGACACATACTTCGTGAGGCACAATTCGACGTGCTATGAGATGGTCATGGTAGGATTTCAGACAACAACAAGGTCGGCAGCGCTCCGATATTTTGAGTGAAGCCGTTGCCCGGCTTGAGGACGGGAGGTGCCGGTCGCTAGCCTAGCTCGACGGCTCTAGCGTATCTTGAATGTTTTGGGGCAGAAGTAGCTGTACACATCAAGTGGAAAGCGACATCAACATCCCAGGCGCATCGCTAACCGGGCAGCACCATAGCAGCAGACATTCAGTTCGCAGTCTGGCCTGGCTCGTGGACGGTGCAATAAGAGGACGAGTATCATCCACGCCGCCGCCAACCCACCTCGATGTGCAGGTAAACAACTTCGCGCCTGCACTTTCCCGCAGCATCCAGCTCCAAATACTCGACATTCACGGCCGCCAACATCCTCAGTCATCTGGACGACACGCAACGTACACCCGCCCGCGACGGCGCCATAGCAAGTCACCAATAACATAACTACAGCCAGCATCACAATGGACGCGAAGGTACGTGCTCATCATTGTCACTCTGGCGTGTGGCCTTCCCTTCCCTTGCCGAACGTAGTCAGATTTTGCATGTGTGGGATCGAAGCATCCTTCACTCCCATCATCACCGAGCTCGACAGCGCAGCGTGATCTATCCATCACCAGCCGCGTGCGCTTGCGCCAAGCCGCGTCGTCGCTGTGCTTGCTACCCTTACTGTCATTAGCATTAACCGATGACGAACTGCTCCTCTGACCACGACAGCAATGCTTACTGACATCGCTACAGCCCCAGAGACCGCGCGTGCTACGCGTTCATGACGAGAATATGCCTCCTCCCGCCATTGTCGGCGGTGTCGCTCCAGGTAAGACACTGCACCACCGAACCAAGTCAACCCCGGCATTTGGGACATTGTTGCAGGCCGGCGCGGTCAAGGCAGCGAACAAGAAAGTGCTGGGAGAAGTCAATGCGAACATCAAACTGGTCAGAGACGATTCTGAGCTTGGCAAGGCGTCACCGGGGAAGATTGTTCTTCAGGAGCCGGTCAAGGCCGCAGCACTCAACACGGCTGGGTTCGCACGACCGGCCACGCGGGCATTGGCCGCGAAGAGTCAGAACATGCCAGCGCCTGCTGCTGCGAGCACACAGTCTAGCACATCCGCTGCTGCAGAGCCAGTCAGGAAGGTGGTTGCGAAGAAGAGTACGAAGGTGCTGAAGGATACTCTGCCGGTCCATCATGCGGCAGCACAGCCCAAGCCGGTGCAGCAGAGCGAGGCCGCAGCAAAGGAACCATCTCTGGCTCCAGTACAGAAGCCGTTGCCGGTGGTCAGCGGCATTGCGGTCCAGCATCACGAGGTTCGCAAGACAGAGAATATCCCATTGCGGGATGAGCCAGCGAGGAAGCAACAGCCACAAGCTCCAGCTAGGGACGACGGCGTTCCTCCAGGTTTCGCCGACAAGGAAGAGTACTACAGATATCTCGCCGCGCAACATGCTCCATATGCCCGGCCTCAACCTGCTCTCGTCCGTCCTCAGTACCAGCTGGTCGAGCAGCCTGTCGAGCAGTTCTACGACATTGATGAGGAGGAATACTACTGCGAGGAGGGCTTCACGACAGCCAGATCGTTTGGACTGCGGGCTGAGAGTACCGGAGGTGTGACCACTGTGCTGGCACCTAAATATACCGAGAAGATCCAGCAGGAGTTGGAGCTCGCCAAGGCTATCGTGGACACTCACAGAACACCAGAGGAGATCGAGGACGAGCAGTGGGACACATCGATGGTCGCTGAGTACGGGGACGAGATATTCGGGTATATGCGGGAGCTCGAGACCAGAATGGCGCCGAACCCACGGTACATGGAGCAACAGCAGGAGATCCAATGGTCGATGCGCGCCGTGCTCATGGACTGGGTCATCCAGGTACACCAACGCTTCAACCTGCTTCCGGAGACTCTCTTCCTCACTGTCAACTACATTGACCGCTTCCTGTCCTGCAAGATAGTATCTTTGGGCAAGCTGCAGCTCGTGGGTGCGACTGCTATCTTTGTGGCAGCGAAGTATGAGGAGGTCCAGTGTCCGACAATCTCAGAGATCATCTACATGGTCGACGGCGGCTACTCAGCAGACGAGCTGCTCAAGGCTGAACGCTTCATGCTTAGCATGTTGCAGTTCGAGCTTGGCTGGCCTGGTCCGATGAGCTTTCTCAGACGCATCAGCAAGGCCGACGACTATGATCTGGAGACGCGCACACTGGCCAAGTACTTCCTCGAGATCACTATCATGGACGAGCGCTTCGTTGGCTGTACGCCAAGCTTCTTGGCTGCTGGCGCTCATTGCATGGCGCGCCTCATGCTCCGCAAGGGCGACTGGTCACCGGCTCACACCTTCTACGCCAACTATACCTACTCCCAGCTCCGGCAACTCCTCTTGGCCATGCTCGAGTGCTGTGAAGACCCGCACAAGCACCACGCTGCAGTTTTCGAGAAATACACGGACAAGCGGTATAAGCGAGCTTCGACCTTCGTCGCAGGCGAGATGCAAAAGGGTTTCACTCTCCCCGGTATTCCACGCACCAGCTATATGACGCCTGGCGCCGACTCCACGGGTGGTCGGTTATGGTGATCGTACGTCGATGGGACCAACCTGCAGCTCTTGCTGCATCACACTCATTACATCTTGCGCCATCACACTCATTCTGGTACCATCTAGCTCTTGCAAAGCTTTAGCTGGCGAGTCGCCAAGACGACGGTTCCTTAATGTGTAATGTTGGTTGCCGTGTTTGTTGGTCGGTTTCTGGCGTATGAAGGAGCATTGGACGACTGCAATGACTGAGAATGACGATACGAACAACTGTAATATGCCCGGCCGTCCAAACCACAGACCAGACGAAGCAACCAAGTTCCGGCACATGGAAGCGACAGGACTGCAATTGGGAAAAGCAATACGGCCAGCTCTTTCCTTATGATCTCTCGACAAGCGCTCCACTTCTGAGGAGCATTGTCTTCATTGTGTGTCCATCATGTTGCGAGCGAGGGTCGGCGGGTTGCTGGCGTTTCTGGGAAGGGAAATGCTGCATTGAAAGGCGTTGATTGATTATGGAAGGCATGCTACTAAAGGCTATCATACCCAGAGTGTTTCAAGGTCAGGTTCCGCGTGCCATAGTGCGCGGAAGGAGTAAGAGCTTCCTCTTGCTCAGCATAGAAAACAATGAACATGAATTTTCCAAGCCAAGAGCACGAATACTGCTCATCCTGTTCATGATGGTTTTCGCTGGCTCACCAATGCCTGTCTCCAAATTTAGACTTCAAAGCCCCCCACCGCGGCTGAGGGCAGCCCCCGCGATCTCGCTGCTTCGCGCCTTGAGCTTCGACCGAATTGCCCTGCATGCAGGAACGGTCATCAAAAAGTCGATTGCGCGGACTCCAGCATTTTCGGGATTGAATTGACAAGGCCGGATCACTGTCCGGACCCGGGGTCCATATGCTGTCCTCATGTAACAGCTCATATGTCAGCGTAGCAACCCGAGACGCAGGAGCCGGCTCCCCACTCTCATAGATGCAAGAACAGAGCAGACTGGTGCGCCGGCGGGATCGAGGGGTATATTCATAGTTGAGCTCATGGCGAGAGCTAAACCTGCAGGAGGTAATATTTACCTTTCACCGCTTGCCGCTGGACTTTTGTCTCTCCTACACAACACACACGACCATTGATTGATCTGATATCAAGGCACTTAGCATTGTAAGTATCGGCAAATTGAGCCGTATAGGCATTGAGCAGCGACTGATTGCTCTCAGCACTCAGCCATTACACATAGACTAGCAACCATGTCTCAGCAACCAGTCCTCGTCCAGACTGCTTCCCTCCACAACAAGGTCGCCCTCATCACCGGTGCCGGCCGTGGTATTGGCAGAGGATGTGCCATTGAGCTTGGCAAGCGTGGCTGCAGCGTCGTTGTCAACTACGCCAACAGCAAGGCCTCTGCAGATGAGGTCGTGAAGGCCATTGAGTCCGCTGGCACCGGCGCCAAGGCGGTCGCCATCCAGGCGGATGTCAGCAAGGTCTCCGAGATCGAGCGTCTTTTCCAGGAATCGAAGAAGGCCTTTGGCAAGATCGACATTGTGATGAGCAACAGTGGCACTGAGAGCTGGGATAAGACGGAGGAGATCACCGAGGAGAAGTTCGACCATGTGTTCAACTTGAATGCGAGGGCGCAATTCTTCGTTGGACAGGCGGCTTGGAAGCACTTGGAGGACAACGGTCGTTTGATCTTGATGAGCTCCATCGCGGCTGGTCTGCTTGGTGTCAAGGATCACGTTCTGTACAATGCGTCGAAGATGGCCGTCATTGGCATGATCAAGGCTTTTGCTACTGACTTCGGTGTTCGCGGTATCACCGTCAACGGTGTGGCACCGGGTGGTATCAAGTCTGACATGTTCACCCAGAACGCATGTAAGTTGCAGGCAGCCTTATTCACTCTCAGCTGCATTTCTCTTGCTAACGGGATGCAGGGCACTACATCCCCGGCGGCACCCCAGACTGGCCGGCAGACAAGATTGAGAAGCTCATGGCGGACCACTGCCCGCTCAAGCGTTGCGCTGAGCCAGACGATGTTGCTCGTGTGGTGGCTTTCTTGGCTTCGGGCGATGGTGGCTGGGTCAACGGCCAGGTCATTACCATTTCCGGTGGATCTTCCCAATAGACGGATGTGTGGGAGTAGATGTGGGATGATGGTTTATGGCATGATATTGGAGCATACGGCAGGGGTAACGAAGATACCAGGCAAATCTACTGAAGATAGAGTAAAAGCTTTTTGGAGGAAGCCTCTTCAAGTTCACTGCTACAGTGTGCCTAGATGCTCTTCTTGGACGAGAATGGTACATGAAATGCATCAATTGCATCACTTTTGTTGCAGCTCTCGATCTGGTATGTGAATAGGTGATGTCAAGGTCAACGGCAATTGGTTCACCGGGCTATGCCTGCGGGCAGTTCTGATTTCTCTGTCGTTGAATAACCGACATGACTTATTTTGTAGATGGTCTCCGTCTCGTTGTGCCCGCCATACATACATGTATCCTGCATGTGCATTTAATCGAATAGCACTCAGCAACATAGGGCTAGCATCACCAGTTCCAGCAATCTGGGTGCCGGGACTTCATCATAGAGTGATTGAAGATCCCAAACCCAAACACTAACCCTAAGGGCCAAGCTGCAATCTCGAAAGCCGCGGCCCCAGCTTGCCATCATCATTAACCTTTCCAATATGCATATCCTCGTGAGTGACTGCCTCGCATTCTACCCAAGCATAGCTGATCCGTGTAGGTCACGAATGATGATGGCCCGCCATCGATGGAATCATCGCCCTACTTGCTACCGTTTGTGCGAGCCCTTGAACAGGCCGGCCACCAAGTGTCCGTTATCCTCCCACATACACAGCGCTCATGGATAGGCAAGGCTCACCTCATCGGTCAAGACGTACAGGCGACATACTACTGGCCGCCCTCTGAGATTCCAGATGCCCACCACGCTGATGCTTCCGCTCCCGACAATGGCACACAGCCTTGGATCCTGGTCAACACTACACCAGCAGGATGCGCACAACTAGGTCTCAGCGAATACTTCTTCCAGGATCGCGGCAAGATCGACCTCGTGATCTCCGGGCCAAACTATGGTCGGAACACCACTGCTGTTTTCGCACTCTCGTCAGGCACACTAGGCGCCGCGCTGGAAGCGGCCGTATGTGGCTACCGTGCCATAGCCCTCTCATTCGCCTTCTTCGACCGCAAGAACCTGCCCGAAATCGTCGCAGAGAGCTGTCAACAAGGCGTCAAGGTCTGCGACTGGCTAGCCGCCAACGGCGAATGGAGCGACGGGAAACTCTACAGCGTCAACGTGCCCCTAAAGGCAGGTGTCACGAAAGCGAAGGTCAATTGGACCAAGATGCTCCAGAACTCGTGGAAGAAAGGCGCTTGCTTTCAGGAGCTGCCGGCTGCCGCGAGTGTAGACGATCCCGTATCCGAGGAAGCGAAATTGCGGCGGCAGGAGAGTAATGAGGGAGGTGCGACGGGCGCGTCTACGCCTTCTTCGGCGAGGGAGTGGAGGCATAGGCATTTCAAGTGGGCTCCGCGATTCACGGATGTATATGATGCGGTGCAACAGGCTGGGCCTGGGTCGGACGGGTGGGCGGTCAAGGAGGGCGAGACGAGCGTCACTGCGCTTGTTGCGAATTTCATGCACGCTGAACCATCAAGTGGTGAGATTAAGCTATAATGGTGTATATATGCTGATAGAAAAAGCATCCTCAAGACCGCAATTGCAATGGCACTTGATATTCGGTCAGGCGATGGCGCAACTACACTTCTTTTACACTTCCGGGACCTGACATGCGCAACAATATCACCGCCAGGTCTTACCAGAATCGGCCAGTGTACGCCATCTCATGCCTGCCCGGCAACGATGCTCTAAGATATGCTATCTATCATCTCCTACCAGAGTTTGCCCCCGGCGCACTATCCGAAAAGGGAAGGCATACCGCGTTTATCTCCTGCAGGATTGAGGTGGATTAATCATCTTCCGTGCCTGCTGCTTTTCAATTATAAAATGGTTCTCCTGAATTCTGTATGCACACCTCGTATGAAATTCTCATGGATCAGCAGACGCCATCGGAAACCGCAGCCTTGCTGCCAGCAAAGGCTGCTGAAGACATCGAGAACCCGGACAGGCCGACTGGCGTCAAGTTCGCGGTTGTATTTGGTAGTATTTTGATGGGAGATTTGTTCATTGGTTACGTACGGAGGCCTTCGTTACATTCTTGCAATCATCTTGTGCGTGCAGCTGATCATGGAACTACAGGACACGAGCTGCGTCGCCACGCTCAGCCCGCCCATCAGCGATGAGTTCAGGGCGTTGGATGAGGTCGCTTGGTTTGAGATTGGGTAGTGCGTAGCCTCCTCTATACACACGTAGGAGGCGCGAGAGGCTGATCTGGCTGTTGCAGCACCCTAGCGCTCGCTTCGAGCATCCTCACTTTCGGCCAGCTCTACAATCTCTACTCTAACAAGACGATCTTCTTGACATGTTTCATCATCTTTACTATCGGCTCCGTTTTCAGCGCTGCCGCGCCGTCGTCGACGGCTTTCATCATCGGGCGTGCGGTTTCGGGGCTGGGTGCTAGTGGGATTTTCGCAGGGAGTGCGGTGTAAGTTTCATGTTCTATCGGTCATCCTCAACTCGATATCCTGTACTGATATCGTGATAGTATCATCGCCAACACGACGCCCCTGAAATCCAGACCCATCTACCTCGGCATTGCGGGCGGCGTGGAGACCGTCGCTCTGGCTATTGGACCCCTCACGGCTGGCGCGATCGCTCATGGGACGTCGTGGCGGACGGCGTTTTCGGCGCCAGTACCGGTGCTGCTGGTCGTAATAGCGGTGATGTGGGCTTATGTCCCGGAACTGCCTCCGTCGAAGAAGAAGGTGGTTACTCGCGACGAGAAGAGCAGGTACGGGAACCTTGATCTTGCTGGTATGCTGATCTTCGTCGTCATGATGGTTTGCCTAGTCCTGGCTTTGCAGTGGGGTGGCTCGTCATATCGCTGGAGCGACAAGCGCATCATTGCGTTGCTGGCGGTTGCCAGTGTCGTCGCTGTGAGCTTTGTTGCGGTAGAGCGAAGGCAGGGCGATAAGGCGATGCTGCCCTTGCGGATGCTCAAGCTCAGGAGTGTTGTCCTCGGCAGCCTGGCGCAATTCTCCGTATCAGCCTCGCTTTTCGTGTTTGCCATTTATGTAAGTCCACAGAACACAAGGCTCTATGATGATCCTCACATGACTGACGAGCAATTGCACAGATTCCGATCTACTTCCAAGCTGTCCGCGGCGCCTCGACACTAGAATCCGGTATACAGTACCTACCGACTGCCGCAGCACTCGCGCTCTCAGTGTCGTTGGCTGGGCCATTCACATCTTGGCTAGGTTACTACACGCCAGCCATGGCAATGGGCACCACCCTGCTGGCAGTAGGCGCTGGCCTGCTCACGACCCTGGCTCCGGACACGCCCGCGCACCAGTGGATTCCGTATCAAATTGTCTTCGGCTTCGGCTGCGGACTCTTCTTCCAGCAATCATACACAGCCGTACAAACCGTGCTGCCAGAGGCCGACGTCACTATCGCACTGGTCGTGCTGAGCTTCATCCAGCAGCTTGGTGGGATCGTGGCTCTGGCGATTTCTCAGAATATCTTCCTCCATCAGCTGGTCTCGAAATTGGCGATGATGATACCTGATCTAGATGCCCGAAGTATTCTGGATAGAGGTGTGAGAAGTTTGCTAGACTCAGTTCCACCGGAGTATCGGCAAACGGTGGTCGAGAAGTTCAGCGAAGCTCTTTACAGTGTCTGGATAGTCGGACTCGCCTGCGCCTGTCTAACCGTTTGTGCGCTGGGGATTGAGTGGCGATCTCTGAAAGGAGATGAAATCAAGACTGTTGACGGCGAGGACCAGCAGAACGAAGCATGAACAGCTTTCTGCATATGTCATTTGGACGTCCTGACCACCTCAACAATGCCCTCCCCTTTCAACTCTGGAGCCTGCCAAAATCTCACCACCTTCAACCCGCCAACAGACTCAATCAATCTTTCCCACATCGACTCGCTCCGCTCTTTCGCCGACAACATCGCAAGCATCATGATGTCAAACGCCGCCATCACCAATGGCGCACCCTGATCCGGCAAAATCACATCATTGATGAAGATGCGCGAGTCCGGCGCCATGGCATATCGCAAGTGCGTGAGGATCTCTGCGGCTTGCGCGTCGGGCCAGTCATGCATGATTTTGTGCATGAAGTAGATTTTCGCCCCCTTGACCGGTTGGGGCGTGAAGAAGTCGTGCTCCCTTAACTGGATGCGGGGATCGAGGGACTCTTTTCGCGCATTGGCGATAACTGAGGGGAGGTCTTGGAGCATAAGCTGTATTTCTCGATTGGGGTATTTCGTAGCGAGGGCCTGGAGGTCGTGGCCGAGGCAGCCGCCGACGTCGATCATGAAGATTCTGTTATCTTCGTTGGAGGATGGCTGGAATAGTGCTTCCGCTCGGAACCAAGCACTCCAGTTCAAGCGACCTTGCTGGATACGTTTCATCAGGGCGCTGAGGCGTGCGGATTGTATGCCCCCGTTCGTGTTGACCTGAGAGGTAGATATATCAGCTGCGTACTACCGAATGACTTCTGGCAAAAGCCTACCCAGTGATCGAACGTCGTTGTCCCGACAATGCCATGAGCCTGTTGGTACGGACCATCCAGTGAAGTCTCAGGCGCAATGTACCCATGATCTGTTGCCCATGCTAACAGCTTGCTATTGGCGCTGGAAGGACCCACGGTGGCGTCGTAGATGAATTTGAAGCCTGAGTCGAAGCCTGGCTCAACTACACAGCGTTTTTCAGCGTTCTGGTCGAGACTCAGTATCATTAGCGTCGCAGTCTCACCTAACGTCCTGGTCAACTCGTTCCCCTGCCACGTCATCGGCCCTGTCTCATCGACGAGCTGTAAAGCTGTTACTACTCGCAGCATACGAGAGACGAACTCTTCTCTCTTGGTCTCCGCATCTAGTGTTCTAGCTGGGTCGACATTGGCGATATTGGCGGCGAGCTGCTTCAAGGTTAACGGTCCTGGGCAGGATGCTAGGTGCTGAAGTATCCCGGCTTCCAGGAGAATTCGGATGGGAGTGTATATGACGGTGCAGTACTCCAAGAGAATGATGAAGTCGCTTGGCGATTGCATTGATGAGAAGCTAGAGCTGATCTTATGCATTAGTTCTTGGAAGGATCGACCGCCTTGTCGGCTGTTGGTCTGCTCTGAAGCCATGATGTCGGATTTGGCTGTTAGCAAGACGGGTCAAAGGGTCCGAAAGTACGTTGTGGGATCGATCCAAATGGTCGAGTGTCAAGATGTAAAGCGAAAGCGAAGGGCATGGAAGTTAATCATAATGATGGCGTTCCCGCCTAGCTACAACAGCTGCATGAGCATATGTACGCCCACTCGCTACCCAAGCCAATGATTAATCACGCAGCTCGTAAGACGCTTTTCTACGTAGTATGCAGAGGTCGCTACAATGGCGGTCGCCCACGCATTTGCGCAGACTCTTGAAGCTTACGAATAGAATGAGAATCAAAAGAACAGACATCCAGCTTCTCTTACGTCGATGTGTTCACCCTCTTCCCCCAACAGCATTGCCAGAATCACGACATCTAAGGCCGCTGACAGCTCCACCAGCTACAGTATACGACAAGCAGCCTTAACAAATCCCGCTTTCACGAGTAGCGTTCAGATTGGCTATGGCATCTGCTCCTGCAGGTGAAGCAGTTGAGTGTTCCATTACCAGCACTACCCCTGCGACAATCTGCTACTTATCTAAGTGGCAGAGAATAAGCTCAATCAAACATCAAGACCTGCAGCAAGCAGGCAGATTGTATTTTCCTTGCTCTCTACGGCTGCGGGACACAACATGCTGCCCAGACCTGCTGATTAGGGTGAGTGCATTGTTTGTCTTACAGCAAGTGAGTCACCGGTCTTGAGACTTGCTTGTGATGGCAGACGCTACGGGGACCACGAGACCCATGATGAGGGACAACGCTGTGAGTGCAACGGTCAAATGACGATCCTCGGCATGCCCATCAGCTGCCAGGCCGTGAATGATGCTCAACAGCTGGGCAAGAGTTCGACAATGGTCAGGAGTCCAGCAAAAAGGATTGACATGGATTTGATCAACGTGCCGACGCTGACGCCACCCTACTCACTCATGATTTACTCCGCAGCACTGCTATCACCAGCCGGTTTATCCCCCACCCCACTGGGGGCCTGCTGCACTCTCCGGATCGACTTCAGCACCACCAGCCTCAGCAACTTGGTCTACCTATTCACCGACAGCTTCGGACCCGCCATCAGTCTCACCGCCGTCTTGTCCACACTGATCACCAGCGGGTACCTCATCGGCAGTATCTCCAGCGACCGGGGCCTTCTTGCCTCTCGGCTGATTCCTATCCTCAGCAAACGCACGATTCAGATCCTCCTCGAACCGAATGTAATTCTCCATCTTCTCGTTCTCCTCCTCATCAATCTCGCCCTTACGGTAGAACCGGTTCAGAGAAGCCAACGCAACTCTCATCAACCGATGACTTGCGTCTTTGCCGAGCAATTCCCACAAAGCGATGAGCTCTTGCGTCGACATTGGCTTTGCCCGGATGAGTTCGTGCAAGTCGTTCTCCAATGTCTTCAAGCGGATAAAGTCGATAGCTTTCATGGTGGCGTAGACATCGATCTTGAAGACCAAGGTGTCTCCGACCTCGTCGGCGGTGGGTGGTAAAACGTCGTCGGTACCGTCCTTTGATTCGCACCAGTTCATGAGCCACTCTACAGCCTCAGTGTATGGTTGACAGCAGGTGAAGCCCTGGAGGGTGTATGTCGGACGGTTTTCGTTCTCCGTGTTGATATTGTTTTTGGCATGCTTGGAGAAGCGCTTCAGGACGTGCATGCTGATGGCTTTGGGCAAGATGAGTGTGCCCTTGGAGTCGTATATGTCAACCTTCAATGACGGACGCTTCGCTTGCTGCTGCTGGGAAGGCTCTTGCTTCTCATACCTGATTCCGCTGGGATTGCCGAGCGTGACGGTCTTGCTATCGTTGGCATGCCTGTTCTGGAATCTAGAGTCACTCATGGTCTGGGCAATTGCTCTGAGAGTGTGGTGAAATGATGAGAATATGCAGGAACGGTAAGCACCTTATATCCATGCTTGCGACAAGCAAAAGTTTGCTATGGTCTTTGATATAACTGATACATGGTTGAGGATATCTGCGATGTCTTAAGCCTCGTAGCGAGCTTGCGACAAGGAAAGGTTTGCTATGTTCTTTGACATAATTGATACATGTGAGGATATTTGCGGAGTCTTAGAGCCTCGCAGCGAGGAGCACAATGTCGCATTCTAGAGTCTTAAGCCTTGCGGCGAAAAGCAAAACGTTACATTTTAGAGCGCTATCAAGCCTCGCAGCGAGGAGTACAACGTTATGTGCTATAGTGTACGCGATACCTCTGCTACAACTGCTAGCCTTGCCCTCGCCATCTTAGGAGACGGGATAGCTCTTACGTCCTAGTAGACAACTACCATTGCCTTCTCCCTTGTCTTAGCATCATGGCGTTCCCAACTTAGCTCCGAAGGTCTCAGAAGTTTGCATAAGCGTCTGTACGCCCACTCGCTACCAAAGCCACTGATCCTTCCCGCAGCTGCTCGTGCAAGGCTTGAGTCTCGCTACGTAGAGATTGTTGCAGTCACGACCAGCCTCGACTGATATAAGCGTACGCTGCGGTCATCATTCGCCCCTCCAGTGAGTGGGCAGCTATGACCTCCGGTACTTGTCTCGTACAGCATGGGGTCTCTACATTTAGCACTGTGTCTCGCAGACTGCCGCCGCTGACGTGTAGATGCTCATGTCGAGGATCGTCGATTTCCTGGCTCTCAGGACTTGCGAAAGCGCCATGTCTATCACGCAGCTTCATTTCCAGGACTTGTGGTCGTGTGGCAGATCAAACTGCGGCCTGAACGGAGCAGAACCTCTGTAGTTTCGCGATCAAGCTTTCCAGCAGTGCTCTCGATCCATGAGATCAGATCTGGCTAATCTGTGTTGTCCGACGGTGTCGTGAAACCAGAATGGTCAGAAAAGTTTGATTCCGATCCGGGTCGATTCTACCGTCCACGAGTGCCTTGACGGGGGAATGGATCGTGCATATGGCCCAAGGACTGGGTGCGTGAAGACATGGCGACGAAGAAGCCACGACTGTCTCTGTTTCGAATCCAACCAAGCAGAATCATTCCGGTTGCTCGTTGGATGCAGGACTCACGTTTCCTCGAACTCCCTCAGCTATGATCTCCAGGACGGACTCCGCTTCCAATACGGAAGTCCTGCTGCATGGTGAGTCTGATGGCTGCACCATTGACACACACGTCACAACCAACTCAATCACCTTACCCCGTCAATACACCAATCACCAGCCCTTAGCACATCCCCTCAAATCCCTCCTCATAATTTCCAGTCGAGTAGAACAGTCAAACACTCCTCTTCCCCCTCGTCTCAAACGGCAACGCCCAACTCAACCCCACCAAGCCCCCGAACAACCCCGCGCAGACAAACAATGGCACCACCGTCTCCACATTCGCAAAACTCCCGATCAACACCCCCGCGATCCCACCCACCCGGTTCATAACAACACAGATCCCGTATCCAGTCGCCCGATGCGCGGAGGGCAGAACCTCCGGCGTATAAGCGTAGATAGTGCCGTAGTAGATATTTGAGGCAGCGGTAATGGCGGACGAGACCGCGAGATTCTGAGCGGGAGTCCTGACCTGCGTGTACCCGAATTGCAGGAGCATCGTCACGCCGGCGCCGAACGCGAGGGTGCCTCTGCGGCCAAACCAGCGGGTTTCAACTAGGATTCCGGCGATGATGGGGCCGAAGAGCCCGCAGATTTGGTTGATGGCGTAATTGCGCCAGGTGGTGGTTGGGGATGCGTCGCCGGTGGCTGCGCCGCGAGAGGAGAGGTAGAAGGGGAGGAAGGAGGTGTAGAGGGGTGTGACGGCGCCGACGAGGAACCAGTTGGCGATGATCAGGGTGGTGGAGTAGGCGAGGGGTTTGGAGGCGAAGAGGCCGGTGAAGTGGTGGCGGAGGCGCTGGGGGGACCAGGGAGAGAGGTGGGTGTGGAGGATGCGGCCTTGGGAGTGGAGGTGTGAGAGGGTGAGAGTGAAGGGGCGGGCGTAACGGTGGGAGAGGTGCGAGAGGATGGCGAAGGCTTCGGCGTCGCGGTTTTGCGTTATGAGCCATTTGGGGGTGTGGGGCATTTTGATGACTGCGAGGCGGAGGATGGAGAGGAGGAGGACGAGGCCGCCGGCGGTGAAGTGTAGGAGTCGCCAGCCCGTGTTGTCGCGGGTGAGACACGGAGTGGCGTCGGGTTCGCAGCTGAAATTCGCCATGAAGGCCCAGGCTAGCAGGCCCGTGACGGTAGAGCCGACGGCCCACCATACGGCCATGAAGGTTACGAGCCAGACGTGGGTGGCGGGCAGGAATTCAATCAGACTCGTGGCATCGAGGATGTAGTTCCCCCCTGCACCGGCCGAGTAGATCGCCACCATCGCGCAGAACGAGATATAAGACGGCATAGCTCCGGCTACCAGAACGAAGACGGCGCAAACGAACATACTAGTATTGAACGCCACTTTCCGCCCTATAACATCGGCCGAGAACCCCCAAGCCGCGGCACCGACCAGGAGTCCGATCTGTGAGGCTAAAGCTACGCCTTGGATCCGCTGACTCGGGTTCCGCGCAAATTCCTGCGCCACGGCCGGCTGTGCGATGGATTGGCAGACGATGAGGAGGGAGTCGACGGCGTAGCCGAAGCCGTTGAGGAAGAAGAGCCGCCATTGCCAGGGCGTCATGCCGATTTCGTCGATGGCGTCGTTGATTAGGGACATTTTTTGCGCGAGGACGGGGTCCGTGGCGGTGGAGTCGAGGACTTCGGTTGAGAGGTCGATGGGGTTGGGGGTTTTGCTGGAGGGATCTTGGTCATCTATGTCGAAGGAGGTGGAGGAGGCGGCGTCGCCGGGATCGTCGTCGGATTGCGTGACCATTTCGTAGGAGTGGTGTGTTGTTGGCATGATGGTGGGGGTTTGATGGGCATGGATGGGAATTTGAGGTTTGTGTGATGACTGTGCTTACGTTTGGGCAGGTGTGGTGATGGTCAGCAAGGAAGGGGGGTGTATGGTAAGTAGATGCGAAAGTTAAATTGGTCTGTTTGTGTCAGATTATACATATTGCCAGTGACTGTTGGTCTTTGAAAAGCCGCGCATTGTTGAGATTGCGCGGACGAGGCCTGCACTGTGACTTGAGGCGAATATCAATGTGTATAGATCAGAGATGCAGGATAGCAGCAAGACGCTTCGGTGAACTCTGTGAGGGGGGCAAGAGTGCTTAAGCCCAATGAGGCAGTCCCGCTTCTACACCTCGACCTCTACCACTTCATGCTAGAGGTACAATATGGTATAGAGTCCAGCAAATCAATCATGGCCACCAAACAATGCTTCAACCTCTCCAAAGCGCTGTACAGCGTCTTCATTACCCCCGCTGTCCTCCCACGAGTGCCACGGCGACCACCACACCTCCCCCAATGCCACCCCACCACCACCCAGACTCGCGCCTTCTCCCGCAGCCCCATCACCCTGAAAACCACCGTCACAGAACGCCGCCAACAGAACTACGACGAAGAAATCCCCTTCAAACGCGTCTACCTCGTCGACGCCGACGACAAACTCTCCGAACCCCGCACCAAATACGACGTTCTCAACAGCCTCGACCGCAAAGAATACCGCCTCGTCCAACTCAACGTCCCCGAATTCTCCCCCACCTCCCCCACCTACAACTACGACATGCGCAATTTCATCCCCGTCTGCCGGATCGAAAGCAAGAAGGAGTCGTACCAGCGGGAGCGGGAGCGGAAAGCGAAGAGTAAAGAGCAGAAGAAGGAAAGCGCGAGGGCGGCGAGTGTGAAGACGTTGGAGCTGAATTGGGCGATTGATGGGAATGATTTGGGGCATCGGTTGGAGAAGATGGGGGAGTTTTTGAGGGAGGGGAGGAGGGTGGAGGTCGTGTTGGCGGCGAAGAAGAGGGGCCGGAAGGCGAGCAGGGAGGAGTGTGAGGGGTTGTTGAGGAGGGTGGGGGAGGTGGTGGAGCGGGTGGGAGCGAAAGAGTTTAGGGCTATGGAGGGGAGTTTGGGGAGGTTCGCTACGTTGGTGTTTCAGGGGAAGGCGGTCAAGGCTGCGAAAGCGGTGGAGGCTGTGGGGAAGGAGGAGCAGGAGAAGGAGAAGGTTAAGGATGAGGAGTCATGATGATTTTTGGAAGGTGCACTTGACTTCGTGCAATATTGATACTTCTATACATGCTGCCACCCTGGGAATCCTCGGCTCACCCTCTAATCTGGGGTTCCTCGCCGGTCGCTCCATCTGATCTGGGAAAAAGCTACTCAGCTACCTCGATTCGCAATATTCGGGTCCTCGCTGATCGCTCCTTCTACACACAAAACGCACAAAACACAATGCCGCCAACGCCCTAAAAAACCGCAGTTTTCGACCACCACCTCTCTAGACGTACCCCGCATGATTCAGCTGATACTGCTGATCCTGGTCGTCCTCCTCACCACCCTCATGCTGCACCACGCCCTCCTGCGCACCCGACGCCTCCGTCCAACTCGAATCACGCTGATGCGCTCCATACACCGGCGGCGGCACGCTCGTCTTGCTGCAGACGGACTGAGACGTCGTCAGCGCAGCGGGATCCACGCCCTTCTCCGTGTCCTCGGTGGCCGAAGTGGGGTTAATCTTGTTGAGGCGGCGCTTGTTGAAGCGGTACGCCGCGAAGCCGACGAGGGGCGCGACGAGGACGAAGGCCAGGACGAGGGAGAGCGCGACGATGGTCGTCTGCTGGGTTGCGAGAGCGGTGTCCTTCTCTTGGATGGAGAGGGCGGGGTCGGCGGTGGTGGTGGTGGTGGTGGTGGTGGTGGTGGTGGAGGTGTCCCGGACTGCCCAGAACGAGGAGTTGCCATCGAGAGATCTTGCCCAAAATGTGGAGTTGCCATCGACAGCTCTCGCCCAGAACGAGGAGTTTCCGTCGACAGCTCTCGCCCAAGAGGTGCTGTTCCCACCGACAGATCTCGCCCAAAAGGTGGAGTTACCATCGACCGATCTCGCCCAAAACGTCGTGTTGGAATCAACATTCCTCGCCCAAAACGTCGAGTTGGAATTAACGTTCCTCGCCCAGAACGTAGAGTTGCCATCGACAGCTCTCGCCCAGAACGTGCTGTTCCCATCGACCGATCTCGCCCAAAAAGTTGAGTTGGATTCAACATTCCTCGCCCAAAAGGTGGAGTTAGAATCAGCATTCCTCGCCCAAGACGTATTGTTCCCATCGATCCCCCTCAGCTCCACGACCTTCTCGCCTCCCGTCCCGTTGATAGAAGACGGATCCTCCCGCGTCCACGCGACGGATGTACCCGTCGCGTTAGTAGCGGATGTCGGCTCACCCCTCTCGAGTGCCCTCACCACAGCCCCCGAAGGGACGGGTGAGGCCGCTGGTAAGGCCATGGCTGATGAAGCGCCGGCGGTGGTGAGAGTGAAGAGAATGAATTTAGTGGGAGTGGAAGATGTCATGTTTGATGATGTCAACGTGGATGAGGGAATGGGAGAGAGGCTCATGCCCGGCGATGTCGTCGAGGTGGATGAGGTAATGTTGGTAGGGGTTGCTGAACCTGTGATGTTGTTGTTGTTGGTGGTTGACGGTAGTAGAGATCCGAAAGCCAGTCTGTGATCGATCTTGTTGGACAGTATTGGTGATGAGAAACCTTTTCTCGTGGTGGGTGGCTGGATGACTGTGTGTAGTGTGAATGTGTGAAGATCTGTGTGCTGTTTGTTGTTGGCTTGTTGGATCTCTGTACCTGTATGTGTGTGTAAAAATCGAGTTGTGGGTGCAGGGAGAAGGAAGAGAGGGGGCATTTGGATGGGAGGGAGAGGAGCTTTTATAATGTCTCAGATTTCTATCTATTTCGGGATTGTGCTGTGGTGCGAGTTGGATAAAGTGTTTCTGGGCGTGAAGGGATAACGTAACGACAAAGATGCGAGGACTCGAGGATTCGGTGGGTGAATGGGAGAAGGGGGGCACAATGGTATTGTTGGGTGGATGGGGACAAAGGGGTTGTTGGGTTGGGTTGATGGGGTTTGTTCGCAGTCTCTTTGTTTGGCACCGAGGGAAGCGGGCATTGTGGATTCCTTTGCACATCGCAAGTCCCGGAGCACGGGGCTTGAGGCTGTCGTCTCAGTTGGAGGGAGGAGGAATGATGCTGTTGGGCCCTCTTCCAGCCCGATCAGCTGTTTCCCCTGCACCGATATTACAGCCAGATTTGAACGCCACTCCACTCAGCCTGCTCGCGACGCTGCCCCTCTGCCGTATATGACCAGCGCTATCGCTCTGCCTACGAGCTGAGTCTCTCCATTTTTAGCCGCGGGTCCTCGATCATCTCGTTGCTTTCGATCATATTCGGGCCAGCGAACGCTAGACCGTGCCATCTCAATGACCGCATTGTAGGTCTTTAGGTTGTGCTTTGTCGACATGGTAATGTTTGATTGCATGGAGAGTGTGGATGGGCTCTGAATTCGTTGCGGCGCGAGTTGCTGTATGCTGTCAGCGGGGGCAAGGATCATTTGGCGCTCAAGAAACAAGAGGAGCACGGCTGGAAATCTCCGGATCACATGCAAGACTAAGCACGAAGTTTGAGCTCGCTTCCTGAAGAATCACAAGAGGCTGCATTAGTAGCGCGGGAATCATATGGTCGACAATGCTTCGGACGCTCTGATGCACGGCAAAAACGGCGCTTGACTGATCTACTACACCACGGCTTCCCGCAGGTCTTCTCTAGATGCAGCGATCGCGACCTCAGTGACTCTGTTTGACTGACCCTTTTGCTGGGCCGACGACATGACCCGGTCCTATGACCCTCTACGCCATCTGACGACCTATGACTGCCACTTTCAAAACCAGGCTGCAAGCCTCCTCCTTCGAGGCTCAGGATCGAGACTGACCCTCCCACCTGTTATGGTACCACCGCCCACGATTTGCAACCACGAATGCCTGCTCGCGCCGTCCGTCGCCCCTCACGATGGTCTAGCGCGACTCCCCCTTGGCGGCGTTGGATGCGTTGGCACATTCCTTGCGTCGCCGAGTCCCAGGCGGGCAATGTTGGCGGTGCGGCGACACGTTTTGTACGTCTTGACCAGCAGCTCTTCTGGCTGAAGCTCTTCTCCATGTTCCTCGTCCTTGTCCTCGTCCTCGTCCTCCTTCCCCTCCTTGCCGCTCTCTTCCTCCTCTTCCTCCTCCTTCCCCTCCTCCTTGCTGAGTTGCTGATGCTGCTGAAGCATGAGCGGGCGCACATGGTAACGGTACGCGGCCAAAGTAATGTCGACGAAGACCGAGCGGCAGAACGTCTGCCACTTGATGTGCTTGGCGGTGTCGCCTGCCCAGATATTCTCAAAATGCCAGACGTTGGCTTCGTATGCGAAGACGATTTTGCACATGGTGATTGGGAATTGGTTGAAGAGAGTGGTCAAGAGGGCAGTCTTGTGGGCGGTGGTACTGGATTCCCAAGCCGCGATACCACCGGTACGCTCGACGAGCGTATACATCCTCTGGTGGCAAGTCAGCTGGGATAGTCGCGATGGTAGGAAAAGATAGTTTGAAAGCTCGAGTCTGCGGAAGCTTACCAGTTTCGCCCATGAAAGCGTGTGAAGCTGCATCTCTGCCTGGTAGTCCAGGACCTTGGTACGGTGCTCGGAGTAATTGGATTGGACGACACCAGGGACGTACTTGAGGATGAAGCTGATTAGATCCTCGTTCAAGTACCCATAGCGACCCGCTACAATCTCAACGCAGCGACGGAGTTGCTGCTCGGCTGCTTGCAGATGCTCCTCCCCGTCCTGCTCGTAGTGGCTGTAGGGCTGCACGAAGGGGTTGCCCCTGGGCAAACGGAGTGGGCCGAAATCGACTGCAGTGTCTGGCTGCAAGTTGGGAGCGGGCTTGGGAAGATTCTGAGCTGGCTGTGAACTCTCTGGTGCTGGGATGGGAGCATAGCGGCGGATGATGTCGGCCGGTGAGGCTGATGGAACTGGCGCCTGCCTCGCGTTGCGCTGTGAATCGCCCATCATGGTCTGGAAGGATGTTTCTCGGATACAGACTTGCTGGTGGTTGTTGTTCAGGAACGGCGTCGACGTTGGTTGTGGTGAGACTGAGGAGGGCAAGGAAGAATATTTATACTTGGAGCAGCAGAGTGACGCACTGATGATGGCCCCTCACTGTCACATGCAAATTTTTGGTCTGCAGATGTGCGAGACTCCTCATTGGCCATTGGCCTGCTCAAAAGCATGTCTTCTGGCATGTACTGGCTTACTTGAGATCAGTTCACCTGATAGTGGGGCTATCACATGCAGATTTGCCTTCAAGGTGGTGGCGGACGTGACAGAGAGGCATCCTGGCGCACGTGGGAAATGCAGAAGGGTGATCCATCGGCGAACACAGGCACCAAGAAATACCTTGGTAGTCTGATCTCTGCGGAATAAGGCTGTTCGTGCTTGCTGAAACTATGGAAGCTACTAAGTTACTGGAACGCCGTAAAAATTAACAGCACACAGGCTCACTCCAAACGAGTATGCCTCGCTGTTTGATGGCTATGCGATCGGATTGTAGAAGCGAAAGCGATTCTGCGGATCATATTTGTGCTTCAAAGCACAAAGCCTGTCAATCCGCCAGGATTCATAGCCATACCATTGATGGACACCTTCGAAACCGTTTGCATAATTGACATAGGCATGTGGCAGGCGCCCAGGCTGACCATCATTTAAGAGAGCCCTGACCTCCTGTGCCCACTTCCATGCAGCATGTTGGAGGGTTGCGTTCGATCCAGGAGCAAGATCAGATTGGAAAAGCACTAAATGATGGTCTTCACGGAAGGGATATGCAGAGTCCGACGGGTTCTGCGCTTCTACAGCTTCGGTTGAGTAGCCTTCGTGAAGCACGTTTGTGACTTGAGCAAGCTCAAAATTGCTCGCAATTTGTTCTGCGAAAGTGGCCCAGATCTGTCGTTCGGCGGTAATATTATACACTTGCAGCCCAGCATTACTGGTAATGCGGACGGCGTCCTCTTGGCAGACAGGGTCAAGTTCGCCGCTCGACTGCGCGTGAGCTACTTCGGGATAAGACACATCGCCGGACTCTTGGTATGTGGATACGATAGCATCAAACGGAGCCAGCAGTCCAGCAGCGTCATCGGCGGAGCCGCGGTAAGCAAATGTCCAAGTTATGACCGGCTCCTGTGTGGCGATGGTCGAATTGATGCTGAAGTAGCCCTGGTTGGCTGCCATGTTTACTGGCGTGGTACCATTACCGTTGAGGCCATTGAGAGCCTCGAAGACGGCTTCGAGTTCGCTACCTCTCCAGATGTAGTTCTTATAGTGCCACGTGTCGGGTCCGCGTGGGTAGATCTTCATCTCGAAGCTCGTGACGATACCAAAATTATGGCCTGCGCCTCTCATTCCCCAGTACAAATCACGGTGCTCGTTACTGCCGTTAACCAGGACCGTAGAGCCATCCGCGAGGACTACGTTGAGCTGAAGAATGTTATCGCTGATCATCCCGTACAGACCTTCGAGACGGCCATGGCCGCCGCCAAGCCCAGCACCCATCAGGCCAACACACGCACAAGCCCCGGTAGTAGCTACGTAACCTTCAGACCAGAGGTAGCTAGTCACATCCCCACCATATAAGCCACCCTGGAACCAGGCAGATTGGCCTCCCGGAAGGATATGGATGTTCCGAAGATTGACAAGATTGATCTGGATGCCGTTGAAATCACCGAGAGTCTTGGTCCAGCCATGACCCTTATTATAGGCGAGGAACTCGATGCTGTTCTGATTGCAATACTTGACCTCAAATGGGGTCAGCAGAAAGCGCAACCTGCGACAACGAAGTCGAAGACTCACAATCGATGAAACGTCAGATTCTTCGCCTGGCTCGATGACCAGCTGAACCATCGGCGCATCAAAGAGACTCCACCTCTCTGTGCCGTTTTCGAAGCGGGCATCGTCCCGTCCAAAAATTGTCGTGGTGTTGGAGACACAATCACCAAGATCATGCTGAATGTGGCTAACGTCGAGACTGCTGAGAGTGTAACTTTGGGGCCGAAAGTAGTGTGGTACTGTTGAGCCTTCTGTAAGTGGTTGAAGCACTGCCAGAGTTGACAGAAATGGCGCGAAGAACTTCATGGTAGGCTTGACGAGCAGTGGGTATGACCTATGCGGACGCACTGCTCGAGGGTGGTTGGCCGTTCACTAAGCTGTCCATGCGGGCGATTGAGCGACTCAAATATATTCGGTAGAGCAGACTGCCAGTAGTAGCAGCCATCCTCCGCGGCCTGTCTCCGAATCTGGACGAGCACGATTGCAGATCAGCAATCAGCTGCCAGCCATGGCGGATCGCATATCGCCGTGAAATGTCCAAGATTGGACGCAAGTCGTGCAGCATGGCAGATTTCCAGGCGTCCAGCGATGCGTCTGGCTGGGCTGGCTGAATTGATAGTGTTCTCGTGACAGAGCTCACGCCTCAGCCATATCTGTTTTGTCCTTCCACAAGAAGGTACTCCACACCCGAATGAGCACCGGGTTGGCACAAGATCGCTGCGCAACGGATCATGACCCACGAAGTTCGCTCTTGTATTTCATGGCGCGTGATTATGACTTTCGGCTTGGACTGCTGCTTATCACGACTGCTCGCTCAGCTACGAATAATGAAGTCCATCCGTTTTCGAGAAAGCAATGTCAAGCATCCTGTTCATCTATTGTGTTTGATGGGCAGTTGATTCTGCAGCCTCGAGAGCAAGGTGTTTGTGGCGTGACGAAAGTAAAGCCACTGGCTTGAAGCAAAGCCCGTCAGAAATTCTTGGCGAATTGATGATGCTGCATCGTCGAGGTGGACACAGCTTGTGCATGCATTTACGCCATTGCTGATCGGCTCCGCTCACTGTCTTTCCACTTGAAGGGTGCGTGTATACATCTGGACCATTATTACGGAGTAAAAGTGATGCCTGCCGATCAAGGCTTGCGTAGGCTGCATCGCTGTCAAGGCGGATGATTCTGTGCTTGTTCTGCAATGTCCACTTCGAGATTGTTGCGAATGTATGAAGTGACTGGGGCTATATGGGCCATCCAGAATCCAACACTCCAGCGAGCCGCAGTCGAGAGAAAAATGGAATATGCAGGCCTGCCTCTGGTATCCTGAGGGCAATCCACGTTACACACCAAGTTCGACTCATTTCAGTCCAAAGTTATATGTAGCCTCAAATTGCCGTATCAGCCTTTGTCAGAAAGCGCAGCATCATCTTGTGCAAATTGCTGACCGAAGAGCTGCTTCTCAGAAGCCGATGCATGTTATAGATGGCAATAGCAACTAGCATGCAGCCTGCATGCCTCCAATTCCTTTCTGAAAGTGAAAAGGTTGCCCACTCGATGGTCTCGGAAGTGAACTGCGCCGCCGGTTAGTGATAGAGATGGCGAGCTTTATCGTGGGCCATTGACTCGATGGCTGCTTTCAGTGATTTCATCGGTCAACCAGCCGATCAATTATTTGACCGTCCAGTCACTCAATCACGAGCAGTCAACAGTGTTAATAAGCTATTGACCGTGTGTATAAGGTGTCAGCGTGTTAACAAGCCGTCAACTGCGCTGCCAAGCCGTCAGCTATATCAACAAGATGTCAACTATGTCAAACACTCATCCGGTTGGTCGACTGATGAATCCTCTGGCTGCTTTCGCCTTGGGTCTGCAACTTTACAGCAAGCGGAGCTATGACAATCTAAATGAGTCTGTGCGTAGCTACAGACCTGGCTAACGCTGGTCGGTGATCTGGAAGATCCTTCTTGGGGCGTTGTTGTGTGAGAACGACGACCGGAAGACAATGCTCTGGTGGACGATGCAAGTTGACAGGGCCCAGTCCCGTCTGCACGTTGACTTCATCGAATGCGGGATATCTATGATTCACCCAAGGCTCCTCTCCTCACTCAAGCATACCCGGTACCTATATGTACTCCACAGAATTCTCCATAGTCGCAAGTCTAGCGTGACCGTGGCTTTCTGGCATGCGATTAGGCTGATATAGATCTGCACTGCCAGTGTGACATCGAACGAGGGGAAGCACTTAACCAAGTCGTCTAGCCGCAAACTCAAAGCTCTACATAAGTTGGACATGTTCAGACCAATTTTAGGCTATTCTGTGATGCAAGCACGGCTCATGCATCATCTTGCTGACCTCGTATTACAATGCCGGAAGAATGGCATGCTTCTATGTGGTGGGCACGGTCAGAACTTGGGCCATGCGAGTCCGCATCATGGCCTGATATAAAAGAGCCTGGCGCTGTATCTGCGAGGTGGCCATTCGAGAATCAATCGACACGATGCGTGGGAGTGACTGCTTTGGGATCCTCATAGGCTTTCTGGCTGCTATACCAAAAGCATTGTGTCATCCGCAATGGCAACCAAGGACGACCAACGCAACTACTTCTTTACAGATTCTATTTCAGAACAATCTCAACGCCACAGACGACGCCAACCATACGCCATTCATCGTGACTGGTCCAGTATCCGATCGTGAACCGTCGGCAGCTTGCTCAGCTTTGAACGAGAACGTGGTCAGCCTATCGCTGATCGAAGGTAACCCTTACGACTTTGAGCGATCCTTTGCGTACTTGGAGTATGAGAATACGGCAGTAAATCGATTCCGCATCAACGAGGGCGTGTTAACCGTCCAAAACGACAACGGCGATTACTATGTCGATCGTCAGTCGGGCATAAGCCAGCTTCCTGTGCTGTGCACCAATGCTCAAGGCGACTCTACACCAAAGGCTCAAAATGAGGTCAATGTCTTGTCCAACACCAACACGTTCACAGGCTGGAGGAGTCAGAAGGCCTTCGCCTTCGAAGGCATCCCATATGCGAATCCTGTCCAGCGCTGGGAGTATTCTACGGTCTATTCTGCGCAGAATCAGCACCTCAATGTCACAGCGTATGGTCCCCAGTGCGCCCAAGATCCATCAGGTAGTGAGAACTGCCTGATCCTCAATATCTTCACGCCTTACCTGCCGAGCGCTACCAGCAAAACAGACTTGAAGCCAGTCATGTTCTGGATCCATGGCGGAGGCTTCACCGGCGGCAACGGCCAGACTGACGGTAGCAATCTGGCCTCGCGCGAGGACATCGTCTTTGTGTCCATTCAATATCGGCTCTCGACTTTAGGATTTCTTGCAGTTCCCGGCACGAATGTCACAGGAAACTATGGTATCGGCGATCAGATCACTGCTCTCGAAGTAAGTGGCACAATCTGATGCAGTATGCTCAGCTACTGATGTTAGTAGTGGGTACAAGAAAACATTGCAGCATTCGGTGGAGATCCTAAGAAGATTACGATCGTAGGCGAGAGCGCTGGCGCTGGATCCGTACGAGTCCTGCTTGGCTCGCCTCCAGCCATAGGCAAGTATCGAGGTGGAATTGCTATGTCCAATTTGGGCGGCGGCGTCTCGCTTGGCGTGCAAAGCGACTACAGCACCACTTATTCTTCGTATTTGACGATTAATGAGTCGTACGCCTTGAGCAAGGCCTTGTTCTCGGAAGCCGGCTGTAATCAGACTACCGTGGAAGCTCAAATCACATGCCTTCGTGGCCTTCCTGCACTAACGATCCAGGACCTCTCCACTGTCGCCCGTTATGTCGTGCAGGATGGCACGATTGTGAATACCGAACAGCTCATCGTGAATGTCTATAACGAGTCGACGGCGCATGTTCCAGTCTTATTCAGCGTCATGGCCGATGGTGCGTACGGTCTCCTGCAAATTTGCTCAACAAGCTGACTCGACGCAGACGGCGCCTCATTCATCAGCTATCCCGCAACGGCACCGGCAAGCGAAGAGGCAGGATTGGAAGATCTCCTCTATACCTCACCATATTACGCCGAAGACATCATCCACTCGGGTCTCTTCCCCCTCCCCTCGACTGGCAACTTTTCCCTCGATGTATTCAACGTTTCTGCACGTGTAATGTCCGACGTTGGCTTCAAATGCGTGGATGAGGCCACAGTATACGCTGGAACGGTCAGTGGAACTTTCCCAGCCGCCTGGTATGCCCAATTCGACCGCTCAATTGGCGGCTACGACCCCAACAACGTTGGTAACCCACCTCCATCTCCTGGCTACCCACGAGGCAACCCGGCTCTTCCTTACTTCAGAGTCCACGCCGGAGACACTGAATTCACATTTGGTGACGTCTCAGCGGACCAGATCCGCGAGCCTCAAGATCTGTGGTTCGCGCAATTGGCCACGGGCTACTGGTCGGAATTCGCTAAGTCGCTTCAGCCGAATCCGCCGGTGGAATACTTAAAGGCGCGAGGGTATGTCAACACGCTCAAGGCAACGCAGATGGCTGGTCCGTGGACCCCGGTCATAAATGGGAGTACTGCTGGCCCAATGAACATGTTGAATTGGCCTCCACAGATTACACCCTACAATGAGCTTGCGCAGTGTACGTTCTTGAACTACAGCCTCACGTACTACTTGAGCAGTAACAGAGGTTGATGCTGCAATGCAATACTCCGCAGTTCAAGCGGTGAAAATATGCGGAAGATGAAAACGGTCTGGTATCAAGGACATGCGAGCAAAAAAGGGTCTCCTGCTAATGGTTGAAGTCCACGCAACCTCTGCCACTCATACAGTCGTATTGGACCATACGTGCAATGTAGCAAGTCGGACGTCCCTCCTTGTGCTAGATAGCTCAACGCAATTGTTAGCTGCGAGGATACAATCGTTGCTTTTGTGAGGGATGTGGCTTCAGTGATCTCATCAGTCAACCAACCGATCAACCATTTGACCGGCTAGTCACTCAATCACGAGTAGTCAACAGTATCAACGAGCCGTCAACGTGACAATAAGCTGTCAACTGTGTCAACAAGCCATCAACCGAATAATAAGCTATCACCCGTGTGTCAACAAGCTGTCAACCATGTCAACCAGTCAACCGGTGAATTGACTGATGGAACCTCTGTGTGGCTTCCGTGGATGTTCATCCAGTGGCCCCGTTGAGTGAGGGTCTAAGGGATGTGGGCAAGGCCTTAAGGGCTGCGTGCTGGGGGGTGCCCTTCTTGCTCCTCGCAGCTACGAGAACATTATGGTCCGGCCAGGAGCTCTGTGCTTATGATGTCGTTGTTTAGTGCCGCCGTCTTGTCAAATCTCTGCACAGGTGAAGATTTTCTCGTTTTTCAATTGCAGAGTGTTCGAGATTTTCGAAGTTATCGTCAAGATGTTGGACCCTTTCCAAAGACCAACGTACCACCTAGTCTGCAACTTCGCCGCAGCTGCACATGGTTCGCCCTTGTAGGAGCGACTGTTTTGTCTAGAGGTGGGACTGACGGTTGCGATCACTAGTCAGCTGTTCATCGATCACGAACCTTTGTCTCAAATACAGGAGAGCGAACGGCGTACTCCATTTCTTGACGATCTGTAGCCGTACGGGCTTGTTGCATACGAAGACGCTGTACTGAATTGAATGACTTTCGCGAGGCTTAGCAATCGACTTTGTGACGTACGTTGATGGTAGTACGAAGCTACCCGAGTATTTACACGCCCGCAGGTAATTTCGGTGTCTCGGATTCCTTTGCCATTAGGAATAATTTCATGGCCAAGACCCTCGGCTTGCGAAAGGCGACTTAAAAGATCCCTTGTATCTGGACGGTGAAGAAGAGACGCTAGGCCGAGGTTTGACCTCCTAGGTTGCTGGGTGTTTCATCCGTTCCACGCAGATGTACCGTTATCCGGGCGGGGACGAGAGGAGGACATGGGCCAAAACAGCCAACCGGTTGAGAGAGATCGAGAGACGCACGCTATTGTGGCT
Source organism: Teratosphaeria zuluensis (assembly GCA_007113905.1). Classification (NCBI taxonomy): domain Eukaryota; kingdom Fungi; phylum Ascomycota; class Dothideomycetes; order Mycosphaerellales; family Teratosphaeriaceae; genus Teratosphaeria; species Teratosphaeria zuluensis. The sequence continues at coordinate 253,039 of VCMQ01000002.1, forward strand.
GAGTATCCAAGAGATAGCCTTAGGTGGAGATCGCGATCCAGAGTGAGACCACGTTGGCGATGGCACCGAGGCTGTCCTTGGCACATGATTGTAGACGAGGCTGTGATCCAAACTGTTCATGGCTTATAATCAAGCAGGTCTCCTCTTTCCTGAAGCTCACTACTCAACTACAAGTCAGCAGCGACTCAACATCGACGCAGCACCTCAGCATCAGACAGCACTTGCACATAAAGGTGGGCTCTTGTACACAGTACTTGTGCATCAAGACCCTGACTGACGACTGAAGTATCCATCCGACAGACATACCATTTCAAAATGCTCTCCTTCCGCGCCGCAACCATCATGACGCTCGTAGCGTGCTTCTTCACCTCCGCATTGGGTGAGTACAGCAGATGCTCCTACACGAGCCTTGAATGCGAATGTTGCCAGGTGAGTAGTCGTCCCTCAAAGTTGGAGACCGCCCGACTCGACTAATGGATTCTTGCTGGATTTCAGACTGGGCCTGGCGGTCCGGTCGGATGGTGCCACGCCTCTGGCGACAACTACGACTGCTCAACCGGGGCGGGGGGCAAGGGATCTTGCACCAACTCGTGCTGATGAGAGCGAGATTTGGTCGATTGTGGGTCCACGGACGTCTTGTGCGCAGATGTTCAGCTGGCGGATGAGAATTCCGCGGCAGTCTGTTCTTGCAGTCGGTCAACAATGTCTCTGATCGACTTGGGTACGGTAGTTGGCTGTATGCAAGAACTGGGATCCAGATCGATCTCCCCAATCTCATACCACGCTTAGCGCTCGACTTCCAGGTAGGTTGAGTCAAATTGCATGCATAACTCGGGCCCAGCAGCACGGTCATGCTTGGCTTTATGGGACGAGTCCGGCATTCTCTCAAATAATGCATGCTATCCCGGTACCCGGGTTTTTGTCAAAGCGACATCCAACATCGTCGTTGAATCGCGTTGATGCGAGGGGATCTATGCATGATATCAGTCGCAGACATCCTCAATTTGCCCTCCAAACATACAATCGTGCGCCTTGCCATTTACGCCGAATCGATCATGAACGTGTGCGCGATCACATTTCCATTGGCAGGACATTGAACTTACAACAATCCTAGTAATACATAAGATATCCACATGAAGATCGCAATGTTATTTACACATAGAAGTCGCAGCACGACTCTACAACAACACACCCATGGCAACATAAACCGCGACCAGCGCCCCCAAGAGCCTAACCTCTCCCATCCCAAGACTGGCCGCATCACCCGTCTGTCTCGCCACCAATTCCTCCTCCTCGACCATCACCTCCTCCTCTTCCAAGCCTCTCTTACTAATCGGCGGCTTGACCTCCGTCGCAAACTCGCCCAAAATATTGCCTCTCACCCTACTGTACTCACAGACCAAGTAGTTCCCCTTGGCACCGCCGGACGCAGCATTGTTACAAGCGACAAGCGCGCAGCCGACCTGCGTAGTGTCCTGCCAGACCAGCTGCGTGAAGTGGCCTGTAGAGGTAGAGAACCCTGGGGCGGAGAAGTTGTATAATGCTGCTTCCGCTGCCCAGGCATCGATACCTGCTCCTGCGCTGGCGAAGCCCAGGGCTAGGTTCTCGCCGTAGGGACCGCCCTGCATACATCGTCAGCCGTCTGTCTATATCAAGAAGATATGAAGGGAAGAAATGCAACTCACTGAATGTTCCCAAAGACACTCCGCAGCCCAGCTGGTGGCGTACTGCACTAATGTAGTGTTCCAGACGACCGGGTTCGCTTGATACAGCGCGCGATAATAATTCGTGCTATTGAGCACCTGAGACGACAGAGATGCTGTGCTCGTCGCGGTGGCTGTCGCCTTTGACGTGGTCGATGTGGAAGACGTCTTGGTAGCCGTGGTCGCGACACTCAAAGGCGTACCGACTGAGGCCGTGGCAGTGGCGGTCGACACGGCCGACGTGGTGGAAACTGCGGCGCCCATTTTGGAAGAAGTTGTGATAGGTAGGAGCTCTTGTTCTGGTGATTGTGTTGATGCATCTTTCTGTTCTGCGCAGACCAGCTGCACTTTATAGGCCTTACATCTTGAACGATGTTGTAAGAGTAGGAAGAGTCGTCGTGGTACGCGGATTGAAGTTGGTGTGTAGCCCGGACACAGGACCGACGAAGCGAGGTCCAGCGCAACTAGGCTTTTGCCCTCTATAACATGTCTTCCCGCGTTTGTTTTTTGGTACGCGACTCAGTAGTGGACAAAGTGATCGCTAGAATGACATCGTTTGCACGTGGCCCGTCTACTAGGACTCGACTCTCCGTTGTGGATTTCGCGCTACGCTCTTGCCTTCGTGGGATCCCTTGGGACATGCTGCCCTAGTCTCGTGGAGAGGCGCACTTCTCCACGATGCGCTGCACACACTCAGCAATATCTCCGGAAGGGGTCTCCAAGCAAATCGATCCTTTGATCTGTCTCGCGCCCAGATTTGGGCTGCGGCACACGCCACACGCTCTATGCCGAACGATCAACACTGCTGTAGGCAGTGGAAGACGTCGACTGACCCGAGAACTCAATCGGCTGCGGGCTAGCGTGTGTATCGCAAGAGCTCGTCGTCGGCCTGAGAAGAGGTGTAGTGGATTGCTGGACCTACTTCACATCCGCCTCGCCATTCCATCTAGGTAGATTCCTACGCCGCCAGTCACGCCATGGTATGCACCAACACTTACTTTCCATTTCGTAGTTGCATCGCTCGTAAACATAATAGGGCATCTCGCCAGTTCGATTGAATCTGGCCCTAGATCTACAAGTACCTCCTCGGTATGTTGTTCCGCAGGGGCTTGTAGATCACATACGCGGCTGCTAGAGGCACTTGAGCGGCAATGATGATGACGATGGAGGCGCTGACTCGGGGTACAGCCCGTGGATGATTGTAGGAGTCGTCAGCCTGTCATCATGGAATTATCGTATAGGGCGGGACATACTAGGCTTTGTGGGTGTGCGGCAAGTGCTCATAGAGGGTCTCCCTAATGCTCTCGATGGCTACCAGCACGATCAGCAGCACGATCAGGCGAATAGCATCCATCTAACCCGGGAGCAAAGGCCGTTTCGACTTCGCAAAAGCAAAGAATGCAGCAGTGAAGATTCACACGCAATTACCCATCGTAGCACTGATCCGCCCGCTCACTGCGCAAAGACAGGAGAGCTGACTGATTGACGCGTACGCATTTGTGGTCATGTGCCTAACGAAGATGGTATCAGAGCAAGATGATTACACTGCCAGATAAGAACAGTGGAGCCAATGTCCTTCTGGAGACCGGATTGTCGTCAATCTGGGCCGCAGTCCAGGAATCTGGGCGAATGGATTCCATGAGACCACCCAAGCCTGGTACAGTTTGCACAAGGTATGTTGGGATGGCCGAGGGACTGACGAAGTGGAGTCTGTTTGAGGACTCCTACGCATCAGCATGCTTGATGGCTCGAAAACAGGCCATATGCTCAAGGCCTTCCATTGCTCGGCATCATTATCCTCTGTCGTGCAGTCGAGTTCTTCACCATCCACCTCTTAACGTCATACAGATTTGTGCTCATTAGCGAATACTTTCCGTCGATATCATGTCTTTTCGTCCAAAACAGCAAGTCATGTCTGTGCCTTCTCACTCAATCCTCGCCGCTAACAAAGCTCTTCTCATACTCTTCCGCAGCAATTCCTCCCCGACCCTTCTTCTTGTTCCCCTCCAACCTCTCTTTGTTCTTCTCCGCCAGCTCAACCCTCGAAAGATTAGCATAAAACGTCCTCACCTTCTCATGCGCCACCACCTTCTTCGGGTCAAAGCGCAGTACCTGCAAACCCTGCATGCTCGTTGCACGGCTGAGCGCAACGTACGCCTGGCCCTTCTCGAACACTTTGCCAAGGTCGACTTTCACCCTGTCCAAAGTCTGGCCTTGCGCTTTATGGATCGAAAGAGCCCAAGCCAGGATCAACGGGACCTGCAAGCGGGAGGCCTGTACTTCTCCGTTCGGCAGCTCGACCTTCCATGTCTCGGGCTGGCAGAGCATGTCTCTTGACGTGCCGTCCGTCAGCTGGAAGCGCACAACAGGAAACTTCTTGCTGGTTGAGATGCCTGCGTTCTGCATTTGGACCATGCGTTGCTGCTCGGCGGTCAGATGTTCGTCGTTGCTGCCAGCCAGCGTCGTACCTCCTTGGCTCGCAATAAATAAATCCTCATTGTCGTGGTACTTGTCAAACGTCGCTTCGCTCATGAAACCTATCACTTTGCCGATAGAGCCGTTGACCAGACTTTCATCGACATTCTTGATAAGCATGACTTGCGCACCTTTCTTGAGCGTGATGATCTCTGGGGCCATGCAGTTTTGCAGCATTTTGTCACGTTGAGCTTTGTCGGTGATGGCACCACCATCGCGGGCCTCGAATATGTGCTGCTCACCTTGCAAATGACCGAGGCGACTGGTATTCGCGCGATCGACTTCGCTGCGCGTCGGGAACAGCTCGGTCGCTTCGAGTGAGTCTGCAAAAGTCACCTCTCGGTTGAGCCCGCGGAAGGCCGCAATAGAGGATGGTGATAACCGGCCTTCACGCATCTCATTGAGCATGCCGGCGAAGACTGGAGCGCGTCAGTGGAAGAAAGCGCTACGGAGCTTATTGGATTGACTCACCAGGATCTTTCTGACGGAAGACATGATGCAAGCCAATGGTGTGCTCGATCGTTGTGTTCCATGTGGCAGCATCGAAGGCGAATTTGGCTAGCCTATTATTGCCATCAGGCACGGGTGGCAGCTGGAAGAAGTCACCGGTAATGACCAGTTGCATGCCACCAAACGGTCTGCCATTATTCCGCATTTGTCTGGCGATCGATTCGAGCTTGTCAAAAAGGTCTGCGTCGACCATTGAGATCTCGTCGACGATCAGCACTTTTGTTCGCATCCAGCGGTGTTTAGCCTTGGCATTTCGCTTGATCTTCTTCACCAGCTCTGGTACATCTTCTTTGCCCAGGCCAATGCCTGCGAAGCTATGTAGCGTGACACCGCCGACATTGCAAGCCGCAAGACCTGTAGAAGCCGTGACTGCTACACGATCCGGCTCACGCTGATATTTCTTTCGAAGCGCAGAGATGATCTCCCGTAAAAGCACAGACTTGCCCGTACCTGCTGAACCAGTGAAGAAGACACTCCTTTTCTCTTCCGTGACCAGGTTCAGGACATGCTGCTGCTCTTCACTCAGGAACACCCGAGCAGGTCTTGCACGGTTGCTCTTTGCCTTGCGCTTGTCCTCGTCTGTTCCATCTACGAATTTCATGGAAGCTTTTCGACTCTCCTCGCGATGCTTCCGCTGCTGCTCTTTGACGGCACTGGCCGTCGTGTTCCACGGGAAAGCATTCTTCTTCGTGTCCTTGGGCAGTGGTGTGAAGTCGTTCGTTCTGGTCTTGCTCGACTCCGATGGCTGCCCTACGGCTCCTTCGTCTTCATCCTGGTTCTGCCATGGCAATTTCCTTCTCTTACTCGCTTTGGCAGGAGGTGGTGGGCCGTTCTGCAACGCTTGTGCCACGCCGTCGTACCTGAATTGCTTCAGAAATGCTTTGGGAGGCGCATTCATATGTTCTACGGGCGAGGATGACCAAGGCAGAGGAGCGCTGCTCTTTGGGACTGACTTCTGAGACGCAGTTGGCTGGGGAGTGCCATACTCGAGGTCAATTGGGCTGCCGTCTCGAGCAGGACCGGCCTGCGCTTGCTGCTGTCTGGGCAATGTCGGGTAGAGCGCAGGCTTTGAGGGCACTGCTAAGAGTGCTGATGTGGATTGCTGAGTCCGTTGCTGGGGCTGAGGCGGCAGCTTTGGGTATGATACAGCACATTTGGGCTCCTCGAAATCTAGGTCAACGTCGCTGTCGAAGTCGTTTTCGTCAAAAGTCACCTGCGTGTGCGTCTTTGGATCGTTGACCATTATCGGCTTGTTGTGTGTGCCAGGTCCATCATCCTCAAATGACCCGTCCAGCGCCTTCGCCAGACCACTCGCGGTCCTCTTCACTCCGCTCGTCATCCGCGGCTGCGGAAAAGCTCTTCCTCCATTGAGCACAGAAGCCGCAGAAGGCTTCAGTGGGTTTCTGTATCCCGGGTTGACTGCCTGACTGCCTGACTTCTGCTGTGCCGTCTCTGGCGGACTCGACTTGAAATAATCCTGCGATGATACTTTGCGCGCGTTCTCCTTGTTGTGCGTCTGCACTGCGCGACTTAACATGTTGCTGCTCTGAAAATGACGTCGCGTATCGGGTGGCTGTATGAAGGAGAGTGTTGCCAGACGGGGCGGCGTGTAGAGGGGTCGGCGGGAGTGAGGAATGACCGCGGCGTGGAGGCGCTGAGGAGATCCTTTTCCCGCAATCCGTGCAAGCAGCATGCAGTAAAGGGCGTAGAGAAGAAAAGCCGTTGCGCCCGCGCCGAATGTCGCTAGAAAATATTCATCCATTCATTGCAACGGATGTAGAAGTCCGAGATGGAAAGAGCAACGCGATATCGACGCGCCCAGCCCAAAGAGGCTAGCGTTGTTTGGCGCGGGATCGCTCCTTCCCAAAACACTTTGTCTTGCCTCGACACTTGTCACTACTATCGTCGATGAATGCACACTACATGTACGATCGTACACTATCCGTCGCATGGGTAAGCAACAATGTGATATTCGAAGTGCTGAAGTACATCTACAACTTACTTCTACCCGCCTTTCGGGCCTCCCAGCGCTTGCGATTCCAGACCACTGTCCAGCTTCACGACAAGCCATCATCCAGTGCTTCCATCAGTCAATCAACCGATAGTTGAGACAAGACGCCATTCTATCACTCAATGACGAGCAATCAGCAATGTCATCAGACTCAATGGCAAATCGACAAGTCGTCAATCGTATCAACAGGCCATCAGTCGTGTCAACAAGCCGTCAATCGTGTCAACACGCAGTTAATCACCTCCATCAACCACCTCAACCAGTCAACCGATTGATTGACTAATGAATGCACTGCCATCATCGGGTTTTAACAACATCATCAAGTGGCAGACATTTGGTCACGACTCGAAGATAAACGACGCAGCCTAGGCCGACTCCTCCCGAGCAGCTTTGTGACTGCTCTGCTCTAAAAGCCTACGATTGCCGAAGCAGTCTCGCCTTTCGAGACGCAGAGCTAGGTGCGGCCTGCAGACAAGACCCCAGCTCTACTTGCCTTCCAGTATCACCTCGGCACACCTCTCTGCGATCAAATACGCGTTGATCTGCGTATGATTATTAGTGAGTATTGGGCAAACACTCATGTCCGCCACTCTCAAGCCTTCCACCCCAAGCCCCCTGAACTTCGCATCCACCACTCTCGCCATTGTACCTTCCTTTCCCATGACACACGATCCCATCGAGTGGAACCCTTGTGTCAACTCGGCCCTCAGATATTCGCGCAAAGCTTGCTCATCGTCTTCATGACACAACGTGATAGACCCGTCATCATTCTTCTGACCCGGACCATGCAGCACTTTACGAATGATGGCTTGCATAGCTGGCGTCCGCGCTATTCGCAACTGGAGTCGCAGTGTCGCGAGCACGATTTGCCAATCGTAAGGCTCAGAGCAATACGCTGGATCGACGGCTGGTAGCTCTCTTGGATCGGCAGACTTCAGCGTCAATGAGCCATTTGAGATCAGATTCTGGCACAAGCCTTCGATGGCCAGGACCGAATCATTGTCGCCTACAGGACCTTGATAGAACAGTGGACCGCCGTGAAGCCACAGCTCTGTACTCGGTCGCTCAGGCTTCGATAGGAACGTTTGAAGCTCAGGCGAGAGTGCCCGAAACTCCTTGCTGGTATACAGCTCGTCCAGACGAGCAAAGACCATTGCTGCGCTTGCCCCGAACATGGCCAATGGACCTGTCTGGTCTGCATCATACTGCTTCCGAGCTGCCGCCATGGCCACAGGGTTCTTCAGCAGTTGATTGTGGCCCGAGATGGATGGATCGACTATGGCTTCTATCGAAAAGGCACTATGATCTCTGATGTTTTGGCCTACGTACGGCGAGTCGTGAATGATCGGTATGCCATGCTTCTGCAGCTCCGATGCGGGTCCAATGCCGGAAAGAAGAAGGACGTGTGCCGACTCAAATGTTCCTGCTGACAGAATCACTTCCTCCCCGGCTTTGACGAAGACAGGCGCACTTGGCTCGCCATCCGGACTCAACGGTATCAACTCAGCACCAACGACCCTCTTCCCATCAAGCACAATCCGCTTACATAACGACCTAGTCACCACAATCAGATTATCAAAATCTCTCCTGGCGTCAGCACCCAAAAAAGCAGCCGCACCACTTCTCCGTACGCCACGATCCACATTCATCTGCGCCACGGAAATCCCCAACGGCTCACCATCGTTGTGGTCCAAGTTCAATTCTAAGCCTGCTTGCTGCCCAGCGTTCAAATAATGCTCAATGCAATCTTGCCACTCCGCTCCCGTTCCCACCCCAATCGGGCCCTCCCAACTGTGCATCCCAGGATTTGGCTGCACATACTTCTCCATGCCCTTCGGACACTCTGGATTATAATCCTCCAACGCCTTCATATAGCCCACCACATTATCCCAACGCCACCACTCGTCCCCGACCATATCAGCCCAGTCATCCCAGTCACATTTCGGGCCCCTGACCCAGCTGGAGAAATTGTTGGCGGAGCTTCCACCCATTCCTCGACCACGCGGATACACAATCGTGCGATCATTGAGTTCCTTTTGGGGTGCGGTTTGGTAAAGCCAATTCCCTGCTTCATTGCCGAATTTCGTGACCACAAGGCCTGGGATCAAGTTCTCGGGATCTTCTTCTGCTTCGCCGCCAGCTTCCACAAGCAATACCGTCCGATGGGCGGCGGCGAGGCGAGAGGCTAAGAGGCATCCTGAGGTGCCGCCGCCGATTACTATGTAGTCGAAGGTCTGGTCCCTAACATCTGCGAGAGTGATGACTCTAGCAGTGTCGGGGAGCTCGGCAGGCGCCATCGCATCACTACTGCAGCAGCTCGTTCTCTGCGTAAGTACATATGCCAAGACTGATCTGTGGCTGCCAAGCAGGGGCGTGAGCCTGGATACTATGTCAATGCATTATCTCGACTGATGTTCTAAGCTTGCGCTGATCGGCCGACCCCACTTCTGCATCCCGCCACTTCATGGACGAACGACATCAGAGCTGTTCCTGTATAGAGATCTCCGAAGGCCAGTCATCTCAACAATCAGTCAAGCCGTTTCTGACTGACTGGGTACCTGATGATTGGGTGACTTGTGATTAGTCTCATGTCAAGGGTTGACAGTTAGGCACCTCTTTACTGACTGCCGTGTCAAAGAACAAGGCAAAGCTTAGTCGAGGATGAGAGTCAAGTCAGCGTGACCGAATCTGATGCGTCAGTCACTTCTCAGTCGGTCAGTCAGTCAAGCTCATATTGACTTACTGTTGGGAGGACTACCGAAAGCTTCGAAGGGCAGAACATGCACTTCAACTCGTCGAGCGCTGATGGTCGAGCCGGCTCATCATACCAGACGTCGCCACCGGCGCTGACACCTCGTGACAGTGCAGCATCGGGACATCGAGACTGCACAAGTCCAGTCTTATGGCACACCAGCCAGGAGAAATCCTGTGGATTGATACACTGAGCTGTCCCAAGACTACATAAACTACTCAGGCGAAAGAGGGAGCGGGATCTTTTCGCGTATTCATCACGCATCTCAGCCCGTCGACCAAGTCGTGCCAGCCAAAGAGCGTACACAAGTCTGATCAGGTTGCAATGCATCGTCCATTGCTCAGTCAATGAAACAATCCTCGTTCAAAGGTGCATAGTTCGTGCTGCAAGCCGGGGGCGTGACCGTCTTCGAGCCAGAATACGGCCTCAGATCAACTTCGCCTTTGATCGTAGACGCCTCATTGTACAAGTCCATCATGATGCCCTTCGCAGCCTTCAGCTGCGACTGCGTCATGTCGCAGGTCAGCTGATCATAGATCGTATTGTAGATATCCTGCACGGACTGGCCGCTGTAGCCAGAGGAAGGCTGGCTGGGGTTGTACGGACAGAAGCGGGCATCGAGACCGCCGGAGTTCCAGCGGATTGTGTTGTATTTGTAGGGAGAAGCTCGTTCCTGCAGAGTGTCTTTGTTGGAGGTCGAGGGCGCGGCGTGCATATGGTGGACGAACGAGCCGTACTGGTCGTCGTAGTGCGCGGTGAAGTGCCATTTTCCAACGGCACCCATGTCGATCTCGTGCAGAGGACTGGTGTGCTCGATACCATTGACTGAGCGGACCATATTGCCCACGTGGACTGGCGTCACACCAGAGTGTTCAGTACTGTTCATCGCCGAGGACATCTAGATACCAACAATTAGTTGCATAGCTCTTACCGCGGGACTTCATACTTACGTATTCGAAGTTGACGGCGTCGATCAGCTCGCGCCGGCGGACGTTGCTGAAAGTACCATCAGCCTGGTTGAGAGCGGTGTTGGCAGTCTGGCCAGCCTTTGCAAGGTAGTGGGAAGCAAGATAGGCGCAGATGACAGAGATGGGTTCGCCAATACAGGCAAAGATCGAGCTGATGGACTGGTCGGTTGCGAGATTCTTGCAGGACTCGTAGGAGTTGTAGATGGTGACTCCACCTGACACTGCGATGGCCGTGACCCCAATAATGAGGTTGCTGTAGGAAATGTCGACGTCGTACGGGGTGGTCAGGCCGGATTGACTGTAGTCAGACAACTTGACGGCATATGGTGCGACGTCCCTGGTCTCCACGTTGCCAGCAGGGCTTTCAGCTTCGATGAGCCAGCTGGAGATGCGACTGTCGGGAGTGTAGCAAGCATCGCCGGTTGTGCTGAACATTTCTGCGGAGCATTCGTCGTCGGAGAAGAACTTGATGGTCTGTCCTTCTGTGACGTTGGACAGGAGGACCGACGACGCGAGAGGGAAGGTGGAAATGTTGTAGCAAGGTGCTGATGGGAGGCCGGTGGTGCCGTAGAGGGGCGTACTGGTGCAGTTGGTCCCGTTGGCAAAGACGATATTGGCGGCTAGAGCCCGCGCAGACAACAGCCCAGCCACGATAATGATTGCGCTCATGATTGTCTTCTTGCTACTGGGATGGAATGATTATGATTTTGATGGAGCTGTGGTTTTGGGGAAATTGGTGAGGGCAACGGTCCTTATATGCTATCCTCGATAGCAAAAAGGCTGGCTTCTGGAGCACTAATGTCTCCTGGGTGCTGCAGCAGCCATGAGAAGCACGGTCAAGGCCTATGGATCCTTCGTCTTCGACTCTGTCATGCCGATCGAAAACAATGGTCCCGTTGCTTCCGTTCAGGCGAAGTTGTGATCCTTCGACAACTTGGCTCGTCGCTGGTCTGCTTCCCATGCGTCAGTGATCGTCGACCTACGAAGGAAGAGTGTGGGACTTGTTAGAGTATCTGACTTACTACGCATGCTGCGGCCATAGTGTGACCACTACTCTTGCACATGCTGGGACACCCAGTATTTTGCAGTAGCGATAGATCAGCACCGACTGGCTCGTGGTGCAAATCAGCTACCTCTGTTGGTCAGGACTCCGATCAATGGATCCAGATTTGATCGCTGATGTTACAGCCATTAGTTTGCACGTTGGATACTTCAGGTGGTGTCGTGACCTCGTACGGACAAAGTCAAACCATTAAGGAAGCCGTGATCCATTCCGGAAAACACATGTGAAATGATCGTCGCCCGAGATCCGGTCAACGGGAACAGCTCGTGACTGCCACGTTATTGGCATCATCCAGAATAATTGGGCGAAGAAGGACAACATGCAAGCCGATCAGCTCGATCATACAGGGTCATGTTGTCCGCGGGCTCATCATAGCGGCAGTCTAGAGAATCCAGAAGGAGCTGATACTGGATGCCGTACTTAGTGCTCGTACATCGTTTTCGTTTGGGCATTGAACAAGAGTGAATGTTTATGTCAGCGTTGCAGCAGGATTGCTGCTTGCATTAAGGTGAGGTATAGTGCAATATAGTGCCCGCGGAGCTGATGTATCCTAGACGGGGCTGCAGGATCACGGCTTGAAACTTAAGCATGTTACTTTTCAGCCTGCGAAGCCAATGCTTGCAGATCAACGGCCCCACTACGTAACTTGTCACATGCTTATTCTCACTTCAGGCCAACACTCTCAACCTGCTCAACCCGAGAGGCAGTCCAGTTCCCTTTGAGCACGCAGGCGCTGGACGATATTCATTGCCGCCTCAACACATAGATTCACCATCGCTGAGACGATTGTTCTGGAATAGACCTACAGCATGGCAACTGGACCGCTACTTTCCGGCTTCGAGCCCGCGCTGAGGGTCGTCAACGCTCTCAATTTGACAGTCTGTATCCTAAACCCATGGATCATCCTGCCATTTCGACCAATGTCAGCCCAGAGAGCCCCAAAACGATGGTCTATCACCCTGCTTCCGGTGGTCACATACGCGATACTCGAGCCCCTCTCCATTTGGGCATCATCCGTGGTCTGGTCCATGCCTCCGTTCATCACCTTGGTGAGCCTGAGTCTAAGCCCTTGTATCTCTCATGCGATACAAAGTGCACTGCCAAGCGAAGAGGCAGAGCGTAAACTGCATCTAGGAGGAGTACCGCCTAAGTCGACTGGTAACGGCGCTGAAAAAGCGGCGGTATTTGAGGAGGTGTATCAGCAAGTCAAGGTGGTCAGAACGTTCGCTGCGCTGTGGTCAGTGTTCGGCACCGCAACCACGAACTCGGCGGTGCTACTTCTCGGTCCAAGCTTGCAGGAAACTCCTGAAGATGCAAGGGCTGTGATTGCAGGAGTTGCCGCATTTGCTCTGCTACTCACCCTGGCTTGTCGCGTTACATTTGCAGAGTACAGAATCTGGACCCGGCAGCCGGGCGCATTCGTTGACGGAGGTGTTGGTCTTTTCACCACTGTGATCATCAATCTCGTGGTGTTGCAAGTTGTCAGAGCGGCGGCATTCTATGCTCTGGGCCTAGACATGTCCATCATTCTTCAAAGTGTAGAGAGAGCTGGTTGGAGTAAAGCTTAGCAGTAGTATAGTGCTCTATTTTTCGAGCAGTCAGACCTCATATTCCTGTGATTCAACAACGTGGGGAGTGCAGCCGGTATCAATTGCTGTAAGCATGAGCTGCGAAGCGCTGCCCAGCTGCCGCAAAGGCCCGTGGCACCCATTCGTGCCAGAAGCAAGCAGCATCTCTCAGCTATGACAGACAGATCGTCTTTGGTGCTGTTCCCTGCATGAAACAATTGAGTTAAGGTACCGTCCGTTTGACAGTCGCTCCGCGTAGGTTGTTAGAGATGAGCTTCACCTTCCTTCAGGATTTTGCTTGGGTCAGAAAGTATATTTGGCTTCTCAGATCCGACCTTTGCAACTCATGAGCGAAGGATGGACTATTGAAAACATGCTGGAAAAGTGCACGATGGCTTGTCCAGGTGCTTCTCCGGCAACTCCAAGGAATTCCTGCCCACTGACAACGAGCCAATGGTGGTCTCGGGTGCTATATCGCGCACGCAATTGAAGCATCCCGACGTCCTCGCCGAGTGCATGTGTAGATCTTGACATCAGCGACGCCAGCTAGCTCCTGCTTACTCGACAGGTACGTGACACTGCAGCGTCACAATCGCCGGCAGTAGTGGTAGACATACAGTCGTCCTTGATAGCACCGGCGGCGACGCAGTTGTATAAAATAGCTTAAGATCTCAGCCAATTTCTCTCATTAGGCAGAACTCAGCAGCCATATAGTACACGCAAAGAGGATCACACCAATACTTCGTAAGTCAGCAGCATACTGTCGAATGGAGGTATTGACTTACATGGACTTACCAGTAGCCCACCAAGCAGAAATAGACACGGCAAAGATGCACGCCATATCTGTCTTCAGCACCTTCCTCGCCACCTTGCTTCCCCTTGCTGCTGGAGCCCCGACCGCGAGCGGCACATTCGTCGAAGGTTACGTGGGCAATGCCTGCAATGGCGAGGAGCTGTACAGCTATGCGCTTTCGAGCGGCAAATGCTTTACGCCTGGTACCGAATCAGCTCAGACCGTGATTGTGGGCGGCTTCAAAAAAGGGGAACGGATCAACTTTTACTACAACAGCGACTGCTCTGATGAGATTGCGCATGACTCGAGCCAGAATGAGTGCTATCTGCCGAGCTCGCGCGTCTTATCGTTCAAGCTAGTCGATGGATTGTAGAGTCCAGAGTCTTTATCGGGTAGCATGCAATACAGCCTGTGGCGCGACCAGGATCTTGACTGCCAGCTCAGCGTCTCAGTCTAGTGATGTGCAGCGTATCGATCATCACGTGTCCTTCCTTCAGCACCGTTCCGCGCGCGTGAGGTCTGTGATCCTCTTCTCTTCCACTGGCTTCGCGCACTGGCAGGATGCAGCGATGAAGCTAGCAGTGAAGCTGAATCTTCAAGAGAGATTCTCACGAGCCCGACTTCGTCCCACTGGACGCAATCGTCGCATCTTCGCTTTCACCGCTGCGTGCGGCGGCAACCATCAAACCAATCGCATCCCTCATATCTGCCGCCAGCTGCTGGTGACCCCACTCATACCCTTTCCTCTGAAGCACAGCCTTTTCCAGAAACCTACCCAGCTCCTCAAAACACTGCTCGGACCTCCTCAAATCCACGCGAACCTCAAACTCCTGATCCAGAGCAGGGTAGAAAAATCTAGTCTTGAGTTGCAAAGCCACCATTATCTCGACTCCCTCATACTTCCTCGCGAACGCCTTGACCTGCCGCAATAATTTCTGAAGCAAATCATATAACACGAAATGCTGATCTCCGATCAGATCGGGGTCCATAGCCCTCTGCCCTAATTGCACAATGATCGATCCCGTTTGGCGTACATCCACGTGCTCGCACGAAGCAGCGAAGGCTCGCAGGGGCGTCAGGAGCTCATTGCACCGAGCAGCGATCTCAGGCGAAGTCCACGATGAGCGCGCAATGGACCCGCCAGATATGAGGTCTTCGGTCGTGATACGGAATGTGTTCACCGTGTAGAACAGCTCTCTGGTCTCAGAGCGGATCTGCGAACATGTTTGAGCTAGAGCGAGATACTTGCCTTCTACCCTACGTACTCAGGAACAGTGTCAGCCAAGTATTCTTGTCGCGGGATAAAATATTGATGTCTTGCTCACCATGTCCGACGTGCGGGAGCTCTAGCAAAGTAGTAGTCCTTGACGAATCGCGCGTCCACAGGCTCAATTTGATCAAGTACAGCTTGCCATATGTGGTTGCGTAGCTCAGCCGGTAACCGGGCAAAGGGCGAGTTTTCCATTGGTGTTGGCAGGAGTCTACGGATCCAAGTTTGGTGGAAATCGATGATGGTATGAGATATCGAGGTATAGGAGCTGAGACTGGCAGGTGAAAGCTGATGCGAAATGAGGATAGAATGTGTCAAGGTGGGGCGTACGGGGTCGGTCTTTCCAGAGGTCATTTGAATAGCTGACATTGGCTGCTCTCTTGAAGCGAGTCACCTCAGCCGGTCCTCAAATGGATGGTTGTGCAATGATGGGATGCTCTGCGAAATCAATAGTAGCAATGATCAGAATGATGAGACGATGATTTGAACCTGATGAGCTATTTCTTTTAGTCATACGTATGTGCCTCAGCAGACCGCTTTTGATGTCAGGTCTGCAGCTCGAGCACAGGTCATGCTTACAGCTTGCCGCATATGATCCCCTCTCTTCACGCCTTAGCATTGATAATGTCCACGAACGCCGGCTTCAAACTGGCACCTCCAACAAGGAAGCCATCAATATCCTTCTCCTTTGCCAGGTCCCTGCAGTTCTTCTCCGATACCGAGCCACCGTAGATGATGCGCGTCTTCTCTTCCGCCTCCTTACCAAGCTCTTTGCCCAGCCACGAGCGAATGGCCGCGTGCACCTCCTGTGCCTGCTCGGTTGTAGCGACCTTACCCGTACCAATCGCCCAGACCGGCTCGTACGCGACTACAATCTTGCTCCAGTCCTTGACCTCCTTCGCCACAGCGCTCAACTGTGCAGTCACGACATCAATAGTCTTATTCGCCTCGCGCTGCTCCAGCGTCTCACCGCAGCAGAGAATGACGCCGATGCCGCCGTCGATCGCCGTCTTCGTCTTGCTTGCGACGAAGGCATCAGACTCCTGCAAGATGACTCTTCGCTCGGAATGACCGAGAAGCGTCCAGGTGATGTTGCTGTCCTTCAATTGGCTGACAGAGATCTCACCAGTGAATGCGCCGTTCGGCTTGTCGAAGACGTTCTGGGCGGCGACCTCGATGCCCGGGCGCAGGTGCTCGCGGGTGAGCAATAGGTAGAGGGCGGGAGGGGCGATGACGATCTCGGTGTTGGAGTCGACCTTGGCGTCGTTGAGGTGCTTGACGATGGACTTGATAGAGTCGATGGTGCCGTTCATCTTGAAGTTGCCGCCGACGAAGAATTGGCGGGCCATGGTAGCGGTGTGGATTGCGATTGGCTGGATTGGAGTTTATGGGCGTCTCTTTGACTTGATGCTGTTGGTCAACGGATACGTACGTGACTGTTGTGGAAGTGATTGAGAAATCTTTTGAACTCGACAAAGCTTGAGCGATGGAGGGGCACACTGTTGGCGGGGCACTGTGACGCAACGCTTCGGTCGTGCCTGAGTTGCACCGCGGATGGTCCGCCGAAACTGATCGTGTTGACTGACGGATCGGAAGGGTAAGGAAGAAAAGGGAGCAAGGTCGAACATTGATAGCTGTCGAAGCCTGCGACATGACAGCGTACATTGGTAGAGCCCAAGCCTCGGACTCAGCTTCGAGACATAGCCCGGTTTCGCCCGAGCCTCTGCTTAAGCCTTGGTCCGAGACAGAACACAAGGTATGCCATTGGATGGACAACTTCACCTCTTCATCGTTGCAGCAGCTACCTACCGTCGTTGCTATTCATACGATGCAGGCCGCCAACCATCTGTAGCAGCCTTGCATGCGCAGCCAGTGGCTCTCTATGGCCCTTACCCAAGCCTCTCAGACATGATACACTTGACGGAAAGGAGCAACGCAAGAAAAGGAACGGAGCCTCTCGTGTCATCCTCTTTGCCTCCAGTATTGCTTCTTGTTGGTGCCGGTGTTGCGAGCCAGACCTTACCCTTTGAAGAGGTAGTCCGACTCACCGTTGATGATATAGCTGTTTGTCCTGATGGCCAGAGTTGTGCATGTCGAAATAGTGGTGGTTGTGACGATCCTGCTGAAGTGAGGCGGAGCTACTCCTGTCAGTTCTATACTTACCAAGTTGCAATGTCTGTGGTTAGCGGGGTATCTTACCATACCGGTTCAGCTGTTTCGCTCTGCATGGATCAGTAGCGTCTCCGTGACCTTGACTCGTCATACCCACCTCCACCCTCATATGGTCGCTTCTGGCCAGCACCACCACTGTACCCACCGTCCCGATCGTTGTAGCGTCCTCCTCTCGGCGGCATTGGCTCATAGTTTGCATTGCTGCTACCGCCACGGCGATCGTCGTATCCGCCTCCGCCATATCCTCCACCACTGCCTCGGTACCCACCTCCACCGGAATATCCTCCTCTTGGGCCAGCCGGCGCTCCATTTGGCCCGCCGTAGCCGATACCTCCTCTGCCGCCCCCATACCCACCACCGCCGCTGTATCCGCCTCTTCCTCCACCATCATAGCCGCCCCTGAAACCACCTCCACGACCACCTCGCAAGCCGCCCCGGTCGCTAAAGCCGCCACGGAAGCCCCCTCCACGACCTCCAAAGCCTGGTGGACCACCGAAGCTAGGCTTGACGGCTCTCGTGTAGTGTCTGCCGCCAAGTCCTCCACCAAAGCGCCGCGGCTTCCACCCAGTGACAGTACGACCACGCTCGACGTCGACGAGGACTTTCCGGCCACGAATTATGAGGTGGTCGGTCTCCTTGTAGGCAGCTGTGGACTGTCAGTACGTCAAGGACATGACTGCGCATGAGGCAAACGTACCTTTCATGTCACGCTCGTTCTCGAACACTACAAATGCGTAGCCTTTGCTCCTGTTAGTCTTGTCTTTGGCGGTTGTCATGTGCGTGACATCTTTTGGCTTTTCTTCGTCATCATTCTCCTTCTTCTTCGGCTGATGAGTGATGATGCGAATACGCTGGATGGGACCGAAGCGGCCAAACTCCCTCTCCAGGTCCTTGATGTCCGTATCGTAGTGCATGCGCGACACAAACAATGTTCTGTACGGGTCGCCACGGATGTTCGGGTCTTCTCGTGGCTTGTATAGCTTCTCGAGGCCTTCCTCGCTTGTGATGAACTTTTGCTTGGCTTGCTTCTCGAGTCGCTCCCGATCCTTCTTCTGCAGCCATGACTCGCCCGGGTCATACGGGACTGGCTCTTCTTCGCGTAATTGAGAGAGGTACTGCGCAACTCCGGAGATGTTAGCAGTCTTACGATCTTCTGGTGCATGGTCGGCTGGGAGCAGGTATCGCAGCGGCGGGCGCGGCGCAAAGAGCGCGAGGAGGTTTGGTGGGAGCTTGTCGGTCATTGTGGCTGTTTATGATGGGGCGGAAGAGGGAGGCTCGAATCGCTCGTGGTTATTCAGTCGCCCTGGACGCGCATTAGAAGAGCACGTGAGGCACGCGATCCAGTGTTCGATGGCAGCGCGCTTCGATGGACGCAAAAATGTGGTGTACAGTGAGCGACAGTGACGGTGAGGTCGTGAGCGCAATCCAGGTGTCCTTTACAGTGGTTCGTTAGGAGAAAGATGGTGGTGGAAGGGATGTAGATGCGCAACAAGTTACAAAAGGAGTTGCGCGCGCTGTGCCGAAGATCATCAATATGCTCCGCCGAATTAGTGGATATTAACCGGCAGCATCCGTACAACTATTCACCTTTTCCATCTCGGACACTTCGATCTCGAGATCACTTAGCATGTCAAGATGACAGTGTCGGCGCTGCGAACGGTCGCAAAGGCTCAGGTAGGACAATGACACTACGTTACTGCATACGACCCTAGCTAATGCGCCTCTAATAGAACGGCGTCGGAGCCTTCATCCTCCAATGCAAACGCCTCGACTTCCATTACTGCGACTGGGCTGGCAGTAGCAGAGGCATGAAGTATGCAATCACAACCGCTACTCAACGACCCTTCATTGCTCACACACTTGCAGCGCCTTCCTGAAAAACACCCTCCCAGCCTTCGCCAAACAAAATCCCGAAATCGAAATCAGCATCTCCCCACGCCCAGGCAAGCACCCGGTGGTCAAGGGATCTTATATCAATGGGCGCGAGAAGGCAGTGTGTGTCAGGAATATGACACCGAATGAGATCCTGGCGAAGGCGGAACTATTGAAGGCGGCGAGTGGAGAAAAGTTGAGGAGGGAGAGGAAGCCCCTCAAGAGTCTGAATGAGAGTGTGAGAGGCGTGTGGAGTCCGTACCATGGGTTTGAGCATAAGATATAGGCTGCGATATGGTGATGGTGTTGATGGTCCTGGACGGCGACCATGGAAGGAGGGTGTGTATCATACGGATCATGTTGCTGGGTGGGTTTGACAACTTAGCGATGCATATGGGCGGCGTTGAGTGAGATGAGATATCTGGGCATGAACGGTGAGCAGGACGTATTTTTTCATGCTTCAATACCTGTACATCAATGCGTTGGCCTGTCCGATCCTGTAGAGGGTCCGAACGCCTGCGACTTCCAGCCAGCTCCGAGCTCCTTCCTCAAAGCATTTGCGAGGCGTCGCATCTTCACTCAGCCTATTCATCATCAGCGTGCTCACATCGCAAAAATTGTCCATCATCCTCCTGAGCCACCGTGCCGTCACTCTCGTGTGGCCATCGTGCTCAACACTTGCCATTCGCGATCCACCACAAAAGCACGGCTGTCCACACCCTCGGCAAATATGGACGCATCACCTTTCGCTCGGCTTGCGGCGGAGCTGAGAAACAAGATCTACGAGCTGGTGTTGACCAGATCTGCGCCTATCGGAGTACTTTTGGGGCACACATGGGTTCGCAATAAGGACAAGCACGTCCGAAAGGTCTTGGTACGATTCGGCCGCAGCCACAAAAGGCCCGCCATTCCATTTGAGCAGCCATTAGCTCTTGCACAAAGTTGCAAGCAGATCCACCAAGAAGCAAGACAGATCTTCTACTCCTCTATCGAGTTCAACATATACTTTGGATTGGAAGCCAGCCATGAGGGCTTCCATTCACTAGCATTTTGCGATCTGGCAGCATTCTTCAGCATTGCAGATACGCAAGTGGTACGCCGTATCACGTTTCCAGTTACTTTCCGCAAAGACTGTTGGGAGAACGACCAATTCATCGCATGCCAATGCGAAGCTCTCCGGAGTTTTGCTGCCTTGCAAACTCAGCGTCCTCAAATAAGGTTCGCCATCAGCAGCGAGCTCCGTCGTCGTGTAGCTTCGCCTCATGCGCGGCACAGTCGGACTCATAGGGTTGTAATCAAGATTGTAATCGCGCAGCCCGATGTCGGTATCGCCAAAGCCATGGCAGGCATTGAAGAGATGCCTGGTTTGTTGAATGAATATGTTCAGAAGATGAGGACGAGCTTTGTCATCTGGAAGAGAGACTTGTATGCTCCGGCGCAACCAAACGCATCGCTGCATTCAATGCTCACTTCGACACAACAGCTGCAGCCAGCACCAGTCCCAGCACCGGCACCAGCACCAGCACCAGTACCAGCACCAGTACCAGCGTCGGCTTCAGCCTTGACAACGGAGTCGCAATCACGCGTTGGCCGTGTTACTCGAGTGAAGCGGTATAACTGGGTCGATCCTCCTCGAGCTTGGGAAGCCAAGAAGTAATGTAAGCAAGGGGGAGGCGGCGTACATCGATAGCGCTCGAGCGCATACGCCTGGCGAGAGGGCACGAGCAAACAGGGGATCGATCGAGGCAATGCCGACGGGCTGTGGCGTGCGTGTGTGAGGGGTTGCTGTGCACATTCAGACTTGCAAGGGCCGCATGCACGCGCAGAGCATCTACAAAATGCGGCGTAGTATGTCTACATCAAGTATCAATCCTTTGGCTGAGCTTATATCAGACTGGCAAAAATGGATGGTCGACAATGCTTGTTGCTTTGCAGTTGTGAGGAGCGGCGAAGGAGTTGAGGCAGAACATGGGTTGCAGTACCCTGTCGAGCGCATGCAGAAGATTGTGTGGAACGGCAGGATGGAGGAGCAACAAACACGCTGGCTTGTGCATATACAAGCCTGTTGTATACTGTACTGCCCTGCAAACCCAACACGATTGTGATGTGCATGATGTCTTGTGACCAATCAAATTACGCCAAGGCTCCACCTTCCGTAATCATTTACCTCACTTCGCAATAAAACCCTTCTTAATTTTCAACATCTTGTCTGTCGCATCGTTTCTCCGTCGGTACCTACATGCGTTTACGATATACAAGAGCCCGGTTTTGGAAATGGCATTGCATGAATGGTTTCACAGAATATGGCATCTTCCGGCCGAAAAGCCACATCAAAGCAGCCGTGCCTGAAGATCGACAAACGGCCGCGTACATTTCCGCAAGTGGATCTGAAGTCGCGATTCCATTTTCTGACGTGTATGTCGCCTGTTTGCATACGGATGTTAGAAGGGACAACCTCGATCCATTGTCTGGTCAGTGCAGGTATTGAAAAGCCATGCCTCACAAGCGCTTTTATGGACTCCTACAGTGACGGTCGCTGTAGCATAGGTAGGACCATTGCCATGACGACATATTAGGTATAGCATCAAAGATTCGTACGCGTCGCGCGACAGTGACGAATATGCCGCATAGTCGTCAGCTTGTTCTCCAGCAACAGCCAGACCTCTGCAGCCTCACCTTTCCAATAATGTACATTCTCAAAGAAACACATAGACAAAGGACATACCTAAAATCAAGTGTTCTTGGCTCGACTTGACAGCTTCGAGTGGTTTCCCCTGCGACCACATGTCTGTGCGAAGACGTATCATAGCGACTGCCGGCCTCCTAGTCATATTCTACCTGCTGCTGCGACTTTACCCGCTCGGCACTCAATCTCGAAGTATACCTGTACCCGAAGACGGGAGCGTACGAGATCGCCTCGCTGCTGCCTTTCCTTACAACCCCAAGAAGGACCTCCCCAAGCGCATTTTCCAGACCTGGAAGGTTTCGCCAGCAGCAGAAGACTTTCCTCCGGAGTATGGCAACTCCGTAGCATCTTGGACGGAGCTTAATCCTGACTTCGAGCATATCGTACTCACGGATATCGGCGCCGCGTCACTGATTGGCCATCTGTACGCCAGAGTCCCTGAAGTTACTCAAGCTTACAACGCTTTGCCGCAGCCAATACTCAAGGCCGACTTCTTCCGCTACCTAGTCCTTCTGGCTCGTGGCGGAATCTATAGCGATGTCGACACACGGGCACTTCAACCAGTTGCCGCATGGATCAATGCCACAATGGAGCCTTGGGGAATGATAGTTGGCATCGAAGCTGACCCGAATCGCCCGGATTGGCAAGATTGGTATGCTCGCAGGATACAATTCGTAAGTCTATACGTGCGATGCATACAGTACTACATGTCGTCTCACAAGCAATGACTTAGTGCCAGTGGACCATTGGGAGCAAATCTGGCCATCCGGTTCTTATTGAGATCGTCGCTGCAATCACCGAGAAGACTCTCGAGCAGAAAGCACTGTTCAAGTCGGCACAGCAAATACCCGTTATGGAGTTCACTGGGTAAGGCATTCCTATGCGTGTCTCGAAATGATGGAATCCTCTGGGCAGTCATCTGATCTTGCAAGCATAAGACATGTCTCTTTGTGATACAAGTGCTAATGACGAGAATGACAGCCCGGGCGCCTGGACAGACTCACTCTTTCACTTCTTCGAGATTGATGACGCTCTTACCGACAAGCAGGCGGCATCGTGGGAGCGCTTTGCCAATCTCACGGAGCCTATCAAGCACAACGGCGTGGTGGTGCTGCCAATCACTAGCTTCTCACCCGGTATTGGCCATATGGGTGCAAAAGGAGATGATGATCCGATGGCTTTCGTGAGACATGCCTTCAGTGGTAAGCGCAATGTGTCGCATTGCCGGATAATGGTGTGCTAACGTGATCTAGGCTCATGGAAACAGGATAGCAAGGGTCATGAGCGATGATGTGGATGATAGAGTCGCCATCTAGATCAACATCGCAAATTCATTTTTACTCGCCAAGCTCTTGAACAAGTCGGCAATCGCATGAAATGGACGACAAAGACGCTCTTGCAGGAGAGTGTCGAGCGGGATGCACCGTGGTATGCAGCATTCGAAGAGTCCGATGCTGCCATCCTCTTGACTCTGTACCGGGCTGATCGATGCAACGGCTCCAAGCTGATCCGACTATGGAAACCGTCAAGTACACGATCGACCCTGGACATCTATCGGTTTGTCGACTGATGTAACGAGTCAAGACCGTGGACCAGATAATGGTGCTGAGAAGACAAATGCATCACTGGATGAGCTGGCCGACTGTTCCATAGGTTTCTCCTGACAGTGGTCGTATGACTGGGTGGCGCAAGCAGAGAGACAGCGAACAATGAAGCAGTTGAAAGGGCTCATGATTTGGGGATCACTATCGTCATTGCGATTTTGAATCGCTCCTGGGCGCCTCGGTTCGACTTTCAGGCTGTCGAGATAGATTTGCTGCGACTCAGGGAGCCAATGCCCTCACGAAAGTCCTGGCATCAATAATGGCAAGCAGATTTCCCATGCAGGAAAACATATATAAATCGCTGGCGTATGAGACATGCATACAAATAATCTGACGTGATTGTTTAGCTCGATATGCTATGAAGCTAATGCCTGCAGTTTTATCGCTTCTACCATTCCAGTTCTGATCTCTCTGGTTTCCTGAAGACATGGTATAATAGGTAGTTTCGACGAAGCAGAGTATCCGAGGTCAAGATGGCAATCCCACCATCGCACAAAGAGGGCTCGGTACTTCGACGAAACCCTTGCATTCTAATCCACAGCCTCGGGAATGTTACCGGCGCTGACTCCGTTGGTACTTTGCGACTCACCTTCGCAAGTCGCATCAACACCAAATAAACATGACTTGAGGCAGTGTATACTATCACACATTTCACGCGCAGAACACCACGATGTCGGTTGCAATCGTTCCAGGTTCGCGTACTCTAAGTTCGAGCGACAACCCTCCCACCCGTTTTGCCGTGTCTATGGCGATCTGGACCCATAATCTTATCCGCATCCAATCACACGCTGTGGCGCATCTTAAACTTCTTGCATGTTCAGATCCTCGCTCCAAAGCATGACAATCTCCTCTTCATTACTGCTCGCTGGGTGATGGCCGAGCCGCCGGACCATGGTCTCGAGACCGCCGGCACCACGAGCAGATCAAAAACGTCCTCTGGAGGCCGGCGAGAACGAGAGCTCTATAGGTATGTCTAAGCCTAGTAATCGATATGGATTCACTACTTTGGAAAGTCCCTCTGACAATTTGGTCGTCGTAGATATGCGGAAGCGCTCATCGACATCAAGCAGCAGGACTCTGATGTGGTGGCTGTGTCTTCGCGCAACCTCGCGCTTACAGCATTTGCACAATTGATCACACTCAGGCTAAATGGTCGGCGCGCATTGATCTGCCTCTACGACAAAGACAAACAATATATTGTTGCGGAAGCGACCCGAACTCTCAGCTTGCAAACAGATGCTGTCCACGATGAAGGCGACTCACTGTACTTTGGCACAAATATCATTGACCGTCGAGATGATTTCTTCAAAGCTACTCTTAGGCAGCACAAGAGGCGCCAAGACGGCGGCGAATCCTGGGCTTTTGTCGTGTCTGATTTGCGGCAAGACAACCGCTTCTCAAACCATCCATTCGTTGCTGCCGGTCCACAGGCTGCTTTCTACGCAGGTGTTCCCCTCATCACACCGGATGGCTTTGCGGTAGGAACATTATCCCTGCTCGACGATAAGCCGCGATTCGAGAGTCTGAGTGAGATCGAAGCGAAATTCATGCGCGATGTGGCAACTACCATCGTCAGCCATCTCGAGATGGCGCGCACAGCCAAGGCTCATCAGCGTGGCATGCGGTAAGTTTGTTGCATGAAGGGTAAATTGTGTCTGCGACGTCACTGACCATGAGGCTCTTGCTTTGTATAGGATGGTTCGCGCACTTTCTCGCTTTACTGAGGGGAAAGACTCCATTGAGGACAATGCTGGGCTTCCTTACAGCAGTACGGAAGCAAGACAGGCGTCTAATGCCGAACAAACGGCTGGGCTGGAGGGTTCGTCTCGTACTATGGCATTCAACGCGACTGGGAATGCAGAGCGTCTCGATGACGAGATCCAGGAAAGGTTGGGACTTCTACAGCGCCGTGTATCGCGTTCGTTTGAGCCAAAACAGCTCGTCCCGTCCGGACGCGAGCCACAACAGTTCGGTACTGCCAGGAACAGTCCTCAGAGAAGCCCTGTCCGTGATTTGCAAGAAGAGATGTTGTCTCGGGGAGTTCGCAAGACCTTCCAGCGCGCAGCTTCAATGATCAACGAGGCATTAGAAATGTCAGGCACACTCTTGCTCGATGCTTCCATTGGCGAATTTGGGCGCCTGCGTAGCTCGTCCAAGGATACAACCAGCAGTTCTGAGGCCGACAATCCTGCGACCGCGGAGCCTTCAGAAAGCGAAGACACCGCAAGTACTGTGCCGAGCCCCTGCACAACGCCTACCGGCACAGATGACAAAGCCTCTGCGGGTGACAGCACCAGGTTGCCGGTTGATGAGGCAGAAACCAAAATCTGCCGACAACTCGGGTCCGCCTACAACAGTGCTCAAATGACGGAATCCGGACACCGTGTGGTTCATCAAGGAGTATCTGAGCGCTTCTTGAAGCTTTTGCTGAAGAATTATCCTTACGGCAAGATCTGGCACTTTGACCAAGACGGGCAACCCTCTTCTGGCTCCGATCTATCGGATGATAGCACCGGCGTTCCACAATACCGACTGACCCCTGGACGCAGAAGAAAGCCTGGCAGGCGGGATCATGGCCATCAAATACAACGACTCTTCCCTGGTGCACGGGCTCTAGCCATAATGCCGATATGGGATGCTAGTCGTGACCGTTTCTTCGCGTGCACCGTGACTTGGACTTACTCACCATTGCGGATACTGTCGTTCAACAACGATCTTGGTTACTTGTGCGCTTTCTGCGATTGGTAAGTGAAGATGGATCACAGTGACAGCCAATTTTAAGAAGCATGTATGGAGACTGACCGCCATTCTGCAGTCTCATGGCGGAAGCGGCTCGCCTTGACGTTCAACAAGAAGTCACTCATAAGAACAATTTCATGTCAACGATATCGCATGAGCTCCGGTCACCGTTACACGGTATCCTGGGTGGCGTTGAGGTCTTGCAAGAAAGTCCAGATGTTGCAGTCAAGGAAGATATATTGCAGATGATAGCCGCCTCTGGAAAGTCGCTCCTGGAGATCATTGATCATTTACTGGACCACGCGACAGGGATAAAGAAGAGAGAAGACCAAAGGTCAAAAAAATCAAAGAAGGCGAATCTTGGTCCTAGTCCGGCACAGATGCCGCAGAGCCTAACTCGGCAATCTGCCTACCAACCTATAAGCGATCTCGCTGAAATTACGGAGGAAGCTATGGATGCACTGTAAGCATACACTCATCCTCACTCCATGATCGGAATCACTGACCCAACGCTCCAGCTTCTGGACGAATCCGGAGCCGGCACAATTTCTGCAGCCTGGTATGGCACCTTTGAAGGGGGCACCTCTCAAGGCTATTCTTGACATTGACAGTACAAACTTGGACGAGAGTGAATGGAAAGTCCGTGTTGATTCTGATGCCTGGAGACGGATACTTAATAATTTGGTCAACAATGCAATCAAATTCACGGATGTAGGCGGCTTCGTCAGAGTCTCGCTTTCTACCGGGCCGTCAGCGACAGAGCCGGAGCTAGTGAATGTCACACTACTTACGACCGACACTGGAAGAGGAATGTCAAGGCGGTATCAGCAGTTTGGACTGTGGCAGCACTTCTCCCAGGAAAATAGCCATGCCAAAGGAACGGGTCTTGGATTAAGGCTCGTGCGAAATACGGTCGAAGACATGGGTGGCACGATCGAGGTGGAAAGCTCCCTAGGATCCGGCACTGTGGTCAAGGTAGTCATACCAATGCTTCGTGGTGGAAAAGGCAGCTCGCCATCAAGTTCTACGGCGGATCCTGTCGGACTTGAGCGAATTCGCAACAGCTCGTTCGCATTGTTGGGCTTTGCAGATGGGCCGGACGACAACGAGCGCGCCAAAGCTGCAAATGACCAACTCCGCTCCTCGGTCACGCTGGCATTGCAGCGCTTTGGTTTGAAGTTGACTGATGACCAGCCCAACCTCCAGATCATGACCGAAAGCTTTGCCCGCCATCTGCTTCTGTCGGAGGCAGACTCTACTGCCTTTGAAAAGCCTACCATTGTGCTTTGCCATTCCATCGCTTCCACTCGAATTCTAGCTGCTGCGCCGTCCGCAAGCGCTCGATTACGCCAAGCCGTGGTTCTGGCACAGCCACTTGGTCCACGAAAATTAGTTCGGGCACTAATACGTTGCTTCGAAGGCGACAATACATCTTCCGCATTACATGAAGACCACCGCGGCGGCCAGGACGATGAAGCGCGCTTCAGAGGTGAACCCGCTTCTGACAGTGGACCTGCCAGCGCCGAGATGGTGACGCCTGAAACGGGACGCCAGCTCAATTGCGATATGTATGGTCCCGACGAGTCGCGCAGGTCCTCAAGATCCGCGGAGACTATGTCAGTGAGGTCGCAGCCTTTCGACAAGCAGACACAAGCTTCTGCCTCACCGCCACTTGGGGCTTGCGTACTGCTTGTCGATGATAATCACCTAAACCTCGTTCTGTTGCAGGCTTTCATGCGCAAGCTGAAGAGGCCCTTTACGAGTGCAGTGAACGGGCTAGAAGCTGTGGAGGCGTACACCCAGGCCCATGACCGTACTCAGGTTGAAACTGCAAGCGGCATCGCGAAACCTCCGGACACCGTATTGATGGATATTACAATGCCAGTAGTAAGTCGTTATTAGCTGTAGTATTCGGTGATTGATGCAGCTGACCATAGCATCAGATGGACGGACTAGAGGCGACTCGACAGATCAGGAAATACGAACGACAGAATGGCGTTGGACCGGCAAAGATTATCGCAGTGACAGCAATGGGTACGCCGCAAGCGGAACAGGAGGCATTCAGCAGCGGCATCGATTTGTTCTTGACGAAACCATTTCGTTTGAACAAATTGACGGAATTGATGAACTACGATGTGAGCCAGTATAGCAACGACAGAGAGGATTAGGATGGGTGATTGGAGTTTGCCTATGCAATGGGTCCACAGCACCAGAAGCATACATATCCTCAGCTCTGTGAACAAGGATATGGGCGACACAACGGAACATACGACAGGGGGATGATGGAGGACTATCTGAATATGAAGATGTTTGAGCGGAACTGCAAGCAATTGCTGTAGCGCAGATGTCAGATCCTACAGCTCAGAGAGGTGATTTGGCTGCCATGTCAGCCGACGGAGCATCGCTACTGCAATTACGCCCGTGAATGCGGTCACCAAGATCCGCCTTCAGCTAGGTAGTCAAGCAAAGCACACAAATGATCGCTTGAATCTTTCCACAACATAAGCGACGTTGTCTCGCGCCTCTCCGCACGAAAGACCACACTTTGCTTTCTTTCTCAGATGCCTTGATTTTAAAGCGTCGTCACGTACAACCGCAGCTCAATAAACCAGCAGTTCGGCGTTGACGCGCCTGCGGCGAATGTGGTCAGTTTGCAACTTGTCGACCATCTCATCACTTGTGACTGATCTCTGTCCCTGGCGCATTGCTGCTCGTCTGCATCGAAGCGTATGAAGTCGGCGGAGGATTACATGACGATAGTATCGCGTATAACTTTACTCTACCTTCTACGTGGGCGCCTCGAAACCGCGCGTTTATGATGCTGTCTTCCGGGGCCGGTTGACCTGCTGTAGCTCCGATTCGCATTGGGAGCGTGACTGTCCAAGCACTGTGCATGTCCCTCATCCCAATTTCGATCGAGACGAAGTGCGGCAGACACTGCACTGGGTGTGGCGAATATTCTGGGACGAAGATAGCTGGATTTGCCTCGACAACTTGACGATTCCGAAGCGGAAGTCGCGACGGTGCTGTTTAGGAAGGAGCGCGTGTCTAAGCTTGGCGGTCTTGCCTCGTCTCCATTTGGAGCGGCAGGTTTCGTCCATTGTTCAGAATTAATGTACACGCCCTACGTCTATGATCGAAAACCTGGCAAAGCTCGATCAAACAGCCTCACGAGCTTTTCAGCTTCTCAGGAATTCCCAGAACCCTGAATTCGAAGCTTCTCATGAGCTTGTTCGTCTGCTCGGCCAAGCTCAGCGTCAAAATAGTATGCGGCAATATTCGCGCCAGATGCGCGAAGAAGCCCTTGTACACTGCCAAAACTCCCTCCGTCTTGATCGTGCTGAACAAGCAGTCAAATGCGCTTTTGTACAGATTACCGGTCTGATTGTACATCCTGCTCATGACCGTGTCTGGCGGATGCATGACCACGCACACCACGAACCCAGAAGCCGTGCTGGACATCAGGTGTAATGGTGCACCATCTTGCATCCCAAACCAGCTCTGTAACCGTCTCTTGGCCAGGAAGTATGTTGGTAATTGCACTGAAGAGCCAAACCCTGTCCTCACCATAGCCGGCACCACACCTCTGTACAACCCTCGAATCCCCTCAGCGCCGTATACCTGCCTCAGACCATCCCATGCATTGCGATATTGATGCTGCGTTCCGACCGGCAGGAATGGAGAGTAGCTCTGCAATCGTGTCTTGACCAAAAAGAAGGGCGACCCTGCTGCCGCACCCAAGATACCCGATGACGCTCCTGAAATGATGTTGATAGGTAGGTTTTGATACTTCTTCACTCGATCCTCATGCATGTGATTTAGGTTGCCGTCCAGGAGCAGATTGTTCAGGCTGACTCGTATCGGATCGTAGAAGCCCAATCGACAGCCATTGAGTGTCATCTGGTATATGTAGGCGCAGCTCAGCCCCCTCAGCAGGCCCTTCATTCCTTCATTCTTGTAGATTACGCTCACACCGTGCAGGACACCGCGGTAGAGCTTGGGCGCATCTGATTTCGCCTGCAGTTCTCCTTGCAGTTGCAGTCGGATCTTGACTGTTTCAAAGGAGTGTGTGACTGTCACCGCGCCGCATGCCGCAATGCCCCCGGCTATGAATGATCCTATCGTTGTCGACATGGCGGGTCGATTGTACCAGTGTCGATGTGAAGTCGAAGGGGGCTAGGGCGGTTGCGGACAGGCGAGTATTACTGCTAGCACATGTACACCGGCTGCTGAAATCGAGGCTAACGGAGCGCAATGGTCGCACAATCAGCTTATGGCTGCTATAGTAGTCGTGCGCCTCGTGTGTGATACCGCGCGCACGCGTAGCTCAAACAATTCTCCTCGGTGAAATGATGCTCCAGCGCACAAGCTGCAGCTCTCAAGTGCTGTCGACAAATCGGACAAAGCTTACTTTCCTGCGCCGACTTCGCACCGTGCATATGGCTACAGCTGTCAAATTGCGTCAATATTACGCTTACCTCCTACTGCTGGAGCAGCTTACTCATGTACCATGAAGATCTTACCCTTCTACCACCGGCATAACGCACGAGGCGTTACCAGCTCCTTGGCTTTGGAAGCGATTGGACATGCGCGCCTTCCTGATGCAGGAAACGAATTAGCACCACGCCAACCTCGATACGCGGTCGACCGTCACGATGGAGATGCTTCCGAACCCGATACCAAAGACCTCGGACTTTTCCTTCAGGTGGGTGCCATAGTCACGTACGGGCGCTGACACTGGTCTGTCATGCCTGCCGACGATCATGTTTCATTACCATTGAACAACTGCCAAGCCTTAGGATCTGAGATCTCAAATGGCGCATTACCTCATCCTGCTGATTGTTCCAGCGTTGTACGTGTGAAGCTGCCATTTGAACCAGTCCGGCCTCTGCATTCTTACTTTGAGGCCCACGAGCGCCAATGTGGAGCCTTGGAGCTCATATCTCGGTGTGGGTCTGCACGGACATAGTATACATTTTTGTGCGGGCCTGCTGCTGCTCCAGTTTACTCGACTCGATGCTGAATATACCGATAAAGACAAGCATGAATCCTTACACCCAGTCTGCGTTCGATCTTGGTCGCAAAGATTCGACACCGCCCGTCGAGGAACCGAAGCCATATCTGGAGTATCTCACGCGGCGTATAGGTGACCAGTGGCTCATGGAGAGTACACGTTGGGAATCCATCGCGCCTCACTATGCTTCCAATGTGAGAATGGACATTGATGGTGTGCTGATCGTGAGCTGCCGCGAAGACATCCAAAAAGCCTTTGAATTGCAGCGGCGGGATCGTCAAGGCATTATTACGAGCGTCAATGCCGTGATGAAGGAAGGGAATCAAAGAGCTGACATTTGGGTCCAATCTTATGCGGAGACCAGCGACAGCAGTGCCAGGAAGCAGGTTAGTACTCATGGATAGCTGGGCTCTTCCTATCTGGAACATTCACTGACCCTCTACCCATGGCTTCAAAAGGTCTCGCTGGTCGTAAAGTACGTCGACTGACCTGATCTATTGGAGCAACTGCTGACATCTGCTTGAGGTGGCTCAAGAGCCAAGGAGTCTGGAAGATCTATAAGATGACCGGTTTTCATGGGCTGGACGCAGCAATACCCTTCGACCTTCGATGACTGCGGTCGCCAAGCCACCGCCACGCAAACAGCCTTATTATCGCAACCGAGCCCTGTCGTGACTATCATGTTGCGCAGGGCGATCATAGTCCGGCAAGTTCCACACGAGGACTAAGTGACGAAGGCACGTTCTTGGTGTCACTTTTGATGCAAAACTCAATTCTGCAGGCTACTTGAGCTGCTACACACCACTGCATTTGCCACAAGGTCCTTAGTCGCATCAGACCTAAAGGCGCTGCCTCCGGAGACGCTGTGAGGCCAATACTTGGCTTGCGGCGCATTTAGAGCGATACGACTGGAAACGCAACAATCGAAGCACGCCCTACGTCATCTACGGCCACACGCAGAGACATGCACATACATTCTGGCTCCCGAACGGCCGTGGAAACGACAACAAACTGCATGGCGCCCAGGACCATGTGCGAATAGACCTTCGGCCTACATTCACTAGCACCGCTTTGCCTGACTTGCAGCATGGAAGCTGTTGTGGGTAGCTGGAGCACTGTGTCAGCTTGCAGAGCAAAATGCACGAGCGATGGAGTAGACCATTGAGACTGGTGCAAGGACAGCTATGTACGAGCCTGTGTGTCTTGCCCACAAAGCATCAAAGGCTAGCCCATATGGATTTGCTGCTACCGCAGTCTGGAAATGGACCAGCAGCCTTGGGTTACGAAGGCCACATTTATTCGTTTCTGTGGCGTCCTCACTGTGCGCTTCCTGTGATGTTCTGGCGCTCGTCATCGAAGGCTCGAGCACATTTTCCATGGCATTTGCAGTCCTCGACTTCACGATGCTTCTTGGCCAATTGATGCAACCTTGTACACCATCCAACAAGCCGGTGCCAGATTCTGACTTACCTCCCATGCTGGACTGGCAAGCGCTTCTTGTGTCTGCAGCGTGGGGCAGGGAGGATTTGATGGAAAATGAGCATCTCATTAATGGGGCTGAGGCGGGATCTTCGGGATGTCCTTGATGGAGATTTTGCAAAGACTGATTGGAGGCTTTGAGCTGTTTGCTATTGGAGCATACTGGAGCATACTGGACTCAAAAAGACAAGAAAATCAAGGGGACGCCGTACCACAATCGTGTTCTTGCATCGTCTTGGCCTGTCCGCTAGCTGATAACGCAAGTCGCGACTGAGTCTCGGCTTCTACATAGGATACCAAACCCTCGTTGCAAGCGAACTTCACGTATGTCTTCGCGACTGATTCAATACCAATCACAATCGCGAGGCTGTAGAACGCGCCTGCATTACCTGAGAATGATCATGCATCAACATAGGTACGTGTAATTTCACGCCTTCTCACAGCCGCCAGCAGATCGTGCTTCGAGAGCGACTCTGATTGCTATGGTCGGCCAAGGCGGGCACGTGGTGACGCAATTGTAATCCGGCTCAGAAGGCGATATTATAGATCTTCGAGATGCGTCATGAGATGTTGTCAAACCTAGTGATTGGTGTGCTGGGGGAACATTTGGTGGAAGCTTGTATGTAACCAGAACCGTGTACGCTGATTAGCCTCGGCGTTGCCCGAACCAATGAACGACCATCTCTGGCACGTTCACATGCCTCGTCTGCATCTCGAAACTTGCGAACTTCATGCGCTCGCGGTGTCTGTGAGAAGGCAGCACGTTCACGGGCACACACCAAATAATCGCCATGGCGGACGCACCTATGGCTCCAGTGAGCAAAGTCAGCGAAATCATTTCCACCTTCCGCCCAACCAAGCTGTTCAAGTCCACCTCCAGCGTTCCGGCGCCCTCATATACCTCTGTCGATTTCGATGACAGCGGCGAGTTTCTGCTTCTGTCCCGAACCGATGATACAATCCAGCTTTACAACACTAAAGCAGGCGCACATGCCAAAGAGATGAAGTCTCAGAAATATGGTTCGGCGCTCGCTCGCTTCTCACACCAGAGCACGAGTATTGTCTACGCGAGTACGAAGGGCAACCATGACATTCGATATCTGAGCATGCATGACAATAGCTTCATACGCTACTTCAAAGGTCACGAGGACAGGGTGACGAGCTTGTGTATTAGCCCAAGTGGTGACCAATTCATGAGCGCCTCGTTGGACAACACAGTAAAGCTTTGGGACATGCGGACACCACATCCGACGGGACAGTTGGAATTCGAAACGGCATATCTATGCGCATACGACCCCAGCGCAACAGTCTTGGCCGTCGCCTCAGCACCCGCCCAGCACATCTTCCTTTACGACCTCAAGAACTACGACAAACCGCCATTTGCTACCTTCGATTTACACGACATCGAGAAGCGCTTCGTGCATCTCGGTCAAAGGCCAGCGACAGGGTGGACAGGCATCGAGTTCAGCAACCACGGCAAGTACGTCCTTGTCACGACCAATGGCCCAGGCCACTACCTCATAGACGCCTACACCGGTGATCTGGTGCACTACCTGCATCGGCCGTCCGTCTCTTCGCCGGTCAGACCTGCGCCTGGCGACGAGCTGCATGGCCAGTCGCAGGCTATCTGCCAAGCAGACGCAGTCATCAGCCCTGATGGCAGGTATGTGGTCAGTGGGAATGGCTCCTCTAATGGTCTCGTGGTGTGGGATGCCGAGGACAAGGGCAAGAGCGGCGTACTGGAGCCTAGTATAGATCTACCCGCTACTAAGTCGGCGAGCGTGGTCGCGTATAACCCGCGATTCAACTTGTTGGCGACGGCGAACAAGGAGGTGATGATGTGGTTGCCGGATGCCGATGCGGCTGCGTAGGCGTCCTGAAATGGTTTTGGTTTTTAGGAAGAGTGAGCGTTCGAGTTGATGCTCGCTATACGGACTGGCTGATGATCTGTATATGGTAGATTGCATGATTAGCGAGGCGTTGGGGTGAAACTGTGAATCCAGTGGCCTGGTGGAAGGCTGCGAAGTACAATTGCTGTTTGTGACGAAGACAGGTAAAGTGAAAAACCCTGTCCTTCGTATCTGATGACTATTGGCGGACAAGCAGCGAGCTGATCATTTCACTTCTTCATATTGCTCGTCACATCAAGAGCACAGCGCGAAAGTGCACGGCTGCCTGTCGCGCCTTCCAATTTGAGATTTCGAGGGCCGTGCTCACTCGCTTCCAAAAGTATGAAAAGCACTTGCTTTCAGCCAGCTCGCATCTACAACAGCACAGCATTTTAACAAGAACACGACGATACTGCCGGTAATACCGTAGCACGATGGCGCCATTTCTTCACCAAAATATGTTCCCGTGTGTGAGCTGCAGCGTGCACTTCGCTACTCGCGACGAGCAGGTCGCTCATCTCCAAAATATTCATGGCGCCGACCAGCCATGGCTGTGTTACCACTGCCCGACGGCCATGAAGGACTTGGAGAGTCTCAAAGAGCACCAGAAGATCCATGGCAAGGGCTTCAATCAATGCCACTGCGGACTCCAGCTTCCAACAGCGGACATGATGGCACGCCACCAGAAGTTTGACCATCAGCAGCAGCAATTGCGTGCAGTTCGCGGTTGTGAGCGATGCGGATACGTCAACGACAGCCGCGTTGCCGTCTCGTTGCACATGCTGCATCAACACCAGGAGAAGTGTGACTACTGCCTGGAAGTCTTCAAGGACGAAGTCGATCTGCGGGTGCACAAGAACCAAGGCTTCGATGGCGTCTGCCCAACCAAGATTCCTGAGCCCTCGATCATCGCTCCAAATACGCATGGCGCCTTGCCCGCGCCGTCGCCTACGCCTCCTACAGACACTCCGCTGACCAGCGAGCCGGGCTCTCCCACCCATCAACAGAGCGATGCACCTCTCCAGCTCGATCAACTTCCAGACTTTGCGACCATACCCAAAGCGCAAAATATGCACGGTGTCAGGGCTGAAGACTTTGATCCTACTCGTGTATACAAGCAAACCACACCCAACCCACTCAATTACCGCTACTGCCCGCCTCAAGTCCCAGACTCTCGCCTGCTGAACGCCGACCCCAGAATGCTGGCCTATGGCAATTTGCTGCGACTCGCGAAGACCATGACTAATGAGGACATCATGAAGAAGGCTAACCAGTATCGCCCAGAGCCTATCTTTCGCAATAAGAATATAGTGAAAGGCAGAATCCAGGCGGCGTTCAGGGAAGAGGCGAGAATCTTCACTGATCCGTCGAGGGGTTTGTACACTGAGCCTGAGGAAGTCGCGACTTGGTTGGAGAATGAGAGGAGGAAGAACGGGATTGTGGATGAGAAGAGGATGTGGCCGAGACTTGTCGATAGTGGGGAGGGTTCAGGTATGAAGGGTGGTGGGTCGTGAGAGGCTGGGGTAAAGAAAACGTTGTGGCTCGCGAAGCAGGTCAGGAGTGCGATGACAGAAACGCTGAGAGCACGGAATACGCTTTGTAGACATATCACACCACAGCTGCAATGGGGATGCTAAAGACATGCATGGCGCGCTGCGGAGGATTGCACTGACACTTACACAGTGACAATCATTAGCCTTTGTCCACAAGACAACACGTCCAACAACGACCAGATTCCAACTACTTCGCAGTTGAATCACCCATGCCGAGCTTTCACTTGACGGTGTCGCAGGCCAGGATCTGTGACAGTCCTGGTTACGTACATTCACGACCTTGACTTCGAACCAATTTGGCACTAGACAATGTTATTATTCTCTTTGTGTTGCTATTTTGCATTCACATATACTAATCAACATGCGACAGTATATATTCCAGTGCCAGGACGACTAAAATATCATTTCCTACATACATCCAACGACTCATTCCAAGACTCGATTGGAAGAATATTGCACACGATGTCAAGCCCTTCTTCAACAACTCACACTCCTAAACGCCCGGCATCGCCACTAGTCAGCAGGTCTGCTACCAACACGTCTTCGAGCATGGATTCCAGTGCTGTGGAGGAACCGTCACCATCAAGGAGCCCGCAATTCAACCTCCCAAAGTGGACACCAATCAACGGTCCACCCTTCAACTATCCCAGCACCTTCGTCCCTTCGGTCGAGGCTTCGACCATTCAGAGGCCATACTCAACTCCAAACAAGACACCCCTCACTACTCCATCACCGACACCATCATCGTCGACTACCGACACCGATCAGCCAGCTCGAAAAGCTGATCCCTCCGCCACCGTGCTAGACGATGAAGAGCTCCTCAGGCTCGCATCGGACTACACAATCGCTCGTCTGTCTGATATACTCAAGACTCTCTACCCTGGAGTGTCCAGTTCCACGTCGAGCGTGAAAAGGCACATTGACGGTGCATTGACGCGGAAGGCAGCGAGGGAAGGCAGATCGTTTGAAGATGTGAAGGAGGAGTTTTCGAATCATAAGGCAGAGAGGAGGCGGAAGGGTGAGAAAAATGCCAAGCGTTGAATTTATTATGGAAATGGTGAGGCGGTCGTCAGATCGATCGTACTTACGGAACGGATGGTTCATGGTATAGAAACGCTTGGGTTACAGAGTAGCGTATCATGATAGAGCTAGATCAGTAATGATATGTGTCTATCTTATGGCCTGTACCAGCCAGCAAGACGCATCTCCCATCTCCAAAACTAGTGAACGAATCGAAAACTCAACACAAACATCAACAACCACCTCCCCACACAGCCCAGCTGCGCCTTCCCACCCACTCCCTCTCAATGACCCGGGCAATTGAACCCAATCAACGGCAACGCCTGATGCAACGCATAATTAATCCTGTACTCATGACCATGAAATCCAGAATCAAACTGAAACTTGATCTGCCCAGCCTTCGTCTTTTTACAGTTGACCCACAACGTGCGGCTGACCGCCGGATACCACTCTATCACTGTCTGGTCAATGACCCAGTACTCGAGGGTCTTGCAGGTCTCCTTGGAGTACGGCACGCCAATCTCGAATTCGTACCAGAGCGCTGCGATTGAGCCGTCCCAGGTCTCTGCGTTCTGCGTGGCTTTGCAGGATTGGGTGTTGGGTGGGAGGGTCTTGGAGCTGCTTGCAGGGAGGGCGGTGGCGAGGCCGGCGAGGGTGAGGAGGGTGAGGGGTGTGATCTGCATTATTCTTGAATTCTAGTGGGTTGATCTTGCTGTTGTGCCTGTGTTTTTTGGTTTTTCTGTTTTAGTTGTGCTATCCAGTAGCAGAGACTTGAAGGAAAGACAAATGAGAATTGGCTTGCTGAGGGCTGACTGTCGATGGTCAGGTCACGTTTGGACGCAGAGGACTTGGAAAGACTTATCAGTAGAGACCTCAGAGGGAGCGAGATTGCATCTCGCCCATTGTGGTGCTCAATAACATAGTATTTGGCCCCCCTTGTCTTTGTTCGACATGTGGTTCGGCTGGACTATGAAGCTTCGAACAAGGCTCAACATGCTCATTGATGGCACAATTCAACCTCTGGCTTTTTCTGCAAAAGATGGCCTGACAACGACAACGAAAAGCAAGGAGGGAGGGGGGCGTTCTGGACCGCCATAGATCGTGTGGCCGAATCTCAGCCTAAATCACAATGCAGGCTGTGGATAAAGCGTTATAATCTCCGCAACAGATGACTGAAGCCGTCTGACGCAGCATGCTGCAAGCCTTGAGGGCATGGTGTGTAACGTCCCAGCAAACCGAGCTGTGGATCATGTTGCATGACTGTTGGTCATACTGTGCAGGATCCTTGGCAAGTGCACATGAGTAATCATTGTTGCTGTTCAGGCGCGGACGGGGCGCTCGGAACTGCATTGTCCACTGCTGGACTTGAGCCGCCGCTGCAATCATGGCTGCAGAAGCCCCAAGCTGATCGTAGCCACGCTTAAGTGCTATGATGTGTGCTGTCATAGGCTTGACTAATGCTCGAGGCGAACTTGCATGGGCTTTGAGTACACTCCATTGATCCAGATCGTTGGAGAAACCGTATCGTCATGAGCCCTGCAGTTCTAACGAAAGTGGCAAGTCGCACTCAGGCCTTACGCAGCGACGCGGTCTTCGGCCGCTGTCCGAAGTGATGCACAATGCGTAATCAATAGAATCGCAGGACAGAAGAGCATGCACCTCAGCGGCGCCGGTGTATCTGCCGGCCAGGCACCAGAACCGTGTGTTTGCTAAGGCTTAGCCTTCCAGGAACTTATACGCACTGCTCGTGATGAAGATCGTGATATAGCTATAATGCATACTGTCCAAGGATAGTCTGACATGCAACGCGCACGCTGGATGATAGTCATTCACATACGGCGCACAAGCCGTGCTAAGCACATGATGTGGATTGTGAGGTTGGTAGACCTTGGTAGACTGGTGCTGGATAGTTGTGGATAGCTCAATACACTGGCCGCGTCGCCGTCTCGTCCTCGCGCACGGCCGCGTAATCTTGACATACTTGACATGATGGACGGTTTATGGTTCCTCGGCGGATAGACCACGCGACAAGGTGGATATTGTCGACTCGAAGGTTCACGAAGAACTTGGCTTGAAGCATTAGAGCGCTACCGCTCATCTTCAAACCCAATTCATGAGTTTTTCCGGTTGTAGTGGCGAAGCTCGTTGGAAGCCACAGCGGACTCTTGGTTGGATGATAGTTCGCCAGCAAGGGCCACATCAGAAGTCGCCGACTATGACCGGGTCTCTGTGGAATATTGGTTTGTCGTCTCCACATCAAGTCCATCGCCAGCAATACGCGGCCAGAGCGGACAAGCGGCAGAGACCAGCATTCTTCATTGCGATGAATACTGGGTGTTTTGATCTAGCGACTCTGTCCACACTTGTGCATTGTAATAATGTTCATTCTTCATTTGAAGAGTGAAGAGAACGCCAAGCTCTAGCATTTTTCATCGCGTGGTTGTGCTGAGGAGGATCATGATTGTGGATGGAGGAATGAGGGGACGGGAAAACGGGACCTTGCAGGCTGATTCAATAGTCTGTAAATGGTGTGGTGGCGTCGGCGGTGGAGTCAGGCTTCTTACTTGCCAGCTGAATTCGTCAATATTGTGTACGTGAACGGAGCGAGATCGCTACCAGATCTCGTTCTCATCGTGGCGCTCGGAGATGGCCGTTATTGGTGTGAAGGTGTTGGAAGGATGCGAGGTTGCAACGACTCTTCAAGAATTTGTTTACAAACTAGCGCCGCCAAGACCACCGGCATAAGTTTTTCCATGCCGCCAGAAGTCGCTCGCTCATCCTCCTCAGCTCACATGCAGTGTCAGCAATCTCACCCAAGCCTCAGCCGCACGTCATGATATTTGCCCAATTCACGCAACGCATCGGCCTGGTCGCCCGCCATGGAAGTCCTCGCTTACTAGCACAGTCTGTGGGCTGAGCAAATCCTTTCTTTGGTCGATCATCAGCATGCTGCCGCGAGCCGAGCCAGCACATATGTTGACTTGTTACTTGTTCGACGGATCTGGTAGAACCGATAGCCAAATGACAGGCTACGTGCATGAGCCCGATGCACACTCGACAGGGTGGAGCTGGTTCGCCGCGAACACTGTGGAGTTCACCGCCGCGCGGACAGGGTATCAGGACGAATGACAATGGACATGACATCTGCAAGACTGCACGCGCAGGTCTTAGGTGCGGCCCGTTATGTCGTATAACGCTGTCAGCAAGCAGATCGTTCGTCCCGTCTCACAATCCTATGCTATCTTGGTCGTCTTGGCCCTTGTGCTGAGGCAAGCACTAGCTACGCCTGATGCTAGCGAGCTTCAGTGGGCTGAGTGGAGCGCAGATCTCGCTCATCGTACCAAAATATGTCCATTCTCGGAGAATTACCTTGACGAAGCCATGCAGGCGTCCGCGCACCCATCAATCTGGGTCAGTATATGTAGCAGCTTCGGTGCACATGACGGTTCTTGTACCTTCTTCATCTCCCAGCAGTACAATAAGCATCAGCAGGGTGGTCCCCAGGACAATCCATTCACTTTGCGTTGATACTCAGCTGTCTCTTAATCTTGGTGCACTCGCTACACTATTTGACGACAACATACAGACCTAAACAAACTCAGCCCGGCATCCTCAGCAATGGCTTCCTTTGGCAAGCTACTCATCACCGGCCTCTTCGCCACTGGCTCTCTTGCAGCCCCACACGTCGCGTCGGAGTCATCCTCCAAGTTGGCTGAACGTCAGAGCAGCTCTTGCATGACTGATGCCGATGCCCAGCAAGTCGCTACCGGCTATGGCGACCTAATTCAGCTCATCTCAGGTTGGGAGACTATCGCCGAATCGCTCCTGACAAGTGACTTCCACGACTACTCCGAATCTGTCAACTCATTGATCGACTCCTGCCCTACTGGTAGTGATGCCGAATCCGAGGTCCTCCCTCTAATCGGTGCCTCCTTCACCAGCAGAGACGAATTCATCTCTGGTCAGGGCCAGCAGGCATCGATCAACTTCAACCAGCTCAACATCTGGCATTCCTGCGACACGGTTGTCTTCAGATGGGAAAGCACTAACACCGCCAACATCACCAACGTCCGTCCGGTCGTTGGTATCATCACTGCGGAAACCACGCCCGCTCCATCTGGCAACACGTATGCCTATCAGATCAGCACGGTCTACTCAGAATTCGACGCCGCCGCCTGGCTTCAGAACTTGAACGACGCAGGCTATTGTGTAGGCGGCATCGATCCTGTTGCCTCCTACGGCACCAACACGACAGGCGACGATGGCGCAGGAAGCAGCTCCTACTCCGCTGCACCGACATCGAGCTCTTCTGCTGCCGTAATAGTCTTGACGGAGACCATTACAGCCACCGCAGACTTCGGTGCTGGACCAACACCGTTCACCTGGACGACCACAATTACTGAGAGTCCTGCCCCTACCAAGTAAGCGAGCACCGTGGGAAGGGTCTCTGAATCGTATACGATGGTCACGATAGCGACTTGCATATGTATTGATTGTACAGCTGTGGTAATCGGATGAAGCTTGGCTCTTGAGCTTGTACATATGCTTGGTTTCGGCATGTCTATTACAGCGCGGCGCTGGGTTGGTGTACCTTTGAATTATGGCCAGTTCAACGAAATGCAATTATCTTCTTTCAACTTACGCTATCTCATCGTCGACCGCGTTCACCTAAGCGTGGGACTTTGGACAATGGTCACTATCGCCCTGTGCACTGCAAAAAACGCACTCGACACAGTGTCAAAACATACTGCCAAGCCGGCAGTCTGAACAAGGCGCCCTCAAATTAACCCAAACAGCACCCTTGCAAGGCTCAGAGCAATCTTGTCCGTTCCCGTCTGATCACTATCCAGAACTTGAGTCTAATAGTCTTTCAGTTTCCAAAACCGGCTAGGAATTTTAGTGCTGATGATTGGCATGCATGGGATACTAGAACAGGCAATCCGGATTCTTAGAGGTGCTTCAGCTGTTCAGACGATCTCGAACAGGCTTCGTCCGCATCTCTGTCTGCAAGAATGACTTGTTTTTTCAAGGACCGGCATCTGAAAGCCTTTCAGACGCTATTATATACGCACTCCTTGATCGACCTAGGGACGCTTGAGAGGCGATGAAATTCGATACGCTGTAATCTGACTGCACAATTCCAAGACGCCGACTCTGCACGTTTCCACATCCACCTGGAACTAGGCATTGCCACCCTTGGCATCCGGCGCAACAGTCAAATATAACAACGCTTCGGTACGTCCCCATCAAGGACTGTACGGGCGACTTCTCGGCATCACATGCCTTGTCAACTCAGCCCTAGGAGCAAGCCCGAAATTGTCGCGGACGATCGATACAATCGATGCACTACAGTCTACGCCCGGCTCCCAGAATCTCACACCGCAGCCTGCTCCACACGTCCTTTTGAAGTACGGGATCCTGGTTAATTCTTGTCGGCCGTCTGTGATCGACTCGCGCCCCGGGTAGTGATTTCATCAGTCAACCAACCGATCAATTATTTGACCAGCTATACACTTGATCACAGGCACTTGACAGTATCAACAAGCCGTTGACTGTTTCAATGAAGCCGCCAAGATGTTAACAAGCCGTCAGCTATATCAACAAGCTGTGAACGATATTA
Source organism: Teratosphaeria zuluensis (assembly GCA_007113905.1). Taxonomy (NCBI): domain Eukaryota; kingdom Fungi; phylum Ascomycota; class Dothideomycetes; order Mycosphaerellales; family Teratosphaeriaceae; genus Teratosphaeria; species Teratosphaeria zuluensis. The sequence goes on from VCMQ01000002.1 coordinate 295,800, forward strand.
ACCAGTCAACCGGTTGATCGACTGATGAAACTTTTGGCCCCGGGTGGGACAAAAATGAGGGAAATCTCCGGCTTCCTGACGAGTATACTGCTTTAGGAAAACTCACTCTGCCAACCCATGTACTACCTAATGTATACGTCCGGTGCTACGGACCAATCGCTCGTCCTAAATCCGTGTGATCTGCAAAGACGCTCTCCCGTCGCCTACGGTCTGACCGGTCAAGCTGGAGACGGACTTGCTAGCGCCTTGGTCAAGAGTGCCTTGGCTCAGCGTCAGCCAGCTACTTTCTACTGCTGCTTTTGTATAGGATCGTCAGGTTTAGTGGTTGTAAAGCAGGGGGAGATACATGTGATTATCTTATCACGATTTGCTATGCTGTGTAGCTGATATAGCCTCTTGCATTGGCCGTCACGGCTGGGCACGGCTCTGCCAGAATCGACCGGTTGGCCGGGTTAGTGTCTGTCAGCTTGGAAAACTAATGGCAGGCTCGTCGGTGTGTCAATATGAAGGACCAATGGCCGCTTTTCAAAGAGGCAGTGCGTAATTCCCAATTGTTTTTCCCTAGCATCCTGAGTGCAAGTGTGTCTCTCATCAACAATAGCAGCACCTGCCCTCTCCACACTCACAGGCCGCCATGTCAAACGCCATATCGTGCTACCGCACTATCGGAGGCAAAGTCACCAATTCAGGACTCAACGGCACAGGTGTAGACTACCCCTGCGGCGAAGTCAATGCCACAAATCCCGTGGTACCGTGCTGTGTAGCCGGTGACATTTGCCTACCTGATGAGTTGTGCCATTATACGCATTCGCTGGAAGGAGGATCAGGGTACTATGTGAGTCCCAGGCTCGTCCAAGACCACCCATCGAATCGACTGACATGGCGTTGCGACCTGCAGGTTGGAAGCTGCACGAATGAGACGGGTCAAGGTGCTGGATGCCCGAACAAGTGCACCGGAGGTGGACCCTTCGACGTCGTGTACGAGAATAGTACTGGCTTGTGGCATTGCTGCGGAACGATGAGCGGCGAGGTCGATTGCCAGAATCCCACGGACGAGACGTTTGTAGCCCCGGCACCGAGCGAGCTGGCGTACATCGTGACGGTTCCTGCGACATTCTCGAATGCTACGAGCACGAATAGCGCCACAAAGAGCTCCATTTCGAACTCATCGGCCACGACTTCGACTTCGGCTTCAACCACCATCTCCTCAACGCCTTCACCCACCAACGCCGCTGTATCCACCACCAAAACCCTCTCCCCCCTCACATCCTCCCCCGCACCCACGACCCTCTCCACCAGCTCAAAAGCCGGCATAGGCGTCGGCGTATCCCTAGCCGCACTCCTCATAATCGCACTATCATCCTACCTCCTCTTCAACAACCGGCGGCGGCAGAAGCAGAGAAAGAGTACCCAAGAAGTGCCGCCCTGCGACTTCGTCGTCCCGGAGGAGTCGTCTCAGATGCCTAAATTCGATGTATATGGAGGCATGCCGCGGAAGGAGGAGGGGGAGGTAGGGGTGGCGGAAATGGGGGATGGGGATGGGGATCGGGCGGTGCCGGAGTTGGGGGATGAAAATCGATCTATACCGGAATTGGGGGATGATCAAGAGGCAAGGTCTAGGAGACATGAGTTAGCGGCGTGTGATACATGATCAGAGCCTCCTGGATCTGTTGTAGCAAGTAGATCAGTCTTATAACCTTAACCTGGGCCAGATGTAGGTAATAAAAAAAGGGCCGCTTGTGCGCACCTCTCTCTCCCTCGTTCGCACGAGTACAGTAGAGTAACGACAAAAAAATCATCGATCCAAAAAACACAAAAACTCCAAACCTCCGGATTCGTAATTGCCGCCAGCCTACACAACCTTATCAGTCTTAATATCAAACATCACCGGCCTCGTCCCCCTAAAACTCTCCCTCCCCTCATCCAACTTCGCCCAATACTTCGCCAATTCCGGGAACCTCCCCCTCCACCCCTCCACCGCACCATTAAAATCCACAAACCCCACCGCACAACAAACCGCAATATCCGCAATCGTCAGCCTCCCCCCCACCAAGTAATCCTCCCCACTCGGCCTCCCCTCCGCTAGCGCCTCAAACGCCTTAAATCCGCCCTCGACTTTCCTCATCTGCCGCTCAAGCCAGGATTGGGACTTGGATTCCCGGGCTTTCTCGAAAAATGCGAGGACGACGGCGTCCATGACGCCTTGCGCGAGGACCTGGATTTGCTCGAGGCGGAGATCGGTGTCCGTGTCGCCCGTGATGAGGGGAGGGCCTTGGTTGGCGTATTTGGTGATGATCCAGCGTTGGATGTGGGAGCTATCGTAGATGGGGTCCCGGCCGTCGGAGAAGACGAGGACGGGGAGTTTTTCGAGGGGGTTGTGGGCGAGGGTGGCGGTGTCGGAGTGCCAGGGGATTTCGGTCTGGAAGGTGTTTTGTTAGTGATGTTTGGATTTTATGTTGACTGTGTAGAGCTTGTCTTGCCTGCAGTTCGAAGGGGATGCCCTTTTCGATCATGGCGATGCGGTTTATTCTTGCGTAGGGCGAGGGTGTCGCCGAGATCATGGTGATGGACATTTTGTTGGGATTTTGCTTCTCGATGTGTTGTGAGAGATTGCCCAGGCGACTTGTTGCTGTGTCGTGTTGTGGCATTCGGTAGTCGATGGCAAGAATAAAGCCATTTGATGTGGTTGATGGTTATTATCGATGTTCAGACGTCACCTAGCATACTAGTGTCGAGCTTCTTAGGATATCCTTATAGCCGAGCCCTGGCGTTAGGAAATAAGGTTTGGTAGGGCGAACCACCAATCTTTAACAACCTCAGCAGTGTAGTACCATACACCATGAACACATGAGAGCGTCGCCAAAAATCGGCCCGCCACGATGCTTCCAAGCAACAAAAATGCTCCTGCCAACTCCTTCACCTCCGGATGACCGGAATATACTGGCCCCTCAACGCCGGCCCAACGACCTCACTCAACCACCGCAACCCCTTAGCCCGATCAAGATATCGCATCCTCTCCCTCTCCCACGCCGCACCCAAATCCTCCATCATCGCGAATCGTTCACCCAGTAAAATGGCGGCAGTATACACCTCATCGCTCGCCTTCCTGCACAAAGTCGATGATGCTGGCGTACACTCGTTCTCCGTCTCAAGCTCCTAGCGCCATTGTTCATTTTCGCGTTTTGTCTTGAATGTGTCGTAGCCGTACACGCCGATCGCGAGCGCCAGGAGGACGCGCGAGGTATCGTGCAATTGGGCTCTTTCGAGGTAAGTATGCGCGCGGGCGAGGTGGGAGAGGACTTGGTAGCGCTTTTCGGAGAGCTTTTCGTTGGTTGTAGTGGATGGTGCCATGGTGGAGTTGGACCTTGCGAGATGTTGTGCTGAAGCAGAGAAGCCAGTGGTGAGATACAGAGCAATGCGTCCTTGGTTGACACTAGATAAATAATGTTTTTGAGCCAGTTTTGAGTCTAGGTCACTGTGTATTCTTGCTGGAAGAGCTTGCTCTACACAAGCTTTGACGCACAGCAAAGGCTCCGAATTTGATTGTGTCGTCCAGAAGTAGGGAGATCCAGAGAGCCCTGATGAGAGCGAGGCAGACAAGGAAATCAATTCTTGGAGCATTTCGCAGTTGCACGTTAGCATGTGCTGGAACTGTACTGTCACGCCCACTTCGAATCACTATTCATCCTCTCCGCCTCCTCCCCCATCCTCTTCATCCACCGCGCCACCAACTCCTCATTCTCCTTCCGCAACCCCTCCGCCCTGTCTTCCGCCATATTCAACTGCAACCCCAATGCCACCATCTCATCCTGCGCCTCATTGACCAGTCGCGCCTTCCCTTTCAACTCTTCATCCCGATCTCGCAGCTTCCTCTCCGCATCGGTTCGCTGCCGGGTGAGTGTCGTAATCTGTGACGTCGCGGTTTTGTGCTGGATTTGCAGCGCCTCGAGAGATGCGGTGAGCTCGTCGACTTGGGTTTGGAGGGCTGTGCGTGCTTTCTGCGTGGTTGCCAGGTCTGTGCGGAGGCGGGTGAGGAGGTCGCTGGGACTGTGGTCTGGCTTGCTTTTACTGGGTGTGCCTGCTCGTTCTTTCCCCTTCAGTGCTGGTTCTGGGGATGCTGGAGCTGCCGGTAGCGGTGAGGCTCCCAGCGCTGCTGTGCGATCTGCTAGTTTAGTGTCTACTATGCGTCAGTGGTAGTTGCATCACGTTCCTGGGTCGAGACCTGCAGGCATCAATGTACGGCTTGTGCGCTTGCTCTCGCGCATCTCGCTCGGTCAGAGCAGCCGAGTACTGCTCGATCCAGTCAGTCATTCTAGACGTATCATTGTGTCTGGATGACTGGATAGCATCATGGCATGGAAGAGCAGAAGTTGGTTGTGCAAGCGGCCTGCGGGCACATCCGGTCGATCACATTGCCATGACATGTGAATCTTGGACCCATTATTCATGACATCAATGGGCTGGACTCCAGCCGAACATCTCTCAAGAGCAGTCACAGCACGGGTAGCTACATACTCTTCCAGACAACAAAGCAGGTAGGACACTCAACAAGCTTCACTACTCCCCGGCTCTCTCACCCAGTGACCTCCCAAACATTCAAAGGCTATCATAGACGGCAATAGGTACAACAAACAGCAACGATTACAGCAGCAACTCCCAAGGGATTATTTTAGCATCATGTCTGAATTCGAGCACGCATGCAGAGTCGCCAAAGAATGGCGCCATGAAATGCCACCATGGGCTAACGCCCAACCCCAACTTCCCCCAAATCTACCAGAAATCACCCAACGCGCCATCGACATCTTCCTCCTCTCCAAGCAACCCAACGGCGAAATGGGCGGCATAGGCTGGTGGCAGACCGCCAACGGCTACACCGCCATCACCCTCCACGACCTCTGGTCCGCAAGCAACCGCAACTACCCAACCGTCGCAGACCTGGTGAAGCAATGCGAACGTAGTCACCATAACCTCGTCAACGAATTCAACGACGACACGCTATGGTGGGGGATGCTTTGTGTTCACCTGTACACTCTAGGCGGCGATCGCTGGTTCCTCGACAAGGCTCGAGGTATCTGGAGTCATATCCACGGTGGCCACAGCGTCTGCGGACGCAAGCAGATTCGATTCGGGGATCACGACATGGAAGGCGGATGTTTCTGGACCACAAAACCTGGTGAAGGCCAAGTCAACTCCATCTCCACCGGTCTCTACGCAGAACTCAGCGTGCGTCTCGCCCTCATTGACGGTCCTAGCAACAACAACGACACCGAAAGCAACCCCTCAAAACACCCCCACCTCAGCAAACTCCAAACCCTCCTCAACGGCGGCCACCACTCCCCCGCCAGCACCTCCTCCTACCTCGAAACGGCCCGCTGCTCCCTCGGCTGGATCCTCCGCTGCCGCTACCGCCCCGAAGACGGCATCGTCCTCGACGGCATCAAGCTGAAAGCCAACGAAGCCGTCGACTGGGCCTTCACCTACACCACCGCCGTCCCCATCGGCACCTGCGCGCTCCTCTACCAAGCCACGCACCAAGAAGCCTACCTAACCCTCGCCTGCCACATCGCGCACCGCGCCATGCGGAATCCCTCCTGGGTCGAAGAACCCAGCGGTATCCTGACCGAAGCCGGCGCGTATGGGAAGGGGAATCATGACCCGGCGAGGAATGACGATGCGGTGGGGTTTAAGGCGGTTTTGGTGAGGCATCTTGCGATTCTTTATGAGGTTATTCGGGGGACGGGGGTGCAGACGGAAGAGGCACAGAGGACGGCAGGACTTATTAGGACGTTTGTCAATGTGAATTTTGAGAGTCAGGTAAGGTGCAATACGAATGGGAATGGGCAGTATGGACCTTGGTGGGCGGGGCCGTTTGAGATGCCCACGAGTCATAGTCAGATGGCTGTTTTGGATGTTATGGCGGCTGTGGAGGTGGTTAATAGGGTTTGAGAGTGAGGAGATTGCGAAATTGTCGTAGGAGAAGAAGGGATATGTTGTTCGACGGTTCTTTTTTGGGCTTGCTCAACTCGGTCGCGAAGGCGGAATGGTTTGATGTCATCAATTTCCCCCTTGCGATTGAATCATTCGAAGTCTGTTACTCGGAGAATCACCTCTGATCACTCAGGAATGCGAGATCCTGCGGCGAGAAACGATGCTGGCTGGCGCTCACATCGGGATGGACTGGATTGAAGTCTCCTCAACGAACGCTTGCTGATCCCTCACTCTGTCGCTCAGCCAGGACACTCCACTGTAGTCTCTTCAGTGGCACGAAGCAGCATGACGAAGCTGATCTGCCTCGCTGCTTAGTATCATCCACGCACCTCCGGCGCCATCTCTCCCCTGCTGCGGTGTGCAAAATTGTGGCTAGCTCGATATTTGCACAACACAGTTGGACGGTCAATCGGTTTCCTTCGTAGTGCAGCGCGGTCGGAATGTGGGTGAGAAGTATCGTGAATGCTGGTGTTCTGGAAGCTTTAGCTGCCTGGATGCTGTGCGTCGTGTTTGAGCAATGGCATCTGCATGATACTGTCGCTACGATTTGAATTTTTGGACCGATGTATTGCCGTGGGCTGGATGGAAAAGACAGACAGGACCGGTCCCATTTGTTCAACACAATCGTGTCTGTGATGAGCTCTTCCAGGCTCGATGCAATAAGTATACCTGGGCTCACACACTATCGAACGGCGAGCCTGGCTCTGAGTTTAATGGATTGGACGAGGTCTGCAATAGCTGCGTCGTGTTCGATCGGCGTCTGACAATCGTCGAGAACCTGGCATTACCGCTCTGATATTCGACTGGATCTTCTTTCAGTCCAGCCTTCGACGACTTGCTCACCAGCCAAGACTCACTGAAAGCGGAAAAGGTCAGCTCAGATCTCATACCGAGATTCGTAGGGGATACACTGCATGCGTGGATGGATCGAGCACTACAGACGGCTCGGGGCAAGACTGATGGCCAAACGCTTCGAGCAAAGCATGAACTGCGGGTGTTCGATATCAATAGCTCGTCGGAAAATAGCGATCAGCCATTGCTGTCCTCGGGTCTCGTGCTTTCACCAGTCACAAGCGCTGTCCTGTGGCCTCGTGAAAGGACAGCGACTCGATCATACCCGTCAAGCGCCGGCACTTGCCGCGCTGCATGAGCTTCACCTGGAGGGAGTCGACTCAATCCACTTACTTTCTCGAATCTGTCTTTCAGACATATACAAACAAGCACACCAACATCTTGACACCTGCCACCATGGAGAGTTCACTCTTCGGCAAGCTGCCAGCGGAAATCCGCAACGATATTTACAAGCGCATACTTATTCGGGAGTCTTCTTTGTACGTTCCAGAATGTGCCGAAGACAGGCTTATGGGCCTTCCGAAGGGCAACACCTCCATCATGCGCACTTGCAGGCAGATCTCTGAGGAGGCAAGCTCCATCTTTTACGGCAGCAATACCTTCCACTTCCAGATGACCATGGTTAACCAAAACAAGTTCCCGCACACTCCGTACACTGCCTTCCGCCAGTGCATTGGTCCTGTCAACGCCAAACAATTGCGCCATCTTGTGTTTCACGGTGGGATGCATGGTGCAACACTCCCTGAAGAAAGGATGACGAAGCATTTAAAAACATTCGAAAAGACCATGGAGTTCTACGAGGAGCTACTGGCTATAGGCGCAAAGAAGTTGAAGTGCTCTTTCCACCTCGACTTGGAATATTGCTTGCCACGCCCAGCTCATTGGCCGTTCATCATGACCAGCACTTGGCCGTTCCCTAGTCCTTGGCAGTCCATGCAGCAAAGGATGTTCCGCATGGCGATCGAGGCTCACGACCCGGAACGATCGATTTCGGACCTGGTGACGGCGCTGAGGGATTATCGACCGTACGAAAGTATTTGGGATGGCCCACAGAAGGTCGATCTCAAGGAAATCCGTCGCATGCGCGGCGAGCTTTGGGGTTGGCGCTCTCTGATCGAGAAGGCGAGGCAGACGGCGAGGATGAGGATTAGGAAGGCGGAGGAAGAGGCGCCCACTGGGATTTGGGCGGAGCGAGAGGGGATCAAGGAGGTCGATCACCTACTTGAGGCAGACGAGTCTGACTGGGAGCGGGCGGGTCCGGAGTGGCTTGTCGCTACGCATGAGACTTGGGTAAGTATCGTAAACATGTCCTCTGCGTTTGGGCACCAGCTGACCTGCAATCTTTCGCCTAATCAGGATTCGCCATACTGATGATCGGACGACATCAACAGGGACACGTCAATGAGGACCATGCCTCATTGAGAAGGTGCTCTGACCTATTCTCCAATTGTCGACAAGCCTGGTCGCAACACAAGCTGTGCTGCAACCGCGTCTACCCACATTCTTTTGCGGATCGACTCGGCACTCGACTGCAACGCTCGACGACAGTTAAAGCTCTTCATACCTGTAGATCAGGACGTCCCCCAACCTTGTGGGAGGTCGAGCTCGCTACCCACAGCAAATGGAGGGTTGAAGTAAGTATTAGTGATGTGCATGCAATTCTCGTCAGTGGCATTATTAATCGTGTTCATATGTCCCTCGGACATTGAGGGTGTGGCCAAATTCATGCTCTGGTGAGAAATTGGGCTCACGGGGTTGTTAACTTATGTACACAGTTTCTGTTAATGGAAGATGAATGTTCGAATCAGAGACGCTCCCGTGGCCTTGACAGCTGAACTAACAATGGCCTGAATCCTCCAGCCACCGCACATGACCCACTCAAGGCTCCGCCCGACCTCCTCCCCCCTCATCCTCCCTCCTCTCCCCCTTCTCTACCCCTTACTCATCATCAACTCCACAAGTCGCCTCCGTCGGGTTGCCATTGGCATCGAACGTAGGACCACAAGCATTGCCCTCGATGTTGCAGGGCGATGACTACACAAACCCCCGCGCGAGGGGGCACACGTTAGTTCATGGCTTTTTATGATCACCATCAGTACATGGCGTGTAGAAGATACTTACAGCAGCGCAAGGTTGCGATACACGCCCGGTACTGGCTTCTGCAGCGCTTGGCAGGCAGACGCCTGCGCCCCCCGATTTGGTGCAATGCTGAGACTCAATGTCAGTTTTCGGCGTCGTGAGAGGGGGGTTCGGTGGAAGCTCTCACAAATGCGCTGGCGCTGGTGGCGAAGAGGAGGGCGAGGGCTGGGATGGTGAACTTCATGGTTGTTTGGTTTGCTTGGAGATGGAGCTGATTCGTTGGTGGTGGAGAGCGTTGCGGAATTCGATGATGATAAGGAATGGATGTGTGTTCGTCTGAGGAGCAAAGAGCGTGTGGTTATAACTGATCTGTCGTCTGTTGGTCTCCTTACTATTCTAAGACATTGATCTCCAATTGTTACAGACAGATTGTTCGAGCCAAGACTCGAGTTCCTAGCTAGAGTTTTGGTGTCTGTACCGAAGTGCGGCCTTGGAACCATTTTCTTTGGTTCGAGGAGTTGTGTTTTAATGGTTGCGAGACTGTGGACTTGATAAGATGAAGGGAGGTATATCGTCCCGCAAATCTTCATTTGCGTTCCTGGTCAACGTGAATTCCGTGCCGTCCAGGCGCATCCAGCGCGATTGGCAGGTTGTTGTTCTGGAACAACCCCTAATAAGGCTCAGCAAACCGGGTGGAAGCTACGGGGCCCGACGCGGCCATATGGGGCGACACGACCTCTGAGCTTGGCACTAATCATGTAGAGATATTGAGTCAAACTTCAAGTCAATAATGGGCTTCATTGCCACCGCAGCCATCCTATCAGCAAGTCACTACAGTTGAGCTTTCCGAGCCTTCGCATTCGACTCTCCCAGGCAACAGCGGGGACAATTTTTGAGCAGCTCGCGAGCACGCAGCAGCGGCTCTCGTGCGAACGGCGTTTGCTAGCCTATGCGTTTGTATGTCCAGCCTTGTGCAGCGAGGACAAAGACTTAGCACAGATATCAAGATAATCTTCCCGCACAAGTAGACAGACCGTCATCACCACACAACACAACATCGCACTGAGTTATATAAGATCGTTGGGAAGAGCCTTCGTCGAAGGAAGACAGTACTTGAGCTTGAGCAACGACTGAACTTCAATCTTTTGCTTCGTTTTGGACTGGGGTGATAGAATATGGGTTGTTAGCGTCTCACCTCATACCCAGTCCTACCATCAGGCAATGATATATAGGGAGCACCGGGCCAAGCTCGAGTGGTATACGATGAGCAAAGGAGTTCAAGTATGGATGTCATTTACCACGACCCGCTCAAGGTCAAAGGTCCTAGCAAGCAATATGGGTTCATATTGGCGGAATACCGGTCGAGGTAGGGCCTGGAGCATCTGTGTAAGCACTGACATGCAAGAAGGGCTGGTCTCGAGTCCAGGCCTGATACACGGACACGGAAGCCAAAGTGGACTGCGAATACTGCACCTCCTCGATGGCAAGTCGTCTTACCCGCGATAAGTCGCAGACTGAAAGGCCGATGTAGCTGGTTCACACGGCTTCAAAGCTGAATGCTGGATCGTTCCAGACATCAAAGGGCCAGCACTATGTCTGCATGGACTGAAGACCTAGTCTTGACCTCACCAGGTATGAATGGGATTGTACACAACTCCAATGCCATGTATCGAATCTGTTGATGCAGGACTGCATTTTGCAGCGCGATCCGTCGACTGTCAGTGAGGCTGTAAGGCTGCCTTCGGCATTCACATGCACACTGGACGGGATGACTTTCACATCTTTGCGAAGCGTCCCGCGTTTCACTGCCGGAACCAGGTAAACACGCAGCTTGGTCGCTGCAGCACTTGCGATAGCTTCGTCTACTCAACTTCGACGCTTGCTTCGAACAGCAGCCCGCGCTCTCGACTATTCCGCCTCATATCAGCGCTCGGATCCTGGGCACCATCGCGGATCACAATGTTAGGCGTGAGCAGTCGGAACACCTTTGACGTCTTGGAATCGCAGCCATTGCGCAGACCGACAAGTCGGGGGCGGAGTCGGAGCGATGTTTATGGCTCAGACACGTCGGGATTGAGTGTACCGAGCCGACTTTGGAGTGATACGTCAACCGAGTCGAGGCCAAGGGGCCGGAGCAGAGACATGGCGGTGCCATCACGACCGCGGGCCCAGAGCTGGAGTAGGAATGAGGCAGTACCAGCACCACGAGCGCGTTCCCAGAGTCGGACTAGAGATGAAGTCGCGGCGCCACCACGATCACGGTCCCTGAGTCGGAGCAGAGGCGACACTACGCAGTCCACTCAATCCCAGGTTCGACCGCGGAGCATGAGCCGGCATGACAGTGGTGTCGGCCTGTCATCATATGGATACGAGGGGTAAGTCTCCAGGCTCGACTCGATGTGCCACTGCGGACACTGACTTTCCAGCAGGCCCGGCACGTCATACGAGCACCCAGCACCATCAGAGACACCATGGAAGACGGTGACCAGCAAAGCCCTCCAAAGGGTCCGATCGCTCTCTGTCGCCTCATCGAGGTCGGCGAGATCGAATGCTTCGTCAGGAATCGATTCATACGTAAGCCGAATCCTGCAACGGCAAGAGTTCTGGCCGCTGACAGTGTACCCAGTATTCCTGCGAGGGCCTCCCAAACAACGACCCCGCGCGCCGCATCAAAGCATCCGAGGCGCGTCGTCAAGTGCAGCAAGCTCCGCCGACTCCTCCGCGACCGACAGGTTACGCGCGCACTAGCGGCGGTGGCGGCGGCTACCCGCACACATTCTGGAACAAGGAGAAGCTCGGGTTCCAGGCGCAAGGTGTAAGTACCAGACCCTTCATGTCGTCTCATCCGCCTGCCAATGACTAACTGAGTCCGGTTAGACTCTGACTGAGTATCCTGTCTTCCCGTCCGGCAACTGGTCCTCTGGAACGCCGCCGGGTGCAGCTCGTGGCGTATACAACGAGCGAAGTAGAGCGGCAGTGGACGTGATGTACCATGATCCGCGGAAGCCAGGTGCTTTTGGAAGGAGTGATAGCTTTAGTGTTGCCAATTATAGGCCAAGGAGTAAGGTGATGGGCAGAGGCAGCCTGGCGCAGCGTTACAATGTCTGAGGTGACCAAGGACTAAGATCTTCCACGGATGATTTGAGTAGCGAATGTCTTTTTTGCTGTGTATTGGTTGGGTTTGCGTGCGGTATATTCACTAGGAGGCCGTGTATGGCGTATGATCGGCGTACCAAGAAGTGTGCATGTTGTTGACGGACACGTCGATGTCGAAGAGGATACTAGCAGAAATCAGTAGCACGGAATGAGCAGATTAGCCAAACGATCACGCAATGTCATTGTGTAAAAACTTCGCCCAATGCCTGGGCGCGGCTCATACTTGTTCTCAGTAATACTTTTGAACTTCTTCAAATGAAAATACACCTCGTCTTCCTCGGCCTCTCTAGTCACCGACTGTAGCTCCGGGTCTGCATGCACCCCACGAGAGTCGCCAGGGTCTCAATTACGGGCGTCCGGGTGCTCTTGCAAGCATTGCTCTCTCTCGTTCATATATCGGCCTGACTGCGGCGTAGATCGAACAAAGGATAGCAACGGGAGCGCTGTCACGGCCTGTCTGTAGCTTCATGACTGCAGCTTATCGTCAAGCCCCGAGTGTGGCTGGTGGACTTTGGCAATGTCTGCCTTACTGCTGTGCCGTCTTAAGATCTTTGACGGCTGCTTATTGCTGAGGCGAGATAAGGACAACCGAGTCGCCTGCACATGCATCAGTATTCAATCTGCGATACTGGGCCTGTATTTAATCATATGCCGTCCCTACCTCTCACAAATAGCATTTCGCTCTGCTTTTTCTGTGTCTTGACCTCGCCTTCTGATCCATCTTCTTCCTCTTCGATCATATAGATATACTCGGTGACGTCGCCCAGGACCAGATTGCAATGGCTGTCATATGCCTGCAACCTTTATCAGTTTCCATCGTGTGTCCTGCTGTAGCTTGTGACTACTGACGTGCAGTCTGCCTTGCAATTCTCTGTCTCCTCTGAGCTTCACAAACACCACTTCATTCAGCGACAAGCGCACCAAGTCCAATGGCTCGTTGACGGGGTTTGCGCCCGCATCCTCCGCTTCGGCCATGGTAGTATATGGTCGTGATAGTGAGTCTAAATGTTTTGCTTTGCTTGACTGGTCAACCAAGTGACATTGGCATGACTCGTGTCTACCACGTTCCTGGCGCCAACCCAGACAGGCAACGCCGGTAAGCTGGGTCTAAGCACGGGCTCTAACAACGGTAGCTCCATCTCACCCCACACCCGATCTCCCGCCAGCAACTTCCGCCCCGTACCATACCAGCACTATCTCGCTGGACTGGAGCTAATATTTGGTAAATGACGGAATCCTTATGACACTGTTTCTGACCCGCTTTGGGTCTTTGGAAGCGAGAGGATTGGCACATTCGATATGGCACCGCGGAAAGACGAGATCCCAATCGCGCGTTGAAAGAGAATGGGCATGTTCCGAGTGTCGGAAGGCATTTGGAGTGGAGCCATGGCAGCGGCGATGGTTCAGTGGGGCTGGGGTGAGGATTGGAATGGACGGATATTTCTTTCTGCCCAGAGAGGAAGGCACGCGAGATAGTCGCGTGACATGGGGAGAACGCGATGAAGGGAAGCACGTGGACATGCGTGCTACTACAAGGGCAGATGCAGACACACTGGCTGGCGAGGAGTTCTTAGACGATCTGGACGATGGGGAGTCCGCAAGTCCAGATCCCACTGTCCAGGGACGGTCAAATGATGTTTCACCCGAGAACGACCACGAAACCATGTGGGAACGCTTCGAAGAGTCCTCGGAAGATGCCTTCGTCCATCGCCGCTTGCATTCTCAGCAGAACTCTACCATAGTCGATAGTTTTGAGATTGCTGATGTGGACGCCAGACATGACAACGCCGCAATAACTGCAAACTACGATGCCGAGCTTCTAAAGATCGACTACAAGGTGCTGCTGTCCAAAGCTATCGAGACTCGTGACATGGATCTTGTTGCTCGTTGTCTTCTCGCCGCCGAAAGAGCGGACGACACTGCCTTCTTGGCCTCGATCAGTCCAGAGATCTTCAGCCAAGCGCTCTCGATCCTCGAACCTGCTAACAACATTGGCAAGCTTGTCACCACACATGTTGAGCTTAGTCCGCATATGGAGAAGCTCTTCGGCATTGCACCAATGCAAAAAGTGGCTTGGGAGTATGCTCAGCTATTCGATAGGATCGTCAAGATTCGCAGGACTGCTGGCATTGCCCTGACACTTGAAGACTTCAACACATTACTTCGCGCAGCTCGCGACATTGGACATAAGGGTCTAGCTGTCCGCACATGGCATGCACTTCTTGCCTCAGGTCTCTTGCCAACTGTACAGAGCTGGAACTATTACATGGGCACAGCGCTCTTTGACCGGCTCCGTGGTCGCACATCCGGTCACAAAACGAGAGTAATTCCATTCAATCTGCAAGCCCGCAAAGCTGGCAATCTTAGTCCTGAGTATGCAAACTACCGTGTTGGCAAAGACGGTGTGCAAAACCTTATCAGTCGTACCTTCAACCAGATGCTACAGGATGGCGTGGAGGCCAACGAGGAGAGCTATCGCATTGTCATGACGGCTGCCGCCAGAGAGGGCGAGATTGGACTGGTCAAGACCATTCTCCGTAGGGTGTGGGGTGTGGATGTCGATGCGATCATGGAAGGAGCAACGCATGAGGAAGCACTCTCGCCGAAGCAAATGTCCGAGGACTCCGACAAACACCCAACAGACCAGCTTCTGTTTACCATCGCCCATGCATTTAGCATCAACAACAATATCCCGGCTGCGCTTCGCCTGGTCGACTTTGTTGCTCGACGTTACAGTCTTACTGTCTCGCAAGAAACGTGGGCACACCTTTTCGAGTGGACCTTCGTACTAGCCACACCGCGATCTGGCAGCTCGAAGGTCAACAGACAAGGTCAGCTGCCATTACAAAGTCCATTGGATGTCTGGAATACTATGACTGGCGAGCCGTACCGCATTGAGCCAACCATAGGCATGTACTCGCGCCTGATACAGAACCTACACAAGCGCAAGTTGACGCCGTTGATGATGGAGAAGATGGAAGAAGGGCTGGATCTACACCTAAAGCATATCGCTAAGTGCAAGGAACTCTGGCGACAACTGAAGCGCAAGGTCCATATGTTGAGCAGACGAAATCAGCATCGCGGCCTGACAGCATCAATCACCCGTCTGCGACAAGAACACGATTATGCCGAACTCATCCGCAAGCGCAACCGCTTCTGGGTCAAACGCTGGGTTCGACTCCTGCTTGCCACCATGCGTACACGTGCAGCTTACGATCAGTCTGATGACTTCGCCCTGCGGCATATCCCAGCTCTGATTTGGAAATTTGAGGCATGGGCACCGACTACTGTCCGCTATGAAACGGTCGGCGGGATCGTCGAGTTCATGTTGAGGGATGAGGAGCAGATTGCAACGTTCCAGCAGAACTTGTTGGGCATGGCGATCAAGCAAAGAGGTCTGGTGGAGGCAGTGCCGAAGCTGGTCGGGGAGGGCTGGATGAAGAGCATTCAGCCTAGAGCGACAAGGCGAATGAGGCGGAGGGTTTTGAATGAGATAGTGAGGGCTGGGGATACGCCAAAGCACGATCCAAACCACGCTAGCGGGAGCGTTGGAGGGAGGATGAATGACTTCGTTGGCGGCCCTGAAGAGGACGAGGCAATAAGATGGGAAGTTGAACAAGCCTTGAGTAGATAGCTACCCACAATTTAAGTGCCATGTTAGAAGATGACACTGTTGTCAGAAGACATTATATAGCCATAGCGATTGGAGAGCACTTTGGCGGCCGCCCGAATGTCAAGACTAGGATTGAATCTCAAGCAAGGAGCTGCTGGCTGACTCAGCTGCCGATGTCGGTGAATGCTTCTTACCAATGGCATGTGAATGCTATGGACTTACTGCTACCTTGCCAATATTCGAAGCACGTCACTCTGTCTAGTCGTGAAGACTGATGTCCATTGAGCTACTACATACCGCTCAACAATGGCCAATCCTGCGACCTGTCCTCCACTTACCAGACATTCCGTCAAAGAAGCCCATGAGCGCATATATCCGTACGTGTATCGGACAGCAGTTGCAACATGCACCACGCTCGACACTCTTGCCTCGACCTCGCAGTCAGACCGACTCTCCACCGCTGGTTCCAATGACTTGTCAGAAACATCACCATACACTGAACACGATGTGTCGAGGTTGCGAGAGTACATTGCAAGGCCCAAGGTCAGGCTGTTCTTCAAGTGTGAGAACCAGCAGCGGATAGGAGCCTTCAAAGCAAGAGGAGCCTTCCACGCCCTCGGGAGATTGGTCGATGAACAAGGGCTAGAAGGAGTCAGGAAGAAAGGCGTCGTGACACATTCGAGTGGTATGCTTGAGGCTGTACCAATACTTTGCGATGCTGTAAAGAAAGGTCCACTGATAGACCATACACGGTAGGCAATCATGCACAAGCTCTAGCACTTGCAGCGAAATCCTTTGACATCCCAGCACACATCGTGATGCCCAAAATCTCTACTCCATCCAAGATCGCAGGCACCAAGCAGCAGGGCGCAAACGTCATCTTCAGTGGTAGCACGAGCGATGAGCGAGAAGCCGTGGTAGCTGATGTAATTAAGGAGACCGGGGCCACGCTCGTGCCTCCCTATGATCATCCAGATATCATTCTAGGGCAAGGAACCCAAGCTCTCGAATTCGAGGAACAGGTGGAAGCGTTCCTGGCCCAAGACCAGGACAATACCAATGGCAAGAAACTCGATGCTGTCATCGCGCCCATCGGCGGCGGTGGCATGCTTAGTGGCATATGCACCGCACTTCACGGCACTGGCATTAAGGTCTTTGGCGCGGAACCTTCCTTCCAAGGTGCCAATGACGCTGAGAGAGGGCTTAAAGAAGGCAAACGCATTACGAAGGTCTCGTCGCTTACAATAGCGGATGGCGTGCGGACACCTGTAGGTGAGATACCGTGGTCTGTCATCTCTGATAGGGAGAAGCTGGCTGGTATTTACAGCGTGACGGAGGAGCAGATTAAGGCTGCGTTGCGGCTGCTTATGGAGAGAGCGAAGCTGTTTGTTGAGCCGACCGCTGCCTTGGGGCTGGCTGTCGTATTGTATAATGAAGACTTCAGGAAGCTGGTTGAGAAGGAGGCGGGAGAGAAAGGATGGAATGTCGGGATCGTACTTAGTGGCGGCAATACCACGATGGAAGCCCTGGCCAAGCTTTTCATGAAGCCAGAGCCAGTCCTCGAAAGAGCTGAGGCAAAGCTCGGCAAGGATGGAGAAAAGAAAGCAGAAAATGTGGCCGGCTGAAACAGATCATCAACGAAAGCAAAATACCAGACCTACCAGAGGTTTTTTTCCTGGCTACTAAATGTCTCAAACTCACGACTTACCTTACGCAACCAACCCTCACGCCCTCTGCGAATCCAACACCTCAATCTCCATCGCCACCTCCGCTCTCTCCAACTTCTCATACGTCCACCCCTCTCTTTTACAACACTGACAATCAAATGCCACAAACACGCCCCAATCCTCCCAGTCCTCCAACCCCACCACATCCTGATCCGCCGGCACATCATTGAACCAGCGATCCACAATCGCACCCTGCTGAAAACAGCCATTACAAAACGGCCGCTCCAAATTCGCCACGCCCTGCACCGCCTCGGGGTCCCGGAAAATATTCACCGGAGGGTTCTGCGCCATCACTTTATGCACGCGCCAGAGATTGTCACGCGTCATGGTTTGCGTTTCGAGGAGTTTGGTGGAGACGTCGCGGATGTATTGATTGGCCCAGTGGAGTGTGTACATGGTGCGGGACTTGAGGACTTTGGCGCGGACGGCCTTCTCGTGCGCAGAGCGCTGCTCGGCGCGCAGACGGCGAGCGACGCGGGCGTGGTCGACGGAGGGACCGAAGTCGTTGGGAGGGAGGCAGGAGTGGGGCTTGCTGATGCCTGGGTAGTGGCGGGGTGATCGGAGGGACCGGGAGGGGTCGCGGATGGGGATCGTGTGCTCGCGGCCACGATGGGATTTGTAGTACCAGGCATCGCGCTCGTCGTCCAGGTGAGCCTGCTTCCAGCACGGGATTTGGCTGGTCAGAACTGCAGAGCGTCCGTTGACACCGAAAGCAGGCTTGGCTGGCACATTCAGCTCCAGCCTCTCTTGCTCTGCAATTGTCGCCTCAGCAGTAGCAACCTGCTCAGGACTCACACTCCCATCCAACCGCCTCTGCCGCAACTCCTCTCTCATCTCCTGACTCACCGTAATCCGCGGCTCAAACGTCGCACCCTCCCACGCCGGCTGCGGCCAGCGATTACGAACCCCGCTCGTCGGGGCCAGCGTGCTCAGCTGAAACCGGATCTCATCGACCTTCGATTTCTTCGAGCACTGCGTAGTGTCATGACCACTCTTATGGCACTTATAGCAGAACTTGGCGTTCGGGTTCCTGCACTCATCACGAGGTGACCACGCTCGCTACACTTCCAGCACACGATGCCGGCGCCGAGACTGCGCTGATACGCCGCCTCCGGGCAGTTGAGCTCGGTGTGCTTGTCGGTGTTGTGCAAGCGGCAATACTGGACGTTAGATGCAATTGGGCGGTTCGCGAAGGGTTGGGCAAAAGCGTAGCCTTCCATCCTTACGTCGCCATCGTGGTCACCTCGTCTTGACTCGCCATCGTGCTTACTGCTCTTGGGATTCTTTCTGTCCCCACAATCCTTGTCGGTGTGGAAATCTTTGTTATGCCATTCGCAGAACTTGTCCTGGTTGGAGCTTGTCTTCTTGCAATCGTTAGTATTGTGCCTACCGTTTGAGCAATTATCACACTTTCTGCTCTCATTGCTATTGCTATTGTTTCTCCTGTTGTTGTTGTTATTGCTGTTATTGTTGTTATTATTATTGTTGTTGTTATTGTTGTTGTTCTGATTACTGCGGCAATCCCTTGCAAGATGACCTGTCCTGCCGCAGTTCCTGCAGGTCCTATTGCTGTTGTTATTGTTATTGTGGTTGTTCTGATTATTCTGGTTCGAGTTCTGCGAGCTGTTGCTCGAACGGTTGCGATGCGGAGCCATTTCCTCAAATGCGTTCGTGAGATGAAGGGAAAAGAAATCGAATACGCCTCAATCGTAGTGAAGATGAAAGCTAGGAAAGGGTCTGACCAGCAGATACCAAAGCAAGAAAAAAGGTGATGGGTATCGACGTCGTCGTGTAGCTTGTGTTAGTGTAAAAAAGGAGGACTCCGACAGGGGAGGGCGACAATGTACTTGAGATCTCTGACCGTTGCTAATTTGGGGCTTTGTCCTATTGTAGCATTGTTGCTGAGACAAAGGTCTGGAGTGACATGCCATAAAGGTAGCGGTGGTCGACAGCAAGAGCACGATAGTCCTTTGTTTGACCACCTAGTAGGATTCGACAGTTCTGCGGCGTCGAGTAAGGATCGCGCGAGGTGTATTCGTAAAGGACACGCTTGGCTCGGAGCTGCAGGTGATACAAAGATTACGGTTTGCCATGTATTTGGTGTACGCTCACCTGGACCCAGTCTCATGGCCAGAAAGCAGGACCATCTTGTGCATTGTACATATCATACGTTCGGGTTGGATTGCTTTACATGTCCCTCTCTCATCACTTACAATGTGTGCCGCTTCACGTCCTTTGTAACTGTTCTGCATCCAAAGTCATTGATGCCCAGCCACCTATCTTATTTCTGATGTACAACAATCGTTTCCGTTCGCCCAACAATCTGACACGCATTATTGTCGTATTCCAGCTTGCCGGCCTTGTGCATCCGCACAGTTTTCGTAGACCCGAAGAAGCTGTCCACCCTTGACACCAAGCCATTCGCACCAGACTTCGATCGAGCTGGGATACCGTGCACCTCTATTGGCACGTCAGAAATCACCGGATCCAAGTGCGTCATCACGTCTTCCAGGCGGACGCAGAACAAAGGCACGGTGCCACTACCCAGCTTCCTCCTTGCAGCTCTGACTGCATTCACGCGCACGGCCGTCCTCGCGAGCTCGGCATGGAAGTCGTACGGGTCGTCCAGGGGTCCATCAGCTTCATGATCCGAGGTCTCGCGGACAGTAAGTGCATCAAGAACCTGAGCCATCCGACGGAGCTCGCGATCCGAGAGGTCGCGCGTGGTAGGCCAGTTGCGAGAATACGTAGCTTCGAACTCCAGGTGATTGCTGCGCGGGAGCAGAAGTTCAAGCCCACGCTTACCTAGTAGCGGTGCTGCCTGCACATTGAGGACCCACGAGCCTTCATAGTCTTCTCGAACGACGATTAGTGGC
Organism: Teratosphaeria zuluensis; assembly: GCA_007113905.1. Lineage (NCBI taxonomy): Eukaryota > Fungi > Ascomycota > Dothideomycetes > Mycosphaerellales > Teratosphaeriaceae > Teratosphaeria > Teratosphaeria zuluensis. Next base: position 316,091 of record VCMQ01000002.1, read on the forward strand.
GTAAAGTGCGCAACATAGAAGGCGCGACCGAGGTCATCAGTATGGTCAGCCGCGGGGTTAACGACTTGCTGAATAGCCCAGGGAAGCGCAGCAATGATCTCGTCACGGGCGCTGCTTCTAGCATTCTCCATTTCGACCTTCTTCCGCTTGCGCTCTTCCTCGGCTTTTTCGGCAGCTTCAGCGCGCCTAGCATCCTCTATCCGTCGAGCCTGCTCCTCTCTTTCCTTTTGACGACTCTCCTCTTCTTTCTGGTGCATTTCCTCAATCTTGCGCGCCTCTTCCTCTTCTTCAAGCTTGCGCTTGGCTTCTGCTTCTGCTGCTGCTCCTGCGCGGCTGGCTTCAGCCTCAGCCTCTGCGGCTTCTTGGCGCTGTCGTTCAAGCCGTTGAGCTTCCTTGACTGCGAATTGTGCTTCTACTTCCCGCTGCTCTGCCATGTTACCACCTTCTTCGCCGTCAGCCTTCTCTTCAAGAGTCGGCATAGCTTGCTCCATCTTGCGCAAACTTGAAGAACGTCGCTGTCGGGTTCTCGGCGAGTTTGAGTCTTGCGGTGGATTTGAAAAACTGCTGGTGCGCGTGCGGCCCACATTACGTTTATGTTGAGGGCTTACCGGTGCCTTCATAGTGTCCATAGGCTCGGGATCAGGTTCACCGGGCGCATCATCTGATGTTGACTGTTGATTGTCATCGTTTTCTGACTCCGAATCTGAGAGCGCTTTTCCACTGGCTGCACGCATATCTCTCCTAGACATAAGGCGCCGACCCTTGTTACGCTTGGGAGCAGGTTGCTGGTCCCCATCGCTGTCTTCATCTGATGGATCGTGGACAGGTCTTCGCTTTCCATGTTCACGCTTAGTGACTGGACTTGAGCTCCGTCTGCCCAGCTGCCTGCTCCGTTCATCATGGAGCTGCTGCAACAGCTCGACCTCTTGGCGCCTATTGGGTCCATTCCTCTCTTCCGCGACTTCGATCCACGTTTTGCCAGATCGCGTGGTGTGCAATGGATTGAAATTGTCCAGACTTGTTAACATTTTGAGCATTTCGAAATGACTTGTCCCAATGACCGCGAGCATGGGCTTGTCTGTTTTCTGCATTGCCTTCTTAGGACTCATCTCCGCAAGCAGCATGTTAACAAGATACTGATCACCGGTCTTTGCAGCAGCTGCGATGATGTTATTATCAACAGGGACCCGTGCATCCAGAAACTCTCGCACTCCATTCCGGTCGTTAACTTGGACGAGCGCTAGCAAGTTTTCGTACGTTCTGGCCATGAACTGCAAACTCTTAGACGGTCCCGCACGGTGTCGCTGTTCTTCCTCCTCCTCGCGTCTCAATTTTGCGTCGCTGCTGTTCCAACTCTCTATGGCCTTGCGCAGCTCGGCTCTGATCTCATCGCAATCGTCCGTCTCGTCCGTCACGACATCCAAAGCCTGCTGCCCTTTGAGGTTCTGTCGCAAAGGATCAACACCAGCATTCAAGAGCATCTTAACGATGTCCAAATGACCGTTCTCGGAGGCGTCTATGAGTGGAGTGTCCTTATCCACGTTGGCGCAGTCGATCTGACATCCTTGATCAATCAGATAAGCCACAATCTCAGCATTGCCCTTCAGTGCCGCGATCTGTAGAGGCTTGTTTCCTGCAAATTCAGCAAGCTCTAATTGGTCTGGATCCTTTTCGCGCCATTCCTTCACCTGGTCTAGATCATCATTTTCACACGCTTCAGCCAGTTTGGTGAACCCGTATTTGTTGATGTGCCGCTTGTGCTCACGGCCACCTTGACGCCCTGGAGTTGAAGTACTACGACCGATGCCACGTTGCGCCCGTCGAGTCTCCGCCGCTTGACCGTGCGATGTCGCCTCTGATGAGGCATCCGAATCCTCCCATCCTGCTTTCGCTGGCCTTGGATCGCGTACTGGAAACTGGCCTACACCTCTTCGCTTGCGAATATGGCTGTCCGCATTACTGTCACCATTCCCAAGCGCGGACTGAGTCGACACTGCTCGCCTGTGGCTCCTAAGCTTCGGCGAGAGGGACCTTTCCGGCACTCCTTCCAAATCTTCCGAGTACATGCCACGCAACTTGCGCTTTGGAGGATCCATCGATTGTCGCTTGTTTGGCAGCCCAACGGAGGACGCGCGATGCTTGCGCTTCCGCGGATTAGGCGAATTGGCGCCGTCGCGGGACTGTTGTGGCCGTTCTGACTCGGCGCGTGTCCTCGATGACGATCTGCTCTCCAGGTCCGAATCGTCGGAGGGATGTGGTGAGCTCAATGGCTCGCTGTCCTCTTTATCGATGCCCATCCCCACATCTCCATCTCCGTCTTTCGTGTATGCATTTCTCGTTTCGTTCGTTTCGGTGCTCTGCACGGGCGTTGCAATGGATTCGCTCTCGTCGTCGTCCTCGCCTGGCACTGGAAGGCCTCCTATGCGACTGCGCGCTGGCTTCTCGGTCTTGACGGCCATCTGCTGCTTCTGCTTTTCTGCCTCGCGCTTCTTCACCGGCGTGCTGATAAGCGTCTCTGCCTCGGATTGCGCATCATCGTGACCACCATCGCCTGCAGCTGGGCCTGATACATCCTCCTTTGGCGGCTCAGGTCCATCTCGCACATGCGCCTCATCCTGGGGTGCCTCTTGAGCAGTCGAGTTCTCGGCTGGTGCAGTCCCGATCACGGCGGGCGCATCCTCTCTCGCTTTGTCTGGGCTCGTGTGGCCATTCACGGACGTCTCGGCGTCTGCATTGTCTGTTGGGCCAGTTCCCAGAGGCGCAGCTTGTGGTTCTGGCTCACTGGTCGTCGCAGTATTCATGCTCTGCGACAGGCATGCTAGGTGCGACGGGTCCAGTCCTTGTGCGCTGACGACGGCTACTTGCTCGTAACGCGTCTCGATAGTCTCGACGACAGCTAAAGGTACGCGAAATTGGGTCCAATGTACTGTTTCGAGTGTTGTTTATGTGCGAGTCGAATGTTGAGATGCCACTCGTGCTAAAGCGTGCTCCTTCCAAGCTAAAGCGCTACTACTGGCCTGCCTCAGGCATGTCTCCACTCGAATTGCGGCGCGATCACACCGACTATTCCCCATCTGGACGTAGTTCGCGAGGCATCTTTTGAGGTTGCAAGTGACATGAAACCTCCATGAATGATACCGAGGTGTGGAGTCAAATCGCATTGGCTGACAGCGCCTTGAAAGGCCTGGCGAGCTGTTGTGGGAGTAGAGCTGTACATTCGTCCGCCTCTGCATTATACTACTACAACTCTCACAGATTCCCGCATCCCCGGCTACCTGCATGAAAAGCCGCTTCAAACTCCTTTTCCCAACGGCGACACAGCCGGCGTCTGCGACTTCAGATACATTTCACTGGAACCTCTTCTCACACAGCCCATCCTAGTATTTTGGCCTACACTCAACAATGCTGTTCCAGCTGTCGGACCGGTCGTCCCTCTTGCGCTTCGCGCGATACGGAAGATGCTCCTAGCCTTGGTATCCGTACCCACGTCCGAAAGGCGCCTGAGGTTGCTGTGGTAGACCATACTGTGCTGGAGACTGGTAGCCGCTCTGAGGCGGCATTTGCGGTGGCCATTGGCCGGGTGAGGGCTGAATTGCACTTTGCGGAGTCATGGCCTGGGACGGCCAGCTACCAGGCGAGGGCTGGTGGCCGAATTGACCTCCTGGGGTGGCAGCTGGGAGCCAAGTCAGCTGAGCTCGTTAAGAGGTTGTAGCCTTCGTGACTTACCTTGTGGTGACATTGGGTTTGGCTGGCCGTACTGCGGGAAGAAGGCCTGTGCTTGCGGGAAGGCTGATTGAGGTTGAGCAGGTGAGAACCCAGCCGCACCGGCATCGAACTGGCCTGAAAGCATCGTTAGCGCAAATACCTGGATACAGTGGCTCGTCGGTAAGCTTACCAGTCGGCGGCCTGTCCTTGCCCCAGCTGCACTTCAGTGGTCGGCCGTTGACATTGTAGCCATTCAGGTTGCAGATAGCATTGGCCGCGTTCTCGTGCGTGTCCATCTTAATGAACGCGAACCCGCGGTCAGACTGAAAGCGCGTTTCAGTGACATAACCAAAGTTCTGGAACAATGGAACCAAGTCGTTCTGCGTGGTGTAAGGTGTAAGGTTGCCGACGTAGCAAGTCGTCTGCCACTGCGGCGTCTGCGACACCACCATGTCGTACGACTGTGCGCCCTGAGTCGGGAAAGAATGATGTCCGTACGGCGTGGTCGGGGTCAGGCCCATCTGAGCCATTGCCTGCTGCTGGGAGAAGGACGGCTGGCCCTTCTGGTTCGCCCAATTGCAGCGAATAGCACGCGAGCCGAGCCATTCACCGTCCATGGAGCTCAGCGCCTTTTCTGCCTCTGCGCGGTCTCGGAAAGCCACAAAGCCATATCCACGAGACCTGCCCGTCTTCATGTCCCACATGACACGCGCCTCAGACACACTGCCAAAGGCAGAGAAGGCCTGCAGAAGAACCTCATCGTTAACCTCGTTCGAGAGGTCGCCAACGAAGATATGGAAGTGGTTCGAAGTGTCCTCCTTTGCGCTGTTGTTCGACTGGTAGGCCCAGTTGACCCTGATTTCTTGCTGGTGTACCCGTCTGCCGTTGAGGGTCTGCATCGCTCGCTCGGCGCACTGTGGATCGTCGTATTCCACGAAGCCGTAGTTGTATCCTTTTGACTGGAACTATAGGTTTGTCAGCCTCTTTCTCCAGCCTTGTTTGCGCAGTATTTGCAGCAAGTTGACAAGCGGTTTGCTGCTCGGCGCAGCAATGCGCAAGTACTGACTGCCTCAGGTTGACTCACGTTCTTGTCCGGGATGATCTTCACACTTTGTACATGTCCAGTAGTCTCAAAAATCTGCTTCAGCACGTCCTCCGTGACCCTCGGATCGAGTCCTCCCACGTACAGCGCTCTTTTGTTAGGTTCTGGCGCAGCGCGACGAGCCGCGCTGGTAGGCGACATGAGGTTGTTGCCAGCCATGGAGGTGTTTATGTTGAGCGGAGGCACGGCAGGCGGACCCATTTGCGCCTGAGCACCATTCTGCGGCATGCCAGTGGCAGGCATCGCAGGAAGGGAGGTAGGCGCCGAAGTGGTGGATTCGGCCATGGTGAAGGGCGAAGGAAACAAGTGGAAGTGATAGTGGAAAAGAGCCGAGAAAGTCGCCCGCTGAAGCTGTGAGGGGGATTAGGCGGATACGCGCTGTAAATGGTGATGAAGGAGACTGACAAAGAAGACACAGCCGTTAATGCTTAGCCTGAGCAAGAGCAAGAGCAAGAGCAAGAGCAGTATCAATATACCCCGCCCCGAGTATTGTTCGAGTCAAGCAGTTTTGACCAGCGGCGTAGAAGTGGTGGTAGATGCTGCAATTCCCCCGGGCGTGAGATGTGTATTCGTCGCAAGTCCGCAAACAGCTTGTTGTAAATGCCAGCAACACTCGAGTAGGAAAAGCACTGAACCACACACAAAGGAGACAAGAACAAGAGAGGAAAAAGCGAGGTCGAGCCTCGGGTCCGTTCGAGCTGTCGAGCTGATGTCTGATGATGGAAGAAGGTGTGTGGGCTTGCTTGCAGCTCGATAAATGCGCGAAGGGTCCAAGCCGCAGTGAAGAAGGTTCACGGCAAGCGCGACTTGACAACGGCCTGTTCCGAATTTAGCCAAAACCCGTTCCTCCCCTGCGGATACGCTCGTGACCTTAACGCCTTGAGTGACACGACAACAGTAGTCAAACAACTTTCGATGGGATTCCGCCGGTCATCACATCATGCATCGCGTTACCGGGGCTCACGTGGCCAGTAGATAAATGTGTCTGCTCTCTACACGCAACACGCAAGCTTGTGAGCGACCATCACCGCAATAATAATCTGTCATGTCTCTGCAACACATTGAACAGCTAGACAAGGCGCAGGCGGAGCTCAATGCTGTCCTTGTGCAAATCGGGCGGATCTTCAAATCGGCAAAGACCAGCGGTACAGCTGCAGCTGCAGCTCAAGCTTCGAAGCTCAAAGGAGAGCTGCCTGGCTGTAACGAACGTTATCACGACTCTCTCGACGCAATCGACAACGATATCCAGCTGGCACAGTGGACCTTGAGACGAGATCTTGCGCTCTGTCGCGAGAAGTCAGGGCAGGCCGAGCAGCCTCCATCCGTGCCAGTACACGCAGACGACAGCAAGCCAGCGTCCCAGGATGTAGACCAGGAGCCTCAGATAGATGAAATTGAGCCTCAGGAAGCGGAGATGGCAGACGTGAAACCCGTCATACCCGAGCCTGCGGCCTCTTCTGCAGCGCACAGCTTACCATTGCCGGCTGAAGAGCCCTCGACCGACGGACCCACCAAGCAAGAGACCGAGCCAGAACCCATCGTCAAGGACGAGAAGCCCAGAATAGAGGACGCCAACGACACCAAACCCGCAGAATCGACCCTCAAAATCGATACAAACCCAAGACCAATGATCGGCTCCGAAGCAAACGCAGACGGAGACGAGAAACCACCGGACACCGCTGCCATGAGCACCAACGCGGACCTCGATTCCCTCTTCAACGATGGCAACGACACTGCTTCCGGCGGCGCCAGCGGTGACAACAACGACTTCAACTTCGACACAAATCCCACCGAAGGCATGGACTTCACCGACGTCTTTGGCGACAACGACGCTGGCAACAACGATGTCGACCTTGGCGCACTGCTACCAGGCGTGCACGACTACGCCAACGCAGGTCCTGATAATGGCATGAATACCGATAGTGGTATGAACATCTTCGACGACTTCACCACCGCAGACGCACCGACGGGAGAAGGCAGTGGTGGCCAAGACATCGATTTCATGGACTTTGATTTTGATTCGTTTGCTGCCGATCCCAATTCAAGCAACAATAACAATGCTGGCGATGATGTTTTCAATTTCGATTAAGAGTCATCTGCAAGCCTGTAGAGCGATATTCCCAGAAGCCATGAGCCTGATTATGATTAGGTACAAGCATCCCCAAGGAATATACTGCGACTCGAACGCCACTTGAAGTCGACCGCAACGCCCAGCTCGTCTCAGGATCCATAACTCAAAACATTGTACCCAATAGCCAGCGTCGCACGTATCCACCACTCATCAATGAGACGCTTCAACCACTCGGAAACCGACCGTGCATCACATTGTTCAGGTTCCTCGACCTCGTACTGCTGTCGGTCCTCCTCTCGTCCACGGCAACGCAGATTATGCATGCCAGGGCCAGATCGAAGTTCTTCGCTACAGTCATCTTGTATGTGTCTTTGCCTGCCAACCTGGCCTTGAAACCCAGCACATCTTGCGGCTCGATCTCTGCAATCATGATTGGTGGCGCTGGCTCCGGAGACGCTGCTGCTGGATCGGAGTTCGAGGGCGGTAGAGGAGGGGCTGAAGATGCAAGAGATGCAGCGGCATCTGGTCCAAGGTAGAGCTTCGCGCCACGGCCGGCGAAGTAGTGGCCACGTAGGTGGAGCTCAGTGTCTTTGCCGTCACCAGCGGTATTCATGAAGTGGATGCGGGCATGGCGATGGCCGACTATTCGTCACATCGAGTCAGCCGCTCCTGTCCTTAACATCTCTCAGCCGGAAGGCACAGCCACTTACTACCAATTCTGCCCTTCACCCAAGCAAGACGCTTGTCATCCTTCTGGATATACCAGCAGCGAGGCCAGCGGAGGTGGCGCTTGCGGATCTCGAAGAGCAGCTTCCCCGACATATCCTTGAAATGCTTGCGCTGAGACAGCGACCAGAATTTGCCGTCAATGTGGAACAGCTGCACCGGACACAACACATCAGCAAAGTTTCTTGTCCATACTATCAGATCAATCGTAGTACCTTGTTACTAGCAAGATCAGAAATGTCATAGTCATCGCCAGACCACGAATGAACATGCTCGCTGATGATGAGCGTAGTCTCCGACTTGGCGCACAGTTCCGACCATAGACCTATGGGCCTCTCGAGCGGCGTCGCTGTGGGCGCATGCGGGAGGCCAAGCTGCTCATTGACACTTTTGCTCTTGCGAAGATCATCATGATTGATCTCGGTGGTCGGCTCGCGAATTGGGATCTCATGGATCGTGGCTGCCTTTGACGAGGGCGCTGCTGGTTTCTCGAGTGACGTGCTCGTTGTACTCGGAGCTGGATCGCTAGTCTTGGTAAGTGCTGCCGGTGTGGTGGAAGACGGAGGAGCTTGCGAGATCACAGGCGCTGATTGTACAGTGACGACAGCCCTGTCGGCTTGTCAGTATCAGACCGCGGACTTGGTGTCAGCATTCGAACGTACTTCTTCTCGTCCGCGACTTCGGGCTTCGCTGGGTTAGGCAGTGACCTCGTCTCCTTGACTGCCGGTGCGGCTGGGATTGGCGGCTCTGGAGCTTTGACTGTTGCAGCGTCTGTGGGCGCAGGCTTCGCGTCGTCCTTCTTCTGCAGCGGCGCCGCTTCTGCAGGTGCTGGCTTAACATGGTCGTTCTTCGGTGGAATTGCCTCTGTCGGCGCAGGCTTAACGTCCTCCTTCTTCTCGGGATTTGGCTCTGCTGGTGCAGGCTTGACCTCGTCTGTCTTTGGCGCAGCGGCGGGCGGCACAAGCACCGTCAATTCTTGACCAGCAGGTGTTGTGAACTTTCTGGCCACTGGCTTGACAGCGGGGTCCGGTTCTGCGACGGGAAGGGCTGGCGGCTCGATCGGCTTGGATGCTACTATGCGCTATTAGCGACAGCAATGCACATGGACAGATTTGGTCGAAATGCAATCGGGATGACTTACCAGGTGGAGCAGGCGGCGTAGTGGCCGCTTCAGCTTTCTGCTTCTCCGCGTTCGCGTCCTTCTCCTCGGGTGCCTTCTCCTTCTCTGGCTCTGTCGCAGTCGTGGTGACGGGTGCGACCTCAGGTGGCGGGCCAACAGGCGCTACGGGCTCATTTGGTGGCTCAGGTTCCTTTGGAGGTTCCGCAGCAGGGGCGGGCTCGGGCTCCTTGGGCTTCTCAGCAGCAGGCTCAGGCGCAGGAGCCGGTGCAGGCGCTGCGTCAGCCATGAGTGAACTTAGGTCGATCTTTGTGTCAGAGGGTACGAGGCCGCCGTACTCGATCGTCGAAAGGGGTCGCTCAAGGCAATTGCTCTTGAGTGTCGCGGTCGAAAGTAAAGAGGCTGCGGTGAAATAAGATGCGGTCAAAGATGCTATATGGCGTGACCAAGCAGCAAGATCGATGTCGCCGCAAGATACATGTAGAAACTGAGATAGTGAGATGCGGAGCTAATGTGATGAGCGAGAAGGAAACGTGGAAAGACCCTATCGTGGTAAACAGCCATGTTGGAAGAAGGCGCTCATGAGCTTCGTGCAACTGCAGCTGCTCAATTTGGACGAAGCCTTCTTGCATGTACCCCATGATGCAACAAATGCTGCTGCGCCTTCCTCGTTTTAAGAGTGGTTTCCCAAGGCAGTCTCCACAATGAGGCAGGAGCAGCCAAAGGACCGATGCCACCACATAATTGCAGTTCATTTCGTCCCGCACAAGCTCAAAGGAATGATCGAATGCATACGTCGCCCGTATGAAAATGTATGTACAAGAAATGTATCAAGCAGATTCCTGTTGGCTAGCAACATCTAGATCTGTCGTTTCTGTCACCCGTATCCCACACTCACAACTTCAGAAAGCTATCTATTCTCTTCTTCATATCAGCAGCAATGAGCTTATGCACCGTGGTCGTCGGCTGTATGAAGGTCATCCAGAAAAACTTCGTCGCACCCTGCCATGTGTAGCTACCATCAATACACGTCGACCACATATCGTTCGTACTAGAGCTATCGCCATCGCAGTACACCGTCAAAGCCTCAGTGAAGCCATAGCTGTTCTTGTTCTCCATGAGACCCATCATAAAGCCGAAGACATCGTAGTAGATAAGCTGCTTCGAGTACTTCGATGCTGACAACGATGCGTTGATAGCCTTATTCGCCTGTTGAATCACCTCGCCCCAAGTGTCGACGCATGACCCGTCTGAGCATAGGTATGCAGTCGTCACTGGAGCTTTGTGTTTTGGGTAGATGTTTGCAACGAAGACGTATGGAGCGCCGAGCTGGATGAGGTGCTCGGCATAGGTTGTGATTGACGTTGCCATCGCAGTGGCGAATGCAGCGTTTCGTGGGTCGCCTTGCCAGAAGGCGTCAGTGTGCTCGCTCAGATCGTTCTCGCCCGTCCAGATGAATTGAAGGGAGTTTTTGATGTTCTTTGGAGCGCCGGCGAGGGTATAGTTGTTGTATATCTGGTCGTAGATGGCAGGTACTGGCTGTCCATTCGCTAGCTTTGCTTCCGCAGGCGTATAGGTGTTGTTGATTGTGGCGCCGAAGGACCCCCCTCCGCAGCAGCCTCCAAATGCATAGTCCGTCAACGGAACGTTCAAGAGACTGGCAAGATAGGACACGGCGACTGGGCCATCTGTCCAGGTACCAGAGCCGTAGACACTAGCTGGATTTCCGGTGATACCGTGAGCGTAGCTGCCATTGCCATTATCGCTAAGCTCGTCTCCAAAAGCAACCAGTTGCGAGAAGGGGTATGTCGATCTCTCCTCTTGGACGACTGGGGCAGCCACGACGGCACAGACGAATGCCAACAGACCAGATGCTGAGTAGATCGACGGACACATTATGCCCGACTGAATGAGTGAGTGATGGAAAGAAAGAATGGACGTGGCGACTTGCGCTCACTTAGCAGCAATGGCAAGAATGAGTGACTATATAGATCAGCGAGCAACGAGAACAAAAAGAATGGAACGATCGCACACCACCTCACGATGCTGTACCACCAAAAAGGCACATACGGAGCGTATGCCGTCTCAAAGGGCTAAGACTCTGACTATTGTACTTACAAGAGGGTCTTAGCCGGAGTGCTCCCTGAGGGACAGAGAGAGGACGGCAAGATTGCAGCACTAACCCGGTCGGCGCAAGAGATTGCTCAGGATGTACAGGTACTTCGCAAGCGCTGCGTGTGTACCTCCGGACAGTCAAATCCTACTAGTAAGTGTTGTGACAGAGGTGCGCCATCATGGGAGCTGAAGGGTCCAGCACCTACAAGCTTTGCGATCCTGGACCTGCTGTCGGCGCCATAGTGCAAGAATGAAAAGAAACGTCAGGCATGGTTGTGATGGCTGCGCCAGATCGACTGACTTGGTCCAATCATGGCTCGATGAAAAATGTCCCGTGTTGCTTGTGCCGCACAAGGCACTGATGTTCGAGGTGAAGGTTTCTGGCGTTCTCTCCTGGACTCCTGAATGAAGGACGTTCGCGCAGCCCCACGTGGGAGGCGTGTTTCATGTTGCGCCGGGCATGGACCCATAGGGGGATGTGCACAAGGTGTATCATAGTGATTCCTTCACGTTCCGGAACAGAGGTGATGATAATCAAAGAGTAGAGTGAAGGAATGATGAAAGGGAGCAAGTTGAGGATCCTGCTAAAGCTATGCTTTGCGCCAAGGCAGCAAGGCAGGCATCTGGCCAGATGCGGAACCGTGGTACCACAACCTACTATTGGGCCTTACCTTCCTGTCGAAGAACCTGGTCACAAGGCCTGCTGCGGCGCGACGTAATACCCAACACACTGAAAGTGCGCATCGGGTTGTAATCTGCCGCACTCAGGCAGAATGACTCGAATGAAGACAGGAAACCAGGAAGTGCGATTGAAACCAAATATCTTCCGGTGGCGGCATTCTGGCATCGGGGCTCAGAATGGCTGATGCAGCAAGCAAATATGTGATCATGGTCTACAGCGGCACTCGTGCAGACGTTGCTCGTCTGCTGTAATGATCGGTGGCCAGTCAGTGAGATCGAGCCCAATACTCCCGTCATCAATGAACTTGCTGGACGCGTTTGCCGTTGATCGCGCAAGCTTGAAGCCAAGACTACGATGCCTGCGAGTTCTCGGGCATCATGAGTTCACGCCGTTTCAAGAGGATACACACCCGTGCGATGGAATCATTCGACCGAGAATTTACCCATACACTGGGCAGGTGGCAGAACTGTATCGCCACAGATTTCAAGCCTCGTGGCAGCCATATCCACACAACCTGGATATAGTAAGGCTGCTCAGCACTAGGATCTTGTGGTATAGCCACTCAATCTGGACGACGAAGAGCTGCAAATCTCTCGGAAGTTTAATATAACCGTCGCTCTTCGCTCCGGATGCTCTTCTAAGATAGCATGCTTCCATAGCCACATCTCGAATCGGAGGGCTCGCACGTACTGGGTCTCACATTTCTGCCATCTTCAGGCTGCTCTTGGAATGTCGAACTCAGCGGCCGATGCGTGCAAATACGGATCGTGGCTCGTGGTGACCTCCCCACAGCAAAATGGCGGTCTAAATCCTGATAGCATAACGTGAGTGCAGCGACGTAGGACTCTACTGTGAGACATTGACGCAAGCTAACTTGCTACCTATCACTTTTAGGCACCACATCCTTGTATCGGTCTTCTCCAGTCTAGCTATCTACAACGGATTCGAGGTAAGCAATGCAATGGGCGGAACCTTGCTTTGAGACAGTGGCCGATACTGACTCTCGGCCGATCAACTAGGTCATCGTAATGGTTTTCCTGACCTTCAAGCGCTATCGTGGTGCATACTTTTGGTCTTTGTTGGTGAGCAAAGCAGTGGATGGAACCTCCCTATGAGACTTGAACTAATAGCAACCTCCCTAATACCCCTCAGACCGCCGCAGAGGGCATCATACTCCTGTCGGTTGCGAATATTCTAGACTTGGGCTCAGGTTCTGAGAACAAGGAGAGTCGTTGTAAGCCTATTGATCCTTCAGAATCACCAGCTTGCCAACGCTGAGATATACACACATAGACGGCGTCACTGCCATTGCTACTGTCGGGTGGTGGAGCATGGTGACTGGACAGGCCTTCGTACTCTGGTCTCGACTCCACTCCGTCCTGCACGGCAACAGACTCGACAAGACTCTGCAATGGACCAAATGGATGAGTAAGTCCGTTTGTATAGCAGGGTAGATCGTGTCTGTAACATCCACTGACCATCCACTCATCACCCTTGGCAGTCATCGTCAACGTCGCCTTGTTACATGTGCCCACCACAGTAATGGGCTTCACACTCCAGAGTCGGGAGTATGATGAAGCCTTTGGTAAAGCCTTCACGATTCTTCTGAAGCTTGAAGTCACTGGCTTCTTTGTCCAAGAAACCATACTCTCGTCGATCTACATTTGGCATGCAACGAAGATGCTTCAAACACCACTTTTGGACCGGGAGCCCAAGTCCTTCTGGAATCGCACTTCCGTCATATTAAAAGAACTCATCGCGATCAACGCTGTGATTATTCTAATGGACCTCGTAGTTGTCATACTCCAGGCTCTCTCACTATCGACCATTCAAACCCTAGTGAAGAGCTTAATTTATTCGCTCAAGCTTAAGCTCGAGTTCGCAATACTCGGCAAGCTGAAAAAGTGCGTCAATAGAGGAGGACTAGTGGCACGAAGTCATGGCATGGGTTTTCGGCCGCAAGACGCAGAGAGGAGAACGACTGCTTTCGACGTCAGGGGAATGGTAGGAGTTCATACCTCCGGAGGTAGCAAGCCTGGCAGTCCACAAGTCATGGAGAGAAATGACTCTGCTTTCGTGGATCTGGAGTCCACGAAGAGTAATGTCACAGTCCCGGCGCGAACATGTCCCACAGCGAGGGTGACCGGGAGAGACTTCGACTACGACCTTGCTCGCTTTCGCCACGCAGACAGTGTAACCAGACTGGAATGAGGTTCTGGCTCTTCAAGAGGTCGTCAGATAAGTATTGTAGGAGGGCCGGACTGTCCGGGGAGATTACCTTTGTAAAGTGGCTATAAGGGAGACGGTCAGGTAGAGATGAGCTCGACGAGGCGACGTCGCCTGCCGATAGCTACGAAGTTGATGATTATCGACAGTGTAATACGTCAATAAAAGCCATTGATAAATGTCACACAATGCCCATGCGATCGTGCTGTTGGCGAGAAACACTATGATTCCCTTCAAGCAGAAGAGCGACAAGCGGTCGACAGCTGTGACCTGCCGGCATGACGACAGCGAGACACCGCAAGCAAATATGTCCTTCGTGGCTCGCCTATTCAGGTTCGCCTGAGTGATAACGTGCGATGGTGCGGTACCACTGTTGGCGGAAGATTGTTCCTGGATGATAACCTCGGCTGCACAGCATCAGCGGAAGAACGAATAGCACTTTCTTCGGAAAAGACCGGCTGACATACAATGATAGCACTGCCAACATGAATTCTGAAGTCGAGAACCAGTCTTGATAACAGCCGAGTGTAGCTTCAGCGTTGATTGGTGGCCATCTGGACTCATACATTCATCCAAAGATACATTCTCATTGTAAGCTACATCTGCCGCACACCCTACTGCTTGGGCACCATGCACTCGCTCCCCACAACGTAAAAGGTATCAATCACTTTTATATCCTCAACAAAACCTCTACAACTGACCAGCAGCGTTGAAGTCCTTGAGCGCCTCGGCAACACGCTTGGTCATAGTCTTCTCACCCTCACGCACCCACACTCTGGGGTCGTAGTACTTCTTGTTGGGCTTGTCTGCGCCATCTGGGTTGCCGACCTGGGTGCTGAGATAGTCCTTCTTGTTGATCATGTAGTCGCGGATACCCTCAGTGTAGGCGTACTGCAGATCGGTGTCAAGGTTGACCTTGACGACACCGTAGCTGATGGCGTCGAGGTACTCCTGCTTGCTGGAGCCAGAGCCACCGTGGAAAACGAGGAAGACTGGCTTCTCGTCCTTGGTGCCCTCCTTCTCGGCGACGTACTTCTGGTGTTTGCTAAGGAGCTCTGGGTGGAGCTTGACGTTGCCTGGCTTGTAGACGCCGTGCACGTTGCCGAAACCGGCGGCGATGGAGAAGTATGGGCTGATGGGTGAGAGGGTCTTGTAGATCTCGTAGATGTCCTCTGGCTGGGTGTACAAGCTGTTGTTGTCCACGGACTCGTTGTTGACACCGTCCTCCTCACCACCAGTGATACCGATCTCCATCTCGAGCCACTGCTTCATTGGGGCTGCGCGCTTGAGGTACTTGGCAGTCGTCTCAATGTTGAACTTGACCTCCTCCTCAGACAGGTCGATCATGTGAGAGGAAAACAGAGGCTCGCCTTTCTCCTTGAACCACTTCTCGTCAGCATCGAGCATGCCGTCGAGCCATGGCAGGAGCTTCTTCGCGCAGTGGTCGGTGTGGAGGATGACTGGGATGCCGTATGCTGGTGCGACGGCACGAATGTAGTGTGCAGCAGCAATGGCACCAGTGATCGAGGCCGTTTGGTCCTTGTTGTCAACGCCCTTGCCGGCGAAGTAGGCAGCACCACCCTGCGAGACCTGGAGGATGATGGGTGCCTTGGCGTCTCTTGCAGCCTCGAGGGATGCGACGACGGTCGAGGAGCTGGTCACGTTGATGGCCGGAATGGCAAACTTCTTCTCCTGGGCGTACTTGAAGAGGGCGCGAACATCATCGCCGTAGATGACACCACTCTTGACTGAGATTGGGGGAGACATGGCTGCTGGGATTCCTTGATTTTTGGTGTTGATGAGTCAAGATGCTGTTCGTGAGGTGAGGTAAGGTTTGAACGAGTTTCAGTATTGGTTCAGCAGAGCAATGGGAGAAAGAGCAGTTTCTTATGGCGCGCAAACCGTGACGTTAGGTGGGGCAGATTTCCTTGCCCCTCCAAATGATGCTTCCCGGGACTCGCCGAGGACATACCGAGCAATTGAGACTGGTGAGCGCGCCTTGATGTAACGGCGTGGGTCAGCATCTAAGACGGTGAAGACTCTTCGTTGTTAGGTGAAGTCCCTGGAAACAACCAGGAATACCCAGAAGTCGAAGTGTTGCGTCGACATGATGCCAGTCATCAATGTGTTTCTTCCGGGTGCAGACGGACGAATTGTAGCTCAGGCATTTCCGAGGCTCAACGGAGCAGCAATTCGTAGAAGTTATGGTACATTTGAGGAACCCATGAATTCTGTCAGAATGGCTTCTGCTCCGCTTGATCACATGTAAGAGCATCGCCCGCCGTTGAAGCAATAGCATCGGTCGAGAACGCCGGCTCTTGCAGATGCTGACAGACAAGATCACCAGAATCGACTATCATCTCTCGCAAACGCGTCGATTAGCTGGAGATGTAGTGGCCGCACGAACGTCGAGAAACAGCGTATGTAACCGCATAACTGCAATGCGACATGGAGTCTTACCAGACAGACATCAAAGTCCCATTCATGATTCGTCGCAACGCCTTCCTTAGACGATAGTGGGCGAAAGTGTCTAAGTGATTTGATGTTGGATACAAAATGCAAAGAACCTGGAATGCATATCATGAATGACTCAAGACTGGCGGATCAACTCGGTCCGGGCTCAGCTCACGAGTCATGATCGCGAAAGATGCATTTGCTAGACGTGATGAGCTTTGAGGTTCGCGACGGCGACTACGTGTGTAATATATAACAACGATGCTGTGCGCGAGTATGTCAGACTGCAGTCGCGATACTCAATTCCCTGTGCTAACACATACTATCAGTCTCTGGCACCGCGCCTGAGGCGCCCGTCGCAAGCAGAAAGTCCGGTCAGTTTCTGAAACCTTGAAACAAGTGCGCTGGACGAAGACTTACTGGTAGGTGTAGGCAACGTGTTCGAGCGTCGATTGATAGAGGCTTACATCTCCGAGAACGGTACCGATCCGGTCAATGGCGAGGAACTCTCTATCGACGACCTGATCGACCTCAAGCAGGCGCGTCAGGTGAAGCCGCGCCCACCAACTCTCACTTCGATCCCAGCGCTTCTCTCGACTTTCCAGAACGAATGGGACGCCTTGGTGCTCGAGACATATCAGTTGAAGCAGCAATTGGCGGAGACAAGGCAAGAGCTCTCCACAGCACTCTATTATAATGATTCAGCTCAGAGAGTGATTGCACGACTGCAAAAGGAGAGAGACGAGGCGAGAGATGCATTGTCGAGAGTATCTGTCACTGCTGCACCCAATGGTGTGTCACAGTCAAACGGCGATGCTATGCAGGTGGACGGCCAGGGCCTACCAGAACACATCCTGGCAAAAATCGACGAAACACAGGCCAAGCTCTCAGCGACAAGGCGGAAGCGGCCTGTACCAGAGGATTGGGCGACTGGTGACGAGCTGACTAGCTACGATGTCAAGAGCACTGCGGATTCGCAGTTCACAGGTGCAAAGACTTTGGCTGTTGACAGTACCGGCGACTTTGTGAGTACCGACGGCACCACTTTCTCCCTACGCGCTCGCTGACAGCATAGCAGTTCCTCACTGGCGACTCGGACGGCACAGTGGGTATTTACGACCTCAAGCAAAGCGCATTCACGACTCGCAGCAACATTGGCGCAGGTGCAGTGCTCTCTGGCGCATGGGCACACGACAAGGCTGCAGTATCCACTGCAAGCGGCGCTGTTGTGATCAGCCAGGAGGGTACTGTTCAAGCCAAATTTCACCAGCATGCAGGAGCTGCGACTGCAGTTGCCGCGCACCCGAGCGGTGAAATTCTGGCCTCGGTGGGTGTCGACAAGAGCTACGTTCTGTACGATGTAGCCCAATCCAAGGTGCTCACTCAGATCTTTGGCGACGCCGAGCTTACCACAGTTGCATTCCATCCGGACGGCCACCTCCTTGCAGCGGGTACCGCTGATGGGTTGATCAAGCTTTACGATGTGAAAGCCTCACAGCCAGCACACACCTTCCCAGCCACTGCCTCGGGTCCCATCACTTCTCTCTCATTCTCTGAGAATGGCACATGGCTTGCGTCGGCAACGTCTGGCTCAACCACTGTCACGGTCTGGGACCTGCGCAAGCTCAACGCGCTGAAGACGCTCGAGGTTGGCACTGCAGTCACTGGCGTCTCTTGGGATTACACTGGACAATTCTTGGCAGCGTCTGGAGCGGGTGCCGTCATCGTGCATCAGTACACGAAATCATCGAAGAAATGGTCAGAACCGCTGCGGAAGGCGATCAATGCGGTGGACGTCAAGTGGGGTGCCAAGGCGAAAGGCCTGGTGGCTCTCACCGGGGAAGGTGCAGTTAGTGTGATTACTGCTTGAGCATTGTTCCAGCTTGGAAGATGAGAACTCAGGAGCTCTCAGAGGCAAGATGTGGCGTGGCGGAGAACAATCTCACCTCGGAACTGCAAGTCTTTTGCATGGCGTTGGGGTCGCAATGGCATGTAGTATATATGAGAGCAAAGCGCTGGGCAATAGGCCAATTGAGGTGTGGCAATGCGAAAGGCGAGCTTGAATCGACCAAGGCGCGACAGGTCACACGGCCCGAGCTTCTATACATTGCCACTAAGCGCGCCTTCCAGTCTTATTCGAGTTTCATCATCACCACAATTTCATTACTCCCTACGTACATGTAAGTCACTGAGGTTTCATCGACTTTTTCGTCAGTTGCCGATATCCCTACCCGCAGGCACAAGCTTCATTGTCACAAAGCGCAGTATTATTATATACAAATCATGTGAATAGACAACCGGCTTAAGCGGTCCCACATCGTCACCACACGCCGCTCAGCACAACTTGCTTTCGTACCTTACAATCCGCCGGCGACTTCCAGCCTACCCAGTACATCTTGCACAACAACACACAACAAGCAGTACAACGTCTGTCGACTTGCTCCCAAGCTGGAGGAATTCGTTCATTGAGGCATTGCGGAGGAGATGGATGGAGCGCTCGATTATACTAGTACGCTGCCGCATGGGCGAGTCAAGGTAAGCCGTGGTCTCAACCAGTAATGCCGCTTCACTTCTCAACCTTCTCATGTGCCTTGCCACGTGCATCCACTGATCGTATCTGGCGCTTGACAGAGATCCCACGACACAATGCTAAGCAGCCACCGCATGCACGACCACAACTCGCTATTCATCCCGGAAGACGATCACTACGAAAATGAACAGGCAGCTCACCGACAACGCCTGGCACTCCCGCGGCCGAATGGATTGACACTGCCGGGAATGGCGGCTCCAGAAAGATTTGAGGGTGACGGTTACGACATGAGAAGGCCGGTGTTCAGCAATGCGGGAGGCAGGAGCGAGGATGTGATAGACCTCACTGAAGAGGACGGCACTCAGCAGATATCAAGCAGGTCACAGGGTGCGAGTCAGGCAGGTGCGAGTAGTTCTCGTGCTCAGCGACCTCCACGATTCGGTGGAAGGAATATACTCGATGACGAGCCAGTTGAGACATCGTCACGGGACCTGAGAGGAACGCATAGACCGCCACCTTCTCGACCTCAGGTTTCCTCACTACGGCGGCCTGCTCGCTTCCCACAACGACAGCCGACACCCTTCACAGACGACAGCATGGACGACGACATCGAGATTGTTTCTGAAAGAAATATAGGTTCACGCCCGCAGACAGTCAGTCGACAGCTCAGTCCGGCCTTTGGTGCACACGTCGGCGGCGGCGGAAGGAGTATCACACCATTCCCCGGCAGCAGAAGCGACGGTAACGAGCCTATCGACCTCACCGACGATGACGTAGTAGTCATGAACAGTCGGTCAATACGCCCCGACGGTGGCATCAATGGTGCAAGACCTGGTATCACGGCAGGAGTAGGCACAAGGAGCGACCATGACAACAACGGATATGGCGATTTTGGCGTCGGGCGTATTAGAGAGATGCTTGGCGGACATATTGCACCCCACCTGTTCAATAGGATACAACGGCTGCACGGGGCAGGCCACCGACATCACCATCACAGAGCACGAATAGAGCTGCACCCACATGGTCCTGGGCATGGTCACGGTCACCAGGCCCACGCTGGGCTCGGACCAATGGCGGACCTCATGGACGTGACAATGGTGGGCTTCGATATGGGCATACAAGGCGGCGGGCGCGCAAGAGAGCCGTCACCGGAGTACAAGCCACCGGAAGAGCCAGCAGATGGATTTACGCGGAATCCAGAGGAGGATGAGGTTGTGGTGTGTCCGAACTGCGGAGATGAGCTGGCGGTGGGTGCAAACGAGGTCAAGCAGCAGGTGTGGGTGATCAAGGGCTGTGGACATGTGAGTCGAGGATCAATTTGTTCTACCTCGTATGTGATTGATATACTGATGGATGATGCAGGCCTACTGCGGCGAATGCACACAGCACCGCAAGCGCTCCAGTAAAGGAAAGGCCAAGGCTGTCGACCCTCTATTGCCTCAGCCCTTCAACGTCTGCGTCGTCCAGGATTGCGGGAAAAAGGCTTCGGGCAAGAGCGCGATGTTCCGTGTATACTTTGGTAGCTGAGAGGTCAACACAGCCGGGGACCAGAAGGAGTGGGAAAGCATGGACGGTTGGTACATACTTCATTTTTAGCGACAGCAGTTCTATGGGACTTGCATTGGCGTGGTTTACGCGGATGAGCCTTCATTGCTGAGCGCTTTTGGCATGGTGTTGATAGGATAGGGGCACGACACCAGTATCGGCGATCTGAACGCCTGAATGATTGCCGTTCTGAACTTCAGCCTTCGAGCTGTAGCTGTAAAAACGTTCGAGCGCACCTGCCAATATCGATTGCGTCCTGGGGAACCAACCACGCTTGATGCGTTTTAAGCCGTCAATCATACTGATATCTAAGTATATCCTCTTGTGCACATCTTCGCAGTGCACGCTAAAATGGGGTATCTATATCGCAATCCTATACGCAAACTGCCCACCACCACCACCATCACCACCACCACCACCAACGCTCTTCGCCTTCTTCAACGCCTTACCCATCGAGTTCCTACCCTTCCTAGCACCGATCTCACCATTCCCTGGTTTTGCCTCCATCAGCTTCGCTTGCTGCTCCATCGTCTCCTTGATCCTCTGCCTCAAGCCTTTCACCTGCCCTATCTCAACACCATTCTCATACCCCTCTCCCGTTGCCGCCAAGCGCGAACTCGCGATCCCGTCACCTGCGATCTCGATGGCGTGACCGGACCCTACTAGTGGTCGGACGAGAGCGATGGAGAAGTAATGCGTGGTTGCGATTTTCTTCTGCATGAAGGCGTAGCGGCATGCGAATCGCACTTTGTCTGGTTCCGCAACCTCGGTGTATTCAATTTCAAGCTCTGTGAGGCACTGTCTGGTTGTGCGGATCAGCCATGGCAGAGATGGATGCGTAACAGATTCGCCTCGAGTCAGAGATGTGGATCTGCTTTTGGGGAGTTGTGCTGAGGAGTCTATTGCGAAGGTTTGAAGGAGGTCGCTTTCGTGGGACAGGAGTCGGCCGCGCGAGACATTGGCCATGCAGAAGAATGGGTCGTAAGGCATTGGCCAGTGCTCACTGCTGCCGGAAAGCATGTTCGGCGTGAGGTTTATGCGGTAGTAATAGTTCAGTGGCGGTGCTGGGAAGCCGGTGTGCAGGCTGTGCAAGGCGAATCCTCTGCTCTGGTCGCTGCGGAGCCAGAACAATTTGGCAAGGCGTTCGACTGGTAGCCAATTAGTCAGACGATTATTGGTTGACGGCTTTTGCTTGAAATTGTCGAGAAGTTCCGTTGCTACTTGGAATGAGAGCACGTTCGGGTGCAGTAGAGACCCATCCGCTGCCATTCCTTTTGTGTAGTCGAACCATTCTGTCGATAGATCTGATTTCGACATCCCGATTTCGCAGCTCTCTTGCTCGGCCGTGACAAGGAGCTGTAATTTTTGCTGTGCCGGATCTTGATACATGGGACTTCGTGCAGCGATTCTGTACGCCAGCAAAGCCTCAGCCTTTCGGTCCAGCATGGCATATGCGTCTGCCAGCCAGTAAGCAGCTGCGCAATCTCCAACATCAAGGTCAGCGATGTCCTTGACCGGAGTCCTGATCACGGTCTTAAAGTAGTTGATAGCTTCTTGTGGCTGACCTCTGAAGCTTGCGCATACTCCGAGAAGATGACGAGTACGCCTGATAGCGCCTTTGTCTCGTCTCATGACAACTGTTCGGAGGTGAGATCGCAAGTACGGCTCCGCGTTAACCCAGGAACAGCTGTTCATACGCTCGACGATGCAGTCTAGCCTCTCGGCATCCAGATCGACATCGCCAGGTTGCGGAAGGTACTCCTCCTCTTCATCCTGTCCCCGAGCGACTGGTCCGTAGAACTCGTGCACAAGTTCGCTTCTTTGCCAGATTTCTTGCTCTCGTTGTGCCCGGGAGAGCGACCTGCCATGCGAGCGAAGCTGGATCGATGGCGGAACATCCGAGGAAGGAGACACAGATGGTACAGAGCCAATCTCGAGGACCTCGTCAGCGCTTTTGGGATGCCTGACACCCCCTGCGACGTTAATGCTTACTTCGTCCTGAGATGTCTTTGACCTGGAAGGCACTGAGGTCGCTTGTGGACCTCTTTTGCTGAGGTATCTAGATTGCGCATTCAAGCGGGAAGGTCTTGTTGGTATATTAGGAGGGTCGGTTGCGTTGTTATCGACCTCTATGGAGTCGGTAGCATGGGGTCTGCTATCGATGCCCAGTGGCGAAAATGAATGGTGAGGTAATGATGACCGCGATGAGCTTGGTTCATCCGACACGCTCTTGGTAATCTGAATCTCGACCACATCTGCGAACGACACTTTCCGTGCAGTCTGGGTAGCCGGAAGAGGACTGGCGGAGACTGCATGCGGAATTTCGATGGACGTCGGTCTAGAAGTTTTGTAAAGCTCGTCATCAGAATCTGCTTCTTCAGGAGTCGCATTCACGATGCGGTACCGGCCTTGCGAGGTCTTTCGACTGTGGCAATGCGTCTTGCTTCGCCGTGGTGTTGGTGGTGGAGGCGGCGGCGCTCTGGACGGCTGCGCTGGCCAGAGAGGTATGGGTCCGTCCCGTGGAGAGCATGTCTGAGCTTCTGGTGGAAAACGTGAAGACGCAGGTTCCGGCTGATGCATGGCGTCCGGCGATGGAGCATCGCTTTCAAGTGTCTTTGACGGGACTTCCGGTATATGCGATTCGCGTCTTTCTGCTGAGGACTCGCCACGGGCCTCGTGAGACAATCCTCTCTCTAACACGGTTGGCGGCTGTGTGCTGGAAGCTCTTGTTCTGAGGGGCGCCACAATACAGCTTGGTGATGTGCTGTCAATATCAGGGTCTGAAGAGCCATGATCGTCTGCTGCTACAGCATCTGTGGCGCTGGATTTCTGTGCATGGAGAAGTTCTATCGCCGGACTCGAGTCTGGATTTCGCTTTGGCGCTGATCCTTCGCCTTCCAAGATGACTAGGGTCGCATCTTCGAACGGGATAGATAACGGGTCAACAATGGCAAAAGGAGTGCGCCAGCTTGGCACATCAGCGAATGATTCGCAAGATTGTGTCGTGCATGTTGTCGCCAAGACGAGCATTTCCCCCGGGATCAGGACTTCCTTCTCTTCGGCAGCATGAGCTTCAATGATTGAATCGGCGATTGAGCTGGGAGCGGATACACAGCTGCTCAAAAGGCTAGGAGGGCTCGGACAAGGCCGATTGAGGACGTCCTCCACTTGCTTTGACATACTAGGCGCTTGGGAAGCCGAGGAGGGCCATCTGCAAATCAAGGCTGATTTCGTGATCGTATCCAGGTGGAGCTCACCAGTCTCCGAGGGCGCCTTCAGGGTGTCGCAAGCGTTTACAAAGTCACGAGTGACCGCATCGATCGCAGCCTTGAAGTCTGCGATGACAACTTGTGTCAGAGTGCTGCTGGCTTTGTCTGCCGAACCTCGATGATGTTGTATAGCTAGGTCCAGCTGCTGAAGCAGAGGGTAGCACTTGGCTGCCTGCACGACAGCTCTTGACTCCGTGTGGTTATTAGAGGCTTCCTGACCGAGCACTTCATCAGCCTCTTCTAGCTCGTTCCGAAGAGAGCGTACGCTCTTCTGCAAGGGCTTGAAGGCATTTGCAGAGTCGCAGCCTGAAGGGAGGTCGGTAAGTCAGTACATCTTGGACTCTTCGCTGCTGGCACGTACATTGGATGTACAGCTTGTGCGCCAACGAGCGCACTTCCTGTATCGAAGGTGCTGGCGTAGATGCCATGCTGTGCCCGACTTCTGAATTCGCTCGTCGGCCAGATGGCTGGTCTCAGGACCAATGTCAGCTACAGTGGAGCTCGAGTACATGCAACGATCAGGTCGGATGTCTGGAAAACACATAGGATGAAGCTCTCAATAAGGCTGCTGTCAGGCTACAAAGCCCTAAGCTGTATCACTAAGGATCATGCATCTGCGCCAGTCCTAACACCGCCCTGTTCACTGCGCGACAAAGTCTAAATTTGGACAGTGTCACTGAGCAAACAATGTAGCTGTCCCACGTCGGCATTATGTGACTGCGGCGGACGGCCCAGTGAGTTTCGATGAGATTACGCTGTGCCTCAAATGCTTGGAACGAAAAGCCGCGGTCTTGACAACCTGATAAATCGCAGTGTGAAGCAGATGGAGGGAGCTGGGCTGTGCTCAAGCCACATGCATGCAGTAGAGTGCCAAGGGCGGCTGCGACAAGGCTGTGGGGGCCAAAAACAGTGCCGCACACTTGCCAGTCCGTGTATAGATAGGCCGCCGATATTGTTAAGTCCATCAGGGCCATCTTGACATATTGGGTCGTGCTACGTCTTGCTTCAAGCGCACGTAGCCGCTCGTTCCGTGTAGCGACCGTGACGATGCCTGGGCGCACGATACTATGCAGTAATCACATCTGAGCATTCAGTCGGCCGTACCAGTAGCGTTTAGACACAAGCCAGCATCTAGACCTTTTTCCTACCGCGCAAGTCATCCTTCGATCCTCAGCCTTCCTGCTTTGTTGGTGCAAGGACCGGGGGCAGTCTTCATAGGTCAACACCCTTGTATCGGCACGGTCGCGATGGCAGACGAGGAGAGTGTCACATGATGACAAAAGGGTCCGTCGCTGTGTCTTGGTCAAATCTGTAGTAAGCATTGGGTGTAAATGTGCATGGCAAAGACCCTCGGACGAGAGCAAGTGAGAAGACTCTCGTGCCTGCCTGAGGCTCAAGACACGCGAGTCAGCAGGCGGGTTTCTCCGCATCCGCGTTCTCGAGTTTCTGTCAAACTCCCTTTCTCACCATCTTCGTCAACACTGACATCCACGGAGAATCATCAGCATCGAAGCAACGATGTCGTGGAGACAAAATCTCGGACAGACCGGGGCGAACACCATCCCTTTGGGCACACGTCGCCGCTTTGGTGGTGACGACGGTCCTGAGCCTGAGAATGGCGCCTCGGAATCTGTGAAGCGTGGACGCAGTCCCGAGCGCAGAGAGCCTGAGCTCAACCCGGATGGTACCAAGAAGCGTCGCAAGAAGAACCGCTGGGGTGATGCATCGGAGAACAAGGCCGCTGGTTTGATGAACCTCCCGACTGCCATCACTGCGCCTATGACGGCCGAGCAGCTGGACGCCTACGTTACTCACTTGCGTATTGAGGAGATCAGCCAGAAGCTACGCATCAACGACGTCGTGCCAGCTGATGGGGATCGGTATGTCAAAATCACGAAGATGGAGCTCTCGTGTTCTCTACTAACTATCCGGACCAGCTCTCCCTCTCCTCCACCCCAGTACGACAATTTTGGTCGCCGTGTGAACACTCGAGAATACCGTTACCGCAAGAAGCTGGAAGATGAGCGTCATAAATTGATCGAGAAGGCGATGAAGATTATCCCGAGCTATCATCCGCCGTCGGACTACCGTCGCCCAACCAAGACCCAGGAGAAGGTCTATGTGCCCGTCAATGACTACCCGGAGATTAACTTCAGTATGCACTCTAACCCACTAACACCACCCCTTTGCACTTGAATATCTGCTTTGCAGGATCTGTTTGTTCATGGTGATCAAAAGCCATACTAACCCTGCACTGCTAACTCGCGCTCACTCTTATTTGACATGAACAAGGACTGACACTTAGCTTCTTTCCACTAACAGTTGGACTCTTGATTGGTCCACGTGGTAACACGCTCAAGAAAATGGAGAACGAGTCTCAAGCCAAGATCGCGATTCGTGGCAAAGGCTCTGTCAAGGAAGGCAAGGGCAAATCTGACGCCGCTCACGCTAGCAACCAGGATGAGGATCTCCATTGCTTGATCATGGCCGACACGGAAGAGAAGGTCAACAAAGCTAAGCAGCTGATTCACAACGTCATCGAGACTGTAAGCTCACTCCTGACGCCCGTGACGAGACCGCTGTAAAAGCTGTAAAATAATAATGCTAACACGCACTAGGCTGCTTCTATTCCTGAAGGCCAGAATGAGCTCAAGCGTAACCAGCTCCGTGAATTGGCTGCTCTGAACGGTACCCTGCGTGACGACGAGAACCAGGCATGCCAGAATTGTGGTGAGATCGGACATCGCAAATACGACTGTCCTCAAGCCCGCAACTTCACGGCCAACATTATCTGTCGTGTCTGTGGCAATGCCGGCCACATGGCTCGCGACTGCCCAGACCGCGCACGGGGTAGCGACTGGCGCAACGGACCTACTCGACCACGCATCGGCGGCCAGGATGACGATTACGAGAAGCTGATGAACGAGCTGGGTGGAGCTCCATCTACGGACCCTGCTCGCCAGATCGGATGGAATGGCGGTGCTGGCGCTCCACCAAGTGGCCCCAGTGGCGGACAGAAGCCATGGGAGCGTGGTCCCAGCGGTGCACCACCACCATGGGCTGCCGGCGGAAACCGTGCACCACCATCTGGTCCTACTGGTGCTCCTCCACCATGGGCAAGTGGCGGCGGCAGCCGTGGCGGGTACGAGGGCGGCTACGGTGGTGGTCGCAGCTATGACCAAGGTCCTCCAGGCGGCGCTCCATGGGCTCAGCAAAGCAACGGCGGTGTTCCACCATGGCAGGCCGCGCAGGCTCCAGGAGGTCCACCACCTTGGCAAGCGGGCGGCGCAGGCGCGTACGGCGGCGGCAGTGCTCCAGGCTATGCTCCATGGCAGCAAGCCCCTCCGCCACCACCTGCCGATGATGTGCCGCCGCCCCCTCCACCGCCAGCTTGAGCTCAGAGCTGATTATGTCAAGGTCTCGAGCAGGATTGGCAAATGTTAGAAGCAGGAATGGCATACCAAAAAGCGCGAGCGACGCTCCTGCGGTTCAGGCAAAGGACATATGTAGCGGCAAGTGCTACCAGCCTGGCGGCATCGAAGCTCACGGTCACGAGCATCCCTCCGAGACACGCTAACCTTGAAAATGTAATGTTGCGTTTGCAGTGTTGTTGACTAACTTGGTAGCTTTTTCGTATGTAATACTTCTGGTTGGACATCATCAGAGGTACTAGAATGCCGTCTCTTGCTCCATGTTGCGTTGCCTTTTGCTACCCCAAGGGCCTTGGGCACGGATCTCCTTCCCTTTCCACATCAAAGGCCCGATGCAGAACGGAAAGAAGACGATCGGCAGTAGGGCCCAAATGACGTACGGGACCGCCGCGCTGCCCATGGTTTCGATCCAGTACTGATTATAGAACGGCGGGTGATATGCCATCACGTACATGCAGAATTGGAACACGACAGAAACTTCAGCAGCTTGCTTCGGGTACGCATCGACCATGTATGTCAGCAGCACCGTGATCAGAATCTCCTGACCAAACGCGAAAATGGCTATGCCGACTAACGGCAAAATCCAAGTCGTCCTGTATGCTAGTTCTAGACCATAAACCAGGAGACCGACCGGTATGGCCACTACACCCGTCCAGCAGATCTTCAGCAGCTGTTCCGGATGCCATTCACGATGGTGTCGAAGCTGTCGTTTGGTCACGAGGTCGCAAACGGGTCCTGCTATCCATTCGCCTATACTCGCTCCGATCAAGCCACTGAAGTAGCAAAAGCCGATTTGCAAGGTGTTGAAGTTGAAGCGAGTGTCTTTGCCGAAATTCAAGACGAAGCCTGCCGTGTTAGCTACTTCCGTTGCGTAGCAGATGCTGAACCAAATTGACGGGAGGAGGACGGCCGGGTAGGCGAACATTCTGTAGGGACGCTTGAAGGTTGTGATCCAGGGTTCTGAGGGCTGGGGAGTGCGGAAGCCTAGACGACGATAGAGGTTGTGGCTGGATGCGTCTAAGTCGTGAGGGCTGGATTTGGGCTCGTATATTGTTTCTGGCACGAAGAGCAGCAGGCCCACGAATAAGAACGCGTACATTATTGCGGCAATGTACATTGCCCATCGCCAGCCGAGATGCGGGTTGTGCTGAATCGCTCCACCTATTACGCCGCCTAGATATGGAGCAACGACCAAGAGGAACGTATTCATGCCTATACGCTTCCCTTTCTCATGGGCAAAGAATATATCGGATATCGCCGCGGGCGTTATGCAGAGGCCGGCGGACGCCATGCCGTAGCCGAGTAGTCGACATATCAGGGCTTGAGTGTAGGTTCGGGATCGAGCGAAGCCGATGTTGAAGAGCATGGAGAGAAAGACTCCGGTCAGCATTATCGGCCGTCGACCTAGGCGTTGCGATAGCGGGATCCATATCAAGGGTGCAATGGCGGGAATGATAGCGGTAGCGGATGCGATGTAGGTGGCATGGATTTTGGTGACTTGGAAGTCTTTAGCGAGGGTCAGGGACGTAGGTGCGATGAAAACGGCAGTGGATTTGGCGAAGAAGGTCTCGAGGACGAGGAAAATGAGGGCGAGGTGCTTTTTGCGGAAGCTCCAGTTCTGGACAGCGTGTTAGTAGTGAAAGATCTCCGTGGGCTTGATCTGTCGCTTCGTACAAGAGGTTCGTCGGGGTCGTCGCTGGGCTGGGGGACGAGTATGATGCCATCTTCTGTTGTCTTCAGCCTGGATTCTGTTGGGCCGTCTCTTATATCCACATCCACAACTTCTTCCTTGCTGTTGGTGGTTCCATTGGCAGTGTGCTTTTCGTCAAAATGTGCCATTGGAACCGTTTGCCAAACAATCAGAGAGACTTATGGAAGGGGCTATGTCGTTACTACTCGCCAGCCACGTATGCCTTGCCTCCGGTACTGTTGCGGCGACTGCGTGCTTGCATGAGAGCTATTATAACTGTCCATATTTACAAAGTTCAAGCTACTGCGCAGACAGCAGGACATCCTAACAAGCCAAGCTTGCGAGGCTCACTCAGCCTATCGGAAAGTCACATCGATACGACAACTTGCCCTAGACGCCATGTTGAGCGCAAAATGCATTGGCTGTACTAGGACGGGACTCGCGCCATTTTTCTTCGCATTGTTTTGTGCCGAATGAGTTACGCTAGCTCAAGTTCTGCCATCCGCAGGCTTCTAGATCTTCAGTCGCCTGTCATCTTGTACTCGCGATTGCTTCCCGCATCATAGTTACAACGGACGACCTGTGCCGCATTGATGCGTGTATGCACCTACCATGTGACAGTAGCAGCTGCACACTATATTTATGTACTGCCAATCAGACGAAGCGCAGTGAATATCTCTCTCCAACTTCGCTCGGAGGTTTCATCAGTCAATCACCCGATTGACTGGTTGATATGGTTGACAGCTTGTTGACACGAGTGACGGCTTGTTGACACTTTGACGGCTTATTGACATGGCCAATAGCTTGCTGATACTGTCGACTGCTCGTGGTGGAGTGACTAGCCGGTCAAATGGTTGATCAGTTGGTTCATCGATGAGATCACTGCTTTCGCTGCAGTCCTGAGAGTCTGCCTCCCAGAGTATCTCCGAGACTCCCGATCTCATCGTGCCTTCGGCATCCAGCAGCCCAATGCTCGCCAGCTGACCAAATTTGCGCGACTGGACCGCGAGCTGAATGTATTCATCTCGAGACTGGTCTTTCTCGCGTAGTTTCACAATGTTATCCGCACACTTCATCGAGATGGCATTGAGCAGCAGCCGACAGATGCAACCTTTGCCGTCCTTGAACGGTCGATTGATGACGAAGCGGTCGATATACTTGGCAGATAAGGCGAATGGCTCCGCCTGCCATCCTGGTCGCTACTTGAAGATTCACGCCTTGTACCTACTAGTGATCAGCGGAGAATCTCAGAAACCCCCGTGCAGACGTGACAAAACTCGCCGCTCCCTTTCCAGAGAAAGGCTGGCCGGCTTGTACTAGTGGCCATGATCTAACCACGTCGATGAATGCAAATCGTCCTGTCACCTCGTGGGCATCACTGCTGTAGGTGTCGGGTCAATATACGCCCTCAGCTCAGGCTTATAATGGCAGCTCAACAAGCCAGGGTGCGTTTGTCGGTCTGTGGTGGTTGTCTATGGTAGCCGCGTTGACCATCAACGTTGACTTCCCTGGATAGAGGGTGGCTGTACCAGCTTCGTCAGATTTAGTGGCTCGTCTGAGTCCAATAGTAGATTCAATGTCGGTCTCGGTATGCTCTGCCCATCTCCTGATCTCTGCTCCATAGCCTTCGTGGATATGACCAAAGCAATGCAAAAGAGGACGTGAGCGTTCGATGGCTCGAAGCAGATGCTCACAGCCCAAATGCTGATCATGGCCATAGTCAAGCACACCTTTCGGCGGTCCATGAGTCATCACGATGTCTACGTCGTCCGGAATCTGCCATCGATCTTGATCTCTTGGGTAGCCAAACGCCCAGTCGCCACACGTTGGCTGGTATGGTGAGACGTAGATGCTGAAATGCTTGCCGCGAGGGAGTGTAAAGTCATACCGCCCCTCTGTGAGATAGGTGACTTTAGCTGCTTTAGCCAATGGGCCGGTCATTATGGCAACTGCCTCGTCGTGTTCTTCTGGCTCCAGGTGCGACTGCCAATATTCGCCATCCAGGCTCAGATCATGATTGCCAGCGATGACAAGCTTGAGATCAGCGTCAAAATCTCCAAGCATACGCAAAGCTTTCTTATAGGCGGAAGTGCCGCCGACTTGTGTGAGATCTCCGCAGTGCAGGACAACGTCCACCTTGGGCATCGGCTGTCGAAGTGGACAAGCCTCATCAGCTGTGTCGACCTCGATGTTATGGGTGTCGGACAGCACGAGGAAGCGGACAAAGGTCTCCATGATACGAGGGTCTGTGGCGTTCATTCTAGACCTTTGATGCAGGTGAATATAGGCGAGTGTGTTTGTGTCGCAAATTCTGATGTGATGGCAGAGCAACAAAGCCAAGTTGCACAGCGTCGTTTGATCACAATTGCATGAACGAAGCACTGCAGAATGGTGCATCTTTTATGTATCTTGCTTGCACTTAATAGTGACTCACGAGTTGAACATCATCTTACCTAGTATGTGAGTTTGATTATTCACGCTGTGAAAGGACAGGATCGAATGGCGCATATGTTCATCAACTCACACTAGTGCGATAGAACTTGGCTTACCACTCAAGCTTGTAATGATTGGCTTCTGCGCGTATCCAGCTGCTTTGGTATTGGCCGCCGTTATGTGATCCGTCGCACTTGAAGCGTCAATATTTGAGATTACTCCCCTTGCTGACCAAGAGCTTCGATGAGCCTGGGCAGAGTCACAAAAAAACAGGCGAGTCAGACAGTCTGATGGGTAGAGGCTGATATGGCTGACATTGACGGCTTGATATCGTCGATCAAATGAATTAATGGACTGCATGACACTATTGACTGTTTCACACGTTGATTGTTCGACGCAATAGCCCTCACCACTTTAGTCGACCGATGCGTCACACTTCTCGTGCCTTCACTGGCTGTTTGTAATCATGTCGACTGACCGAAGACCAAAGGCGTCAGATCATCCAATTGGGATGATGAAATCTGATCGTTCGTGCCGCTCGCTGACTTGCGCTGCAGGTCTTCAGTCGACAGTATCCTTGACTTCGTTGCCACGTTGTTGGAGGCTCGATAGAGATTGAACGCCGAGGCCGTTGATGGGCAGTTCGATGATGTCTCACGGTCCCGCTCTGGCGCCAAGTCCAGGGAATAGAAGTACTAGAGAATATTTCATATGGTTGCTCGCTGTCAAAACGCGCCTCTTGACATGTCGAGGCACTGGCAGAGCGAGTCAAACAGCTATATCAGCTCTCGCCCGCCTTCTCCCTACTCGACTGTCGATAAGCTCCGCCTCCCACGCATGCTCCTTCTCTTCTCCGCGGCCTCCGCGTCAGCCTGCCGACGACCGCGCTTTAAACGGCCTTGCTGTCCTCGATATCACCGCCATTATCGACGCCCCATTCGAAGCCATATCTACTCCACTGCTTTGGCACACTGGCATTTTGGACTGATCGCACGGACTTATTATGTGCGACGATGCCGTTTGTAAGCTTCAGCTCATCCACGAACCCACTCAATAAACCCGTCGCTTCCAGTGGCCACATCAAGCTAGCTATGCCCAGGTAGGCCATAGTATGCTTACGGCTCTCTGAGTCGCAGTCTCGCCTGGGATCCTGATCTGCAGGCGTCGCTGGTGCTGCGGCTGGCTCTCCTTTCACCTGAACATTGACTACTAATCGTTGCAAGTGGAGGTGAACAGGCAGCGGCTCACGATTTATGAGGCGCGGACCGAGGTGGAGAAAGCGATTCAAAGTCTGGTATAACTCCCGCTTGATTGGCAAAGGCCCGCCGTCGCCGTGGAATCGAGCTCGGGATCTGTCGAAGTCGCAGTTGGCTATCAGTACCTTCGCGTGCTTGGGCGGGCAGGGGACCGACCGCCAGATAATAGCGCCGAGGCATCCACTAGCGTGACAGTGGATGTCCAGAACGTATGTAGAGGCTGCAAGGCCTCTCTTGGCGACCTCGTCGTGTATGTAGCTCGTCAATTCAGATGCGAGTGCACTACAAGTCCGCAGCAAGTTCAGCCATGGGAGCCTGAGATGTTGTTCTTCGCCAGGGATTGGCCTGGCATGAAAGCCGTGCTTCGTGTACTCGTCACTGTAATCTTTGATGACGGTCCAGTTGACGTCCGAGGTGAGCAGGTATTCGTAGATGTTGAATCGGAGCTCGGTCGCAATGCCAAGCAAGCTCGCCTTAGAGACGCTCACATTCTCAGCCATGATATAGCAGCTGTCCTCGACGTTTGCGCGTTTTGGAGGGGAAATAGAAGAAAATCAAGTGGTATGAGGTGAAGGATCCTGTTCCTTGTATTTTGATAGCGGGGCTGTTGCCTGGCGCACCTTCTGCCTGCAGTGTTCAGTATCACTGTGTCCGCCTCGGCACCCTGCACGAAGTCCGTCGTAATACATATACTTGGTATCATATTGTCGTCCAGATTCACTAATCAACTCCTATCCAACGCCGAAGTCTTCACCTACGCATTGAAGTTCCATCCGCCAGTGTACTTCGCAAAGAAGTTATCCGGGTCATACTTCTTCTTGATACTCTGCAGCTTCGAGTACGTGCTGAAAGTCTTGAGCGGATTCTGGTCATAGCTGGCATCGTTGATGAACAGCGGCAAGTCCGATGCGCTCGGCACGCTGTTGACCATATCTCTGAAACTAGCTTGCGTCGCGGCGTACTCTGCGCTTGTGAGTGTTGACGGCGTCGAGATCAGGAAGTTGAGCCAGAACCAGGGTCCATCGGGCATTTGCATGGCATTACCTCCATTCTGTGAGTTCGAGGCGTTGGTCAGAGAGTACGGGATGGGCTGAAAGTCTAGCGAGGAAAGAGAGTAGGAGTCTTCACCAGCATGTCAGCACAAGTCCCAGACATGGAATGCTTTCATGTGTGACAAAACTCACCCTTGTTGGCCTCACACCAATTTGACCACGCTTGGTAGTGTTGCAAGTAAGTAGTGTCATTTGGTCGATGGACCGCCACACGGAAGATGTTGTCGCCTCTGCTGAGCTCAGTCGACAGCGGGACGGGCATGTTGACCACTTCCGGATACGTCTTCTGACTCAGAGTATTCAAGAGGTGCGGGATGGTTGTGAAGTTGTCGAAAGCGTGGCCGGCATCTGGACCGTCATAGACGAGGAACATGATGATCGCCTGGTCAAGACCAAGGTCGTTGATGGTGAACGACGGCAAGTATTCGTATGTGCCGATGATAGAAGCCTTGGGATCATCATTGTACTGCCATGGCGATGGTAGATGGTTAGTGAATGTTGCAGACCTCGTGTATCCTGCGATCGGAGAGACTTACCTGGATGAAGTTGTGGATGGCATTCATGACCGCCGATGAATTGAATGCATAAATGATATTCCCAGCATAGAACGTTCCAGATGGCCTCGTCTGAATAGTGTACTTGGTGACAACACCGTACGCGTTGCCGCCTCCACCACGATCAGCGAAGAAGAGGTCGCTGTTCTGCGTGGGAGACGCCGTGACGATCTGGCCAGACGGCAGCACAACCTCGAGCTCGCGGAAGCTGTCACAAGCCATACCGTACTGAGGACTAAGATAGCTCAAGCCACCACCAAGAGCCAATCCAGTACCCACGCCAGCCAGTCTAGCACCAACCACGGTGCGGCCGTACTGCTGGAAGTAATCGTAGACATCGCCAAACGTCCCTCCTGGCTGGTATGTGCCCAATGTGGTGCTGGAATCGTACGTCTTCGTCGTCATCTGATTGATATCGATCAAAACACCTTGATCAACAGACGAGAAGAATGTGTTCGGGTTGTGGCCAGCAGCTTTGATAGCGAACCTCGACTTCGCGGCCTTGATTGCTTGGAGTGCCGTCGAAACATCCTGAGCTGATGTAGGGTAGACCGCACAGCTCGGGTTGTAGTTCGATTGGAGTGCGTTCCAGTAGTCTTCTTGCGAAGCCGAGTACTCAACGCTACCTGGCTGTTGGACCTTGGTGCTTCCGAGGGAGGACGTCAAGTTATTGCAAGCAACAGATCCAGGCGCTGTTGCATTGGTTGCCCGGACCTGGAAGTATGAGGGCAATGCTATTGGAGATGCGTACGCAGTGGCGGCCAGCGCCGTGAGGAGCGAGAGTGTGGCGTGCATAACGATGCAGCAGCAGCGAACAATTGATGGGCGGTCTTAGCAAGCAGGATGTGCAGCAGTCGCGATGTTTATATATCAGCGCAGCGCCATGCCGACGACTGCTGCTGTCACAGAGCCGAAGACCGGTTCGAGACTGATTGCATGTGAATGAATGTACGACCAATTGCACCGTTCCTTCACGAACTGTAACACCATGCTAAGGTATGGCATTGCGTGCGAGGTAAACCCGAAAGATGGCTTCTGCCAATAGTCCAGGCCATTGCCATGAATTGGACAACAAATTGCTGATCAGTAGTAGGAATGGTCCCTCATTTCTCTCGAAAACCTCGGCCGGCACGTCGTAGAAAGCAATCTGACTGCATCTCTCGGTGGTGGGGTCGGTGGGGTCCCAGTGGAGCGAAGATCTTCGAAACTCCCGTCCTCTTGACCATGTGGTCCAGCCAGCCAGCTTCGCGACGCCTCGGGTTTGGTCTAAGCTTTGGATTGATTCCAAGTCCCCGGATCGTCACGCGAGAGATGGTATTTGGACAAGCGAGCTAGGTTTATAGACTGCATATGCCACCGCTCTTGTTTTGGAGATGTATCGCCACTGACGCCACTTTGATCAATGTGAGGACCCGATTTGTCCTCGCTCTCAAGTTGACGATATTTCGTTTGTGGCTGTCGCAGGCGTGGCGTCCTTCAAACAGGTCCACGAAGAGAGCCTCGAAAGCAGCAATCAAGCTGATTATACTGATTCAGCCTGTCCATGGTCGGGGGTTTTACCGGACCGGGTGCTTGAAGGAGCCTTGCCTTCTTATCATATCAATCGCATCGTACTTTATGCTTGCTACAAAATCATATTTGAGGATACATTGTTAGTGTGACGACATCTGACGTCTGAGTGTCACCGCGCAAGGTAATGGGCTCGTCGATATGATCAAGTCGCGTTGGTAAATAGTCAATCCATTGTTGGCATATCAACTGGCTCTTGGTTTTGGGAAGACAGTTGACTTGATTTGATCGGCAGTAGACCAGTTGATAGATGACAGCTTTCCTTTCGACCTTCAGCAACCAGAGGGGTGGGCGCCTCCAGTGGTCAATCAGCAAATAGACTTCATGAGGCGCACTTCAGCGCATGGCCGAAGGGGAGATTAGTCATTATGTTTTACCATTTAGCCGAGATTCGGAGGCTGTCGTGATGGCCAATCCAACGAGGCCGATATACGCAAGGTTAGGGTAGCATTTGGCCGTCCACACCAAAGGCGCATTCGCTACTTTTCGTAGTCTGCAGCGTTCGCCTCCGCTACATGCAGGACTAAGCCCAGATCAACATTCGTCACTTTCGCATTCTGAACCTTGACCTCCACTCATATCGCGTGCCTCAACCCCAGCAGACCCTCGGCGACCCGTCCCTTAACCACACTGCTTGTAAGTTCTGCATCGTCAGGCCTGGCCATTACTGCTCTTTGAGGTGTAACGCCGCCGAAAACCAATACTGGTTTGCTATTCAAAGATCCACCTGTTGGCGGTGAGCTAGGCACCAGCGGCTCATATTTCTCGTAGACTGTGGGCCGCAGAGGTGGACCTGGCTGCAAAGTCCGCATGGCTTGCTGCTCCTGTTGTTGCTTATTTCGTGCTTGCTGACGCTCAAGATCTTCTCGAGCTTCCCGCCTCAGCTGCGCTACGGCCTCCTCGACAGCTTCACTCGTCGTTCTCGGGCTTGGTGAATCGACTTTGAGTCTATCGAACGGTACGCCTACCTGATCTGTCTTGACTTTGTACATGGCTATCTTGAGCCTCAGCCGCAAGATCTCGGCTCTCGCCGAAGGTTGATTTAGGATCGCACTTGTCTGCGATGATGGATCGTAGTTGATCAGTGATGAGAAGGAGCGTCGATCAGCGGATGAGCCTTGCACTTCGGAGTTGGTGGATTGTGATGATGAAGGAGTATTTGGTTCTGTTGGTGATGGCTGTGTTTCTGCTATTGCTCGAACAGCAGTCTGTTGTTCTGATCAGTACGCGCCCCCTAGCAGCGACGCGCCAAAACATACTGTAGAGTCCGGGACAGAGTGAGACCGTACGTGCACCTTGGGAAGCAACACATCGTCACTTTCAGCTTGTGTGCTGTCCCCAAACATTGAACGCGTCTGGCTCGGTTCTTGGCTCTGACTCTGGCTCTCCTCCGCAATGATTTGACTTAGTGGTTTATCTGTAGAAAGCTTCCTCCTCTTGAGATACTGCAAGCCCACTCTGTCCTCCACTCCGGCTGTAAAGCTTCGCTTCAGTGGACTGCTCTGTAATGGCTTGTTCGCCTTGAGCAGGTCGACCTGGCCGAGCTTGACATTCGGTGACATGTCTCCCAATACGCGTCGTTGCTGAGGCGGTGGCATGCTGCCTGCTGTGGCCTGCGTTTGCATCTGCACTGACTTGACCTGCGCGGTGCCGTCGCGGATGGTTGTAGGTGAATCCATGTCGAGGGGAGCTATAGCAAAGTGTACGTCCAGCTGTGTTCTGCTGAGTTATGACGCGCTTTCGTGTATCTGGTCGAGAATACTACTCACGCTTGACACGCGACGTGTGTATGCTGTTGTTGTTATTGCTCGTGATGGCTAGACCAGACGGAGATCAACGGCGTCCAAGTCGTGTGTCGCGTTGATTGGAGCTTGGTCCACCGCGTACAATCGGTAAAAGTAAAAGTGGGGGCTAAGATCAGGCACATCTCACCTTTGCTTCTACCGTGACGCGCCATTCCAAGACTCACGACCAGCATCCACTGGGGACAGAACAGTAGGCAGAGATATGATTCGCGCCAGTCGCAATTCAGCCTGCAACCAGCTCGTCCATGGTGCCATCCAACAGCATTCGCATTTTATGCTTCCGCGTTCGATGATTAGGAGCCCGTTGAGCATTTGTGAACATGCACCAATAGCCCTCCATCACGCATGGTAAGCCCGCAGATGCTCCGCCGGCGACAGCAGCATTTCTGCAATGATCCAGGCTGCGACCTCCTCTAAGGACCAAGAACATAACTGAAGATCAGAGAGTCGATGGACATGCATAGTGACGCAAGCTCTAGCAAAGTTCAGCGACCTCTGCTCGTCCCGTAGTTCAGCCGCCGCATATCGCTGCAGGCATCACCAAAACCCCTCATTCCAACCACACTTCTTCACGAGCTCCAATCCTACCACTTGAGACAAACTGGCTAAAGATGCGTCGCATCATCTACGGCATCTCCCTCTGGGCCTTCATTGCCGCCGCCGCGCTTACCATCGCCGCCATCGCACTACCCAACTGGGTATCCTTCACCTCACCTACCAGCGACACGCCAATTCGCGTTACGTACGGCTTGCACAAGCGATGCTCCTCGATTACAGGCCAATGTACCAACTTCCCGCAATACGAGGACTGCGTGGGCGATGACAGGTACTTCTGCTCCATGTGGAGGAGTACCGGGTTCTTGATGAACTTCAGTATCATTATGGAGCTGGCAGTTTTGATCGCATATTTGACGATCCTCGTTGGCGGCAGAGCAAGTAGAGAAGCAGGATGGAGAGTTTTGGCGAGCTTGCTGGGTGTTGTCGCGGCTGCGCAGTTGATTGCTATGGCGCTTGTGGTAGGCCTTAGCTATTGCCTGCTGGGCGTGATAGCAGAACCGAGCTAACAGTCGCTAGGCATACTTGTACGACCACGACAACCGCTTTTTCGCCGGATGGCACCTGGACAAATCTTGGGTGTTGTGCACAGTCAGCTGGTCGATCATTGCAGTAGATGCTCTCGGCATTGTTGCTGCAAAGCTTGTGCTGCCGCCCGAGGACGATTACGAGCAAATACCGGACGCAGAATAAGTCGAGTGGTTATGGTTATACAGTCGGAACAGGACGCATACACAACAGAGCATCAGAGAGCATTGTGGAATAGCGGAGATGGAGGTTTGGTGATACCCATGGAGCGTTAGAGCAGGCATTGTTGAGATATGGTTGGCATTTTTGATTTGCATGCATGACGGCATCGTAACTGATTCATGATGCTTTTGATCTAATTTTCTCTACTGAAAATGGTTCCAAGACCTTCAGCATAAAGCCGTCCTTGCGTGCTTATAGCCACGCCACGAGTTTACTGCTTTTGCAACGGAAACCCAATGCCGAGCAACAGCGCAGGCTCATTGACGTTGTGGTGCTGGTAGCTCAGGATGCCGACGCCACCAGGCTCCATCATCAAGCTCAACGGAAACGACAATTCGTAGCCTAACCATCGCTTGGCAAATGCTCGAGTCAGGTGCCCATGAGCCACAAGAACGATGTCTTTGGGCTCGCTATCCTTCATGTGAGGGGCCTGGAGCTCTTTGATCTGAGCAATGAGCGAGTCGATGCGTGTGGTGACTTGAGCTGGGGTTCTACGTCTCGCGTTAGGATGAACATTGTGTGAGTGCGGAGCAGGACTGAACATACTCGCCGTTCTCGCACCCATCGCGCCAGATATCCCACTCCCTCTCCCTATCAAGTCCACGAGATTTGCGCAAGGATCGGATCTCATTCGTCTTGATGCCTTCATAATCTCTACACCTTATTAGCGCCTTCCACATATCACGAGACCACAAATAAGACATACCCATAATCCCACTCGGCCAGCGCCTCAGTGACCTCAAAATCACTCGTCCCACTGAGAAGCTCAAATGTCTTCTTCGCCCTAGTCCTCGGGCTCACCCACACTTTCAGTACCTTGGCAGGATCGATGAGTTTTCCAGAACCATAGACAACTTCGGCTGTGCCTTTGACTTGCTCCTCGCCGGCGGGGAGAAGGGGAATGTCTGTTTTGCCGGTGTATTGACCTGATTGGCTCCATTCTGTCTGGCCGTGGCGGATGAGGAAGACGCGGGGGGTAGAGGCGTCTTTGTCGGGCATTGCGGCGATTGAACTTGTGTGACGAAAGAGGAAGGAGCGCAGACCGTATGATTGTGCACCTGTGTAAGAGCGAAGGGACTTCACAACAGTACAAGCATGTAGTCGTGATGAAGTATTTTACGTTGAGGTCAAGCCGATGTTAGCGCGTTACGATGTCGGCCTTTGCGCCTTCCTCGACTGAAGGCATTGTGCTATTGTCAACATCATCATTATCTGACTACAGCAACCCTGACTGAGGATGAAATTGCATGGTCCACGATGCCGAATCGCTCATTTCGATACACAAGAGGTCAATGCAGCGGGCGAAGATAAGATCCGTCAATCCGTCAGTGACGCCACAAACAAAACTTAGCGCCTACATTTCTCCACTCTCCACGATTTTCCTTCCTCGTTGCACATCGAAGGGCGCGTCTCATTATTTGCTAGCGCACAGTATTCTCCTGTTTTGGATCTGCAGACACGCAGGATTGTTCGCAGATCATAGTCCCGATCGTTTGGACACCATACTTGACAGACGAGCGGCTCTTTGAGATAATATTTGCCAGAACAGCTGTCAAAGACATATCGTCCGATTCGTGAATTTCACCATTGGTCAACATGTCGGCTATCATGGTCAGCTCCTTCATTCAGGGCATCCAGAACTTCATGAAAGGCGATGCTTGGAAAGATCTTAAATCCATGGACTTGAACACGATCTGGTACAAGATCCGGCATTTCGACGTCAATGATGTCGACTGGGCCAACGTCAATTACTCTTTTGTGCTGCTGGGTACGGTCATTCTTGGTTTCATCGGTATGATCATCGCGGCTCAGTTCACGCCGGACTACAAGGCTCCGGGCATGAATAAGATCAATATGGCTCTCGGCTCGGACCAGGCAAAGCAGGACCAGGACGCTCCCCCGATTCCGCCACCGACTGAAATCGTCGCGTTGCGTGTATATCCTATCAAATCATGCCGCGGCTTCGAAATTGATTCATCGCGTCTGAAGAAGATGGGCCTGACGTTGGATCGCAACTGGATGTTTATATCAAAGACTGATCGGAAGTTTCTCACCATTCGTTCAGACCCATCGATGACGCTCATCGATACTTCACTTGTCCAAAGTGCCAAAGGCGAGCAGATGCTTGAGGTCTCGATTCACGGAACCGATGGCCGTGTTACTGTGCCTGCCTTCCCGAGTAAGCAATGGTTGGAGTCCAACACTACACTCTCACAAGTCGAGATCTGGGAGAAGGAAACGGACGCCTGGGAGTACAGCGCCGAAATCAACAGAATCTTCTGCGACTTCTTCCAAAAGGACGTTGCGCTCGTCTACAAAGGTCCCTCGAAGCGCATCAACGCCGTCAACGGCAGTCCAGACCTCTATGGCCAGGAGGTCCCACACCACTTCGCTGACGTCGTGAGTCTGCAAATCGCCAGCGAAGCCAGCATCAAAGACCTCAACAAACGCCTCCAAGAAAAGGACGCGGGCACGGCACCCCTAACCATCGAGCGCTTCCGCCCAAACATCATCGTTCGCGGCCGCGATGATCACCCATGGGAAGAAGACACCTGGAAGCGCATCCGCATCACCACCCTCCTCCCCGACGAAGAAGCAATCTACAAGATCGACCTGGACGCGGTGGCCCGATGCGCACGCTGCCAGGTCCCCAACGTCAATCCGATGACAGCTGAGAAGCATCCCAAAGAGCCTTGGGACGAGCTGATGAAATTTCGGCGCGTAGACACAGGAGGCGTGGCGAAGTACAAACCATGCTTTGGTATGCTGTGCATACCTCGGAATGAAGGCAAAATCAAGGTTGGCGCGACGCTGGAAGTGTTGGAAACGACGGATAAGCATTTGTACAATACTGCCAAGTTCGAAGACCTGTAGACGTTGCTTCGTATGGGTATGATCGCTGCAATAATCTTTCACTCCTGGTCTAGGCCCATTCTGTGTGTTGATTTAGTGCTGTACTAATAAAGCAAGTTACTGCTCTGTTTCTGCTGCTCCCGCCATCACGCTTTGGCGTATATTCCCAACGTAGCCATGGTTCTAGACGGGTCTGCAGAGCTTCCGCTTCCATCCACCGCGCAGAAAGAAGGTGCGATGCGCATATGATATCGTAGCATCGAGGTACGACAGAGATACTGCGCATCAATGCCATATGCTCAAAGCTTGATGCCGCCTAGAGGTCTCACGTTGTATTTGTTAGCTCAACGTTAGTGAAGGATCCAGCCCACACGAAACACGTGGTGGAGAACGAAGGTTTGTTGGTCTATGCACCATATTGCTTCTTCGCATTCGATGGACTGCACTCTCGCGCAGACTCAAGGTAAGCAAGGTAGATAAAGTAAGTAAGGTCTCTTTCCTGGCCTTCCAGAGCTGTGCACCTTTCAGCTCTTGCTTGGCTCCCCAACGCCGCGCTATAAGCGACAAGAACCAATACTAGAAGTTGACATGCTGCTGGAGCCCAATGTACCTCACAATGCATCCCCATCGCTCTATGGCCATTAAAATCTGCTTTGCTCACTCTTTATACATGAATAGTTGGACTACACCACAGTAATCTTTGGTCTCAGGTCTTGCTGGTCCCGCCATCGGTATCGCTGACCGGTCGATGGCTCTGGCTTCTTGAGTCTCAGAATCCAGCACAGAAGACCCTCCGCGGGCAATAGCGCGAGCCATACCCTGTTGCACAAGAACGAAATAGCGACCGAGACGGTGGCCACAGTCGCGTCGAAGTAGTAGTGGTTTGCGGTTGCCACAATCACAGTAAGGACCAGCAATGGATAGAAGATGCCTGCCAGAATGAAACCGAACATGGTCATTGGCGAGCGTCCTGGAGTTGCGCGTCCTTGAAGCGCTTGAATCACACCAGAGTGGTACATAAACGTACAGCCGATGACGAAGGCGTAGGTGAAATGCAGGCTGGGCATAGCGGCGAGCTGGTTGACGTTATTACCGCCGACCCATACGCTCTCTGCATTCTCCTGGCGGACGGTGTCTTTGAAGCCGAAGGACTCAGGCAGTAGCCGTGGCGGCATGCAGGGATAGAAGCAGAAGATGATGAAGGCGGAGAAGTTGCCAAGCGTCATGGTTCGACGGGCGACGGCGAAGGTCTCATGATTAGGTGCAGCCCAGTAGTACCAGGACAGGAAGCTGTGGAGGTGTCAGCATTGTTGACGATATGTTTCTACCAGGAAAATGACTTACGCCACAGTTCCAGGGATATGCACAAGAGAATAGATCTGGTTGAAGAAGGTAATGAACGACTTGTGGTTGTTCAGGAAAAACGATTGCAATTCCACCTCGTGTATCGGGAAGAATATGCTCAACCAGGTGTTGTGCTCCAGCGTCAAGATGTTGATGCCATTATCCTGGGCCATTGCGGTGACCTGATTGCCTCCTCGCCCGTATACTGCAGCGGCCACCTGCTTCGTCAAAGCGTATGCGACGTAGTTTAGTGCCCAGTAGAACATTTCGATCAGGAACGGGAATTTCTGCAGTATCCGGCTGTGGAAGTGATTGGCGAACCGTGATGAGTCGGGCACCTCAATCGGTATGCCACAGCAAGAATGACTCGACTTCATTGGTGATGGCGAACGCGAGCGATAGTAGCCGGATTCAGCGTCTGAGTCGTAGTCCTCGCCGGGTACCCAGAGGAGATTCTCAGTGGTGGCGCCATCCTGGCCCCGTTCTCGACCTCGCACAACGATACTGTATGATCTTCGCCGGTTGAAGTAAAGCGAGCTGAGCATCAGACACACAATAAGCAGCGGCTCAAACCACACTCTTGCCGCAGACTGTGGTCGGCCGAGGTCAGGTGTGCCCTGGCCAGGGCTGGTACTCGAGGAGTCCATGCTATGATGAAAGAGAAAACGGTCCGTGTAGAAGAGACGTCCGGTTAGGGTGCCCGGCTATTGTCAACACGGCGGAGTGGTGGACCAGGATAGAAGAACAGTTTCCGTGACTGCCGGTAGCCTTCGGACCGTCAGGCCTGAGGAGATGTCGCTCTAGGAATAGCCTTACGCGTGTCGTGGTAATATATATATGTCCTGTGTGCTTTCCGCCGCGTGCCGCCACAAGCCAGCTCGCAGCCAAGTCTGCACAATCCAGGATGCGAGTAGTGAGTGCAGTGCGCAGTGATC
Organism: Teratosphaeria zuluensis; assembly: GCA_007113905.1. Classification (NCBI taxonomy): domain Eukaryota; kingdom Fungi; phylum Ascomycota; class Dothideomycetes; order Mycosphaerellales; family Teratosphaeriaceae; genus Teratosphaeria; species Teratosphaeria zuluensis. The sequence continues at coordinate 359,860 of VCMQ01000002.1, forward strand.
GAGGTCTGAGGAAGAGGCGAAAAGCTGATTAGATTTGCTCGGCACGAATTCTTGGTCCTTCCGCAGGTTGTCGTGGTTGTGCAGAGTACACACAGGCAGGAAGGGACTATGCACAGCCTCGACCCAGAAAAAGCAACAAAGCGAAGTCAGCAGCTGAAGGAAGGCACGCGAGGTTCTGCAGCTCAAAGCCAAAGGCGCTTGCCTGTCAAGAGAACCTTGTAAGGAGAGACCCACTATCCGTTGTGACGGGTGAGGGCGGCGCAGTAACATTGAACGGAGTGCAGCGCGGTGATTCGCAGATGCCGCTTTGACGGCACCGACTCGGACGAGCTCTACAGGGGCAATGGGCCACGCGTCTCACCACAAGACTGTCCATTGTCTTGTGTTTATGCAGCCATTTCAAAAGAAATGTGCCTTTGTTCACCTCTTCACGGCTCTTGAGTGCGCATTCTAGAAAAGCAGGATTACACAGAATGATCGCCGAGAGCATGTGCAAAGGCAATTGAGATGTCATCATTGTCGGAAAATGCTCACGCGACACAGACGCAAGTTATGTCGCAAGGTTTCAGCCAAGACATTCTACGAGCGGGCCGCGCTGCCCGAGTCGTTGTGGCACCGCGGGCGGTAAAGTTAGATCCGGCATCCGAGAACATGTAGCACACGCCGTCACACGCGATACCAGCAACAAGAAAAGATGGTATTCGCACTCGCGCCTTCTTCGTTGAGCCATCGCAATGCGTGATCTGGATTCACGAGGTAGAAAAGTCGCAAATTGTTCTGTTTGATTGACGGCACGTGCTAATCTCGCAGGATCCGAGACTTAGGGCCATATTGGAATGGAAGGGTCGACGACTTGGGGGCCAAACGAAACGGAGGAACCAATATGATGAAGCTGCCGTACTGGAGCAGAACGTGATGTAGCTAGCAAAGGCAGCAAAGGCGCTTGAACTTGCATGGAGAGCAGTGTCTCCTTTAGTCAACCGATATGTCGGCCAATTTGACCAGTCGACTGTCAGCTGGGTCAATGGATCAAATCATGATGCATCAGATCGGTCGTATCGAGCCGTCATCAGCCAGTCAAGCGCACTCGCCAGTTCACTTTATGGTCGACATGTGGAAGCACCAAGGATCAGCAGTACAGACACACATGAAGAGCAGGCATGACCCGGCAAGGAAGAAGATGCGCACCCGGTGTGGAAAGTCCTGCGCCTCCATGTGTAAGCTAACATCGTTCACCTATATGGTACACGCAAATTCTGTCGTTGGTTTGCGACTGACGACATGTGAGAGGCGGGGTCGTGGTTGTAAAACAGTTGGATTCCTGTACAGGTGTCGAAATAAAGATGGTTCATAACTACAGCTGAAAACATTAATATCAGCTCATGCTCCTCAACTTGAACACAGTCTTTACCCCTACTGCATGGTTTCGCCAAAAATCCATGGCCGAAGCCTGACAGAGCCACCCTAATAAGCACCTTGCCTCGCCCTATACATCCTCACAACCACCGCCAACACCCCAACCATCAGCCATCGCGCAAACCCACTCACCTTACTCTTCCCTCCCAAGCTCAACGCCCACCAAATTAAGCCACCCGTTGCCCTACCATTCCGATCAAAGTTCGGCTTCATCTCCTGCATCTGCTTGACCTGCTTCAACTTCTTCTCTGTGTACGGCGGATACCTCACCGCCAACATACCCTCGATCCATTCCGGCGTACTGGTAACACTCCTACGATGCGTAAAAGTATCGAAACTTGCCTTACCACGGTAGGCGCCTTGCCCACTGTCACCGACGCCGCCGAACGCTAGCGTCGGGATAGAAGCATGGAAGAATGCGTCATTGATGCTGACGCCGCCGGAGCGCGTTTGCGAGAGGATCTTGTTGGTGTCGGCTTTGGAACCAAAGGGATAGAGCCCGAGAGGTGTGGCGTGGACTTGGTTGGCGATCTTGATGGCTTCGTCGAGGTTGTCAACGGCTAGGATTGGGATGAGCGGGCCAAAGGACTCGTCGGCGAGTAGTGGATCGTCTGAGCTGTTGACTTGCACGACTGTTGGCTCGAAGAAGAGAGTAGATCTGTCTGTCTTGCCGCCGATCAAGACTTTGCCTTGTGTACTCTCCAGCATCTTCACCAATCGCGACCATTGTCTCTCGTTCACAATCTTGCCGTAGCCTTCGTCATTCCTCGCACCTCCAGGCTGGAACTCCGCAAAGGCGGCCTTTAGTTGATCGACGAAACCCGGCAACACATCTTTGTCCACCAGGATGTAATTCTGCGAGACGCAGATTTGACCCGCATTCATGATCTTCGCCCACAACAGCCTCCTTGCCGCCAACTTGACGTCTGCATTCCGCGTCACAATAGCTGGGTTCCGACCACCCAGCTCCAGAGTCACTGGCGTCAACGTCTCGGCCGCCTTCTTCGCAATGATCGTGCCCACCGTCGCGTTACCGGTATAGAAAATCTTGTCCCACTTCTTCTCCAACAACGCCGTGGTTTCTGGGATGGCACCCTGCACGCACCCGTACGACTCAGGATCGAGGCTCTGCTCGATGACATGCTGCATCACTCTTGCCGCGTTCGGGGCGTTCTCGCTGGGCTTCAACACCGCCGTACAGCCTGCCGCGATAGCACCAACCATTGGCCCCAGTGAAAGCTGAACCGGAAAGTTGTACGCGCCAATGACCAAGACGGCACCTAGAGGGTCCTTTCTGATCCTCGGGGCCACAAACTTGTTCGTGAAACTGATGTCCTCGGCCTTCTCATCCTTGACCCATTTCTCCAAGTTCTTCTGCATGAAGACGATGTCGTTGAGCACCCAACCTATCTCGGTCAAGTACGTCTCGTACGCGCTTTTTCCCAAGTCTAGCTTGCAGGCCTCAGTGAGGGCGGGCTCAGCGTCCTTAAGTCCCCAATAGAAGGAGCGCAACTGCTTGATTCTGTAGGCGACATCGCGAGTCTTGTGTGTCGCGAATGTATTCACGACCTTTTGGTGCAATTGAGGGATAGAGTCCATTGGCGTGTGGGTGAATGGAGGTAAGTCGTCCATCTTGAGATAGATCATGTCGAACCGGAAGGAACGTCAAGCAGTGGAGGTGGCGCCTTGTTATACGAAATCACAAAGGTTATCGTCTCCACTTCGTCCTGCTATGCGAAACAGCATGGAGCAAGTCGGCCATAGCTTATATCGCAGGCAGCTCCATCGGCCAGTCCTCAGCCGCACGGGAGGGGAATCTTGCATGTGAACTGGTTCAGTCTCCCGATGCGCCGATCTATGCCTCGGCATCTCCTGGATGTGCCGATGGTCGTTAGTCATATATGATATCCGGACTCTATATTAATGCAAGCAAAATGCATGTGTAGGAAGAACGATCATAATGCGTAGAGTTGCAGCGATAATATCTAAGCCTGGTACATTCTCTGCTTTGAGAGCCAAGATGTCGAAACTGTCAAGAGCATCGCAATGGAGCTAAAAGACCGCACTCTAGCCCGATTATTATGATCAAATGTTCAAGATGTGGCAGGGATGACAAAGACATTGCGAGAAGACATGCAGGAAGATATGGCCGCCTTTGCATCCAGCGCGTCAGGCTTGACACCTATCCACATCGATCGCCAAGCCCATTGATCTCATCCAAACACGGTTTGTTCTCCGTGAGCTCGATCAATGCCTAATTCCATTAGCATCCAAACCTCCCTGCAAGACACCCTCCAGATCACTCTGTTGCTGCCGTCCACCCAATTCTTGAGGTCTAGGCTCCTCATACTGGCCTGGCTGATAGCCCTCTGGAATGGGTACCTGCGGCGCCTGGGCCCCATATTGCCCGCTCTGTTGCGGTGCACGCACAGAATTCCTGAATTGCCGTACTTCCTGCAAAATCATCTGTCTCATCTCTGGTACATCCTCGACAACCTCGAACCCGAAGTCGAATGGAGTCGGGCAGTTCGGCTCGTCGGAGGCATCGTGCCATATGCTTAGATAGCGATGCTCAAGAGCCTCATCAACGTCAATCCGCTGGCTTGGGTCGAAAGCAAGCATGCGATCCAGGAGGTCCAAGGCATCCGGGTTGGCACGTGGGAATAACTGCTGGAATGGGATCTTGCTCATGTATGGCAGGTTTCGCACATACTCTTGCGCCCTAGGCGATCCGATGCGTGAAAGTGTGGACTCAGATGGGGTGCCAAGGAAGTGCAAGATCTGGTTGAGCTGGTCGACGTAGTCGCGACCCTTGAAAAAGGGTTTACTGCCAAGTAGTTCGGCGAGGATGCAGCCGACTGACCAGACATCGACTGAGTGTCTTGTTAGCTGTCTGTTGCCGCAAATGCGAGGGGTAACAACGTACTAGCTTTTGTGTACGATTGGAAGGACAGCATGATTTCGGGGGCTCTGTACCACCTCGTCGCAACGTACTCAGTCATATATCCTGCATTCTCCTCCGGGTCCACACTGAATCCTCTCGCCAGACCAAAGTCTGCGATTTTGAGCTCACAATCGGCATTCACGAGCAGGTTTCCAGGTTTCAAGTCTCGGTGCAGCACATTGGCACTGTGTATGTACTTCAATCCACATAGTATCTGGTAGATGAACGACTGGAAGTGGGCATCTGTCAGTGGTTGCCCGGACCGTATGATCGCTGCCAGGTCGCATTCCATGAGTTCTGTTTTCCATGTCAGCACCATCCATCCACGGCTTTATTGGTCCTCTTGCGTGTATATACCAAGACCTACCCTCATACAAGTACGTCTCATTAAAGTTGTCCGGCCGTGGGATATCCATGTCATATAGACATGTGATATTCCTGTGTCCTCTGAAGTGCTGCAACAGCTTGATCTCTCTCAACGCGCGCTTGGCCAGGATTTTCTTGCTGAATACATTGGTAATCTTCTTGATCGCAACACCTTCTCCTGTCTGGTTGTTGGTAGCTGCACAAACAATGCCGTAGGCGCCCTGGCCGAGCTCCTTGGTCACTGTATATCGCTCATCGACAACAAAGTCTTGGTTGAAGACCTTGAAGACCTTCCGGCCTTCCATCTTGACAGTGAGGCGTTAGAGTGCGACAGAGGTGCGGGCTCCGGATTGGGTCGAACTCGAGGGAGTTGGTGATGTCGCAGACCGTCTGCGGCAGAGACTCTGCTGGTTTCGCAGACAAGTGAGGCGTATCGCGTACTCGAGTGGTCCGAGCAATGATCTTTGGACCCTGCAGGTGGCCTTGAACAGACCGGTGAACCGCCAGCAACGTGAAGCTCTACACAACCAAACAATAGGCGCGCGAGCTCTCGGTAGCTTGGCACCCAAATCTACTGATTAATCTTCAGATATGCAAACAAGAAACGAGCGTGGGTATGTGTGGTTGAAAGGTAATATGCAACATGTATGTTTCTATCCGTTACACCAGTCTGCGTCAGCTTCGAATCAAGCTGGAGCGCGCTCGGGTCCGCAAGAGCGGGATGCACAAGCTCGCCCCACCGCTCAATCCCTGAATGCTGAATGCCCCTCTTGATGCGTTCCTGGTCATGCGTGCTTGTGATTGGGCCGCGACAATTCTACTTCGCGGTGAACGCCGTCCGAGTCCTGCTTCGGTGTCGCCTTGTACGAACCGTAAAGGCATGCCCACTTCGGGTGCATGTAGTGAGTCCGACTTCGTCATACCCTCGATTCCGACCGACCGGACGCTTAGAATTTGAGCTGCAAGCATGGAGGTCAATAAGAACCTCGGAGTCGCCGCCCAATCGCCTAAATACGCCTGTGGATGCATCCAAGCCGCTTGGAGCGTATGACCAAGGTCAAATATGGAGCACTTCGTCTTCAACTTCGCAGAGTCATGGGGCCAAGACGCCCACCTTCTCTTGGAAGCAACAATAGGTGATTTGAACACGACCAGATAACGTGGCCGAGATCACTATTAAGGGCGGTAACGTGAAGTGACGAGGCTTTATAACTATGGTAATAGGCTAAGCACCATGACAAGCATGACAACTAGACGGGTCAATCAAACCTACTTGGCTGCTGTCGGGTCTATTCTGCACCTCCAATTGACCATCACAATAACACTCCTAGTCCAAAAATCTGCTGGCTAGAAAGCTTTGCATGTGCTCAGATTTGCTGGCTAGAGAGCTTTGCTTGTGCTCAGATGCCTGCCTTGGCCTCGAACGTTGCACCCACTATTGCCAGCAGATGAAAATACCGAAAAGCCCCGGTCATTATAGAGCATCCCAGGAGACACTGGCCACCTCTCTGGCACAGGCGACGATCGTTCGCTCCTGCGCCTCTTTTGGCTTGAGGCGCCGAACTGGAGGGCCATCTCGTGGATGCAGCCGGTCTTTGATATCAGATTGAAACAGTGGGCTCCAGATGCGGCTAGTCATTCTGACAATCTGATGCGCGATAACGGTGATGATCTAGCGGCATAGATAATCGTTCAGGCCAGCCCCGAAGGCCTAGCTTTTGTGGTCGGAAACCGTCGAACAGGCCATGAATTTTGGTGGAACCCATGCTCCCAACTCAGCGAGTAATCACCCACTTCCACTCTTACGAGTGCGTGCTGGACCATGCGTGCTGTGACGGAGACAGATGAGGTCGTGGCCGTAGATGCCGTCCCTCGAGAGACGTGTTGTCCAGGAACATCCCATTGAGCGCTAGCTTCAGCCAACCCCGGAGAGGATAAGGGATACTCGCATAAAGTTGCGCGCCATGAGATTCCGCGAAAAGAGAGGGTATTGTGTCTGACGTGAGATCGGATGCTTGCCCAGGCGTGGAAGCGAAGTACGGTTCATGAATTTTACGGTTGTCGTCCTCAAAGTTTCGAGCCGTCTTGTCGTAGACCTTGTTTCATGTGGATGTTGCCTATTGGAGTCTAAACCAAGTGCGCAACAGGGCTATGTGTGGTGGCAACATCCATCACTGCATAGTCCGGACAGCGCGGAGACGCTGAGCTCGAGTGGTGCGATGACCTAGCCTCGACGCTTCGTCATGTCTTTCCAGAACTCAAGAGTCTTCCGAAACCTGTCGCTGTCAAGAGACGAAGAAGAATGCGAACGGTCGCTGCACAGACAAGATCGTTGAGTCGTTCGACATCACGGCAAACCCGCCGAGATTGTTACATCGTGAATAACGTCAACGACGACAAGCATCCTTCCAGTACCGTTTGTTTGGCCAGCGTAGCTCTCTCGGCGAAGAGCTCGGCAGCTACCAGATCGGGCAATGACACTCAGAGATCATGTCTTCACGTTTCCTGAGGTGTATTGCGCCGACGGCCGGCCAAAAGACCTATTCCTCCTGCTGGCAATTTCCATGAATAGCGGAGTGCTCCTGCTTCTTGTTCAGCCTATCTCTCGCATCTTACGAAAATCCTGAGAAATTTTAAGAAATGCTTGTGCCGGCATATGCGATCTATTCCCTGCCTGCGTGGCTTTGCGCATTGCGTGAGAGGTGCTGCGGACAAGTAGCTAAGTAGAATGACACATCAGCATGTAACGTGCTCATGTTGCTGTTCGGGACCGATCGCGAAGTCTGACTCGGACCGCTTGCCTGACCGCTCACGCAAGCGGTCCCATGGGTTCGGCAACTGTGGCATTGACTGACTATACGGCGTTGTCTGCTAGTATATAGCCGCCGTATGTGCGCCAGGGCAGACCACGTCACCAGAATTGCAAAGGATACACAATTCTCGCACAGAAGACGGCTTCCAATCAATCTTCTGGAGTGATCCAAAGCTTTACATGTAACGCGATAAAGAGTGATGACGGCAAGTCCAACAGCGAGTCATGTGCATGACTTGAGAATGCTGTCCTGGGGATCTTAGGACGTTGAGTCCTGAGGGCTGCCAATAGGGCAACATAGGCCAGGTGTTCGGTCGGCTGCAGGCCCGCGAGTGCCACGATAACCTTATATGTAGTCCCGGCTACGTTGCCCATCAGCCGTATCTCATGATTGAGGGCGTAATTGCTGCAGGCCGGATAACATGAGGCGCTGCAACGACGTGCTCTGCGGTCCCTAATCAGCTTGTGGAGAGGGCAGCTACGACTGCAGTATATATACACCATGTCTTATGATAGCCTGCGCCAAGCACATGGTACTGAGTCCCGAGATGAACATGTATTCGTGGTGCGCAACCAGGTCGATGGTGATCTGCCGAACAGCAGCATCCCTTGACTGTCTGAAACAAGAGTCCCCTGCAACGGTCCTCGGTGTGAAGCGACGGCCGGTCGAGAAGCTTGGTGCGGGCAGTGCACACGCAGAGTATGTAATAAGATATGGCGGCGAGAGCAATGCGGAAGCGATGATGAAGAGCGTCTTGACAAGATGGAGTCGTCGGAAATTGATGCATACATGTACGCAGCCTCGCTTGTCAATCACAGGGGAACAGACAAGGCCATCCGGCAGCACTCCCAAGCGACGCACGCAAGTCTTCATGATGATGCGCCTGCACTGTGCATATGCAACATTGGCGTCGAGACAGCTCATGTGATGTTTCATTGCTTATTTCTTGCGTACATGTCCATCACCGGATGAGCGAGTAGAGTGCTGGCCAAATTACTTTCTTAGCGCCAGCGTTAGCTTTGAAGCCGCGACCAGGCATTGCTCCTCTGGCGCCCGAACCCTCACCTGCTTGCTACACTCAATCGCTGGCCACCACCACCGACCACCGACACCATTGTGCTCGAGCTGCGGCCCCGATTGTCGGCACCGCTACCACGTTCGGCGTGTGATAGTCACGGACGATTTGCAGCAGCATTCACGGGACTTCATCAGCCAAGAATTGCGCCGCTCTCCGCCGGGCGCAAACGAACCTAACGCATCTGCAAGGCGCGACCGCAAGCAAGCAAGCAAGCTCTGGTCACTCGTTTGTACACACGCACACAGCACTTTGCCAGCCGAGCAACCAATTGTCGGCTTACTCATTGTCAGCATCTTTGTCGGCACAGGCAAATAGCCTCCTCTCTGTATCCTCACGCCGTCTTCACACCTTCGACATCATTAGCTTGCAGCTCCAGATAGGGAGGACACCGCCAGCGGACCTTCCTGACGGCCGGCAGTCATGGCGGACGCGAATTCAACAGCAGAGTCCATCCAGCAGAAGATACAAATAGCTCGGCGGGACGCGGAAGCTCTCAAGGATCGCATAAAACGCAAGAAGGATGAGCTCGCCGACACCACCCGTGAGTGCCAACCCCCCTCCCATAAGGCAAAGCCCACCGAGAGTCATTGACGCTGATTAATGGTACATATGATAGTGCGCGATGTTGCGCGACAACGCGTGGAGCAGCTTCCTAGGACAACGATGAAGACCAAACGGACGCTCAAGGGTCACTTGGCAAAGATCTATGCGATGCACTGGTCAACGGACCGCAGACACCTCGTCTCGGCGTCGCAGGACGGCAAGCTCATCATATGGGACGCATACACCACCAACAAGGTCCACGCCATTCCATTAAGGTCATCATGGGTCATGACGTGCGCATACTCGCCAAGCGGCAACTACGTGGCGTGTGGTGGTTTGGACAACATCTGCTCTATCTACAACTTGTCTGCAAGAGAAGGGCCAACGCGTGTGGCTCGAGAGCTTAGTGGCCACTCCGGATATCTCAGTTGCTGTCGCTTCATTAATGATAGGCGCATCCTCACGTCGTCCGGAGACATGACATGCGTGCTATGGGACATTGAGACTGGGCAGAAGATCACCGAATTTGCCGACCATCTGGGCGACGTCATGAGCTTGAGCATAAACCCGTTGGACAACAACCAGTTTGTATCGGGTGCCTGCGATGCCTTCGCCAAGCTGTGGGATATTCGCCAGCAAAAGTGCAGTCAGACCTTCGCAGCCCACGACTCGGACATCAATGCGATTCAATTCTTCCCTAACGGCAATGCTTTTGGCACAGGCTCCGACGATGCTTCATGCAGGCTGTTCGACATTCGTGCAGACCGAGAGCTGCAAGCCTACACAGTGAGTGGCGGCGCATCGTGCTGCAAGCGGATCTCGGAAATGGATCGCTGCTAACGAATCATTAGATTGGTGAGCCCGTATGCGGCATCACGTCTGTGGCTTTCTCGGTCTCTGGCAGACTCCTCTTCGCGGGCTACGACGATTTCGAGTGCAAGGTAAGCCTGAAATTACATCGGTCAAAATAGGCTTTGGGTCCGCTGACGCCACATGTTAGGTCTGGGACGTGCTTCGAGGCGAGCGTGTTGGGACACTCCAAGGTCATGACAATCGGGTCAGCTGTTTGGGCGTGTCGAACGATGCCATGTCGTTATGCACTGGGTCTTGGGACTCAATGGTATGGCACCACGCTATCTTCCAAAAATGCTGGACCCAAGCTAACATTAGTTTCTTCAGCTCCGAATCTGGGCATGATCTACATTCACGCCAGCGCCAAAGCACACGGCATCACCAACTACCCAAGACCGTCAACCTTATTTTGATGACTCGACGTCCTTGCCATTCCTACTAGGATCAGCATTCCGACGCCGTCGTACGGATACCCACAGTCGAGCGTTTATGTACGATGAAGAGCGCGGCAAACCTACCACCATAAGTTTTCTAATGAGGAGAAAGCCATCACCACCATTCTCGATCATACACAAGCCACGGATCCGGCGCGAGGAGGCAAAACACATCGAGTGGGCTGCATGGCCGGCGTGAGAGCGAGCATAGATTCTGCCACTACTACTACTACCAAACAGCATCCCCCCATAACCCCTTTTCTTGGAGCACTCAAAAAATGATTGTTTGCCAGACCTTGCTCTCCATCCTGTATCAGTAGAGCTTAGCCGATGTGACGCCCGGATGGAGCGGGCGTGCAGTGTTTTTTATATCTATGGAGAAGGAAAGGAAGGGAGGAGAGGCATTTTGCTTCTTCATTTGGCCTTGCGCAGGTGGACGCGAAGGATTGGAGGCGATATGTACTTCAGAGCAGATATGCATTTCCATGAGGCGACAGTGACTTTCCTCTGCCAGTTTCGTGGATTCTGAGGATGTCTCCGGGATCTTCAGGTGATATGGACATTACATGTCGAACTCGTCGCGTGCCCAATCTTGGCCAATTTACGCTCCCCATCCATCTGCCCAGTTGTTTCCGCCTGATCCCCTGAACCTATATCATGAGTGACCCCGCATACTTTGGCTTTGTCGTACCAAGGGTGCCATTCGGAGCATCGCTCGAGCATCCCCATATCAGCTGACGCGAACGAAAGTCGCCTCACCACAAATCTGTGCGACAAGCCGCTGCAACCTCGAAAGTCGACAGACTGCGAGCTTGCCAGCCTGCAACCAATCGACACTACTGCGACTGCACGCGCATCGTGCGTCGACGGCTCGTGCCTAACGCGCGGCGGCGAGGCGAGCCGAGCAATTTACATGCAGCGACACGGTCACCCCTGCTTCGAATTTGAAACACGCCAGGACCCAAACTGTGGTGACCATCTTTAGTTGGCACATGCAAAGCTGTACGGCTTATGCGCCTGTCGCGCGGCGCACTCGTGTATCACGCAAGTCGTCGGAGAGCAAGGTGAGGGAAACAGAACGGCCCACAACATTTCTCTAGCTTGCCTCTTCCTTCGTTGGCAACAATTGTCAACGGGCAATCACTGAGTCAAACCAACGAGGTGCATCAAAAAGGGGCAGGAAGACGGGATAGATAGGCTTGTGACTGAGACGTGCTGATACCTAGCACGAACCCAAGCCGAGTAGCATACTGGGTCGCTGGGACGAGCCCACGTGGAAACAAGGTCGCTTGGTGTCACCTGTTTACTGGTACTCAAGGACAAGCGAGGAATCTTTCGCTCGATTACCGAACGAACTCAAAAAGCGGTTGACATATGAAAATGTCTGCAGCACAGCAGGAATTCAATGAATTGATGCGCGATAAGGAAAGGAGGACAACCCACCCCGCGGACGACGATGATACCCGCTCCTTCCTGAACTTATCAGAAGATGAAGACGATGGCAGCAGAACACCACCGGCTTCGCACTCGGATCCCGACGAGGTTGGCCCAAGGCCGAGCATGAGCAGTGGGAGGGCGACGATACCGTTGACGAGATATGGTGCGAATACGGGCCCGAAAGGCGTGATATCGGATGCGCAGCATTATCGCGATTCAATGCGACTGCATAGGACGTCTATGCGGAGCACAGCTAGTCTGGCCAATCAAGTGCAGAATGGGATGAACATACATGAGCGACCACGCCCCATAGAGAAATTGCCTTCTCATTCGGACGACGATGAGGATGTGGAGGAAGAACTGGACGACGATTTCATGAAGCAGTGGAGGCACAGCCGGCTGAGGGAGTTGCAGAGCGGGAATGGAAATCGAAGTCAGATGCACAGTCGAGAGCGGAGCAGACGGTTATGGGGCATATTGGCGGCGGTGAACGGAGAGGGATACCTGGATGCGGTTGACAAGTCGCCTCCCGATACTGTGGTCGTGGTCTATATCTATGATGACTACGTATGTGAATCAAGGTTGCAAAGAGCAGGATAGTATGCTGACTTGCTGGCAGTCCGACGTTAGTCTCGAGCTTGAAAGCTGCGTGCGCAACTTGGCGCGAAAACATCTGGAGACCAGATTCGTCAAGCTACATTATGCTGATGCTGAGATGGAGCCTGCTGGCGTGCCTGCACTGCTGGCATATCGTGGCGGCGAGAAGTTCGCCGGCTTGGTGCCTCTGATTCTGGAGATCCCGGAGGATGCCGATGTGAGCGCATTAACACTGGAGCGGGTGTTACAGAGGTATGGTGTTCGACTGGTTATCTGCAGAGCTGTTCGCTGATATTTATGACAGGCATCAAATACTGTGATGCACGCTATCGCCACCAAAGCACTTCAACATTCGCTGCAGCGACATCTTCTGCCGCTCTTCTGCTCGAGCTGCAGCTGCGTGTGAGGAAGGTCAGCAGGGCCGTGGACAATTCGGATCGCTGCTGGGATTGCCTCAAACTGACTTCGTACTGGTGTTCTACTGCGTTAAGCCGTAATGCTGCACACGGAAGGTGTTCAGCGCCGCTGAAGTGGTAATGTCCTGAAGGTAGTGGCCATGGATGCGTGGCCCAGGCGAGGACAGGGATGGAGTTTTGATGCATTATGGATATGGGACACGGCCGAACTCCAATTCATCACCTCTGTATTATAGATCCGAAAGTGATGTTCCTTGCATCCATGCGCGCAAATTATACGTAACTTCTCGTTGTCTTGATAGAGACCCCAAGGCCCCGAACTCGTGGCACGCCGCACCTCGTGCCCGTCCCCAGACTGACTTCATGACGTTCGGAGCGGCCACCGACCAGATAGGCACTTCCAAAGCGCTTACCACTGCGACGTTCCTACGCGGACAACCAACAGCGGTCCTTCCGCACCTTGATTTCTGTGCCTCTTTCTCTCATTTCACCCACATTTTGCCTTCTACATCTCCACCAACAGATGGAAGCGCGATCCGAAGCATCACCTATCAGGGACAGCATCTCTGCCTCTGCCATCGAACAAGCGTACCCGCCATAATAACGCCGGCGCATGATGGCTGCGCGCGACGCCCATAGCGACCGACAGCAGCTCCATGTTCCAGGCGCATCAACAGACGGCGCAGGATCAGACTACAGCAACAGCATACCCGACCGCAAGCTCTCACCGTGGCAGCAATATCAGGTCCACATACGCAAGGCCTCGAGCTGGTGGAGGAGCAAAGCAGCGAGATGGACCATTGGAGGGGTCATGATTGCCTTGACGGTGTTCCTATGGACTACGAGTAATTTTCTAGCCTCGTCGATGTTCGCCGACGACACTTATAGCAAGCCGTTTTTGGTTACATATGTCAATACCAGCTTCTTCCTCATCCCGCTGGTGCCTATTCTGGCATTGAGAGCATGGAGGCATCCGCGGGGTGTGCGGCAGTGGTGGCAAGCAAGAGGCGGATATGGAGATGGGTTGGAGCATGATGAAGAGGAGGTGATAAGACCGGCCAGTCTGGACAGCGGACGGAGGTTCTCGATTAGTGATTCGAGGGAGTTACTTTTGGGGGACAGGGAGCATGAGGCAAAGGAGACCACGGTGCAGGAGCCGCAGCTGTCGATGCGAGAGCTTACTAGGCTCAGCTTAGAGTTCTGCTTCCTATGGTTCGCAGCCAATTACTTTGTCGCCGCATCCTTCCAGCACACGACCGTCGCCTCCTCCTCCATCTTTACAAACACCAGCGGCCTGTTCACCTTCTTCATCGGCTGGAAGATGGGCGTCGAGCACTACAGCCACAAAAAGCTGGCTGCCGTCATATCATCCTTGCTTGGAGTAATCCTGATATCGTACCTCGACCTCACAGGCAAGACGGCAGATGATGAGCACCGAGGCGACTTCCCTGTGATGTCGAACTGGGAAATGGCGGGCGGCAATGCCCTGGCGCTCATCTCCGCGTTCATGTATGGGTTGTACGCCAGCTTCATGAAGAAACGCATTGGCGATGGCGAACGCGTCAACATGGCTCTCTTCTTTGGCTTGGTCGGTCTCTTCAACGTTGTATTGCTTTGGCCGGGCTTCTTCCTGCTGCATTACACTGGCATAGAACGCTTCGAGCTCCCTCCATCGGCAGTCGTGACGTGGACCGTCCTGGGCAACAGCTTCACATCACTGGTCAGCGATCTCCTGTGGGCGTACGCAGTCCTGTTCACCACGCCACTGGTTGTGACGCTCGGGCTCACTCTGACGATCCCCTTGAGCTTGGTTGGGCAAGGTATTCTGTTTGGGCAATGGTCTCCATGGGCTTACTGGATCGGCGCCCTAGTCGTGGTGGTGTCGTTCGCATTTGTCAGCTACGAGGAAAAGGTTGATGAAGGCGCTGATGGCATCAAGTTGCCAGGCAATGCTGGAAGTCGAAGCAGCGAGTCTGGTTAGAAACCAGGAGCTGGCGATTGCGAGGGCGACGAGGCTGGTAGCGGATGTGGAAGCAGACAGAGCGACGGGCCTTTGCTTGCACATCAGCGCTAGAGGGTCTGGACATAGCAGAGAAGCTAGGTCAAGACGAGGTGCTGGCACCTTTACAGATCGACAGGACGCAGCAATGCGCTTATGATAGACATGTCTTGGGTTATTACTAAAGCGTGGCGTTGGTGGTTGTCTGACATAAAGTTTGTATGATACCAGCAGGTCTTGGAGGCACCCTACAACCTGAAGACAACATATCTGCAAGAAAGCTCAGCCGGATTCAGGGATGAGAGTCAATGTGATTGATTTGCGACGGACATTCAGCATGAATTTTCAACACGTATGCTAGAAGCCTACAAGCATGGATCCCTTTATGTCCGTATCGTCTATGTGACGCAGCCTGCCATGCATCTTTCTTCAAGCAGCGTTTCGAGCGTCTCAACAGTGCTCAGAGCAAAACCCGCTCCAGCTTACCGCCAAGCCATTACGCCCTATACCCGCCCACCGAGCCCAACGCCTAGTAATTCGGACAATTGAAGCCCGTGTACATCAAATCGCCCTCCGGAAATATCCCGTTAAGGAACGTATTGATATAGTCACCGTGCCCAAATCCGCAGTCGAAGCCAAGGGTCGCGTAGCCTTTCCCGGTATTGGGATTGCACCGCCATGTGAATGAGTGGACGAGCTTGCATATGTTTTCCAGGCCATCGTAGAGTTTCGTGCAGGTCTTGGTCGCGGCATCGTCCCAAGTAAAGCCGATGTTGATGGTGTAGTGGCCTTCGTTGATTTCGCGGTCTTCCATCGTGCAGGACTGTTCGTGGGGTTTCGGGACGACGGCGTGGTCGGTTGTGTTGAGGGCGGTGGAGTTTGAGGTGATGTTGAGGGGCGACGGGGTTGAGTCTGGGATAGTGGTCAGTGATCAGATCAGAAGTTTTTCAAAGAAAAATGAATTGGTCGGCTGTGTTGATCGATAGGCTGCCTTTGCTTGGCGCTTCAGGACAGTACTTACAAGATGATAGGCTTGCACTCGAGGCGACGCTGACCAAAGTCGACGGAGCAGCAGATGCATTCGCAGTCTGGGATCCAGTGACTGCGGCGGGGCTCGTCCTCGTAGCTTGACGAACCACCAGAGCTGCAGTCCTTGGAGCGATGCACGTCGATGTCGCTCTATCTCCTGAGCAGGTCGAGGACAGCACCGTGCAGGACCATGCGGCGGTTGGCTCTGGCGTGGCGCAAGGATAGTAGTAACCTTCATCGATGTCTCCACAGCAAGCCGGCATGACTGACGAAGCAGCGGTAGTCGAGGGTGAAGCAATGTGATCGGTCATGGTGGTGGTAGTTGGAGCAAAAGCAGGAGTCGAAGGAGCAGCATCGAAGCAAGTGGAAGTCGCGCTAAGGCCGGAGCAGGTCGAAGTCGAGTCGAGCGTGCAGGACCATGCAGTCGACGGATCCGGTGAGCCGCATGGGTAGTAGTAGCCCTCGTCGACGTCGCCGCAGCAAGCAGATATCTGAGCCGTAGCGCTCGAGGAGGTCGAGGTCAACCGCGTGAGAGGCGGACGCTCCTCGCTTCTCGCGAGGTTGAAAGCCACGACTGACCCAATGGCCAACAGGCCGGTGAAAACCTTGAAGAGCTGCATATCGTACTCCTGCTCCGTATTTGGTGTAGGGGAGATGTCGATGTCACTGTCGAAGTCTTTAGCAAGACTTTGATATCGATGCAAAAATGGCGAAAAAAGCCAACGCTTATGCACGTGCGTCCCAATGACGCGGTCGGCATGTGATTGAGGAAGCAGCGAGTAAGCTTGATATAGGACTGTGCGCAGAACGGTGTGACACTCGACATTTGTTTCTCAGTGGACATGAAAAATGCTTCAATCACCTTCACCAGGTCGAAAAACGACGGAGTCGCAGCTCCTGAAGGTCGTTGCATCCATTCCCTTGCGGCAAGTGTATCTGGGATTGCAGCTTCGATGGCAAGATTTCCAAGTGTGTCATACCCTTCGATTGATTTTCTAACGGACCACGTCATTACCAGAGCTCATGATGGCAAGAGCTGAATTGTGTACAGATGCTCCTGATGGTCGAAGCTGGACAACACGAAAGGTGCTCAACCTGTTCAGGCCGGTCTAGGCCATAGTACCCGAGTTCGTTGCATCCACAGATCCCAGTTCTGGCAGAATTTGCCTGAAGGTCATCAGCGTCGAAGAGGGCCCTCCGTTCCGCACCGCTTAATGGGCAGCGTCCTCAATCTCACCACTGTCATCCAGTGCACGCGTCAAGCTCTGTTTCCTCTTTGCTGCAGCCTCATGCTGCGCTGCGACTCTTCGTTCTGCCCGACGAAGGCAGGAATTTATTCGAGCCCTGTGAGTGTCAGATCTTGCACAAACTTCCAGAGTGAGGTGTCGGAACCTCACGTACCACAATTGATCGATTTTGAGAGCTTTCGGTATCCTCACACCCTGCTGCTCTGGTTCGAGATCGGTGATGATTGTGCGACCGCACTCAGATTTGCCATTGAGAATGTCAGGGGTACAGCCGTGCTCGCCTTCGGTCACGATTCGGACCTCGTAACGATACTGGGGCTGCTCTTCATCGTCATCTAGCTCCGCCTATGGTCAACGGTCAAACGAGCTCTAGAAACGCGGTTCGATGGCAAGGACAAACTGATTGTGCGATGGAATCGACTTACAGAGTCCTCATCATAGAACAGCTCTGGCACGAACGCTATGAACACCGCCAGTGGATCGTGCGTGGGCGGTCCTGCACCTATGCCAAACACGTCGGCATAGGTCTTAGCGAAGTAGCATACAATCTCATAGAACAGTCTTCTGACTTCGGATGTAGATGACACAGACACTTCAAAACGTGGCGAGTCCGTTGCGCCAAACAACAGTCCATTTCGTACCTGGTTCGTGGCGAGGAACTGATGCGTAAGATCGAGCGGAATCAGATTGATCTTTGCTGCCAACGCTTGATTGTTGAATAGCGCTGTTGACATGTCAGTTGTGGACCGTATTGGGAGGTGTAGATGTTCAATCGTACTTGCAGCCGCTTCGGGATCGCAATATATGTTGAATTCCGCAAATGGAGTCCAATTGCCAAACCGTTCTTCGTCGTCAACAGTACCCAGTGGAGCATCAGTGAAACCGCCACCCACAGCACCGCCCATGACTGTGCGACGCGAATCAATGTCAGCTCGAGACTCAGATGTAAGGCTTTCATCACACATCCGACTTACTGCTCAAGCTCCTAATATAATCAACCATTGCCGGATACATATCAAATAACGCAGCAATATTCGTCAGCGCGCCAGTGGCGACCAAACAAACGCTACCTGGTGCTTCTGCCGACAAAGCCGTCCTCATGGCCTCAACAGCACTGATATCACTCCTGGCATCCACAGTCGGTCTCGGCAAACTCGCAGTCCCATCTAGTCCAGAAGCGCCATGAATATCCGGTGCAAAACAAGGTTGTCTGAACGACGGTCTCTCAGCTCCAGGAAAAATTGAGATATCTTCTCGGCCAATAGCTTTCAGGATGGCTCGTGTGTTGTAAGTCGTATGCGGTAACGGTGCGTTGCCATATACTGTGCTGATGCCTAGCAATCTGAGCTCCGGGCTGTGAGCGGCGACCAGAATAGCAAAGGCGTCATCATGACCTGTATCGCAGTCCAACCAGATAGGAACACTGCGCGCTGCGCTTGGAGCGTTGTCTTCAACGTACGATGAAGCCATATAGCAGTAGATTGCTTCTGGTAGTTGCCGCCGCCGGATTATGGTTTTTGATCAGATAATATGATAGTCTACCGATATCGAAAAAGCAAACAGCAAAGTAATGTCGTCGCAAACATAGCACACTCAGTCCGCGTTGGATCTTTGCGCCAGATGACCGCTCCCTTTCGTTCTCTTTGACGACCGCGGACACGGTAGTATGGCCCGGCGCACTGTCTGAGATCGCAGATTGATAGCGAATATGTCTCTGCAAGCTTCCCTAACGACAAGCAACCTATGCTCACACCGCCTTATGGAAGCTTCGGCACCAAGGGTGTGCCTTAGTTCCTTTCAACCTTGAGCTCGCTGCTAGATGCGCTGAAGCTCTCTACTCTCAACCTCAAGATCGTATGTCTCAGCCGCCGATTCAGCCGCCGATGTAGCATCACCTTGGCGACAAGGTACAGCGTGATATCTGACGGGCACAGCTCCGTCACTCGTCACTGGTCAGGGTTGTCAACATGTGTATAGACGAGATGCTGGGTTCTGGCGACAGAGCAATCGGGGAGTCGGGCGGTCTTTGCGAGCACACGGCGAAGAGCCCCACCTGACGTTCATGGACCCAAGGCCGGCCAATGCACCTTCCCTACGGCGAGGGCCGGGCAACAATGCCGCTCGAATGCTCTCCAATGCTGTTGTAATGAGCTCGTCACCGCATGCAGAACAGTGGAATATTGGTGAAACAATCAAGATCTAACAAGGTACAGTAGGCATAATGCGGGAGTGAATTTTGAGTTTCTGGCTCCGAGCGAATGCCGGATTGAAGTCAGATAAGGTAGTCACGCGCGCCAAGCTTGCTCGTGCCAGCGCGACAGCACTGAGCAGGAACGCCAACATCGAACCACACGATGTGGGGCCATAGGGCTAGTGTTGACCATCTGAGCTTTTTATCCAAAGTACCTACAAGTAACGCTATGCTCTTTACCCCGGGGTATCATAAAGACATGTCTATCTTAAAAAATTGCCCGTCCTTCATGATCATAGCTCGTCCACCATCGCTACTCGCTCGCACGGGTCAGCTCCTCGCTCCTGACGTTGCCAAATCTCCGCGACAACATCTCCCGAATCTCCACACTGCCTCTACCATCGTTCACGATCACAGTTTCCACCTCCGTCTCAATCGGCGCCACGTTGCTAGCTCGGCCCTCCTCCATGACTCTCGGTCTGCTCAACAGCTCTTGCACTTCGCTTTCTCGCTTCGCTTGGACTTCGGCTTCCCTTCGCAGCTCTATACTTGTCTTTTTGGAGCCATGTTTCCACCCTTCTTGCAGCCAAGGTGCGCTAGCTTCTTCAAACCGTTTGCGGATCGATAAGTCCTGCTCCAATGTTTGGAAGGTCTCCACGTCTGTGGGGATGATGGCACATTTTAGAGCTCGGACGCCGACTTCAAAAAGCAAACATGCCGCAACTGTGACGATAAGCGTGAACCACCACAAGAAGCTTCGTCCGAACGTGTCGAAAAGGGCGCCCTTGACGAAATAGTACGGCGTAGTCTTGCTGGAGTAGGTACCGGCAAGCACGACGTTCCAGAGCAGCCATCCGCCCACGGCTAGGACCCATCCCAGAGCAGCCATGAAGGTTTTGTTCCGCTGCTCGATGACCTGTAGCTTGGTAGCGATGACAATAACACAAGCAGTGAATGTCATATCGCCGAGCGGATACAGGCTGTCATCTCTACTAAAGGCCGCCTTGCCATATATTCCCCACATGGTGAAGTACACGATCATAGCCTCCGAGGCTGCCATGAACATCCAGCCCAGGTAGACTTTGTAGTTGAACCCGCCGGACCGTTGGCCCTTGGTGTAGAGTTCTGGGACTGCGATCAGAGTCGAGGCGTGGAGATCCTGCTCGAAGATGCCGAGGAATATGACCACAAGGGAGGTGAATAACGTGTTAAACATGGATAGCGACCACGATTCGTACAGGCTGGTCCCAGTGTAGCCTGTACTTCGCTGGTACAATGCCTGGGTGAGGTAGAATAGGGTTTCTTTCCAGAACGTGCCTACGGTGTACTTGCATGTCCTGATGTAGTTCCATCTTCCATGCACTAGCAGAAGCTTAGCCAGGAAGCGGAATTGCGCGATGGAATAGTCGGACGTTCTAGCTGCCTGTAGGCCTTCTTTGCCTGTGATGCCAATACCCACATGCGCTTCTTGGATCATCGCAATATCGTTCGCACCGTCGCCAATCGCAAGCGTGATGCTCTTGTTGACTCGCCTCCTGATGGCATTGACAAGACCTGCTTTCTGGCTCGGCGAAGCGCGACAGCAAATGACGGAGTCTGCCAGTATTGCGAGGTCGAGAAACAAGGTCTGGAGAGCGGCGTCGGCGTCAATGGATGCAAGAGTCTGGCCATCAACCACAACGACAGAGTGCGCGACCCCGCCACGATTGATTTCGACAATCGACGCCGCGATGTTATGCTCCACGTCGCCAGCCTCGTGATCCAGCACGGTGATGGAAGAGTAGTCTTTGATCAGGCGACAAGAGTGTCCGATGTTGATTGCAGTTTCACGCTTGTCACCGGTCAACATCCACATCTTGATATTAGCTCTGCGAAGCCGGTCAATGGTCTCTGGCACCCCCTTCTGCAGCTTGTCTTCGATAGCTGTGGCACCGCCAAGTTCCAATTGCTGTTCGATGCGCTCACCCGCTGCCTCGATGCGCTTCTGCCTATCGACGAGCGATGTGGTCGCATCGGTCCACACCTTCTTCCACTGTCGGTATTCATCTTCGTCCAGGAATCTGTAACCATAAAGCAAGGTGCGCAAGCCCTCGCTTGCAAAATCATTGACATGTTGGAAGCATCTTTCGAAGACCGCTACGTCGTCCATGGCCAGGGCATCCTCCACTAGCTCGTCTTCGTCGTCATCATACATTACGGAGTTCGAGCGTTCTGTCAATGCTACCGAAGGGCGCCCGTAATTTGCAGACGGCCGCGGTGTATAGTGTTTGTCGTCCACCGGGCTTTTCACCACATCGCGCTCGCGATCTTGCAGCCACTGGTCCACCTCGTCTCTGATCGGCTGCAACCTTCCAATACTGGGGCGGGACATCGAGTGCCTGCTGAGTTGGACGCTTGTTTTTGGGAAGCTGGCCACACTGCCCTTGCGCTCGAGCTGACTGCTTCGCCTTCTGAGCGCTTCCTCCGCTTCCATACTTTTACGTGAATTGACACGGGACTCGACCTCTGCGAGCTTTTGCTGAGCCAGACCCGCCAAGCGAAGCCTTTCCATGATGACCGAGTCTGCACCTTTGCACATAAGGCAGATTTTGCCATCTGGGAAACGAATGAGAGCTGACATGCGCTTCCGCTTGCTGGAGAACTCAATGACGTCCAGGACTTCAAAGGTTTCAAACTGCGCACCGGCATTGGCACCTTGAGGGTACGTCTTGAGAGTCAATCTGCTAACGTCGCGATCCCAAGCAACGAAGCCGAGTTCTTTCGCAGCCTGCACGAGCGCCAACTCATCAGGCGAAGAAGCTTGGTACGATACGTTGCTGTCGTCCTCTCCGTTCCGCTCAGGCAAACAGGTATGGCAGAGTGCCATCGAAAGGACCATGAGCTTAGCTTTGCGGGCAAATGCTGTGTTCGGTCGTCTTTGGATATATCTGATCATCTCGGCCGTGGGCAACTCTGGTTGTGGCTTTGCGGGCAGAGCGGACGAAGTCCATTGTGAAGTTGACTTTCGAGGTAGACTCTCGGCATTGACTCCAGTGGTGATAGCATCGACATTGGCGTCCATGTGAGGCGCTGATCGGCCGAGCATATCGTGAGATGACGATTTCCGCGAAAGCCGCCGAAGCGGTCTCTTGCCCTTGCCTTTGGGCTTGCGTTTTTTGTGCATGAGCATGTCCTCTTCGGGCAGATCCTTGAGATCTGCATCGTGAAGCCACGCAGTACCAGCGACGCTGAGCTTACGAAAGCGCATGACGTTTTCAGTCAAAGTGCCAGTCTTGTCAGAAAACACGTAGCTAATTTGCCCGAGCTCTTCGTTGATCGTAGAAGTCCGTGCTTCGAAAGGCGTGTCGCTCTCCGGGTCGTACATGTCAACGTCACTGTTCAGTAGAAGCAGCTGAGCCACCTTAATGATTTCTAGACTCACGTAGAGCGAGAGTGGAATCATTGTGTTGAACATGATAATGAAGGAAACCAAGATATGCCCGAAGGGCACGTGCGCCGCTCGGAGGTACCACGCGTGGTTCTCATAGTCTCCACGCCAAACTTGGTAGGCGACTGTGTTGTACAGAGCCAGGAAGACCACAAAGCAGACCATGCCAACGACGATCTTGTTGACCATGGCTTGCAGCGCTGGCGCTTTGATCCTCGGATTCTTGTTAGAGTTCATCCGGATTTTACACTCTTCGCCGGTGTATACGACCATTCCGACAATGTCAGGCGTGTTACGAAGGATGCTACCTCTATATATAATCTCGTTGTTCGTAATGGGCGAGGTCTCGCCATTGATAGTCAGTCGGCCTTCAAAGTTGTAGAGATCGAGGTTAGGATCTTCGACGACGAAGTGAGCACCGCCAGCGACAATCGAGTCTGTCGTGTTGTACGCCTTGACAAGTGCAGATGAGGGCTGCTTGGGCTTGAGATTGGTCTCTCCGTCAAGCGCCATCGTCTCGACGTAGGCCAAATTGTTGGTTCCGGAGCTCCGTATCAACACTAGATCCGCAGGCGCCGGTTCATCGCGATCCAGCTTGACAACATCGCCGACCTTTAGTGCGTGCCATTTGACTGCATTCCATTGAGATGATGATCTAGTATCTTCACCCTCCTTAGCAATCCTTTCGCCGCTGTGCAAGACCTTCGCCTCTTGGTTGTTGTCGGCCTTATCCAGCCTGTGTCTTCGAAAGTCCTCGTAGCCTTCTTTTGCCATTGACACTGACACAAAGAACAGGAGCGGCACTATGGTTGTATATGTACCGGTGGTTGACAAGCCAGGAATCATTTGCAATGTGGCAACGGTCAAGAAGTAGAAGTTGGCCAATTTCGAGAATTGCGCAAAAAGTTGCCGTGGCAAGAAGTTCCATGCAGTATACTTGGAAGAAACAATGGTGTTGCTGACATGCTGCTTGCTCGTGCGCTCATCGACGAGAGGAGTCTGTCTCCAGGGCTCTAGCGGAATGTGCCTGCCATCTTTTGACGGCGATATATCCTGAATGTGTAAGACATACTTGCGCGCTCTTTCGAATGCAGCCTTGACCTTTTGAATTGGCAGACGTCGCTCGGCCTGTCGCTGAGCCCATTGCTGGTAGTTTGGCAGGGAGTTGATTCCTTTCGTGGCCATACGCGAAGCGGGAACCTCCTGCGGTTCGGGCGCATTCTCCAGAATTGGCGACACCGTGACGGATGGCTGCGAACCCTTTTTGGTGGAGTGATTTGAGGGGTTCCGGCTGTGAGAGGATGAGACTGGACTCATCTCAATGACAGCATGTCCATCTACGGCATTCCTCTCCAGATTCCGTGAGAACAGGGAGCTTCTCAGTGACATTCCTCGGTTCCTGCTACGAGGTGACATTGGAGAAGACGGGCTTCGAACATTCTGGTTCCGCCTTGGAGAGGTGCCTGCCGCAGTCGTGATAGTGGTAGGCGATCCAGTGACGGGTTCTCCAGACACTTTCTCCGCTCCCATGACTTGCGCAGTACGCACATCGACTCTCAGACCTGGAGCTTTCGAGCTTTCGCCCGAATTTGTAGATTCGCGTTGCAACTCATCACTCACTCGTCTCTTGGCTTTCGTTTGCGAAGGTCTCGAGTCACTATCGTCCACCGAGAACCGCACTCGAGGCGCTCGATCGTCACTCGAGCTATTGTCCACTTCTCGAGCGCCAGTCTGCACCCCGTCGTCACCCGCATCTTGTATGCCATCTTGGTCGTACTGTCCAGAACGTCTCCGTCGTACACCTTCATCGCCTCCGTCTCTCGACTCTACGTCGCCCGTCATGATCGCCCGGCGCTATCACGGCATGTGGATAAAGCGTGCCTCTTGTCTCAGTGCTATTGTGGCATCACGATGAGATTGGGAATTGATCGCGGCATGACTCCTGACACTCTACACCCAGTACAGCAAACATGGTGGATGTCAAGATATGTCTCGAAAGAATGCGAGGCTGCCAAACAGCGCGCGATCCAATCGAGATTACGTCAAAAGCAAAATATATGTAGACTTTCCCCACACACCACTTGTTCCTGCAGCCGCATGTGAACTTGGCTTCACGACAACCAGAGATCCTTGACTTGTCGCAGACAAAGGCATTGCTGCAGTAGTCTTACCGAACGCAAGCCTTCTCGGCGCTTCACAACCATGACATGCACACTTACACATGCAGTAACACAGCGCGCTAATCGCCAACGAAGGATCCAGGCGCAGCGAGGCACAGTGCACGTGTACTACACCGAGGAAACTCTAAGTGTGACAGCCGCCCATCGTCTGCGAGGCTGAGCTGAATAGCACCATTGAAGCAGTTGGCTACTGATAGTCATTCGATGTGCTCGAACACTGAGCTTTGCCATCGCATATGCTACATTCATGCGAAGCCAATAGCCGCTTCTTCAATCACAAGTGTTCTTGGTTCGCCGCTGTAGCTTTGGCATGGCCGACGAGCAGTTTATGTCGGTCAAGGACCGCTTAGCAAAACTTCAGTTGAACCAGGTTGGTCGCGTGCCTGAGAAACCGGCGGCAGCATCATATGAGCAGGTAGTAGACGGTACGACGTGGACTCGAACCAAACGTCCTCCGCCTCCACCACCACCTGCACGGCCTAATGCACCACCACGACCAAATTCGGTCAGCGTACCTACTGCTCAGAGCGGGACGATAGGCAATCAGCCCGAAGGCGACCTTACTGCCACAAACGGAGCCGTCAGGCCAGCGCTTCCGTCCAGGACATCAACATCACAATCACTTAGCGCACCCGGCCTGCCGCCAAGGCAAGGTCAAGAGACATCGCCGTCTTTGCCGCCCAGGAGGCCCTCAGAATCCCCATCACAGTCGGATTACAGGCTCAGCAGAAGAGACTCGAGCGAAAGTGTAAGCTCTGTCGCCACTGGCAGATCTTCCCTGTCAGGCGTTTCGACGACTACATCCATCGCTTCAAGTCGTTCAGTCAAGGCGCCGGCGTTTGACCCCAATGCACTACCTGCTCTACCTCCAAAGAGGACCGAAGAGGAGAAACGCTCCTACTACGACAGCGGGTATCAGAAGAACGGTCGACGCCCACTGAAATCTACATATTCCTCACCTAATGTCCTCCCAAAGCAGAATGGCACAACTGCGCCACCCACTCCTAGACGGCCTTCCACCCAGCAGCAGGCCCAGGCATTACCATCTCAAACAGAGTCGGCGCCAGAACCTCCCATGCGTCGAATAGAACCGGCGCCTGCTCCGACTCCTCCAGTCAGGCCAGAACCCCCCATGCGTCAAATAGAACCGGCGCCTGCTCCGACTCCTCCAGTCAGGCCACCACCGCCGCAATTGCCTTCACGAAATGCAGCCACTCCACAACCGGCTGCGAGACAACTGCAGCCACCACCGGCGCCAGCTGAGCGATCAACGCCAGTGCAGCCTCCAAGACCTAAGCAATCAGCGCTGAGCATGGGCTTTGGTGGTGCAGCGCAGAAAGCAACTCCGGCTCTTCCCAGCAGGCCCAATCCACCAGCGGCTACCAACGGCACCACCCCACCTCCTGTGCCGACCTCTTCTCGTCCAGACCTAGCAGCCCTACAGGCATCGAAGCCAAAGATCAACGGCTCAGCGCACCCAGCGCCACCACCAAATCAAGATGTCTGCCTACTCTGCCGCGACTTCTCCGCTCCAGACCAGCACGCCGCGAAATTCCCACGCCAATACAACCAAGACGTCGGCATGTTGGCCCACCAGCTCTGCGACCCTTTCCCCTCCCCCACCGACAAAGCTCGAGCAATCTTCACCTGGCTCCACCACAACATCTTCTGTAAGCCCATCCAACACCCCCACCTCACATCCACTGAACTAACCTCCCCACCCCATCCCTCCAGACAACACCCAAGCCTTCTTCTCCGGCAACCTCCAACCCAGCACGCCCCAATCCACCCTCTCGACCGGCCTCGCCGTCTGCGAAGGCTACGCCAGCCTCTTCGCCGCCCTCGCCATCAAAGCCGGCCTCGAAGCCCTCGTCATCGGCGGCCACGGCAAAGGCTACGGCTCACACCTCCCCTCCGCCCCGGGCGCCCCGATCCCCCCCTGCAACGCCGGCGGCCACGCCTGGAACGCCGTCAAACTCGAGTCCGGCCGCTGGAAACTCCTCGACGCCTGCTGGGGCGCCGGCCACATCTGCGGCTCCAACAACCTCTACAAACAACAATTCTCCCCCGAACGCTTCACGCAATCCAACGACGAATTCGGCCTCGACCACTTCCCCGAAGACCCCTCCAAACAATTCCGCGAAGACGGCCGCACACTGAGTTGGGACCAGTACATCACAACCCCCAAACGCGGCTGCGGCGCCGAGTTCTTCTCGGGCTACACCTCCGCAGAAGGCATCTCGGAACCCTCGTTCCGCCCCTCTGCGAACCCCATCGTGCTCTCCCACCACCAACAGAATCCTAGTGTGCGCTTCTCCTTCCAGAAAATCTGCCCGCATTGGGATCCTGTGAGAAATGGGAAGGGGGCGTATTGTCTGTACACTTTGGCTATTGAGGCGCAAGAGGGAAAGAAAGGGAATCATATCCCGTTTCAGACGAACGGGGAGGTCTGGTGGTGTGATGTTCCGACGAGGGATTTAGGGCGGGCAGGGCAGACGGTCAAGATTCTTGTGGTGACGTGTTTTAGAGGTCAAGATGGGAGGGGGTTGGGGGTAAGGGAGTATGAGGAGTGGAGGGGGAGGTGTGCGATGAGTTGGAGTTTTGTGGCGAAGTGGGAGTTGGCGTGATGCACGGGAGATGATGGAGATGCGGATGAGAAGAGGTGGGGCGTCACAACCTGGGAAAATTTCTAATTTCTGATGTGGTAGACGTGATGATGTGCGTCTGTCTCGCGGTTCATGTCATATCGTGAGGCTCTTTTGCGCCAAAGCTCGCTCTGAAACGGCTCGAAGCTGGGGAATAAATGCTGTCTATACTGTATCATCCTCGCCCTTCACCACCAACGCACCAACGCTCAAACAAACAACACAGAGGGACTGCATAGCCCGTAACCTAACGAATATATATATATCTCTAATGCCATCAGACCTCTGCCGAAGCTCAAACAAAAAAAAATATTCAAAGCATACTCCTCACCCCCTCCAACCTCCACCGCACATCCTTCAACACCTTACTCACGGGCCTCCACTCCTCAAACTCCTTGACCAAAACCTGCACCTCCTCTCCCAATCCCGCATCCCTCTTGACGACCTCCTCCTCCAACATGCCCCTCACGGCCCAGGGCAAGTAAAAAGGATTCGGAGGATTATTCGCCGTTGAGCTCGTGCCTAGCGGTTCGTAGGGCGCGATAATCGGCGCGATTCCAGGCAGCTGCGTCGATGCGGAAATGGAGCCGCGGCGGATGCTATTTGCGGCAGGGAGGGAGGTAGGGTACCCACTTAGGCTGGCGCGACGGGCGTTTGCGGCGGCGAGGGCGCGGGATCTGTCGGTTGCGAGGAGGGAGGAGGCGGCTGTGGGGTTGGAGGTGGTGGGCGGAGTGGTGAGGGGATCCATGTCTGTGCTTGAGAGGGCGTAGTCGATTGCGAGGGCGTAGACGGCTGGGTCGTCGTAGACGCGGCTGTGGCCTTCGCCGCCGACGAGGCTGCCGGCTAGTGGGGCTGAGAGCTCGCGAAGGAGGCCGTGGTCGCTGATGCCGAGGTTGCGAAGTTTGAGTGCGAAGACGACGAGGTGCGTGAGGAAGTTGGGGGCGTGCAGGCGCCGTCGATGAAGACGGCGCGGTTGACGTAGGGGTGGGAGAGGGGGGCGTAGAGGCTGCTTTCGAGGGAGACGAGTTGGTCGTCTAGGCTGCCGACGAAGGTGACGCGGACGCCGTGGCGGAGACAGACGTCGAGGGCTTCGGTGTAGGAGCGGGAGACGCGGGAGCCGGAGTCGCAGAAGTCGAAGAGTTCGAGGGCGCTGCCGCCGAAGAGGCGGGATTTGTATTCGAGGAAGGGGCCGAGGTTGATGCCGGCCATGGCGCAGAGGCCGATGCGGACGTCTTTGCTGAGGGCGCCGAGCTGGATGAGCTTGGCGATGAGCATGAAGGCGACGGGGACGCCTTGGGAGTGGCAGGCGACGAGGATGAAGTCGGCTTGTCTGAGGTGGCTGAGCCAGTTGAGGAGGAGTTTCCATAGAGTTGCTACGCGGTCTCCAATCATGCCTTCACCTTCGAGGGCTACCTTTTCGATCTCGACGTCTTTGACCTCTGGTTGATGTGTTTGGCACCAGTTCTTGATCCCGGCAGCGGCATAGTTTGAGAAGCGAATAGAGGTGCCTGTAGGCTGACCGAGTACTCTCTGAATCAAAGGGGCAGGAAAGAATCCATGAACGCCAATGGCGATCGCCTTCTTGACACGACGTGGTGTTGGACTGATGTAGACATGGTTTGGAGATGCTGTTGGAGCTTGTATTCGTAGCGTCTGCGCCAGATATGAAGTGAGACGCTCGACGTAGCCTGGACTCGGCTCGGTCGGGTACGTGTCACGAAATGAAGGTAATATATGGTTCGGTCGTGTTTGAGGTTGCTTGCCTCGCTGCACTGGTTTTGGTGCATCGGCGTCTGGAGCAGGTGACGGTACACTGGATGCGGCTGGGGTGGGCACTTTGGAATTGGAATCAGTGGGCGTGGGCACGGCTGTGGTTTCACCTGAAGCCGCTGCCTGCTCTGCGTTTGCTTTCTTGCGTCGCAGCAGTGAGCCTGTCCGACTGACCGAAGCATCTTTGGGCGGATCCTTGGCTGACTTCTGCTGCTGATCCCGCTGCTCGTTGAATTGAGCTGCCTCTGGGTGGCTTTGGCTGGGAGTGTCAGCTACGGCAAGTTCGCCAATTTCTTTCTGCGCACCCTCAGCTGGTGCTGCTTGGTCCTTGGGCGTATCTGACGACCAGAATGCCCAGCCTGAGGACTTTGGCCTGTCATCGCTCTGCTTCTTTGCGTGCGGTTTGCTTGGTTGCTGCTGAGGCTGGGCAGCTTCCGCAGCAGCATCTGGCCTGGCTGGAATGTCGACTTCAGGCGGATCAGGAGGATGTTCCTGCTGCTCTGGGCTTTTCTTTGAATGCGCCTCAGCTTGTGCTTGCTGATTCTGCGCTCTGCTCCACAAACCAAACCACGACCTTGAAGCGCTTGCGTTCGGATTGATGCTCATCTCTGGCTGTAGCCCCTCCCACTGACCGGCAGTTGTGGCTTGCGCATCTTTGGTTGTTGCAGTCTCGTTTGCATTGGATTCATTCTGTGTAGGAGTATCTGTCGGTTGTTCATTGGGTGTACCTGGCAATGGCGTATGGCTTGCTTCCTCGGTTTCAATCTTCCTACGCTTGTGACTTTCCGCTTTTCGCTGCTCGCCGTCGCTGCCATAGCCATCGGGCCGCGACCACCACCCAAACCATGCGCCCGTCTGTGGTCTCCCACTCGCTGTATCCGAGCTCTTGGTGCTTTTGGTGTCCTCCTCCCCAGGCTGAGGCGGTAGCGGGGCTGCTTCAGCCACAGACGGCTTCACTTCCTCCTCCTCCTTGGTCTCTGCCGGCCCTTCGATGCCCTTCATCTTCTCCTCCGAGCGAGAAGCGAAGCCGGGCGGCCGGCTCTTGTCGCTCGCATCGCTCGTCGCATGCACCCTCGTCGCCTCAGCCACCAAGGGCACACTCTTGCGACTGCCTCTCACGCTCTTGCTCACCGACTGACTGGGCCGTTTGTGTGACTCCTCTGTTGCCTCCGACGTCGCACCTCGCTCGACGTGAATGTTCTCGTTGGCGATTTGGGTGACGGGCGACGCTTTCGATCTCCATGAGCCGCCATTGTACCACGCTGCAGGCTTCGGCGACGGCTGTGAGCCTGAGGGTCCAACATTCGAAGTGTCGATTAGTGGAGGCTTCTGCGGCGTGTTGGGCTGCGATTCGTTGTTGCCCTGCCGGGGTTCGTCGTCGTTTCTGGGGCTGCTCTTCCTCTTGGACGGGGCCATTCCAGCGAGATGCTCGGAGACAGATGACTAGATCTCGCTGTGGCCGGTGTTATCGTTGTGCTGTCATGGTTTGTTGTACTACTGTTCATCTCATTCCCAGGTCAGCCTTGACTTCACAAGCACGAGCCGACCAACGTCATGTGAATCATTACGCGCCGAACGACGAACCTTAGTCCTATCACGGCTAGATCCGTGTCTGCGGCCGAGCCGAGTCGCCGACGACTTTTTTGATCGCGATGAAACAAACATTGAGCAGCAGAAACAGTGGCACACAAGGCGTCGCAGCATGATGGAGTCGCTGTACTCGATCGCATCGCTGACACGGCCCTTCGATGCCGAGAATGGCAAGACACAAGCAGCACCCGTGCATGGCATCAGGAGCTCGAAGAAGAGGAAGAGGCATGAGATCGCGGTTGGCGTGGATGGAGAAGGCGTAAACATCTACAACGTGCAGAGCCAGAGCCAGGTCACTTCCTACGCAATTCCACCTCAGGCGTATCTGTGCTGTCCGCCGTGCTCTGTGCATATACGACATGCAAAGAATGGATCATCGCATCGACAAACATACCTGGTATTGCGAGATGGACCATCGGACAGCAAGAGGAGGCTTTTGTGCTTGAGGGAGGAGGTGGATGCATCGCAAAGACTGTCAGACAATGTGTCTGGTCTGTCGAAGAAAGAGCGCAAGCTGCCAAGCGGGCATGTGCTCACTGTGGACGTCTTGCCCACCATCGGCTCTCCCCAGGTGCTCGTCTCGTACAGAGATGGTCGGGTAGAGTGTATAGCGGCAGATTTGTCAGGAACAATTTGGGAACACAGCGAGCCGGATCAGGATGTGGAGATCGAGTATGCTGCTCTCACCGACGTCGAAACGGCAAAGAAAGGTCTGCTTGCTGGTCGCGAGGATGTGCAGGCAGTGCTTGAGACTTCGTCGGTCGCGATGGTAGCATCAAACCAGTCATTACTTTGCCAAATCCTGAGGCAAGGCTCGAAAAAGGTCCTCCGACTCTATGCCATCCGTGGATCGAGCGCCGATGTCATCCAAAGCCAGAAGCCCGGTTTGCGATTGGTGATGGCATACGATCTACCACACTCGCGCGAGCACAAGAAGAGGAAGACGGTATCCTACGAGCTACATGCAGCCTCTGGTAAGCTGTATGAGCTTCAAGATGGTCGACTGACCGCCTTCGACCTGAGTGGAGTCCTGCCACGGCCCATGACTAAGCTTGGTGGAAAGGGCGAGTACATTACAAGCTTTGTACGCATCAGCAGCTCATCCGTGCTGGCAATCTCTGCTGGCAAAGCCGTCGTCTACGAAACGAAATATGGCGCTGCTCAAGCGTCGATCAATTTAGAGGACACACCAAGTGCAGCTAGCACAGGACAAAAGCGCAAGCTCAATGCCGATGGTGCTTCGTCGGGCTTGCTGCAAGCAATCTCATTTTACTCGGCCTTGAGTACATTCGTCGGGATTTCTGGCAGCGACTTGAAAGGCGCACAGCTTAGTGACGATCTGGGGAGCGCAAAGCGGAACAAGACCGGTAGTACCCTTCTGGTAGACGTGCTAGGCAAAGGGTCTGCCAGCGAGAAAGTCAAGAACGAGAAGCAGGCTCAACTCATCGCCGAATGGCAATCTGAGGTTGACGCGGCTATAGAAGCGAACGACATCGAGAACCTCGAAGTCCTGTCTGCGAGCGCACTGAGATTACAGACCAGCTCAGATATAGATGAGGAAGAGATCGAGAAGGCCATCACTGCGTCTGCGAATAATGGCACCGAAAGTGAGGTGTCTGCAGAGGATGAGCAAAGCATGATCGCTCGGCAGCTCCAGGACGACAGTATGATGGTCGACGGCGAAGATGACGACTCTGATGGCGAATGGATAGCGACTGCTGAGACCTTCGACACTGTCAACATCGACCGAAAGCGTGTCTACTATCTCCTGAGCAAGCTCTTCCACGTCAATGCAGATTCTGCTGCATCGACACGGCTACGACCGACTATTGAGGCAGACAACATATTCATCTGGCTTGCTCTCACTGGCTTCCTCACGACATCGCACATTCAGCGAGCTCTGACACTGTACGCTGGACAATCACTGGACCTCCAACTCCAGCAAGGCGACGTGATGGCTGCATTCGGAACTATGGACAACAACTTCCAGCTCGTGCACGACCTCCTCGCCCTACCCATTCACTGGCAACTCCCTGATGTCGCTCAAGCTTTGGAGGCGCTCGTACGCTCATTCGACACGCCAGACGAGGCATCAGGATTCAAAAGTCTGCCAGCGCCTCCGACGAATGCCGATGCAGCAGCTCCCGACGGCGCCGAAGAGCAAGACCTCGCCACTGAAGAAGCAGCCGCCGAACGCGAGCTTCAAATCACCATGAATATCCTCTCCCGCGGCCTTGAAATCCGCAGCGCCGCCCTCCGCCTCGTCCTCAACCGCCTCCAGACTTTCCCCCAAAAATCCATCACCAAAGCCCTAAAACAGTACCTCCGACCTGAAGAAATCGTCTTCCTCATGCGCGTCCTCCGCATCGAGCTCATCGACGGTGGCTGGACGAAGCAGTATCTTCAGCAACAACCGCCCCCAGCCACGACGACGCCAACGCCCCCGCCGACACGGCCGTAGCATCTATCGCGCTCCTGCTCAACTGCGCTATCGACGCTATCGGCATGTCCGGGTGGCTCATCGGTCAAGCGTCCGATCGCCTAGGTGCCGTCGACCTCCTCGAAGGCTTGAAAATCGAGGCTTCAGCCGCGCTAGAAGGTTTGTACGGTCTCGACACCTTAGCCAACTACCTCGACGACTTTGCACGCACGGCGTACTCCCTGCAAAAAGCAGAAAATGGTGCAGACGACAGGGTGGAGAAACTGAGGAGTCTTTCACAGAAGGGTGCAGTGGCGGTTGTGGACGGTGGCGAGGAGGTAGAGATTGAAGATGTGCTGACGCCGATGGGTGGAAGGTTCGTGACGAGGAGTGTTGGGATTGCTGGAAAGAAGAAGAGTAGGCATGAGGTACTGGAGGAGCGGAGGCGGAAGGTGGGGAGTTATTCGATTGAGAGGATCAGGGTGTAGAGTATACAAACCGTATAGATCGTCAGAGCTGATTTGCTTTTGTTTGTGTGGCAAATGTGCCCCCCTTTCCACGCATGCAAGCTTGCCACAATCCTATTCACCCCTTCCAACCGCATCCACCCTTACCAACCACCAGCCTCCTCAACATGCAACTGAACCTCCGGCATCCCAGCCCTCATGCACGCTTTCGTCGCGAGTCGCGTATCCGCTACCATCCCACTAGGTCCACATACTACACAAACAAAGATATCTCGTCAGTACTGCCGTTGCCAAAAATGCAAAGAAAGAAAGAAAAAAAAAGCTCACCAGCAACAAGCACCCTCCCCCCTCCTCCCCCAAATTGACCACACTCTCCTCCACAATCTCGTAAATATCCGCGCGTCGTCCGAGATCTTTGCTCAGAACGGCAGAGGACAGCGTGGTGAAGAAGGAGGACTGCGTGGCGGCTGCTGTGCTCCAGAAAGGGAGGCCCGGACGCGGGCGCTTCGGTCGTGGTGCTTGTTTCTCGCTGTTGATGATGACTCGGGAAGGCGGCGGGCGGTGTGATGAGGAGGAGAAGGAGGAGGAGGGGTGGGATGAGGAGAAGGAGGAGGATGTCTCGGTGTCTGCGTGGGGATCGTCGTGGGTGCTGGTGGTGATGTAGACGCAGACGTTGACGGCGGAGGAGGCCTGCAGTTCCGCCAATTCTTCCTCGAACCAGGAGAGCTGGTCTACGGAGATTGTTGTTCGTTAGCCGGCAGCCAAAAAAACAATAAAAAAAAAATATGGGATCAACGCAAACATTCGCAGCTGAATTGGAAAAGAAAAAAAGAACGCACCTCTCCCCTTCACAGCCCACACAAACTCCATCGTACTCCCATGCCTCCGCATACGAACACTCCTCACCCAATCCAGCGCCAGCGCCATCGTAAACGCCGCCCCCCTCCCGCCACCCGCAATCAACACCACCTTGTCAAACGCCTTCGCGTCCGGCACCCGTCCATACGGCCCTTCAATCGCCGCACGCAGCCTCTTCCTCCCCCCACCCTCTCGCGCAAGCCGATGCAAATCCCTGCTGAACGCATCTTTCCCTTCCTCCACGACAAACGTCGCCGGGTACCTCTCAATCAACACGAACGGCCGAGCTGAAATTTTCCGGACTGCGGAGATCCAGAGGTAGACGTGTGAGCCTGGGGCCGCGTAGATGGAGTGGCGGAGGGTGATTCGCGTGCCGCCGGAGGACAGCGGGGTGAGGGTGCAGGTGTTGCCGATGCCGTACCAGAGGTAGCGGGCGAGACGGAGGGAGCGGTCGAGGACCCAGCAGCTGGCGGCGAGGAGGAGGGGGATGAGGGGTTTGAGAGGGGTGGGGGATGGGGGTTGGTAGACGTGGTAGCTGGCTGGATTGGGGGTCAGTAGGGAGGCCATGTTGTTGTTGTTTGTGGGGGGCTGGGGGGGTGTACTTACCTGTTACGAGGATTAGAGCGGTCATGGTGATGTGGACGATGTAAAAGAGTTCGTAGTGTCGTTTGCGGATGGGAGCGATGGCGGTGATGAGGAGTATGAGCATCGCGACACCGGCGACTGCTCCCAGGTATTCGTGAATATCTCTGATCACGAAAAGAGTTCCTGCTTTTGCGAGACCAGTGACATAGATGCTACCCAGGAATCAGAAACCTGAAATCACAAGAACAGTAACTGCAAAACTTACATCGCATGCAACAAAACAAAAACCACAGTCGTATACCCACAACACCTATGCAGAACATTGACACTCTGGTACGAAAACCCCGTAAGCGGCGACAAAGGCGTGTTCTTCAGCCCCAGCAGCACCACGAGGCAGAGATTGAGAAGCGTCATCCTTTGCAGCCAGATCAGCAATCAACAAAACATACCAAACCTCGACGCATACGGGCAATACTCACCACCCCAGCCTCCTCGCCAAAAACGTCTGCGTCGTCCAATCAACATTAGTAAAAGTGAGCACGATATTGATGGCGAGGTACAGGACTGCTACAATGATCGGTCCTGGGATCAGCAGTACAGGCCCGATGAGCACGCCATTGCCTGCTCGTTTGAAGGGACGATAGAGTGTCCTGGTGATGTCTCGCGTTAGACTTCTGTTGCTGGATGCTGGTCGTTGCAAGGCTTTGCGTGTCCAGTGTGCGATGGTGAAAAGACCGAGTAGGCTTCCGAACGCGATGCCGAAGTATGTGGCTGTCCTTTCGTTCCAGATGCGTGCCTGCTGGAGGCAAGATGCTAGGTCTTGTGGGAGGTCGGACATGGACGGTGGCTGTCGTGCGCAGGTGTTGATTGCCAAAATGTCCAGTCGCTTGAAGTATATGTCGAGATGTCCAGTACCTGAACAATTTATTGTGGTCGCTATCCTGGTACTGTCGTCTGTTGCTCCAAAATGCAGCACCTAACGCCTGTCCTTTATGTTCTCCGCGACGACCAAAGAAGTCAAAACCGAGCAGAAAGCAAGAGCGATATATGAGAAAGATTGGTCGATGCCAGGGAAGACATCAATCATGGACCAAAGCGGCTCAATGGCGTACCTATAGGACAGAGCGCGAAGCTCTCGACGTCCATCTGAAGAGCCAGACCGATTCGCTGTCTGACGCCGTTGCATGCATGCGTCGTGGTATAAAGCAGGCAAAGGCATTGCCCGAGACCAGACTGCGATGCTGATTGGCAAGTCTGCAAAATCCACAACCAGGTTGGAAAGTGGTCATGCACGGCTCAGAAGTAGACCCACAAGCAGCCTGAAGCTGTGTCCAGGTCCTCTCGAAATATGTGACAGTCGCGAATAGCGTGCCTATTATTACCCTTCAAGGCCCGCAACGACAAGGCAGTAGATGTGCCGCGCAGCACCCAAGTGTGTAAATGGACAATTTGTGGTAGATTCTTGCGTGAGCATCATCTTGTCCTACCAGCGGTGTAGTAGTAGCGGACAGGGACACATATCAACCGCACCGGCGTCTCAAGGACCGCACCGTCCGTGCAAAGCGCCATCATATGCAGAGGTCAAGGGTCCATCGAATGTGCTGTCCAAAATGCTGACCGCATGAACTACAGCATCGCAGACCCACAGCGGATGTTTGCAAACGAGGCATTGCGTCCTTGAGTCACTGATGCAGACGCCGCCGCCGAAGTCCGGACGTGCTTCTGCGTCAGGCGGTGGCAGGGCCGAGATTTACGGTGCAGGAGTAGTAGGTCGTAATAGTTGCGATCGGCTATCGAGAACATGGTCACTAATGGAAGCCTGAACGCCGTGTCGACGAAGAGACGCTACCACGCGGACAGAGTTGAGGATGGCGGAAGTTTTAGCACCGAGATAGTATGGTGCTGAAAGCTAACGAGAAGATGAAGGCGGCCTTTCGACTCCCATTAGCGCCAGCCTTGCTGCAGCCAATTGTGACGGACCGGCCTCCACAGCACAGGCGAGGCATTAATTTAGAGAGGACGCGGTCTGTGACCACACACCGCCATGACCTTGACACACGAGATATGTACATATCTTTAGGCCACCCGACTCTGCTCTTGCCTGCTCTGCTCAAAGAGCAAGCCTACCGCCCAATGCCCTCTAGCATATACTTTTATCGCCCTAATCCAAACGTACCTCTACGCCTTTCATGATCCGCATGGGTATATCATCAATAATGACGGCTCTTTCCGAAGCCCTGCCCAATCGCAATGCAATGTAATGAATGCAAAAAAGACCGCCATAGCCAAATAAATCCTCGCGGTTTGCCTCAGCAGACCAAACATTCACCTACTCCGCCTGTTTTGCACTCGGCGCCCCCTCATCAGCGTCATCCACGACCAAACACCAAGGATGATTCAGGACATCTTGTATTCCGATCCTGCGCTCCACGTCGCGATCAAGCATCTTCCGGATGAGGTCAATGCATTCCTCGCTCATCACATACGGCACGCGCAAATCGTGATCCATGATTTCATCAATAGAGTAGAACGGATTCTCCTTGTAGACGATCGTGTAGAGCAAGATGCCAAGAGCCCAGACATCTTGCTCTTTGCCTCGGTACTGAAGACCACGGAGGACTTCCGGGGC
Organism: Teratosphaeria zuluensis; assembly: GCA_007113905.1. Classification (NCBI taxonomy): domain Eukaryota; kingdom Fungi; phylum Ascomycota; class Dothideomycetes; order Mycosphaerellales; family Teratosphaeriaceae; genus Teratosphaeria; species Teratosphaeria zuluensis. The sequence goes on from VCMQ01000002.1 coordinate 397,792, forward strand.
GGCGTAATCTATCGATAGTGGTTAGCATGCTGTACGTGGTGATTCTTGAAGTGAAATGACTGACCAATAGTGCCCACAAACACATCAAAAGGCCCACTCTTGATATACGCCGCACTTCCAAAGTCCACCAGCTTCACCCTCCCCTCACCATCAAGAATCACGTTCTCGTCCTTGATATCGCGATGCACCACCTTCGCGTTGACATGCAAATGTCGAATAGCTTCGGCGACCTGCTTGAAGATGCCTCTGCACTCCCGCTCCTCCATCGTGACCCTAAGCTCGATGTAGTCGAATAGATCCATGCCCGGAAGTCCATGCGGAAGCATCTCAATGTAGTAGTTAACGTCGTCCTCAAAGAAATCGGCCATCTCCACAATGTTGGGATGCTGCATGCCTTCGCGACGCAGGTAATCTAAAACGTGGATCTCGAGCGGAACAGTGCCCAGGCGGCGGTCGCGATGCCAGGTATCGACCAGGATTCTGCGCTTGGTGACATACTTGATGACCATCTTCCTTGCGGCAGCTTTCTTGTACCGAGCCAATTTGACCTGGCCATAAGCTCCTTGGCCCATCTCCTCCAGGATAGTGAACTCGTCAATCTTCTTTTTCTTAATGGACTTGACGCCAGCTTCAATCATGTCCGGCGAAGGATGCTCGAAGGGTTCGCTCTCTCCAGGGCTGCTGCCCTGCGCCGCCTGCGCTGCTTTGGCCTCTTCCAGCTGCGCAGTCAGCAAGCTGACCCGCATCTCCTCGTCCCCGTTCTCGTGGATGACCATCGGGCTCGGTATGGCTTCGTTGACATTTGTGCCAGGTCCTGGTTGCCGTGGAGGCGTCCCAGGTCGACTCATGAGCGGAGTAACATATCCAATTCCGTGATTCACGGCGTGGAGCTGCCTGCTGTACGTGATCCAAAGCGCATATACCACCTCACTGCCAAACCTTTCCTCGCCGCCGTCCTCATTTATAACGTGCTCGTTGTAGATGGGATCTCTGTCGGACTTGACTACTCGCATCTGTACGTCGATCATGATTTCTGCACCATCTCTGTGCTTCGCGGGAATTCCACTAGGTCGCAGGAAGATGGCCGCTGCATCTGCGCTGCCTTCGCGCATAGCCAGCAACGATCGTGCTCGCCTGAAAGAATGCTCAGGAATCACGATACCGTCCACCAGTGCTATCTTGTCCTCATCCGTCATGACGTTCAAGATCTTATCAAATTGCGGTATGAGGTCGGTGATCAGCATACCGTCTGGGTCCTGATAGCCAAACAAGGCCGCAGAAAAAACGTTGTTCGAGCTACTGACTTTCATCGTGCTCGGATGCAGAACCATTATTCCTGCAATGTGAGGGAAGCTGCTGACCCTGAACGTGCTCTCGCCGCTCAATTGATCGACAGTGATAGGTATGGAAATACTGTTGCTTGTCCGTGCGGTGAATCTGCGCAGACGCGCGACCGCATCGTGGTCGATCGCTCCGGTGTTCGTGCCTGCCAATTTTGGGAACGCGGGTATGAGTCGTGTTATGTCCATACCATTACGCAGGCGTTCCAGACCCCAGATGGCTTCAATATCGCCAGAGCCCTTAAGTACGGACCCAATCTCGTCCAGGCTGATCAGTGCAACATCTTCCGCGATTTCTTCTAGTACCCAGATGAGGTTGCCGCCTTTCTCTTTCACCCATAGCGACGCACTACCTGTCGAGCCGTTCATCTTCTGGATTGGCACGACATCACCACAAAGTAGTACGCCACGACTCTTGTTATTGTTATGGTTCACCCCTCCCTTGGGCGGAATCATAACTCCGTTCTCCGTCTTGCTACGGCGGCTTTGATAAGTTTGCCTTGCAGGAGGCTTACTTAATAATTTAGCTGTCACCCCGTTACCAACGCCGGCCAAGCCCTTACCGTTGGGACTCCCTGCAGGTTTTGTTCGCGTGGTCGGTCCCACCTCAGGGTTGCGCAGCTTGTCTTCCAGCCACTTTCGTCGCTCAGGCTTAATGACCTCCATGATCCCAAGCTTTCGTACCTCTGCTCTCGTCACTCCAAATACCAGGCAAGCCAGATCGTTGGCCGCAGTGATTGTCCACGGCGACTCAGCTTCTGTGGTGAAGATAGCCTGCGCTTGCTGATGACGGTGTCCATGAGGCGCCCTTTCAACAAATGGGCCACTTCTCTGAGGGGCTGGTTGCGAGATGGTCGGAGCTAGTGTTGGCGTGAGGGCCGATGGCTGCGTATCAGAACGATATGGCTGCGCCAAGGCATCGGTGAGCTTACGCTGCAAAGTGTATCCAGCAACATCAGTATATGTGCGCTTCAGAGATGACCGCTGAGGCTTTTGTGGCGTCACACCAGGCATGTCATCTGTTGTGATCGTACGCTGCAAAGTCAGTGCCTCTGGATCGCTTTGTGTGCTGCCCTCCGGCGACTGCACCCGCTCGATCGGCGATAAGGTACGTTGAACAGGTGGCGGTAGCTGCTCCAGCTTCGGCGGGTCCAGATTGACGGGTGAAATGGATTGCGCACTTGAGCTTAGAATAGCTTCATCCTTCTTAGGTCGTATGGTGTCAGGACTTTCGCTTCTTTCTTTGAACTCTGGCATGAAGCTCTTGTCGAACACATTCTCGTTGGCCAGATGCGCCGGCCCCGTCAAAGGCCCAAGCCCGTGGCCACCGAACGTCCTATCGATGCCCAGACCTGCGCCACCGAAGCTCTCCATGCCACTAATGTTAGCTTTCTGCAGCAGCTCCATCATACTGAGCAGCTCCTCGTCGCCGCTGAGCTTGGCTTGGGCACTTGCAATCCGAGGGGAAGTCGCGGCCCAGCCAAGCCGCTCACGCATGAACTCAATGCTTCGCTTTAGCACATTCTGTCGGTTTTGCAGGTTGTCGCCGCTCTGCTGGGCGAAGGAAAAGGAGTGGAGCGATTCCGTGGGAAATCGAGCGAGGTCCTCACTGAATGGCAGAGTGGGCGAAGAAGGTCCCGAAGGAATGGTCGGCAGAGACGTCTTCCGTGACACCGATCCTAGCTCTGTGGCTGTAAGTAGAGGTGACAATGATGGAGAAGCTGGGATGCGTGGTGTAGGCGGCTGTCGTATCCGTCGTAGACCTGTGTCGTGGTTGGCCGTCAAAATGGGAGATCTACAATAGCAATCAGCTTGGTATTCGTGATTCGTGCAGGCAGCCGAACACAACCACGTGCGCCGTGCATATCCAGCAAACTCATTCAAGGTCATACTGCAGGGTCATGGACAGTCACGCCCGCGTCGTGCCTTCCCAACTCAACTTCGAAGGCACCAGGCCCCACTTTCCACATGCAACACACGACTTTGTCCTACATACGGTATCTCTTTAAGAATGTTGTACGCACCTCGTCAAGCTCTCATACGCCTCCGCACTCGATCCAGCATCCACCGACAGTCTTCCTCCAGACTCCGACCCCGTCCGTAGACTCCCACCTCCCGAGCTCGTGGTCGATAACAAACTGCTCGACGACCTATTCTTCGGGATCTGCAAAGGTTGCGGTCGACCCGAGTTTCGTTCTCGCTGTGCTTGCTGCGACTCGTCGCCAAAGGAAATGTGTTGTTCGTGCTGTGGTCTTGAGTCTGTCGAAGCGAATGACGAGCGCGTGTTAGTTGACATTTATGCAATGGCTAGCACTTTGCGAGAGCAAGAACAATAGCGACCTTGATTTTTGTACATTGTGCAAATAAGGCTGACCCAAAACTCTTGCTGCCCGTATGGACGGGAACGGAGGCAGGATGCCTGTCTTGGAATGTCCCAACAACCAAGCATTGGTACCTGGCAATAAAGTTTCGAGCAGTCGGGACAGCGTACCTCCATCTTGTCTGTGGTCTTCATCCGCAGGCAGCGAAGTCATGCTACCTGCCTGTTATCTTTCCAGCCAAGCCTGCGTCGTCGTAACGATATGTGCCAAGGTCGGCTGCGAGCTATGGTTCAAAGTTCGTGTAATGTGAAGCTGGAGGGCACAAGGTGGGATGTCGGCGTGAGGAAGTGCGGGACGGCCTGGGCGAGTGGTCGTTGCTGGGCTCTGTACCTCATAAGACAAATTCTGCAGAGTAATGATGGGATGAAGTGCTCCGCTATGCAATGTTCCGAGTAGCGTGGCGTGTCATTGTAGGTGAGAATAGTAGGTAGACAGAGGGAAGAATAGCTTGACGTCGTCAGACAGACCGCGATCTGCATGACAAGCGCAGGGAAAGCCCACTGCTGTGCGCGTGGGTTGCGACCAGCCGGCGGCCGCGGTCTGCACCGTTACCCGGTCTTATCCTGATCACATGCCATTGGCTGCATATCAAATCTAGAGATTGTAGCTTGGCATACGAAGGACAAATTGACAGTGGATGCAATCGTGCGAGGTCGGTGATTAGTGTGAGAGCTATGCGGACCAAAGACATTGTTGCTCGATTCGCTCAGACGGACACGGACGGGACGACGCTTGTCATGTCTCATTATGATACATAGCTGCCTGTCCAAATACTGATTCTGACGGGCTCTTACCACTTTTGAGACCTACTCAGCTTTACGCCGAGCTTATAGTGCCCGTCAACGCCAGCCATGCATACGCCCATTCGCCGTTAAAGAGTCCTCAAACTACCGTCTGTATGCTAACCATCTAGTAGTCGGAAGCACCGGTCTGCGGGAACTCGAAATTGACGCCCTTGCCAGTCAGGCGCTTGTAGACCTCGGAGTAGGTGTCGAGCCTGTAGTCGACACCGCCACGCTCCTTCTCGTCGAGCACGATCTTGAGGATCTTGCTGCCGTCCTCACGGGTGCGCACACGCTTGCCAACAATCTCAACCGGGTAGACCAAGTCGGCGAGGATAGCGTCGTGAACAGCGGTGAGTGTGCGGGAGCGAGGGCGCTTCTGGGTCTGGGTGGTGCGGGAGCGGTTGCTACGCTTGGGGCGCGGCAAGATGCGGCGGGAGGCAACGATCAAGACGTGGCGGTCAGAGAACTTCTTCTCCAACTCGCGGGTCAGGCTGTTTATGATCAGTCAAAGCGTAATGAGCAAGTCGAGTAGCGATCAGAACTTACCGCTGCTGAGAGCGGTGCCAGCCGCCGAGCAATGGCACAGGCACGAAGATGACAATAGCCTTCCTGCCGTGTCCGACCTCGATCTGTAAAGAATCCTGGTATCAGCGCATTGAAGCTGCCCAGTGCCCAGCTCCTCTTCGTGATCAAGGTATAGTATGTGTCCGAAAGATCCTCCTCTTTACAAATGCATCGTTCCGCGTATCAGGGCTTATCATTTCATACCTCGCGAGCGCTGACGAACTGCAGAGGGCGCAGAGCAGCCTTCATGTCGGCGATGTTGCTCTCCAACTAAAGAATGGTCAGCCGATGCTTCAGAAGATGTATAGTTAGTTTCGACTTACCTCATAGAGGGCAGTCGCAATGCTGGTCTCGATCTCGCTCGGCTTGGCGCGCGAAGGCGAGTTGGGCGCGATCTTGTTGAGAGCCTGGGTCGACATGTTGGCGGTATGCTGGACTCGCTGTGGTGGTTAGTGAGAGGCAGACGGTCGTCGAGAAGAGCTATTAGAAGATCGGAAGCCCAAATTTCGATAGCGAGGTCTCGGCCTTGGCGAACATTTCAGCCCGACTAGCGCGGTGTAGTCAGCATTACCCGAGTCAGACAAGACAACTCGAGCATTGCGTTCCAACTACCGTTGACGATCAAGATGCTATACTGGAAACTATGTACAGACACAGATCACGAAGTTATTCCCAACACTGCCTCGACAGTCGTTGCATCACTCGTGTCCCTACCCGCGGGCCCCAACAGGACTGGCGATGAGTTAGGTAGAGATGATCCTGACAGTTTTTGTATAACGCGACTCTAAGCGGAGCAAGATGCAATGAATGCAGACGTGGCTGCGACAGCTGTGCACTTCGTCGCGAACGGCCACAAGCAATCATTCATTCTACTTCGTCTCATCACTGCTCTATCGGACATAAGGCGGACCAACGCGGGAAGCTTCCATGAGGCCTCGGCATGACGCGGGTGTACTGGACATTGCTGTCGTTGTTCAATTCTCATGCCACCAACACCAATCATGTAGGAAAATGTCGAAGTCACTACAAGCAGCATATCCATGGATGAGACAGCCCCTCGTCGCCTCGGCGCCTATGCTTGGCGCCGCAACTCCAGCCCTCGCAGCAGCCGTAACACGACAAGGTGGTATCGGCTTCATCGCTGGTGGCGTTAGTGCTGAGAACCTGGACAAGACTTTGACAGAAACAGCCAGGCTCCTCAAGACTGCCTCCATTAGTCGACATGAGGGCATGTTGCCGATTGGCGTCGGCTTCCAAAACTGGAGCTGTACTCTCGAATTTGCTCTGGACGCCGTGATCAAGCACCGGCCAGCTATCGTCTGGATGTATGCGCCGAAGGACGTCGGTGAGTTCAAAATCTGGTCCGAGGAAATCCGGAAGTGGACAGGTGGGCGGACGGAGATATGGATTCAGGTGGGGACGGTCGAGGAAGCTGTGCAGACGATGAAAGTGGCGACTCCGGATGTGCTTGTCATCCAAGGGAACGATGCTGGTGGGCATGGACTCAAGCAGTCTGCCGGTGTCATTTCATTGGTGCCTGAAGTGCATGATGCATTAGAAGCCGCTGGCTTTCGTAATATCCCATTACTGGCTGCAGGCGGTATAGTAGACGGTCGTGGTACAGCGGCGGCCTTGGCTCTGGGCGCTGCAGGCGTAGTCATGGGTACACGGTTCTTGGCGGCTGAGGAAGCAGGCATCGCTCCTGGGTGGCAACGCGAGATCCTTCGAGTCAGCGATGGCGGACAGACGACCGTGAAATCTACACTCTGCGACCGGCTGAAGGAGACTAAAGGTTGGCCACCGCAGTACGACGGGCGTGCGGTGGCGAATCAAGGTCATGCCGATGAGGAGGCTGGGATGGACGAGGCAGAGAATATAAGGCTATACAAGCAGGAGGTGAAAGAGGGTGATGCGGCTTGGGGCTCGCACGGGAGAATGGTGACGTACGCAGGTACTGGCGTTGGGTTGATCGGAGAGGTCAGGCCCGCGGCGGAGATCGTAGAGGAAGTGCGGCAGGATGCCAGGAGGATTGTAGAGCGCTTGGGAGGTGGTACTGCTGCGCCGAAGTTATGATCGTAAATGAGTGATGATCATCGTTGCCTGTGCATGAACCTACCTTGCCAGAGCACTGCTCACCTGCGCAGCTGTTGAATCCATCTGACAGATACACTTATTCCGACCTACACTCTCTCAAATATATCGAACACAACGCTTTAAAAGGTGTACCACTGTCTCTGCCACTGCACCGGCCGGTCAGGCAAATGCACCCACACATTATCCAGCATTTGCTTCCTCCTCTTCGCCTCTCGATCCTCATGCTCGCGTATCCTCGTAGCCTCCTCCTTCAACACGACGGTCAAGCTTGTCCAGGGCGTCTTCATGATGTACGTCCGTCCTCTTGCTCTGAAGTCCGGTAGCTGTCCAAAGGGTCCGCGGCCGACCCAAGCCTGATCTACGTAGATTTGCGAATCATCCGTCACTGTGTGGCGCTTGCCGTCTTTGAGCTTGATCTGGATTGCCGAAGTCACGGGACCAAGAGCCTGCGGGTCGAGAGAAGGCGTGACGGTGCCCGACATGCTTGATGAGCTGTTGTTCAAATTCGGTGCCGCATTTGATGATCCAACAGTTCCAAGCCCCATCCCACGCTTCACGATGGCTTCATCCCTTGCATATTCCAAGTGCTTCAAGACCTCCTGCGCCATCTTCTTCTTGCTGAACCGCATCTGAACAATGGCATCGTCAATTGTCTTGCCTGCAATCTGCCGCGCTAGCATTCCCAGCTTCTTGACCGAGGTCTTTAAGTTGTGAGTCTTGGCCAAATGCTCCCTTTCTGTCCGCTTGATGACCTGCTGCTTGGTCAAGCGGCCTCCCTTGCGTATCATCTGGATCACTTTCTTCCGCTCCCACCGTTCTCGAGCATTTGGGTCGGGGTCCAGTGCTCGCGCCATATTGTTTGGGTCTCTCGCCTGCGCAGCCACCTTCGTCTCGCCGCCGTCTATCACATCAGACTGTGCTTGTTGCTGTTGCTGGACACGGCGCTCATCTTCAAAAATGGATGAAGCCGCCAGATCTCCACCCTTGGGCCGTTCCTGCTGCATCGGATTCGCGTTGGGTTGACCTGCGCCATATCTGCGCTGATACTCCTCCAGGACGGGATTGGAGCCTGCCCCAGTGACGCCCTTGGCGTCGTTGCTTGCGGCGCGCCTTGTCTGAAAGGTAGACCTGGTGCGGATTGGGAGGGTTTGGCAGAAGAGGCCTGCTTCGATCAGTCGCCAACCTTTGCATGTTAGTCCGTCATACTTACATCTGCCTGCTACTCGTCTTGACGGTCCTGCAACACTCATGTCGGCAAGATCAAGCCCTACAAAGATGAGGTAAGGTGAGTCGCGTGGGTGGGCAATGGTTGCGTGCTCCAAGAAGGAAGTCCGCGGGAATGCCTGCTTTAACCCTAACCCTAACGCTAGCTGCACCTCGCAGAATCGAATAATCGCAGCCTCTTCGGTCTCGTCTAGGCCGAGATTTCTCGGCACGGCAAAGGTCAGAACTGGTTTCCAGACCGGGATGCCGACTTGAACATTGCTTGTGTGTTTGAGATCTTTGTGAAAATCGCGTGGAAGACTTTTCACTTGAATACGTAGGGCGTGTCGATGCTCCTGCCCAGCCTGATATTTATCATCTGTGGAAGCTGTCGCCAAAGCCTGTACACAATGTCTCCGTTTCGAATCAGCACAGTACCTATTGAATACGGGCCGTTGGCCGCACGCACGTGACCGATCGACGCAAGTCTGAAGTCATCTCTTCTTGACTAAACCTAGCGCGCCTGTTGCCGTGTCTGCTCGCGCGTCCCTGCGGCCTATCCTGTCTTGTCTGTTGTCCTCTGGCCATCGCTAAAATAGATTGCTGGCTAAGACATAGTTGCACGCCCGCGTCACACACTGGGTCACCAAGACCCTGGGCAGCCAGGACGGAAGAAAGGCAATGCCGCAGAGCCGCACATGCGCCTGGAGCGGTATTGTGCTTCGCTAGTTGTTCATTGAGCAGATATTCGTCTGGATTCTTGCTGGGATTTTCAGGCGTTTCGGTGAGCGGTGCATGGTAGTCTGGAAATGGATATTTAGGGTCGACATGGACATCAATGCTTTGTTATCCCCCGAGAGCTCCGCAGGAAACCTGCAAGAGAGGTCACCCAGTAATTCGCCTAGGAAGACGACAAAGCCCCAAAGACCGAAAGGTGTGCGGCGAACTACTTCAGCAACATCTAGTCTTAGTAGAGAGATCCATCGCTCCCCGGATCGCATACTGCCGCAACATGCGCCACGGCCATCGCCAGGGAATGGCCCTCCTATGCCTACCGACACGCTCCATGCGTACACACCGCAGAGCATAGCACAGGCCGCTCCAGGGTTCCGCCCTCTCCCGACCCCCCATCAGGCTTCGCCAGTGCCACCAACAAGTTACCCATCCCACGCAGCTCAAGTCTCTGGATACCAAAACCTACCGCCGACTTATCAAGCGCCTCAGCGACCTGCAATGGCAGATCGCAGTTCTTCAAGTCACAGCTCAACGACACCTCAGATGGAAGTCTTGGCGGGTAAGCCGTAGTCATTTGCCCCACGCTAAGCGACAAAGCTGACTCAAGCGACCTGCAGATGTTGCAACGAGGCAAGTGCATGTGCGCGCAACAACATCTCGAACCAAATCAGGAAGCAGCATTCGACAGACCGATATCGACGTCCAAAGGTCACCGTCCTTTTCTCATCAGGTGCAGCCGCCTCCGATTTTCCGAAACAAGTCTGGTCAATCACTGGCCGACTTGACCATGGCCGAAGCTCCTTCCCAAACGCCGCCTCCCAGGAGCTTCACCTCGAACTCCCTCAGTGAATCCGAACTTCAAAATGTCACCGAATTGCTCGGATACCTACGAGACAACTCGTATGCTTACGACTCGCATGTGCAGCTCATAAATCTATTGCACAAGGGCTTCCTCGCGCACGTCTATCCGCCTTCAGATGCTGATGAGGTAGCCCCACAAGACCCTCAGAGCTATGGTCTGCTCAACGAGCTGCGGCAGGCCCGCGAAGCCATGGACTCGCGCTTTGCCGTTGGAGAAGACATCTGGGCCGACTGGCTTGCAGACGAAGTGTTGATAGCAAAGTCTGGCGAGGAGCGCGTCAACGTCACTGAACTATATCAGAAGGCTGTCTCAGATGAGCCAGCATCAGTGAAATTGTGGGTTGCATATGCCGAGTTCGTGCAAGTCAACCACGCCGCATGCCATGACCTGGAAGGCTCCGACCAATCTGGCTGGACTGAAGAGGACAAAGAGCTGTGCCAGGAACTCTTCACTAAGGAGATGCTCGCCAACGTTCTGGAGCAGGCAGTTGCTGCAACGCAATGGCGGATCGACGCCAGTCACCTGTTGTGGGACCGCTTCGCGGAATTGGTCCAACAAACATTTCCGAGCACACCAACTTCGGATGACGTGGTCAGACTGCGTGACATGTTTATTCAACGACTCCAAATTCCACATGCAACATCGGCTCAGACAGCACAGCTCTTCTGGCCCATCATCAACAAGTTGGAGCCAAACAATTGGGAGATGATAATGGCGCAAGTCAATGAGATGGCAGAGCCGGCCCGCAGACAGGTCGCCTTGCGCGAGGTGTATGAATTTGCCCTGCAGAGAGCGGAAGAATCCGGAGATAAAATTGCTCTTTTCAATGCATATAATGACTATTTGCAGTGGGAGCGCAAGCACCGCGATCGAGGTGCCTTTGCGTACGAGCTGTGTTGCTCCCTTCACGAACGCGCACTACTGAGGTTCCCAACTTACACGGACTGGTGGATCGACTACATCGACTTGGTAGTAAGCCATAGTCCCGCGGACGCGCCTCTATTGCCACTCATCGAAAGAGCCACGCGCCATTGCCCATGGTCTGGTGACCTCTGGGGAAAGCGCATCCTTCGTTCTGCGGTAGAAAACAAACCGTACTTCGAGGTCGAGCATACCAAGCACAGGGCCACAAACTCCGGACTGCTGGACCTTGGCGGGCTGGAAGAGCTACTCAAGGTGTTGCAGCAGTGGTGCAGCTACCTTCGCCGTCATGCTTTCGCCATTGGGAGCTCCGAGGACAATCAAGACACCGCTGAAGTAGGCATCGTCCAGGCGCTAGAAGACATACATCGTGCCGGCATGACGGTTTACGGCAAGGAGTTCAAAGGCGACCCGCTTTATCGCTTGGAGATCATTCAAATCAAGTTCCTCACGGAAGCTCGGAGGCTCAACGATGCCCGCGAGATTTGGCGTCGCCTTATTCCAACTCAAAGGAATTCCTTCGATTTCTGGCTGAAATACTATCAATGGGAGATCATGCTGTGGTGTTGCGATCGTCTGCAGGACGCTCGCAGGGTGGAGACTAAAGAAAATGGCCCGCATGTGGCAACGGCTGTGGTCCAGGAAGCACTGTCGCAGAAACAGCTTGACCTTCCAGAAAAGGTGTTGGAACTGTACCTAATTCACTTTGAGCAGCACGAGTCAGCTGAGAGATATCAGGCGGCCCTGATCGAGGCCAGGGGTTTTAATAAGAGACTCAGCGTTCGAAGAGCGAAAGAGGCGGAGGCTGCGGCTACAGAAGCAATGCAGCATGTCGCTGTCGTCGGCGAAACGCAGCCCTCCGCTGCTACAGGAAACAAGAGGAAGGCGGAGGATGTCATCACGAACGGCGAGGGCAATAAGAAAGCCAAAAGCGAAGATATTCAAGCTTCAGGCGATGGTGAGGCGTCAGCTTCAGCGTCAGCTCAGATCAAGCGTGATCGTGAACACAACTCTGTCACGGTTCGCAACCTACCAGTCGACGTCACGGAGCTTGATATCAAGAAATTCTTCCGCGATGTCGGTAAGCCTGTTTCTATCAACATTTTAAAGGACAAAGATGGCGAAACTGCGACCGCAACGGTGGAGTTCGAATCGCATGAGGATGTGGCCACAGCAAAGACGCGCAACGGCAAGGAGCTCTCTGGCCACGAAGTCAGAATCCACAGTGGAAGCCAGAACACACTCTACGTCACGAATTACCCGGCCGAATACGACGAAAACGCCATTCGAAAACTATTCGAGGGTTACGGTGAAATCATCAGTGTGCGTCTACCGTCTCTAAAATACAACAATCGCCGCCGCTTTTGTTATGTGCAGTTTCTCAATGAGGAGACTGCACGAGCGGTCGAAGCAGCGATGGATGGTAAGATGATTGATGGGCAGCACAAACTGCTTGCCAAGATCTCTAACCCCGACGCAAAAAAGCAAAGGTCTGGCGCGCAGGCGGAGGGCAGAGAACTTTTTGTCAAGAACATCGATCGCAACGCTTCAGAGGCTGAAGTCACCGAACACTTTGCTCGATACGGCAATGTGGTCAGCATCAATCTCGTGAAGCTAGTCAATGGCAAGCGTACTGGTACAGCATTTATCGTCCTCTCGAGCGCAGACGAGGCAAACGCAGCCTTGGCCGCGAACAACAAGCCCTTCAAGGACCGCATCCTGCATGTTGAGCTATCAACGTCAAAGGCTGAAGGTCGAGCTGCCCCAATGGAGCGGGCGAGGAAGACAGATGTCATCGTCAAGGGCTCCACGCCAGAGCCAGATGGGGCCAGTGAACGACGTGGGTCAGACGTCTCAATGGTATCTGCGCCCCATGGCTATGACGAGAACTTCAAGACTGCCAGAGAGCGTAAGATTGCCGTATTCAACTTGCCAGATACCGTGAATGATGCGCGAATTCGTGCAGTCATGGAGCAATATGGTCGTATCGTCAAGATCCAGCTGCGATATCAGGAGAAAGGGGCCATTGTCGAGTTTGCCAGTATCAAGGATGCTTTCAACGTGCGCTCAGGCGTTGACGTTTCCTCACTTGGACCTGAAGTGAGGACCGGTGACGTCGCGGAACTGCTAGGCAAGAAGAGCAAGGTCCAGGCTCCAAATTCCACGACTGGCGCCAGAAACCTACTGGGAGGACCATCTGGCATCTCGAGGCCATCCCAACGTGGTGGTAGGCGTGGTGGGTTGGGCTTCAAGCGTGGCGGTCTTGGGCCTGCTGCAGGCGCTAAGTCCTCTTCAGCCGATGGTGGCAGTGGCGAGCAGACCTCAGGCGGCAAGAGCAATGCAGACTTCCGCGCTATGGTCCAAGCTGGCAAGCCTGTGCCATCCAAGGCAGAAGCTGCAGACGGCAGTTCGTAGTTTACAAGATGGTCAAGCTACTTCGCCTAAAAGCGAGGCGGGACTTAATGGAAGGTGTGGCCACGATGATAGGATTTGAAAATATGTAATTACTGGATAGACGACTGTGATCTGTACAGATAGACTTCGTCCAACGACTTTCAACTATGACATCCATGCATCTGTACAGCAATAGTGTTCTCCGTCGCACCAAGCGACTCGAAGTGTGGTACATGTGTGATCAAGCGATATGCCATTCGTACTACGAGTCCCATGGCGGGATCTAGGACAGCTTGCTGCCCTCATCGCATGGCTGTATTGATCACGAGTAAGGTAGAGGTGGTGGACCCTGACGTCTGTGAAGCTGAAGCTAACGCACCACCCCTGCTTCATCAACGGCTATCCCGGATCCTTTTCATCTGTCCCAAACGCATCAGAATGCTGCGTGGATCTCGTTGCATCGCATTTCTGGACGGCGCGCGTGCATATCCATTTGGCCGTGGCGACTTTGCATGCGACTGCCGAAAGTCGTGCTAGAGCCTGAAGTGTAGAACAAGCTCTCACGGAATCTGGATCCTCACAGCTCAGGTATGTCCAAAGGTGAGCTAGCTTCAAATGCACCCAAAGTAGACTCGCGTGAAGACGTGGACTCACATTTTCGCTTCGGCCGAAACGTCGCAGCTAAGCACAGTACTTCCCGGATCAATCGCAGCTTGCTCGGAGCTGCACGTGGACTATAACATATCCCCTCAAGCGGCTGGTCATACGCATGCCGCACGCTAGGGCTTCCAATGCTTTCCCCTGTCTTCCCCGCAGGCGCATCGATTTCTCCACCAGGTCCGAGTGTCTGGGCCGCATATCGAGGCTTGACGTTGCTTGAATGACGAGCCAAGCACGAATGCTGCCGGTCCAAGCAGACGACATCGCGCACTGGCGTCTCTTATGGACGCGACGAGATTGCAGGTCGTGATCCTCAGCACATGGTTCTCTGCTGGCTTCTTTCTTGCAGAGGAATGCATGCTCACCAAAACGTCAAGACCCTCAAGCTGCGCAACCCGGCTGGATCGGGACTATCAGAACCCTTCACAGTTGAGCCGGCCGTCGATTTTCAGACTTGCCACAGGCTAGCGCACGCAGCTTCAGGCATTTATCCGCTTGCCTGCGGGGCAGACCATGACTTCCGCAGAAGGAACGGTATGTGTACAAGAGGAGCGCAGGCGCCTGCCAAGTCTTCTTCTTCATCACTACGCCGATCACCTTGTCTGTAGTCAGTGCCCAGCTCTACAATCGCAAGGCAGAGGGCAACGAAATGTATCGTCTTGGGCTGGCGACTTCGATGCTGCTGTTGGGTGCCTCCGCAGCACCAACGCGAGTAGCCATAGGACCGCGACAGGCCACGCTCGAGCCAGATACGTCGGCAACGCCATACGGGCCACCGGAAAGCTCGGGCTCACTGAGAGGCTCACAAGATCTGCTCGGATACAGCCCCTCTAACGACGCGGACCTGCCGGTCGACGAGTCGACTGATATTGCACCAGAAGACTTCCAGCTCGCGCCAGGCCAGGAGGCAGACGAGGATCTTGGCTTGTTCCTTGACTTGTCGACCGTCGAGAACCCTCAGCCCATCCGTGGCGACTATGGCAATGGCAAGGTACCTACTGATCCGGGACCTCGGAACACCCCTCTTGACAGGCAGAACTCCGACCTCTTCATCCCGCCTGGCACAGACTCGGGAGACGTACCAAATGCAAAATGGCCCCTGGGACTCAGTCATAATCGGCATGGCCTCAAGGGCGCCGGTTGGGCCAGGCAGCAGAACGTCGATGAGCTGCCAATCGCTACTGCAATGGCAGGCGTAGACATGAGACTTGAGGCGAACGCGTACAGAGAGTTGCATTGGCATAAGCAGACAGAGTGGTCTTACATTCTGAATGGCACGGTCCGCGTCGCTGCAGTGAACGAGGCGGGCGAAACATTCGTTGACGATCTTGGCCCTGGTGATGTGTAAGCAGTGCAATGAGTATAAGCTCACTGTCAGACACATGCTGATCTCTCCCCTTGTGACCTCCAGATGGTTCTTTCCGGCCGGCATACCTCACTCCATACAGGCCTTCGATTCCGGCTGCGAGTTCCTCCTCATCTTCGACTCAGGCGACTTTAGCGAGGACGATACATCGCTGGTCTCAGAGCTCTTTGAACGCAATCCGAAAGCTGTCCTAGGCAAGGATCTTCGGGTCGATACGTCAGCCTTCAACAATATTCCTGACGGCCAACTTTACATCTTTCCGGGCACACCCGCACCAGCAAACATAAGCGAGCAAAACGTTACGGGACCAGCTGGCTCTATACCAAACAAGGATGCACTCAGCTATCATTGGAGTAAGCAACAGCCGATGGAAGTGCCAGGTGGCTCGGTCAAGATTTTGGATCCGTTGACGTTCCCGGCTGCTAAGGAAGTAGCAGCAGCGCTCTTCACAGTGAAGCCTGGTGGCTTGCGTGAGCTTCACTGGCACACGACGAGTGATGAGTGGAGTTACTTCCTTGCTGGCCAAGGACGCCTCACAGTGTTCTCTGCTCCAGAAAGCTCCCGGACCTTCGACTTCCAGGCTGGAGATGTTGGCTACGTGCCAGTGCCGGATGCGCATTATATCGGTAAGCAGATTGACGAGTGATTCCTTCCCTTCGAGGGGTGACGCGATTGACTGCTTGATGCACGTTTGACAGCTGTCAAAACCTCACAGCAGTCAATTGGTGGCTCACTATTGATCCAAATATACCAAGACCATTCGTGCAATGTGACGTTGACTGACCTGATGTTCATTGCTTTCAGAGAACACAGGAAACACGGACCTTGTCTACCTTGGTAAGTGCCAAGTTCCTGCTCCTCAAAGACGGCGTTTTTTACTGATACATCGTGCGTTCTGGCAGAGGTTCTTCAGGCCAGTGTCTATAACGACATTTCTGTCGCGCAGTGGCTTGGCTTGACGCCCAAGCAAATCGTGAAGGACCATTTGGGCTTCAGTGATGACACTCTGGATCGTCTACCAATGATCAAGCCCTTCATCTTGCCAGGCGACGTCAATCTGACTCAGACCAACTTCACCTCCGAGGCCGAGTAAGAATTATTGAATGACACCACTGGTTTCTGTTAGTCAAGCGCTGTTAGGAAAGGGATGATACAAGCAAATGGAAAGAAATCGTACTCGCCGTCCTGTTGCCATACGCCAGAAGTTTTTATAGTCTTTGTAGTTCGAGGCCAGTCAGTATACCAAGATCTCAGTATTCTCGTCGCTTAGTGAACGCTGTCGAGTCGCTCGGAACCCGCTGCAGCCTTCCTTATACAGCCTTTCGGCCACTCCGACCCGACGACGCTGCGCTTCGCGATGGATTAGCAGCGTCCACCACAATCAATTCCTCCTCCGCGTCGGCAGCGTCCTTGAGCAGCTTTCGCTTCTTGCTCGCGCCACCCACTGCTTGCCTTGCCTCGTTTTCCTCCTCCGCAGCTCTCTCTGCCCACTTCTTCAGCACCGCGTCTTCACTTGGGTTTTCCAAGCTGTGAAAGCTCGCATGATGCCCACAGCCATCACATTCAAAACTGGTAGCAGCCTTCACTGGATGCAGCATGAACCTGAGGCACGGACACGCAGGCGTCATGATGGATGTTTTGTGGTTGCATTTGCCACGCGGCGGCTTGTAGTCCATGGCCATCCATACGCTGTTCGCCGGTGGTCGCATCGCCATGACTTCAATGTGCGCCTTTCCGCAATATCGTTACTCTGACGCCTGTAGATGGCACACCAACGTGAGGCTGCGCCGACACGGCAGTGTGGGTCGCAGTGACGAATAAAGTTTCTCGGCGGCTGTATGTTGCACTGAGATTCAATAGAGAAGGTGCGCGACGTCTTGTGGGTCCTAAATCGCCCTAATCGGAACGTGCCGAGGCGAGTTTCCAAATTCCGGCCTTGTGGACGAAATAGGTACCTGCGCAAATGTGGATACTGATGTGACGCTGGATAGGGCAGAAGAAAGGCAAACGCCAATTTAGTCCAAGTCTCGAAGCTTGTCCGGTACCACCATGTTCAAGCGCAGACCTGACAAAAGCCAGTCCACATACTCTCGCCAGTCGCTGTCAAGCATAGATACCGCGCACAAGACCTAAAGTCTTCTAGCGTGATCGTCGCCGCAGCCTACCAAGCGACGAAATGATACTGCTAGCATGCAGCTTACTAGCAGTCAAATTTTCCATATAATGGATTGACCAGTCAACCCAGTCTCCTAGCCCAAGCGAGGACCAACAGAGCCTCATTAGCAAGCCCAGCTATAGCCACAGCTAGTCATGGTTCCTTTGCTTTGGTAAAGTATGAGATGCGACATTTGATCATTAGTGACATATGCGGCTGCGATGCGAAGATTGAGACGATCAGTATATCAATTGACACATTCCGCCTCTTTTGAACTGTCTCTTCGGCAGCTAACTTCTCCAATGAATACTCTCGTCATGGCGTCAAAGACAGCAGCCATGCTCTCAGCCGTCGTGCTGTTCTTCGCATCTTGCGTTCTGGCACAATGTCCAAACGAAGTTGCGATTTACAACCCAAATCTGCGCACCATGACTACAAATTACACATGGTTCATTGTCCCTGTGCCATCGACCGCAGTGCAAACGGCTCTCAACGAATTCTACGGTATTGGGAATGGTATGACAGACCAACACTCAAGACCTGCTTCATTCGACCACGTTTGCTAATAGTCGGCCAGTAAGTCAACGCTGCGGCTTTAAGTGATCTGATACAGCCGGGATAGCGTCCTTCCAAGCACTCGAAGCTCTATAATCATGATGTTAGCATGTGCTGACACTCTGCCCTTGTGGTCCAGGTCACCTTGGCACCGGTCCCAACGTCAGACATGTCGTACTTTCCAACCGGTTTTCCCAGTGGCGGTCACCCTGTTCTTGTCGCCGCAGGTTACAATGACGACATTCGCATGTCTGTTCTGCAAATTGATGGAGCGTTGCTCACCGCCTCAATTTATGTCCCGTACGTTCAGAGAGCAGGGACAGAGTCCACCACGATCCTGTCGGCGCCTCTGAACCAATACCTGACTGGCCCGAATGGCAATGCTGTAGCAGGCCTCGTGCCAAATACGGTGTCTACCTTGGTCGAAGGAACTCTCGTTCGTCTTGGCCTGATGGAACCAAATGACGCAGCCTACCAACTGAACAGTGCTGGCGTGCTTAGCAACAAAGTCGCCTGGAATGTCGCTCCGAATCCTGTCAGTGGCCCAGGCATTAGCCCCCAGGCTCTGGACTTTCAATTCGTAGCCGCCAACAGTTTCACTGCGGTTACAGCGAAGTTCTTCAAGAAGGTTATAAATCTGCCGGTAATCCTGGAAGGTGTTTTGTTCGCCGCAGGCCAGTGCCAGAGGATGCAGTACTACTTCAACAATGCCACAGGCGTGATGATGCCGAGGAATGGCAATGTTACACTGGGGCCAGCCGCGGATGGACTGGGCGTGCAGACTACAGGCACGCTGCAGCAGGCAAGCCCCGACGGTAGTGGATTCTATGGCGATCTTCAAGGCTTCAGTGCCTGCGGTCAGAATGTGGACTTCAATCCGGAATCGTGTGATGCGGCGGCCATGAACGTGGACCCTACGTCTTTGTAGTGATCCATGGGTGGAGCGATGCAAAAGAGTGTGGAAACCCTCAAGTGATATCTCAAGCTCTCTGTGTTTTTGGCGAGCCTGATGGCAATGAATGTACGGGACTCAGTGTATCCATCATCTTTGTACTAAAGATTGACTTGCCAGGTCAACCTTTTCCCACCCGAATTGAGCTTATCCAAACGCACCTCTTGGCAGCTGTTTCCTGCACATTGAGGTACGATGGCTGCCCTCGAGCCCGAGTAGTACTGATACGCCTCTTCATTTCTGGCGTCTACGTGTGCTTGATTACGGCCTTTACCCACACCACTAACGCCATCAGCTATGCCAAAGCCGGGATGCCCGGACGACATGCTGCCAGTGCCCAGACATGACCGCTTTGCTCGTCCTCTCTTCCTATTGCTGATAGCCAGCCAGTAACGGCATATTACCTTCTGGCGGTACGCCTAGCTCGAACGGCCACGGCCAGCTTGTCTCGCTTATCAACTCTGGAGGAAACTGAAATTCCCGGAGTGAAGCTGGTCCTGTCAACCCATTGATAGCCATCATGTCGGGATTCATCTGTTGCGGGAGCTCATGTTTCGAATACCAACCATTTTGCACACCAATATCAGCACCATTTGTCGACGATGACGATGGCCTGCTTTGTTGCTGACATTGCTGGTGGTAATCTTGTGACTGAGTTGACTGAGTTGACTGAGGTACTGATAGAATGCGTAGTCGTTGTGCGCTCATGTACTGATCTATTTTGTCAATCTGCTTTCGAAGGTCTCCAGAAGCACCTGCAGTTGGTTGCAATCCGGTCTCCAACCCCTCGAGTAGGTCGGCCATGGAGACCAGTAGGCGTCGAACACGGCTGTAGGAATCGTCAGATAATATATCCTCCAGGACAGAGGCCAAGATCTGGCCAATTGAGCCGAGATGGTAGACTAGCGGTGTACTGATTGCCCGCAAGTATTGTGGTGCGATGTTGTGGAAGACACGCAACACCTCCTCGGCAACGTCACATTTGGCATCCACACCATGCGTGTTACCTGTGGAGAAGAGGGTCATGCGCACCAGTTGCATTGTCGCTTGTATCTGAGCCGCTTGAAAACCATTGAGGTCTTTGGACCTGTCGCCAGTAAATGGAACCCCGCCGTCTTTGAAATGATCCGGAAGCTTCCGATACAGCTCGAGGACATTCTGCATGATGTGGTGCTCCGGGACCCCGTCCGCAATGAGTATTCGGGTAATGGAGATGCGGTCATCTCGGATCTGCTGTTGCCGCCGCCTGCACTTGACCGAATGCTCCAAGACACGATACAGATCGGTAGCAAAATTCCATCCTCTAAGCCAGTTGTATTGATTCGAAGGTGAACCAACCCCAGGTGCAATGTCTTCGTCGTTGATCTCACTTGGATATCGTACATTGGAGTGTGTCTCCTGTGATCGCATGAGAGAGTCGAAAACCACGGAAGAGTAGATGTCCAGAGTGTAGGCAGCCCAGAACAAACGTCGACGCTCTTCTTTCTCGACCACGGAAATGCCTGGCGGCCAGTGCGACTCATCGTGAAAGTGTTGCATAGCGGCTAGCGCATGGTAGATGCCCAAGTGATGGTGCATCGATTTGATCTGACCATACTGTATGCACGTAAGACCAAGCAAGATGGTCGCGCGCAAGTAGCCATGTTCTTGCGCAAGACCCAGGTCTTTTGGAATTGCATCCTGAGCAGCAGAGAAGAAGATCTCTGATGATCTTTGCGGACACGTCTGACCCGGACGGTAGCTGTCGCCAATAGCACCATCTCTGGCTCTCGCTGCCGCTATCGAGCATGCAGCCATAATGGAGGCAAAAAACGCACGATCTTGTAGATGATCTTTCTTGTTCAGTCGATCAAGCATTGACGGGCCGTGAAAGAGAGGATACAATGGGTAGACCACGTCCATGTAAATCTGCATATGGTATTCGATGCAGCTCAGACTGGCATACGCAAAGGACCTCCATGCTACCGAAAGTATGTCCTCTTGAGCGCCCTCCCTGATGGAGACGTATGCTCCGGTGAAATCCGGCTGGCCAGTCTGCGTCGTTGAGCCGAAGGAGGCGCTCACGGAGCCTCTGCCAGAGTCGGGGATCTTGCTTCCAGCAGAATGCGTAGAGCCATCACTCACGCTATGTTGAGAATGAGGAACATTTTGTGCCGTCTGTGCAACAGATGGATTCCTATGGCGCCTGCTGGGGCGATTGTACGTGCAATCGACGCCGAAGTCGTAGCAATTCTGGCAATGCGACTGTGCACTCTCGGTGCTAGGTCTGCATCTGATACTGCGCCTGTGGCACAGATCGCACGCCTGGGAGATCCTCTGCTGCTTCTTTGGTCTGTCCGCGGCCATTGGTGCGATGCCGCAACTAAGTTAGATGCAATGCAGTATATGCTGCAGTATATACTGCAATACTAGCGCCTTCGCAAATCGGCTGTTGGCTGATATGTTGTGACAATGAGCGACAGTACGCTTGGTCTGGTCTGGTGGGCTCGGGGAGGCGGGCTGCCTCTGGGGTAGTAGCTCTACAGCGGGTGCACGCGAACGGCATGCGTCTGCCAATCACAGAAATCCTGCTGTGATCAATCGGCAAATGTGACCAGTCGCAAGCGAGATGCCGTCTCGTGACGTCGGGATTCATCTGAAAGTCGCAGTGGATTTCCCAGCCTCGCCTGTACAGTCGTATGGTAGACTCTACGTTGACGAGACGAAATGGAACAACAGGAAGATGTGAGAACGCAATGGAAGTAGTACCGCGATGGGAGTCGTGTCGCTGTCGCTGGCTCCACCAATCTTGCTGTGTGCCCGCTTCCCCCGATTAGCCTGTCATGGCGACATCTGACTGGGATAGGCAGATCTAAGTTCAGGTCCGCTCTGCAACTCGTCCCGCTTCCCATTTCGCGAACCAGTGATATAAGTAGGCCGTGCAAGGTTGCTGTTCTTCCATGAGACACGGTCTTCAACAGGATGATGTACATGCAGTGACTCCTCGCGAGGACGGATTCGCGGAGCGAAGGCAACCGACGGCGCAGTCCTTGTTGCGCGCCATTCAACGACTCCAGCAGTAAGAGATTCAGGGATTGGTACTTCATACATTGGTTATCTCAATCTTACCCCACAGCTCAATAACTCTCTGGATCTGCAAACAAGGCTACCTACCCACAGGCTCAGCACTGGCCCAGGATTACATGTCTTGGATCATCGCACGCAGGCCGCCTGCCTGGTGCATGGGAAACGTTCACCCTCTTCTTTATCCATTCTGTCGGGGAGAACATCGAGCGCGCAGATGTAGCCTGCAAATCATGCGATGGCAATTGGTAAACCACCAGTGGCGATCGAAACATTGCTGGTCTCGTGCCTCCACTTGGCAATACTTGCCAAGCTCGTTCAAAAGTGCTGTGGAATCAATAACGATGCAGGTCCGCTCTCGTCGCTATATGCACTGCTGTCGATCATATGGAGCAACGCCCTTTCTAGGCGCCAGCTCCACTCACACCCTGAAGCCCACTACTTGGACCGCATAGCCTCCAGTAGCGCCGCGCCGCAACGTGAGGTACTGTTGCCGCGTGGGAGGCCTCTTCCACAATCGTCTTGCAGGCTGTGTCCCAGCATATATCTCTACGCCTCAGAACCCAATCTGAACAGCGACGATCTTCGTATGGACCACTCTCGTTATGGCTAGAGGGTCGTCGGCATCCTGCTGATGAGGGAAAAGTCGTCATGGTGCTTGCTGCTGAATCATGAACACATCCTCTGTTTGGACAGCATTCCGCGCAGTCCTCTGAACGCCGTACGGCAGCTTGAGCATTAAACAGTACAAGGGCGGGTGGATCGATCTGGGTTGATGTTTTATAGACACGCTATCAGACCCTTCGGCGACGTGGACAACGTACACGAGAGTGAGGATCAGCCGGGATAGCCCAAGCCGGGAGATGGTTCTGCTGTTCGTTGGGACGAGGCCCACGTGGCCAGCAGCACGATTGGCTCACAGTTCAGCACAATCCGGCCACAGCGGTCTATACCAAGAAATACGTCAAATGAGCATGGTGCTGCCCCCTATCAGCGCCCGATGGATGCGGAGAGCAGCGGGAAGTAGACGAAACGCCAGGCTCGGCGGTACGGCTTGCTATGCCTTTTTGCAATGGGTAGCAGTAATACTGGCGACGGGAGCTTTGCCAATCTGGCGGCCCAGGAGTAGTTGGCACTCGAGACAAGATCCTCAAGCGCACAGACTGCCGTTCTTGTATGCCTCACTTCAGCTCGAAAACTCGAGAACGACCACAAACATGCAGTGAAGACTAGGATTGAGCTATACTGCAAGAAGGTTTTGCCTTCAATATCCATAGGCCAAAGTAGCGCGCTCGATGATGAGTCGACTCATGGCTAGGCAGCTGGCGAATAAATGTAACCTCCTTTAGCGGATCGTAGTTGATCATCATCATCTCAGAATCATGGCTCCGCAGCGCCTGGCCCTGATACTGCGGCTACCTGTCTCTCACCAAAGCCGAGCAATGCTCTTAGCTTGTGCTTGGCGCTTCTCCACTGAGGGTAAAACGAAACGAGCCTCGATGTCGCCGAGGTGTCTGCATCTCGGGAGGTTGTACACATCAAATCGTTCGCTCTCAGTTCTGTTATGGTGACACAAGTGGCCTCGACCTTCATGCTCGAGCGCTGGCACTGATACTTGCACGACATTGGCTCTCGTCGTCGATCTTTCGGCTCTATACGATCGACCACTCTTGGGTAAAAAGTCCGATAGCAGCATCATCACTACCAGGAGTGCGCGAATGCAACAGATAGACTGCGTACATAGTCTTCTCGACGGCTCCCGATATCAGATCCTGGCTGGGATTGCCTTAGATGAAACCGACGACCTGGCTTACGGAATGCCAAGCAGACTGCTGGCTGATCATTGCAACAAATGAGTTGCGTTCCGATGCATAGCAAGCGGCTACAAACTCTCATTGATGGCGCTATCGCATGCGCATTGCCAAGCATCGTGCACATAAGCTCAAGACGATGGTGCGGAAGACAACACGGCCTCAGGAAAGGGGACCAATATCAAAACGTACACACGTCAGCAGTTCTTCTGGAACAGCAGCTTGCTGCAGGGCTTCATTGGAGGAGAAGCAAGCCTCGTCACGTCAATAGTGCCGACACCAGCAGCTTCAGCAGCTATATATACCCTTTGTTTGTCGCAGTCGCCGGTAAATTCGTGCTCAGCGTTCGGATGCTGCGGTAATTCACATGATAGGCAGGCGACGGACCAAGCAGGAGACGACCGCGTATCCGATAAGCTCTATGTACATTGATACACGCCAAGGATCTTTGCAGGCGTCATTTGCGCCTTCATGTAGTCATGGCGAAGACGTGGGATACATGCCAAAGGCTCGAAATGGTTGAGCACACACCACGATCCGCTGCTCGTGACTAAACAGCTCCATCAAAGGATTGGTCTGCAGCAAATTGCGCCATAGCTAATGGAGCGATACCCTAGAGACAGACCCATGTTTACAATTCGTCTCAGCCGAGCATAATTTTCGCATTAAAGTCTCAGATTCATGCAGACTGAGGAACATTACAGACGACGGCAGTGGTTGTGCGTTACCTAACACGAGCATAGGAGATCCGCATCTCTGCTGGTGCTTGCCGACGCCTCCCACGTCAAAGGCTATCAATGATATAGGAATGATACCATCGCAGTGCAAGAAGGCAGACGCCGTAAGTCGCCAGCACGATCGTAGATCATCACTTGTGGATGCGGCCCTTTCTGTTTAGGAGGCTATTCCTTCTTCTTGAACAGATCCAGACTGTGTCTATGCCCGTCAATACCTCGCGACCGAACCCATCACTACTTGATGCAAACCGTCGCAATCGAAAGTGATCCGAGTGAGCTGATGACAAGTACAGTAACGCCATCGCTCCGCGTTGATCTACGTCTCGTCGACTCGTGGCTGCCACTTTTGCATGATCTTCTACGCTCTTCTCAGCAAGCGAAGGCTGTGGGCCACACCGCCCAAACGACTGACATCCAGTCGCTGCCATCAAGGGGGAGTATGGATTGACACTCGATCGAAAAGTCTGTTGATACTGCTGACAAGCAAACGATGACGACAAGTAGCTTCGTTCGCGAAAGTGTCCATATGGCTCAGGCAGTGACGCAGATCAACTACTTATCTCAGATGAGTGATCTTCAATTGTATTGGGTAAGGTATAGTGCTCCAACTGAAGAGACGAGAATCTTCAGATGGAGGCCCCGTGCAGGCAAATACGCATGAGCGAGCTATTGACATGGTCGCAGTGTCCCAATCCGCTATCGTAATGCTGAACAGTCTCTGAGGTTCCGGTGACAGACTGATCATGAAGCTGGCAGAGTGCCGTCGTACACCAAAGCAACACCAATCCCTCGAAACAGCAGTGGCCATGCTGTTGCAGATACACTCATGTTGCCGAAAGACTGCGAAATTTGGAAACACCACCACAAAGCATAAAAAGGTAAGCCTTCCACGTGCCCACGCGCCATCAAAGTTCAAGAGCACCGCTGCGGCCTCTGATTTTGGCTGCCAGCACACTGCCAGTCAACGCCGTGTTGCAACTACCGTATCACCGTTTCTCTCAATATAACGCCGAATAATCGAATCATGCTTCAGAGGAATAGAGGCAGCCTCCAAGCTGCCTCTCAGCATATACCATAATCCTAATAAGAGATAGCAGTCAAGAGATAGCAGGTATCGAGAACACTCCCCAGCCTTGCACATCAAGTCCTGGCTCGGCGCCTACTTGGCGACATTCGCCCAAATAGGCCGGGCTTTGAAGCCTCCTTACACTTTCCCTTGGACCCCGAGCCGCCCTTTCCACCGCCAGAGCCGCCACGATCATCGTCCGGACCACGCGAACGCCCATCATCGGGCGGCTGTCTAGGTTCACCCTTCATGGTCCCATACTCGCAACCCAAACAGCGCTCATGGCCACACTTGCTGCATTTCTTGCCGTGCTCTCGATAATTGACGGTGCCGCATTTCGACCTCGTTGATCTCTTCTTCAGGCCGAACGTGCGTTTTCCTGGAGTCCCTTGACCTCCACAACAGATCCACACCCCGGTTGGCTGCTGCTGCGGCGACTCTTCGATAGACTCCTCCACTTCCTCAGTCCTGGGCTGCGGCGGAGTCACATACCCGGGTGGATGCTCGTATCCTGGAGGAGGCCTCGGCCGCGGAGTGGGTACTATTTGCTCGCCCTGTGCTAACCGGGAACGATAAGTTGGAAGAGAAGTATCAGACTCCAAATCACTGTCTATTGTCGTTTGCCATGCAAGGCCAGGCGGGAGAGGCCGCGCAAAGCTCGTGCTGGAGCCCTGGCGGAAAAATGGATGCTCGAAGCCTTGGTCGGCCGCATCCTGGTCTTCTTGTGGTGTCCAGCTTGGCGGTCTGATACCAGCACTCCAGGCAGAGTTTATCGATGGCGTGGCAGGCATAGGAAAGGAGCGAAATGAAGTGCTAGAAACGTTCTGGCCGCTTGGACCTGCTAGGCTCGGAGCTCGTGAAGACTGCCGAGTTGACTGTCTTGAAGATGTTGCTGGAGCTCGAAGATCTGTACTGCTGTCGCCTGCACCACGTCTTTGCGTAGGAGTCCTCTGGTTTGAAGGACCCATCCCGGTGGCATTCACCTCATCCCGCCGTATCGGCTGGCGCTGCTGTCGGTCTATATACGGGAACTGTCCACGACCCTGATCCGCAGACAGGCCTGGGGGAAGGTCGGTGTTGCCGGTCGTAGTGTAGACGTCAAGGCCCTGAAGCGGTGCTACCGATCCTGGAGGCAATGCATCGCTGATCGAGGAAGGAGTTGAGTTAAATGTGCCTGCCCTAGACGACCGATCCCGTGGCCTTCGTCTGTCGCTGGACATGACTAAGAAGTGGAGTTCAGATTATGCTGGCACGATAGAAGCCAGCCTCGCACGCCAGTGACCTTATATCACCGTACTGCATTATGTTTGCTTGCCTGGGCGTACACGAGCAGAACAATTGTGCTTGTGTACGCTGAGGTGGCTGCATGCTGTTCGCCTTGGCAGTCCGATGATGTGCCCGCAGCATGATCAGGGCTCTATGGCGAATGACAGCATTAATTCACCGCAACCTGATGGCCGGGCGGGCGAGCAAGAATGATGTCCTCGTCATGCCCAGAGATCGTGACGGATGACTCAGACTGTCAGCATAACTGGCTCGCAGCTAACATTCACTCGGTCGTGACCCCTTTTGGTATTCGATAGACAACACAATGTTAAGACTCTGGCCTGCTGGCTGGACAACGTTCACATCAGCTGTCTTCGCGCCTTGGATCAGGGACACAAGGTCCTCAGGCGCCCATTTAAAGGTCAGCAATATCATCGCACGCATGTGGAATGCGCATGTGTCTGTCTAGACACCAAAGCAAGTCACGCGCCACGCGCGCCGTCTTGGGGACTAAATCCCATATTGATCAGCCCTCCACCTGCTTCCGTCCCAGCACATCCCATCCAATCAACCTCCAGACCTCCTCCTTGAACCACTCCTCCGCCTCAGCTTCCTTCACCTTCGGCATCTCTATTTGCTTCGATCCCGTGAGCGATGGAAGCTTCAAGCACTCTGTCAGATTGTCGTCTTCGGCCACGCCTTCGACTCCAAAGACACAGTTGACAAGAGTCCTCTGCAGACGGTCCTTTGCCGTAAGCACCAAAGCACCCTTCGGATCCTTCTTCGACACTTTCTTCGGTTTGTTGAAACGGTCGAGTGCATTCGGATTAAGGTGCGAAGGGGCTGCTGTCATTATGCGAGTCAGGAGGTGGACGAGGTACGGCGACTCTAATCTTGCCTTTCTCGACTCTAGCTCCCGTTTGGCAATATCTGGATCGACTTCTGCAGGATCTTCGATGTCGTCTTCGACACGGGTCGCAGCTATCTCAGCTTCGATCGAGCCGCCGCGTGGGCGGCCGAAGACACTGAAGTAAAGGCGTGCACCTATCCTCTCCAGAGCTTTATAAGCGAAGCCTTCAAAGAGGTCTTTATGAAGTTCAGTTCCTGGGTCCAACTGGTCCAGTATGGAAGTGATGAAGATTGTGATGTTGTTCAAAGTCGGAATGTCCTTCATCTTTCCAGTATTCTTCAGCTGCGATTTGGGCTTTCCTTTAGATGTCTTCAGACGGCCCTCTCCGTCCGTGGGAGGAGGCTTGTTCGCCTCAGCCGCAGAAGCGAGCTCGATGTTGTGGAGGAGATTGCCAAACATTTGCACGTATGCATAGACGACTTGACCTTGCACCTCCGCCCCGCCTGCGACGTTGTTGAGGCGGTTGAGTCCAACCATGAGCGTTGCAATTACCCGGGCGGCGGCCGTGAGGTTTGTCTTCAGCAGGTCAGAGCCTGTGAGGAAGCGCTTTGCTAGCTGCCCAACCGTCGCCTGCACAACCTGTGGCAGGGCTGATGCGGCTCCCACAAGGTGATGCGCCAGACTGGCTGGTTGAGTCCGGTGGTGGCTCTTGAGCACCGAGTGTACCCGGAAAAGGTTACGCATAAGGATGTTGCCTATGTCGTTAGCCCTTGATGCATTTTGAGCGAATGGACCAAGCCTTACCGGCTTCGCCCACATCAGCGAACTCAAAATCTCTATCGGTCTCAACCTCAGCAGGCCGGCGAACAGGAGAAACATCTCTCTTCGTCTTCTTCGAATCGCGGGGTACCGGGATCACATCCTCATCGACCTACATGACTGGTAAGCAGTGAGGTCTCTGCACCTACAGAGGGTGCGGCTGACCTTCTTCCTCTTTTTCGCGCCAGCACTTGTGCCTGGCCTCGTTGCCTCTCCTCCACTCTTCGCCTTTAGCGCCTCTAACTCTCTCTTCAGATCGATGACCTCTGCCTCGCTTGCTTTCATTGCATCAGTCACTCGTTCATACTCGGATCGCCAGTATGAAGATCGATCCAGATGACGATAGACCGAACTGATGGCGTTCTCTCTTCTGCCTTTTGCCACGTGCTGGACAAGCAAACGAATGTACTCCTTGACACTCAAATCCTCAGGCTTAGACCTGACAACGGAAATCGCAAAGGCAATGGTGGCTTGCTCCGGTCTCTTCGGCCCAGTAGCTACCACGGACACGGGTTGCTGGTGAGTAAGCGCCATGGTGCCAGTCGTCAAGTGAATGCTGGACGGTCTGTACAGGGATGTCTGCATTTTGCAACGAGTTGTTCATGTCTTGTTGATGGAGGTGTCGAATCGAAATGCACGTCGGTCGAGTTGCGGCTCGAGTCTCCACTCGAGTTCAGGGAGGCGCGTCGTTCGGGTGGCACCTGCACTTTCCACCAGACCTGGCCACTCCTGCTCTCAAGGCATGAATGCGCCTTCTCTATAGGTCCGATTGCATGCTCCAAACCAATTCTATCCGCAGCTCACCGCCAGCTTCGGGCTGTCAATAGATGCGTGTTGCCAGAGTACGCAATACACATTCAACGAAGACTTATCACAAATATTTTGGTACACATGAATTGTACAGTGCACTCACCAGGTATCATCGCGATGGCAACACCGTTCCATTGCACCTCAACTCGAATAGCTGACCTCCAACCCTACACTCCCCAGCATCCTCTCCCTCTGCTTCAAATCAAAGCCAGCACCAAGACTCACCAACAGCTCCTTGACCCTGCATTCCCACAACAAGCCCGCCTTCCCATTGTTGTCCATCCTCGCCTTCAACACGCCATTCACCTCTTCTCCCTCCCGCTTCCAATCAGGTCTGAGCATCTGATTTGCCCACGCTACCTCTTGCGATACCTTCTTGCGCTGCCACAGCTCCATTCCGACCACCACATCGCTCTCGTAGCTGTACACATTGAAGTCGAAGCGCGAGCAAAGCGCCAGATTCGGCCCAGCCTTAACGGCATATGTAGAGCTCAAGTTGCCCATCAGTGGATTGAGAGTGAGCGTCATGGTGTATGGAAACCCCGAATGTATAGGCAAAGTTGTGAACCTCAGTCCGCAGCTCACACCGCCGCTCTTGTTGACTGGGCTGAAGTACGCTTCGGCGCCGGCGCTCAGTCTACCATTCTGATGGTCCCATGGGTGCGCCGGCTGCCGTGTAGAGGGCTGATGATCGGGATGTCGAGGATCGTAGCCGAAGTTGTACAGTCCCCTCACGCCCAACAGAGAGGAATCGGTCGAATACAGATACTCTGTGCTGTACTTGGCAAAATCATTCTGCAGCACTGCTAGTATTGTACCCCCACTAGGCAGAGCACTGTCCGAGACGCAATTCAGTCTCAGCAATCGCGTAGGTGAGATGCGCCGAAGGTACAAGGCCTCCAACGTGCTGGACGGCAAATACAACCTCCCGTAGAGCAGCGCATCTTTCCTCTCTACCGCCTTGCCGTCCCTCCACAACACCTCCCACCCCTTCACGCCTGGCTGTTGCAGGTCTCGCAGATGTCTGTATCCCCTAACCACATGTCCAAGATCCAATTTACTGCTCTCGCTTCTTATGCTCAATCCCAAGCTCGAGTACAGGAACGACAAGCTCCCATCAACGACACCCTTGGTGCCTAAAGTATATGAGGTCGCAAAGTTTGGACTCGAAAGTGAGGATGCGTGTAATTTGATGCCATGCGGTATATGGAAGTCGAGAAGATTATGAGCCGTGGTGGTCAGGGAGGCATAGCTCTGGTCGATGTTCCAGCGTGTGTGGGCATAGAAGGCAGCCTGGACGTAGTCCATGAACTCGAGCATGGTTGCACGTGCCGTATGGCTGTCATCATGGCGACTGCATGGGCGTGATCATCCTCCAAATGGCCGACTGCATCCTAGAGCGAGTGTACCTGGTGAAAGGCGAAGTATCGAGTTCAAGTGCACAATTCGAGCCAGGCGCTTGTATAAGCTGCATAAAAGCCGTGATGTGCATAGAGTTCTATACTATCTTTCACGCCCTACGGGCCCACTTTTACTGTCATCCTACAATATATCTCTGTGCTGCTGGAAATAAAAGACTGCGACCACATGGGTCAGTGCAGTCGTGCATCTCCATCATGACAGACTCTGGCCTCAGCACCAATGGAACATGCGAACATGAACCCTCCTCTGAAGGCAGTAGCGTTCCGCCGCTTGGTATGACAAGCGAGCAATTCAAAGGCGCTGCTGCCTCGGTTGTCCAGGAAATCGAGCAGTACTACTCTGGTCTGCCCTCACGACCGGTTCTGCCATCTATAGGACCAGGCTACCTGCGAAAGCAACTCCCAATCGAGCCACCAAAGCAAGGTGAGGCATGGCAGGATATCGAGAAAGACATAGAAAGTGTCATCATGCCTGGCATCACGCATTGGCAGCATCCGAAGTTCATGGCTTTCTTCCCGGCCAATTCGACATATCCAGCCATGCTTGGCGAAATGTGGAGTGCTGCTCTGACTGCGCCAGCCTTCAATTGGATATGCTCTCCTGCTGTGACAGAACTTGAGACCGTCGTGCTCGACTGGCTAGCTCAAATATTAGCCCTTCCGCCTGCGTTTAATTCTGGCGGTGAAGGCGGCGGCGTCATACAAGGCTCGGCAAGTGAGGCTATCGTCACAGTCATGATCGCTGCTCGTGAGCGCTACATTCGGAGACAGCTAGAGCGAGAAGGCATCACGGATCCTGATGAAGGAGAAGATCGGTCTTGCGAATTGAGAGGCAGACTGGTTGCTCTAGGATCGGACCAAGCGCACTCGAGTACCAAGAAGGCAGCTATAATTGCAGGTACACGCTTTCGAAGCATCTCGACACACAAGTCAACGGCATATGCCTTGACTGGCAAGGACTTGCGAGCGAGGATCCAGGAGCTTGAAGCAAAGGGTCTGCGTCCATACTACCTGACAGTCAGTATCGGCACGACGAGCACATGTGCGGTGGATGACCTCGCTTCCATCGCTGACGTCGCAAAAGACTACCCAGACATGTGGATTCATTGTGATGCCGCTTACGCGGGCGCCGCACTTGTCTTACCAGAGTACCAGCATCTGTCCAGACATCTGACGATAGTCGATTCATTTGACATGAACATGCATAAGTGGCTCCTCACCAACTTTGATGCGTCTTGCTTGTTTGTGCAGAAGCGGAGGGATCTGACGGATGCACTGAGCATCACGCCGGCATACTTGAGGAACCAATTCACCGACAGTGGTCTCGTCACAGATTACCGTGACTGGCAGATACCACTTGGACGTCGATTCAGAAGCTTGAAGATATGGTTCGTGCTACGGACATGGGGCGTCGAAGGCTTGCAGAAGCATATTCGGCGCCACATCAAGCTAGGTGAAATCTTTGCGGACCTGATCCGATCGAGATCAGACATTTTTATTCTCCTTACTCCACCAGTCTTTGCTCTCACAGTCTTCACTGTCAATCCAAGGAAGAAGCAGCCGGCGCAGTTGGGCTTGGACACAAATGGCACAGATTCACGACCGTATCAAGATCAGCACATCCCCATCGATCAGCCAGCAAATGATGCCGAGCTGCAGCAAGCCAATGAAGTCACGAATGAAGTGTTCGCCATCATTGAGGAAGAAAAGGATTTCTTTCTGACATCGACTGTGGTCGGTGGCACCCATGCAATCAGAGTGGTTTCTGCCAACCCGCTGGCCGAGGAGAAATACCTGCGTGAACTTTTCGGAAAGCTTGTCAAAACAGCAGAGCGGGTGCTTTCGAAGCATGCGTAGCCTCAGACATATCGGATCAATAGTCATGAATGAATGGGCAGTCGAGATACTGAATCCTTATACAGTTTATAGACGTCAAGCGGCATCATTTCTGCCGAGGACGTCAATATTGCAAAGACGTTCCCTTCTGATGATTGCAATTCACCGCCAGCAGGGTGTCATTACTACCGTCAAGAGCAGAGTGAGGGTATCCCACCAACCATCCACATTCCCCGCCCGCGCCAAACGCCCACGGCCGTCACACGCTCGCAACTACGGCCCAAGACATATCGTCCATTGCTCCAGATTTCCCTATCATCTTCCATCGTCATATTTCATCAAACATACATCGTTCTCAGGAATGACAGCGGTTCACACCTTGGACCCTCCTTGCTAGGAAAATATACTTTCCTCACTCTCAAAACATCCCTCAAACCACGGACTCGTCAGCGCCTCCGCAATTGTCAATCGATCGTTGATCTCCTTCTCCAGACACCCCTTTACCAAATCAATCACAACCTCGTCTCCACTCCCCTGGGCAGCCTGCTTCAATGCATTTTCCGGCCAAGGCTCACTCATGATCGCTTGCACAATCTGAGCATCCATGCCGCCTCTGAAGGGCATATCGCCCGTACATAGGGCATACACAATCACTCCAAAGGCCCAGACGTCGCCTGGAGTCTCATACAGCTTTCGATCCACGGAGAGACCTCGTGGGCTGGCGTACTGCAGCGTGCCGATGATAGATGCATGGGTCGGTGCGCTGGATTCTGCAGGCGGTGAGCGACCAGTACGATCGCCATCCATTGTGGCCGTGTCTACATTCGAGGTGTCGCTGTCGAGGAAATCCGCGAGTCCAAAGTCGCAGAGTCTTAGCAGTCCGCCATCTCGAGCCGCATGGGGCACGGTCATGTCGAGCAGACAGTTCTCTAGCTTTACATCTCGGTGGCAAACTCGCACGTCTTGGTGCAGGTACCTCAATGCGCTTGCGAGTTGGAACGCGTACTTCTTCGCCAGTCGGACATCGATGCCTCTACGGCCGCTGTTCTCGGATATACTGCTGCGTTTTGCCTTGCGTACGGCATCAAGCAGCGTCCCACCGACATTCAAATCCATCAAGCAGAATGTCGCAAAGTCGGTCGAGAAGACTGATCGTAGTCGCAGTACATGACGATGGTCGAGGTGCCGCCATACTGAGACCTCGTGCTCAAGCCCTTCTTGAGCTTGCTCGTTCTCAACCGCAGACCGGTCCGGAATGCTCTTGCGCACGATCTTGACCGCCAAGGAGATCCTAGCACCATGCGCGGTGATCGAATGCGCCTCCTTGATCACCCCGAATCCGCCCTGGTTGATCTTCTTCCCGATAACGTAACGCTCCCCATCAATTTCGAATTCCTGACCTTCATCATCCGGCGCAAGTTCCGGCGCAGGCTCCGCATCTCCATTGCGACTGAAGCTATTCAGAAACTGCGCTGCGGGACTAGCAGAAGCATTTGCAGACGTGCTACGCCGAGATGATCGTCTAGAGCCTGCAGGCATTCGCTGACGTCTTGACCGGACACTCGAATCTCTGCTCGGAAAGAACGATGTCGAGTCGTCGATTGCTGATGCTGACATGACACTGTGTTCAGCTATTTGCCCTTCTGGTATCGTTTGTGGCGACACGGTAAGTTTGCTCAGAATGCTCTCATTGCTGTCAACCATGCCACTAATAGCGGTCGGCGACATGGGTGGCGACTGCATACTTTCGTCAAGTGGTGGTGGAGATGTCGTCAATACGGATGATGGGAGGACTTCCGTTTGTAACCGGCTTGGAGTCTGTGTCGCTTGTACTTCGCTTGACGGATGGGTCTGCATCACAAAACACTTTAGCGCACTTACACTTTCACATGCCCACTTATCCCGCACGTGCCAAATCTCTGACCAACGTACCTGTGATGGAGCTTTTGTGGTGCTCCTGTGGCTCGCAGATGCCAGCGAGGGGTGTGAATTGTCTGATAGGCTCTGTCCGATCGTCAAATTCATCTCCGATGGGCTTGACGTCCTCGGCACGTCGCGGAGGACTCTTCCCTCGCCCTCGGCCTCGCGCTTTGGCGGGTCCGCTCTTGCCTGCATAGATATTCGATGTCGCTGGTATAGGGATTCGCTCTCCATCGTCGGTGAGGGCATGGGTGCCAAAGGCAATGCGTTTGCCACGCTGCCTAAGGCTTGCTTGGAGAGCCTCGATCTCGGTGTTCCGCTGCTCGGATCGTGAAGCTGAGAACGCTCGCCAGGAGACTCCAGAGCCGCCGTTCGCAGTCAGCTTCTTGGGTTTGTCTATGCGCTTGACGTCGGGATGTCTGGGCGCGAGGGCACTCTCGTACGGGCTCAGCGGGTCACTCGCGATATCAGACGGCGACGTGTTGCTGTCTTCCGAAGCGGCGCTTCCTTTACGACTCGGCACTGCCTCCTCGTCGCTTTCACTGTCTTGTAGGTATTTGGTGCCAGCAAATGCAGATGCAACGGTATGTTTTGGGGGCTGCGGGCGTGCTTGCGACAGGTCCTGGCTCGACTGTTTTCGCAGACCGGGGCTAGGGCGACGGGTGCGACGCTCAGGCGAAGCGACTGCGCTCTCGCTGTCGCTGCTGTCGTCCAGATGTGCCAATATTCCAGCAGCCTGAGCAACCGCAGTGCGGGGTGCCTTCCTGGTTTGCAACGAGCTGCCGCGCCGTTTAGACGCTCCGTCACTCACACCCTGACTGGCGACGCCCTGCGTGGGCGCGGGACTTGGACGACGGTGTGTCCGCGGCACGACGTCTAGGAAGTCATCGTCGCTGTCCTGCAGCTGGTCGAGAATGCTCGTCTTCACTGGCCCACCCGGCTTCGGTGCGCTAACCGGTTTTTCTGACACTGGGATATTGCCTTGCCGCTTTCTGTTGTTGGCTGATCGCTCGCGTGCTCTGCTGCGTCTTTGTGCCTCTTCATCACTGTCCGATTCGAAGAAGATGTTTCGTTTGGCTGTTTCCACCCTGAGCCCTTTGAAGTGCCTCTGAATTTCGTACGCGGCCATACGATGAGTCGCGTCGTGGTCTTATTGCTTCTTGGTAGCGCGAAAATACTGCTCAGCAGTTTTCCGCGGGTTCATCGAGCGCGAGGTGGAGTTTATGGCGCTGTCTATCGCTCTTGCAAAAGGAAATGGAGGCCGTGAGACTGCTTTTGGCGCACAATGGAAGAGGGGACTAGTTCTACTGCGGACACACAGAGGGCGGCTTTGTGGCTTAGAAGTACAGCAGGACTAGTCATGGATCTGGGCTGGTGAACAGGCTGTCCTTCTTGGCGCATATCACGCGCCATGGAGGGGTTTGCTGATGGGAGATGCTTTGTCTTTACTAGCTCAAGCAGCTGGTCGCCGCTGCTCGAGCGTTCTGACAGTCATGACTACCTATTCCGTAATGAGGCTAATGCTTCCCCACACACGGGCCGTAAGAATTATTATGGGGAACGCTCTCTGCCGAACAGGATCATAGCTGCTGCTCGAATTGAAGCACAAACTCATGCTCGTTCGAGGCTCGCGCAGATCGGCCCTCAGCAAGCCGTGCCAGCTCATGGACGTGTGTCCGGTCTGACGCCAAGGCTCTCACAGCATGGAACTTCCCCGATCAGCAAGCAAGCGAACCTTGCATCTGCGCTGCCAGACGAGTCCAGCCGGCTGGCTGGCCTCACACCGCATTACCTGACATGCACTCGATTTGCGCTCGCCATCGAGGTCCTGCGCACGTGGCTGACGTACGTTGCCTCGGTGGGACCTGCTAGTCAAGGTGTTCGGCGAGATTACGCAGGACAGTAATCTATTATATGCATGTTCTGCGAGATCAGGCAGGAGAGGTCCAGATCTGCTTGAGCATGTGGAGCCTGCAAGGCAGATGGACGTTTTCGTGCCACCATCCCGCCAAGAACAAAAGCTCCACGTCTTGACATGTACTCTGCATTGCGGAAAGTCTACGCTATGTCTAGTGCTCTGGCGTGTAGATCTCGATACTACCAGCGGTCTTGCTTTAGTGCACCTCTGCCAACACGACAAAGGGGCTAACAAGCAAAACAACGTCGAGCATAGCCATCAAAGCTTGACTACCTAGGTAGTGCTTTGCGGCTCCGCCGGAGGGTTGAAACTTGGCATTCAGCTTGCTGCGCTCCGCCAAGAGTCAATAGCCCCATATGTTGTCTATATCTGCTTGGCAAACGTGATCATCGGGCTGCACTGTCGCTGCGAAGGCAAAGGGCATGCGAGTTGAGGCATTTATCATATGCCGGGGCAGGTCCAGTCATGCGAGTTGAGCCATTTTACTATGCTGCAGAGACCAAGGTCAAGACCGTCGACAACGCGCATTGATGCCGCGCTACATACCGATATCAGTAATCGCTGCGACTGACTTGCTGACGCGGTGACTGCTTGTTTGATGCTTCTGATCGCGTGATGGAGTCAGAGTCAATGTCAAGCAATGAGCTTGGCTGGTAAATATGCTCAGGATAACCTGACAGCATGCACATAAGAGCTGAGCGCAGTGCGAACCTATCGCCGAGACGTTCAAAGTCGTGCTCGAGCTCAGGAGGCGGGCAACCGGTTGTGCGGTACATGCTTCCATGAGATGTCAGCGTGCAGATTGGCTTTCAAACCTGGTTGGGCCACGATGGTTGGGCGCGAAGCAAGACTTCTATCAATGACCAGTCCTACACAATGCTCTCATGGAAGTCCTTGTAGTACTTGAAGCCTGACCTCGACGACAAGGCGATTCTCGATCAGCACTGAAGAAGATAAGATGGAACTCGGGTCAATTGCACATGCTTCGGCTGGTGAGCGGTCCGGGCCACAGTGGATACTGGTGTCCCTGCTTCCTCTCTCAACACCTCGAAGGTCATTCGTCGTGCTTGCGCATGATGTAGGCGGGTCCGTGGTAGAAACAATCACTGCCGCCCCTTCACGTGCTTCACTTGAAACACCGTTTTTGGGAATACCGCTACAGCTCCACCGAATCATACACAAACAGTTTTGTTACCAGAACTGATCGCCCCTAGACCCCTGCTAGGGCTCCACTGCAGCAACCAGAGGACATCCCGCCGGACCAGCAGACAGACAGCTCATGCTTTCCTCGACCTGTGCGTCGCGATAGCGTGGGAAGCCTTTCCTCCCGGTGCTGACAGCAGAGATGTTCTGCGTGAGGGCCTTCCAGCGATGCTGTGGTACGTGTGGCTTATCCTCAACTGATTTCCTCGCCGCGACCGCGCGACGAGCAGTCAACCCGCGCCTGATTCGCGCCGCACTTGAGCTGGGCGTGTACGCATGACATATGGGAATCACATGCTGACCTCTTCTCTGCTGTGTAGGAGGCAGATCCAAGGTCAACTACGACAATGCCCTCGCCGACTCGGAGCGCGAAGCTGTAGCCGACCTACTCAACTACCTCGAAAATGTACTTCACCACTGTCTCGACCTCCTCCACACCTTCCGAGCTAAGCTCACTGGTATACACGTGATGCCCTCGCTGACCACAACCGTGATACACAGAGAGCCGAGACCGACTTCTTCTCCGGCGAGCCGCTGGCTGCGTTGAGCACCCTCGTCTACAGCCAGAACATCGACTTGCAGCGGAGCGCGAGCCTTACCTTTGCCGAGATCACAGAGCGAGATGTGCGGCCCGTCGATAGAGCCACGCTGGAGCCCATCCTGTTTCTGCTCGAAAGTCCGGATATAGAGGTCCAGCGCGCTGCCTCGGCCGCGCTGGGCAATTTGGCGGTAGATGGTGCGTGCCTTCCGTCTCTGGAAGATTGGACATCCTACTGACTGTTACGATGTGCAGCCCAGAACAAAGTCCTCATCGTCTCCCTCGGCGGCTTGACACCGCTCATCCGACAGATGAACAGCCCGAATGTCGAAGTGCAGTGCAATGCAGTAGGATGTATTACAAACCTGGCGACGCATGAGGATAATAAGGCGCGCATTGCGCGGTCTGGAGCATTGGCGCCGCTGACTCGGCTGGCGAAGAGCAAGGATATGAGAGTGCAGCGGAATGCAACAGGTGCGTTACTGAACATGACACACAGCGACGACAACAGACAACAGCTGGTCTCGGCCGGCGCTATACCAGTGCTGGTCTCGCTGCTCGGCAGTCAGGACACCGATGTCCAATACTACTGCACCACAGCATTGTCAAACATCGCCGTGGATTCGGCAAACAGAAAGAGATTGGCGCAGTCAGAGTCGAAGTTGGTGCAATCATTGGTACACCTCATGAAAGGTCAGGCACCAAAGGTGCAATGCCAGGCAGCTCTCGCCCTCCGAAATCTGGCCAGCGACGAGAAATACCAATTGGAGATTGTACGAGCAGGCGGGCTGCCGCCATTACTGCAATTACTCCAGAGCAGCTACCTGCCACTGATATTATCCGCGGTAGCATGCATACGCAACATCTCAATCCATCCCATGAACGAGAGCCCGATTATTGACGCTGGTTTCCTGAAACCGCTCGTCGACCTTCTAGGTTCCACAGACAACGAGGAGATCCAATGCCACGCGATCTCAACCCTGCGAAACTTGGCGGCGTCCAGCGATAGGAACAAGCAGCTGGTTTTGGAAGCTGGAGCCGTGCAGAAGTGCAAGGAGCTGGTGCTGAGCGTGCCTTTGAGCGTGCAGAGCGAGATGACGGCCGCAATTGCAGTATTGGCGCTTAGTGATGACTTGAAAGAGCGGCTGTTGGGTCTGGGCGTTTTTGACGTGCTGATTCCGTTGACGGAGAGTGAGAGCATTGAAGTTCAGGGCAACAGTGCTGCGGCGCTCGGAAATCTCAGCAGTAAGGGTAAGTTCTGGCATCGTTGGAGAAACATCTAATTATGTGCTGACAATATGCAGTGGGCGATTATTCCCTCTTCCTGACCTCCTGGTCCCAACCCAGCGGCGGCATCCACGGCTACCTCGCACGATTCCTCCAATCCGGTGACCCAACGTTCCAACACATCGCAATCTGGACCCTCCTCCAACTCCTCGAATCCAACGACGCAAAGCTCGTTCAAGCTATCAACAACTCAAAGGACGTAATGGACGTGGTAAAACAGATCAGTGAGAAGAACGTCGAGAGCGAGGGGGAAACCGATGGTGCCGAAAGCGAAGACGGCGAGGCGGAGGTCGTGCAGCTGGCGAGAAGATGCTTGGAGCTTAGTAGCGGTGAGAAAGTGGGCAGTCTCTCGGCGGTCAGCGATAAGACATAGGAGGCTTATTACCGGGAAGCTGAAACTCCTTACCAGATGGAGGCGGTGGAGATGGCGGGGCTGGATTGGCCGCGCAGTGATGGTGGACTCGATGATACTGCCAGGCGAGTCGCCGTCTAGGCGCCGCCGCGACCGGGAAGTACTGGCGAGTGCTGCTATACGTGTCTTTTGCAGCGGACTAGAGAGCTGCAGGGACGATGATGACGAGGACTATCAAGCTCCGGATTTGCGGTCGGGGACGCATTGCTTACGACGCGATGCAAAATCATTCTAAGAAGCACCCACAATGCCTTCAAAATACACACACAGCAGGCGATGGCGTTTATGACCAGGGTTTTCAGGCGGTTAACACAAATCTGTGTTCGAGCGCAAGCAAGCATACTATGGACGGCCGCCCACTCCTTTTGTTCCGAGATGTTGATATTGTTGCCGAGTTGTTGCATTAATGTGGCGTAGTAGCGACGATACCTTTTGTAGTTTTCTTTCTGCATGCTTTCTTGCGACGCGATGAGATGAGGATAAAAGGGTATAGGGTAGGGTAGGGTAGGATGTGAGAAATGGTGCCTCGGGCGCTTGTATGAGCTTCATGTCGTGTGGAAGGTGCTGTTCATTTCGTGGACTCGATTGAGAGGGCGAAGTGTGAGCAATCCCTTAATTCATACCACCTGATGCTCCGACCACGGAATGACCCGGCGTCTTTGACGACCTGTATGGACCTCGAACGACGATCTACAAGCTTCCTCCACCCTGATGTGCAGAATTATAGTGGTGCGCAATAGCAATCGCAATCCCCAATAGCACCCCTGTACGAGCACCACCAAACGTCAGCCCATTGCTACTGCATTACCGGCGGCCCACGACGTTCACTACTTACAGCTTCGCACCCCGCATCACGGCACCGGCGCCCTAGCAAGAACCAGGTCGTTAGTCGGGCGATCTGATCATGGGCTATCAACAAGCAGTTGAGCGACATACGCAGTGTTGAGTAAAATTCGGACATTGTTCCAAGCACACCTCAGCTTCCTTCAAGTAGCAATTCGCGCCCTGAACAGTGTTGTTTCTTTGTTAGCTGGATGTGTTTGTTGAAGGTCAAGAGGGTTTGGTGAGGACGTACGCCCTCAGGAGGGAGTGCGCAATGCATGTTGATTCCTGGAAACTCTCCTCCGGCGGTGACTACTGCTGCAATCGTGGCTAGCAAGGCTAGAAAAGAGGTCTTGGAATTCATGGTATCTGATGGAGTGAGTTTGTCAAAATATGGCGGTACTGGAGGGAGCTTGAGAAGCAAGGAAAGTTTCGGGTGGTCTTATATGTTTCGCCAAGCTGGTAGGGTCTCGTATCTTGTGTTCTAAGACACCCGGTGTAGTCGCGATGGATTGTGGCGCTAATTCTGGGACGAGACCGGTACGTTGCTGTTGATGCCAGACGGGACCTGAATGCCAACTTGGAGTCATCGATACGAAGCTTGTGTGCTTGGTGTAGTCAGTCCCTTGATGTTGTCTTTCGCCTTCAAGGCATTGTTTTCAGTGATCCAACAGTTGAGGCATCAAATTTTCATAGAGTCTTTCGACGTCTTGATCGTTCGTCATCGTACTGCAACTGCACGAATGACCGCCAGATGCCACCTCAGAAGACGTACACTACAGTCACAACTACTCTTGTCATCCTCACTCTTGTAGGCTGCAGCTAAATTAGACTCCGCCCATCGAATTTCGACC
Source organism: Teratosphaeria zuluensis (assembly GCA_007113905.1). NCBI lineage: Eukaryota > Fungi > Ascomycota > Dothideomycetes > Mycosphaerellales > Teratosphaeriaceae > Teratosphaeria > Teratosphaeria zuluensis. Next base: position 439,392 of record VCMQ01000002.1, read on the forward strand.
AGTATAGGCGCATCGTGTGAATTTTACTCTTTCACCCTTCTCTGCCTCGCATACTCAAACAACACAATCCCCGCCGCCGTCTGCACATTCAAGCTCCTCGTGACACCCACCTGCGGGATCTCAACCAACAAATCGCACTCTCCCAGCACCAATGCCGGAATTCCTTCCTTCTCACTCCCGATGACTAACACCACTCTCTCCGGCAACACACATTCTTTGCCTCCCAACAGCACGCTCCGATCCGTCTGCTCGATACCCACAACGCTCCATCCTTCGCTCCGCTTCTCGGAGAGATAAGTAGGCACGTTGGAAGCTGAGAGTTGGAGGATAGGGAAGTGCAGGTGTGAGGAAACGGAGACGGCGCTGAAGTCTTTGTTGCTGGTGACGTTTTGATTTTGGAGGTGCACCTCCGAGGCGCCAAAGATCTCGGAGACGCGAGAAAGGCCACCGAGGTTGTAGGGATTATCGACTAGGCTTGCGATGACGATGATGTTGTTTCGGTGGCGGCGCTGAGCTTGATCGACGTCTTGGGAGAGGTATGCTGTGCCTTTGGTTTGCAATGCTCGCGACTCGCCGGCTTTTGATGGGACTAGAGCTTCAGCGGGGTGCACGGGCAAAGCGGCAGCTGCATCGCCGTCAGTCGTAGGGGCTGCAGAGCGGACTACAGGCACCGGTCCGCCAAGCACAATGCATGAAGCAGGTAAAGACAGTGCCGTCTTCGCATCTCGTGCGAGCAAAACCTCAAAATCTGTCCTCGAACAAGTCGATCTTTCAATAGTGTCAAGACCGAACCATTTACCTTCCACAAGATTGGTCATGTTGTGATCACTAACCGGATCGAAGCGATCCAGCTGACGCTCTAGTGGTGGATCATCAAAGCGTTCCAGGCTCCTGATGTACTCATCTAAAGCCATGTATGCCGAGCTTCGAGTCACACCCGACCAAATTTTTGCCCTAGCATGATCTGTGAGGCGCGGTATTTGCCATTGTGCTTCATGACGAATGATGACCTTGCTCGACGCAGCTAGGGGCACCAGCGTCGATATCAGCTTTGAAGCGAAGTGTTCTTGTGAACCTTCGGCCGTCGCCAGCATGACACCTATCTTCATCAGCGAAGCAAGGTACTTCGGGTTCGAATGATGATCTTTGCTTGCAAGCTCCGTGAGGATTTGCTCCTGCAGCTCAGGTGTACGTAGATATAGTCTCGCAAGAACCCAGCTGAGCAGATATCGATATCGGGGCAGCGGTTCGATAGCCAACATGTAGTGCAAATCCTTGAGGTATTTTTCGGTCTGATGCGCCGTCCAGCTTGGTGACAGCTGCTCGAATGCCAGAATCATTGTCTGCAGCTGCATCGTCGACTTCCAGGAACCTACTGTGGGGGGTGGATTGCGCTGCTTGGCCCATCGTTGTATTATATGATCCAGAACGTCTTGGAGAATGGTTGCATGATTGTAGCCAAGCCTAGAGGTGAAATCCAGAAATGTAGCTATGCCAACAGAGCGGCGGTCTCCGAAGTAGTGCTCGTACGTAAATGTCGGTTCAGTATCTAGTTCTGAGCTCTGGAGCAGAGCAATAGTTGATTCCTCGAGTTTCATATCGATTGTGGGCTCCGGAAGACTCTCTGTGTAGTTTATGATGACGTCTGCCAACAATACCAGCTCAGCCGCTGCCGGCAAGGAGAATACCGCGGTCCGGAGGGCTTGAACCAAGGGCGGCATGAGATATACTCGAGTCTCGGACAGCTTCTGCAATTTCTGAACATAGGATCTTATATCTTCGGCCAGCGCAAGTGAGTTGAGTGCCACATGGACGACGCCAGGACTGACTATGATGTCGGGCATCATCTAAACATTGGATCACATCAGCACACGAAAGTATCATTGTTGTTCAAACACTGACCATGAGCAGCGTCTTGGGGTATTCCAAGTATTCCAGATCGCTGAAAATATCCTGCAGACAGTCCTGGACATGTGTGGCATCTCGAGTATCTTGAAGAGTCTTGCGCAGCTTGTGGCACTTGTTGATGGCTTCTCTCTCGAGCAAATCTCGTCTCGAAGGTGGCTCAATTCTTTCCTTTGACTCTCGCTGCTGACCTAGCATGCGGATGCAGCGGACGCGAAGGTATTCGCGAGCAACCTCTGGCAATGCCGGCGATGATGACAGATCGGCAATAGTCTTGGATTGCACTTCTGTAAGTCCAAAAACGGTATCGTCGACAGCTCGCCCGAGACCTTCTAGGACATATACAGCTGCATATGCGAAATTGCCACTGCCTTTGCCTATGATGGATGCTAGGAGCGTATCTATTACCGAACTCCGGAACAAGTCGTCAGAGCCAGGACCAGTCAGGAGTTCTTGCAAGTATGCCGCCAGTCTGATGCCATGGTCACAGTGCAGACTGTCATTGTGGTACTTGAGAGTTGAGACGAAGAGCGAGCCTTGTTGTGCCCAAGGCAGAAATGCTTCGCGGAAGAAGCACAGGAAGTCTTGGGAGGTATCTGGTCGGAAGGCTGCTCGCATTATCCAGTTGCCAATGAATTTTCGATTGGACTCTTGGATCTTTGGATTTAGAGCCGACGCCAGCAGTGTGTAAAGCCATTCCCTCTTGACCAAGGAAGTCGAGGACGAAAGCAAGTCTAAGTCATCTTCACATGCCAGCACTTGATTGAGATAGCGGCCAAGCAAAATGGTTTCGAAGACTGTGCAGTATCTCTCGTAGTTATCCAGGACGCTCTCGTTAGCTGCACAGCGGTCAGTCATGTGAGCCATATTGGAGTATGGTGGGAATGACAACCGTCACTACTGCTGCCTGCATCGCCGTTCCGCGTGTCGAGACGCTGTTAGAACATATCATTGCCGCTCACGTTGTTGTTGCCTCGTCTGGTATCTCGCTGCCAATGCGGGTAAGAAGTGCATGCAAGTGCATTTAGAGCACGATGAGAGGTTTTGAGAAATTTGAAACACCTACATCATGCTGAAATGAGATGCAGGCAGCAGTGTGAAATATGTTCCGAGTGGTGAATTGCAGCCCTGAGGGAAGACGATGGGGCCAAGCACTTACAGGTTCTCAAGGCATGCTCTGGACACACCATGAGGCGCAATCGCAAGTCCTTGTCGTTCGTGGCCGCATATACGGATCGTCTGAGGATTGCAAGACACTGTTTTCGGCGTTCGCCGTCCCCTCGTTGCAGGCCTTCGCGCAAGAGATGCCAGTACGTCTCGCCCAGCCAATTCGAAGGAGAATTGTTGCCAGACAATGCGAAACGCAGCCAGATGGAGTAGCCTAGGCTGACATAGAACGGATTTGGACCATGCGTAATCAGCTCCTGAATGCACTTCCACACGAAGGCAAGACGAACATCCGGATTGGCACCAGAAAAGGAGGCTGCAGCGAGGAGTGTATCCCGAGCGACCATGGACACATCCTGATCTGAGGCGCCCAAGAATGTAATGGCTGCCTTGATGAGCATATCAGAAGGGCTGGGATCACTAGAGCTCGTCTCTCGAGCGAATCTCAGGAGCGACTTGACCTCCTCGAACGGCATTTCGAGACCGCCTGCGACATCCTGCACGAGCTCATCGTTGCTCATGAGAGGCAGAACTCCTGCCATGGACAGTGCGACGTGTTCTCTTGGTCCACCTTGAAGCCGAGCAGCCAGCGCGTGAAGTCTCTCGACAATTCGTCTTGAAAGGGCATTTTGTAGACCGCTGTCCTGTCCAACTACCGAGAGCACAGCATCTACTTGGCCGGGCGCTACCATGCCCTGAAGTCGCCGCAGGAAGTCATCGCGGCCCTCCTCGTCCGGAGAATGGGCCAGAAGGTCCAGCGCAAGAGCCGCTCCAGAGGCATCTTGAATGCTAATAGAAGTGATGGCTTGTCTCACAGCTTCTGTGCGTTGGTCCTGTGGGACCTTCGCGAGAAGGGCCTGCAGCATGTGAGTCCGGGCTTGATTCATATTGCTTGAAAGTCCTGATCTCCAACTCCAAGCGCTGCGAAAGTGCGATCTGTGCAAGACCAGCCTGCGCATATGTCAGACGGTCATATTGTGTTCAAGGTGCACGAGTCTTCGTGCTGGCAGCGAAGGAGCGATGTTTGGTTGGTGAAATTTGCGGCCACGACTTCTGGCCAAGTCACAATCGTACAGGCACTTCCAATGCAGTAGACTGGTACTATGCCCAATGCTTGGAGGTAGGAGAAGTACCCAAGGCATACGAGAGGACGGCACATAAGGGAGACAATGCATTGCCATCATGCAGGAATTCTGGGGTTTAACTACAAGTACAAATGAACAGGGTATCGAGACGAAGAAACCACCGCCCCCCTCTCGGACTCAAACATTATTTGTCCGTTATCCCAAAATTAGCAGTATGAGATGGTGTCGGCGGCTGCACAGCAACGGCCTCTGGCAACTGCAGCTTACTCGCCTCCTTCTCCTTCTGTTCCGCTCGTCTTCTGCTTAGCAAACTTTTGAACGCGCCCAACCATCTAGCCAGGCTCTCCTCATCCAAAGCGCAGAAGCGGTAGTTGCGCTCCTCGCCAATGACTTGCAAGCAAGTGGTCTTGCTTCTGCTGATGGGATCAATCTCAACCACATTGTGAATTAGGTTAAATGGTATGATGAGTAATGGCGTGTACTCCTCCTCTGTCTTGTAGAGCGCCAGGGCTTTAGGTCGTAGGACCATCCAGACGCGCTTCCAGGATCGCACTCCGCGGGTCGACTTGAGGAGATATATGTAGCCATGGAAGACGACACGCTCATCGTCATGATGGTTCTGCGCTGTAGGACCGCGCGGTGAGTCTTGCAATATGCCAAGTCCGGAGATCTGACTTGAACTGCGGACGCCCATTGACGGTCTTACTGGGTGCTGTCCATAAATGCTATGCAGTGGAGGCCGGTAATTCGAGCTTGTCGATGGCCGACCTTCGGTGTATGCCAGAGACAATGCCGACATACGTGCCGCTGGCCCTACAGCGCTGTCTGAGAAGTCCGAGTACGAGCCTTGGTCAGCACCAGAGTACTCAGCCTGCGATGTCCGTCGTGCTCCAAATGTGCAGACCTTTCTGGCTTTCGGCAGCGGGTACGACATATTATGCACCGCCTCTACATCTGAGGAGCTATAGCCTCGATCATCGTGTATGGGACTAATTTGTGCGTCAATGCTCCTGCCAAATCCGCGGAACGTGCTCTCAGCGCCTCCTGGGCTTGCCAAGGACATTTCCTCTTCGTCGCGATCTATGCGCGCCTCTCGCCGTATCATCTCAACCCACTCTGACGCCTCCTCTTCACTGCGTGCTTCCATGTGGAAGTTACGCGACGGCGAGAACAGGCCGAACACATACTTGTCCTTCCGTTTCGGGTCCTTTTGTCGCGCGACAGCCGTAAGGTCTGAGAGGTTGATCTGGTGTCGCAGCTTCGACTCGTGCTTGTCGCGGTATATTGATAGCAGATTTGGTCGCAAGACCAGGAAGACTGGCTTCCATGACTATGCAATGTCTCAGCCACGATCCCACATGCTCGTGTGCTCATGTTATACCCACCTTTGTCCTGCGTTTCCGCTTTAAGACCTCTCCCGATTTGATAATTCTATCAAACTCGAAACTGCCATTCTGCGTGACTGGCGACAGCGCTGTATCCAAGAACAGCCTGCTGCTTCGCTCGGTGTGAGAAGTCGAGGGTGGTGGAGGGAGCTCAATTCGGTCGGGCTTGAGATAGAGGCCGGCTTTGCCGCCGTTGAGCTGGGTCTGGCTTGGGGTTGCAAGAGCTGTCATCGTTGTTGCTCGTTGCTGTCAAATGCGCGTGTGGTGAGGGAATGGAGCCATCGGGGCCGGCGTGGTTTCATATGGACCGGCACCTACGTTGGATGGGATGATCAGCAAAGATTGAGTTTCGGCAACTGCACAGTCGGTCAGGCCAAGACAACCTGAAGCAATGCTGCGAATTCAATCCAAGGCAATGAATGCAGGTGTTGCATGTATGCGCAAAAAGGGACAAGGAATGCGCAAGACGCTCTTGCAGGTTGACGCATCTGGAGTCTCGTGGTCGCATTGCGAGTGACGTGAAGCGAGCGGGGATCAAAGCAGATTGGTCAAAGTCCAGAACGAGGACAAAGATATTCTTGGACTGACATTCCCTGTCGCTCCACACAACAGCGGTATTGCTGCCCATCAAGCAGACTGTACGCCTGATCTCAGAACGACTCTGGATTCTGGGCCCTTCAGTGAAACCAGGCTCATCCATTGTGCAGCTTGAGTCATTCTCAGTCATCCATGTGCGATGACCCTATCAAATTCTGCATAAACCTCGATATTTTCAGGGCATCTCGTAAGAAGTCAAGATGCCCGTTGTAGCACCAGAGAAGTTGGTCAAGCTGCAGCACCATGGAGGTAACATAAGAAACATATGCATTCTAGCCCACGTCGACCACGGCAAGACTTCTCTTACCGACGCATTAATCGCCACCAATGGAATTATCTCACCCAAGTTGGCGGGCAAGATCCGCTATCTGGACTCAAGACCCGATGAGCAGCTACGAGGCATCACCATGGAGGCATCCGCCATCTCCTTATACTTCTCTCTGCTACGGCGAAGCGCACCAGAGGCCCAACCGGAACAGAAAGAGTACCTCATCAACCTGATCGACTCTCCGGGCCACATCGACTTCAGCTCAGAAGTGTCAACGGCATCCCGTTTGTGTGATGGAGCTGTCGTGCTTGTCGATGCCGTGGAAGGCGTATGCTCCCAGACAGTGACTGTGCTACGACAGACATGGGTGGAGAAGCTGAAGCCCTTACTGGTTATCAACAAAATGGATCGTCTCATCACAGAGCTCAAACTCAGTCCTGGCGAGGCATATACGCATCTGAGCAAGCTTCTCGAGCAAGTCAACGCTGTGATGGGTAGCTTCGCTCTCGGTGAGCGTATGGAGGACGATCTACGGTGGCGAGAGCGTATAGACGAGAAGGTGAACGCGGCTGCTGCCGAGAAGGAGAAGGAGGACGGTAGCGAAGGCGCGAAAGGCCGAAAAGGTGGCGTTACTGAGGATGCTGAGGGCATCGTCACGAGCACGCCAGCTGAGTACGAGGAGAAAGACGATGAGGACATCTACTTCGAGCCGGAGAGGAATAACGTCATCTTTGCTTCCGCTATCGACGGCTGGGCGTTCACACCGAGGCAATTCGCAGTGCTGTACGAGAAAAAGCTTGGCATCAAGCGTAATGTATTAGAGAAGGTGCTATGGGGTGACTTCTACCTGGATCCGAAGACTAAACGTGTGCTGGGCCCTAAGCATCTGAAAGGCCGTCATCTCAAGCCCATGTTCGTACAATTGGTGCTAGAACAGATCTGGGCCGCATACGAGGCCACTACAGGAGGCCCTAACAATAAAGGCGACCAGCAGCTGCTGGAAAAGATTACCAAGGGCCTTAGTATCACCATTCCTGCCCACATTTTGCGGTCAAGAGATCCAAAGGCACTGCTCAGCGCGGTCTTCTCGGCTTGGCTGCCACTCTCGACGGCATTACTGGTCTCTGTGATCGAAGGCTTGCCGAGTCCACAGACAGCTCAAGAAGCGAGGATGCCTGGTCTTCTGGAGTCATCGCCCGGCGCAGATCATATCAAAACGGAAGTCAAAGACGCCATGACGCATTCCAGACAGACGATTGGCGAGCCTGTGGTGGCGTATGTGAGCAAGATGGTCTCAATACCAGAGAGCGAGCTGCCAGCGAACAAGCGACGGGGCGGCATGCTAAGTGCAGAAGAGGCTCGCGAGCTTGGCCGCAGGAAGCGTGCGGAGATCGCAAGAGCCCAGGCGCAAGCCAATGGCGAGGCTGACGTCGCATCCGTCACAGATGCACTAAGTAGCGCTGCCATTGGCGAGGAGGACGAGATTGATGGCGGGGACGCTGAAGCGGAGCAGCAGGAAGACCCAGAGCATCTGATAGGGTTTGCACGTGTCTTCTCCGGCACGTTGACTGTAGGTGACGAGGTCTATGTTCTGCCGCCAAAATTCACGCCAGCAAGGCCGCATGCTCAGCCACCACCTAAGAAAGTCACTATCAAGGCACTATACTTGTTGATGGGTCGAAGTCTCGAGTCTCTGAACTCAGTGCCAGCAGGCAATATTGTCGGTATCGCTGGGCTGGGAGACGCCATCTTGAAATCAGGCACTATCTGCTCGCAGCTGGAAGGTGCACCCAATCTCTCATCCACTACTGTCATCTCGACCAACGCGCCCATTGTTCGCGTGGCCTTGGAGCCAGCATATCCAGGCGATCTGGACAAGATGATTCGTGGTCTGCAGCTACTGGTGCAGGCTGACCCAGCTGCAGTGTACGAGCAGTTGGAGAGCGGAGAACATGTCATTCTTACTGCTGGAGAGTTGCACCTGGAGCGTTGCCTCAAGGACCTGCGAGAACGATTTGCCAAATGCGATATACAAGCTGGTGAGGCCATCGTGCCATATCGTGAAGGTATCGTCAAGGCCGAGGAGATGAACGCGCCAAAGGATCCAGCGCTTGGTAGAGGCAGAATTGAAGCTTTAACCAGTAGCAAACAGCTCACTGTGCGACTACGAGTAAGGCCGCTTCCAGCACCTGTCACCGAATTTCTGGTCAAGCATACTGGGGCTATCAAGCGGCTATACTCAGAGCGACAAGCACAAGATGAAGAGCGCGTGACAGGGGACAGCGATGGCGAAGCAGGCGGCGATCAGCCTGAAGCAGCAGGTGAACAGGAGATTGAAGCCGAAGACACTGCCGCAGAAGGCGGACAGAATCTATCGATGGCTGACTTCAAGAAGAAGCTCACCGAGGCCTTTGCAGAAGAGAAAGCGGACAAGGAAGTGTGGGCAGGCGTAGTCGACAAAATCGCTGCCTTCGGACCACGCCGCGTTGGACCCAATATCCTCGTCGATCTCACAGCAGCAGGCCTCTGCGGAAAGTTCTTGCGAGAGGCACACGAGGTGCCATCATCCGCAGATGCTGCCGAAGGGGTAGCTAAGCACGAGTCCACCTTCGCGGACAAAGCCGCTTATGCCTTCCAGCTCGCCACGTACCAAGGTCCACTCTGCAACGAGCCTATGCAAGGCGTCGCAGTCTTCCTCGAAGACCTCACAACCCACATACCTGATGACGAAGCCGGCCAAAATATGGGTCGCCTCACCGGCGAGATCATCCGCACAGTCCGCGACTCCATCCGCCAAGGCTTCCTAGATTGGTCTCCACGCATCCTGCTAGCAATGTACAGTTGCGAGATTCAAGCCTCTGCCGAAGTGCTCGGTCGAGTCTACAGTGTGATTACCCGCCGCCGTGGCCGCATCGTCTCAGAATCCTTGCTGGAACCATCAACAAACTTCACCATCTTAGCACTCCTGCCTGTCGCAGAGTCCTTCGGCTTCTCAGACGAAATCCGACAGCGTACTTCTGGCTTTGCGGCGCCGCAGCTTGTTTTCGAGGGATTTGAGGTGCTTGACGATGGGACCAATGCTAGTGATCCGTTCTGGGTTCCTAGGACGGAAGAAGAGTTGGAAGATTTAGGCGAGAAGGCGGACAGGGAGAATGTGGCGAGGAGGTACGTGGATGCTGTGAGGCAGCGGAAGGGATTGGCGGTGCAGAAGAAGGTGGTCGAGTCGGCAGAGAAGCAGGCGACTATGAAGAGATAGAGGATGTGGTCGTGTGGCTGAGGCCGTAGTAGCTTGGTGTATCAGTCGCATTGCAGAGGGTTCGCCACGGCGCTTCAATGTCTCTCAGTTGTTGGGCTTGGTGCTTGGTGGCCTCGCTCGAATATCCATCGACGTTTCAACCAGCCCTTTCTCAAGCGGAAGCTCCTCGATGTGTTTGAGATGTCAGCTGACTAGGCAAAGTCGAGGAGCGAAAGAGCGCCTCCACTCACCTGGGCATCCGGATAGTAGAGGCGGTGGTTGCCAGCGTTGGTTTCAGCTCATCCAAAGGATGACTTACTCACGCTCCGCACCTCGAGAAGGTCGCTGGCCTGCGGAGCATCTCTGTCGAGAAGAAGTCAGCATGTCTCTGTCAGGTTGGGGTATACTCTTGACCGCCAGCTGTAGGGGGTTCAATGCCATCCACTATTGCGGGGAATATCGCCGGTTGCACCTTGTGCTACCGCTCTAGGCATGCGCGGCAGTCTTAGATCACTCTGTATATGGCACATGACCGGGCCTGGATACCCGAAACCTCGTTTTTTCTCCTCCGCTCTCAGCTCCTCATGAGATCATCGCCAGCCGCTGCCACGGCCGACTACCCAATCGCCTTTGATGTTTTCGAAACAGGCCGGTCTTGCCTCTGTTGGTGAGTCGCGACACTTCACCGCCGGCCAGGCCATCTCCACTCCGCCACCACGCCTGCCGCAAAACTGCCAGCCAGGCCTAAGTATCACCTCCGCCGCCACGCCTGCTATCCGCCAGCCAGGCCACAAGCCACCATCGACCTACACCTCCGGTCGCACTCCTCTCGTTCTCGTGAACCACTGCAGACTCATCCACCAGCTCTCGTCACGATGCCACCGGATCGCCAACCTCGACTGATGTCAGCCGTGTAAGGAGGCGTCCTTCGACGACTTGGCCATTGACGAAACGCAAGTATGATCGATGGTGGTCGGGACGTTGACCTCTCGCCGTAGCAGGTCGTGAGCACTTGGATGAGCTGAATCATAAAGCTTCACCGGCTACCGAGCCGTCATTGATCGCATCGAGCAGAGCACCCACCATGCCACCTAGATCATGTCAGCACGCCACGAGGGACTTACCTCCTGTGTATCCTGAGCTGGCTGCACGGACTCAGGACCACATCTTCTTGACCCATTCTACGCTCTTTGCCCAAACCCCTGTGGCATTGTCAGCATGAGCTGGGTGAATGTGAAGTTGAGCAGGACACATACCTTTTGCGAACGATGTCGCCTTCTTGACCACTCTGGTCAAGATACCCTCATCCACACCGTCGTCTTCGTCCTCCGCCACGACCTGTGTCTCCATCTCCTCCGCGCTCTGCTCGATCGTCTCGGACTCGGTAACGTGCTCAGCCTCCAATTCTCTGCGGTGTCGTGCCTCTTGCCAAGCATGCGCTTGTGCCGCTGCCTCCACAGCGCACCGGCGCATGCCATCCCGGGCAGCACACTTCTCTTTCAACGCCTGGACCTTCGCTCTGAACAAGGCTTCCTTCTGCTCCTTGCGCTGCTGCTCCTGTTGAGCCCTCGCAGCCTTCTCGCGAACCTCAGCCTCGTCCCGAAGATCCCACTTCTCGCGAAGCTTTTGGACCTTCTTCAGAAGCTCTTGGTGCTTCTGCTCTCTACGATCCTCCTCGTACTGAGCAGCAGCGGCCTCCTCGCGGGCTTTGAGCATCGCGTCGATACGTCGTGTTGTTGCCATCTGAGCGGCAAGCAACGGACACGGCGTGACCTTGCCAGCTAGTGGGTGAGGTTGACTAAATCTACCCTGTCTCGATGACGATTCCTAACCGCCACCGTCTCGGGTTGTGGATTTGTCGACCGCGATCCTCGAGACGCCGGAACACAACTCCGACGTCTGTTGGTTCGCTGGAAGATGGGTCAGGTCTTCCTGTTGGTAGACGCTCGCCTTCACCGATCGTCGCTCTGAACGAAGAACGGATTGTCGGTAAGCGTCGACCTGCTCCTTCACCCCTCGCCTGTGCCTTTCGGCCCATTCCTCCTCTTCCTCAGCAATAACTCTATCCCTCTCCGCCAGTAGCCACGCCCACTCCTTCTTCCGCCTCTGCGCCTCCTGCGCCTCCTGCGCCTCCCTCCATTCTCTCACCGCTGCAGAAAATAGTCAGTCATGGTCGAAAAGCATTCTGGATCGGCTTGCTCACCCTCTGCGGCATCCAAGTCCATCTCTTCCCACTGCCTCCCCAACCTGGCCACTGCCTCCGCCTCCACCGCGCGCTTTTCCCCAGCGCCCAAGAAATCCCACCTAGAAACAGCTGTCAAAACTCATGTGTCTGTGGCGTAGGCTTAGAGGAATCAATCCTCACCAGGCGTGCCTCCTCGCAACCACCGCCGGTGCCCACGTATCCTCATCCTCCACCTCCTGCCTCTCCACAATCTCCCACACCACCTCGCTGATCTCCTCCTGAGCATCAGCCCCCTCCATCCTCCTCATCACCAACTCTTTGAAATGCAGAATCAGCTCCACCATCGCCGAAGAATCATCTTGCTCGGACGATGAAGCTGTAAAGTTGCCGCTCGCAGTGCCCCGACCGATGGCAGTCGATCGAGAGCGAGACAGGCAAATGGGACTCGTGCCTTGCGACAACGAGTGCGAAAACGATACGGAAGGTGCAACACTGGGGTGGTAGCGCCCGTGGGCGTGCGCCGACCTGACGGAACCCGCTATGAGCGTGCTGAAACTGCTGATGGACATTGTGCTTGCAAGCTGTGTGAACAGTTGTGTGTGATGTCTGCATGTGGAAAGAGTTAGCAACGATCAGGGGCAGTGGCTATGTGTGCAGGTGAGGAAGGTGGTCATGGGGGTAGGTGAGGGAAGGGCGATGGCCAGGAGGTGAGGGTAGTGTCGATGACGAAGAGATTGGATGTCAGTGGCGTTGATGTAGTGTGGCAGGTGGAAGAGGAGCGTGGGTAGATGTGCGGTGTGTGAGAAGGGTTGTATGACTGTCGAGCACGCCCGAAGCTGGACGGCGACGACGATATGTTGCGACCAGGATGCAGGAGGTTGCTTGGGATGTGTAGATGAGTGTGATATAGGCATTGGGAATGCCTGTGGCGGGACAGGGGAGGCAAGACTCACCAAAGCAGTTTCTGAGGAAAGAAGAAGAGAAGAGAGCAAGAGTGAGGAAAGAAGAGCTCTTTTATTTACTCGTTACGGGACCTACGGGACTCATCCCGTCAACAACGGGAGCACTGTCCATGTAAATAGAGCTAAGGAGGCAATGGATGTGCAAGTCTTGCATCATGGGCTGGGTGTGTGCCAGTCGAAAGAAGGCTGGGTAAGCCAGATCGGCCTGCGTGTCGGATCGTCTGATATATCTCAGCCAAGACGACGAGATGGTGGTTGAAGATGCACCATCATATATTTCCTGGAAGCGGACGTAGAGAGTCTCACGCTATAGACCGTATCAATGTGAAGCATAGGAAACAGAAGGAGAGCCATTGCGAGCTCAATGCAAGCCTGCCCAAAGATAGATGACCAGGAGTGTCAATTCGACAAGCCGACGGAACGGCTGACAGACGGCGAAAGTCAAGCGATGCGAACACCGTCGAAGATTCTGAGAGCTATGCAACACCAGCGTCAGGCTGGTCAAACCGGCCTGATATATCTCACCCATGATGCAGCCAACCGCCATCACGACCATCAATAGACTTGAGCGAACGACATGAACAGTCCACTCATACTGGAAGTCCACTATTCGTTGACAACAAATATAACAGGTCTATATGCGTAATGCAATGCTGCTGCCATCGAAGCCAAGTAGTGGGCCAATGCTAGTCCCAAAGAGGAAGGCACGATTGCCGCAGTGTCAAATGCGACTTCACGACACACGCGTATGACACAAGCCCAGATCCCTGGTAGACAGATGGAATTGAATGTCAGTATTTATCGGACGTTTCCTTTCATAGCGCAGGCTCGGTCTGTCCGTAGGCATTTTCTCAATATAGACTCCAAGCAGCATTTGATGTACGACTCTGGCTGATCGAAGCAGAGGACGACCAATCAGACAGTAGAAAGCTGAATGATTGCAATGTTGTATCAGCCAGAAGACTGGTACGGCGGCTCTTGACAGAAAAGCCGCCCACAGAGCTGGTATCGTTGAAGTGGAGTTTAGCAGACAGTTAGCTCGAATCAAACAGAGGCACTTGGCTTGCCATTTCTGAACACAGCACAGTAAGACTAGGAGCTAGAGTCAGACGGATGAGATCTGAGAATACTCATGATCTGTCTCCATACGAAATCAGCATCTCGATTGAAATGCTCGGTGGCTACGGCCCCCTACCTGAGGCGGATGGGACGGTGTCCAGAAGGCGCCAGCAAGGCCTCAGTGGAGGCAGAAATCAGTATTTATAGTGAAAAAAGTATGAGAGCAATGCCGTAGTTGCAACGTCGTTTTGTGCAATGTATCTGTGCTGTGTTATGCTAAAACACGATCAAGCCCCGAGACCCGCTCCACCAAGTCGCCCATACTTTTTGACTTGATCAACAGGCATTACAGGCCATCGCAGTCATCGCATGAGCCGCGCATACTTCGAACAATGTGGTCCTCCACGGACGCACGAGTGATTTGAGTGGTGTTCAGCGGAGCAGCTTATTTGCCGCCCAAAGACGGGAAGGCGCTCTCGTCGCTGGTGTTGATGCCGCCGCGTGGGCCGCCACGAGGAGCGCCACGGTCGCCGCGGGCGCCACCTCTCTCGCCACCACGTCCACCACGACGCTCGCCATCGCCGCGTGGGCGGCGGTCGCCGTCACGGCCGCCCCTACGCTCGCCGTCACCACGACCACCGCGCCCTCCACCACGGCCACGGCCGCCACGACCTCCACGGTCCTGGTCAGGGGCAGCATAGTACTGTCCATCCAGAACAAGGACGTCCTTCTCCTTGATCTCCTTCTGTCTCTGCTTCTTGCCGCCACCACCAATGAAGAAGTTCTCCTCTCGGCGTTCCGTGAGAAGGCGCTGCCCTCGGGGAACTTCTGCTTGCTGCCCTCGTTGGGCTTGCGGATCTCGAGGCCACCGGCGTTCAGGGCCATGCGCTTCTCAGCCAGCTCGGCGAGGTACTGGTCGTAGGACTTGGTGTTGTCCTCAGGCTCGGCAGGAGCAGCCTCGTCAGCAGCTACTGGGCCATCTGGGCCATCTGGGCCATTGGTGAAAGCTGGATCGCCAGCACCAGTGTCTGGAGTAAAGCCTTCACCGGCCTCAGCCTTGGCAATGTCCTCGCCAGCCTTCTCGTCGTTCAACTCGCCGTTAGCGTCCTTGACGTCGCCCCAGCCTGCCGCTGCCTGCTTCTCGTGCTCGGTCCTGCCGGAGTGGCTGTGACGGTCGTCGCGTGCTGTCCTAGTGCCGCGACCCTCAAAACCACGTCCACCGCGGCCTCGTCCTCCACGGCCACGTCCGCCAATGTCGCGGTGATCACGAGGGTCTGCAGGAGGTCAGCAGTGTTCAAAGGCCACGTATGATGGGTGGATGCTTACCCCTCGTGCGGTCTGGGTGACGATCCTGGCGCAGGCCATCATCGCGTCTCTCAGCACGGTTGTTCAGCGAGCCAGCTACACAAACCCAGCGTCAGCACATTTCTCCATCGCAAAATTACAATACACCGCGTGAGGGTATGTCCGCCTCTCGCACATGTAGCCTCATACGTCTCTTCTCTACGAACAAACGCACCTTGGTCACCCCGCGTGAACACCTCATGTCTGCCACCACGTCCACCGCCAGCCGGTCTCGGTGCGTCGCCACGTGCAGGGCCTTCGGCGCCGGCATTGCGCTTGCCGGTGCGCTGGACAGGCTTGTCGATGGCCTTGGTTGGCGGCTCCGGCTCCCTGTCCGGGTCGAGCTCCGGGTCGTTGCCTTTGATGTTGAGTCAGTATACAATACGTCCTCCTCAATCGCAGTGATGTGTCGATCGCGTACCCAGGAGATCGTAAAGGTTCTGTTGTGCAAAGCTGTGTCAGCCAATGTCCAATGCCTCAAATTGCGCGACTTTGATGTCGCATGACCATCAAGTCAAAATCAATGCCTCCACCGCCCGCTCCTTCCTGATTCGAAACGCACCTTGCTCGCGATCGGGGTCGTCATTGTGTCTGTAATCACCAGCAGAAATGACCCATCATACTCTGCTTCGATGCAGTCGGGGTGGGTGGAAATCGAAGAGCTTTCCAGTCCCTCGAATTTCGCGTCAACCAAAGCTTGGGCTTGGGCTTGGCACCCCGAAGTCTGGAAGTCCAGCTTCTACGCAATGCATGCTCAGGTGAACGCGCACACATTTACCGCCTGACCACCAAGAAGAGCAGTTTGATGGCGCTATTCCATGCAGGTGTTGCTAGCTTCACATTGTACGCATGAGCTAAGCTATCGATATTACGGCTCGCTGAGCATATATAAAAGCACATTTCCAATGGCTATTCGCAGACTCCTCGCTAAACGACTCTTGATCAACCTGCTTTTCTTGCTTTTCCTGGCTCATATCCACATGTCCCATGCATCGTTGACGATATGTACAATCACTGCGCCCCTGAAAACTCCAAACATCCACAGCATGCTCGCTAAGATCGCTGGTGACAAGCAAATGAAGTCCGTCCCGTCATCCATTGAGCGTCAGCCCGGCTTTTGCTCAATCTTTTCGTTCAACATCCAGCCTTCCGTCTACCTTCGGCGTTCTTCCAGTTCAGAACAGCGTGGAATCAAATGAGAAGCATCTCGTCAACAGCAGCCTCGAGCTCATCTTTCCCGATGCGGCTTACTACAATCCGCGCATAAGGCCGGTCTTGCTGCCGCTGCGATGAGCACAGCTTCTGCTCTTCGAGCTCTCTTTGCAGATCACGCCGAAGCTACTGACCTCCCGTCGAGGCCACCGGTCTACCTTGACTGCGGCCCTGGGTTCATCGCCCCGTAAGTCGTCGGATAATGCATGCTCGCACTCAACCCAAATGGATCCGCATCCAACATCGGATCATCCTGGTCAATCCCCTGCCCAGCACCACCATATCCACTCCCCACCTGCCCACTCTGCATCACCTGTTGCTGCTGCCGTTGCTGCGGCTCACCAAACTGCTGAGCCTGCTCAGGCTGCTGCACACCAAACCCCTGCTGATAGTAATCCTGCACGCCTTGCTGCCTTCCGACCGCGTGATCGCCAAACTGAGGAGGATAGTTGCCTTGAAGCTGCGTCGGTGAAGCGTTCGCGGAATGGTGAGGTGCATCGGCGTCGATGTCCGGATGGTCTAGCATGGAGCGGGTATGCTGCGAATCGTACTCCTGTTCTGTACTCACGGATTCAGCCTAGGACGAACACAGTCCCATTATAAGACGAGGAGGGAAGAACTTGCCGAGCTGATCAATGTGTTTTTGGAACGGGCTGGGGTAGTAAGCTGAAGCGCCTGTGCTGCTTTGGCCTGCACTCATGGGAGGGTTGATGCTAGCGGTATTCGCGGAGCCAGGTACGTTCTGGTACTTGGACGCTTGCTGCGGTGGGTACGATGCACGTTGCATGTTCGCTGGCGCTTGTTGCGACGCGTAAAAGCCTGCATTAGGCGGCTGCTGCGACGAGCGAGGGTATGCGTGATACTGCTGTGCTTGTCCCTGAGCGACCACAGACGACATTGGTGGGGTCATCCCACCTTGTTGCATGGTCATTGGTGACCGTGTTGGCATGTTAGTTGGAGATGAAGCGTGCGAAGATGGGGTCGGATGGCCTTGAGGCGATTTCGCAAAAGACATGTCCTGGTGTGTCTGACCCGGCGCGAGCTTGGGAAGGAAGCCTTGACCTGATCGTCGAGCTTGTTGTCGTTGGACGGCAGTACGTTGAAGTTGCGGCTGCGAAGCTTGGGGTTGTGGCAAACCAATTGCCGGTAAAACACCAGGACCTAGAATTGGACTGCCAGTCTTGATCGACAATTCGGCTTGGACATCGATGCCTGTGATTGTCAGCGATGGCGACAATGTTACAGCTTGTGTTGCATACCCTTCTCAAGCAGGATTCTTTCAAGCAACGAGTTCTTGTACCGAAGCATGAGACATTCGTCGGCAGCAGTCCGATGGCTTTGCTGAAGATTGGCAAGGGTCTCTTCATTCTGTTTGATCGTCGCTTCCAATTGCTTGATATATTCTGTTCGTCGTTCTCGAAACGCTGCCTGCGCTTGTCGATTGCGTTGCTTCCGTTCTTCGGATGTGGCATATATCTATTCTAAGTCAACAACAATATCAAACATATATCGGGACTCGGCACCGCAGACTGACAGGCTTTCGTCCACCCTTGCGTTTCTGTGGTTGGGGAGCAGGATCCTGTGAGGCTTCCGCCGACGCTTCTTGCTCCGGCGTTGACTCCACCGAGCTGGGAGTGCCCTCAGCCACCGCCGCCGCAGCCTCAGGCTCGACCTTGCTCACAGCCGCCATGCTTTCGACCGCTCCCAACCTGTTATCTGCCATGCAGGTACCCAACCGCAATCAGATAACAGTAACTGCCAAACACAGTTAGACCTGATCTGCCCGCCTGCACTAGACCTGTCTCCTTCCCCCAAAACCACGTCGACCAGACCACGTGTGAGTGGTCCGGACCGCCTGATCGGGTGCCTTATCAGTAGTAGAGTGCTTGTCCCGGATACCCAGTATCGATATGATAATGGTTTGCAAAAAATAAGGCTTGGAGAGTGATAAGCGGGTGACAGCGGACAGGCCCCGAGTCAAAAGGAAGAGTGAATGTTTGACGTAAAAAAAGCTAATGGAGGACATGCAGTGCAAGTGCAAGCAGAAGAAATCAGGCGCAACTTCGCAAGTGCCCGGCGAGATCGGCAGGTGCAGAGGAAGAATTTTCTCGGCGGCGGTACCTCACTCCGCTGTTCGTTCGGTGATGATGATGATCTCGCGCTGCGCCGAGAGAATGGAGAGCATGGAGTTGCGGGCTGATCTCCTGAAGCCGGCGATATGGCCTCGCGGCGTCAGATCCCGCAGCTGTGGAGGGTCGAATGCCGCAAGCGTGGTGCGTCACATCAGAGAAGAGGAGTGACGATGACTGCAATTCCCGCCAGCGGATGCAACGTGAGGCCGGCTGTGCTTGCCAGATGTTGGGTAGCTTCAAGCGCTAATGCATCATCCTCGTGGGTTTGAGTTGATCAGCTCGTGCTTCTCCGCGGGTCGGCACATCCCGACGCCATGCCAAGAATCGACACTGCGAGTTTCGCTCTGACATCCGGATGTGGACCAGGAGTGCCTGTGGTGCTCAGCGATTTAAACACCACGGAATCTTCTGGTGAAGATTTCTCGGATGCGCCGTGTGTGAAAAGGCTCGATGGCAGTCTTGAGTCAGTCAAGACGAATGTCTGGTACGCTGCGGTACCTACTAGAGTGTCCTCGGTCACGCGGGGAAGATGGGAGGGGTATGGTCTTTGGGTCCAGTCATGCAGACAGATTGAGACTCGGTGAAGGTTCGAAGAGGGCAAGGCAGTTTGCAAACTGGACAGGTGACCGCCGAGGCTGGCGAAGGTGGAGATGTGTAGTCAAGCTTGGTGATTGCATGCCAAGTTGATAGCTGGAGGTTGGCGAGTGCGATTTGACGTTCTCGGCAGGAGGTACATTGTATGGCGGAATGTTGCTGAAGCATGGCATAAGGGCTTCGCGAAACGGCCCATGTTCCTCCCTGGCACACGCCAAGTCTGACTTTGCCGTATGCAGATCCTGGGAGCCAGCTTTCAAGTATAATTCGTCTCTGGGATCAAGCCTTGTTACCTTTGAGTTGCTTCATCAAAGGTACTCTTTGTGTTTGTTATTGCCACGACTCCGTATGTTGAACGACAGACCAACACAGACTGTTGTCTCCATTACTGTCGCTTGCTTGCCCTGTAAACAGTTACATCTCAACTTCAAACAGTGGTATCAATTACATGTAGCTTTCGCATCCAAGAGTACGTGCGGTATGACTTTGTGGTTGTGCGGATCCAGCAAAACTGAAGCAGAGCAAGCCCACGCCCAAGTGAGGTCCAAGCTTCAATCTCACATGCCAACCAAGGTACAAAAAGGTGCAACAGACGTGCAAAAAGATAATTCGACACCTGTGTGATTCGAACACACGCTATACCATGTTAGGAAGTTGTACAGAATGAGGAGGTGTACGATGAAGCTTACCTCCCGAAGGCTACGACAAAGTTAGCGAAGTTCAGATAGATATGAGGCGGATATCACATACAACTGCCTGAACTGATAGATCTTGCGAAATAGCAGGGCAGCGCGTTAACCACTCCGCTAGGAAGAGTTAGCAACGGTACTGGAGTTCAAGGACATCTGATTTGACTAACCCAAAGTGCCAAGACATGGCGGTCAGTGAGTCTGTATGCAATAAGAGGAGACGGCTCCGTTGTACCGAAGATTACACAACTTCTGAGGAGCAACGAGAGTCAAAAAGAGTGAGGGGTTGCTTGGCAGACCTGCAGCAGCTTGACAGCTATGAGGTAGCGGATATCAAGCAAAACAAATCTCTCTTGCGAATATGCACAACGGGCAAAGTGAAATGGAGAAGTACGGAGTCTGCAAAAGTACAGAGTCTGCAAAAGTACAGAGTCTGCAAAAGTACAGAGTCTGCAAAGGTACAGAGTCTGCAAAAGTACAGAGTCTGCAAAAGTAGAGGAGCGCAAACCCGGACGACACTGCCTAGAAACCCACCAAAAAGGTGAGATTTCGCGGGCTAACAATGTCATCGATGACAACATGATATCTACGCCTGGCAAAAGGATAAATCGACGCCTGCAGGACTCGAACCTGCGCCCCCGAAGGGATTTGATGTCAAATATGAGCTGGTGAACCAGCGGATTCGAGTCAAACCTGAGAGAAGGTTAGAATATGGCCGGAATTAACCGATAAATTGATTTACTTACGCAGTAACCACTTTGCTAAAGCGCCAATATGAACGGATATATCCGGAGAAGTGTCAATATCGTTTATAGAGTTGAGACTGAGCTCGAGGGAGGCAAGGGAATCGAAACCGTTGAGCCTGGCTTGACCCGGGCATTTCCCGACCAACGACCCCCTAGCCAACGAAAGCATTGATTGTGCTCGATTCCCCAGAGCTCGAAGTACCTACATCTCAAGTTTCAGATCGATACATCTATTCGTTGTTGCAAAATATTGATCAGAAGTACGATCCGACGGGGGAATCCGACGCGGAGTTTTGCTCCGCAGTCTATCGATGATGTGAACTTTCCAAAGCTCCCAGATCGATACCAAACCATCCAAATTCAATTATCCTGATGTATATTCCAACGGACAATCAATCATTACAATACACAAACCGTCAGACGACATCACAATAATGTCACACCCACAGCCACCACAACGACAGCCAACGACCTCGGAAACGGAAAAGTACGCCCAGACGCTCCACAACGTAGCTCTCGTCGCAGTCGTCGCATGTCCGATCCTCGCCTTGATACCTCCTCGCAAACTCGACTTCTACACTTGGGGCCTTGTAGGCACGACAGCGTACTCAGCGAACTATCTCACACGCGAACAAAGCGGACGTTCGATATACCAGATTGCAACATTCCAGAATGCGCCGCAGGTCATACCACCGACTGAACAGGCTAATTTGAACCGAGAGCTGCAGTACGCGAAGCAGGAGATGCAGAGGTTGGGTAGTGAAGCACATCCAGTGACGAAGGAGCTTGAGGCGACGAAGAGTCAGAGGGAGGCATGGAAGGCGCAACGGGAGAAGGAAATTCAGGATGATTTGGATGTG
Source organism: Teratosphaeria zuluensis (assembly GCA_007113905.1). Lineage (NCBI taxonomy): Eukaryota > Fungi > Ascomycota > Dothideomycetes > Mycosphaerellales > Teratosphaeriaceae > Teratosphaeria > Teratosphaeria zuluensis. The sequence continues at coordinate 460,817 of VCMQ01000002.1, forward strand.
GGCAAAGGATTTGGGGAAATGATTACGGATCAGATTTGGGAAGTGTGGAATTGGGGCAAGAAGAGGGATGATGAGGATGATGGGTGAGGCGGATTCACGATCTTGGCTTTTGGCTATGCCATTTTCAAGATATGGCACAAGAAGCACTGTCGCAAGAGACATAATTTGGTTGTGGTACCTGTCGAAAGATCAAGTGAAGTCCTGATTAAGCGCGCCTTCCTTCTCGGAGTCCGAGCGGGACGAGTAGAGAGGCAGGAGCGCATAGGCACTGCGGACGACATAAATTGAAAGGTGGCTATCTGCACGTCAGCGATGCATTAAAGATGGCACAAAGAGAAACAGACTCTTGGCTGGCAGTTGTGCAGTATCGTGGGAGATACTTCACTCTGTGCTTGCTTAGACACGGCAGTAATCCATGGACGACGGCACATATGTTGGAATCAATGCCAGACGCAGAAGCGACGGGACCATCAATTCGCCATCGCCGAGTGTCGCCGCCGCCGCCGATGACCGCCGCATGCTGCTAAATAGTAGCGCTGATCAGAATGAAATGGCAAGCTTGATAGATGTGTGGCATTGTAGAGATTATAGAATTAAGAAGATGACCACCCAGAATAGAGCAAGCAGCTAGCTCTCATCGAAATCGAAAGGATCGACTTTCATAACCCTGCCGAGATGTTTAGAAAAAACCGCTACTCTGAAGGACAAAAGGGAGGACCTACTTTGGCTCCTCACCAAACAACTCAGCATGCATCTCATCCTCGTCCACCTCGCCATCACCACCTTCATCACTCTTCCCCGCAACCCGAATGCACTCCTCATCCGGCGCAACCTCCTGATCACTAGCAGTACTCTCACCATTCTCACACTTCACACCACTCTCCTCACCCTTCCTCAACGCCTTCTGCACCGCCTCATTAATCATACTCCTCAACTGCTCCGTCGACAACGACACCATAAACTGTCCACCGCTCCCTCTCGCACCCTCCCGCGGCGACGACCCCATCAACGCCGGATCAATCGCCCCATGCGAACCCGGCGTAGGCGTCGGAGTGCAGACCCTACTACTGACATACTGCTGCTGCTGCTCCTGCACCACCGGCATCGGCTCAAACATCCTCCCCTGCGCTGCCATCATATGCGCCATAGGATGCTGCGCTCGCATCGGATACGGCACGCTCGTCGGCGCCTGAGGTCTGACCGGCTGCGTCTGCGTCCTGCGGAGGTGGTAGCGAGGGTGCTCGTGCTGTCTTGGTGAAGACTTGGTTTTGTACGACGACGATCGGACGTTCTGCTTAGCTTTTGGTAGACTCTTGAGGGACTTTGGATGCTGTGCTTGTGGATCACCGAGGAAGTGGCCGCCGCGGTGGAATGTGACGGCTGGTTGGCTGGGTTGAAAAGGCGGAGGGCGGTGGTGCATGAGGAAGCCATCTGGAGGTTCGGAGATGGAGCGTTGACGGGTTTGGTAGCGGAGGTTAGAGGCCTCGAAAGCTGGGGCTGTTTCGATGGATTGGTAGTAGGGTCCTTGGAAGTCTGTGGTTGGTGGGTATGCTGATGGATCCGGGGTCAGAGTCTGGTCGATACCGCTTGCGTTGAATGGGTCGCAGAAGTCGCTGTGAGGTGTAGGAGAGTTGTTGAACATTTGCGGGTTGATGCCATCGCCATTTCCGAACGTTGCGTTGAAGTCTGCTATGGCGTCTAGAGTCGTTGTCTCTGGATTCTCCAGCATGTGATCAGGAAAGGGGCTCGCTACGTCGCATGCCATGGCTGTTCTCGTGCGAAGACTGATTGTCGAGTGCTATGTTGTGCAACGGGAAACCTGCGATCCACGTGTCCCCGCGAGCAGTTCGCAGGAGAGAGAAAGGATTTAGTACGAAGAGAACAGGTGCTCGCAGCAGCGTTCGCAGCGGCACTGACCGCTCATGGGCCAATTTCTTTGTCCTTGTCCAACGGGTGTCGAATGATGAGACATGCGTTGCATGTCGCTCCATCTGGTCTGCAATATTGGATCCACAAGATTGGTTAGACAGGTCAGACATGCATGTTGCCGTGCAGCGGATATTGAAGCCGGGCTGGCGGAAGCATTGAGCAAAATCCAAGGCTCTTCATGCTGACCTCTTGCTGCAGATGCGCTGTTGTCCATGCGATATCCAGCTCAAGACATGTATAAGTTCGCGGCTATCATGCTCGTGGGTGATTGCATGAACCTATGCTGACAACGCATGTTCGCAGGTCCGCGCTGCAGGATCCCGTCGCTGGGATCAGTCGCGGGTGTTGGTCAATGCGGTCTCGTTGCTGTTCTCACATCCTGTCTGCCTCAATCAGTGCTCAAATCCTTTGGCAATGGAGACATAGTATAGCACCCAGATCAGTTTGCCACATGCAGAGCAAGAAGCAGCAGCAATGTTGTTATGCCTCAGAGGATTACCCCTGTGTCTGAAGTTGTGCATGTCCACTGCCGTCTTGTCCTCACCACCGCCAGCGAAGGCCAAGCACATGTCTGGGAGCAAGCTGCTCTTGCGCCATCATGTCTCGCCTCCACCGACTGAATGCTATCGTCCTGAGTCACTTTTGGGAAAACCCGAGAGGGCCCAGACCTAGCAGGCAGGAACCACCAATCAGCGCACGACGCGCCTCTACGTGTTGTACAACAGCTATCAACCTCAACTCGACCAGGTATCAAGATCGCGGCCCAAGACGACTATGCTGCTCCAACAATGCCCAATCCGTTCCAAAACAAAACAAACACACCACGCTATATACGTACAAGATGTCGGTATCAGGGGTATAGCCATGCTCATAAAAGTCGTGTTCTAACGCTCTTCACTCTCGAGGCCTCTCAGGATATCTGCTGAGAACCGCCCCAAGACGATGAAGCGCCAATGATACGCCTCGCCCTTCCAAAATAACGAAACACGTCCTTCAGACTCCACGCTTGTCAACGAATTAGTCAAAAGAAATGCCCTTCCTCTGCAAATATGTCCCCAGCAAGTTGTCTAGGTCACTCATCATCTTCTTCACGCCCTTCCTCTCCTGCTCATACAGTCCCATCATCAACGGGTGGTCTGCTGAAGCAGGTTTGATGTCGCTCTTGTCCTGAATCATGAGCAGCATGTCCTTGATCTCGCTGCCGTCATCGTACCAAGCGCGTAGTGAGCTGTCAGACCAGGTCTGCTGAGGCGTCGCGGGCGACAAGAACGAAGACTCCGTTGAATCCGCCGAAGCATCGCGCTCTGCAGACTGCGAACTGGATTGATGGTCTCCCAGATCCGTATTAAGCGGTTGAGGCGAGCGCAGAGTCGGTGTTGGATCATCGTCTTCGTCGTGTGCCTTGCCACTTTCATTCTTCTCAGCAGATCCCGCAGGGTGCTCCACCAGACTTGGCGCACTGGAAACGTCCTCCGCTTCTTCCCCATCGTCGTCTGCCACATTATCAGGTATGTGCACCAACTCTGTGCCGTGCATGAACGTGTTCGTGTTGGTGATCTCGACCGGACTCTCACTCAGCCTCTCCCGAGACTGTCCGTCGTCCTGTGATGCTCTTGCACGCTCCTCCTGCTCCTTGAATGGGTTCGGACCTTCTTCATCGGGTGGCGAGTCAAAGTCATCCAGCTCAACTCTCTGCTTCGACCTCTTAGCCTTCGCTGGCTTCGCTTCCTTGTCACTCGACGTGAGCATGTCCTTGATGGGTGAAAGCGGCCCTTTGCTCTTGCTTTGGCCACTCATAGGGACTTCAAGACTCGTCTGCTCGTTGACAGCTTCTTGACTGTTACTGCCAATCTCATATGCCCCCTCAGAGCCGGGCAATTCGGCCACATGAGCAGCATTCTCTTCTTCTTGAGCCTGCTTAGAAGTCTGCAGTGCAGTCTGCTGAGCGTGATGCGCGACAGAAGACGGCTGACTGACCTCCCTAGTGTCCTCGGCTGTCTGCTGTGCTTGCGGTGCTCGTTGCCGGTCGCCCTGGATGCGAAGACTCCCCGACTTATCGACAGGCGAAGTGTCACCACTCTGCAGCGGGCTCGCTCTCGGCGACTCTTTCGAGTCCCTGCTGGCCTCCGATGACAACTTCTCGCCGCTTGCCTCATCAATTGCATCCTTGGCCTTCTTGTCCTTCTTCTTGCTCTTGAAGAGCCCACTCAACATGCCACCCTTCTGCTTCTCCTTCTTCTTATCCTTCTCCTTGATTTCTTTCTTGTTCGGTTGCGGCTGTGGTTCTGGCGGCGAAGAGCTTTTGACCAAGTTCTCAAAGCTGTTATTGCGCGCACTCTCACTTGACGCCGACTTGACAGATGTGTTGTCTTCCCGTAGCAGCCCAGGCGTAAGAGTGATCTTCCGTGTTTCGATACTGTCATCTTTGAGAAATGAGTCCGTATTGCGTGGCGTGCCTTTTCGTGATTTGAGTGGTGCTGCTTCCGTTTTATCGACCAGCTTCGGACTGAGCTGAGGCTCATCGGTGGCTGCCGAAGTTTGCGCAGCATAAGTGGCGGCCTGTTCTCTGTCGAACGAGTTGCGATGCGAGGAAGTACTGGATCGAGGCTCCTCGGCAACCTGTTCTTTCTCGACCTCATGAGCTGCCTCGGTGTGGCCATTCTGCTGAGTCTCCTGTGTCTGCGCCGCAGCCAGTGGCTCAGCAGCGGGCTGCTCCTCCTCGTCACTCGACCAGTCGTAATCGGAGGCTTCCACATATGTCGGAGCGGCAAATTGTACTGTCTTGGCGGCACGCCTGCGCATCGCCTTTTTCAGAGGATTTCGGGACTTCTCCGGGTTGTCACTGAGCATGGTGGCAGAGAGCTAATCAAGTCAGACATGCAATGTGAACGCGGAGGGTATAAGCATACATCGATGTTTCGGTGCTTGTTCAGTCTCGCTAGCCGTTCGGTCGGCGTCTCAATGTGTTCGGCAGGCAAGTAGCCTACAACCTGGGTCAATGACTTGCGACGTACAGCAGCATACCCTCACTTACCAATACTGCTGTCTTTGACCACTCTGACCAACCACCAATAGCTGTTGCTATCGTCAAGCAGCACCATCGTGTCACCCTTAGTGGCATTGGCTTGGCCCTCGACGGTCGCAACGAAGGTGTGTAGGGCGTAGACAAACTCGAAATCGATATCTTCTGCATCGCGTAAGCACTCGCCACCCCAGCCAACATCAATGAATCGCGAGTCAAGATCAAGGAAAGTGTCATCTGCATCATCATGTGGTCTGCCCTCCTCGTCGATCGAGTCCTGTAGATCTGAATCGGATGCACTTTCCCATGAGCCGCTTGGCGAGCCCGATGGCGACGGCTGTACGTCAAGCAGTGGGTCGTCTCGAGGTAGGAGAACATCGTCCAAGTCAATGCTGGCAATGCTTTGGAAGCTTGGCGACTCTTCCAGATGGGCTATTGCGAGGTTGATGCCACTACGTGGAAATGGATGTTGCCGAAATGGACTCTCGATTGGCCGCATATCGGGTCTCATCAATGCCGTATCGTGAGAGTGGGCGCCGGCAGCCACAGAGCCTGCACTGCTTCGTCGCGAGTCGCTCTCATCTATCATTGTGGCCGCACCCTCCTCGAACAGCATTTCGTCGTCCAGTCCGGTCTCCAGATACGGTCCATACCTACCCGGCTGATGATGCGGTGACAAAGTTGGATACAGATCGCTTCTGCGGTTTCCTGCAGAAACAGGCACTCCCGCTCGCTTGAGTGGCAGATCAGACTCCTAATCCATTGCCTTCGAAAGCGGAGAGGCCTCTTTCTCCTGATACCACCGCAATCCCGCACCACGCAATGGCAAGTGCTGTGGTGTCTGCAGGGATGGGGAAGAACCCAAACTCGATGGTGTGTCCGCACAGCTGTTGAAGTCTGCGCGTGTCGGCGTGACGGACAGAGCTGGTGACAGACTGCTTTCGCGTGCCGGCCAGCCAACCCCGTCCATTCGCGCACTTTGCAATGTTGTGGTGGAAGAGCTATAGTGCTCCGTGGGGGAAGAACTGTTGTGCAAGGTGTACCCACCATCATCAATGCTCGGTGAGCTCGATATCCTGTCCATCATGTCATCGTCGCTCTCCGCCTCCGACTCGCTCGCGCCTTCCTCGCCCTCCTGGTGCGCGCCATTCGCCTGTTCATGTTCATTGCGGCCCTGCGCTTCTCCAATGGCGCTCGGCTCGTCGACGAGGTTGCTGTCGGCAATATTCCAGGCTTCGGCCAGCGATTGCTCCTCCGACTGTCGCTCCTCGCTCACGTGGTGTAACTGGGCGGCCTGGTGGGGGCCCACGCCATTCGACGTGCCATTATTCGCGGCATGGTGGTGGGCGGCGGCGGTCGGGTTGTCCTGGTCCTGGAGGTCGAGCGTATCTGCGGCCGCACGTGAGCATGTACATCCAGAATCACACAGCTGCGTGTCACCCTCACCCTGCCTGATTAACATGCCCGGTCTGGCCATAGTGCCTCGGAGGCCGTCCTGGCACTACCGCTTAGTGTTTAAACAGTCGCGTCGCATGCGGACTGTGACAATCTCTTCCTTCGGCGAGGTTGGCAACGCTGGTCGGACTGCGTTCCGGACGTGTGGTAGTATAAGGGTTGTCGCTGGGTGTCTCCAATGATCGTCACGGCAAAAAGAGCGGCTTTGACGCTACCGGAGCGTGCAGTAGAAGAGAGGCTGGTAGGAAGCGTGTTTGCCGCCGGCAATACGTCCACCCCTCGTCCAAAAGGCGCGTTATCGCGATGTTGCTGTTGTCTGGCAGAAAAGTCGAGCCAAGAGCGACATTCGTTATCGTCGCTGAGAGCCGCCGTTGCAGGCCACATTGACGACCAGGCTCGGAATTGGGCGAATCCTGGCAGGCCAGGGGGCATGATCGTCAACCTAAAGTCAATCTGAGGGCCCGTCTGGCGTTGGCGGCCACTGCCTGTCCGAGCGCTGTGATTGGCCGCCTGAGCTGCGCTTGCCTTGAATCTGCGGCTCCTCCACCGCCGAAGTCAGCACTCCCACTCCACTCGCTGTATCATCACTTGCTCGACTGCATCAACGTGAGCACACACCGTGCACCACAACACAAACGCACTCCTAGCGAGTCTCAGCCTCAAAGCCTACTGCTCCTTGGCAGCACAGTCGACCCCTGGTCACACCCAGATGGCGACTCAAGGACAGCATACTTTGGACATCTGACATGCTAAAATTTTAAGCTTTCCCTTTGCTAAGCAATTTTCGCATCTGCACGTGGATTGTCAGGGATGTGTCTTCAGCTTCCTTACACTGGTGATACTTCATGTGCTGTCCGGAAGACCAAGGCAAGGAGCATATGGGGTGCGTCTAGACCGAGCTCACAGCTGCGCACAGATCGATCAAAGCTACGTGTGGCACTGCGATTGTGCATGATCTAGATCCTTTGATGATAGCAGATACGGCCCACCATACCGAATGAGTCGCTGAGTCTGTGAGATCGACGCATCTTGCGCGGACAACACGATGCAATGGCGATGAAAATTGCAAGACCTTCTCGATCGCGCTGGTATGTTTGTAGAACTACAATGCCATTTGCCTTACCATCCAGCGTCCTGCAACCCACTCTGGTATGATGTTAAGCATGCCTTAGGGTCGGCGTTGGTGCTCCTGTTGTCTGGTCTGAAGCGGCATCGCGACAGGCACTCGCTGCATCAATCAGCACCATGTTCCAGACTAGATCAAACACTGCTCGGCGGAACAGAAATACATTAGCCAAATCTGTAGCTAGCACGCTGTACCTCACTAATCTGGACAGTGACCCCCACAGTCATCGACTATCGAGCCAACGATCATCTGAACGTAGAACACAAGTTTACCTTGCCAACATCATATGAAAGTGGATGCAATGCAGGATGTTGTCCGTCGGAAAGTCTTGCAGAGGGAAGGATGGATGTGTACAATTGGCACAGCAGTCGTCAGATCATTCATCTGTATGCTTGTCAAGGATCAACGTAGCATTCCAGACATGTCAACAGTCAATCACATTAGTCCAACACGATGATAGTCGATGGTTGACATGAGGTGATCGATATGACTGACTGTGGACAGATCTGGGCTCAGCAATCACCAAGGATGGCGCTGCGATCGACGATCTGCAAGATGGCAGCCACTGATAGCAAACACAACTGCTAGGTCGCCACACACATATGTCATGGCATGCTGCGCTCATGCCGTGGTGTCTCGTCACACATGTCTACCGAAAACCAACCACCAGATAGCAACCCTCCGGAAGCCGCCCCTCCACCACCCTCTCCCCACAGTGCCTGGCTAGAATTCCAAGCCCAAAAATCCGGCGCCCTTCAAACTCTCCATATGGAAACCGGCCGCGCCCGCCACAGCCTCATAAAAAAACAGTCCGAGCTAGCCCAACTCGAAGATCGAATCCGCCGCGGTGACATTCCCGATGAGTCCCAAGATGATTCTAATCGCGCGATACAGAGCTTGAAAGACGGCATCAAATTGGAAGAGGACAAGTTGGAATTTTGGGCTGGGTGGTTGGAAAGGTTGATCAGAGACGTGGCGGAAAGGAGTCGTGAGTTGAAGTTTTCGTATGCGAGGGGTTTACAGGGGCCGGACAAAAGGGTGCAGTATCTCTTGGGAGAGTGGGAGGGGTATGCGAAGGAGGTTGAGGCCTTGGAGGAAGCGATGAGGGTTTGGGGTAGCCAGATCTCAGGGAGTGAAATCGAGAATGGATCGTAGGTGAAGTAGTCGACTCGTTTGAGCTCATTGTCCATCAATCCATCGATATTGACAATATCTGCCGAGGGCAGAGAATAGCAGAGCAAGCAGCAGACTTATGAAGCCACAGTGCAGTACTAACGTCCTACTATTGTCAGACATCATACACCCCATTTTGGGTAAGGCGAAGTATAGCCATACGGACCTGTCTTGGCATCTTGATCGGACGAATCTCTCTAAAGCGCTACGACAGGGACTGACGACGATGTCTCGGAATCGGGTTTCCTAGCTGAGCGCTCCAAGCAAGCTTAGTGCGACCGGCGATGTCAATATAAAGGCCAACTCGAGGGACATTGTGCCTGAAACCCTTTCGCTTAACGCTTCATTCTTTGTCGGGCCCAGCGGAATTGAGGAAGGAGAAGGTATGTATTCCCGCTGTTCTATGGCGTCTTGTGCAGTAAGGACCATTCCGTGCTAACAGTTCTCCCTAGCCAGCCACTACCTACCCGCCATGCGATCTCTATCAATCCTATCGACGGCCCTCGCGCTGCTACTGGCGAGCTCCAGTACAGTTTATGCGCAGTCAGTCACGAACTATTGCTACAATTACGTCGATGGCACGCCTTGTCCTGTCGACCCTCATGTACGTAGACCTCTTTCTCTGCTGGGGAAAAATGCGGTTGCCTACCCCGTGAGCGAATAGGGTTGAGTTTGCTAATTGTGACTCTTTGTGTGTATAGGATTACAACAAGTCGGGCAGGTGTCAGAATAATCAGTGTGTGGCATAGGTTTGCGAACTGTGGGCGGGATGGCATTGTGAGCGGAGGAACCTGAGCGGGTAGTTGTGTCTGGAGACGATGGGTAGGATGAGGGTTGGACGTGCATTTGGGTGTAAGCACGCTTGCTCGTAGCATTGCAAACTTTCCGACGCAACGGGCTTTTCTGCTGATATCCACGGTGGAACCGAGGAGAGATGGGTGAGACGGCTGTGCGACCTTTTTGCTGATGCTGATGCTGGTGAAGATGTTCTTCGTATATGGTGATTGGTTGGTAGATCCTAGTTACCGACTATGCTGCCCCTTCACGCAGGTCAAGGTCAGGCTGAACGCAAGCTTCATCTGCCTGCCGCCAAGCTCGAAAGCATATCGAGGGCCGACCGGGCTCAAGTGTTGATGTTGACAGATTGACAAGCTCGAACAATCAGTCAGAGACGAGCGCCGCAGCACTCTGCACCGCGCATACCTCTTACTACTACCACTTCTACCACCAAACTACGACATCGACCATGTCTCTTCCATCAAACTTCTCTGCCAGGTCATGCACCTGACTAACGTCCTCACCTCGGAGCTTGGAGCATACCGCCCGCTCGAGATGCTAAACGCAAAGGCACGCACGTATCAACACACATTTCCAGTACCACGTACGCCGATTTTGGAAGGGTAAATGGCGATGATGATCGACTGTTAGCGGTACATGCATGGATGACGCCGAGTTTGCATCCGATGGCTTGGGCTAATGGCTCCTATCGATCTTCGATTGAAGCGACGGAGGATTTGGATGCAGTGGTGGGTGAGTGCGGCGTGGTTTGATGGTCATGTCAGGGTGCTTTTGCTGACGTGCGACCACATACCATTAGTAACAGCAGATTAATGAACAGCCAGCAAGGTTGGAAAGGCTGCTGGGACGAAGTGCATGCCACGACCCACCACCTCACCAGTCTGGACAATGACACTTACAGTCATTCAAGAGAAGGTAGTGCCTGACAGTCCCGCTCTTTGTTGATAATCGTCCACAATGCCATTGTGTTCGAACCGGACGAGATTTCAATAACGCATTGCAATTCACTACCATCGTATCACAAAAGGCCTGCTGAATACAATGAGACGCATCTGCTAATACTATAAAGAGTCGTGACCAAACTTCGAATCGCTTTTCTCTTTGCCGCGTACACCACCACGAGAAAAGTCAGACCACACCAGAAAGATTTTCACTCGTCAATCTCACAAGTCATTCGACCCTCACAACAACCTCAAGACCATTATGCCTTCCACAGAGGCAAAGGGCCATCCAATTGCTAGCAGTGACATGTGTCGAACACACACTACGCAGGCATCGATGGTCTCATCCACAGCCTTGATGGGTAACGACTCCACCACATTCAACTCAAACGAGCATCGCTGCAAAACTTGCGATCTGCCATACTCCCAATGCTGTTGCGGTACTAACCCGAATCCGCGTCGACGCGAAGAGTCTCGTAACAGTCCCCGCGAGTGCAGCTGTGACTCCGGTATTGCCTACCTGCTAGGTCGCTACGAGGTCGTGGATCCGCCGCTCGAATTGAGTCCGGAGATGAAGCTTGCGCTCTCTATGCTGTAGGTGTGCGTTTACTGACCGAACGCATGAAGGATGCTGAGGCTTGTCTCGCGTCCATCTTTCTTTCTCAGTGCAGATCATGTTTCGAGCTGCGAGGCAGGCGCGTTTCTCATACTTTCCATAGGTATGTCCTCAATCAAGATTGTGTGTCGCTCCGTCTATGTACCGCCCCGTCCACGTACCACCTTGCAAACTTGAGTACACTGATCGTATTATAGCATGTTTGACATGATCTCTGAGAAGCGAACGTCGGCTACCACTGCGCCCTAAGAATGGAAGCGAGTGTAGAACAAGGTGCATTTCGTTGCTGTCGTTGTCCTTCCTAGAGCTTGCTGAAAGACCTCGTATTGCTTCGTAGACAAAGTGGTTGTTCACACTCGAGTGCGGTGAGAGCTCCTCGCTGGACCATCGGACGACCCTTGCCTTGCGAGAAACTTTTCAGAGCCTGTTCGGAAAGGATTGTTTTCCACCCATAAACAGAATCTCAGCCATCAGAGGCAGCCCTGTTCACGACAAAATTTTATGCAGCCCAGAGCTCGATCAACCGGGTGAAGGATTCTCTCGTCTAAGTCTTCTGGTCGGTACCTTGCTAGATATTGGCCCAAGCTCAGGTCTATTGACTACCAAGCATTACGATGGCTAAGACGACCGTACATAATGCAAATTATCGCTTCATCTGCTCGAGGCTGGCTATACTCAGCATTTGTTTACCTAATATCACCACCATGGACGCGAGTCTCAGCGATCTACAGGTACGAGAACCATGAGATCAATTATCGCCAACGCTTAGCTCGCCTTCCTGTCGACCAACCTTGCCGTAGGCAAGAAGATGAGCTGGAGATGATGCTTGCGTGGTCGTCCGTATGTTGAACCTACCAAGGTAAGCATCGTGCTTGGGCTGATGGCACGATAGGACAGAGAGTAAAGCTTTCGAGTTTGTCTACCTGTGTTGGAGAGAACGTAGGCTGAGCATCGCAGTATTCGACAAGTCAGTCTGACCTGCTTACCACCTTTCCTGCGCCTAATCCAGTCCTGGTATTATTCCTTGGCTTGTAGGCACGATCTAGTGAAGTCCTTCTGACGCACAGCTCATTACGTGTGTCTCTGCCTATTTTGCAACCCTTCGTCGAATGTACCTCTCGTAGAGCCATTTCTACAATTGTCCAAGTTCTCACATATGTCGATTTCCTACGTGGGTTCGTCTACGGCCGAGGCTGTTCACTGGGTTCGGTTGTCGGTTAATGACGAATCAGAGAGCAGGCGATGTGGGCTGGATTTCCGAGTCGAACCTTATGACAGAGCGCAACATCACTCACAAAGAGCATCGACAGGCCGTTGCACAGATCTGAACTGGACGAAGGCACGACTAGCTCAATAGTAGATTCTACCATCAGCAAAGTGCACTGGCACCCGAACTGCTCTTGTTCAGCTAAGCCACCAAAAACCTACCCAATCAGCGGGAATGGCACCACCGATCATTGCGTTCGATTATGGTAAGGACGCTGCGGTAGACATGCATGTGAGACATTTGCGCTAACAACAATTCCAGATGGCTCACCTTACGGCCAAAAGATCCGCCTCCTTCTCACGGCATTGAAAATTCCATTCAGCAGACTAGACCAACCTATGATCCTCCCACGTCCTGATCTCGCAGCTCTGGGCATCACGTACCGCCGCATTCCTCTACTAGCCATCGGCAAAGACGTCTACGCTGATACCGCTTGCATCACCTCGGCTGTCATCTCCAACATCAGCGCGCTCGGCGGCGATTCGAATGCCCTCGCCTTCGGACCCGCAGACAAGGCGTTCGAAGTTTGGGGCGTAGCGGCGTTCAAAGATGTCGTTTCAGGGCTTCTGGATCCTTCAAAGCTGCCTGCAGAGTTCGTGAAAGACCGGGCCACTATCTTTCCTGGCATTAAACGACCAGATGCTTCTACGCTTCGACCCTCTGGACTAGTGAGCCTGAAGACTAGGATGCAGCACCTCGAGAACGATTTCCTCGCGTCAGGTGGACCATTCATAAACGGCTCGAAGATCAGCCTTGCCGATATTCACGTGGCGTGGCCAATCAGGTGGGCGCTGTTCCAATTGCAGGTCCGCAAGGAGCCTGGATTTGGACCTCAGGACTTCCCGAAGGTGTATAAGCTCCTTGAGAGTCTGCCGAAGCCTGCACCGAAGAATCTGCAGGTGGCGGAAGTGCACAGCACCATCAAAGGAGGCAGCTATTGGGCGCAAAGTCCTAGTACTGTGGCGGAGAGCGACCCATTGCGATTGAAGACGGGCACGGAGGTGAAGATTGAGGACTTTGAGTAAGTTGACTCTTCAGCCTTCCCTTAACGTCGGCGTTGAGATGCTGACGAACGTTGTAGCGCTACGCCTGGTGCGCACATCCAGACTGGTAAGCTGATCGGTACGACTGCGAATGAGACTGTCATTGAGGTCGGCAGAGATGGTATCAGGTTGCACTACCCGAGAGTTGGTTATATCGTTCGGCCAATGGAGAAGAGTAATCTGTAGATGCTACGCGCTGTACGATGACTTGCCGGTGTGCTGATACTGCCTTGCACATCTGAAAGGACTCTAACAAGCCTTGCGCTGCCGATGCATGAATTAGTCCCACCATGTCGAGTGCTAACCTGTCATGTTACTCGTAAGTTAACTTAAGAAGGGTCCTGTCCAGATGTTAGTGTCTATGTGGCTGGTCAGCAGCCATCATGGTAGCGAAGCTGAGTGAACGATCTTGGGTCCACGCGTGAGACCGCTGTATGGTACTCTGCTCTTCATCTGCACACTTCTTGCTATGATGAGTTGGTAATGCAGGCGCTGCCTTATGCTGGCAACGAGGGAGAATAAAGTTTGGAGCTTCGTGCCTGAGGCCAGAAGTGGCGGCTTGTCCCGCTTTGCGTGCGCCTTGGCATCTCGAATTGGCGTCGGCTTTGACGATGCACGAGACTTTACTTGCGGTCGACGTCGACATCATCCAGTACTAACCACCAGCAACACCGTCACAATGGGTGCCAAGAGCCACGTCCCGATCGTCAAGAAGCACACCGCTCGCTTCAACCGCCACCAGAGCGACCGCTTCAAATGTGTCGACCCGAGCTGGAGGAAGCCCAAGGGTATCGACAACCGTGTGAGGAGACGGTTCAAGGGCCAGGCCGCTATGCCAAAGGTGCGTGCAGGCGAATTGGGAGGAAGAAAATTTGGGTGGGCACAGCTGGGGAAATATTTGTGGTCAAGACATTGGGCGATGGACAGGGCGATGAGGATATTCGACTGACGAGATTGCGCAACACAGATCGGCTACGGTAACAACAAGAAGACCCGCCACATGATGCCTTCCGGCCACAAGGCTTTCCTCGTCAACAACACCCGCGACCTGGAGCTCCTTCTGATGCACAACAGGACCTACGCCGCTGAGTACGATCCGCCACCCCAGGTTTCTGCCGATACAGCGCATACTAACAATCTGGCAGGATCGCACATGCAGTCTCCTCGAGGAAGCGGATAGAGATTGTCGCTCGCGCCAAGCAGCTGGGCGTCAAGGTCACCAACGGCAAGGCCAAGATCTCCACTGAGTCGTAAACGAATGATATGCGACTTGGACGAAGAGGGTCAAGGGCAGGGCATGAGCTGAGGCAGCGAGCGCAAAGGGGACACATAGGGCACGGCGTTAGCGTACATCGCTTCAATTGCGAGCGGGAGTGCTTTCTGTAGCCGGCTGAAATGATCATGAGCTGGCTTTGCAGCTGCTGAATGACATGCATACCATGCGCGCAATGCTGTTGGAAGGAGCGACTGCGGCGCCTTGATTCATTGACTCTCTGCAATGTCATACAAATGTATCCCTCCAACGCCACGCTAAAGTACTCATGACAAGATCAAATGCTCGAGCGGAGCGCTCGCATAGTCCCACTACAATGTCCGCTACTCCTCCATAGCACCCTCCTCCTCCACTTCCGTGACCTCACCAGTCGCCGCGCTCCAATGCGCCACAGGTTTGACCCGAAATTCCGCCATAGCAACTCCAAATGTCTTCAACAGCGCCGCCTGATGACTGTTCAGCTCCTTGCCCTCCTCCGCAACAGTGTAATCCTCTGCCAGCACAACCCTGCCCTTCTCCAACCTCGTCGGCATGCCCCACTTCCGCACTTGCACCTCCATTGGATGCGGCAAAGGTACGTCGTCCTCTACGGGCACCTCTCCCCCTCTCGAGTGCACAATCCCAGCAGGAACTGTAAACGTCCTCGTAGCCTTCACACCTGCTCGCGCGAAATCCGTCTCCACGTAATCTCTGAAGTAGTCCAGAACCTCCTTCGGATCTCTTTGCGTGAAAAGCAATCCCACCACTCCCTCCAGATGCTTGCTCAGCCCGCTCAAACCAGTCGCACACTCGTCTTCCTCGCTCGTGCCCAGAGCTTTAGCCATGACTTTCGTCTTGCCAAAGAATAATCTGCTGTCTCCAGCAAAGTGTTGTCGCACGTCTTTGAGGTAGGTGTTGCGCATGTTTTCCACGGAGAAAACGAAGATGTGTTGGTAGGCTGCGGCAGCTTCCTGGACAGCTGCGAAGAGAGTTGCATTGTTTTCGCGCGTGGGTTTCTTTTGGACGGTCGAGGTGTGGATGACGCGGGCGCGTTTGGATTTAGGCATCTTGGCGGTCTGGCAAAGTCGTTCTGAGGGAGAGCCTGTGTGGTTGGATTATGTCTTCAAGCGCAATTATCTCGAGGATCACCAAAAATTCCTAGGGCAGAGCGCGAAATGCTAGCGCGGTTCGGGGCGGGTGTAAGCGAATTCCGTGCCTGCCTAATGCAGGCATGACTCGTGGCTCCTACCGATGGAGACTTCATCAGCCGACAACATCGTACCATGTCTGCTTGAATCTTGCGATGCGTTCACGCTGGACTTCCAGCTTGAAATTGGAATAGCGACTTACGAAGTCATCCAGGATATTCCGGACGGTACTGCGTACGACCTCTTTCTTGAGGCGGCTCCTCTCACCGCGGCCAGTGATCGCATAGTCAACACCAGTCGATCAAGTTCCGAACTTAACAGCCATTCGATCAATATATCACCGCTCGGCCTCCACTAAGCAGTCAATGCCGTCAATCAACGACATCGATCATGTTTCAACGTATCAGTCGATACTTCATTCGACGCATAGCATGGCCGCCCGCCACCAGGAGACGACGATGTGCTTGGTTCCTTGATACTGCTCAAGAGACAACGAGTCACCAGGGCATGATCTTTCGCGGTCAGTCATTTGCCATTCAGCTCTCCGGATCATCCCGAATTTGTTACGGGGTATGGGACAGCAACTCTACAGCCAGTCATGACGGTCACTCGCAGCGTCTGTACGCCACCGCTGGGTAGCCCTGCTCTGATCAGTAAGATATGAACGGACGGACTACGACCTTGCGCAGCCAGCAGTCGCAGGCGATTGATGCAAGCATCTACGATCAGTCATGTCGCGACAGCTAACCCCAACCTAATGTGCAACCCTAACCCTAAGCCTCGCCGAGCAACATACGCATACTCTGCTGGTCATCTGCGCACATTTTTGAGTCTTGGAGACTGTCAATGAACTAATTTATACGTGTAATTGCGCTCTTGTCAGGTCCCGTCAAGACGTTTTATCAGGCGGGATCATAAGGGTTACAGATCCCGCCCGGCAGTCATTGACGCCTGCTGAGGATCTGCGCGAACTCATTGCCGGTAATCGCAATCAGTGGTATATTGACTGCATGAATAAATCTCTCACGAGTGATCTATTTTCGATCTGATCCAAACGACGCGTCCCTTTGATCAAGCATGAAGGTGTCATTGACGCTACCACCCGAAGAGTCATGTGGCACGCAAGGTCAGTGGACGCCATCCTTGCAAGTCATCATAGCCCTGACTTGTGCTTGCTGTATAGTCGGCTTCATACTCTCATTTCAAATAGCTGCATCTTAGCATCGATCGTTCAGGAATTTACTGTGTGGTTGAGTGGAGGAGTATTCACTGCAGTCCAACGCTTAATCGGGCATCTCGCCGTTGTCAAAGGCCGCACGTATGCCCCTGGGTTCATAAGCTCATGAATGCTATTGACGAGCTCGCTTTTTGGCTTGGAGGCGAGCTAGAATTGTCTCGCCAAGTCAAATGCTTGACGTGCCCCGTAATGGTTGATCTCGCAGCCATTTCATATCTGGACGCCGAATACCAGGCGTCTGAAGAATAAGGGCAAGCCAGACCTCAAATCACAGTGCTACATAACAACGACATCCACGAGTTTCATCCGCGGTACAATGAAAAAAAGGCAGAAGGTCTTTACAGGCTTGATACTCCAGTATTGTTGACACCAGTGCGCTACGGTGTTTGGTCGAACGAACGAGCCCAGCAGCCAATCGTGACGGCGTTTCAAATGCTGACTATGACGAAGTTCCAGGCGGGAAGTCTGGCACGCGGCTGCTGGTGAGCAGCAATAGTAGAGTTGACGCAGCGGCGATGGGACTGCAAGCAGTGACCTTGGCTTTCTCTAAGTTATCCTGGGACGCAGTAGCAGCGGCACCAACCTGTACCAATTGGCAGTAGCAAGCACATATGACGTGGAAGCTCCCATATACTCACCGATATTGTTGATCATGCCTGCCACGTGCACGCAAGTCTTGTGGTTGAGGTGGGCCGCACGTGGGTTGGTTTTTGGCTCATGCTGACCTAAAAAGTCTTTTCGTCCTTGGGAAACATTAAAAGTCTAAAGAGCGGTCTTTTGGCTTCAAGCAAGATCTGCGAGTTGACAAAGTAGGGTACAGACATTCCATCGGTTGAAGAAGCAACAGAATGTCTGAAGCGTTTGAGGGAGGTGATTGCGACGGTTGACTGCTGAAGCGTTTGATTGTTTGAGACGTTGACTGATGGGTGATTCACGCCCTCAGAATTGATAGAGCCGTCACTCGTGTCACCATACCCAGTCAATCGCGCGATCAATTGACGTGTAGGCTGAACTTCCACGGTCGCAATGTCATTTTGGTGAGCTTTGTCATATCGTTGTTCCATGGGCCCGTACCCCTGGTGGAGTGTCAGGAGGACGTGTTCATCTCATGCTATTGGATCGAGATAGGTGCATGCCCATCTTGTCCAGAAGAGCTGCCTCGTCTTTGGTACGGTAATCACATCTTGTCGTAGAATGTGCTCATGTGGACTTCGGGTTTAGGTTTTGAGCCTGCGGTTGGTGCGTACAGGTCTGTTATCATGCGATATGACCTGTTTGGGTGTTAAGCTTCTCCGTTAGCATCATACCTCCTAGCTGACTATCGCCCATACCGCAGCAATGGACAATGTCCAGCTGGCTGCACTCGACGAAAGGCAGCAGTTTGTCAGTATAAGAACCTGCCATACCCCTCCCATTCACCTCTTCTCCTTCTCATTCACATCAGCACCAATTTCGACACCAGCATTCAGCAACAATTATTTCATCAACAATCAGCACCACCATTCACCTCAAACATGGCGCGCTACAACTTCCGCCGCGCCCATGTCTCCGCCAAGTTGGCGATCCATCGCCTGAGAGCTCGCCAGTAAGCACAGGTGGACAACCTGGTGAGAGATGAGCTGACATTGTGCTCAACAGGCCAGCTTTCGCTCTAAAGAGCATCTGCCTCTCCACACTCGAAGTCGTAGACGGCTGTGTGGATGAGTGCATATACCTGGGCTGCATCGTCATGGTCAAAATTTGGCCTGACATTGAGATGCCGGCTGTCAATGAAGAGCCCAGGGCACCCTTCTGAAGCTTCGGCCGACGAAGGAAGGCGTGGTGTTTCCCAGCTTGTCTGGGCTGTTCGCACACGCATGCGCTTGCGCAAACAAGCGAACTTTCTTGCCGTTTCCCACTTCTGTGGGCTGTTGGGCAAGCGAAAACAATCAACTCTCTTGCCATTTCCTACGCAAGTAGGGTGTTGGGCAAGCGAAAACAATTAACTCCTCTACCTCCTCCCTTCGGGGCACCGCTCTTCACACCCCTCATCTCCCACGGCAACGTGGGCAGGTGTTGTATCTTCGTTTGCACCGTACTCCTTTGTGAGCGGTCTCTTGTTCTCCCCTTCGTCAAGTTGGCCCCGACATACAGGGTGTCCAACCGGCGATTGTATCTCATCTGCTGCCTTCTTTGCAAGGATCCGCGCTGAACGACGGTCTGCACCTTCACGAGGTGTTCGGTGTGAGTAGCTCTTTGGAGTGAAACCAAGACAGACCAAGTTGTACATAGACCCGAGGTTTTGCATGAGCGCCGCCAATGCAGCGGCGCCTCAACCACATCATATCACCCTCGTCGCATCATCACCATCGCATCACCACCATCGCATCATCCTCATCGCATCATTCTCATCGACCTCATTGCCGTCACTCCCTCGCCTCAACCGCTTGACCTTCGCCTCTGCCACACCATCTCAGCCTCATCTTCTCAAGTTCCCTCCCATCCAAATCGCACGACCACACCGACTCGACCTCGTCGTCTCAGTATATCTGATCATCTCAAGCTGTCATGGCGTCGACCCCATCGCCTCAAGCTGAGAGCACCAATCTCACGGCGACAGCATCATGGCGTCGATCTTGTCCTCAGAACCTGCCTCATCGCCTCAACACCATTGTTTCCACCTCGATGCCCGGGTCTAACTCACGCCCAAACTTCTATCGCCACAAGCACGCCGACGACCATAAAGCCCCGGCGCACTGTAGCTCATTTGCTGCCATTTCTGCTTTAGATTTTGTTCTTCCGGTCAGCCTGTCTGGAAGCAATCTCCGGTCGCAAACGGCAATGTGCCTTATTGACTGGATCCCTGTTGAGCATTCATCTTCCTCTGCAGTCTGGGATTTCACGTAGCGCCCAATGTGAGGAGCTCCTATGGCGAAGTAGGTCAGACCAAACATTCCGCCTGTAACCCGCCAAACAAAATCGTAGCTCCCAGCTGCTTCCTGAAGCTTTAGCGTTTGTCGCTCGTGTCTGTCATTTATCAGTGTTGCATATGCCGTTTCAACGACTTAGGTTCTAAGCATCAGCTGAAAGCTGGGAAACTATCCCAACAGCACTATCGCTTGCCAGCAGTCTTCATCGATGACATGGATGCGCTTCTTTACTCCACATGCTCTCTGGCCTTGGTACCTTCCTGTCAAGTACAGATAGTCGCCTGTATTGACCATGACAAACCCGCGTTCCTTCCTGTCTCATTTCATATATTCTTGCTGAGCCTTCTATCATTGGAGGTAACGTCAGCAGTAGTCGCCAATCAGCAGCTTATTCACTTGGGAATTGCCTGAGACTACTTCACATTGACCATCAAAGAACCTCAAGAGACATCGTTCGATGCCGATGGCAATTCATCCCATGTGTGAGGACGACGGTACACGAGACAGGACAAGGGTGGGCCTAAGCGAGTCTTGGCACATTGACTCCGCACATCCTCGGTTGTCTGAGTTGTCTCATACCAGCAATGCTGTCCTTCCGCAGCGACTTTACCAGGATTGCTGGCTCGACATCTCATCAGTCGACGTCGTATCTCGTACATGGCACTATTCAGGACAGCCAGACCGAGCTCTCGACCATCTCAGACACGGCAGCGACGTCGCAACATGCGTAGCGGCAAAGTCAAAGCGAGCACAGCAGACAGATGGTCCTTCTGCATTATTATCATGCCCATCCCGTCATTATCAAACAGCAGCCCGGAATGTCTGCTATGAGCCTATGAAGCACGATCAAGCTGGGGTCCAGGGAATCCCCGTAAGATGCATTCCCAGATAGGTTCACATCGACAAACACTGCGTCCTCGCATGATCAGCCTTGCGGCAAAAACTATGATACCATGCCAGTGAGAAAGCTTCAGTGTCGGGAATGAGCCTAAGAAGTCACAAGCGCAAGGTAGGAGACAAGAGACCGTAAGTTGTTCGTATGGCATCGTGTGGGAACTCGTGCGTCCCTCCTCACTCCATTCGCAAAACATTGATACGAGATGGGCTCCCTTGATCTCCATAGAAACGACAGCACGGCTTCGTCCAAGGACGCCAGTCCTACCGTACCACACGTCTACGTCGTTGTCTCAGAGACAGAGCCACCGCCCTCCAACGCCGTCTCGCTGCCGAGAGATCGACTGCGCGCACAACATACCAGTTTTTCACGGTCGATACGTTCCAGCTCGACAAGTCATCTCGATGGTCTCCGGGGACTGGCCGCCATCGCTGTCTTCATCCAACACCTCGTTGGGTACTACGACCTCAACGTCCACGAGCATGGTTTCGGAGAAAATGGCAACTACTACTTTACCAGTCTGCCTTTCATTCGGCTAATCTTCAGTGGCGGCTCAGCGGCTGTCACCATCTTTTTCGTGTTGTCAGGCTACGTCCTGGCGAAGTCGCCTCTGATGAAGCTCCGCGACGGCAAGAAGGCCACACTCACAACCAGCTTGATATCCTCCTTCATCCGGCGACCGTTGAGACTGTACCTGCCTGTTCTTGCAGTCACAGGCATGACGGCATTCCTGCTTCAGTTTCCGACAATCCTGCCTGGTATTTTCTGGGCCGTCACACGATCCAGCGTGGCACAACAGATGAGTGACTGGTGCTTGGTGACTGTCAAGTATTTGTGGCCTTTCCAGGATCATAAGCCAGTCTATCCTTATTCTCCGGTGATATGGACCATACCAGAGGAATACAAGGGCAGCATGCTCATCTACTTCTGCATTTGGGTCTTCAGCTGGGTGACTCGCTGGCAAGCGGCCGAAATCGTATTACCTGTGCTGTTCGCGGTGACAGTGGTGTGCCTGCTAGCCTTCGGGAATTGGGCTAGTGCTTGCTTTATCGCCGGCATGGCCGTGTGCTACTGGGACGTGCTCAGGCACGAAGAAGCGCACACACTCCCGCTCAGCTTCACTACTGGTCTTCCTGCCAACTTTGAACGTCCCACGCTCTTGTGCTGGAGTTTGTCCAGGAGTAGCAAATACCGCGACTATGCAATATTGACGTTATCATTGTACTTGCTCTCACAGCCCGCCCAATCAGGGGACCCAGTGTATTCGTCCGAGTCGCCCGGCTACAAGACGTTACATCGCTTCATACCATCCTCCTATTCAGATGGCGACTACTACCGGTATTGGCACTCGTACGGCAGCATTCTCCTATTGTGGAGCCTGCTCAGCCTCGATGCTATGTCGCCTGTTCGCAGATTTCTAAGCTCACGGCCATTGATCTATCTCGGACGGATATCTTTCATGCTTTACCTTGTTCATCTTCCGATCTTTGGCATTCTGTCTGGTCGCGTTGCTGCTATGTTCGGCCATGTCCCTTTCGGAGCTGAGCCCTCCTTTTGGAACGATCGGCTCAGAATACCGGATTTTGGCCCTGCTGGCTTCAGCAGTAGATTCGTCGCTAGCGTTGCTGTCCTGCTTCCAGTCTGTGTGGGAATTGCTGAGCTAGGTACAAGATACGTTGATTCTCCAAGCATTGCAGTGGGCAAGCGGCTGGTGCGAATGCTCGGCCTGGAGGTGGGGAAGGCTGCGGATCTTCCTGTGGACGCGAGGTGACCGCAGACAGGACCTGCGATTGTGCCAGATGCCGGCGAGGTTGCTTTCCAAAGTTGCAGTAACGAGGGAGCCCTTAACTTCGTGTCAGTATGGATGCCCGAGTGAAGACAGATGAGTAGGGTTGCCGTGAAGGCCATTCGAGACGACGCGCGCGATCATGACGGATGTCTAGACTCACGCGTGGATCTACATGCGAATGCGTCTTGCGAAGGAGCCCCAGCAACGAGTTGCAAAGCCCTCAGCAACGAGTTCTGTTGCGTCGTGACGACACTCGTTAGAAACACCCGCTAGATCTCGCATCAAGTTCGAAATCGGGCAACAAAACAAAACAACCATGTCGACTTGCCGCTGAATTCAGCAGAAGCTCTCGACATCCAGTTGCAACGCACAGACTATCAGTGGCTTGGAGGAGCACAATAAGCAAGGCCTGGAGTACAGCATTCGAGCGACACCAACTCTCTAATATTGTCTGGCAGCGCACCGTGCCGCAGGACAATTCGTCTCTCATATCACGAAGGAACGCAATTCTGCTCAATTACCCGCTCAACCGGGGACTCTCCCAGACCCAGGTCTTCAAAAAACCGATGCCATCGGACATTTGCTCTGACGATGGCGCTCAATACGGCAGCAATGCGTCTTCACAGAGCGACAGCGAGCCGATAGGGCCATCACAGACGGCTGGCGCAAACCAGCCACAGCAAACAGCTGGGCAGAGACAAAACAGGAAGTCAAGCCCATCGACAGCAAGGAAGGGTAGTCAGCACATCCATTTCGACACCAAGCCCAACGAGCTGTTGAAGCGGTACCGCAGGCGACAGCTCGAGCCGCCAAACAATGTCAAGAGTATCGGCGAGGTCTGCGCTGGCGATATCCAAGACATTGCCTACGAGAACATGATCTTCCTGTATGAGAGGATGATGCCAATGGAAATCATCAACACGATTGAGCTATATCATGGCCCTGGCGTCAGGCTGGAGTTTGGGTGTGTGGCGGGCCGCTTTGGGTCAGCTGTCAGGAGATTGGCTAGGGATACGGGCGACCATGTGCAAATGATCTTGCGTCGCATCAACAAAGGAAGACAAGAATACAATTTGCCTCCTGTAGTGCTGGACGGTGACACTGGGGTACGCACACCGACTAGTAATGGCGTCAAGAAATTTACCAACCGCAAGAACTCCGCCACCCAGGAGGAGAAGAGGGCGAGAGAGCGCAAGAATAAGAAGACTTCTGCCGGCAAAGCGGATACGGGCACGGCCTCGACTGTCAAGCCTGAATCCGCAGCTGAGGCTTACGGCGAGGGCCAGCAGACAGGTTCGGCTCTTATTCTTGGTCCCTACGAGACAGCTCATCCTAAGCCTGTCAGGGAGCTAGGTGAGCTGGGCAAGACCTTCGAGCGCCGCATCAACCAGTGGAACTACAAGCACAAAGCGAAAGTTGTCGATGAGAGGAGACAGATTCAGATGGATAGACAACTGGCCTGTGACTCAGTCAGACCGTCAATTGAATGATCGATTGATGCATAACCTGGTCTGTGCACTCAATTGGGTGGATCAAGGCTCATGGACAGATAAGGGGCAAGTTTGCGAGAGGCTGATTTGAGGGGTTCAAGCTGTCTATCCAAATTGTTGGGTCGGTGACGGATGACTGAATGACAAAACTATGTATCCCGGAGGAGCGTTTGCACAGGCTGCTCGAAGCATGCCTAGAGCTGGATGCAGGATCTCTACGGTATCATGACAATGGTAAAATCGAATCGATTCGTCTTGTGCAGGTGCCTGTGGCGTCAAGCTTAGGAGACACGTCTTGGTTCCCCGTCCTTCTCGAATGAGCTTCTACACAGGTTGCGGCTGACACAAACAGAAAATTTGATAAGTATGACGAAGAGACAGTATCAGTGGGAACGAGACTACGTGGTGGAAACGTGTGAATCCATAAGAGGCAGCATGCTCCTTCCTTTCGTCCATCCGACCATTTTTCTAACACTTCTAATCGCCAGTATATACTCCTACAGACCCTGCATGTCTTCTCTTTACATCAAAACTTTCGGATATATATCCCCGCGGCGGATCATAATATAGTATAGCACTTAACCGCAGCAGGTACCGGAGCGACTTGTCGACTATTTTTCGACAGCGCAGCCATTTCGAGCCTAAGCGCTCACCGCTCACCTCAGTCACCACTGCGCTGAACTCTCACCCATCCACCCGCCCAGGCATTTGCCACACCACATAATCGACTGCCGCGACCAAACCCTATGTCGTTGGTGAGCTTTGGATAGCTGTGAATTGTGGGGACGTTCCTCACCTTGACGAGCGCGGGTCTAGCAGACACCAGCTGCATATCGCACCCCAAATGGAGCGGGTTCGGAATACTCCGGCCGTCAACAGCCAACCCACCGCCAAGCCAAGGAATGAAATCGGTACAATGGTCAAAGAAACCACAAAGCTATTGTGCTGGAGCATGCCAGCGGAGGACTTCCTTTGTGGTCTCTCGTTCGCTGCTACATTGTTATGACAACCACGTCCTGTCGTACAATGGCGGCAAGAATGCTTTTTTCTCACTTTGTCTCCAACAGGTGCTCAAGATGCCTACGTATAAGGGTCAGTCCAACTCACTCATGAATCCGGGTAGACCAAAAGCTTAAGAGAATCCCAGGAGGACTCAGAGATTCCGACTACTTGACTTGTACCGAACCTTTCAACTCATCACCGATCTACATCAAGAATCATGTCACCAATGTCCGACTACCGTCTCGGCTTCGCCCTATCGAGCTCTGAGCAGGACTCAGAGACCGTGCAGCAGCCGAGGGTAGTCATAGTGGAAGGCCTCGATCAGAGCGATGTTGAAGATGGCGAGATTGTTGAAGGTGAGTCGAGTGACATTGAACAGCAAAAGCCCATTCCACTAACCGCAGAGAACCTGAAGGCACTGTCTGCTATTCCGAAGCGCAAGCGCGAGCCTTCGGTTGACGACGCTGCCGGGCGTGATCGATCTCGCAACGATCAACACCGTCAGCGGGGACGGAGTCCAAGGCCTGACTCTTCTCGCTCTGAGAGTGTAGGACTCGCTGCTGGAAGTTCTTCCGGCTCATCTCAGCGCACTGCATATATGGCGCTTCCAGTAGGAGGACGCAGACTGCTCAAGCAGTACCAAAGACACTTGGAGACCCGTGGCCACAGACTCCTTACAGATGATGAGCTTAAGACCTGTTCTGAGAAAGATATTGCTTACGAACAGATCATGATTCTGTTCGCACAGCATACCATGGAAGAGGTTGGCTGGATCACGGGCAATCGCATCAAACCCGCGACGCTGAGGAGTCGCTTACAATCTGCCATTGAGTTCTTTGCAGCTGACAGGCAGGAGCCTCCGGAAGTTGTGCTCGCGGAACTGAATGCTTCGAGAGTACAGCACGGCAAAGAGTCGATGAAGATGACCACTTGGAAGAAGAGCCCGAGCGTGAGTTCCGCTGGAGGAAGAAGCCGCGAGTCGTCCTCATTACGAGGTCCTTCATCGTCCAGGAGCCCAAGCCAGGCGTCATCTTCCGGCTCACGTGAGACTCCAGGCAATAGTGCTGTGGCCAGGGCCCAACAGTACCTGGAGCCCAGCGGACTTGCGCCAGTCACACCGCGCAAGGCACGTGTTCTGGAAGCCGGCGAGACGGGCGCGACGCCCATGCTAGATCGCATGCATCTCGCAACCGCCCAGAGCACTGCGAGCGGTTCGCCATGCAGGCAGACTCGCTCGACCGCACCCTTGTTTCGCTTCTGGGGAGCACCGGACGCTGAGAGGAATGCTTCACCTTGTGCGAAGAGGCAGAAGAGCGTTCACGCAATGTCGGACATGTACCTCACCGTGCCGAGCGCCGATACTTGCCGCCCGTCATCGCCCTCGCCATCGCCATCGCCAAGCAGCCCCAGCAGTTTTTCGACCTCTTCGGGTGGCAGTCGGTCCAGTGTGCCATCGCGCCAGCCAGCTTCGAAGCCGAAGAAGAAGTTGTCGTTGATCGACAAGCTGAGGAAAGGCAAGAAGCTGTAGGCTGCCTGGCATCTGGCGAGTTCTACTCTGCTCCCGAGCGATTGAGATCCAGCTTCCGATAGAGTCCAATCCGATACCGTCACTTGCATAGACTGTTGGTAGCGTATATCATGTTTGACCACGGGTCCCATCCCTGTCTTTCTATTTCGTGTCTTGGTTCAACGTTCGTCGTTATATGTGAGGGTTCGAAAGCAATGCACTCCCAGGAGACCTGACTGCGGTCCTAAACGGCAGTGCAGCCATTGTCTCTTGGTAGCCGTATATGAAGACAACGGCACCCTTGCAACTCGGTGTCTTTCCGAGTATACGATGAGCCATCCCGCGCGCACATGCACCTCGTATTCGTTGGTCAAAACCATTCGAAAACCTGGTCCAATCATGCCTGAGAATAGCCCTTATCACATACGAGTGCACGGAGATACTGAATCTTCAATTCCGCGTCGGTACCTAAGACAACCCAGCATGTTCACTTGATCGTGGACTGTTCCATGCTTCAATGCCAAATCGGAGACTCGATCAGGGAATTTCAATCGTCGGGTTGGCAAGGTGAAACAGCTTGCGCTTCCAATACGGAGCACAGCCCACTGCACGCAACATGTAAGTTCTGGCCCAGCAAGCTTGAGTCGATATAAGACGTGCGCCCGAACCCTTTTCTTGTTTATACTTCTCTTTCGATCCCAGTTATACTCTATACCTCAATTACCAAAGTGCACTGCACCATCGTCAACCACATCGATCACCGACACAACAACATGCGTTCCATCAACACGCTCCTCGCCCTCGCGATAGTGGCAATCGGGGTTAACGCAGATCCAGTCGCGATAGGGGCTGCTAACCCAGTGCTGGACGCCCGACAAAGTATACCCACATGCGCAGCGCGCGCTTGCAACCCGCCGGCTTGCAATGGGGTCGATTGCGGAGGTACATGTGGATGCTTGGTCTGCGATGGGTCAGTTGGCACTCAAGCCAATTGTGGCGTGGTACGTGAATACTGTCTGCGATTACTACTCCGTGGCCCGCCACTGACGTGAGGTACTCATAGTGCTCATGCAATAGCAAGGCTAGCTAGAAGACGCCGTTCTGCGAGTTGTGGTGTACTGTCATTGATAGCGGCGGGAAGTATGTTGGCAGATCACCTGGAGTGCCAGAAAAGAAGAGGTGAGGCTCGAGTTGGGAGGAAGACCAGGTGACACCTATAATGGTGCTGGCGGAGACTGGCTGAGAGATTACTGTAAGGAGTCGATGCGATAGAAGCTCGTAAGCTTGCAACGTAAGATCAGTAGTCTCAGCTGGACAGTCTTTGGTCATTGTCAGTCTCATGGTCGCTATTGACGAATTTCATGCGTCGCCCTCCCTGTAATAGTGCGTCGTAGCCCGTGGAGGCAACCAGCCAAATACGCCATGCCAGCAACCGTCAGCCTAGGCCCAAGAAGCCGCTGTACAGTACTGTACGACCCAGCTGAAGACCAACTGAGATTTTCAAGCCGACCAGGCCTATGATAAGTGGCGATATGGAGTACTTTGCGGACCAGCTATTTGGGGATTGATCTAATCCTTTAACCTGATCAAGGAGCGGGCTGGCCACTACGGTGGGCGATTGATAGATTCATTGTTGAGGCCGGAACGGTATGATGCATAGAGATCCAGCCTCACCGAATGTTGCATGTGAATGTGACCTGTCATCCTTCAAGGCGCGATTTGATGTGGATCCTTGCCGACTTGCGACATTATGCGTCGCCGTTGGATCGATGTTGTGCTCGCCCGAAAGACACACGAATGAGCCGTGCAATCGCCGGGCAAGGCAAGCGCGAGGCGCGAATGTTTGCCACAAGTCATACGAGCGCACGTGACGTGTCCCATGCTTTCACGACTCGCGAAAGATGGACTGATGCCTCAGTAGCAGCAGGCAGCCAAAGACCACGTATGAGAGAGAAGGCGAAAGAAGGCAAGTGGAAGGTGTGGCGCTGATGAATAATGATAGCCGACAGCGAGCGAGCGGGAAGTCCCGAATTGTGACGCTCACGGCGTGTGAAGCTCGGGCTTGTGAAGCTCGCTCATCAGGTATACATCTAACTTCGACAAACACTTCCACACGGTGCATCTCACTTTTAATCCCGACGTGCATCAACTTCCTCCTCCACGACATCCACTTTTGCATCCGCGAACCACCGCTTTGCAACAAGGTACAGATCTTTATCCACCACCCATTACATTGCGGCCTTCTAACAGTTGCCTCCGACCTTCAGCGGCGGTACATCACACGAGCACCTACATCCACACCCACGCATCACTCCATCCTCGCAAGCATCCGCCATCATGTCTGCGGAGCCGGATCACGCGGCGAAGGGCAAGCCCAAGTTGGACAACGACCCGAGCGGCGCTGAGAAGAGGCATGAGGAGGAGACAGCCACAGCCATCCTCAAGAAGAAGAAGAAGCCTAACTCGCTAATCGTCACCGATGCCACGACCGACGACAACTCGATATTGGCGCTCAGCAACAACACCATGGAGACGCTGCAGCTGTTCCGTGGCGACACAGTATTGGTCAAGGGCAAGAAGAGGAAGGACACGGTGCTTATCGTGCTCGCCGATGACGACCTCGACGATGGCTCTGTGCGCATGAACCGCGTCGTCCGCCACAACCTGCGGGTGAAGCTGGGCGACGTCGTCACCGTCAACCCATGCCCAGACATCAAGTACGCCAAGCGCATCGCAGTCCTGCCCATGGCAGACACCATCGAGGGCCTGACTGGCTCTCTCTTCGATGTTTTCCTTGCGCCATACTTCCGCGAGGCATACCGTCCGCTGAGGCAAGGCGACCTCTTCACTTGCAGAGCTGCCATGCGTACGGTCGAGTTCAAGGTCGTGGAGGTAGATCCACCGGAGTACGGCATTGTTGCACAAGATACCGTCATCCACTGTGAAGGCGAGCCAATCCAGCGCGAGGATGAGGAGGGCAACCTAAATGAGGTTGGATACGACGACATTGGTGGCTGCAGGAAGCAGATGGCGCAGGTCCGTGAGTTGGTGGAGCTGCCACTGAGGCATCCTCAGCTATTCAAGTCCATTGGTATCAAGCCGCCCCGTGGTATCCTCATGTACGGTCCACCGGGTACTGGTAAGACTCTGATGGCACGCGCGGTCGCCAACGAGACTGGCGCATTCTTCTTCTTGATCAACGGTCCGGAGATCATGTCGAAGATGGCTGGTGAGTCAGAAAGCAACTTGCGGAAGGCATTCGAGGAAGCAGAGAAGAACAGCCCGGCAATCATCTTCATTGATGAAATCGACTCGATTGCACCCAAGCGTGAGAAGACCAACGGTGAGGTCGAGCGCCGTGTCGTCTCCCAGCTGCTTACCCTCATGGACGGCATGAAGGCTCGCTCCAACGTGGTCGTCATGGCTGCCACCAACCGCCCTAACTCCATCGACCCTGCGCTTCGTCGTTTCGGCCGTTTCGATCGCGAGGTTGATATCGGCATCCCCGACCCTACCGGCCGTCTCGAGATTATGCAAATCCACACCAAGAACATGAAGCTCGGCGACGACGTCGACCTCGAGCAGATCGCCGCTGAGACTCACGGCTACGTTGGTTCAGATCTTGCCTCGCTCTGCTCAGAGGCTGCCATGCAACAGATTCGTGAGAAGATGGACCTGATTGATTTGGATGAGGACACCATTGATGCTGAGGTTCTGGACAGCCTCGGTGTCACGCAGGAGAACTTCCGCTTCGCCCTTGGCGTCTCCAACCCGTCTGCGCTCCGCGAGGTTGCAGTTGTCGAGGTACCGAATGTGCGGTGGGAGGACATTGGTGGTCTGGAGGAGGTCAAGCGCGAGCTCATCGAGTCCGTGCAATACCCTGTCGACCACCCAGAGAAGTTCCTCAAATTTGGCATGTCACCGTCGCGAGGTGTGCTGTTCTACGGTCCCCCAGGTACCGGTAAGACTCTTCTCGCCAAGGCAGTCGCCAACGAGTGCGCTGCCAACTTTATCTCCGTCAAGGGCCCAGAGCTTCTCTCCATGTGGTTCGGTGAGTCTGAGTCGAACATTCGCGATATTTTCGACAAGGCCCGTGCCGCTGCTCCTTGCGTCGTCTTCCTGGATGAGCTGGATTCCATCGCAAAATCCCGTGGTGGCAGCCAGGGCGATGCTGGTGGCGCTTCCGACCGCGTCGTCAACCAGCTTCTGACTGAGATGGACGGCATGACCAGCAAGAAGAACGTCTTCGTCATTGGTGCGACCAACAGGCCAGAGCAGCTTGACAACGCTCTCTGCCGTCCAGGTCGTCTTGACACTCTCGTCTACGTGCCGCTGCCCGACCAGGCTGGCCGTGAGTCCATCCTTAAGGCTCAGCTCCGCAAGACGCCGGTGGCTCCAGATATCGACCTTGCCTACATTGCCAGCAAGACCCACGGCTTCTCTGGCGCTGACTTGGGCTTCATCACCCAGCGTGCTGTCAAGCTCGCCATCAAGGAGTCCATTGGTCTTGCCATTGAGAAAGAGAAGGCGCGCGAGGCGGCCGCAGGTGACGACACCAAGATGGAGGAGGACGTTGACGAAGAGGACCCTGTCCCAGAGCTCACCCGCCGTCACTTCGAGGAGGCGATGAGCATGGCTCGTCGCTCCGTCACCGACACCGAGATCAGGCGGTACGAGGCATTTGCGCAGAGCATGAAGAACAGCGCTGGTGGTAGCGCGTTCTTCCGCTTCCCGGAGGCTGGCGCTGATGGCGCGCAGCAGCAGCAGAATGGTATGTTCATCCACCCTATCTATGTCACAGAAGCACCTACTAACAATGTCACAGGCGCTGGCGAGGAGGACCTCTACGACTAAGCTCATCAGGTGTGTGCTACAAGTTGCGCGTGTGGTAATGGGGTGCTCTCAGCGATACGCATATTTGGGGCTGGATAGCGGAGGCGTGTCATGCAATGCTGTTTGCAGGCGGCGTCTTGCCAAACATGAATAGAGAATGATGTGCTTGACTCCTTTTCACGTCTGTCACATAGCTGAGGTCCATCGCCTTGTCATGAGCAAGGCGGACTGTGTAGCGTAGGTGCTATGCTATGAATGCTATGGATGTACTATTATAGGCCTCCTGGCTTGGTCGTCGGTTCTTTTTTTGCGACTATCTCATAGATTCGTAAAGATGTCCGACAACGCTGGTTGTATTCAACTTTCGGCTGATGGTCGCTGCATGAGATATAATCAGTACTACTGTATTGGTGAGCTTCGGATGCTAGCGAGATGTGGCGTGCAGCTGTTGCAGCCTTGCCTGCTATCCTCCTGCTCAGCCGCGCATTGCACAAGATATCACGACTTGCTTCGTCTAGATCTGCTTTCGCGCGCAGAACGACCTGCGGCTGCTCGTGAGAGTGTTTTTGGTGACGTCTCGACCATATGGGCTTGCTTGGACCTCTCGGCCATTCCGAGTGCCACGCCTGAAGGATTAAGGTTGCCTCTTCAGGCGTCGTGTCTTCTTAGTGATCACAGCACATTGGCACTATCGCGGTTCCCAGCATTGTCAGAGACGAGGAAAACATCTGGTCGTCTGATCCTCAACATGTGGCTGCTCAACGCCACCAGTTATGCGCTTAAAGACTTCTCGACAACACCTTTGCATGAACGACCCGGCTATACCATTCTATCTCATACATGGGCGCATGATGAAGTCTTATTCGACGATGTAGCGAGTACCGAGCAGCAGGATCTCGGTCTACCAGTCGCAAGACAGAAGGCAGGCTGGACAAAGATCGAAGCAATGTGCAAGCAGACCTTAAGAGATGGGCTGAAGTGGACCTGGATTGACACTTGTTGCATTGACAAGAGAAGCAGTGCGGAGCTTTCAGAAGCCATTAACTCGATGTTTCAATGGTATCGAGATGCCGAGATCTGTCATGTGTTCCTTGCGGACCTGCACGAAGCAGGGCCCTTGAGCGATGATGTGATAGATGCTATCCCTTTGCATTTTCGACGCACAGTCTGGAAGCAGCTGAGGCGGCCACCTCAATATCGCACCACTAGTATACAATACTCTCCCGAACGTAATGCTTTCGCCCAGTTTGTCCGGTGTCGATGGTGGAGTCGTGGATGGGTACGTTCTCTGTTATCCTTATTCCTGCCTGCCCTGCTCATGCCTAATGGAAGGTCGCTGCTTCTTTGTCAATAACGAGAGCGCCGTACACAGCTTGCAAGTACCATACTCACGTTTGTGCAGACGCTGCAGGAACTAATTGCACCACAAAAAGTGTCTTTTTGGAACCATTCATGGAAACCTTTTGGCCGGATTGAAGACCTCGCCTGCACGGTATCCAAGGTCACTGGTATCCACCTGCATGTCTTGCTGGGGTTCGAGAGCATAGCGGACGTTTGTGTTGCCACGCGCATGTCTTGGGCTGCACGACGCGAGACCACGAGAAGAGAAGACACGGCCTATTGTCTTCTTGGCATCTTTGATATTAACATGCCATTGCTATATGGCGAGGGGCATAAAGCTTTCGCTCGCTTGCAAGAGGAGATCATTAAAACCTCTCGAGATGTTTCCATCCTGGCCTGGGGCAAAGTTTCTGACAGCTCCAGGCTTCAAAGGATTCCTCACAGCACTGAACACCATGCATTCAGGCTCTTGGCCGCCACACCGCGAGATTTCGAGAACATGCTCCCGCAACCAACAATAGAGACTGGCACGTTCGTACGTGAAAGGATAGAGGACGTCAAAGTCCAAATCGGTCTTTTGAGATGACGAATGCCGGCTTGAGGATCACCCTGCCTTGTAAAGATACTGAGGATCTCGACGGATTGATGATGATGGATCTGGGCTGCCATCTCCGGGACCCGCTCGCCACCCTTGTCTTGTGCTTAAACATGACCAGATCTGACGTAGAGGAGCTCCATTCTCGCGGGCCACTGTATACAGTAGAAAGTTGGTGGGACCAAGAGACCGAGCAGTATTCGCGCCTGCTCATGATCTCCAAATACGAGGCTGCAGGAATGAAGTTACGGACTCTTGTAGTAAAGCGTGAGAGCAATGACGCAGGTCGTGTAGTCAGGCATGATCGGATCATTTTCTCATCAGATTCTAGGCGAAGCCTTCGTATTATTGATGCTTACCCACCAGAGGACTGGAACATCGCTGCGAAAATGTATGCGCCAAGCACACAGCAAGGACAGCGCTCAGGGTATCACCACCGTTTTGGCGTCGCAAGAATGCAATGTGGAGATGAGGAGCTGCCACCGGTGGTTGTATATTGTGAATGGAGGGGCGAGCTTTGGAGACTGCGTCAATGCGGGTTTTTGGCAGAAGACTGTCAGATAGACAGGTCATCGTTGAAGTCTCTGCACGAGTGGGCAAAAGAGTGGATGCACGGCACCACATTGGAGGAATTGGGTCGGTATGGGGTACAGATCATCGTCTAGCTAACCCAGGTTCCATCATAGGGGACTGAGGTGAACAATTTCAATTGCAAGGTTCTCCGATCCATGCTGAGTCGATATTACAGTGGCCGGAATATCGAGTGTTCAATTGGGCAATCACCGGGATTCTCGAGCACGACAGCCACGAGAGAAGCTAAAGGAAGACTTGTCATTGATTAAAGCACGACGGCAGAGGGAGGTCGAGCAAACTTCGATGCGCCTTGTCATCTTACGCGACGCTTATCCTCTCCTACAAACATATGGCATATATACATCGAAAGCCGGTTTGAAGGATGCGCCATCCAGTGGAGTTGTGGCGTGCCGGTCAGAATATCAAGATACGCGCTCCGCTCGAGCTTTAAAGGGTGGCTACCCGTTGCTCAAGGCCTCCGCCCTGCAACCAACACCGTCTTACTTCGCTGTAGGCAAAAGCGTCGTGCCACACCCAGTCCTGGTGATCGCCGGCCGAGGCGGCTTCACGCAAGGCGTCGGATGCCACGGGTACACCGTAAATGTAAAAACCTGCGTCTGCGTTACAAACGTTGTACTCTGCCTGGCCGTCGTCCACACCGTCGTCGTCGGCGTGAGGGTAATGCTGGCCTCCACAGCACTGCAGACGGTCGTGGTCAGTGGCGTGGGAGTGGCGGTGGCAGTCACCGTAGCCGTCGCAAAAAAGTGGGCCATATCAGTGGTCGTGACGGTTTGCGTGGCTAGAACCGTGTTGGTGGTGTATGTTGTAGCTTGGGGGGCGCCTTGATATCTCGGAAACCAGTCAACCTCAACGGTGCCGACGTTGACGGCGGCTTGACGCTCAGCGATCTCTGCGCGGGCGGCGTTGCGAGTTCGGCGGCGTTGCGACTGGCCTTTGCCTGCGCTCGAAGATGACGACAATGCAATGCAGGACGCACTGGGGAGGATGTCAGCAGGTGGACATCAGCTTGGCGGGAGGTGACTGCGATTGATCTTACTGAACTGTTGTCGCTGATATCTTGGAGATTGTCTTCGTCTTGACCGGGGGAGTAACCGTCAATATTAATGTGACGGTCGTGGTGCTGGCAGTAATTGTACTGGTGCCCGTGGTGCACGGCACGATACTTGTGCCCTGCGGGATTGCGGTCGTAGCAGTGACCGTGCCGGTCGCTGTCGTCGCTACGAGTCCAGCATGTCAGTACCTAGCCTTTCGGTCATTTGCAGAGAAGCTTACTAGCTACAGTGGGTGAGTAGACGGTCGCAGTGGCGGTGGTATCGGTATAGTAGATCGAGGTCACCGGCGAATAGGTGTAGCTAAGAGGTACGAACGCTGCAGCTCCCACCGCCGAGTATCTCATCGTCACAAGGCTCCCAGATGCGATGTTCGTGTTCGTGCCGGTGAAACTGAACGTCACGGGCTGGAAGGCTGAGCTCACGGCAAGGGACGCGGTCGCTGTCTCGGTGGTTGCTGGCAAAAGGCACAGGCCGTTAGTGTAGGATCAAATAAGGGAGAAAAATGATTGTAGTCAATGACTTACCACGATTGTCCGTGCCAGTGTACGTCGCGGACAAGGCAAAGGCTTGAGAAGAGCAGGCGCAGATGCTGGCGAATATACCGAGATTCGAGCCATCATTTGGGTCGACGCCCCCAGATATGTCGCTGTAAGGGCTAATGCCGTTACAAGCACCACCACTGCATTGCGCACGTGCCGAGCGAAGCAGGTAGACAGCAGCAAGCACGCAGATGGACTTGAAGTACGCCATGGTAGAATCAACGAAGTAGTCCGATATTCTGATGTCTCACAGCAGCAGTGGGAGGGCAGAAGAGAACGGAAGTGTTCATCAACATATACGCCTCCTGACATCCGGCATTCCACTCATTTGGTGCATGCATACGCCCGGGCACAGCTTGGCTGCGCGTGCCATAGAACAGTTCCCAGGAGCGGCTCTGCACTGCGATACTGCTAATGATGACCTGGACCTACGCCTCTCGGACATATGCGCTCTGCTACAACGCTGAATTGTTCTCCACTAACGCAGATTCGTCAATGTGGCTGCAACGTACGTGCTAATACGATCGAGAACGTAGGCTAGTAAAGCTATTGGCCGATATCCCAGCTGTTTCGAGGCAAGCGCCTATAAGCCACCACCGTACCTTTCGTAGCGGAAAGTACAATCTAGCCCCAAAGAACAGCCACAACGGCAAGAGTATTGACAGTCGACACATCCTGCTGGCCTGGATTACAGTGTTTACCAGTGGCAGTTCGAGTGCACGGTACGTGACTGACCTCAAGAACTGACCGTGTTCATAAACTGATAGGCCAGCGCGAAATCTACCAAAAGCCAGAAAACAAGCCGACGACACACCTGCTCTGTCCTCACACATCAATGCTAAACCCCACGAGTGAAGCCATCGTGCCATACGATATGGAAGTGTCAGCCGCAACCGACGACAGCATTCATCTTGAGCCTCGCCGATTCGCAACACTGCACTGTAAAAGAGCACGTCAGCTCCACAGCCATGTCATTCTGGTAGTCAGACCGTACATACCATACATCTACTCGAGATCATGGCTGCAGCATATACAATTGCGTAGTATACGCTGCCATGCTAGGCCAGCACGTTGTCGTCTCACAAGACGCGCTTCGCGAAGCTCAACAAGATGCTCATGCCTCCCTCTCTAGTCCAACCACTTCCCATCCAAGCGTTCCAAAAATGGCAAGTCGATATTCACAAAGCTCTTCCAGCAATCGATCTCATACCTCCGCGGATCCGTCTGCAGCGAGAACACCATCCCCGTCAACACCTCCGGCAAGCTCGCCTCATCATCAGCCATAACAATCACAATATCCCTCTTCACCTCAAAGTGCCCCCGAAGCTTTGTCGTCTTCGCGCGTCTCAACGTATTGTCTACATGTTTCTGCATGCTGAACTCGCTGTATGGCATATCCTTCGGTATGAACGTCCAAGCCCAGCTGCGATCAATGCAATCGGTAAAGCACACCCACTGCCGCTTCTCCAATCCTAGCGTCTGAGGGTAGAAGTGCGAATGTGTCCAGAGGCGTAGCAGACAGTATCGGGCTGCGGGATGTCTCGACGCATAATCCTGAGCCTTGGCCAAGAGATTGATCTTCGAAGGGTCGCGATCGTAGTTCAGGCCCGTGATGCCGCCGACATACTCTTCGAAGCCGCGGTAGTCGATGTAGAAGTTGGGCTTATCACTGCCAGGCTCGGTGTGCACCATGGCGCGACCGACGTTGTACTCCATGTAGCCAGGCCCAATGATGCCTGTCTTGAACAGCCGCGCAACGAGCGGCCGCACGACCTTGTCCCATTCCCGCGGCAGCGTTGATGGTTGTGCTCCTTTGCACAGTTGTGACAACACTTCTTGAAGACCTTGTCAGATTCTTCATAGAACTCCTCCGGCATCGTGGTCGGGCTGTCCTTGCGACGAGAATACGGCTCTCTTTGCGCTTTCTTCTCGTTGTCGAACAGAAGCGGGTCAACGAGCATCCGGCGCTTCCATTTGCTGAGCTCGCCGTCTTGGACGTCTACACCCCAGTGTTCAATGAAGAGCGCTACTGCCGCGAAGGCATGGTACATATCTCTCAGCACTACTCTGTGCTCCATGACATGCCAATCCAGGTCCATGATCAGCTTGAACAGCCGCGCGCGATTTAATCGATTGGCTGCGAGCATCGCCTTCGCGTCGTCGATCAGAGCCATGAGGTCTTCCCAGCGGCGCTTGCTCTCGACATCAAACTCCGCAGCATGCATTCCTTGTTTGTACGCCGCTGACTTCTGCCTCTTGACGTGCTTCCACCAATCCGTCTCAGGATCTCTGTCGCGATCGTTGAACTCATCATCGAAGGCAAATTCCACCAGCTCATCGGCGGCATTCCGGTCGTTGCCAGCAATCTCAGCGAAGTCACCAGTGTCCACAGACCATAGCTCATCATCTGGTTTGGCTTCTTGTCGTCTGACCATGAGATCTCGCATTCTGTCGATGGAGTACTCACACCGCGCGCAGTAGCACTCCGCTTCTCTGCCAATGTTAGGACACGCAGGCATATCATCGAGCTCCGGCAATACCGACATAGCCGCCTCTGCTACATCCTGGCGAAACTTTGGAGTCGCTTTCCGGGTCCCATCATCTTCATAATCGTCCGAGTCGTCGTCCGTGTCAAGGTCCAGTATGAAGCGCTTCATACTTGGCGGACCAATCTTGACCAGCTTCTGCATCATTGGATCATTGTTATCCAAGATCGCATTGCTGTGCTTACCACCAGTCTCCTCAGGGAAGAGAATGGCATCTTCGTCCGCGTCGCGATCAGTGTAGAAGAACCGCTCGAGTTCATCCGAATCGTTTGCGGAATGTCCGATCATGCGTCCGGGCGCCTTCTTACCAGCACCGTCGCCGAAGTACTGCGGCCTAGAACTCTGGACCTTATCCCACATTGTCTCCTCGCCAGGTTTGGCATCACGTGTCCTGCCCGTCTTTCCATCCTGGTACAGCGTCCTCAGGATTGGAGCAACAGGGACGTAGAAATCTTCTCCGCCGCAGAAGCGATGCGCTTTGATCAACATGTTCTGCACGGTAACGTACAGGTCTTGGTATCCGCCTCCTGGGTGGAGATCGAAAATGATAACGTCGTAAAACCTTGGGCACCAACTGTCAGCATATACTACCAGTATGATCGAGTTCAACATCCTTACTCATTGAAGCCAAGTTTGAACTCCTTCGACGTGCTCGTCAATTCGAACAGCCCTTCGCCCACTTCATGACGCGTGACCCATTTAGCCCTGCCTCCAGTGACTACTTTCGAACGACAAACCCAACGATGCTCATCAGGTGGCGCGATCAGGATTCGTCCAGATTTCGCATCTCTCACGAAAATACACAATTCCAGCGATTGCATCTGCAGGTACTGGACAAAGCGCCGGCTTATGGGGTCATTCCGTCTCATGTAGCCGCAGAACACATTTTTGGACTGCATAGATTGTTCTCCTGGTAGCCGCTCATTCAAAGACCGGAACTTATCCATGTCAAAATTGATGTATGGCACAAACCCAAGCAGAAGTTGTTGGGTTCGCAACGGATTGGCGGCCTAATGATAGAGTCGGTCAATGTCTGAGACAGGCTGTCATCATGGTACGCAACAGACTTACCCATGAAGACCAAGCAGCGGCTGGAAAGTAGCCGAAGACCGCAAGGATGTTGAGCTCCCAGAACTCCTGCCAATTGCGGCATAGCACAATGGCGTCTTCCAGCTTACTGCCTTTCGCAATGACAGAGTACTGAAGCCAGCCACCACGAGCCATCGACTTTTCAGATGGATAGTTCCAGATCGTGCGTCCGCACACCTTGACCCTGATCTTCTTGTTCTCGAATTGGCCGTCCTCAATTTCGCCAAAGTCGACGACTGTCGGTATCTCTCCTTCCTTAGCTGCCTCCTCCGAAGCCGGAAACTTTTTGGCTTTGCGAGTCTGTACCGCCTCTTCGTGCTTCGATTGCCACTTGTCAGGAAGATCTCCGGGATGCTTTCGTAGGGACCAACGCGAGGCACTGTTGAGTTTCAAGGTTCGCTCAAGCGCTGCACTTGCCGCCTCCTGCTCGTCCTCTTCGTCTTCTCCAGTGATATAGTCGTCCTCTGCATCGCTGCGGACGAGATCAGAGCAGGCGTCACGTATCTCCTGCAGCTGCGGATGTCCCAATTTGAAGCAAATGTCCCTGAGGTCTTCACGACTGACCTCAGGGTCTGCAAGGAGCTCCTCTACACTGTTCGCTTTCAACGCAGCAGGGAGTACGGTCGCCTGTGAAAGAAGCAGTCGACAGAATAGCAACTCATTGATGACAGCAACGTCGCTGAGAATCTTCTCGACTTCATCCTCTGGCGCCGATCTCGCCTTCTAAGCGTCAGGTGCCATGTTCTCTTTGCCTTCTGTGGAAGGTGTCGCTGAAACCTTCGGACCTTGCTCGTCCATTTCTGCAAATGTATCATCAACTACGGGCTCAGGCACAGGTAGCCACAAGAGTCTCTTCATGAGGTCTACGAAACTCTCCCTCTCGCGTTCGATGACTTCTTCGATCGGGTCCCGGTCGCTGTCGTCGCCAGTATCGATTTCTTCGATCCGATGGTTATGCGCCGAACGCTCTCTGTACATCTGCTCAAGATACATCTCTTGTCGCTTGGCATTCTCGCGCTGCTTCTCTGCCTTCTGTCTCATTTCCTGGATCTTCATATGCCGTTGGAACAACTGTGCTTCTCTCTTGACTCTTTGAGACTCCTTCTCTCGCGTGGCCTCCTCCTCCTCCTGTCTTTCTCTTACCCATTTGAACCACTTCTCCTTGCTGTGCAAAACCGCGGCCGTTCTCTTCAGTAGCCTCTCCAGAGCCGAACTAACTGCAGTCTTGTCATTCACCAAACGATCTAGGTACTGCTTGTGACCATAATCCAATTCTAGGGCAATGAAGAAGTGGTTTGGAAAGAAGAGACGCGGACAAGAAGAGTAACTCACCAGACGCGTCGCGCGTCTTTAGACTTACCGGGATCTGCGTTGTGAACGTCCTAGCAGAGGCTCATGAAGAGCTTCATTCATCGAATCCACAGCATTGCATCTAGATGACGTATGCTGCATCATTGTGAAGATTGGCGCAGTCAGCATTCGTGTCCTGTTGCTGGTCAAATTGAGACAGTTGATGTTGGGCGGAGACAAGCCCGCAAGACAATGGCAACCAGCCGCAATGAGCAAGCTCGAGTCAAGGCTTTCGGCTTACCTTCCCTTTGTACTCATAGGGTCAGACAACTCCACACTTTTTGAGTGCCAGCTGGCAGGGCACAAGACCATCTCTGGACTATCTGCCATTGCGCATCACAGGAGCAGTCATGGTTTCTCTAAAGCTTGCCAGCTTGGCCGTCG
Organism: Teratosphaeria zuluensis; assembly: GCA_007113905.1. NCBI lineage: Eukaryota > Fungi > Ascomycota > Dothideomycetes > Mycosphaerellales > Teratosphaeriaceae > Teratosphaeria > Teratosphaeria zuluensis. The sequence goes on from VCMQ01000002.1 coordinate 501,739, forward strand.
TGGCTCTAAGAGCCCTCAGTGCTGTTGCGCAAATCCCAGAGGGTGTGCAGGTACGGAGACGAAGCGATGAAGCTATGAAGCCTGACATTGGTAGCTAACAGCGATCTAGATTGAGGAAGTTGAGGAGTTGGAGGATGAGATTGCCGCAGACCCAGAAGGCAAGGCACAGTCGCCAGTCTTGAACGTCGAAATCAGCGCCAGCTTCCCGCAGTCTGAGATCTTCGGCGTCAAGCTCGTGAATGGTCACCCTACAAGAGCGGTCCTTGATGTCTCAAACAACGAGGTCGAGCCCATCAGCGTCCTAGTTGTTGGCGGCTCCTTGACAACACCGATCGATGTCCCTGGTGCGCCAGACCCACCTGTGGTTCTTCGCAACCTCACTACGACAAGATATGGCGTTCAAGTGCCGGCAGGCGAGAAGGAGACCTTGAACTACGTCTTCGCAAATGAGATGCACCCGCAGGATCTAAGATTGAGCATCGCAGCCGTGCTGCAGAACAGCGAGGGCGCCGTCTTCACGAAGATCGTGTACAATGAGACGGTCTCCGTGGTGGAAGCTCCAATGAGTATCTTTGACCCGCAAATGTGTGTAATACACTTGAAATTGCATGTAAGACACCCGCTGACGACTTGAGTACAGCATCTTCCTCTACCTGTTCCTCGCTGCCGCATTCGCTGGTCTCTGCTACTTCATCTACAACACCTGGATCACCACCCTGTTCCCACAGAAGCGACGTGGCGGCAAGGGCGGGGAGCGTGCGAAGAAGAGCTCGGGCGGTAGCAAGAAGGTCGACCCGGCCGATCAGGCATCAGTCATTGGAGCTGACGGTCCGGCTGTCACAAGTGGTGCAAAGGCATACGATGAGTCGTGGATTCCGGCTGGTCACCTACAAAGACCTGAGGCCAAGCGCGTGGGCAGCGGACGACCAAAGAGCAGAGCTGCATAGAAGCAGCATGCTGAGAGGTCGAAGGCTTCAAATTTTGGTACAGATTTATCCACCCAGATTAGTGAGAGGCAAAATCGGGACACAGGAGGTGGCCGACCATAGTTTGGGAATGTGGTCAAGGCGCAGCTCACGCCACGAGGAAATATCCTACCGTGTAGGATAGAACGTCTGGGACGAGTCATGAGAGCGACTCTGATTATATAAGTACAGCATCTGTGGTCATGATTGAGATCACAGTGGTCTGCGGCAATACAGAAGCGTTCCAGACCGTGATTTTGTCATTGATGCTATCGCCTTGCGTCAAGGCAAATGGATGCGCTTGCGGCACCATAGAAGAAGTCGCCATGACGCTGGACCGTGATAGTTGATACTTGCAAACGCGAGCACGTGAGTGTTTGGCAGGACCCGAGACAGCCGAGCAGCCCTAACGTCAACTTCACGACATCCCGACCTCGAAAACACCAGCAGCATCAAAAAATCCCTCTTTCCAGTTTTGTCATCCGCTGCCGAAGTGAAGGAGCGACATGTCTCCTGAGACGCAGGTCCGAACTTTGCCCTGGCCGTATCCGTTCTGTGGCATCGGAACGTTACAGGCGGGCCTTTGTACGTTGCGAGCTGGCGAGACCGAAAAATTCGGCGCATTGGTCGGTGCTGGTTCGGAGAGTGATTTGAAGCTCCACTGTTTTCTTTCTGTGCGAGGTGGGTTGAGAGCTGCAAAGAGACAATCATATGACCCGATAGCATGGTGATACCCTCAAACTTCGTATCGTCATGCTTGAGCTTTCTATCCGTCTGCAGCTTCCGGCGCATCAGCTCACAACCAACATCAACAGACGACGTTGAGACAAGATCTTTGAGCGCCACGATGGCACCGTCGCTACTGCAGAGGACCGTTCCGGAGCGGCACATCATCTGTAGACTAGGCTTCTGATCCGAACAACAGAGACGACGATCGTCTGAGGTTCTCGGAATTTATCGATGCAACGAACCAATGGTAACGGCAGAAGTCCTTGCAGAACGCAGGACGCTCACTCTGCACGCCACATTGTCGGGCGATGACTAAGTTGCGGTGCTTCAATGCAGTCCAGAAGAATCAAACAGTATCCTGAGTCAAGCCAACCAGATTCTAGGACGCCATCTCTCGACATGCAGAGGACTAGAACAAGCAACTTGAGCTGGCTGGTGAGCAGCTCCTTGCCTGGCCACGTGATTTGCGGCGAGCTAATACTGCACATTCACCTTCCAGACGGCACCCTCGTCCCACCTCCCCTGTCCGAGGGTCCACTCCTTCCAATATCCTCACGCTATCAGAAACAAAGCGCAACAGGCACTTGGCCCTTGCGCCTGTATCGGTCCCACCAACCTACTGGCCCGGCCACGCGCTTGACGACAGACGCGTGCAACGAGCTTGGCTTCTCGGCCACGAGACGGCATCACGGCACCAACTCTTCCACGGGACTTCTACGCGATGCGGGCAGCTGGAGCAATGCATTGTGGGCTGTGGACTTGCCCATGGACCTCCGTCCATTGCCTCCGTCATCCCCGAAGTCTCCATATTGGTCACGGCGTCACGCGCAGATTGAACAAGCTGGAGCACGCGCTCTAGCGTCTGCAGAGACCTTTAAAGGTCCTGCCGTCCTTTCCCTTGCCGGTTTGTTTGACTCTCCTACCACCCTGGCTTTCTCTCCTCTTCTTCTCTCCATCTCCTCCTCGACCTTCACATCTTTATCCTTACACCTCAATACATTAGCAGGGATAGTCGATAGAAGATACTCAAGATGCCTTTCCTCGGCAAGCGTGCTGAGCGTGAGGCTCAAGAGGCGGCAACGCTGGAGAAGACCGGCTCAGCAACCCACCCGATGAACCCAGAACTGCCCGTCAGCAACCAGAAAGTCACTTTCTTGGCAGTGTTCCTCGGTATCGTGGCCTCGATCGGTGGTTTCATGTTCGGTTATGTCTCTGGTCAGATCTCCGGTTTCTTCCAAATGGACGACTACGCACGACGATTCGGTCAACTGCAGTCAGACGGTACATACACTTTCGACGCTGTCCGCCAGGGCACTATCACCGCTCTCCTTTGCGCAGGCTGCTTGGTCGGCGCTCTGGTCGCTGGAAAGATTGCCGATTCGCTCGGCCGCAGGCTGGCTATCTCTGCTTCCGCTTTCTGGTGCTGCGTCGGTACCATCATCGAGATCACTTCTGAGCACGCTTGGTACCAGTTCGCTATTGGTCGCGCTGTCAACGGCATCGGCATTGGCGCTCTCTCCGTCCTCGTACCAATGTACCAGGGCGAGTCCTCTCCAGCCATCATCCGTGGTATGCTCATCGCCTGCTACCAGCTCTTCGTGACTCTCGGCATCTGGACCGCCGAGATGGTCGACTACGGCACCGAGTCAATGAGCTCCAGCGCCTCCTGGAGAATTCCCAACGGCCTTTCCTTCCTGTGGGCTCTGATCCTGGGCGCTGGTATCCTGCTCCTGCCCGAATCTCCTCGCTTCGCATACCGCGTTGGTCGTGAGGAGGAAGCCCGCAATACCATTGCCAGACTCGCCGGCCTCGACCCGCATGACCGTGAGGTCAGCAGCCAGATCAACGACATCCGCGTTAAGCTCGAGGAGGAGAGAGCCGGCGCCGACACCAAGTGGTACGAGATCTTCACTGGACCCAAGATGTTCTACCGCACTGTTCTAGGTATGACTCTCCAGGCCGGCCAGCAGTTGACGGGTGCCAACTTCTTCTTCTACTACGGCACAACGATTTTCCAGGGTGTCGGTCTGAGCAACAGCTACGTCGCCCAGATCATCCTCGGTACCGTCAACGTCGCCTGCACCTTCGCTGGTTTGTACGTCGTGCAGAAGTGCGGACGCAGGAACGCGCTGATTGCCGGTGCGCTGTGGATGTTCATGTGCTTCATGATCTACTCCTTCTCCGGCCACTTCCTGCTGCATGAGGGCAAGGACACAAAGACGGCGGGTAACTTGCTCATCGTCTTCTCCTGCTTGTTCATCGCCGCCTTCGCCACGACATGGGGTCCGCTCGTCTGGGCCGTAGTTGCTGAGCTGTACCCGGCTCGCTACCGTGCGCCTTGCATGGCGTTGGCGACTGCTTCCAACTGGCTTTGGAACTTCCTGTAAGCAATAAACCCCCTTCACCTCTCGACATCCTCAAAATCCTCATACTGACTCCCCAATCCGCAGCATCTCCTTCTTCACCCAATTCATAACGGGCGCCATCGACTACCTCTACGGCCTCGTCTTCGCCGGCTGCTGTCTCGCCCTCGCCGTCATCGTCTTCTTCTTCGTCATCGAGTCCAAGGACCGCTCGCTCGAGGAGATCGACACCATGTACCTGCTTGGCGTCAACCCGATCACTTCGGCCAAGTGGGATGGCAGCAAGCTGCCGACCAGCGGGACGACTAGCGGTCGTGATTCGGGAGATGAGGAGGCGAATCGTGCCATGTCGATTGAGAGGGTGCCGACGAAGACTGTGCCGGATAATTAGCGTTGTGTATGTGTTATGGAAGATTTGTGAAGAGGACAAGATACAGGATAGAAAGCGAGGCGCTGGGTGTAATGTCATTGGGATGATTACTTGAAAGGAACAGTATGGAGCGAAACGGCAGCTCATGAAAGGCATGTTCTTGTTGATGAGAAAGGAGCTTATTGTACAAAATCATGAATTTTCATCCAAAAGTTCACCCAAACGCCTTCGCCATTGCCTCGAGCCACGCCATCCAATGCGAAGCTCACGCCCTATCATCAACCTCATCCTGAGCCGTCTCAACATACCCAGCATTCTTCTTCGTCACATACGGCGGCCTGAAAAGAAATCACAACCTAACCGTCAGTACTCACCCATTGGCCCTCCCCAGTCACCGGAGGATGGATATACCTACATCAAATAATTCCTCACCCCCACAATCGCCGCGGTCCCCACCGCATAAGCGCCCAACAGCGAACTCCACCCTTGCCCCGTATACGTCGCCTGCCCAACACTCAATCCCACGAGATCATACACCAAACACCCGCCCAAAATCCAATCACTGCACGCTCCCAGCCCCGCGAACAACCCACCCGTAATCACTTTCACCAGCGTAGAAGGAGCCTGATCCTTGAAGTACGCCACACTAGTATTATGCAAAATATCCAGCACGCCTATCCCAGCGAAAGTCTTGGATACCACGTGCGTGAGGATTGAGGGCCAGGAGCGGGTATCCATTGGTTCGAGTTGGGTGAGGGAGTACCAGAGTTGAGTGACGGTGTTGATGATGACGAAGATGTTCGCCACGCCTAGTTGTTCGGAGTTCCAGAAGAACATCCAGGTGCCGATGCAGACGTTGCCGAGGGCGTAGTAGGGGACGAAACGGCGGATTTGTTCCAGTTCCTTTGCCTGCTGGGGGTTGCGCTCGTCGAGGCGCCAGAGCTTGTACATCCAGGCTAGTTGGAAGAATTGTTGGGGGAAGAAGAAGGCGCCGATGAAGTAGGCTGGTGGGGGGGAGGGGGGAAGGATGTTAGTGAGTGGGTTTTGGGAGGTGGTGGGATGGATCTGCCATCTTTTGGGTGGTTAGGACTCACGTTGGGGGCTCCAGAAGGAGAGGTTTGCTTCGTGCTTCACGGTCTGTTAGCTATATTCGATTAGAGGGATATGGTCAGGGTACGTACGATGTCCAGCATATTCGGTTTGCTGTTCAGGCCATACTGCTGCAGCGCGAAGTCGTAGATAAAACTCGCTGGCGCCAGATAACGCGCGGTAGACAGAGAAACGCCCATTTTGATGGCCTGACTACTAGCTGTTTCGCCTTAAAGAATTGGTTGTTGAGGTATTGGTGATATCCCGAGATTTGTAGAGCTTGCGGAGCTGTAGTCAGCAGCAGCAAACCCCCAACGAGAGCGACGTACCTTGATACAAGTAGATATTCAACTAATGCTCGGACAATGAACAGTAGCAAGAAAATGTAATCATACCTACGTACATGTATATCCACCTAACCTTTCTACTAGCACAGCGGACAACGGAAGCGCATTCGCATAGTAGAGTGTAAACATGGTTAGCTTGTCGCGTGGCAGAGTCAATGATGTCAGCCCTGGCGTCGGAGGCGGGCAGATGTGAACACCGATCGATCACCTTACTCGCGGCTCTCACAAACAAAAGATGAAAGAGGTAATAAATGCTTAAGATGTTACGGAAATATCCAGATCTTCTTCCCAGCTCCGTACATACACACCCCTCTAGACTACACCTCCAACTCTCCTTCCCCCTCTAGATAAGCGTAGAGAGCATAACCCGTAGTTGAGCAGGTATACCTACCTACCTATCTAATTACTAGCCACCTCATAGTAGAATCTAGCCGCGAAGCAGCTGAACTGGACTTGAAGCGATATACCTACCTACCTACCTACCTACCTACCTACCTACCTTGCTGCCCAGACGTTGTCAGAAGAGTTGACGGTACCTACGTACATGGGGAAGCTTGCATATCATGTGCATTGACGAACGTTTTCGGATGGAAGTAAGTACAGTATCTTTATGCTGCCGCATTTGCGAGTAGAAATTCTAGCCAAGACTGTAGGACTTCCTGCTTGCGTGCGAAGAGAAGGCTTGATGCTTGCGAGGTGATTCCGTCTCCGTCTTTTAAGAAATGCCAACTTATATCCGTACCTCGCAGCAAGTCGGACGCACTCCTCGCCGGCGACTTGCTGCGATGCACGGATTGGTATTGTCATGAACTCGAGGATTGGAAAATTGCAACCTGCTCACACAAGCAGAAAATGCTTTATACAAATGCTGTGCCAGCTTCAATTTCTTGTCCTCTTCTTCAGAAAAAAAAAGAGCCGGCCGTGATATTTGTCTATGCCCCGAATAAATTTCGATTCAGGGGACCTGGAAAAACGCCATTGCAATGCACCCTCATGCCCAGAATGCACGACCCAATCCCACTCTCAATGCTTTCCCCACAGAATGCACTTCAACCACCACCGCCCCCTCAATCGCAGAGACCGCCACCCAGCCTATCCCCCGCCGTCGCCAAAACTTTTCACAGCTTGATGATCGACGCCGCCGCCTAAACTGTCAACTTCGCCTCTGTAGCAGCTGCCAGATCCTTATCCACACCCCCACTCTCCCCCTCCCTCGCCTTATCCAACACATCCTGCAAACACGGATGCGCGCCCCCCCTCAAATACGCCTCATACTCTCCCACCTTCTTCCCCGCCCTCTCCCACCGCGCGCGATACGCCTCCCGTCTCTTCTTGCACTCCGCGTCCAACGCCGGCCAGTAACTATCATGCTCATACACGAAATTCAACTCCCCATTATATTTATTCCACAGCTGCTCAGCCGGGATGTACTTTTTCAAATCCTCGTTGAACTTCATCTTCTCCCTCGTGACCGGGTCGATGAAGGGGGAGATGAGTTTGAAGAAGGTCGAGACGTACCAGGGGAGCTCGGAGATGAGGGCTTTACCAAGGCGTTCGGGGGAGTGGCCTTGCAGGATGTTGAGGACGGCGCGGGCTTGTGCGCTGGAGGGTACGTTGCCGGTTCCGGCGCCTTTGAAGTTGATGAGGAGACAGGCGGATTCCTGGCCGGGCGGCATCATGTCGATGGTGCGGTCGAGCATGTAGCAGAGGTGGTGGATCTGGCGGTCGCTCATCTTGGTGTTTTGGGCGGCGGGGTTGAGGTAGAGGCAGGGACGGGCTTCTTTGTCGTAGCCGAGGACGAGCTGCTTGCCGGTTTCGTTTTCCGGGCTGATGTAGTCGGCGGTGAAGGTGTCGGCGCCGTACTCGCGGCGCCAGGTGATGGTCGCTTGCAGCCTCTTAAGCGCGTCGGCGGTCTTCCATTTGGTTGCGCGGAGGTAGCGGAGGAGGCAGTCTCGGGTCAACCACATGCGCTCGTGGTCTTGGATTGGGGCGGAAGCTGCGCCTTTTGCTGTGGAGGAGGGGAGTGTGGTCCATTGCGAGACGGCGGCCAGGACTGTAGCGTACTTGGCCTCCTCTTCAGGTGTCAATGTGCGCTCGGGAGGTGGTTTGCAGCCTTTTGATGGCTTCGGGATGGGTGTCTTGAGTGGGCCATCTTTTGGTGGCTCCCAGTCTGGCTCTTGTTGTGCGGGCACACCGGCGTCGGTGGTTCGCGAGCTGGTGGCCGGAGTGTCGGTCTGCAGCGGGTGCGAGGAAGTCGATGAGGCGGCGGACTCGGCGCGGGAGGAGTCGGTAGTGGAGGGATCGATGTTGGTCTTGTCGGTCAGAGTGCCATTTGCAGCTTGGGTGTTGGACATGTCGTGGCGTGACCGGGGGTGTGGGAGGTGGGGGAAACTTCTGGCGTGTTTCTGCTTCTAGGGTGGGTAGCTGTACCTTATGTATGTACAGCAGGTACGGATGTCGGGGAAGATGACAGCAGTGTTGCCAAGGGCTTTATGCAGGCTTGAACGATTTACTGCGAGAGGAAGTGCGTATGTCACCGGGTCGCACTCCTTATTCCTGGTGAGATTGTGGAGGACCCTGCAGCCGGTCGTCGATCTGACGCGGTAGGCTGTGCTAACAAAGCTCCGCGGTGGGATGTTATGCAAGCGTGCACAATTAATCAATTCACTATGAACTTATTGGCAATGATCAAGAAGTCGCAGCAAGCAATATCTCGATGCTTCTGCTTTTTAGAAACAAAAAGTGAGACTCTTCAAATGTTGAGAGTTCCGGGCAAATGCCCCTCACCCTAGCGCTCCGCGTGGCAGTTCAGCAGCAGAGTTCGCGGCTTGCATAGATGCTTCCGGCCCTGTCGGCTTGACCTGAGTCAGTCGGTCAGTCGGATCCGGGCATTCGGCGCGGGCGTGTCGCGCTTCGCGTGTCGAACGCGTCGTCTTGATTATTGCGAATGCTGATGTAGACCACATTGACAGCACACACTTATAGAACAATGGCCAACACGCAAGAGCTGGATGAAGCCTTTGGCACTGACATCCCTCAAGATGTTGCTACAGAACTCCAGCACATCCAGCGACTGCTCGATCTCAGCCCGCAGGAGCTGTTCTTCAAATGGGAGAGCTACGTGATCAAGATGGGTGTCGACAGCACGAAGCTGGACAGGAAGACGGTGCAAGACTTCAAGAAGGACCTGCAGGACGCGTTGGAGCGAGAGACGAGGGCAAAGGGTCATGTCGTCCAAAGTGCGGCGAAGAAGTCGGCCCCAACACCACGAGCCGGCGGTGGAGATGTGTTTGGCATGTTGGACGGCATGGTCTCTGCCACGCCTGCTAGAATGTCAGGCAATGCAAAGAGGAAGGCAAACGACTTCAACACGCCACATACAAAGTCTGCAAAGTCAGCTCTGAACAGCTCGCCCTCCAATCGCACTCCCACAGGACCCAAGGACACAAATACAGTGGCCTTTGAGGACCGACCGAATGCTGGCAAGATTGAAGAGACCCTCAACGCGGACCTGCCTGCTGCATCAAGGCCTTCTGAGCGACCGACTGAGTCACGCATCAAATTAAAGGCGAACGTCGAATTGCCAAAATTCGGATACAAGAACATGGCCATGAAGCTGTCTGAAGCGTCTGAGATCCTCGACGACCGCATAGACGGCTTTACAGAATTAGTACAGAACCACCACCAACTACCCGACAACGCCTTCGGCAACCCCGCCGCTCAGTCCACAGCAGAAATCGTAGCAGTCGGCCGCATCGCCTGCGACCAACCCAACGGCAAGCTCAACGCCGCCAGCGTCGTCCTAGAAACCAGCAGACGAATGGGCGCCGGCCTCCGCATCCCTCTCAAATTCGAGCCAGGCGTCGGCTACGACCTCTTCCCCGGCAAAATCGTCGCCCTCCGCGGCACAAACGTCAGCGGCGAGTACTTCTCCGTCACAGAAATCCTCCCCATGCCACTCCTCGGCCCACCCGCCTCAACACCCACAGAACTCGACATTCACAACGACCGCCTCTCCAGCCCCGATGGCGAGGCCCGCCCCCTCAGCATGCTCGTCGCCAGCGGCCCTTACACTACCGACACCGACCTCAACTTCGCCCCTTTCCACGCCCTCCTCGCCAAAGCCGAAGACCAACTCACCGACGTCCTCATTCTCTGCGGTCCCTTCCTCGACCTCGAACACCCCCTCATAGCCTCCGGCGACTTCGAAGACCACCTCCCCCCAACCGCCAAAATCGAACCAGACCGCGCGACCCTGACAGACGTCTTCCGCACTCTCATCTCCGAACCCCTATCCCGCCTCGTGCAAGCCGTCCCTACCATCACCGTCATCCTAGTCCCCAGCATGCGCGACGCAATCAGCAAACACGTCTCCTGGCCTCAAGACCGCTTCGTCAAAGGGCCGCTCGGCCTCCCTCGACAAATGCAAGTCGTCACGAATCCCATCCTCGTATCCATAAACGAAATGATCGTCGGCATCAGTACGCAGGATATCCTCTCAGAGCTACGAAGGGAGAATGTCTACCTCCCTACCAAAGGCGCAGCAATCAACAACGACGTCCTGGATCGCTTAACCAGACACGTAATCGAACAACGCCATTTCTTTCCCATCTTCCCTCCCGCTGCACGGGAAGACCTGCCGAAGCCTACGCCGATCCCCGGCGAGGTCCCGAGCGTGGGTGAGGAGGAACGACGACCCGTTGGCGCAAGCTTGGATATTGGGTACCTCAAACTAGGGGAGTGGATCACGGTGAAACCTGATATCCTTATCCTTCCTTCCCTCCTCAATCCTTTCGTCAAGGTACTGTCCCGCCACCCCATCCAAGCTACCATATATTCTTACTAATTTTTTTTTTCCCTTGGTCGTTGTAGGTCATCGAAGGCATCACGGCGATTAACCCGGGCTACTTGAGTAAGAAACGCGGCGCGGGGGGCACTTTTGCGGCGATGAGTGTGGCACCGAGGGGTTTGAGTGAGGAGGAGAGGGAGGAGGGGGTGGCTGTGGCGCATGAGGTTTTTAGGAGGGGGAGGGTGGATGTTGTGAGGATTTAGGGGTTCCTTTTTTCCCGTGGCAGGGCTTGGGCGGAGGGGGGATGGGGCGGTAAGAGAGTGCAGGGTTTTTTCGCTGTGCCTACATAGTTTGGAAGAGTGTCATGACGGCGTTTCTTTTTTTTTTTGTTTTTTTTTGGGCTGGGTGGCTTCTCGATCATGCTAATGGCAACATCGCCCGCATATAATACAGAATGTCGTCGTCCACGCCAGCCCGGTGTATTGCTTATCCCATTGCATTGTTCTGCGAATGAGACTGCTTCTTGATCTTGGGCCGAGCCTTCGCATGTCATGTCAATGGCTGCGGCCCTTGCGGAATCTGAACAGGGCGTCATCGTTCTGCTGCTCCAGATTGTTGTCGTCATCCTGCTCATTCTGTTTTCGCTCATCTTACGCGTGCGAGAGCACGTGGAACCTGTTTATATTCTTCGCGAGTGCTATGAGCTCCATGTAGTGTAGTGCTTCTCATAGAACGGGTTCGGTAGGTGCACTCGTCGGTGTCGTGGGCATCGGTGTTGTGCGCCGCCCTCTTCATCGCAGCGCATTTTGTCATGGTGCGAATTTTAGTCGTAAAGATGACTGTCGAAGACAAGTAGAGTTTGATCCAGGCAGATCATACTTACTCTCCCACGATATGGCGTGATACTGGATGTCTCGTACTTGGTTCAGTACGGCTTTGCAATGCTACGACTACTCCGTGCCAAGGGCTCCTCGAGCTCGCGAGTATGGCGCCTTGGTGATTGACAGCCCATTGACTGGGCAGTCAACAGTATTGTGGTGGTCGATATAGTCCATGTCGCTCGCGGCTGCGTCTTCGCTGACTGTCACAGACGTGAGGTGAAATGGCTCTTGGAAAGTCTTACTATCGTGCATATCTTTGACATGCTCTCCAAATTCACTTTCGTGGCATCCAGATTGAGTATTCGCCTGAGTCGTCTCGCTCTGGAGCGCCTCGTTTCACTTCAAAACGTTCATCTCACCTCTAGTCAATGCAGCTCACTGAATCTCTGCCCTTGTGTCAATCGTCCGATTAAATTTTCATGTCGACCGTGCTGTCAAGAGGCCCCGATCGGGTCAGAACACGAAACCAGTCGAATTAACCGTATCTTACGAAGCTGCTACGTACCATTATGCCCACGCCCATCAGCTTCATTGACAGGTCTGGACTGTCCATGTTCGTTATCGACCACCTCGTGCTCATGATCATTGAACAGATCCACACTCATATGCCTGTCCCACCATTCCCTCCTCTCGTTACCAGGCGTAGGCGGCATGATCGGTAAGCCATTGAATTGAACCCCAGAAGGCCCACTTGCAGGTAGACCAGGTATATTGATGCTCCATCTCTGCGTAGGACCCATCCCATGTTGACTGATAATGCTCGCCCGCCGTTCTGTCAGACTACGTCGATTCTGCTCCCAATCCGCGCGCTCGAGCGCCAGCCGTTCGTGCGCGAGCTCGGCCTCGCGAACCTTGCGATCGCTACCACCGCTATGCGTGCGTCTATGCGCCGGCGGACGTGCCCTTGTTCGCTGCGACGTCTGTACCGACCCCTCTGACCCACGAATCGACGGCGACCTGAAGGTCCCACTCAATCTCTTCTTGACGGTGGTCAACAATCCACTCTCCGAATCCCCTTTCTCACCAATCGAAGAAGCGCCATCGGCATCGCCTCCCTCGCCTAGATAACTTGGTGCTCTGGACTCTCGCCTGGCGCGCTGCCACTCGCTGCCTCTGCAGAACCTCCAGAACGCGAAGGAGCCCCAGAATGTGCCGTCAGATCCTGGTATATGCCTCCAAGGCTTTTCTCGCCACGAAAATATCGAAACGTCTACCACCGGCAGGAAGGTCTGGCAGAAAACATTGCATATGGTCAGAGCATAGATAGGGTGTTGCGCATAGTAGTTGTTGTAATTGAAGGCGTGCGCAATGAACGGTAGAGTCCAGAAGATCAGGTATACACAGGGGTAGATGAAGAGGAGGCGGAGCTGCCGTTGTATCGCACGTCGTCGTGTCCTCATGAGTTGAGTTGCAGGGTTTCTTGGTGGTAATGGGAGCTGTGGGTTCGCAAGTCGCCCTTCTGTGATTGGCGGCAGGGCTGGAGAGGCATCGTAGCTTGACTGCACAACCAAGGAGCGCACCGTGTTGACAGTGCCGATCGAACCCCGGTGGCGAGAGAAGTCGTAATTCGCGTGCGGTGCAAAGTCTTCTGCTTCTATACCTGATGCGGGCGCGGCTATGCCTGCTTGCTTACTGCCTCTTCGGGAGCCGGAACCACTTTTGATGGAAGGTGCATCACCCGATGACGTGTCTGCGGGAAATGTATAGGCTGTAGACCAGTTTGGAACTGATGGGCGACGCGAGGAAGGCCCTGATGGGTGCGACCTCGTCGATTCGGGAGGTGATGGGTTCTGTTGGCCGGTTGTGTTGTTGGGCTGTCCGATGGCATGATCATCAGACGCCAGGCTTTCGTTCCGACCTACTGCTTGAGACATGGTCGCACCTGTCTGGAGAGCACTGTCTGTCCGAAATTCCATACTGCTTGTCATGTCATGCTCGTCTCCAAAGACTTTGAACTCTTTCCCCACATGTCGGTATATTCGGAATGCAACCCACAATATGAAGATCCAGATCAGGTATCTCGGTATCCAGGAGAGCGCCAGTCGAAACCAATATGGGCGTATGGGCAGTGCGCAGAATGCGCCTGCCGTCACATACCCTGCTTTGCCGTTGATGAACGCCAGCGCGGCATCAAATCCAGGCAGGATAACCCACGTAGCCAGAACCCATTTGCGGACCCTATACAGACCGTCGTGGCCCAGTATCGAGTCCTTGGGCGGAAATAGCTGGAGGTACATGTGAATACTCATCAACAGAATGGCCAAGTCTGTCGCGCATGTCAGTAATGACTCCAGGGAACGAGATCTGTGCCACTTCCGAAGACTCACCGCACGCCTCGACAGCTTCTTGTGTCAGGTAACCAGTGGCCTGGCAAAATGGATCCTGCGTCACGATGCTCCCAGTTCTGAGGACGTATGCCACAAAAATTAGTATCCAAAGGCTCTTCCAGAGATCGCCGAGAATAAGAAGGAGCACCAGATCTCTTCGAAAATTCCGACGCATCATCGCAAACCAGTAGACTGCGCACAAGGCCGCGCTGAGGCCGAGTGCAGACGTACATGTTGCGAGGATCTGTGTCTGGTGTCGTTGCCGAGCGGCAAGAATTTGTGAGTTGTTGAAGTTGGTAGTGCCTAAATCCAGACTATGAAATGCGGTGCTATTCTTCAACTGTTCAAAGAGGACACCAGTGATGTCTGCTGTGCTCGTCGTAGGGTTCGTACTATCCGCGCGAGGCTGTTCCTGCTGGGCATGTAATTGGGATGCTAGAGTGCCTGCAGCGCCCGAGAGCAAGACTGGTAGCGACGGCATTTCCACATGTATGCTGGTCCACTTCCTCGGCTGTGGGTAGTTTCTGAATGCAGGTACAGTATGCAGACCTAGAAGTCGAAGTTGCTTTGCGAGGACGCGGTGTACTTTGAGATCGCAGCAATCGGCACGCCTTGCTTGAGCTATGCATATGCAAGTATGCGCTGCTCAAGCCAATGATCTCGTGGCGTAATCATCGCCAACACATTGCTAGATCGTGCACAGTAACGACAGGTTAGGAGAAGCGCCGGCGAGTGCCTCCAGCCAGCGGATGAATGGCTGCTGACCGGTCTGGACCTCCGTTTCCGCGATGGGCTTGTTATTCCTGTGCTTGTATCCGGTATTCGAAAGAATCGCATTCCACTCCGTTTCCTAGTGAACACGGCTAAGGCTTTTCGCCAAATAAGTACCCGAGTGTGTGGTAGCCGGGTCCGGGAGGCGCCTGATGGCGCTCGTTTGGCGCTGAGACTGGCGTTCTCCTAGTCGTTATTGATCGGATCCTAGTGTGCTAATGTCAGATCGTCGCTGCGTAATCCAACGATTGCAGAGATGTTGTGTATGTCGTTAGAAAGACCGATATGTTGTGAAATAGACGGCAGTGCTGGTTTTGACGTTATACCACCCTCTCGGGTCACCGTTTCCTAGCTCAAAACCCTCAGCTTTTGTTTGGTACGCTTCGCGACGCCATTGGAATGCCATCAAGACCGTTCGGGGCAGCGTTGCAGATCTTCGCACCCCAACAAGCAATCGTGCCGAGGTGGTCCACCGACTCGTCACTCTTGGTATGTACAGTGATCATCTTTCTTTGTTCTCTCTGTTCATGCAGCGAAAGTGAGGGCTAGAACCACCGAGCCCGGGTGCTACTGTTCTAAAAAATGGTGGGAGATCGCTTGCGATCGTACATATGAACCTATCTCGAGCAACCAATCAGAAAGCGAAGACAGACCAGCGCGCCGGCGAAGATCTGCGCTCGTTTATTTGCACCAGTGTGCCGGCGTCTTGGTGGAGGTAGCGCGGAGATAAGAAATATCTCTGGCTCTAATACTGTAGAACCATCAGCTTTGCAAAACTGGCGTGGTACCAGTATAGGCCAAGTCTTGCGAATGAAGTGCTCTTGACGTTTTCCTCCGCTCTGGTACAAATAGTGCTAAGGCGTGCCAGGTCAATCAAGAGCACAGCGCCGACGTTCGCGTCGTCATGGAAGCTCGAGGTCGCAGATAGAGGCCACGCGCTGGACATCGAATGGTGATGCCATGAGGCAACATACGGAGAACCGGGTTCTAATGGCTCTAGAGCGCAATGTCGGGCCTCAAGCTGAATGCGACCAGGCTAATGTGTAATCGCGCTGCATTCGCAGATGTTCGGCGATCAGCACAAGCAATCGTCCGACCTTGGACTCCTCACGAATCGATTCCCCCCGACCTCTGCTGATATCTGCGAGTGATGTCTTATCAGGTTCCGCGAGCTTCTCACCACGGGATCGTGAAGTCGTGACTCTGTCGATGATGCTCCCGGTTGTACACATCATCGATTTGGACTGTGTGCAGCGTCTCCATCTGACTTCGAAATCACCGCCGCCTCTTTATCCTCCGTCATCACGTACTTCAATCCAAGCTTGGAGCAAGCACTATCAAGCTGAACCTCAACTCCCCGCCACCCGCCTGCTCCTCCCTCTTCAAGAAGGCTCTTACACCCTTGTCCAGAGCCGGTGCACTCAGCACGTCCTCATCTTCAGCTAGCTCGCCACGATCCAGTGGGCCCTTCCTGCGCCCGTCAAGCTCGTACAGATGTCCATTTTTCTCGCTCTTGACGAAGCAGACGTAATGCAAATCCACGCTATCATTCGCGTCCGGCGCCGCAGTGTCGCCTCTTGCAGCCGCTGACTGCGAGGCAGCCTCCAGCGCGTTGGAGTGCTCCAACAACTCGGCCCTTTGCTTCGGCTTCAACGGCACGGCCTCCTTGATGAACTTGTCGAGATCGCTTCCATCCGACACTTGTGATCTCGCCGGCCCATTGCTCACGCCATGCAATAGTCCCATCAGCCCACACGCGTTGCCGATGGTCTGCTTGTACCACACGACCTCCTCGGCATCTCCACTGCCCTCGTACTCTGCTCTCTTAGCGTCCTCCTCATGCCTGAATTTCTCGTACGTCTCTGAGACGGGAAAGACTAAGAGCAGGGCGTGGGCGGGACGAGGCACAAAGGCGAGAAGATCGGGATCGTCGATACTGAAGACATCGTGGAAAGCGAGGGAGGGGCTCAGGCCAAGCTTGTGAAGAAGCGACGACATGACTTCCGGGTTGTTCTCTGGTCCGCGTGAGCTATGTGCGCCATGTCATGTATGACCAGCACTTACCAAGTGGTATGAAGCGCTTCCTGTTCGATGCTGCTGGCGTCACGGCGGTGCCGTGCGGATCTGCTGTTGCTTGCTCCGTCGCCATGTTTACTGTCTGTCGAAGTCGCGGATGTCTATAGCCTGTAGCTTCAGATTTTCAAGATGTCTCCGTTCAGCGTAGAATGTTTGAATGATGGTAAAGAGGAAACATCATACAAGCTCATCATACAGCCCACCTTCACATGCATCATCCCACCTCCGGGACATCTCGAAGCACTGACTCTTCTTTCTTTGAGCGTTCTGCATCATCAACCGCAATATCTCTACTGCTTCAAGGGAAGCAAATAATTGACCATTACACTGATCATTGAAGGGTAAGTGACAGCTCTTCAAGAGCTCCAAGCAGCTGAATCTGGCGCTACCAATTCAAAGGTCTAGAACCAGGTCTACCGCCGTTAGCAAAACAATCGTCCGGGCAGTGGTTGCATTCACCATACAGGTACGCAGTCTACGGCGCAATCAGGAACACCGCATGATCCTGTGCGCTATGGCAACTGGCATCAGCAACACGAATCCTACCGGAATTCATCACGTATCCCACGCAGGAACAGGCACTGCATAGGCGAGGTACGATAAGCTTCGTAAACGCCTCCATATTCCACTACCACCATACTCGCTTTGGCAGGTGTGCACGCTTTGCTGCGGTCCAACTCAAAACACCGCACACTCCTGTGCCCGTCATTGGTCGCGCTGCACAGGCGTATGACGGTGCGATCGCCTGAATCCCACTAGCATGCTGCATTATGGCGATTAAGCCGGATCTTTGCTACAACGGTGATAACATTGGATGACGATGGAGGGGCAGGAGCCATCTCCTACTGCAACACTGCATCGCTTCAACCTGCTTAGGAAGGTGGAACGCATGCTTAGAAAGTCGGTAAGGTATTACCACGGCCCATTCATATTCTTCTTTTCGGGAGGAGCATTCCTCCCTTCTTATCCATTTCACCATGCATCTTTCTAGTCTGTTTGTAGGTCTACTCGGCCTTACAAGTGTCACTGCGCTGAAGAGTCCCCACAGAAGAGCTCCTGTGAAACCTAAGAGGTCTCTGCCAGTCCAACATGGCGAACGCCATGGCTCCAAAGGCAGCAATTCCACATTCTTGAATGCTAAATCTGCGAGTATGTACAGAGCAAAATCGAGACTCTGAAGATGCTGACGGCCTGCTACAGAATTCGCTGTGAATGGCTCCGGCATCCCGGAAGTCGACTTTGATATTGGTGAATCCTACGCTGGTCTGCTCTCCACCAATGGCAATCAAAGCAATGAGAATGCACTCTTCTTCTGGTTCTTTCCGTCAGAAAACCCAGCCGCGAAGAACGAGATCACGATCTGGTTGAATGGTGGTCCAGGATGCTCTTCACTTGATGGTTTGCTTCAAGAAAACGGGCCATTCCTATGGCAGTCTGGCACCTACCGTCCAGTCAAGAATCCCTACAGCTGGACGAACTTGACGAATATGGTGTATGTGGATCAGCCGATCGGCACGGGGTTTTCGACCTTTGCTCCTGGCGCAGCAGGCAACATCACCAATGAGAAGGACGTCGCGGACTATTTCAAAGGGTTTTGGAAGAACTTCATTGATACCTTCGACTTGCATAATGCCAAGGTGTACATCACTGGAGAGAGCTATGCAGGCCAATATATCCCTTACCTAGCCTACTACTTCTTGGAGACAAACGATACGGAATACTACAATGTTCAGGGCATCCAGATCAATGACCCCAGTATCAACGAGGACGACACGCTTCTCGAGGCTCCGTCTGCATGGTTTCTGCAGAGCTGGGAGAACATCTTCAATCTCAACCAGACTACGTACGACAACATTATTGAAAGGGCAATTAACTGCGGCTACATCGATTTCATGGAGCAAGCTCTCACGTTTCCTCCAACTGGCAAACTCGGCAACGCACCAAACTCCAGCCTGCCAGGCTGCGACGTCTGGGACGACATCTTGGCCGCTGCAGTGTACATCAACCCATGCTTCAACATCTACCACATCATCGACTACTGCCCATACCTCTGGGACGAGCTCGGCTTTCCAAGTCTTGGAGGAGGGCCGAACAATTACTTCAACCGCTCGGACGTGCAGAAAGCTCTGCATGTCCAGCCAACGGACTACAGTGTCTGCGGCGACGATACGCTGGGGCTGCTGAGCCCAGGTGACATGAGTCCACCATCCTCTTTCTATGCCATTCCGGCTGTCATCGAGAAGACGAACAACGTCATCATTGGCCACGGAAACCTGGATTTCTTACTCCAGGCCAACGGCAGTCTGGCGACCATCCAGAATATGACGTGGAATGGCAAGCAAGGGTTCCAGACCAAGCCCAGTGACAACTTCTTCGTACCCTACCATCCCGGTCTGGCAGAGATCTTGTATGACATCGAATACCAACCCATCCCAGGACCCGTAGTCACGCAGATTGCCGGTGCCGGATACCTTGGTAAGTGCTCAACTACACGTGCATAATATGTTTGGGCAACTCACTGATCTTTGCAGGTATCACGCACACGGAGCGAGGATTGACGTTCGTCACGGTCGACCACGCTGGTCACGAAATCCCGCAGTATGTCCCTGGCGCGGCGTACAGGCAGTTGGAGTTCCTGCTCGGACGCATCCCGAGTTTGACAACGATCGGCGACTTTACGACGCAGCATGGGAATTTTACGGGCACTACGCCGCCCTCGAAGTAGATGGCACAAGCAATGTCCCGCATTAGGGGCTCTGAAGAAAAGGGCTTGATGTACAGGATTCAAAATATATAGCTAGCGACAGCGAACATGATCATTAGATCTTGCTTCTATCCTGGTTTTGACAACGAAACTTTCAGATGCCGAAGATATGAGCTGGGTTGGCGGGCCGATGGCTGAGGTTGATCAATGCTAACAGGCTGGTCACGAGCTCAACACGAGTGTTCAGTATTGCCAAACAATCGACGATCTTCAGGGATTCGCCTCATCATTCAATCAACCCTTTATTACTTGACAAAGTCACTGATGAACTTTGATTCAATGTGAGAAATGTGAGGTAGTATTGCGGCCGGGACATTAATGCAATTGTTGAGACGTGTCGTAATGCCTCGATACGCCGACTACTTCAATCAAGAGCGTACGTTTACCCAGCCTCTATTCAAAATTCGGTCCCGAAATCGCCATTGTATCTCCCACTGTGTCATGAA
This sequence comes from Teratosphaeria zuluensis, assembly GCA_007113905.1. Classification (NCBI taxonomy): domain Eukaryota; kingdom Fungi; phylum Ascomycota; class Dothideomycetes; order Mycosphaerellales; family Teratosphaeriaceae; genus Teratosphaeria; species Teratosphaeria zuluensis. Next base: position 521,656 of record VCMQ01000002.1, read on the forward strand.
CTGTCGTCATATATCTGCCGTATGCCTCAAATCATATTCCTCTGTGCTCACGACCCTCCTGCAGCCTTCTGCGCAGCCAATCTCGCATGCTTCAATTTCTCCTCCTCCTCGGACGGCACTGCAGCATCCACCGATGTCTCTTCGCTCTTCTCGTCCTTCCCAAGTCCTCCATGGTCGTGGACCTTCAGGTCCGGTCTCCCTTGCGCCTTGACATTGTCACTCGCCCATTCTGCATCCATCACTGCGACCGGATCACGGCCCTGCCACGTCACGTCGGCAAATCGGACGCATTCATTCAGTACTTCCAATCTTGTCTTGCGTTCCTCAGACGACAAAGCAATCTCAGGAATCTGAGTCCATCCATGCTTTCGATCTTCATATCTCATAGTCTTCATGTCCTTGCCCCGACCCTCTGCCTCGACTTTCTTCGTCCAGATCTCCGATTGCTCCCACAAGGTATCAATGCCGCTTAAGATGAGCAGCGACTTTGCCTTTGGATGCAGATTCGTGCTCACATCCACCAAGCCTGGTGAGGCTCTGGGATGACCTGCTTGTTCTCGCGAGACATATGTAGCAGCCAGATGGTCATCAATATCGAGACGTTTCTTTTTGGGATCTTTAGGTGGTGGCATGCGTTCGTGGCGAGTCCTCTCGCTGGGCAGTTGTCGCAAGTCCAGGCTTGGGTACAGAAGCAGCAGAGGAATTTGATGAGGGTAGTCGTGCGGAATCTTGCACGGCCAGGCTGGGCCGTATGGAGTTTCTGGGGCATCGAGAGCCATGTTCAAGGCGATGTTACCACCTGAGCTTGCGCCGGAAAAGCCGATACGGGTCGTGTCAAGCGTGATGGAGGGTTGTGGAGGCAATGGAATTTCTTCGTTCTTCCTTTGCTCCTTGGTTCCTAAGCTCTCGTACCATTCCCTGCGCAGAAAGTCTGCAACACCTTGCCTTAGCTTCTCGTAGCCTGGAAATTTCGGATCCAATACCGCAGACACGATGTCCTCGGAATCCTCGATCGCGGCTGGGAATTTGTCAAGAGGTGCCATGCGATAGTCTACTCCAATGACTATTGCCTTGAGCTCACGACAAAGCTTGGCGCAGAAGGGTGCTTGTTCCAGACAAGACCCCAAGTAGAAACCCCCACCGTGGTAGTCCATGATGATGGGAAAGGCGTTAGGCGTAGGCGTCGTGTTTCCAGAATCCGGTTGCGGAAACCTGACCGGCGGCACGAATATGTAGCATGGGATGGTCCTCTTTCTGTCCCGCGAAGGTATGTCGAGTCTGAACGGCTGCGGTCCTCCTGGGCTGGTGATTCGAAGCGCTTGTATTGGCACTGCTCTTGGCAGTCTGACAAGCGCTGTCTTCCAAAGAGTCGACCAGGACTCCTTGCTCAAGCGTTCGATGTGATGCGCCCATCTTGAGGATTCACCGGTCATATTTGCTGGAGCTGTAAATATATGTGAGATAGCAGGTAGTGAAGTGGAGAGAGGACAAGAAGTGACTATTCAAGCATTGCAAAGAACCTCAAGTTTGACTTACTGAAATGATGGATTGTCTACGAGCTTCCAAGCTGATGATACTTGATGAAACGTCGGAGAGTATTGCTGCCAAACATGAGTTCGATCACCCGGTGGCCTGAACGGCCTGGAACCCGGATACTGCTGGATGTGACGTCAAATTGCCTCTTCAGGCATACGTGAGATTAGGTCAGCACACCACTCCTTCTCCGGAATCAAATCCAAACCGCTTGATTTATTTATGTGCTGATGCTTGTGCTGTCTATAACAGCTAGGTTGTTGGGCATGCTATACTTCTCAAGTGAGAGACATGCAGCGGGGCATGATTGATCATGCCACCATTCCCCTCGCCTCTCCATTCACCTCTTCTGCCTATACTCTCCAGCTCTCTGCCATTGGACGAACATTTCCTCGTCAAGCTACAAGCCAGCTTGCCGTGCTAGGGCATTCAGTTCGAGCTCTTGACGTTCAGCTCGCCGTCGGTCTTGGGCAAATTCATCCCGCATCTCTCTCAGCAACTCGAGAAACGGATCTGCAGCTTCGTGGCCTTCCTGGACCCCCTCTGGACCAGTCTCCAGGCGCTCAAAGTGAATCGCGTTCTCCGCGCCAGACCGTCCGTACAGCGGACAAGAAGATCCGATGTCCCAGTGGCTTTCTCCTTGCTGGCTGCCGCCTTCGGTCTTCACACCGCACAGGTAGCTACAACGACATCAGCAAAGGTATACCAGACAAGAATTCCAGGTTGTGGTATTCTTCACTCACCAAAAGTGCGTTCTGCACGACGGCACAGGGCAGGTCATATGATTGCAAGCCTCTCCGAGATACACCGCTGTGGCGCAAAACTTGCTGGGACATATCTGGTAGTCCTTGCCGCGGACCTGGCCCTCGAACTCCTTCCCACGAGCGTCGTCCATGTCTTTCAGCCTGGCCTCCAGGCACTCACCTGCCGTGGCTTTGCATTGTGACCATGGAAGACCACACAGCCTGCAGAGCCACATATTGCAAGCCTTGCAGACTCCATTCGTTCCCGTGGGGTCGTTGATGCTCCAGAGGAAAGCGCCGCACCTGGCTCCGTTCTCGGTATCGATCGTGTTGCGGCAGTATCCTCTCCTCCGAACCGGCGATTGGTACTCAATCTCTTTCTGACGCCAACGAGATCCGAAGCCCACAGGCAGGAAGTCCACGTAGTCCTCCCAGATCAAAGTTTGTTCTCCCCAGCGAACGGGATACTGGGACTCGTGGGCAAGAGCACCTTCGAATCGAGGTGCCATGTGGTCGCGTGTGCACTCCACGAATATCTTGCCGTCTGGTACTGGGTAGTATGCGTGGTATACGACTGTCTCCATGCATATAGCACAGACGTACGACTCGGATGTGAGCAGCATATTTGCCGGAGTTGCAAATTGCCAAAGGTGAGATGAATAGTAGTAGCGTAGGTGAGCGTCTCACTGCAGTGTTGATGCCAGAACGGTGCGAGTAGCAATCCGGTGCGATGTGGGTGCAAGTGTTTCGAAGACTGGAAGGTATAGCCAGCGCGGCTGAATATATCTGAGCACCTCCTGCAACAGAGTTCCAATGTTTCCATCTCGACTGCCCCAATCGATCTGGTCGATTACCGCTGTAAGCATGTTTCAACCACAGGTGAGATGTTTATGCTTATGCGATACAGGATAAGCAGATAGATAATCGTTGCTTCAGGCTTAGCAAGAACATCAAAAGGTCGGATCCAGTGGACGATGGGCAAATTCTACATTACGCGAATTCGTGGTTGTCATTGAAACGAGCGTGGCGCAGGTGTCTGTGGATCACGGGACCACGCTGTTCGTAGCATTCGACCTTTGGGATCGCAACGGGTTGGGAGGCCGCCAGCTCCTTCGAAACATCTGTTCCTCTCACTGATAGCATGAATAGGACAAGCGTCGACAACGACTGCTGACAATGCCATAGCGACATTGCAAGTTCCAAGCGTCATACAATTCTTCAACAGCGCTTCTCGGGCATTAAATATTCGTAAAATGCCCAGCGTTTCCACATGAGGAAAGCCACCTGGGGGAAGACTGAACAGCACAGCTTCGATCATTGTCGTGACCATAAGGCTTGCAGCAAGACCTGTATCGTGGCCAAGCGAATCTAGTTGCGCTTATGGCGATGGAGGAGAGTTCATGTGAGCACTTTCTCGGCGCTTGAAGGTGGCATTGGCTGGAGCTCACTGGATACCAAGGTCTACTGTGGCATCAGCAACTGACCATCTCAACACTGAAGTGGAATGTCAAGTCACAATGCCAAGCTTGCATGCGTGGTCGGCAGTTCATAGCTTGCATCGTCCCAGCATCTACCCGGTAGCGGCTCCAAACGGCTGATGCAGCTCGCATCACTTATAACGTCAAGTCCGACTGCATTACTGCGCTGCATCTTGCACGTCGACACTGCAACTAGGACGATTCGCCAACATTGATCAAAATGTCCACTCAGTACGATGCCATCGGCGACACTTACGTCAAAACCTTGCCAATTGATCGGCTAGAAACCCTTAGCATGGCTCGAGTCTTGGGCCGAGTTGATGGTCAAAGGGTCCTGGATCTAGCCACTGGTCACGGCCGCGGAGCGCGATTGCTCGTTGATCAGGGTATGCACTGATAGATCGAAGGACAGCCCACGTCTGAGACAGTTGTTAACTTTCTACCAACCGCTCTGAAAGGCGCTGCCCACGTCATCGGCATCGACGTCTCGTCCGCCATGATCCAGTCCGCCAAGCAAGCCCACAACAACGACCCAAGACTCGACTTCCGCGTCGGCGACTGCAGCCAAGTGAAAGAGGTCGAAGGCGGACCGTTCGATATAGTGACATCGATATATCTACTAAACTATGCGGCCAATCGAGCGCAGTTGCGAGATATGTTGAAAAACATGTATCTGAATCTCAAGCCCGGCGGTCGCGTGGTGGCGCTGACAAACAATGTCTGCGCGAGCCTGCATCCTCCACTGGACTCCAAGTACGGGGCTGAGATGCTCTCCTGTACCCCAGTCGAAGATGGCGGATACAATATGTTTGTCCGGTCAGTTTGTGACCCAGTCGTCGAATCGGTGCGCTAAGGGATGCTGACATCGAGAAATTCTTCCAGGATAACTGCTGATCCCACCAAGAAACCGTATGAGTTTGAGTGTTACTACCTCCCCCGCAGTGTCTATGAGCGTGCGGCTGCCGAGGCGGGTCTGGTGGACTTGCAGTGGAGGGCGTATGTCATTCCCGAGGACGAGAGTTTGCCGGAGGACTTTTGGGAGGTATATAAGCTGCGTCCGCACAGTTGCATCTTGACGGCCAGAAAGCCGGCTTGAAGATATGGAGATCTTGAAATCGAAGTCATAGGTGGCGTCATGACTTTCTGACGACCTTGACACTACTACCGCCGCCGCCCTGATGCTGCTTCTTCCTCATCTCCTCTTCCCACTTCGCTTGTTCTGCCTCCAGCTCATCAGCCTCCTCGCCTTCCACGAGGTCGGCACCTCTTTCTTCTGCATGCTTCCTGACAACATCGACACCACTTTGACCATCTAGTGCGCCAGCCAGTCTTGCTTCTTCCTCCCATACCTTCCTTTCCTCTGCATCGTATTCATCCTTTCGATCAATCCATCGCTCCTGTATATCGCGAACGTCCAGCTTTCCAGTCCACTGGTCGCTCATGGCTTGGGCCCAGACACTCGCCTCGTCATCAACTGTACGGCCAGTTTCGTCCGTAGCGCGGGCGCCGGCAAAAACGTATCCAGAAGCACGGTCGATGGCCCTTAGTAGGGAGGCCATTGATTGTCGGTCCTCTACTGCCAAGGTCTCGAATCCGACGAGTCCGAAGTCGTTCACAAGCTCGATAAGCGCCTCGTTGAGCCGCTCGAATTTGCCACCATCGTCACGTCCACCACCGATACTAGCGCTTTGCTCTGCTTGCAGGACCGGGAGGAGGTAGTGGAGATCCTGGACCTCTGTATAGAAATCCAGGTTGAAGGGCAGGTCTGCGCCACCCACAGCTTTCAGGTTGTCGATCTTGGTTAGTACATTCACAACAGGGTATGGAAGATGTAGCATTCCTCGCACGCAGAGCAGTAAGCTGCTGAGGTATAGTGATGACCGAGTCAAGACAACACTGTCCAGCAGCTGAAGCACGACAATCTACTGAATTGTTAGTTAGCGGCGCCAGTAAAAGCGGTTTTTCAAGGGATCAAAAAATGACACATACACGGTAGCCAGTATGCTCTAATCGTTGCAGTATTCGCGGCAATGCCATATGATGCATACTGAGCTCCGGCTGGCCAGGTGGATCCAGCACGACGGTCTCCTCGCAATGTTCGAGCTTCTCCTCTAACCAGTCGAAGTTAGCCTCAACTTCTTCCATGGCCCAAAGCACTCCGCCGTTGGGGCCAAGTTCCTCGCGCTCCATCACTTCGTCGACGTTGACGATCTCTCGTACGTCAAAAGCTGGTGAGTATGTGATGTTGTCGTTCGCGGGATCCAGGTTCGCAACGCTGCATGGCCTGTTGATGGCGATCATGAATTGCTGTAGACCATTTGTGAGAGTAGATTTGCCAGCTCCAGGCGGGCCGACTGGGAGTATGAGGGTACGCATCTCAGCCACTTTACTGTCAAATGGAGCCCAAGGTCAACACTTGTTTCATGTTGGAGATATCAAGTCTGATCGAGAAGGTTCATCGTCAGATGGCGGCGCGGGAAGATCCGTAACTCCGATCAGCTTGTGAAGATCGACCTCGAGAGATCAAAAAGACCAAGACAACCACATTGCGCTCCTTCCTCTTTCAGATACGTACACACGATGAGCGGCTACGTCGAGCTTTCAGACGGGCCTGCCGACGCGATTTCGTCGTTGACGTTCTCGCAAAGCACCGGTAAGCTTGCTGTCGGATCGTGGGACCGGACTCTTTCCTTCTACGAGCAACAGGGCGAAACTTTCGTCCGAGAGACAGGCATACAGGCACGCGCACCCGTGCTGGACGTATGCTGGAGTGAAAATGAGCCAAGCAGAGTCTATTTCGTGGGTCTGGATCATGACGTGCGAAGCGTCGATATCAGCAGCGCAGACGGCGAGCAGACAGTGTTGAGCACGCATGGTGCGGCAAGCAATAAGGTCGTGTACAGCAAGGAGCAACGGATCGTGATATCGACTAGCTGGGATGGAACAATGCACGTTCACGATCCGAAAGAAGGGCGATACGTGAGCGTGCGACTGGCAGCGAAACCGTTTGCTCTGGCGCTCAGCAGCGGCCGCTGCGTGGTTGCGATGGCAGAGCGCAAAGTCTCGGTGTTTGACCTGCACGCTCTGCGCATGCTGGTTGAGCAGGCGGGCACCACAACCTCGGATGCGGAGACCATGACGGTGGAGCCGTGGCAGAGTCGGGAAAGCAGTCTGAAATTCATGACAAGGAGCATCGCCTGCATGCCGGATGGCACTGGGTTTGCTGCGTCATCGATTGAAGGCAGAGTTGGCGTGGAGTGGTTTGCGGAGGAAGAGCAAAAGAAGACATATGCATTCAAATGCCATCGACAAACTGAGAAGGTTACATCAGAGGAAGGCGAGGGTGGAGCGCAGGAGGTCGACATTGTGTACCCTGTCAACGCACTTGCCTTCCACCCAGTCCACGGTACTTTCGCGACTGGCGGTGGAGACGGCGTGGTTGCATTCTGGGACGCGCAGACGAAGAGAAGGATCAAGCAATTTCCGAAGCTGCAAGCGAGCGTGGCGGCTTTGGACTTCAGCCCAGATGGACGCATGATGGCTGTGGCAATCAGTCCCGGCTTTGAGGACGGGAAGGAAGATGAGGAGGTTGACACTTCGGTCTGCAAGGTCTTCATACGCGCTCTTGGCGAGAATGAGGCTAAGGGCAAGGAGGCAAAGAAGTGAGACCTAAAGATCTCGGCGTACTCCATCTGCTCAATGTGCTGGTCACTGGGGGCGGGTCAGAGAGGTGAATTGAAGTTTAGCGAGGCGTTTGGCAGGTAGTGTATGATTCACATGAACGACCGAGCTGGAGGATTGAGCGCAGGTGGTGACAGGGCAGTCAGAAGCCCTCAGATCGGAGACTTGTCTTGTTGCAGCAAACGCGCATTCATTCAGCGACGCGGGATGAGGCGTTGTGCGAAGAGGCACTACTCCTTCTTACAGGGAAAGAAAGACGCGCACGAAATGGTGTACATCTGGTTCAGAGCATCGCAGATGCTGTTACTAGCAGGCTTGGGACATCACCACCATGTGACACGCCAAATGTCATCAAATGTGGCGGGCTTGCCGTCGGCGAGAGCATGCAGCGAAGGTCGGTGCCTGGTGCCTTCACTTTGGTCTTGCAGCAAAGCTTAACAGCTTGTATACAGAGGACTATACTCAGCGCCGTTGCTCCACCAGCATTCCCTGATTTATCCAACTTTTACTCAGTCCAGCGCCATCGGCAATGTTTCAGATCCAAGCGATATTGTGCATACCAACGCCACCGCCGTGCTATGGAAACCGCTTCTGTATTTTGTCGTCAAATCGTGCATATTACGCACCAATATAGATGCACTTTCTCTGCCTGGGGAACCCATTAAAGGCCGTCGCACATGCGCTGGTATAGGCACCCATATCCGGGAAACAGATCCAGTCGTCGATCTCAATTTCCTGATTGAACGTGGTTCTAGCTGAAATCTTGTCCATACTATCGCACGTCGGGCCCCACAGGGAGTACGTATGTTGGATTGGTGTGGACATCCCGCTGTCTTTCCTGGACTCCTGGGTGGTTGCCTTTCCAAGGACGTATGCTTCGGGATCCAAGTTCTCTACGAGACAATTCATGAAATTGCCATATACTCCATCTGCCAGGTAGAGCATGTCTGGCTGACGCTTTCCACCTGGCGTCGTGACTGCATCGTTCCGACGCTTACCAATCACTTTGCAAGCTAGCGTGTATACCGAGCTTGCGAAGAACCGACCCGGCTCTCCAATCACACGAACGTCCTTGGGCATGAACTTGCTTATCGCGGTCCGTATATCAGGACATACATCTTCGAAGCACTTCTTGGTAAAGCCTCCTCCAATATCCACGATCGAGATGCGGTAGCCACACTCCTCAGCGCACGAGATGACGGTCAGGCATTGCCGTATCGCCGCGGCATATGGGTCGCCGTGCTTCGCTCCAGTTCCGACGTGAAAGGCCACGCCGCTTACAGAAAGTCCAAGACGCTGAGCACAGGACAAGAGTTCGGTTGCTTGGTCTATGCGAGCGCCATACTTCGCACTCAGGTCTATCGTGCACTCAGGATCTTTAGCTTCTATTCGAAGCACCAAAGAAGCCTCGGGGACGTGCTCAGCAATCTTGTACAACTCGTCACTGTTATCGAAGGTCATCATCCGGATACCGTTCGCAGCCGCGAATGCCAGCGATGCTCGACTCTTGACGGGTGCCGCAAATATGATTCTCGCGGGAGCTATGCCAAGTGACATGACAAGCTCCATCTCGTGTACCGATGCGCAATCGAATCCTAGTTCGGCGTCCAGAGCGGCCAAGCAACTTATCAGTCGAGAGTCGGGATTGCATTTCACCGCATAGAATGGCGTCACCTCGTCCAGGTTCTCCCGCCACGCCTTGTAGCGCTTGTGCACCTCTCCGAGGTCTGCAACATAAAAGCTCTCCAGCTGGATCGCATCCTGGATAGACGCATCTGTGCTGGACTGTATTAATTTGATCTGCCCGTTGATTGCCCTCTGTACGTCCCCAGCATGGTCCTCCTCAAGCGCAATCATATCCTCGGCCTAGATGTAATCGGACAAGACTGGTTCAGGGATTGTGCGGTCAAGCATTGGATGGATCTGCGTAAGCCTGATTCCGAGAGACTTGTAGACCGCAACATGCAAAAAGGCCATCGTCGCAATTTGAAAGAGGATTGCGCCAATGAGAATAGGCGTGCGCTTCAGCTGTACGACATTGATGAGCTTCAGGCCACAGCGTGGCTTCTTTCGCGTCTACAGTCGATGGCTGCACTCATGCTTCTATATGCTTTGGTAAACTCTGCTAACGTCATCCAACGGTTCATGACCGCCTCCGCGCCTGACCATGATCATCTGTTTTAGAGACAAATGATGTGTTTCTCCGTACGCGCAAGAGACGCCTTGTAAATGAGGGTTTGTTCGGAATTATTAGGTTATGGTTGAAGCTAACTGGCCTATGACCTAGTACAATGATGCACATGCGAATTCCCGAACACTACGTGTGTATAACCACTACTTTGAGAACGACCAACGCTTCGACAACACTATTCGTGTCTTGCTGCAGATCACCTCCTGCCATCTGCGGATGCTGGCAGCAAACGACATATGCACGTAATAGCTCGGTCGATACAAATGGTCAACATGCTCGGACACAGTCGAATTCTCTAAATCCAGAGTTTAGCAGCCGATGCATCAGAGTTTCTTGCGACATCCTGACCATCTAATTCATCACGTACAATGTCCGAGCTGTCTTTGCTCACCAAAGGAGCTTTGCTGGGATTGCTAGCATGCGTTGTCTACAAGACATTCATATATCCGATTCTTCTACCGCCGCTGGCCCGGATACCAGCCGCGAACCCACTGGCAACATTTACCGGAGCTTGAATCTGGTGGAAGCGATTTCGAGAATGCGATTCGTTAGCTGTTCATAGAGCACATCTCGCCAAAGGCGACTTCGTGCGATTATCACCATCAGAGATCAGCGTCAACTGCGTGGAGGGTGGTGTCAAGGAGATCTACAAATTCGACAAGCATCTCTGGTATGGCGTCTTCGAGAACTATGGGTCAGTACTGAGAGTTATCGTCGCAATTGCTCGGATAGTTGACAAATGCTAAGCATACCAACAATTTTTGGGAGTCTTCGCAAAAGCCAGCATGCACCGACTCGGCGACAAGTCTCCAAGATCTATACCAGAGACGAAGTCTTGAGGCGGCCACTGTTTGATCAAGTCTGCGATGAGGTGGTATACAATAGATGGATCCCGCTGCTTGAAAGAAGTGCAAGCAAAGGCGAACCAGTCGATGTCTACGAGCTCGATCTAGCAATCACTTTCGACCTCGCTGCAGCATACATCTATGGCCTACCAAACGTCACTAATTTCGTACTCGACGCTGCAGAGCGCCATCACTGGCAGGAGAACTACAAAGTGCTCAAGAATTACATGTTTTATTCGCAGGAAATGCACGCAACGACGAACTACTAGTTGCCAAGCTGGGGCATCAATCCCTTTCCCAGAAAGCTTGATGCCGCTGTGGACAATATTGAAGCCAAGGGTTGGGAGCTGGCACAGCGTGTGGAAAGTCGCGAGCAGGAGGGTATTGCTGGCGACGACGAAGGAATTCTATATCACCAGTTGCGCAACACCGTCAAAGATGGGAGCCCGGACAGCGAGTTCGAGCGGAAGAAGCGGGCAAGCGAAATGACCGACCATTGCTTCGCGGGGCATGGGACTGCGAGTATTGTGCTCACGTACATGTACCACCACCTGTCCATCTACCCTCACTACCAGAAGCTGCTACAAGATGAGTTGAAAGTCCTAGGAACGGGGAGGTCAACGCAGAAGGAAGTTGACCAGCTACCACTACTTGAAGCCATCGTCCTCGAGACACTGCGACTATATCCCAGTCCGCCCGCCAGTCAACCAAGAATCACTCCAGACGCCGGATGCACACTAGGGCCATGCGCCGGTATACCCGGTGGCGTGCGAGTCAGCGCACAAGCGTACAGCCTCCATCGCAACGAAGCAGTATACCCGGACCCCGAGCGCTGGTATCCAGAGCGCTGGCTTCCTTTCTGTGGCGACCGAGCTACACAAGAGTCGGCGAGTGAGGCTTCGAAGCAAGCGGATCAGGCACGCCTGGCGGAGATGCAGCGCTGGTATCTTGGTTTTGGGCAGGGCACGCGAGCGTGCCCGGGCAAAGATTATGGCATGCTTGGAATTAAGGCGGTCATGGCGGCAACGTACTCGGAATTTACGTCTAGGCTGGCTGTGGAGGATGATCTGAGGCAGATGGATGGGAATTCGGAGGGGCAGCCGGCTGGGCAGAGGTGCTTGATTGCTTTTACAACCCGGACATGAGTAAGGGACTCGATGGGGTGCCTACGATTGCGCTTGAGAGCGGCTGGGATACGTGGATTTGAAGTGTAGTATGATGAGGAGAATCAAGGGCAGAGTCAATACCGTGGGCCCAAGACCAACCCATCAAGATACAATATGCCCACGTCCTGGACGCCTTGGCCCTCGCACTACCTGTGTCCGAGAGAATTAGGCAAAGCTCGCCACTTTTCCTTCCCATTGAACCGCGCCCGACCAGCACACCCCAACTCGGATGCGATTTACGCCTAGTTGTCAAGCCTACCACATTGACCTACATAGCCTCCAAAGCAATCACTGGGATGCTGTCCAGCGCAATACCCGCGAAATACCGCTAGAGTACCATCCCCAAAATCTCAAGCCAGCACGAATGATCTTCGTGGTCCGCATGCATCCGAGAGACCTCATGAAGGTCTGTCAAGTACAGTAGCTGCCCTCCTGGTCGCTCCGTCCGTAAATTCACAGCAAGATCCATCATTAGTCAGTACGGAGAGGCGCTATACACATGTTTCAAGAAGAAAAGTCGCAGGTATCACAGTGGAACAGGTGGATCCTCTTCTTTGTCGTGCAGCGATTTACGCAAACACCATGCGTACATTTCGACTCACCTCATCACATGCCAATCGCCGGCGACGCTGCAGGGAAGCCCTTTCGTGGCTGGCTGAACTCTCAATCTTTAGAACACTGGTGTATACGCTGAGTGAAATTTACTCTCGCATCTACTATAGCTAGCTAGCCACTACCTCGCTAATGTATATTCAGAAGACTTTTAGGACTCATCCGCGTCGCTAAAATCCATTATGCCTAATTGCGACTTCCCTAGCACATACATACATCGCTAGGTAGGTCCACGATATCACTCTAGCTCCCCCTGCTATCCGCATATCGACCCAACGAAACAAATAATGCCCTCACAATTCTAAGAAATGAAAATACTGCCCCCCTCTCCCTCCGCGAGCGTCAGCTGCTGTTGGCATTCCTCTTCATCATCCTAGGGACCTTCACAATCTACCGGAAAACCCTCCCATGGCATATCCAGACATACCACCAACCCACCACCACCCCAGCACCATCCCTCCCATCTTCTAATCCCAACCCCTAGATCCCAGCACCCAACCCCGCAATCCTAGGTCCAACAACCTCCCCAACCAGCTACGACTATCCATCGCCTCCAGCACCCATCACCATACGCCGCACCCTCTCCCCGGCCCCCTTATCCTCCTTTCCTCGCAACCCATCAACGTCTTCCCCATGCCAAGAAGAGCCTTTAGCCCACGCACCCAAAACCACTCCCCCAAAACCCTCCTCTACAACTCCCTCCCCACCCTCTACACCCGGTCAGAGGCCCGAAAAAAGACAAAAAAAGCCAAAAAAAAAAGCAGCAGGGATAATCCAATCTAAATTGAACCGAACCCTCATTCCACGCTTGCTGCCACCTCCCGCGTCCTCTAGCGGCAGCCGGGTGCGAAGATGAGCAAGTAGTGGGTGCTGGATGCTGAATTCTACGATTCCCTCGCTTGTCATGGATCTCAGAGGTGAAATTGGAGGAGGTAGGGGAGCTGGGGTCTTGAGTTGGAAGCTGCGGAGATGGATGGGAAGAAAGTGGGGGGATGTGCAAATGGGGTTTTGATGGGGGACTGGTCTCAGATCGGTCCCGGCCACCTGACCTCAGTTGACGGAATCGTGCATCTTCAATTACTGATGTAGGCTTGTCGGGCGACAGCGAACGCCCTAAACGCGGGCAGCATGCTCTTCCACACCACCTTCCCCTGGACCCCTGTCCTTCATCCTCACCCCTCACAGCCGGACCCAACAACCTCATCATCCCCAATTTCGGCGGGCGAAGACGATCGAGACGAGCAGGGAGGGCGCGCTGAAAGGAATGATTGGAGCGGAATGGCTTTTCTTTGCTGGGGAGGGGGTTATTGTAGTGCCTGCAGATGTGGGTGGGTGATTACCTGGAGGAATTGGGGTGTTGGGATTCGAGGGACAGGAGGGGGTGGCGGGAGTGGGGGATTTGGTGGTGTGGTTTGCAGGGGTCGAGGTGGGGTGGCAATGGAGGGGAGTTGGGGGATGCGGTGGGGTGGGGTATGAGGTTTTGGGGATGGGGTTGGTGAGGAGGAAAGCGAGTGAGGGGATTGATGTCCTGACCACGCCATTTCTCTAGCTGGTTTGGTATATGGCGTTGGAAAAGGGGTGATGTGATATTCGTAGTCGGAAGTATTGGATGCCGTCGTATATCTGTCCTGAGCAATAGACAATCTCATTGCTTGCCATCATAACTCGTATCTTCTTCCAGCCATTATGCTCTCAGGCTTGCGATTTCTCCTCGTTCAGAAGATGTTTCGCGCGAGCCGCCGTCTGCCGCGTAGAGCAATGTGCTTCACTATCCTCTGATGCCGCTCACTCCAGGGCGTACGCATTGTACCGCCAGAATTATGTGTCTTGGCCTTCGTTCGGGGCGTGCATGGCGCGGTCTCCGTATCGGGACTGCTGCTACGGCTGCTCAAGGTATGCCGATAGTCGTCTTCATCCTCCTCATCAAAGAATAGCATAATATCGCTATTACCACCATTGTCTCCCAAAAGCTGATCCTCGTCCTCCTAAGACATATCCCTATCCCCATCCCCATCTTTCCCCGCCGCAACCTCCGGCGTATCCTCCCCCGTCCCCTCCGCACTCTCCATGACCACCTCCTCCGTCTCCTCCCCCTCCCCCTCCCCGTCCACCTCCATCCGATCCTCCCCGGCCCCATCCTCCGCCTGCCCCTCCCCCTTCCCAAACCCATCCAACGTGCCCTGCCCCTTCCCCAGCACGCCCTCACCCTTCTGCGCCTTCTCCCTCATCCTCTCCCGATGCGCCTTCATCGTCGTCGTCTTGGGCACGACATCGCTCAAAAACTCCAAGTTCTCGACTCGTGATACGGCATTGGCGACGTCGCGGTACTGGATATTGCGGCGGGGTTTGCGCTCGGATTTGACGATGTTGTAGGCTTGTTCGACGAGGTGTTGGAGGAACATTTCGGTGGCGAGCGTGATGGCGAAGGCGGCGTTGTTGCTGCAGGGGCCGATGTCTTCGTCTGCGTGGATAATTTTTTTGACGCGGGCGACTGAAACAAATATTAGGGAGAGTATGATACTGGTATTGTGGGTTGCTTACGAGGTAGAGAGACGGTGCCGGTGACCTCCTTGTTGGGAGCAATGGGCGTGTTGTTGTACGGCATTTTGGGTGATTTTCTGGTATTTTCGATGACGTCCTCTCTTCAGGCCGTCAATGACACATTTATTGATTAAGATAGATTATTGACACGTCAAACGCGCAGATATCGCGTGTATCAATTGATATGTGCGGTGTAGACGACAAAGAGACGAAGCTGCAGAGTGGAGGACGTGACTTGGGAAAGCTTGCTTGCTTGCTGACACCTCAGGAATCAACAACCTCAAGCTTCAATGCTGTATCAACCACCACATCACCACATCTACAACACAGTAAACACCTCCCAAAACCCTACCGTAGCAATCGCATCCCCCCCGCGACCCTACACCCCCCACCAAAAATGCAATGACCCGCCGCACAACCTCTATCTCCATCCACCCACCCACCCCCACCCCAATCCCGAACCCCATCCGCCGCACCTCCAGCTACGCCTCCTCGCGCAACCCCTCGCGCAACCCCACCCTCACCCGCCGTCTCTCAACTCTAAGCAGCACCCTCGAATCCCACCCCAACAACCCCCCACCACTCAACCAAACCGACGCCGAAGCCCTCGCCTCCATCAAACGCTACGAAGACTTCACCACCATCGACTGGGTTCAAGACGCCGCGCGGGAAAACCAGCGACGCAAAGCTCGACGACAAGAGCGCGCGGGTTTCTTCGAGCGAGAAGGGAGATTAGGATGGAGGCGGAAAGTCGCGGAGGCGTATGAAGCGGGGCAGGGGTGGATCGTCGTTACGCTTGTGGGAGGGGTGATAGGGTTGGAGGCCGCGTTTTTGAATATTGTGACGGAGTGGTTGAGTGATGTCAAGCTGGGGTATTGCAGTACGGCGTTTTATCTGAATGAGAGTTTTTGTTGTTGGGGGAGTGAGAGCGGGTGTGCGGAGTGGCATCGGTGGTCTTCGTTTGGGTTGCTGAATTACATTCTCTATATTCTGTTTGCTGGGCTATTGGCGTTTTTCGCGGCGCAGTTGGTCAAGGCTTATGCGCCGTATGCGGCGGGATCGGGCATCAGTGAGATCAAGTGCATTATTGCGGGTTTTGTTATGAAAGGTTTCTTGGGATTCTGGACGCTGCTGATCAAGACTCTCAGTATGCCGCTTGCTATTGCCAGTGGGCTGAGTATTGGTAAGGAGGGACCTTCGGTTCACTATGCTGTTTGCACGGGCAATGTCATCAGCAGAATGTTCGACAAGTACCGGCGCAACGCTGCGAAGACGCGAGAGATTCTGAGTGCGTGTGCTGCTGCGGGAGTGGCGGTGGCATTTGGGTCGCCAATTGGTGGGGTGTTGTTTAGTTTGGAGGAGATGAGCAATTACTTCCCGCTGAAGACGATGTGGCGGAGTTACTACTGCTGTCTGGTAGCTACAGCGGTGTTGGCGGCGATGAACCCATTCCGGACGGGGCAGCTGGTCATGTTCACGGTGCGGTATGATCGGAGCTGGCATTTCTTCGAGATACCCTTTTACATCCTCCTCGGTGTCTTTGGAGGTCTCTATGGTGCATTCATGATGAAATGGAATCTACGGTACGTGGCGTTTCGAAAACGGTACCTTGCTCAATACCCCATCATCGAGGCAGTGATTCTGGCGCTGGGGACCGCGGTGCTGTGCTATCCAAATATGTTTCTGCGCATCGATATGACGGAGAGCATGGAGATTCTGTTTCTGGAGTGTGAGGGCGGGCATGACTATGACGAGCTGTGCGATCGGACTAATCGGTGGAGTATGGTGTTTACGCTTCTGGCTGCGACAGTCCTGAGGAGTTTTCTGGTCATCATCTCCTACGGCTGCAAAGTCCCCGCGGGCATCTTCGTCCCCTCCATGGCCATCGGCGCCTCCTTCGGCCGCATGATCGGCATCCTCGTGCAAGCCCTGCACGAACGCTTCCCCGAAGCCGCTTACTTCGCCGCTTGCGACCCGGACGTTCCCTGCATTACACCAGGCACGTACGCCTTCCTTGGTGCCGGCGCCGCGTTGAGTGGAATCATGCATATCACCGTCTCCGTCGTGGTCATCATGTTCGAGCTCACGGGCGCTCTGACATACATCCTCCCGACCATGATTGTCGTCGGCGTCACCAAAGCCGTTGCAGACCGCTGCGGGAAAGGTGGGATAGCAGACCGCATGATTTGGTTCAACGGCTTCCCATTCCTCGATAACAAGGAGGAACATACATTCGGTGTCCCCGTAAGTGAGACCATGACGCCGAATCCTGTCGCGCTCGTCGCAACGGGTATGACGATCAAAGAGGTGGAAAAAGTACTGGCAAGCACCAAATTTCAGGGCTTTCCCATCGTCGATTCAGGGGAGGATAAAATCCTCCTAGGCTACATCGGCCGCACCGAACTCCGCTACGCCCTCGACCGCGCGAAACGGGAATCCCAAATCCACCCTTCCGCCCGCTGCTCCTTCATCCCTTCCCCCGGCCCTCGCTCGGCCGTCACACCTTCCGCCGCCGTCCCAGCAATCACATTCGACGATATCCCCTCTGTCAGCGGCGCCACGAGCGTCGACTTCTCGAAATTTGTGGACCCGACTCCTTTGGCTGTGCACCCGCGACAGGCTTTGGAGACGGTGATGGAACTGTTTAAGAAACTCGGTCCGAGGGTTATTTTAGTGGAGCATCGAGGGAGGTTGACGGGGTTGGTGACGGTGAAGGATTGTTTGAAGTTTCAGTTTCAGGCGGAGGCGCATGAGGGGCTGGGGTTGAGGGATGATGGGGCGGTGAGAAGGGAGCAGGAGTGGTTGTGGAGGGGCATTGTGGGGGTGGGGAGGTGGGTTGGTGGGTTGGTGGGGAGGGTTAGTGGGGGGAGGGGGTTTGGGAAGGTGTTTGGGGGAGGGGGGCATTTGAGGGTCGGCAGTGAGGGGGGGAGTTTGCCGTCGGAGAGTGAGATGGGGGATACTGGTGCTGTGAGGGTGGGGGATGCGGAGGGGAGGGCGGTGGTGGGTGGTGATCTGGGTGGTGGGGGGGTGAGTAGTGTGGAGTTGCAGGTTAGGAGAGGGAGTGGATGAGGATGATGGGTGAGTTTGATGAAATGAAATGACGTGAAATTTGTTTGCCACATTTTGGGTCTGATGAGGCAATCTCTGCTCTCATTGCTCAGTTTGGCTTTCAGGCATTGCCGGAAGTCATTGACCTTCATGCCGCCGTTAAGGTGCCCACAGTCGGTGATGGGCGCTCCTGGCCGCTTCCACTTGCCTGGGAGGTTGTGCGGGCTAGACGTGTGCTCAAAGGGCCATGGCATCGAACAGAGGAGCGAGCAAGCAGCAGATATGGTCTTTATCAGCCTCTCCCGAGGGCTAGAATGTTCTCTATCCTCAGGACAGAGGACTAGAAAATGCTGATACCAGCCGTATCTTTCAACGCGGGTCTTGGTTGCGGATGGATTTTTTGTGTATTGCTACTGGCTTCTAGATTATGAGGTGATGTCACCAGCTGGAGTATGCTCGCTCTTGGCTCATAGCTTTTCGTGGATTGAAGAAGTCCCGGTCTGCTTCTGGATTGAACTCCTCCTGGACTGCTTCTGCACTGCTTCTGCACTGGACTGTGTCTGGACTGGACACACCCGCTCTATTTTACTAAGGACTTTCTACGAATGCCTGTATACGCCAGCTTGAGGGAGCTGGACTCGTCGGAGAGAGTCAAGACCGCTCACGTTGACCGACTCTCCCTATTATCGCCAAGATTGCCCCAGTCAACAACCCAGACTATAAACACCCGTGCCGTATCTATCTGGGCTGCTTGGACGCAAATGGTGACCAAAGGAAATTCTATATCCCACATAACGTCGAGCAGCATGTCAGGGCGGCGCATATAGGTGACGCAGGCAGGCAGCACAAATGTCCTCTATGCTCGGGCCACCTGGGGTCAGTCGTCCTAGTACACTTAACTGCCACCAATTTGAAGTTCACGGCATTGACAGGAGACCAGGCAAAGGTGGAGCGGACTGCGCTTTGGGGATTAGGGCGGTTGAGTCTCAGGCTGTGGAAGAGGAGGGGGAGGAGGGTGAGGAGGAGGATGAGGGGTCTGGATTGCTGGGGTCCGTGAGACTGTGTGGTGAGGTCTTGGGTGTTGATTGGGGTTCTGTGTGATCGATGGTGTGAGGAACGGCTGTCAGGAGTCGAGAAGCCTATTCAACGACTTATGGAGAAGGCTCTATCGGTCCGGGCATTATTGGCACACTTACACGCTGAGGCACGACTTGCAATCTTGCTGACGATGCGTTGACTATATTGAAGATGCTCGAGTTGTTGGCATCGAGATTGACAGACTCAGTTCGATGTATCTTCCGATGGTCATCTCAGCGTACTAGCCTTTCGCTTGTTCTAATATGTCGTCAAGAGTCTACGCTACCATGCTGTATGTCGGTGCGAGAAGAGGACAGGAAGGGCAATTGCGTCCTTTCTTCGAGAACAAGGACGTAAGCAAGCAGTTGACGGGGTCGTCATTTACCTCCTCAATAGCTTGTGGACTTTTCCCTCATTATCGCAAACGGCTTCCGCCATTCGAAACGGAGTATATACAACTGGAACATGGTCTCTGGAGACTGGTCACGGCTTTCTACCTCTTGCTGCTCCGCAGCTCGGCTCTCTGGACAGAGTATATAATAGACCACTGAAGTGAAAGCGGCTTTTCCCAGCAGAACGCAGCTGCGGAAAGTGAATGGCGTTGTCATGGAGACACCCGGCAACACATTCGAACTATTTACAACTACTTGGTTTCCTCAAGTTATTTTCATCTCTACCACACAAGCAGGACACTTGCGGTGCTTGCTGCTTCCATTACGTATCTACCAACACACTCGCAAGCACATAGCTCTGGACAGACATCAGAGCCACGCCGATAGCGTCCCTCGTCCCCTTCTCACAGAGAAGATATACAGCATGGACAACCCATCTTTCGGCACTCTCGGTCGTTTGCATCCTGAACTCAGGAACTCGGTATACGAGCGCGTCCTGGGCATGGGGGCGACAATAGTGGTTGAGAGCGACGAGACAGATCCAACGAAGTTAAGCTTCTCACTCGACAAACGTGCCGAGGGGGTCGACTCTGGCCCTGGCCTACCCCTACCAAAAGAGATGCTGGCTATCCTTCGCACCTCAAAGGCGATCAGGTCTGAATGCGGCAATTACTTCTTCATCATCAACAAGTTCAAGTGCGTACTCGCACAGGACCAGGATTGCAATACCCCGGCCGAAAACGACGACCAGGCGCTTGACCTTGTGTCGAAGAGGCTCTCTAAGCAGTAGCTTGCGCCGTTCGACTACTTCCTGCAGATCATCAGCCCCGAGAAGGCGAGTGCGTTGACACATATGCTTATTGACTTCGGTACCGTGGTCGACGAGATGGATCTTGACACTCGTCTGCCGTACGTCATATGCGAGACCCTCAAGACCCTGAAGACGGAGGCGAGGGCTAGGCAGCTCAAGTGCCTGTGGGTAGCACTAAGGGTCACCCACATCGGGCTGCAGGATGAGGGCGAGGATGGTGATGAAGCCAGGGAGGATAACGTGGTTGTGGTAGACGGCTGCGTGGAGGTGGGCGCGCCACAGGCTTGGCTTACGAAGATGAAGAATAGGCTCACGGAGGTCGGGTCGGTTTCTGCTGAGGAGGACGGTGACATGGGACTACTTCAATTCGTGGAGATGTGTGATCTGGCTCTGGGCGATTAGGCGGTGGTCTGAGACAGGCGATGTTAATGCGGCGTAGCGAATGAGATGGTTTGGTGCGGTGCTTGGACCGATGACGGGAGTTTGCTTGCAGTCAATGCTGTGTAATTTCATTAGCTCATACTCTGCCTTCCACTGGTAGACGGTGAATGTAAGCATGGACATTGCCGACGAGACACATATCCAAATGATTTCCACGGAAAGCTCATGTGCGAGCATTTCTCCGCGTCCCCTGCAGCTGTGTCAGTGAATGATATGCCTTCTTGAGGGGTGACACTCATACATCAGGATGGTTGGCGAGGCTTGAAAACATGTTGGCTCGTCGGAAGACCTCCGACAAGTGAGTGCAGCTGTTGTGCAATCGATACAGTCTGCTGGTATGGCTGACTCATGCCTGCATCGGGCGTCGGCAAGAAGTTACTCCGACCTCATGACGGGACGGCCAACCTGCTCAGACCTTTCAATATTGCGATGCATCTGCAACATAAGGTAGCATGGGAGTCACGGTCCCAGCATATTTCTGTGGGCAATCCGCGCCAGTATTGGCTGCGTCGTTGCGGCAGCCTTGATAACACCATGCAGCCGGTGCCCACTAGGACTCGACCTCGTATTCTTGGCTGAAAGTTGGAGAAATCGGAAAAAGCAGTCATGCGCCGTCCGTCTCTCCTTCGCACTCACATCAGCTGTCATGTAGAGCTCAATGCGACGTTTCGACCAAACTCAGCCTAAAATCAGGCTTCCGCCAACTTTGGTCTGCAAATTGAGAGACCCTACTCGACCACTCTTCACGAAGGACGACTAAGTCTGACTGTTGAGGCCCACCTATCTGAATCCTCGCACAGTAGCTAACGGTCCAGGCTGAGGTCGCTCGCAAGTGGCAGCCCCATTGTGTAACAGTTAATGAAGTTGTGACAGGGATCCTAGCCATGAGGATTTGGCCCCCATTGCGATGCAGCAAATCACGACCGTACGAAGCCTAGAGCGCCTCAGCCGCACGGGGTGGATCCAGTCACCCGTCAACCTGGTCTTCTTCCATAAGTCGCATGTGCCTTTGCATGCTGAAGTTGCACGTCCCTCGGGTTTTGGTAGGTAATCAGGAATGTCTTTCCTTCTGTTCGCATCGAGCATTCTGCTTCCTGTCGTTTCTGGTCAATCTGGAATAGGCGCATATATTGCAGCTGGCCTTGGGATCAATGGCAGCTCTTCGACGACATCATCTAGTACATCGTCTCTCGGTTCGACCGACCCGGTGACGACTATAGTTGTAACGTCTGCGGGTGGTGTAATCGCCAATGTCACAAGCCTCGCAGATGCAGTAGCAGCCGGAACGACATTCGATTCGACCCAACTAGAGGCTGCAAACTTGACCACTTCGATAGAGTCCTCCCTACTATCATTCCGTTCCTCTGGCACAACCACTCAATCGACGGTCACTGTAGCGAACAAAACGACCTCTGCATTACCAGGTTCTGTTACCAGCAGGCCGGTGGGAACTGGTCTTGCTTCTTCGAGCAATGGGACAAATACCACCACAAGCGGCACCGCATCGATCAACGCCTGCTATCTTTCGAGTCAGTCATGGCTCAAAGCATCTTCATCCTATGCTTCCAACACCGCGTTGTGGTCGACCTACGTCACCACCACCATGGAGTCCTACGACTACTTCGGGTCCTACTTCAACCACTTTGACAACAATCATACCACAACGCTCTGCGATAACATCCTTCGTCCGATGGGCAGCGTCGAGTTCATACCCAGCGTCCGTTTTGGCTCGTCGCTCACCAGCTACACTACTTCTGGAGTCAACTATACAAAAGCACCTCCATCATGCACCATCGGGCCTGATGAATGCGCGACTCTCATCAATCAGTATGAGGCCTATGGAAGTGCTCATACTAGAGCCATACCCACTACGACAGACACCGGACCAGCTGTGTCCAACTACCCGCAGTGCAACCTTACCGGCGCAAAATTATGTCCAAACGATTGTGTTCTGAATGCTTACGGCGGAGTAGCGCAGCTGTGGTATTGGCCGGAGGAAGACGTGCCATCCCTCAATTGCAGTGCACCGCTAGAGTCGTTGCCCAATGCTGGTGCTACTGCCGCTTCTGACTACTGGACGACGGTCCAAGGGCAGAAGCGCGACATCGGGATCTACGCGAATGCGACTGTTGGTCCGAAGGTCTGGTCCAGTGGTACTGTCACGGTGAGCACGGCTTGTTACCCACGCAATCGACTATCTGCTGACTCTGCTTCGCGTCGCAGCTCACCTCCCCAACCATAGCGATGTACTTCGAATCCCTTTCACGCACAGACGGCTGCGGTCGAACACTGGACAATTATGTCGTGACCATGGATCCATCTGAAGCATCGTCAATTCGAGGCTATAATGCTTACCGCGAATACTATCCTTTCCATTTCCAAGATCTCAATACCAAATGTGTCGATGGCCAAGGCTGCTATGCCGAAGTTTCTCTAGATGCGTACATCGGGCAACGAACATGTGCGGACGATCTCGGCATCTTCTCCAGGTGCTTCACGATCTGGAATGACTACAATCCAGCTCTTATGATACCGACAGGCATCTCCTCGGCAACGGCCGTGGCGCCTGAGTGGGGCTCTGGATGCAAACCGATCAACATCTGGGGCGCCTGGGACCCTCCAAAGGCTCTGACGGCAGTGAATTCAGAAGCTGGAGTCTCGACACCGAACGCTGCCTCAACAACTTCAAGTTTTGTTGCCGCGTCGACCATTGCCTCTCCTGCTTCATCGCCGGACAGTCCAGCGACACCAACGACGACGCTATCATCTTCGACCGGGACAGAGTCGTCTCCACCATCTGTTCAGACTCTTGAAACAGCCTCGGCAACCACCGCTACAAGTGGCGTCAATGCCCAGACGAGCGACGATGTTGATCCTTTGATATCGGCAATTCAGTCAGCGGCTTCTGCGTCTGCAGATCATGCTACTGCCGCTCTGTCAAGTGCGACTACGGCAAGCCAGCAGGTCGCTTCGCATTCTGGTGAATCCGCAGTACCCGGCAGCACGACTACAGATGTATTTGCTGCTAGTGGGACGACCCAACAAGGAGGGTCAGATCCTGACGTTGAAGGAGCATCCGATCAAACGACTGTTGAACAAACATCCGCAACGCACGCAACTGGTCAAGGAGGCGCAACGTCCGACGATCCTGGAGCGCCAGCAGTCATTGTTACTGTCGGATCTCAAGCCTTGACCGCGACGGCTGATTCGCCCATCGTAGTCGGCACGAACACCCTGTCTGCTGGCGGACCCGCAGCAACGCTTTCCGACGGCCATATCGTGAGTGTAGCATCCCAAGATATTGTGGTAGACGGCACCACGCAAAGCTTTGCTTCCGGTAGTATGAGCGATCCTGCTATCGTAGTCACCATTGGCTCACAGGCGATCACTGCATTATCTGGCTCGAATGTGGTTGTTGGATCACAGACTCTGTCCATCGGAGGTGCCCCAGCTGTAGTGTCTGGTCAGACTGTCAGTCTGGCAACCAACGGAATCGTCGTTGATGCCACCACCCAGCCCTTCCAGGCAGCCGCTTCACAACAATCAGGCGTTGTTGTTACGGTCGATGGACAGTCAGTCTCGGCTGCGGCGGGATCGCCAGCAGTGTTCGGCGGCCAGACCTTGTCTGCAGGCGGTACCGCAGCAACTCTGCCTGATGGACAAGTGATCAGCATTGCGTCTAATGGCATCGTGATCGACGGCTCGACGCAAGCCTTCACCGTTGACGCTTCGGCTGATGGGACACATAACAGCGAGATGGGGACTGCGCGGTCGACTGCTATCGCAACAGCTGGCGGGCAGACGATTTCGGCCACTGCCGGCTCACCAGTGATCATTGGAGGAAGCACACTTTCAGCCGGAGGACCTGCTGCGACTCTAGCTGATGGCCAAATTTTCAGCGTGGCTTCCAATGGCATTGTGATTGACGGCAGCACGCAGCCATACTCTGTAAGCCTTCCAGCTGGAGAGACAGGAAGTGACGCTAGATCGACGTTTACAGGCGCTATTGTCACTTTGGCAGGCCAAACGTATACCGCGATTCAGAATGATGGCAACTTGATCCTTGGCACTAATACATTCACTCCTGGACAAGTCGCTACCATTTCCGGTGTAGTCATCAGCGATGCTTCTTCGGGGCTTGTCGTAGCTGGTCAAACAGTGGCAGTATCTTCATTGCCGGCTGCCTCCGCCTCGACAGCTTCGGGATCCATCGTGACTGTAGGCTCTCAAATCTTCACTGTCCTTCCGACTGGCAGCAATGGCCTGATTCTCGAAGATGCGAGCACTACAGCCACATTGTTAGCTGGCGGGTCTGCTATCACTGCTGCAGGAGCGACCTTGAGTGCTGGCTCGGATGGCTTGGTAGTTGCTTCTAGCACCATTTCATCGACCTTAGGCGTTGCTGCTGCCTCTTCGGGAAGCCCAGGAACCCGATCATTGACGTTGTCTGCAGCGTCAGCTACTGCTACTTCCAGTTCGCCACATCGAAATGCCTCGAGTGGCAGGGTCTCGGCGTGCATGGGTCCCATGCTGCTCTTGCTATCTACGGTGCTCGCGATTTTATGATAGAGAGAATAAATAAGGATTTAATGAATCCTTACAGTCGGCCACTGCGCCCAGCGCGCGTTCAGGCAGAGCAAGCCGGCAAGCTCGCACGGGTCACGTTGGACTCAACGTGCTTATATGCTTGTTGAATCAGTAGTGGTGAGGTTCACTACGTCGTGATCCAGGTGTGCCTGCACCTGCCTATCTGATCCATTGAAGCAGGTGCAAGCACTTCGGTCAATCATTGATGCGAACAACGGCACACATGCATTGACCCTGATCTGCAAACTACTTCAACGTCTTGCACCAACGCATCGTCACCATTGGCATCGAGATCAGGGCCCGACTGTTTAAAGCTGAGCAATTATAGCCTGACGAAATCATATTGCAATATGCATGCAGTACAATCCGAAGCGAGCTGCGGTCTTGGGCTCCGAGAGCTGCTCAAGATGGGAAGCTCCAACCTAGATCGGGGAAGCCGTGAACGTCTTGCAGTACGAACATGGTTGGCTAGGTGGAGAACCGTTCAGCTCCTCACATGGCAGGTATGGGAATAGGACACAAGACAGGCCGCGTATGCTTACTAGTTCATCGTCCGTCATACTGATATCGCCTGTCTTTTGCCTCTCACACAATAGGTATTGCCTCTTGATTTCCCTCTGAAGACAGTCGCTTGATACTATACGCACAACCAGATACTAGAATCGGACATGCCTCCTGCTGCGATTGACCCACTTCCGATCGAAAATGGAATTAATGGCAGCCAACTGAAACAGCGGAAGACACTGGATCAGGCGGACACAGCAACAATCGTACAAAAGCTTTCAGCTTACGGCAATCCTGCTCTTCATGTAACGCCAGACCACAAAATCCACCTCCAGAATGTCGAGGTCCCGACGCCGACACCATACGAAGCACTCATCCACGTCAGATGCACCGGAGTATGCGGATCAGACATGCATCTGTGGCATCGAGGCGCAATCGGCCCGTTGGTAGTCGACCGCCCATGTGTCTTAGGACACGAGCCCGCTGGTGTCGTGCTTGCAGTGGGATCTGAAGTCACCAATGTCGTCCCGGGTGATCGAGTTGCGCTAGAGCCGGGCGTACCGTGCAGGATTTGCTGGCTCTGCGACAAGGGCAAATATAATTTGTGCGAAGATGTCAAGTTTCTTGGGGTCGGCGGCATTCATGGAACCATCAGGCGATTTGTTACGCATGACGCAAAGTTATGTCACAAAATCCCTGATGGTATGACATTTGCACAAGGAGCACTATTGGAGCCTCTTTCAGTCATTTTGCATGCGGTCAATCAATGCGGAGGCTCGCTTGGGATTGGAAAACCAGCTCTGATTTGCGGCGCCGGTCCCATTGGGTTGTGTGCGTTGGCTGCAGCAAAAGCGTCTGGATCATGGCCAATTCTCATCACAGACGTCGATCAGGCGAAGCTGGATTTCGCCAGAGCATTCTGTCCCGGTGTCCTCACATACAAGGTCGAGTTCCACAAATCTGCTGTACAAGCAGCCGAGGAGATAAGGGCAGCTTTCGGATGCCTACCACGAGACCTTGAGAGAGGCGTACCTTCGCCAAACGAGTACGTCGCACCCAGCACCGTACTCGAATGCACAGGAGTGGAATCAAGTGTGGTGACCGCCACATATGCATGTCGCAGGAGCGGACTGGTGGTGGTTGTCGGCGTGGGTCGTAGTATTATGAACAATCTCCCGTTCATGCACCTGAGTTTGGCGGAGATTGATCTGAGGTTTATCAATCGCTATTCTGATACTTGGCCTGCTGGAATCAATGCTTTGACAAATGGAAATGTCATCAATCTGGATGCTATGGTCACGCACACATTCCCGCTAGAGCAAGCTGTTCAGGCAATGGAGGCATGCGCCGATCCGAATGAACCGACTGTGAAAGTGCAAATAGTGGATGACACGCCTATCAGCTTGTAGTCCACGAAAATATGTCTGCTTTCAGGTGCGTCCAAGCTGGGACAGTGGACGATAGATTGCAAACGGACCAGAATATTGCAATCTGTGCTCTGGCCATCACATACATGGTCCGGCAGCGTCGACATTAGACGGCCTCTGAGACGAGGGATTGCCTTGTACTGAATCTGGGAGATAATTGTCGACGTGCTTTCTCAGGCGGACCATTGAAAGCCAATGGCTGTCGTAGACAGCAAACAGGGACCTTAAAGATGTCCAGCGTCTTCTCGTCGAGAAGTTGATATACACTTTGTATGTTATGAGGGTTTAGGATCTTGTCACGATCGATCTCACGAAGCAAATTGTTGTGATATTGACTAACTTCAAAAGGGCAATAGCCTGAAAAGTCTCGTTCAATCGTCTCGACTCGTCAATTGACGGATCAATTCAATACTTCCAGCAGTAGTTAGACAACCTGTATTCATGCGATGCCCCAATGTAAATTCACCATTATTACCGCCTTCGGTATAAGCAAAACCTTATCTGGCCGTGCGGCTAGAGATAGGCCATGCATTAAAGCTAGCTTGATAGCTCTAGCATCCTTGCCACCTCATCACCATAATCCCTAATCTATCTCCCATATCCAAACCTTTCCGGACCTAGTGACAACAATAATATCACCCGAGGCAGCCATGGAAACAATGCACCCCCTCTTCACCGCCTACGCCACCCGCACCGCCGCCCTCAACGCCACCACCACCAACCCCTTCTCCAAAGGCATCGCCTGGATAGAGAACCAATACATCCCCCTCTCCGCCGCCCGCATCCCCCTCATGGACCAAGGCTTCCTCCGGTCGGACCTCACGTACGACGTCATCGGAGTCTGGGATGGACGGTTCTTCCGTCTTGACGACCATTTAGACCGCATAGAAGCTTCTTGTGGCAAATTGCGGATGAAGATGCCTTTACCTAGACATGAGGTGAGAGGGAAGTTGATTGAGATGGTAAGTAAAAGCAGCATGAGAGATGCATATGTCGAAATCATCGTCACGAGGGGTATGAAAAGCGTGCGGGGAACGAAAGCAGAGGAGCATGTAAATCATCTTTATCTCTTCGCTATGCCGTACGTCTGGGTCATGCCGCCGGAAGTCCAGATGCAAGGGACAGGAAGCGCAGTCATTGCTCGCACGGTCCGTCGCATCCCACCCGGTGCTGTGGACCCAACCGTCAAGAATCTAATGTGGGGAGATTTCACGCGAGGGATGTGGGAAGCGAGTGATCGGGGATCGCAGCATCCGTTTCTTACTGATGGGGACGGGAATCTAACGGAGGGAAGCGGGTTTAATATCTTGCTGGTCAAGGACGGGGTGGTGTATACGCCTGATCGAGGGGTGTTGGAGGGCGTGACGAGGCGGACGGTGTTTGATGTGTGTGCGATGGAGGGGATGGAGGTGAGGAAGGAGGTGGTGCCGGTGGAGATGGCGTATCAGGCGGAGGAGATTGTGATGGTCACCACTGCGGGGGGCATCATGCCAATTACGAGGTTGGATGGGGAGGTTGTGGGGAGGAGTGGGGAGGTGGGGCCTGTGACGAGGAGGATTCGGGAGGGGTATTGGAGGTTGCATTATGATAAGAGGTTTAGTTTTGCTGTCGAGTATGAGGATGCTAGGGCGCGAGCTAGATTGTAGCCACGACTTGCAAGGCTGTCCGAAGACTCGAAGCCTCCAAGTGTGTGAGCAAAAGACTCGTCCCCACGCTCTTCGCCAGGTGCCGGGTACTAATCAGCATCAGATTCTTCACATCGTGGCCTGCACTCAATTTCCCATATGTCGTCAATCAAAGCTTCGAGCCGGCGCACGTCTGAACCATCACCGACCAGAAATCGCTTCCAGTCATTCAAACCCGCGTCGCATGCAGAGCCCGGCTCATGTTTGGACTCAAGACCGCATCTAGTCAGGCGGTATGGATGCTCGCGCTGAGCGCGGTCGCATTCCATGGCAGTCAAGAGCCTTCGTGTGAAGCCAATGACGCCGTCGAAGCGGTTAAGGGCTTCGCGCCCGAAGACCTCCCTTTTGTACATGATTGCCAGCTCTTCCATGCACAAGTCCGCCAATTTCGAATTTGTCGGTGTATTGTCAAAAGCCTCGCGTGCAGCCCTTAGCGAGATATAGTCATCGTCGAGGCATAGGACCAGTCTCACCATGATCTCATTTTGAAAATCGACGATGCCATACTTTTCACCAAGGACCCAGCAGCGTATCAGGAGAATATGGTCTCGGTCGCAAAACTCTTCATCAGACACAAAGTCGTCACCAAGGTCTGCGACGAGGCACTCGCGCTCCGGCAGTCGATGCTTGGCCATCCAGTACAACAGCACCTCCCAGGCATCCGTGTCGTCCTCCGAAAACCTCAGCACGTCGAGTTCGCCGCTACCAAGGCTGTGCGCGTGCTGCAAAGCCTTCTTGAAGAACGGTGCGGTATCCTCAAGCATCGACTTCGCCACAAGGAACGGCTCCTGTCCCGTGTCATCACCAACGTAGATCTTGACCAGGCAGTCTGACTTGAGTGACCTAGCGATAGTCATCAGCAAGAGACACACATCCCAGTCCACTTGCAGCAGAGACTTACTCTGCGAAATCTGCGGCATCGGTGCAGCGGCTCATGGTCTTGATCCTGGCGCGATCGGACAGTGGCTCAGCTTCGTTTATGTCGTCGAAAGATGGCTCAACTGTGTCGTTGAGAGTTTGCTGAGTCCTTCACTGAAGAAAGGGACGCTACCGAGTGATGCTTCATTCGGGCACGTCGGTGGTGGATGCTCGAGTGATGGAAGGTGTACATAAAAGGAAGGTTCGAGAGCGAAAAAAGCCCGAGCGGCCGGCAGATTCCGACGAGCTCTCACATGTGACTCTCAGACGGGAGTGACACTCTCGAATTCAAATGCGAGACTGATCAGAAGGCGCTCGCCGGAGTCTAAGGCATGTGATGGCCGGAGTGAACGTCCGCGCTCACAAATCTCGACAACTTCATTGATTAGCCAGCTCCAAGTTTCATCATGTAGCGATTGCTTCTCTTCACGTGCCAAGTTTTTGAGCGAGGAAGGCGCGACTGCAGCGTAGTGAACAATCTGACAAGCCTGGACCTACAACATCAGCTCAGTGAGCAACCGCTTAGCACTCCGGGCCATGAGACGCGATTTTTGTGCTCCGTGGTGCTGATGCCATCCCGAATGAGGGAAGGCCACAGGACTCTGGCGAAAGAGACATCGGGTTTCATGCGCTTGTAGTCTGACACATTACCTGCCGAACCCTGCTTGCCAACTAATACCTACAACCCACCCCCCCTTTGCAACGCCCGCTCACAAGCAAAAGTTCCGTTGATGTCAAAATATAACATCCTCATCGCCTTCATCGCCCAAAACATTCTTCGTCTCCTTCTCCTCCGGTTGAGACTGCTGCTTATTCTCCTTATCACTCCCCCTCCGCTCACCCTCCTTCTTCTTCATCTCCGCCTCTTCACTCGCCTTCGCCCTCTCCTTCACACCCTTCACCTTCTTCAGCCGGAAGAACTCCTCGCGGTCCAGCTCGTCGAGTTCGGAGTTGATGTATTTGATGGTGTTTTCTGTCCGGGGGATGATGACGTGTTCGCTGTCAACCCATATTAGCAACGTCCCAATTATATAGATGTGAGGGGATTACTGACATAGCATTCACTCTCCGATTCACCACTTTAATAACCTCATCCAAAATCACAAACGCCGTCTGCAGACTCGCCAACTCGACCAACGTCTCCACAGCCCTCGTATACGTCTCCCGACACCTCTGCACCTGCTGCCCGCCCTTCCCCAACCCCGTCATGCCAAACTCATTCCCCACGCCCTCCGCCTGGAAACTCTCAAACTGCGGCAAAAACACACCGCTCACATTCTCCTGCCTTGTCCTCACCCGAAATTTCGCCTGCCTCACGCTTTCCGTAATCTGGTACCCGATACTGTTATTCCCGACCGCGTACGTGACTTCGGCGAGCGAGAAGGCGGCAATCTGCATGACGCGGCCCATTTTGCGCTTGGCGTCGTCGATGCGGCGGGTGATTTCGCGGAAGCGTTTGGTGAGGGCTTCGGATTTGCGTTTGAGGAGGTCGTGGCCGGTTTGGGCGCCTTTGAGTTTGGACTTCATGGCGCCGAGGGATTGGCGGGTTGGGAAGACGGGCTCGCGGTCCTGTAGTGAGGGGGGAGGTGGGTGAGTGACGGGTGGAGTGGTGGGGGTGGGGAGGGGAGTTGTACTTTGCCTGACATTTTGAGCGATTGTGTGGGAGCTCAATGGCTCCTGTGTGGTATCAGAAGTGAATTATTTAGGAAGGTACGGTTATGTCTAAGACTAAGTCAATGGAGCTATCGCATGTGAAGCTCTACGTCAAGCACGCACGGACCGCCATAAAGCTGCACGACTCGCGCAAGCAAGCAAGCCGAAATCTCACTCGAGAAGCAGAAGCAGTCGGTGTCTGTCTACCCCTTGCATACACATAGTGGTGACCCGCTACGTCCGCCTGGATGAGCGCCGCCGGCGATCTCCTCCGCACCCTCACGCCGCCCTTCACGCTCTCCCTCGGCCTCACCAAACCCCTCGCGCGCCGAATTTCCGACCAGAGCTGCACCTCCAACAACATGGCCGGTCCTCCGCAGCAGCAGCAGCAGCAGTCGTATCTCTACTTGATCAGCCAGAACGACGAGATTTACGAGAACGATATTCTGAGGCAACCAGGCAGCATCCGGCCGTGGATCGACTACGCGAATTTCAAGCGACAACATGGCACAATCCTCGAGCAGAGTTTCGTGTTGGAGCGCGCGTGTATTGCGCTGCCGAGGAGTTACAAGCTGTGGAAGATGTATCTGGAGCTACGGACGCGACATTTGAAGGGCAAGAACCCGGCGAGGAATAAGGGCGAGTTTCAAAAGGTCAATGCGCTGTTCGAGAGAGCGTTGGTGCTGCTGAACAAAATGCCAAGGATATGGGAAATGTATCTGCAATTCTTATGTCAGCAGCCTTTGGTCACATTCACGAGGCGGACCTTCGACAGAGCGTTGAGAGCATTGCCATTGACGCAACATGGGCGGATTTGGGCGCTGTACAGGCCTTTCGCGGTCACTGCCGGGGGTGAGACGGCGGTCAAGGTGTGGAAGAGATATGTGCAGATCCATCCCGAGCATGTGGAAGACTATATCGAGTTGCTGGTGAGGGAAAAGAAGTATACGGAAGCTGTCCAACGCTACATCGATATCTTGAACAACCCTCGATTCAAGTCGAAAGAGGCCAAGGGGCCATTCCAGCACTGGACAGAGATGCTGGAGCTGCTCATTGACCATGCGCGCAAGATCCCGAATCCAATTCCTCTGGCGAATGGTAGTACGATGGCCGTAGAGAAGATCATCAGGTCGGGCCTGCAGCGATTCCCGGATCAACGCGGTATTCTGTGGGTGGGTCTGGCGCGGTACTACATCAACCTTGGTGCGTATGAGCGTGCGAGAGACATCTTCGAGGAAGGCATTACAACTGTCATGACTGTGCGCGACTTCTCCGTCGTCTTTGACACCTATGCTGAAGCAGAGGAAGCACTGATCAGTATCAAGCTTGAAGACTCTGCAGCGCGGCAGCAGAAGGGCAAGGTCGATGAAGCCGCGGATCTGGATCTGGATATCCGAATGATGCGCTTTGAGCAGCTCATGGACAGGCGACCATTCCTCGTGAACGATGTGCTGTTACGGCAGAACCCACACAACGTCAACGAGTGGGCGAAGAGAGTCGCACTGTGGGGCGAGAATAAACAAATGGTGGTGCAGACATACACAGACGCCATTGCTGCAATCAATCCCAAGAAAGCCGTCGGTCGCTTCCACGAGCTGTGGACAAATTATGCCAAGTTCTATGAAGCTGGCGGCGATCTGAGGAATGCACGTGTGATTATGGAGAAAGCTGTCAAAGTACCCTACAAATCCGTGTCAGAACTGGCAGAAATGTGGACAGAATGGGCAGAGATGGAGCTGCGGAACGAAGAGTTCGACAATGCTGTTCGTGTGATGGAGACCGCGACCAAAGCACCGAAACGAAGTAATGTCGACTACTTCGATGAGACCCTTAGCCCACAGCAACGCGTGCACAAATCCTGGAAACTCTGGTCCTTCTACGTCGACCTCGTCGAATCCGTCTCCTCCCTCGAAGAGACGAAAAAAGTCTACGAGCGCATCTTCGAGCTCCGCATCGCCACCCCACAAACCGTCGTCAACTACGCCAACCTGCTCGAAGAAAACGAATATTACGAAGACTCCTTCAAAATCTACGAACGCGGCCTTGACCTCTTCTCCTACCCCGTCGCCTTCGAACTTTGGAACCTCTACCTCACCAAAGCCGTCGACCGCAAAATCGCCATCGAGCGCCTCCGCGACCTCTTCGAGCAAGCCGTCGAGGACTGCCCGCCCAAATTCGCAAAAACGCTCTACCTCATGTACGGCGCGCTGGAGGAAGAACGCGGCTTAGCTCGCCACGCCATGCGCATCTACGAGCGCGCGACCCGCGCCGTCTCCGACGAAGATCGCGCAGGCATGTTCGAATTCTACATCACAAAGTCCGCATCAAACTTCGGTCTCACGTCCACCCGTCCCATCTACGAACGCGCCATCGCGGCCCTCCCAGACAAAGAAGCAGCGAGCATGTGCATCCGTTTCGCGGAGATGGAGCGCGCTTAGGCGAGATTGATCGCGCGAGAGCAATCTACGGGCACGCGAGCCAGTTCTGCGATCCGCGTGTTAATGCGGAGTTTTGGAAGAAGTGGGAGGCGTTTGAGGTGCAGCATGGGAATGAGGATACGTTTAAGGAGATGATTCGGGTTAAGAGGAGCGTGCAGGCGCAGTTTAATACGGATGTGAGTTTTATTGCTAGTCAGGCTATCGCGAGGCAGCGGGCGATGGCTGAGGGGGCGGGTGGTGAGGAGGATGGGATGGATGTTGAGGGTGATGGCGATGGGGATGGGGGGAAGGCGGATGCGATGGCGGCGTTGGAGAGACAAGCGAGGGCTCCGGTTGGATTTGTTGCTGCGAGCACGGGGCCGGAGGGCGCGAAGAAGAAGGTGGTTGTTGGGGAGGGTGAGAACGCGGAGCCGACGCCGCAGGTGGTGAGGAATGAGGAGGAGATTGATATCGATGAGGATTTGTGAGGGAATCCAAGGGGGAGCGGTCTTTGTGAGTTGGATTTCTTGTGGTCTTAGCGCAGGCGTTGAGGATTGGTATTTATGGTGGGAAAAAGGCAGGGAGGACGGTTCTATGTATCATATCGAATGCGGACTCGTCTCTTTTCTGCCACCCCCTCGGGCGGGACATGGGTTCTTCTTTTACTGTCACGGATGCTGTGATGTCGACCACGGAACTTTGTGGGACTTTCCCGTACTGCTTGGCGAGCAGCAAATCGGTTTATTCACGTCTGTCCTATCAATCGGAAATGCTGCAGGAGCGGCCTTACCCCTTGAAAGACTCAGACAGATTTCGAGAGGAAGCGTTAGGAGCGAAGTCCCTGGCTACCCTCTTTAGAAGAGACTCTGCAGCCTCGCGCGCAACCGACAGCGACGACCAGACTGCTGGCGCTTCCGTCTTCACAGCGCATACTAAGAAGTGGGAAGAGGACTAGGAGGAGCTCTTTCGAAAATGTCCTTTCCTACGCCACTAACGGGACAATTATTCACCTTTGGTCACCAATATATCCAATACCTGCACGACTTTTTCCACCGCTCTGGTCACTGAAGCCTCCTTCAAAAAGTCTCGAATTGTTCGAGAACACGATCTTCTTGGCAACATGCTGGCGAATGAGATCTTTGGTTTTACTCGCAGCTGGTCTCCCCCTTTCCGGTCTCGTGAGCGACGGGGACTACTGAAGGCTCCCGACGGGGGGTTGGCGGATGGATGTGCGTGAGCGCGGAGTGGGTTGGACGGATGGATGGGGTCGTGGTCTTGAGGCAGTGTGCGGTTTTTCGACGACGCGTGGTCTTGTGATGGGTTATCTACGACTGCGACACACTTGAGAGCTATAGACCCTGGATTTCGGTTAGACAGGGGGCGCAGTCTCTCTTGGCTTGGTCATCGGCGCTGGTGCTGGAAGGGAAGGGAGTCTGGATGACATTCGCACGTCCGATCTCCCCCGCGAAAGCTGGCTGGAGAATTCATAGACTCGGGGATTGTGACGGTGTCATGACGAGCTTCGTTTCGCCACTGGCCACACTTCTGATTCTTCTGCTGATCTCATGTCTTGTGAGCCCAATTCAGACTGTTGGACATCTCCGGACAACGAGCTCTTCGGACGAACGATCAGGCGTTCACACGGTCCAGCGTGTGGGCGAGGATACGCCGCTGGCGAGGATACGCCGCTGGCGAGGATACGCCGCTGGCGAGCTGCAGGAGAGCTGCTTTGCCATCCTACCTAAGCACGACTGTGCTTCTCCTCGGCGACTCGCACGGTTCTGCTGCTGCTGGTTACCGTTCAGGTCTCAAGGCTGCGGTACGGCTGTGCGGTTTCGGCAG
Source organism: Teratosphaeria zuluensis (assembly GCA_007113905.1). Taxonomy (NCBI): domain Eukaryota; kingdom Fungi; phylum Ascomycota; class Dothideomycetes; order Mycosphaerellales; family Teratosphaeriaceae; genus Teratosphaeria; species Teratosphaeria zuluensis. Next base: position 557,248 of record VCMQ01000002.1, read on the forward strand.
ATGTCTTTCAGCCGACCACTGAATCGTGAAGCCACCCAAGTCATTGGCGGTCAGAAGAGCAACCAACGCTTAGGCGCAGAGCTATCACGTCTTGGTGATGTCCAAACAGTGGAATATAGTTTATCGTTGTGACAGACACCGATGTCGCAGCTCATCTGACGCCTGCAGGATGCTCCCAATTCCCATGGTCGGTCTGCAGGGTCTCGCGACTGCTCAGGGCGAATCGTCAAAGCAGTAGAGTAGCTGCATGACCATGGCTCACCAGCGCTAGAAGAAGCAGCGTCGCAACTCAAAACGAACGCAGTTCCCAAGAATGGTATCCTCGTCGAACAAACGGAGAAAGAGTGTCAACAGATCGGCGCCGGTGAGCACGGGGCTCTGCAACTCCTGACGATAATCATCTTCGCTCCCAGTGGCTCGTGGGATGGGGCGTCACCAACCGCCTGCAGATGAGGTGGGAAGATCTTACCCGGTTCGATGGCATTGTTATCTCTGTCGTGATAACTAAATTTTTAAGCTTCCTGCTAAGCTTGGGGGATCGTCCGGGAGCGGGCCACGGCTTCTTCGAGGTCGACAACTCCATCTCCCGCCAAGACGCCTACTTTGGCAACCAAGCCGATTTCCAAATGAGTCTCTGGGATGAACTCGTCACCATCACCGAGAAGTACAACGGCGAGTTCGGCAATGCTGCCTTCGCTGAGGAGCGTGTGCTGCGCTACAACCAGGCTAAGGAGAACAACCCGGAGTTCGACGCTGGTGTCAGATGGCTTGCTGTCACAGCCGCCGAAAGAGTCTTCATCTTCCGTGCTTTGCCCAACGGCACGTTCCCCACTCTTGCCGACTACCGGAACGTCGCGCCTTTCTACCTCAACGAGACGTTCCCGGAGAACTGGTTCCGTCGCGACAATGCCTACGGCCTTGATGAGACTGGTGCCGACATTGCGAACCTCCTCCTCAGCAGCTCTGAGGTCACTGTCCCCGGCATGAACGAGGGTCTCAACAACTTCGTCCCTCTCGGCGTGGATATTGGCTCCGTCACTCCGACATCCGCTACCTGCTTCTTGGCTTCTGCCATTTTTGACGAGACGCCCGGTTTCCTGTCGCCAGCCCTGGTCGACAACTACGCTCTCGTTGAATCTTTCTTGAATGGTGCTGTCGCTCCGTTCTTCGCCGCGTACAACTGCGAGACTAGCTTCGGCACTCCAGGTGTTAGTGCTGGCAATGGCACTGCGGGTCCGGACACGACTTGCAATGTCCTCGTCAATGGCGAGTATCAGTGCTAGGTGCATGCAGAAGGTGTTTTGAGTGTTTAGCGATGATTGGCGATGATCGTGATAGCGGAGATAGCGGAGATAGTCTGGTGATCATGATTAGCGACAGTAGCGAGCGACTGGTATACCAGTTGATGAGACAAGACCTCCAAGACGACTAGTACAGATAGATCATGATATCTCTTGATGCATTTTTCGAATCAAATCTTGGACAGCGACATATTTGGCTGTCGTTAATTTTACTGCGAACCATGTCAGGCTCTGATCTGCTTTACTTGATATCAAGCCAGAAGAGCCCATGCTTCTAAATTGGGCTTGGAGACGATCTCGACTCCCACGAGACCCTTCTCCAAGGCGAATCGCTGCCAGACCACTGTGGGCGTGTCAACGAGATTGCGACCAGCAACACAGAGCTGGACGAGCAGAGTCCCATGAATGTTCTGACATACCCCAGGATTTACTTGCACCCTACTCCCCAATCACTCGTATACTTGTCCATTGTGGGTGCATGTCTGGTCCGAATCACTCTTTAATGCCCGGACGAAAAGCAGACCGGGCCAAGCTTTACCCGGTAGTTCAATCCCTGCTCTCACGGACGAACATGAGGAACATCGATCGAGAAATGCCTCTATTGCCGTTCCATCGAATCAGCTTGCTACAGTAGCTGCAGTACATATATGTCGACTCATATAGCTCCACCTGCCTATATGTAGTGGATATGCGACCAGCGTCGAAAGCGGTGTACGGAATCTCGTCATCCAATATCACTGCAGAATACGACATCAATTATGGAGATCGTGGGCCGCCTTCAAAGTGCTCCATTATTGACGAGGTCTGCGCCACTATGGTTACCTGTCTGTCGGTACCAGAGGCCAATATGTATATTTGTGTGCCTTATCTCCCAACCATTAAAGGAGTCCACAAGTGAGAAGCATCGAGTATTCACCCTACACGCTCAAGATCACGACCACACGATTTGAGTTGGAAGCGAAGACTTGACCTCCATTAAACACTCTGACCATGGGCTCGGTCATCGACAAAACCAAGTCCTCCCTCGGCATGGCCAACAACAAGAACCTCATCTCACTCGCTGGCCACCAAGTCCACCCCATCGGCTTCGGCCTCATGGGTCTAACCTGGCGTGCGAACCCTCCGCCTCAATCCCAAGCCTTCGCCACCATGAACGAAGCCCTCAACCACTCCATCACCCTCTGGAACGGCGGTGAATTCTACGGCACCAAAACCCGCAACTCCCTGCACTTGCTCGCCGAATACTTCTCCGCCCACCCCGAGGCCAAGGACAAAGTCGTCATCACCATCAAAGGCGGCGCCAGGCCGGATGAAGCAGTCCCCATCCCCGACGGCAGCGCCGAAAACACCCGCCGCAGCATCCAGCATTGCATTGATGTCCTAGGCAAAGTCGGCAAAAAGCTCGACGTCTGGGAGCCCGCCCGCGTGGACCCAAAAACCCCTATTGAGATCACCATGCGAGCAGCCAAGGAGTTCGTCGACGCTGGTGTCCTCGGCGGCGTAGCACTGAGCGAGTGCTCCGCCGACTCCATCCGCCGCGCCAGCAAAATCCTCCCCATCGCGTGCGTCGAAGTAGAATTCAGCCTCTGGAGCACCGAGATCCTCACCAACGGCGTCGCAGCCACGTGCGCAGACCTCAACATCCCAATCGTGGCATACTCGCCTCTCGGCCGGGGTTTTCTCACCGGCCAGATCCGCAAATTCGAAGATCTCCCTTCGGACGACTATCGGCGTACGGAGCCGCGGTTCCAACCAGAGAATTTCGCGAGAAATTTGAAGTTGGTGAAGGAGGTGGATAAGTTGGCGAAGCGGAAGGGGTGCACGCCAGGGCAGGTGGCGATGGCGTGGATTTTGGCGAAGAGTGGGAGGGGCAGGTTGCCGGTTATGGTTCCGATTCCGGGGACGACGATGCCGGAGCGGTTGAGAGAGAATGTGAGGATGGTTGAGTTGGGGGATGAGGAGGTGGAGGAGATTGATGCGTTGGTGGGGAGTGTGGAGATTGTTGGGGGGAGGTATGGGCCGGAGGCTTCGCCGTACAATTTTGGGGATAGTCCGGCTTTGGAGGAGTAGAGCTGGGAAGTGAGGCAGATTCTGAACAGAGAGGGATGGCAGAGGGTACATGGGCTCCTATGGCTAGCGTTCAGCGTGACTCTGTTCGGAGGCACTGGTCGATGTCTCACTCTTTTGCGATTCCACTACTTGATTCCGCAAGCATATGCGCGGAAGCTATATGGGCCGTGCACGGATGCTACTGCCTTAATTGATGATGGAGACGACAGAGGGAGAAGTCCCAACGAAGCCGAAATTAGAAGGCATAGAGCCGTGAGAAGAGCGGGAATCCTGAGCATTAGCTTCCTGTCTAGCTCTCTGACTGCCGAAAAATAAATGAGCAAGTCTGCGCAGATGAATGGCTATCTTGCTCATCCCGCGACGAAATGTATGAAATGGAAAGGCCGAGCCCGTCGCTATGATGACAAGAAGGTGGTCGCAACACCTTTCTTGACACAAGCGCTCGTAGCCGGCACACGACCACGACTGAATAGACAATCGGGATCATACTTCTCCTTGATCTCCAGCAAACGCTTGAAATTCTCGGCGCTCCACACTTCTTCCGTCACGCTGTACGGTGCACTACATCGACGAGGAGACAAAGTCAGCGACCAAGACTTCTCAGTTTAAAGAATGGGACAAGATGGTCGGGGAAACATACATGTAGTTCGGATAATCGTAGATGGCTGGCTCGCCAAGCCCGTTCTGGAAGTCTCGCAGATAGCTCATCATCTCCTTGTCGCGCGAGTAGAGGTACTCAGTCGTGCTGTCTAGACTCCACTCCCCACTTGTAAGCGTAATGTGGGAGCTCGTGGAGTGCGGCCAAGCGGTATCGGTGTCCTTCTCAGGTCCTGCGCCGTTCCAGCCTGGGAAGACGTCTGTTCAAGTCAGTATTAGGAGGTTCTACCAGGGTTAAGAGCCCAGTGAGGATGCCGCTTTGGCTTACATTCATCGACCCAGAGAGTGTGACCTGGGTCCTCGTCACGAGCAATCATGCCTTCAACCGTTTCTTTGTAGATGCTGAAAGTTTTGTTGTAGAATTCTGGCGTGGAGTTTGTGTGGCTCTTGCCGTAGAAAAGGCGATGGTATCCGTAAGGATAGTTGGTCAAGAGGTACTGATCCAAGCTCTGAAGTGAGTACTTTGTGAAGACAATCTGGTCTGCATGCTCGAAGAACGTGCCGAACGTAGCATTATACTTCTCCCAAGATCCGCCGTAGTATAGAGCATTGAGTTGGAATGTGAATTGACGGTCCTTGAGTGGAATGAGTGCGCTGATGTCCGTTGGGTCCTTGAGGTAATAGAGCAGAGCCGGGAAAGCATCCGGGTCCGTATTATTTTCCCACCAGGTCGCAGTTTTGTTGAAGACTTCTGTAGCTTTATCCTCTCCCCACGCAATGGTTCCGACATAGACATCGCCGGGGTCCGGGTACGCCTGGATGTAGAAGTGAGACACAACGCCGAAACCAAGCCATCCTCCGCCTGTCGCTGCCCAGAAGAGATCGCTGTAGCTGTTGTTTGCGTTGGCGTAGACAATGCTGCCATCGAGGAGTACGATTTCAAGTCCAAGGAGATTGTCGTTGGCGACTCCGTATCTATTGGTTTGGAATGCGATTCCGCCACCTAAGAGGAAACCTCCGACTCCAATAGAAGCCGCACGGGGTCCCAAGAAGGCCCAACCAGTGCCATCGAGCGCATCATAGACTGAGCCGGCTTCGGCTCCGCCGCCAACCTTGAGGACGGCGTAGTTGGTTGAGGAAGTAATGTTGGCGATTGGTACATGTGGCTGAAAGACGATGGAGGTCGTCGAGATATTTCCCAGGTCAATGATCACGCTAGGTGATTGTGCGCCTCCAAAGTCAGCATGGCCTCCGCCCTGTTCGTCGCCGAAACAGCACTAGGTCAGCCTGGTATTGTTCGAGCCATGAATAACACGATGCACAAGCTGTGGATACGAGACACACTCACCATGATTGCGAACCCGTCATCCCACAAATCTTTGACGCTGGAATAGAACTGCATCACAATGCTAACTTCCTCGGGCGTGCTCGGGAATACAATAGCATCCGGATGCTCTTTGCGCTGCGCGGTCCATACTCTTGCATTGGAAAGTCCGTAACTCAGGTCGCCTGGGTACGCAATGGACGAGCTATTGCCGAGAGCTGCAGCAAGAGCTGCTAGCGCATCAGCCTTCGTCTGGTAGTTGGCGGCATTGAAAGATGTGGCGGGTTTGCTTGGCACCGGTGCAGTGAAGGTTCTTTGCTGCCATGCGGTCTTTGCGCTCGTGAGCCCCAGGAACACGCTGCCGGTGCAGAGCAAATGGGTGAAGGACGACAGGATGTGCCTCATTGTGATAGAGGGATTGCAGCTTGGTGAACGCCCACTGCCGTTGAGGCGAAACTTCCATATTTTCTACTGAGCTGCGCCATTGCGGTCTTCGTGCCCGCCGCTGTCGGGTGTCGACAGCGCGGTATCAGGCTATAGTGCTACATCTTCGGAGATCGACCTTTGGCGTACTCTGGGACATTGCAATAATGTCATCCTAGCGTTTGGCAGGGTATACGGGCCAGTCATTGCAACTCAGGCGTCTCATCCCACGATATTGCTGAAGCCATGCGATTCGGAAATATCGGCATTTTCATGTTGACGTCCGAGGTGGAACGAGCTGTAAAGTCGCGCCATGATTAGCGTAATGTCAGTTTCACCTTACGCCATGAAATCCGATGCAGCCTTGTCTTTCTTCCAAGAATGTCCGTCGATCTCCACTTGACTCAGCCGTTATTACGATGATTCATTACATGAGTCGCTATCTGATCATATGATAAATCTTGAACTTGGACGATCTTCATAAGGCTCGACTATGTGTCAACTTGGAGCGATTGGTGAGGGATCATCCATCGCTACACCGACGCTGTCATGGAACATTCCGGCGAAACCAGGCACGAATGGTCTGTGTGAACATCGCTCACACTGCGGGGCATTGACCTGAGCGGACGGTGACGGTGCTGCACTTCATGAAGCAATATGCGCGGGATGTCTCATTTGCAGCTTCGAGAATGATCATCATGCAATAACTCCATGACGGATACGCTCCGGCAGTACCACTCAGGCCTCAACATGTCATTGGCACTTGCATTCAGGCTCCAAGTAGTAACGTGCGCATCGCAGGATCGGCCACCCAAATTGAGCCGGAGACTGGGAGTAGAGTGTTTCTAGAGTCGAGCAAGTCGTGATCGTCACAGAAATTCGGCGACACTGGCATCGCGAGGTCTTTCAGCAGCGGCTGCCATCGGCTTGAAGGCAACGAGAAAAAGGGCGCTCCATCTTATTCATCGATCCTCCTTGATACACACAAGACTCTTTCCGCGCAAGCGATCACGAAGCGTTGTATCTGTACACAGTAACAATGGCATCTGTTGACGGAAAGGTCAAGCTTCTTTACCTTGGCACGCCGCAGCATGCGACTTCGCCACATATCCGCCAGAGATATCCGCAACTAGACATTGATGTACGTAAACGCTCTCTCCGCTTCACAATTGCGTCCATTGACTTGAGCAGATCCTCGATGTGTCGTCCCGCGCCGAGCTGCTGGCTCAGCTCCCGAAGGCGGTAGCGACAAACGGACCCTATCAAGGAGTAGTCTGCCGTCTGGGAACACAAGCCTTTGAACCATTCAATGCCGAGCTTCTGTCTCCCTTACTGGGCGGTTTACGCATTGTGGTGTCCGCGATGAAAGGCTGCGATGACTTCGACGTCGAATGGATGACGAGATCGGGAATCTGGTTTTGCAATACTAGGACCGCGACGGTCCTGGCGACTGCCGATATGGCCCTTTATCTAATCCTTGCAGTGCTACGCAGAACATATGTCGCAGAGAAGACAGTCAGACACGGGCATTGGCGAGAAGGTCTTCTGCTTGGGCGAGAACCAACGGGACTCACTCTGGGGATTGTCGGCATGGGAGCCATTGGAGTCTGCCTGGCCCGCAAAGCGTCCGCATTCGGGCTGAAGGTACGATATTATGCTCGAAACGGAGGCACAGTGTGCAATGCGCCAGAGGGCACGGAGCCTTGTAACACTCTAGAAGAGCTCCTGGCCGTGGCGGATATCATATCGCTCCACTGCCCCTTAACGGCATCGACGAGGCACCTGATTGGTGAACGTGAGCTGTCACTCATGAAAGACGGCTCATATATCATCAATACAGCCCGTGGACCCATTATCGACAACGCTGCGCTAATCAAGGCTTTGGAGAGTGGCAAGATTGCTGGCGCTGGACTGGACGTATTCGAGGGCGAGCCAGACAATATACACCCCTACTTCATGAAAAGCGAGCGAGTAGCTATACAGCCACATATGGGCGGCTTGACGGAAGGGTCCTTTGAGCGTGCTGAGGAGGAATGCTTGCAGAACATTCAAGCATGGTGGACGTCGGGCTCACCAAAAACACCGGTAAATATGGTAGCACGCCTACCGGTCGTTCGCCATGATTCAGTGCAAGACATTACGCACATGGCGAACACAGAGCGCCATCAATCTTGAGGTGTGGTCTGCTAAGGCGATCGGCCATCGTTTCAGCGCGATGAGTGCTGCATTGAGGAGTTTGTCACCAAAGGTATCCATACAAGATGCATATCTAGAGGACACCGGAGAACACAACAGGAGTCAGCTTAGAGGACAATGGATTTCGCGGAAGCAGCTTGCTCGTCTCAAATGAAGCCAGCATGTCACATGTAGCATCCGTTCTTGGATTTCCTGGTGGTCTGTCTCTTGCCTGGCAAATCCTTGAATGATTTTAAATGCTGGCAAGGCATTGATGTTTGGCCTTTTCACCAACAATTCGGAGAAAATCAGATTACGACCATTTTGACCACGACATGGCTAGCTTGCGCTAGCTTACTGCAGCTTGCAGGGTCGCTGGCAAGATAACCGATAACATCATGCCCCTGTGGCAAGTCCTGGTCAACCACTGTCAACAAGATGGAGATCGCCCCGATGCACATCCGCAACGAAGCCGTGGTATCAGTCTGAATCAGGAGTCCGCATATCAACCAAGGACCCTGGCACGATCATCTGAAACCCGATGTCGGACATAGCCAATGGCACCAGCCTGTCCGTCCATCGGCCAGGACTTGGCTGATGGCCATTGTGACGCAGCAAAGGCACCTCATCGTTGGGACCACCTCACATAGAGCAAATATGGCTCTCGATCTTACAGAACACTTTGACTCGATCGATGAACTCATCTGTCATCGTGCCGTTAGTCATGCAACTGGAGCACTCATCTGCTACTTGACGAAGGAGAACGATCTGTTGACCTTGACTGGCGGGGACCTTGAACGATTGACGAGATGCGCGGCGGATTTCTATTCAAAGCATCTCCAGCAACATGGAGGCGAAGTGCCGTCCAATGTGGCGCTGGTCGCTCAGTCCAATCTGGAGTACTACATCGCCTTTCTGGCCCTTCAAAGGCTTGCATTAACCACTACGTTCATCTCGCCTCGACTCTCGGATCTGGGCTACGAGCATCTTCTCAAGGCAACCTCTTGCGGTGCCGCTATTGTTGATGAGCGGTCTATGCCAACTTTGCAGCGTGTAGCTGCGTGTCTACAACCAGCAGTCGCTCTGATCCCGTTGATGGACACAAAGACCATGTTCGACGCTCTTCCGCTTTCGGACTCTTCAATCGCTATTCCCAAAATGCAGTCCAGCAAACCACAAAGGTTCATCATTCACAGCAGTGGGAGTACTGGATTGCCGAAGCCTGTCCCTCTGCCGCCTGAATCATGGCTCCAGCAGGCCCAGGATATCGCTGGTCGTATGCCTCGTGTCGATACCTTGATCACGTTGCCGCTCTTCCACAGTTTCGGTCTCGCCACATTATTACGATGCCTCGTCGGCGGCCGCAAGTTATCCATCATCAACGCCAATCGACCCATCACAGCAACAGCCATAATTTCTGCACTTGACGCAACTCAATCCGAAGCTTTGGTCACTGTTCCATATATCCTGAAATTCTTCACAGAGACGGAGAATGGCGTGGCACGTCTGGCTAGACTGAGACAGGTCATCGCTGCAGGTTCTGCCATTCCAGACGATTTGGGCGATCACCTCGTTGCATCAGGTGTCCGCATATTCCATCTCTACGGCCAGACAGAGTCTGGAGCACTGATGGAACCCTCGTCCGATCATTGGAATTGGGTCACACCTTTGCCTCACGCGAAGCCTTTCCTTGAATTCGAGCCAACAGGAGACGGCTTGTACCATCTCATCGTTCTGCCCGGTCTTGGAGCCAAAGTCTGTGCCAATAGAGAGGACGGTTCATACGAGACGAAGGACTTGTTTCGGCGGCATCCTCAAAATCCACAGATATGGAAATTTGCAGCTCGCCATGACGATATCATTGTCTTGGTCAACGGTGAGAAGGCAGATCCGATTCCCCTTGAACAAGCCGTCTGTCGGAATCCTTTGGTTCAATTTGCGGTGGCGTTCGGTGCCCAGCAGGAGTCGTTGGGGATGCTAGTGGTTGCTTCAGAACGTGCTGCGGACATGAGCACAGAAGACATCATTGAGAATATCTTGCCTGACCTTGCACGGGGCAATTTGCAAGTCCCTGGCTATGCACAGGTTCCTTGTGATAGCCTGATCGTGAAGCCAGCTGGTACTCAAGTGAGCTGTACAGACAAGGGAACGGTAATTCGAGCACGTTTGCTTGAACAATTCCGTGATGACATCGAGGCACACTACTCTGCCAGAGTAGGTAGCACTTCTTCGAGACATGATCAAAATGCCAACAAAGACGTGCGCGAGAGCGTGCGACGTGCCGTGAGACAAATCTTGCAGACTGATGGAGGTAGTGACATTTCGTTCAGTGACGATGCAGATTTCTTCGACCTCGGTATGGACTCTTTGCAAGCGTCCAATGTGAGGTCGAGATTAGCAAGAGAGCTGAGTCTACAGGGTTTGAAGACCAATCTAGTCTTCGATTATCCTACCGTGGAGTTATTAGTGCAATTTCTGACCAGCTCAATGCAAGAAGAAGCCGAAAGCCTGGACTCGAGGCGAGAGTTGGCCCAAGGACTTATAGAGAAACATTCCCGCTTCGATATCTCCAGCCCGCCCGCGCACATCACAGCAGAAGGTGGCTCTAGAGATACATCGCATAAATGCGGCGCTAGACCTGATGGCGTAGTGGTAAGTTCAATGACATGCTGGCACGCACTGGAATCGCAATCATGACGCTTGTTGATCATCCTCATAGGTACTCACTGGCGCCACCGGCTTCATTGGCTCTCACATCCTGGCCAATCTCATACGGGATCGAGCCGTCAAGGAAGTATACTGTCTTGTTCGAGCTGCCGACAGCTCGTCAGCCCTCACGCGAATCATCGAATCTCTTCGCCGGTACCATGTCCTGGAGGACACGACGACGGAGCATCTTACTAAGATCAAACCTCATGCCTGCAACTTTGCGGCTGCCGATCTGGGGCTGGGACCGTCCCTGCAGTCCCATTTGCTAGAAGTTGCAACCCATTACATCCATAATGCATGGCAAGTCAACTTCAACTTCTCACTTCGTAGCTTCGAAACCCAATCGATACGGCCAACAAACCTCTTGTTATCGCTCGCATCAGCGTCCAAGCTCAAAACTAAGCCATCTTTCACCTTTGTCTCCAGCATAGCTGCGGCACTGCGGATGAGCGAGGAAGCTTTTGGTATCCCTGAGATCTTGCTGCCATGGGAGGCCGTCGAACCGATGGGTTACGCAGAAAGCAAGTATGTTGGCGAACAGATCTGCGCTGCTGCTGCCACGCAACACGGTATCCCCGTCAGAATAGTGAGGGTCGGCCAAGTGTGCGGTGATACTGTGTCTGGGTACTGGAATCCTTCAGAGGCAATACCAAGAACCGTGATGACGGCTTGCAACTTGAAAGCCTTGCCGGTGATCGAGCAAGGAGACGAGGAGCTGGACTGGTTGCCTGTTGATATTGTTGCTCGTGGGGTGAGTAGACTGGCATTGCTCGATGCAGATCAAGAGGCTGGCAAAGATCTGCAGGTCTTTCATGTCACGAACAAGACACGCATAGGCTGGAATCGGGACTTCCTGCCTGCTCTGTCGGCTTGTGGGCTGCAATTCGATGCAATCCCGGCGAGAGACTGGGTGAAGTTGCTTGAGCAGAAAAGTGCTGCATCAACGGAAGATCAACCAGCGACGCAATTGTTGGCTTTTTGGAAGAACAAGTATGCTTCTTCAACAGCGCAACAACCCCCAATCTTCGACATGGCCAATGCGGCAAAAGCTTATCCAGTTTTACGAGAGGGTACTGAGATTGGTTGGGAGCTCATCAGAAAGTTTGTCAGTCATTGGATGGGGCGTTGAAATGGCTACTGGCTCGGTGACTATTCTCATGCGGCTGCCGAAGGCGCGGATATTTGTCAATTGCTGCTACTTCTCCTTCTCATCCAGTCACTCGTCCCATACCTCGCGACTCCCAACACTAATCCTGGACAACAGAATGCGCGGCGCATAGGAAGGCGGTCATAGCTGGATCCCTGAGCTGTCCGTCATCTGTAGTAATCCTTGTGTCGTCTGTCATCGTTCGAGATGCTATGAACAGTGCTTGAGATGCACTGAATATAGCCACCAATCCATTCAAATTACCAAGGAATTTGCAGCTAGCGCCCGACGTGATTGCAGTCATACAAGACAGTGCAGTGACTTATGCCTTGCCTAAACATGAGGCGAGGACTGACAATCATCCTGCACGACACCGTGGCGGGCCAAGACACACCTAATGTTATGAATGAGCACCGCCGTCCAAATTGGGCCGACTAGCACCAAATGGGCTTTCAAAGTGCAACGTGCACCATTTAATCTCTCTGGACATGGACCTGCAGTGACCTACTCCTGACAACGAAGTAACGATTCTCATGCCTGGACACTTGCAAACGTACGCCTGACAGCTGATTTAGTGCAGCAGATCTTGTTGCATACTGAATCGTGTTGGTCGCAGCACATAGTTTGCAGGAGATTTGAACAATCTTGTGACCTCGACTGTGCTCGAGTCGTGCTGTTCGCTTTCCTCAGTACGTCTAAACTTTGACTGACCATCATGCTTACCTAATACAGCAGCACATTGTGTGTAGTGCGGACGAGCTGAACTTCGGATGGAACACTTTACACCTGACATGTCTGAATTCATTGCTTAGAACGCGATGCACCTCGATGACCTCTCAAATGACACCTGATCGTCACCCGCTGGGCATGATATGCTATGAGAAAGACCAGACCCTGCCTTTGACACTGCATCTAGACAGCGGCGTGACTCACACCATCACCGCCAAGGTTCTCGCCTCCCACGAGCCCTCCACAATGTCCTTTGTGTTGACCGTGGAATTCCCCAGTCCAGGCGCTGAGTTATTGGAATTACCTGCACAAGCTATACTGAAGCTCTACGACCGCCGCTTCTCCAACCAGCTCCGAAGCGACTCAAACAATGAACCATGGTCCGTAGCTACAGAGCAAGCCTTCAGCAGGTTCGTTGCCAGCGGCAAGGCAGCCGCATTCGTGAAAAGACTGCGCGAGGATGATGACTTCCACGAGCCCAACGAGGGCTGGTCGCCGGTTGAGAATGAAGCATATTTGCACAGCGAGTGCACCGAACTCTTTTCGACCGAGCTTCGCGCTTACGAGCTACTGCAATCGTTTCAAGGAAAGCAGATACCAACACTGTACTGTACGGTATCGCTTTATCTCACCTCGACTGGTGCCTCAGAAGAAGCACTCCTCACCATCAACGGCCTGCTGCTTGAGTACATTCCAGGACCCACCCTCTCGAAAATGGTCGACGCTGTGCCTCGTGACAAGTGGCAAAACCTCGTCGACCGGGCAGTGCAAATTGTGCGAGGCTACTCGCTCGTAGGAATCCTCAACAAGGACGTCCGATGCTCCAACTTCATAATTGACGAGGCCGTTCACCACGAAGATGACGATTACCGCGTCGTGATGCTGGATTTCGCTTTGTGCGAGTTTCGAGGACCAGAGCAGTCAGATGCTGAATGGGGTAGAGCGAAGTGGGTGGAAGATGAGGAAGGAGCGATTGGAGCGGTTATGAGGACGAGATTGGCGAAAGTGGGGTTCGAATTGGAGTATGTGCCTTCTCACCGGTGGATCGAATATGCTCCTGGTGAAGATGAGTGAGGTCTGGCAGCGTCGTGGCGTAGCAGGATAGTAGTAGCTCGCTACAGGCCCATCAGGTAACCTGTACTCCGGCGACCGAAACGCGCAGACTTGAAGATCTGCGACAACGCCAGCATCTTCTGGCAGGTCATTTTGTGGTGTGTCAACAACAAACACCAGTTGTATTGTGAGGCCAACGTCTAAGCTTTGGCTTTCTTACCTCTATCCTTACTCTTACTCTTCAGCCGCGCCACCAAGCCCTTCAGCTCATCCGGACCTGCGTCACCGTCGCCACCAACTCTCGCCTTCTTCCCAGCCTGCCCGCCTCCGACCGCCACAGCCTCATCTTCGCCATCGAACGCACCCTTCCTCTTCCTCCTCCCTTCCTCCAACAACTTGCTCATTCCCTTCGTCTTCTTGAACCTCGGATTCGTAGGATCGATAGCATACTCATGACTCTCGAGCACCTGGCTGAATCGCGGGTCCGCAGCATCAACCTCGAACCCGTCATCGCCGGCGGCAACATCAGCCGCTTTCTTATTTTTCTTACCCTTCTTCTTCTTCCTAGCCTCTTTCTCCGCCTTCTCAATCTCCCTCATGTCAAAATGCCTGACATCATCATCTTGCCCATCCGCTGTCATCAAGAGCTCCAACTCCTTCTTCCGCGCCTCGGCTTCGGCGGCCTGAGCATCCTTGGCAGCGCGCTTGGCTTGTTTCTCGGCTTTCTTCGCTTTCTTCTCAGCCGCTGCAGCAGCCTTGGGATCGTCGAAGAAGGGGTCGTTGAAGCCCAAGTCCTCTTCTTCCTCCTGCTCCGCGCCGCCTGTCGCGTCTTCTTCCGCAGACTGCTCGTCAGCATCAGGACCCGAGCGACCAGTCTTTGCACGTTCCTTCCGCTTCTGTCTGCGCTCCTTCTCTTTTCGGATATAGCGCGCGCGGGTGGACTCTTCGTCCTGGGGTTCGTTTTCGAAGACGCCATTACCAGCAGCAGCGTTGGAAGTACTAAGACCAGAAGTGAACGTGATTTGCATATCACCTACAGGCTCGTCTTTCTTCTTCGTCTTCATGGTCGATACATCGCCCAGTCCAAGCGCGGCACGCATCTTCGCTCTCTCTGCCTCCTTCTTCGCTGCCTTCTTATCAGCTGCAGAAGACTTGCGCGACGTGACGCTGTCGGCGTCTGAGTCATCGCTACCAATATATGCTTGGAGGTCATTTTCATCGATCTCGGCTCTCGAAAACGCACGCTTTTGCGCCTGCTTCCTTGTGGTATCGTCGTCGTCCCACGTCAGTCGTACTTTGGAGTGTGTCAGAGCTTCTGTGCGGAAGTCATTCGGCTTGTAGCCGCTAGGTAGCTTCGTGCATGCCTCTTTCGGCTTGTCGTCCTCGAATGAGACCTCATCCGGGATGAAACGCAGATCAAAGAAATTGGACGTGCTGAGATACTCCCTACCGTCCATAGAGTCGTATAGAGTCTTGGCCGTGGACTCGGAGTCACATTCAATGACAGCGTAATAGTACCGTAATCGCTCAAGCTGGTACTGACGTAGTTTGGCCGTATCAAACTCATCGCCTTCTTTTGCTTGATCCTGCAACAGCTGCTTCTTGATCTTTTCGTCCTCATCCACGTCGTCCGACTCCTCCTCACTCTCATCGTCTTCATTCTGCTGCCTTGAGCTACTGGCGAAAATCTCTCTCGGCGGGCCCTCCAGTTCCTCCTTCTCCAGTCTCTCTCGCCCAAACTCGCTGGGATAGATCGTCACGTTCTCTACCCTGCCGCCCGCCGGCGCAAAGCTCCTCGCGACCGCCATCAGGTCGCTGGCGCGTATGTTGTCCCAATCGAGATTCACTGCAGCGATCCTCCTCGACACCTCTCCCATCGGGATACTTTCCGTCTGTTCCTGACCCGCCGTCTCTTCCGCTAACTCCGCCTCCTCGTCGCTCTCTTCATCCTCATCACTAGAGTCATCCTCGTCAGACTCGGACTCGGAGAATCCACCCTCGCGAGCAGGATCTCTTTTCTTCACTACTTCTTCCTCCTCGCTTTCCTCCTCCTCCTCCTCCTCCTCCTCCTCCTCCTCGCTCTCTTCATCCGAGCTGCCAACAACTTCTCTTTCTACCGCATTGGCCTTTGGCTTCCGCTGTTCCTGCTCCAATCGATACAGCCTTTCCAACTCGTTCTTCTGCTTCTCCGGCTTGATCTTGCGTCCATAGCGATCAACACTCGCTTTGCGCCGGAAGTCCTGATCTGAGAAGAGTCGGCCGAATCGCGGGTCGACTGCAGTGCGCGCTTCTTTGCGGCTGGGCAATCTGTATCGAGGATCTTTGGACAATGCACTGAACCGTTCGTCCACCATTTTGACCGTGTGCGCAATGCAATCCAGATTCATCGAATTATCCAAGTCTGCGATTGAGCCCGGCCAGAATTGTGAGACAAAATGCGGAGCTATTCCGCAGCGGTCATCATCCCGCGGCCTTCCACCAAGCCGCGTCTTCTGCTTCACCGTGAACTTGAACCGATCGAGTGTCGCAGCTAGACGGCTCGCGACAACTACGCTGGTAGCGAGAAAGCTCAGCTATGTGACGATCTTATCATACCGGGAGTAAAAGAATCACAGCGACATCAGAGCGTTCATCGGAATGGTCCGCATTAAGCACCGCTACCTTCTGGTCAACATCCTCTATCCGGACCCAAAGGCTTCCAATGTCAAGCTAGCGCCACGATCAGGGCACGAACAAGATGTCCCATATACCCTCCAATTTCGCCAACCCAGCTCCGACCAATTCACGCCCCAAATCCTGCTCAAATTGATCCGCAATAACGTAGCAGATCTCTTTGGCGACTACGGCTCCGGGAAAGTGGCCGGAAGCCTACAAATCAAGTACTTCTCGCCTGCGACTTCCACAGCGATCATCAGAGTCTCGCGTGATCACTACAGATTGGTCTGGGCTGCGCTCACGTTTGCCACCGGGTTGCCCAAGCCGCTGAGTCAGAATTGTGTGTTTCAGGTCGTGAGAGTCTCTGGCACGATCAGGAAGGCGGAGGAAGAAGCTATCAGACGGGCGAGAATAGGCATTAGAAAGGCGCAGAGGGCTGGACGGGGTCTGGTGACTAGTGGTGCTGAGGAGCTTGACGATGGGGATGTTAGTATGATCAATGGCATTGAGGATGCCGATGGCGAGGGTGAGGAGAGCGAGGATGAGTGAGAATTGTGCGACTCAAATGCACTGTCTTTCGTACTTGTTTCCCGCGAAGCAGTGTCCTGATCTGACTTGCTCTGCGGCCGTTTCAGGAACACCATAATCACTGAGATGTGATTTGCGCGAGCCACTGATCACAGACACGCGACCATGACAGTGGCTTTCCGGCCACTTGTCCGATTTCTATGGCCACTATTGTCATCAATCAGGGCCAGCTTACCAATGTCGACGAGGCCGAGAGCAATCGGGTGCAGTATCGAAGGCGGCTTACTCTTGCTCAAGAGATCAAAACACTTGTGACCACCAGTATCCTGGCATCTAGTCTAGGATGGATCGAAATCATTAAAGACGAAGAACACCAGATCATATCTGAGCTACTACCATCCTTTGCCTAAGCCTCGGTTATGAATCTGAGTTCCATAGCCGCACTCGGGTCGGCTGGCGGAATCGCTGAGTCTCTCCTTGCTGCTGATCCAGAGCAAAGATCGCCCGTCGCTCCGAGAGGCAGTCCGATGCATCGGAGATTGGATGTGGCCTTCGCTCTCGTGTTGTATCCGCTGGCGTCGACGAAACGGTGTGTGTCCGGATAGTAACCCTCGCAGTACGGCTTCAGGAAAGGTACGATATGAGTTGAGGAGGCCAGCATGAAAGCTGAGTGAAGTGCAATCTGGGTGTAGACCGTGGTTGTCAATCGTGGTCTGACGAGTGTAGATTCCGACGGCTTCAGCTTCCAAAGGCGGAGGACTACCACTGGGACGATACTACTTGTTGGGTTAGCCATCGGAACTGCAGAACTCGAGCTAGACATCCATCGTACAATAGCCTACTTGCAAAGATCGCGACGAGAATCATGCGCCTTGAGACTGGTATTTTTAGTGGCCAAATGACACGAATCGACAAGCTGATAACGAGAACATCGAGAGCGACGCCAGAGATTTCGACGCCCATATATCGGATGAACTGCGCATCGGAATCAGAATGGCCGCTCGAAAGCCCATCAGTGCCACACACGCGCTCACCAGCGCCGTGGATCCATTCCTTGTATTCCACGGATCTATTATATTCCCACGCAACGCTACTGCTATCGTAGCAGCACAAGTCCAGATGCTATACAGCACCAATGTAAGATGGCAAGGCGCCAGTTTTGCGTCCATTGCAAGCAGGCGCTCCGCGAAGAGACTGGCTGACATGCGTGTGAAACCCATTGCTGTGACGTAGAGGATAGAGGCAGCGTAAAGGGCCTTCTCGATCACCAGCTTGTCCGCGTGCGAGAAAGTGGCCCAGGGCTCGCCGTAGCCTTTGGAGATGGCATAGCAGAGCGTTATTACATTCGCGACGCCAAGGAAGAATGCCACGGTCATTGCAGTGTCGTCGTATCCCCATTTGTCTCTTTTGGTGTACTTCGTACACAGGCGAAGTGCATAGGTCAGAGCAGCCCAGGTGAGTAGGAGCGCTGATGCGATGGTCGCGTTTGGTGCTGTATTGCCCGTTGGCCGTAGCATAGCAGGAGAAGGCCTCTTGTACCACCCGCTACGCAGTTCCACGCCTGGCGATCAAGTGGTCATGCTGGCCTTGTGGACGGTTCAGAAGAAAAATGCTACACCCATTTCTCACGATCGTACGAAATGTGGTTCTTCTTGCAAAGTCCGTACACAATCCTAGACCACAGTGTCTTCGCACGTCCGTACATAGCTACGGTGACCTAGGACACCTTTGCGATTGGGTTCCAGCCAATAGCTTCTCCTTGCGAAGCGCGGCCTATCCCCCAAACGGCAATTGGGACAAGGTCTAGGAAGGCCTTGTAACATGCGGACGTGCGAAGGCACTATATGTCTGCAACCTAATTTTCGTCCAGATAGAGCAGAAGCCGTTGTCGGGCTTAAATCCTATTGGCTAGAATCTGATCGGAGCTGGACTCAAGGAGACACCTTGCTGCCAAGGCGTTATTAGAGTTCACGTACGGATGTTGGAACTGACTGTATATCGTCGGAAGTTATCGGCCAGACTGCGTGTGCGCAAATCCAATAAAGAGCAAGCTCATCCATGCCTGTGGTGCGAGCCTAATACAACCATGACCTTGCACCCCTCACGAGATGTGATTACAATTGGCACGAAACACCTCGTGCAATGTTCGGCAATCGTGGTTAGCGGGAGGAATAATGCCTAATCGTCATGTGCAGTCCGGTCCTGGTTGTATCATGAAGGACCTCAGCAACTGCCAGCGCAACTACTCGAGGCGCGCAAGACAGCACTTTGATCCTAGGTCACGGTGTCGCACAGATGGCCAATGCCGATCTCTGCATGCCGGACACGGTGACTGCCAGCATGGCTACCTACAGGGACAACGTGACACCCATGGATGTCGGCAACACTGTCGAAGACGCAGCAACATCAAGCATCTCAGAGCTAGAGATAAAGCGCATACGTACCAACTCGTCCCTCGAGGACATGCGAGGCATGCGACGTATGGGCAAAGAACAAGAGCTGGTCCGCAAGTTTCGGCTCATGTCTGTTACGTCCTTCGCCGCAATCACCACAGTCTGCTGGGAGATGGGTCTCTTCTTCATCACTCCTGCTTTAATGAACGGCGGTCGAGCAGGCCTGATCTGGAGTCTCATCTGGACTTTTATTGGTTTTGGTCCGATATACCTTAGCATGGTTCGCAGAAGCCTTTCCCAGGTCTGGCCGGCTCCGAGTGCTGATCGAGCCTTTGGTCTATAGGCAGAAATGGCAAGCATGGCGCCCACTTGCGGCGCGCAATACCACTGGGTCTCGGAGTTTGCGCCTGAGAGTTGTCAGCAATTGCTAAGCTTCTTGACAGGGTCAGTGGAGCACAAGTGCCTTTCATGTTCAAGAAATCGCGACCAACGACTTACAGTTCACAGGTGGATCTCAACGCTAGCGTGGCAGGCAGGCAATGCAGAAGGCGCCTGGTTTATCGCCTGCATGGTCCAGACATTGGTCACAGTCGGCACAGAGAGCTACACATTCGAGGACTGGCAGACAGCTCTCATCGCTGTAGGATGCGTGGCTTTGGCCTACCTTGGCAACGTTTACGGCGCACGTGCTCTCCCTTATTGGCAAAATCCTGTATTTGCTGTCCACATCCTCGCTTACTTCGCTTATATCATACCCATCTGGATAGCTGCGCCAGCAGTGACATCGCACAGCGAAGTATGGATGGACTTTCCCACTGTCGGAGGCTGGAGCAATGCTGGGCTTTCCATACTGGTTGGTCAGCTCACAGGCATTGCGATCCAAGCTGGACTGGAGACAGTATATCGACCTCCTCGAAGCAATTCAAAGCCAGAGCCTGGCTGACACAGGGATACAGGGGACTCACATGGCCGAAGAAGTCAAGAACTCGAACATTGCTGTGCCTTGGTCCATGATCAACGTCTACGTCAGCAATTTCGTCCTCTTGCTACCCGCCGCCATCACGATCTGCTACCACATCGACGACGTGGAGACAGCAGTGGCTGACCCGACAACCTATCCCGCGATCTACGTCCTGCGGGCAGCCATGTCCAAGGATTGGCAGCTAGCAATGTTGTCTGTGATATTCATGATCAACTTGTGAGCCACCAAGGATCGTGCTGTTATGTGGCTGAGTCTCTGACCCTAGTCCCAAGTGTTTCCGGCATCAATTACCTGGCGGCGGTCACCCGAGATCTCTTCGCATTCTCCCGTGATCATGGCCTTCCGTGAGCATGAAATCATCTCCTCTGGTAATACACTTTTGGCTCACAATCTGCAGCTTCTCGAAATGGCTAGCGACCGTCCATCCCAGACATAGAATCCCTGTGAATGCCTGCTTCACATCCTGCATCATTACCACGATACTATGCTTAGCGAACCTTGGAAGTAAGGAGTTCTCCCAGCCCACGCATAATGCTTATTGATGTTCTTGATAGGCAGCGTCGCGCTTAACAGCCTGACCTCTCTGCTCATCATCGCGCTCCTGCAATGCTATTGCTTCTCGATCGGCTGCTGCCTCTGGCGGCGCATCTATTATCCAACCACTCTACCTCATGCACGCTTCTCACTGGGCAGGTGGGGCGTTCCCATCAATGCCCTAGCTGTAGTCATTGCATTCTGGTTCTTCTTCTGGAGTAGCTGGCCCACATTCTATCCAGTCACCGCGAGTAACTTCAACTGGTCCAGTGTGGTGTTCATTGCACTGGCCGCCTTTGCTCTCGTGTTCTATTACATTCACGGGAGGCACATGTACCAGGGCCCCGTGAAGGAAGTCGAAGGCAGAGCGTTTCGAGCTTGGAGCCGCGATGGGTCACGTTCACGATGATCGAGCAGCTGGTAGGAAAGCCATGGTAAAGGCGTCGCGTCACAGCCTCACACAGATGAGTCAAGACGTTTCGCTCAATTCTTCACGGGATACTGGGCTCGCGGCTGGATTCTGTTCTAAACAGCACCCTCTTACGGGACCATCTCGACTGGGACAAGGGCCATGGATCCGAGCACGTCTCCCCACGCCAAAGGAGTGGTGCAAGCAGACTAGCTTGGCATTTGGTCAGGCTCTACCGGCACCGGCACAGCTGCGACAGGTTGCAGTCTCATCAAACTCGCGTCAAGTTGAGCGAGCCGCAGCACAGCAAAGGTATCGGGACCGACCGTGCCAATAAGGGTGATCTGAGGCCAGCGATCGTGCCGTTTTTAGGGCGAGCGTACCCGATGCGCAGACCTGCGACCCTGAGGGCATGCGAACGGATGAAGATGGGATCCCGTAGAACGAGCACAAGCAGGTCGAAGCATGCTGGAGACAACAATGATTCGCTTATCCTGCCGAGCTTAGGCGTGAGGGTGCTGGCCGGGTGACGCTGTCGGGCTGCGCGAGTAGCTCAGCGTGCCAATAACTCTCATGTAGCTGATATAGTCACGATACCGGCTACAGCAACTGTTGTCGACCAGCGTCGCGTCATCACGGTCAGACTATCAAGATAGCTCAGCATTGACTCGCAAGGTCCGCCGTTGACTCTATATGTCGTGACTCTATATGTCCTAACGCGGCGGTAAGGGGTCACCAAGCCGTCAGCATATTGGCTCCACGCTTAGCACGTGTAGTGACAGACAGCAGTGTTTCAAGACGCCGATTGCTTTGAGGCCCTTTCTTGGCTGTCTAGGTACATGTAAGGTACCTTAGACTGTGAAAGGTTGATGTACTGTAGGACACTATGAAGTGATGCCGTGTTGAGGATGGTGGCTGCAACGAGTGGCGTGGCGCAGCTCAGCCACAAATTGGCGGAGGCTCCCGAGCCGAAAGTCCGTTCTGGGCCTAAGGTTGCGACCGCATGTAGCTTGACTGCCTCCTTCACACAAGTCACCCTCGACGAAGACACCACGCACCTTCCCCTACCTTCTCCGACTGCGCGATACGCAGCTTGAGGCACCGAGATACGACCGCTCCCAAAGCGCCTCCATCACGTGAATAAGCGACACAGGGAAACAACCAGCGCAGGCGGTTCCAGCCTGACGACATCTCACTTTCGATCACAGTCACACTGGCGGAAGGATTCTGACGATAGGTATATACTCTCACCAGAGCGCGCTTTTTCTTTTGGAGGTCGCAAGCATCACCTGTCTCCCACGCACGGCGCGTTTCTGGTCCGCTGGATGAGCCACTCCAGCTGGTGATGCTCGTGCCTTCTCACGATGAAAGCCGTTGAACCATTTGATGCAATCCAGACTAATCGCGTTGCGCCGTCGACAGTTGCGCATACTGTTATGGCAGAGCAGGTCAGCCACAATGTGGTAAACCAGTCCGAGTCGGCGAGCGCTGTGGCGCCCGCTGACGCTATTGCGAACCAAACCACCAACGAATCCGCCGGTCACGGCAACACTCCCGCCCTCGAGACATCCAAACCTCCGACTGAGGTGCATACCGAGACACCGAATGCGAAGAGTAGCTTGGACACAGCTGCGGAGCCAAGTGCTGGTGATGCCGCTGTGCCAAAGCCGCTCGATGAGCACGCGCGACTCCCGAACGGCGTCAGTCACGATGTGGTCGACAGTGATGGTTCTGTGGGTGTGAGCTCAGATGCTGAGGGCAAGAAGGATCTGCATCACAATCGGACAAACTCAGTCAAGAAACCTACGACATTCAGCAAGGTTTCGGTCACCAAGACTTTCATGGCGAAGACTGCATCACCAGCGCCAGCAGCTACCAAGCTTGGCGACAAGCCGAGCCCGCTTAGCGCTACTCTACAGCCTGCCAATGCAGCTAAACCGCGGCTTGTCGCTAAGACTGGCGCGCTACAAAGCATACAGAAGGCTCGATCCGGTAGTGAGAGTGCAAGTGGACCAGATGCTAGCAAAGTTTGGAATAAGAACCGACCAGCGCCTCCACAGCCTCCGAAACAATTCACGGACGAGGAGCTGAAGCAACAGTATGGCATTCATCTTGCTACCCGTTTGCAGTCCGACGAGAATGGCAAGGAGGGAAAGTGGGCTGATATTGATGACGATGAGGAGGACTGGGCTCCGGAGACAGTCGTTTGGATGGACGGCACAAAGTCGAGTCTCACGCCTGCCGATGCCGCGCCACCTCCAGAAGAGAAGCCCAGGCAGCCGGAGAAGCCAGCTGAGGCTGTTCGGCCAACACTGGCGATCAAGAAAGCACCGGAGCCCAGCGGCCCACCGCGAACCATTCTCAAACCTGGCATCGCTGCACAGCAGGCGAGACAGCAGATCGGATCTGCGGCCGGCACTCCGCCTGGAGAGAAACCATCTCTGAAGGCCAAGAGCCCAGCGCCTGCACCAACAAAGTCACCATGGGCAGCGTTGCCGCCTGTGGC
The DNA here is from genome assembly GCA_007113905.1 of Teratosphaeria zuluensis. Taxonomy (NCBI): domain Eukaryota; kingdom Fungi; phylum Ascomycota; class Dothideomycetes; order Mycosphaerellales; family Teratosphaeriaceae; genus Teratosphaeria; species Teratosphaeria zuluensis. Next base: position 580,783 of record VCMQ01000002.1, read on the forward strand.
TGCTGTCTCTCCTATCAATCCTCCAGTACAACAGCCGCCTCCACCACAGCTGCACGCACGTCTGCCAACTCAGGACGCGCGAGCATACGAGGACGCTGCACCGTCGCTGCCAGCGCGTGAGATAGCGGCAGATACATTTGATCGCTCTTGGCGAGAAGGCGAGGGGGCGCCACGTGAGCTGTTCAACTCTTCAAGCGGACGCTATGAACCAGCACCAGAGGGTCGCCGTAGCTTTGCAAAGGCTGACCCGTACGCCCGTAAGCCGTCTGTGCTTCAGAGATCCCAGGGCGCTGCTGAGCCATCAGCGGCATTCCAGGCACGATCGAACAGTCAGGTCGACGGTCCGCATGGCAGGAGACGAGGCTCAAGCGTCAGTCAAGGCAGCTTGCCTCCAGCCCGGCGCATGTCGACAGTCTCAAAGCCTGATCTTCCACCGGTCGATGGAAGCGTCCATTCGCAGCACGTTGTTCCTCAAGACATGCGCCACGAAGCCCACGCAAGACCATCGTTTGCGCAACAGTCTGCATGGGACCAGCAAATGCCTCCTAAGCCTCAAGCGAGCAGTGTCGTGGCGAGTCCTGAGCCTGCTGAAGACCTTGTCGCGAAACAGGAACGCGTGATGAAGGAGAAGCGTGAGGAGGCGAAGCGGCGACGTCAAGAAGAAGAGGCTCGATTGGAAAAGGAGAAGCAAGAACGCTTGAAGGCTCGCTTGGCTGCCCTCGAGGGCGCTGGTAAGTCTCGTAAGGAGCGCGAGGCTGAAGCTGCAGCGACCCAGTTCCAAACACAGACTCCCACAACAGAGAAGGAAGACGTGGCCAAGGAAAGACCTGGCGTTCCGGCTCAGCCAGCCGAGACCTCTGCGACTGTCGGTCCGGCGCTCGAGGCTCAGTCGCTTCCACCGGCACCCGAGAAGCTCCCTTCCCCACTGCCGCCAAAGCCACAGCAGGTGGCAAGCCTTCCAGGTCTAGGAGAGCAGCCACTATCATTGGAGGAGCAGGCTGGCCGTCAAGGCCGTAAGCAGCCGGATCATCTGTCGCCGAAAGCAACACAGCGTGCTCCGTTCGCTCAGCAGTCTTACAAGCCTGCTCAATCAACGTACTCGTCACCAGGGGATCGGAAGCAGCAGCTTTACCGGTCGCCACTTACCAACACCGACGCCTTTCAGGGCTGGGCATCGTCTGGAGCTGGTAGTAACCCCTGGAGCATGCCTGGTTTGGGAAACGGTATCTTCGAAAAGAGCAATGGCTTTGGTCCAATGACAATGGGTCAGCAGGCCTCCTTGCCTCCACCGCCAGGTGTGGGCCGACCATCATCAACGCGGATATCGCCGCAAGGGTTTGGACAAGGCTCTGCCTCGCCCAGCCTCCAAGAGCAGCAACCTGCTGAGCAACAAGGCTCATTTGCGCCGCCTGGCATCGAGTTGAGGACCGAGTCTGCATGGGCAGGAGCAAGACCTAATGGCGTCTCACCAGCACCAGGCTTTGGAAGGCCAAGCCACCCGCCTGGCCCTATCGCGCCACCATCCCGTGCTCAGCAGCAGCAGCCGCCTGTACAGCGACCAGATCCACTTTCGAATTGGAACAACGCTGCCGCGCGACTGCCGCAACAGTATGCTGAGGCGAGTACTGCCGCTGAACAAAAGGCTCAGAAAGAGGTCAGCGCGCCACGCGACGAGCACACAATTAAAGACACTTTCCGACAAACTGCTCCAAATCAAAAGCTTGGTGCCCCTCGTCGATACGAAAAGACGGAGTACCATGTTCACGACCCGCAAGGCTCAAGGACGGTCGCTGCGCATAGTCCAGCGCCACCGAGCACCCAGACGCAACCGATAGGACCGGTGCCGACGGCGTCTCCGCTGAACGCGCCTGGCTGGGAGCAAAACAGGCCTGAGAACACTGTTCGTATTCCAGACGGTTCCTTGAATCCGGCGCATGGTGGCCTGCCGAACAAGCAGCCACCCATTGCTCCGCCACATAGGCGCCAGGAGACCCAAGCATTGGCATATCAGAACAATGTCCGCTTCACCACAGCACCTTTGCCAGGTATACCAGCAGCGGCGGCTAGTCAACTGACTCCACCACCACCGGAAACTGAGAGTCATCCTGTCTTTGACGTCACAAGCACCCCCCCGAATGTCAAGCTGCCGCCTCCGCCGCCGCGCGTGAAGCTCCCTCCAGGTCCCGCGTCCATTTCTGCGCCGCTACATATGCAAGGGATGCAACCGCCAGGCATGATGCCTCAGCGTCCTCTCCAGGTCTGGGGCCCGACTGCAAGACCCATCGCCCAGACTGAAGATTGGCAAGCACGGTTCAATGGCCTTTTCGGACGTGCGCATGTCCACACTGAGATCCCTCCATCCCCACCAAAGACACCGCCTAAGGTCGCGCCGACCCCAGCTCTTGCCGTCGCAGCATCTAGCAGGACTGTTGATGACGAAGCTCCATCGGCTAGTGCTACCGTCTCCCTACCTAGATCATTTGTGAGGAAATACAAATCGGGCGAGGGCTTCACTGTGGATAATAGCAACGCTGCTACATCCAAGCCAGTCATCGATGGGATCTTCACAGCGGAGCTCAGCTTCGGCTCGCTGCCTAAAGTCCGTGTTCCGAGGAACGTGATGTATGACGTCGACGTATACCCAGGACATGAGGGTCAGCACAATCTCCTGATGATGGGCCCGAGCTCCAAGCTTCCAAGCAGCATCGAGTCGCAGACCGGTGGTGTCATTGACAAGCACAACCTCTACCACCTTTTCCGTAAGAACAACCAGGGCATCTATGTCAGGCTGCCTGGCGCCAAGCCTAGTAAGCTTGTGCACCACAATCGGCGGGGTGGCAAAGGGCCGCGAGGCGGCGAGAGGAAGCCATCTGGCAAGTTCGCCAAGGAGCACAACAAGGGCGAGAAGCAGCCACTGGGGCGAGCAAAGGTTCAGCCAGCGGCTGCTTAAGGCAGCCTGAGGTGATGCGGGCTCTGCGATGGGACAAGCCGAGTTCCAGCACAATGTATGTTTATTTAGCACTGTGAGCGCTTAAGCGCAGCTAGTTGTTCATTGACACAATACTAGCTCTGTATTGGTACATTGACAAGGCGAGGCTTGCGAGCATGTTTCGTCGAATCAGCCTCGCTTGATCGGTAAAAATTGTTCGCTTGCAGTCTTTATAGCACCAAGCCTTTTGAACCCCTCTGCTTCACCATTAGCAGATGAGTTGCTGGTTGTGGGTGTGCTAAAATGGACCTCATCTTTGTTTCAGATGCACGGGGGTCCAGAGAGTCACGGAACAACCTACAGCTGACATGGCAGTGACACAAGACATATCACCTAAACTTTTCTATCGAGGTCGCATTTGCCGCATCGACCGCTACTGGTAGACACAGATTGCTACAGCTGATAGACTGTCTAACCCAAACACTAACCCTAAGAAGCACACGAGGCGACAAATATCTTGGGTGGTAAGGGGACGAGGCTCGCCTTTCTTCCGCCATGCAGCTTATGCCTGGGAGCGCATGGCGGTGACAAGTAGGCCACTGTTCGAATGTGCCCATCATTCTTCCCACAATAGCATAGCACCAGAGAGCCCAAAGCTTGGTCCAAGCGCCTTTCTGCGCCGAGCATCTCCACACCCGTACACATGTATTTCTCCGCTCAGAGCGCATCACAAGCACGCGCCGTTTGTCTGCCCGCAGGAACTCGCGCACTGGATCCCGAGTCATTTGACCTGCTGTGGACCACATAGCAACCACTCACTGCTGTTGCGCGCGCCTGCACAGCGCACTGTAGCGAGCGGGTAGCTACGACTTCAGTTCTGCAGGTTCACGCGCTAGGATCATCCGGACCGTGACCCAGGAGCCAGGTTCGCAAGCGTTATCTGATACTGACGATTGATTTGATGTGCCGGGGTGGCCTGGAGGGTTTCATTGGGTGCCGTGAACAGGTTCCGGCGGTGCGCTGGTTTGACAGGCTAGGCGCATGTACGGGCGTTTGAGGACGGGTGTCATACATGTATATCTGGGAGATACGTCGAGAGTATGCACATCCAGTGTTGTGGCTGCCGGGGAAGCAGAACAAATGCGCAATTGATGCGAGGGATGGGGGATGTCGGCATTTGCTGAGACGCAATTTTCAAGGATCGACGAGGAACGGCCCTTCTGCAATAAGGTGATTGTCACAGCTCCACCACATGTCTTCTAGAAGGCTGCCTCTCTCGGCATCGTGTTGGATTTGAACCTGGCAACGGACTTCCGACGGCAGCTTGCAGTACAGCTCCCCTGCTGCCTTACTGCCAGTGGACAACGCACACACGCAGCAGGCGGAATCAGGTCAAACGGACGCATTCTTGGTATGACGGGACCGGTGAGAATTGCAAATAGCGTGGCGAGTGTGAGTCGGGTAAGTGATACTTTGAAGATCGGCGCATGAGCATCTTGATCGCGTAGCTAAAAGCCCGGCGAACGAAGACATCCAAGTGCATTCTAGGTTGTAGAGAGGTCTGGCGGAAGAGCTTAGTCCGGGCGCCGAACAATAAGGCTAAGATCGATCAGCTGGGAATTCACATTACATGTATATCATTTGCAGATTGTACCGGGCACAAATGCGCCATCGACCGGGTCTATGCCTGAACGCTGCAGGGCCGAATGCAGGTACAACAGGATCAACAGTTTCGCACACAGCACTTGTCCACCACTGTACACAGGACGAGTGGATTCGATCTTGTCAGCCGCGCATTCAGACGTCACGCTTGAACAAAATAGCCTAAAGCTGCTCTAGGGCTTCGATTCGCCCGTTGAGGCGCTGGAGCCTCGTCGTTTGGTGGTTGGGAGGGCGCGCTGACATCGGCACCGGCAGAGCCGGGGACTTTACAAAAGTTGACAGGTCACAAAATACGTGTTGACGGGTCCGACTGAGATGAGATTCGAGATTGAGGTGGGGAAGAGGATCTTTGCATGACCACATCGTTGTTCCCTGGTGCGTGAGCAGAACAATGGGTGATCACGGCGTACATGTGCTGTCTGTAGCCCCACGGCGCCCAAGTCGAAGCGTTTGTGGCGTGGGTCGACGCTGCAGGCCTTGTGTAGCGACCATGTGCGGTTCGCAGCGATGTAGCTCCTGCGATGAAGCGAACAAAGACGGATCGGCTTGCAGGTGCAAAACAACTCGAGAGCCCCTGCGTGTGACAAGGTCCCAGCGCCGGGTCTGCAGAGCACAACAAAAGGGCTGGGCTGCCTCACCTTGACACTATGCAAATAATCAGCTGTACTTGTCGTTCTCACCACTTGAGGACTTGCCTTCTGTCGATAGCGTTGTACCTTACACACTTATTATTCGGCACGGCATCGCTATTGACGAGTCAAGCTACGCACTCGATAATCGCAGGTGCATCGTCGAGCTTGGACCCATCCCACTTCACCACCAGACCGACACTCAGAAACGACTCGAACGAATAACACCACGACGAGAATCCCGCGCCCATCGAATTGCGCATATTTAGATACTTCATAAATCGCCGCGTCCATCGAATCCAAGACGAATCAGCAGCGGGCTTGCCGTGCATTTTTTTGAGGTGAGTGCAATTGCAGCAGCAGCGCCTTCCTCGAGTACGGCTTCGGCAGACGCCAGCACCTGGACTTCTCCGAGCCTGCCTTCTCACGAGCCCAACACTGTTTTTCTTGCTGTTTCTTCCTCTTCCCTCCACAACACTCAACTACTCATCACAGCCTTCTTCATTCTCTTGTATTGGACGTTGACATACCAGCCCATAGAATCCACAGCTCGTCACTCCTTTCTGCTGCTCATTGCATTCCCACCGGCTCACCGTCGCCGTCATACGACCGATCCGCAACGATCAGCTCCAGCACTTGAGGCACCGTCCCCACAGCCACGTACCCTTTCAGCAACGGCATTCCATCAGGAATCACGAGGTAAGACACTCCTACATCCCATTCCTCCGGTCACGGAGAGCATCATGGATGTCCTCACAGTTTCTGCCTATCTCTCTCTCTCCACGACTTTCCGGGCACCAGCAACCTCCAATACTGGCATCTCGGCATCATTCATCCACACCTCCTTGTCTCAACGTTCGAACGAGCATGGGCTGACATTTCGGGAAGGCACAATGGCAGCTATGGCTGACAACAAGAACGGCGGCTACCCACGCGGAGGCAATGGCTACGGCAATAGCAATGGCATGTACAACAACGGATACGGCTCCCGCGGCCAGGTCTATGGAGGCATGCACCAGAACCCACAGAACGATCTGGCTGCCCTCGCTCATAGCTTCCAAGGCATGAACATGCAGAACCAACCCTTCGCCGCCCAGGCCAAGAGCTCCATGATGTCGAACGGCCCTGGCAACTACGGCAATATGGCTGCCATGCCGTCTGCGCTCTACGGTGCCACTGGCCAGTACGTCTTCCCGAACAACTACGCCAGCAGCAACAGCACCCAGTCGCCGAGCATGTATACCCCGCATGCTTCTCAGTACATGCAGCCGATGAACTACCAAGGCTACCAGCAGCATGACCACAGCCCGCTGTCAAACAATTGGACTCCGACTACGGCAGGCGCAACTGGAGAGGTGCCAACGTTGATCACGCCACGTCGTGATTCCATTTCATCGAACGAGAATGATCAGCCGACGACTCCGTCTTACGCCAGTTACCCATTCGCAGGCCACGGTGGCGTCACCATCAACCGGTCACCAAGCGGTGTCTTCACCCACAGCACGCCATCTCCGACGTCGATGGGGCCGTATGGTATGCCAGTCGCCAAGCAGCCAGAGCAGAGCGATGTCTCTCCTCGCATCAAGCTTCTTATTGCCACGGAGCCTGCTATCCCGCGTGCCATCCCAGCACCATCCTCACCGCTCAAGCCGCTCGACAGGGCTCTGGAGAACCAGCGTGGCGAGACCAACGTATACATCCGTGGGTTGCTGCCGGAGACTACGGATGAGATGCTCGAGACTTGGGGTCAACGCTTTGGTGACATCAAGAGCTCGAAGTCCATCATCGACCTGAACACCGGCCTGTGCAAGGGGTAAGGCACTCATCCTCTGGCGTTGTCGCTTACCAGTGCTGACCTGTACACAGCTTTGGCTTTGTGAAGTACCACAACTACGAAGATGCCGAGAACTGCATTCGTGGCTTCCACTATCTTGGTTACGAGGTCAGCTTCGCGAGGGTGAGTGCCGTCAGCTGAACTCAGCCGGCCTGATCTATGCTGACCCTTACTGCAGGAATCCTTCTACTCAAAGCTCAAGACCTTCTCTGATGAGGGCAACACCAACCTCTACGTGTCCAACCTGCCGAAGAGCATGAACGAGCACGAGCTTGCCCAGCTGTTTACTCCGCACAAGGTGTGCTCGTCTCGCATTCTTCGGGACAAGAACGGCCATGGTCGCGGTGTTGGTTTTGCCCGGTACGTCGGCCTCATACTGATCCTGCAATTACTCTCTGCTGACTCTTATCACAGCTTCGAGAGCCGTGACGCTTGCGAGGAGGTTATCAAGACCTTCAACAACCACACGATCAAGGCCAACGGTGAAGAGCTGCAGATCCAGATCCGCTTCGCCGACACGCAGGAGCAGAAGGCTCTCAAGCAGCAAACCCAAGCCGCCCGCCAGTTCCGCTCCGCCGAGTATGAGTTCGCCACGCAGGCATGGAGGCAAGGCCGTCTGCCATACGCTGGCACCACCATCAACGATGTCCCTGCCAGCAATGAGTTCGAGAACTACCTCGGCGGCTCAGCCAGCGTCCCTATTCAAGGTCAGCGATGGGCCCAATCCGCCGTTCGTCAGATGCCTGGCCGCAGCCCTCTCGGCGGTCTGCCATACACCAACGCTGGCGCCCAGCAGCCACTGGTCCAGATCAACGTCGCGTCCGGTGCCGATGGCGACGCCTCGACCAAGGACACTGCCGACGTCAAGCCAGCCGTCGCCGCCATTCGAGGCAACAGCCCCGTCAACTCTGCCACAGCTGCTTCCGAGCAGGAGTGAATCGTTGCCATCAACCCACTCCTTCGCGCACCTTATCCTTATGGTCGACCACGACCCGTACGCCATGAATGGACGGCTGCATTACGGTCGCTACGAGCCATGACCTTATGACTGCATCATCATCTCACCAAGATCATCGATACCCAACACTGCTGGATGCCGTCTTCAGAACTTCGTTGTCAACACCACTGCATAGCGAGACGGTACGGTTCAACGCAACATCAACCTCATCGACATCATCCACTCCTCCGCAACGAGTAACATGTGTTCGGCGCCGCCCTGTTTGGGTCTGTTGCCAGGAAGATAACATATTCGGATGCATGTGTTTTAGCTTATCATGTTTAGTGTTTCTTGTGTGGGTGGCGATGGCGGCATAGCGTTTTCCTCTTCTTTCTCATGTCCACCAAAAGAGCAGCTTCTCGGCCTTCGCGGGCTTGTTGGTGTCGTAGGCGATAATGGTAATTATGCTTGTTGCTGCGCTTTTCGAGACGAGTACACGATACAGTGGGAACTCCTGTACACGAGGAAGTGAATAGAGCTGTGTATCGCCTGTCTGACCATGCCTTGCTTTTGAGCGACTTCAACTGTTTCCTGACCTCGTCTGCCGAGCCTTTTGCTGTCTCAGCTGCCCCTCAATCCATCAACAATTCAAGTGAAGGTGCACACTGCGGCGGGAGGATGAAGTGACGATCATCGGACTTGCTCTGATGCAGCTGCCGCTGCTCCTATAATGTAACTTGCAGCCCACAGAGCAGACCATGAACGGAGACTGCGCCAACATGCGTTGGTAAGAAGGCCGTCGCGAGCTAGCCACGTTTCTCACAGCAAGGCCGCACCTGGGATACCTCGCAGCAGCATTGAAGCTGATCCGCCCGCCGATCTAACTTCGCCAGCAGTCTGCCAATGCAACGGTTGTGGGCCCGCAGTAGTCACTGCAGGTACATGTAATGCTATCCTGTAACGGCCGTCCGTCCTCCTCAGCAAAGCATCATCGAGCGGTGCGAACCCCTTAGGACGGCAGAGCCATGACCTGCCGCATCCAGATGCCATTTCTTGATGACAATCGTCGACCTTATGCAGCAGTGCGCTGCACAACGTCTGAATGCAGGCCTCGCCAACCTTATCCTATGGACACTGTTGGCTATGCTGACTCTAGGCTCCTCATCACTTTTGCAACTTTTGAACCATACCCTTGCCCACTACGATACATGCGCTGTATGTAGCGGCACTGCTGAAGCAAAGCTCGTAGGTGGGAGGAGCCTGGAGGATCACTTGGCGTGCATGCTACATTTCTGATTGGTCGTCGTCACGTTTCACATCAGAGTTTCAGCCCGCAGAGCCTAGACGGGCTTAGCACTACTGCAAGGCACACGAGTTCCTAGGCTTGCGTACTGGAAGGTACATGCTTTTGAGCAGCGCAGCGGAGATCAGAAGGACAGCAAGAGGCCCACATCAGTGTTATGCTTCACGATTGCGCAAGTGAGCGAGGCGCTTGAAGCGTGCGATGACATCTCTGCACGGGATAGGATGAGTATGTATGGCCCGATCGCTGCAACCCTTTCCGAGATTACGCCCAGCTGTTTGGAGGGAGGGTCCACCAGATGTTTGGGTTGGTAGACAAGAGGTGAAGCAGGAACGCTGCGCTGACGGTACTTTGCGTGACCTACAGCCGTCCCCTCGCCGCCAGATGTACGAGCACTCACATCGCCAAACACCGACCTAAGCACCAGCCCTCCGCCGGAGCCACTCCTCATCGCGCCGCCCACGGTGCCCTTCTCTAGCACCCGCGATCACTCTGTGACACGAGGCAGGGCACTCAGCGTGACTAGCCCGCGCAATGCCTCTCCAAGGGGTATCACGCCCGCAACACAGATACGTGCGAAACAGAGTTTGGAAGTAGAGCGCAAACCATCCGTCTACGGCCACCATAGGCAGACTTCAATTGTGCACGGGGTTCAGCATTCGCGCAATCCGAGCCTACTCTCTTCGACAACTACAAGCCCTCTAAGTCCTCATAAGATATTAGCGAATGGTTCGCCGGACCCGAGCGCGCCCAACGGGGTTGCGCCGCTCAAGAAGAGTCCGTCCATGTCCACATTGCACAGCAGTCCGGTGAATGGCACTGGTCTACCGCCAAATCGTAGCTTTGATACTGCAGGCTCGGCAAAGCGCCCGGAGCGCATGCACAGCGGCAGGGTCAAACGCACTCCTGAGCACCATCGGTCCCAGTCCAGAACCCATGTGCAGCAGCCGGAGCTGAAGACTGTGGGCGAATATGCTTTGCATCATCTGTTCACGTCGTTCATCGCGGAAGCAGACGATCGCATTGAACGCTGCCTCGCTAGGCCCGGCGAGCGCGAAGAGCCGCGTGTAGAAAATATCTGTGGACCAGGTGCCGATCCTGCATTTGACCAGTTAATCTCCTCCTTAGGGCACATCAATAGGCACAAACCGAACTCGTTGATCGACTCTGTCATACACTGGCGGAAGAAGAAGGCAGATGCTGCCAATCAGATCTGGAATGAGTGGCAGCAGATGGTTGAGTCGAACAAGGTCACTCAGCGACCTTCCGTGAATGGGTCGTTCTCCTCTCAGCAGTCGGTCGGTGCGACAAGCTTAGAGATGACCGCGAAAGAGCAAAGTGTCAAGGTTGCAGATCGACGCTCGACCATCTCGATCTATATTCTGTGTCGCGTGTTGATCGAGATAATCAGTCAGACTACTTTGAAGGCTCTCAACGGGCCAGATGGAAGTCTGAACACTGCTGGCCGTCTGGAGGATGTCATATATGGACAATTGCAAAACGCAGATCCTGAGATGATTGCACAGGACCACGTGATACGAGCAAATTGGATTATCCGGGGCCAACTCCTTGGTGTAATGAGTTCTGTACGTTTCGAAGAGGTCGCCGAGCGATTCGTCAAAGATCTTGAAAAGGCGCAGAAGAAGCTTGCAATCAAGGGTCTGGCAGAACCAAGACTGGTGTCAAAGACGTCTTTGCTTGTGCATAGCATGCGATGGCTCAAGATCCGGACCCATCCAGAAGCCGTATGGGATCATGCTTGCGACATGTTATCGCTGCTGGCCAAGTTCTTTACCGAGGTTCATGGACGGGTGATGAAGCATGCGTATGCATCCTTATTTGAACAGCTGCTACTCCCAATTGCGGCAACAGCTACTTCTGAGCTCAACATGCCAAAGTGGCGGAATGTGGTGAATACACTCCAGCCACGTATCTCCCAAATGCTGGTCAAGGCCGACCACTGGCCCTACGTGTACCCACTACAAGCTATGCTTTTGTGTGCATCACCTGCCGAGCAGTTCGTGATGCAGTGGTTGCCTTTAGGCACGTCTGTCCAGCCGAAAGCCAGAGATAAGACAGGTCGCTCGCACGCGCTCAAGGCACTCTGTCGCCTAGTCTGGCGATACCTTTACCGCCACACTGAGTCACCAAATGCTATCTCGAGAAAGCTCGACGAGATCATCAAGCTCGTCTTCCAGGGCGGAAAGCGATATCTGATCTCTACGGATCCAGCCATAGCTGACCCGCTGATTCAGCTCATACGCATCATAGGCTATCAACACCAGGAGCTGTGCTTTCGCGCCATCATCTTTCCTTTAATGAGCTCCGACAAATTCTTTCCTGGACGTGAGCTGAAAATTGATGATCTCGACCCCGAGAGGACGGTCATTGGCATTCGTGCCTTCCTTGCGCTTATGGGAGATCTCGAGAAGGGCGAAGCACCCTCCTTTCCAATCAGCTTCGAGTGTGACGCACTGATTGACCCATCCTCGCGTGCACCTGTGATGCATCGCAGAACACGATCTCAAGGTTTCGCTTTGTCCGCTGGGCGGACTGAACGTTTATCACGACCTGTAATGACCACGAATATGAACGAAGTGACGAAGGGCTACTACCTGAAGTTTTGCGAAATACTCGGCGAGCTCACAATCATCTGCGACAACACTTTTGGTGGCCAAGCTGTCACTGATGAGAAACTGCTTATGCAGCATACACCAAAGACTCCAATGGCCGAAGCATTCAGCTTCAATCGAAGAGACGAGGTCAGCGATCCCGATGGCCGAAGACAACACTATTACGACCTCCTTCACGTGGCCGTGGAAGCCTTGCCAAGATGTCTCTCACCTCGGCTACCGATCAGACAACTGGTCAGTCTGCTTTGCACTGGAACCGCACACATCCAGACCCACATTGCCAATTCTTCGACTCAATCGCTGAAATCTATTGCTCGACAAGGGTACGCTCAGCAAGTCACGATTGGTTTTGCACGCTTCATCATCAACTATGATGATCGCTATTCAACCGTTTCTGGATCCGATGGCAGCCTCTTGGGCCCAGGCCACATCGAAAGCACCCTGAAGCTCTATCTGGAGCTGGTCCAAATCTGGATCGACGATATCCAAAAGCGTGCACGTCTTGCAAAAGCCGAGCCTTCGGAGGATGATGATCTGCAGCAGCAGCAGCGCGCTTTGCCTCTGGACCTGTCTGCAATATGGGCACACGTCGACGAGGTCGAGTCGCATGGATTGTTCTTTCTCTGCTCGCCGTCACGAGCGGTCCGAGCCATGGCAGTTGACGTTCTTCGCCTCGTGCCCAAATTCGATAAGGCTCTGGACAAGCCATTGACTCGTATCATTGGCATCCTTGAGGGTAGCTCGCAACAGGTGATCGATGCCAATGACGAACGCCTTTCACTTGCGGAGCGAAGTCGACTGCACAAGGGCTTACGAAAGAGCAACGTTAACAGCACGCTTGTCGAACTGTGCAGCAGTGAGGTCGCACACGATGCCAATCTGTGGTTCAAGCTGTTCCCAAATCTGATCAAGCTGAGTCAGGAGATCTGCTCATCGACGGTCGCACTCACGCGAGAGCTGGTCTGCCAACGTCTTGCTCGCTGTCACGGCACTATCAAGGATATCGGCGATGGCCAAAGACAGCCACAGTATGGCCCTATCGATCACGCATTCGGCCCGAGCAAGCCGATCAATCGATGGCCAACCTCTTCCCCAGAGGTAGTGGTCGAACAGTGGAAGATTGACCTTGTGTTCGCTTGCACCACGCTCACAAACATTGGCGCCAGTAGTAACAATCTGCCGCTTGCCAGCACCAGTTCACTCCACACGCGAAAGAGCTCCAAATCGTCTGCGACAAGCTCCGAGAAGTTCGCATCTGCAAGCGAGCTGTTCAAGAAGGTTGTGCCGCTTCTCTCGGCCTCGAACTCGTCAGTACGTGCGGCTGCTGTTACTGGACTCGGCGCCACGAATCCCACGTTGTATCAGACCTTGCTTGAAGTCATGCAACCATTCGTCCAGCAAAGCAGTCAAGAGGCTAAGGCGATCACGTCGCACCAACGACATGTTAGTAGTCCGCAACGAAACAGGAAAGGCGATCACTTGCGTACAGAGATCACACATCTGCTTAGCTTAACCTGCCACCTCCTCAAAGATCCACTGGTGTCAGAAGAGGATGCTGGCGATTTTGCGCTCACGTATGTGACTGATTTCACCAAGCACCTCAGACTATTTCTGAGCGATACCGAGATTCAAAGCGACATCCGGCTCCAGAAGCTCAGGACACACTTTTGTGCATTGATGGAAACGCTGTACGAGGTTGTGCGTGCACTCAAGGACTCTTCAAGATGGATGTCGTTTCAAGCAAGACAAGCTACGTTCTCCTTGATGGAGAATTGGTGCGGTTTCTCGCCCCACGAGCCGCAACTGCGCCGGCACCAAGATCATCTGCGCCGGTCGTTGCTTGACCAGGAACACGACATGCACAACAGAGGAGTCATCAACTCGGCGATTGAAAAGGAACGAAATGAGCTGCAGACTGCCGCACTCAGCGCCATGGCGGGCCTGTGCGCTGGACCACTAAACTTCGTGGCGGACAATCGGATACTGATGCAATTTGATGTGAGGCGAATGCTCTCATGGGTTGGTGCAATCTTCGAGGCTCCCAGTGATCGCACGCATACCATAGGGCGCCGTGCCCTGCACAACTTGATCGTGCACAACCTTGACCAGCCTTTCCTGATGTCGCAGACCATGCGTATGTGCTACATCGCTCGGACACCCAAGGCGTTGACAAGCTACTTCGAAGTGGTGACCAAGGTCTTGACAGAAGAGAACACATTGACCATTGCATTTTGGAAGATCGTATGCGCTGGTCTATACACACTGGGCAACGAGGACAACAACATTCGGATGAAATCTGCTCGCCTCATGCGCACCTTAGAAGAACGACAAGGCAAAACATCCAAGCTGCAAGATCTCGACATCAGTGTCTCTGACAAGACAACTGCAGTGTATAAGCTGGCTCAGTTTGAGATATCAAGACGTCTGTCGAAGCAGCATCCAGAATTAGCGTTTTATGTCTTCTCTGAGTTCTCCGCTTACTTCAATGAGCTCCAGCCGGACCACCAGCGGAACATGGTGTCTGGCATGCTGCCGTGGATTCAGACTGTAGAGCTGCAATTGGATCCGAACGGCGGACCAACCGCCACATCATACATGCTCTTGGTCAATCTATTCGAAATCACTGTCAAGAGCAGCATTACTCTCCACAACGAGATACAAGCACTGTGGCAGGCCTTGGCGACAGGTCCATACGCTGGCAACGTGCAGCTTGTGCTCGACTTCATCATCAAGACCTGTCTAGACAAAAAGGAGCACAACTTCGTCCTCTTCGCGAAGCAGATCGTCGTGTTCTTGTCCAAGACGCCAGCTGGCTCAAGAGTGATTGAGTATCTGCTCTTGCAAATCTGTCCAAAGACTATGGTAGCTGAGCGTCGCGAACCCGCGCATGCGCCCGCCGATGCTTCCGGCTTGCCCTATATAGCCGACTTGTCTGTTGTGCTGCCTGGCGGTGCGAAGCAGAACAATCTGTCGCTGGGCCAGCTCAGCATGATCCTGCTTGTGGACTTGGTAGTGTCGCCGATTCAGCTTCCCGCCGATAAGGTCCCTACACTCTTACAAGTCGTGCTTGTTCAATGGGATCAGTATATCAGCATTGTCCAGGATCAAGCGCGAGAGATGCTCGTGCATCTGATACACGAGCTGGTCATTTCAAAGATCGAGCCAGGGAGCACGGAACCGGACAAGAAAGCGATTGAAGACTTCATAGAGAGCATCAGGCGACACGATCCAAAGATCATGTGGTCCTACACCGATAGCGAGATTCGAGCCGGAGAAGAAGACAGTCGAGCTGTGTCAGAGCCAATGTCTTACGTGGTGGACGAGGTCGTCAAGATCTTTGCGGTTACTTACCCGAGAATACGTGAAGATTGGGGCAGGATCACGATGCAATGGGCCACTTCTTGCGCCGTGCGACACGTCGCATGCAGGTCTTTCCAGGTGTTCCGATGTATACAGACGACACTTGACCAGCAGATGCTTGCCGATATGCTAGCCAGGCTTTCGAACACGATCGCCGACGATGAGAACCATGACTACTTGGTGTTCTCCCTGGAAATCCTGACGACGCTGCGAAGCATCATTGATGCATTGACACCACTTGACCTTCTACAGTACCCGCAGCTGTTTTGGACGACTTGCGCATGCCTTGATACTATTTTCGAGAAGGAATTCCAGGAAGTACTGAGTATGTTTGGCCTACTCTTATCGAAGATGGACCTCAGCGATCCGGCAGTACTCAAAATTCTGCGTGAGAGCCAGCCTTCAAAATGGGAAGGTGGCTTTCGCGGCCTGCATGATCTCGTCTACAAGGGTGTTCGCTCCAGCCACTCGATGTGCCGTTCACTGGTCATCATGGAAAAGCTGCTCAAGCTGCCATCGAGCGACATAGTTGGCAACGAGGAAAGGCTCATGTTCACCGTGCTCGCGAATATACCACGGTATCTCCATCACTTTGAGAATGACAATGCTGATCCGGCTTGCTTGGAATCTGCAGAGATCTTGAGTGCTGCGGCTGACAGCCAAAACTTACAGCAACTATCGCGGGCGCTGGAAGGTTTCGCAAAGGGCCACTATCGGGACGAAAAGGACTTCCTTCTACACGCAGTCAAAGCGTTCCGTGCCGCTTTCTTTCCTACCCACGAGTTTCGCAGTCTTGTATTCCTTCTTGGTATGGTCAATAACCAGACCAATTGGGTCAAGGTCAAGACTATGCAGGCCCTGTGTGTGATTGTACCGGATGTCGATATGCGGAAGCCAGAGATTGCCAGTCAAGGCCCAGACCTGATATCACCATTGCTGCGCCTCTTGCAGACCGAGCACTGCCAACAAGCATTGGAAGTTCTTGACAACGTCATCGAGATGACCGGCACGCCACTTGATCACAAGCATTTGCGAATGAGCATGGCCGGATCGCACTCAAGCCGAGCCACGCGCAAGGAGTACGAGAGCACCAGGAGTCTGTATGGTATACCTGAGGAGTCTGGATGGTCAATACCAATGCCTGCCATATACTCAGCACGGACGCGGTCAAATGTGCATGCTGTCTTCTACACTCTGGCGTATGCTGGCTTGAACGGCGTCGAGGAGGAGACAACTACACCGGAGATCGAGTTCCACAAGGATGACTACCAATATGACTACTTCGACCGGACCGCTACGATGATGTCTGACGACACTCGAGCTGACGGCAATATGCCTGAACTCGCAATGAAGCTCGACAGCCTTGACGACTTCTTCGAAGATGAGCAGCTCGACAATGCGGCTCCACTCGCCGACGGCGGTTCCAGGTATCCCAGCGGTTTGATCGAGGAACGTGAAAATCTCTATGACCAGCAGGCTTTGCCAATTCTGCATCGATCACTGAAGCGCAACGCGTCTGTCACTTCATTCCAAACAGGTTTCGCATCGTCCGAGGTACGCTACCCGACACGTGAGCCAACAGTCATGAATCCAGGTGCTTTTGCTGCGCAAAGTGCGCAGCAGACTGTAAGACCTGGCCTGCACAGTCGGTCAGTGACTTCACCTGCAATGACATTGAAGAAGAGCCCGCCGCGCTTGCAAAACGACATCATGTCAGGCGACGAAGCTGAAGCAGAGCCTTTCTCTGACGACGACACCTCTATCGGACGGTCGCACACAGCAGACGAGCCTCAGAATCCCCACAACACGGTCAGGCCGGGTGGTTTCAAAGCTGGCTTTCGATCCAGCCTTCGCAGACTGACGAGCAGTGGGCAGAATAAAGAAGCGAAGGAGGCATTAAAAGCCTACCATCAAACACAGAATAAGAGTCCAAAGGTGCCCAAGGTGCCAGCTACTTGGCTGCGGGATCCGGCAAGCGCTGAGCCGTGAGCAATCTTGGCTTTAACACTGCAAATGTGGAGGACCTGTAGTAATAGATTTGGGTACGCCGTATGTATTTATATTCCACTTCCTGGGCCGCGGCAATCGGTCGCGAGTCGCTCATTCCCCAAGTTTCGTCGATTTACATGACAGACGGGACGTACAGGTATGTATTTCATGGGGTTGCATTCCGGTCGGAGGATTCAAATCCCTTGCTGACCGGACTTGACACATTGAAATAGCATGTCCCGATTCCATACCAAGAGACCTGCAGTGCTGTACCTCTACATGCAAAGACGTCAATGTCGTCTTTATACACCACGAAGGCTTTGGGAAGGAACTGGATTCCTCCACCTGGATCTGGCAGGAGCAGGGGGCGCTACGGCTCGTGGCCGCTCGAGCATAGCAAGGTGCGGCTCGCCTCACCAACCTCACATGCAATGTCCATACTGCAGATCAGAGGACGGCTGTGGGAGCGTGCTTTGGTCAGCGCGCTCTTCATCTTGCTCATTCTTTATATGCTGGGTCACCAGTCAGCAATACCAGCCACCGCCTTCGGGCTTCCTGCAGGTGGTTACCTTGCGAGATGGAGTGAAGGCCATCGGAAGATCGAGCTAGCCGACACTGTCACTTGGGGTGACTTTGCGTATAGTACTTACGCGACTGGGACGGATCATTTGTGCAACTCGGTTATGCTGATGGAACCGCTACTTCGCGTCGGTGCAAAGGCAGACAGATTACTTCTTTACTCCAATGAATGGGATATTGAGGACGGCAATTCGACAGAGGCCAGGTTGCTAAGAAAAGCGAGGGACAAGTATGGTGTCAAAGTCAAGCCAATACAGATCATCAGACCGGACAACATCAAGGATCTACTCTGGGCCGAAGGGTTCACGAAATGGTTGGCATTCAACCAGACGCAGTACAAGCGAGTCCTTACTTTGGATTCTGATGCGACAATCTTGAGACCACTGGACGAGCTCTTCCTCATGCCACCGGCTCCTCTCGCCATACCTCGAGCATACTGGTTGAACGACTCCCTTTCCGCTCAGCTGGCACTGGTACAGCCTTCAGCAGCCGGTTTCCAAGCGATCCGGGATCAGATCAGGATACGGAAGGCCGATGAATACGATATGGAGATCATCAATGCCGTCTACGGAAGTGGGTGCGCGATATTACCACACAGGCCCTACAATCTCTTGACTGGAGAGTTCCGCGCGAAAACTCATGCCAAGTATCTAGGCTCCAGTATCGAAAAATGGAATGCGGAAGCTGTCATC
The DNA here is from genome assembly GCA_007113905.1 of Teratosphaeria zuluensis. Classification (NCBI taxonomy): domain Eukaryota; kingdom Fungi; phylum Ascomycota; class Dothideomycetes; order Mycosphaerellales; family Teratosphaeriaceae; genus Teratosphaeria; species Teratosphaeria zuluensis. Next base: position 599,330 of record VCMQ01000002.1, read on the forward strand.
CAAGAAGCGAAATATGTGCACTTTTCCGATTGGCCTTTACCTAAACCTTGGCAACCGCATAACCAGCAAGGGTGGGATAACGTGAAGCCGAAATGTGTAAATGGTGGCGACTGCGCCGAGTTGAGGATCTGGACGACGTTGTATGAGGACTTTCGGCAGAGGCGGGTGGATGTTTGTGGAGCGGAATTTGATACGTGGTCCACGGCCGAGAAGAGAGTCTCGCATGCGGCACCGCCGAGTGAGAGTCTGGGGGACATGGCGATGGCGGAGGCGCTTGGGTTTGCTGGAGAGGGTGATGTCGCTCTTCCATCCGTCACATCGTCAGCATCGAGTTCGGCAGCGTCTGCACAGTCGCAGGCGACGGGGGCAGCGGAGAGGCTGGAGACAGAAGAAGGTACGGTGGTGCAGGTGGTGGTTGTTGATGCGGACGGGAAGCTGCAGCCTGGTGCTGTAGCCTCGAAAGAGGAGATCAGGGCGAAGATGGCGGAAGAAGGTCTTGGAGATGTCAAGTGGCGGGCTCAGGCGGATGAGAAGAGTCAAGCAATGGAGGCGAAATTGGGTGGGCTGGTGTAGGTCATCTGACATGCAAAGAAGTGCTTGTTCCATCATAGACTTCGGAGAGCCATCTTCACGTCGCAATGCGTCTTTCCAAGTCTCTTATGGCATCCGCATTCTCCTTTCCACTTCGTGCCCAATTAACGCTCTTCATCTGCGCCTTTGCTTCCCGGTTCACCACCATAAACAGGGTTTCCGCCACAGCTATCCTGACTCTCGGGTAGGGATTCGTCTTCAGCATACTGACCAACTTCTTCAGCACCTCTCCTTTGATACTATCCACCATCGCGAGAGCTCTGTACACCTTCACGGCGGCGAGTATGCGCGGAACATCCGAGGACTTGAAATGGCTTCTCTGCACTGTGCTCAACAAATTGCGCCATTTGAAGTCAGTCGGGTCGGTGGCGAGGCGGTATAGAATATTGGTGTTGAGAAGGAAGGAAAGGAGTTCGAGGGCGGCGGAAGTGGTGTTGGATCCTTCCGATACCAGCTTTGCGAGTAACATGGCGAAAGAGGTCAAGCGCAACTGGAGCAGCTGGTTGGGTAGCGATGCTAGTGTGTCGGCTAGTGCCTCTCGTGAGGCAGTCAAGAGCGATTCGGCAGAGATGCCAGCACAAGAGACTAGCCCTTCCCATGTAGCTGTCACAATCCCCTCTTCGTCGGTGCGAGAAGTGTAGAGTGCGACAAGAGCAGTCTCGTGGAAGTATTGATAGGTCGACACGGCAGCAATATCGAGTACACAGCGGTCACCGGATAGTCGGTGCAGGCATGATCGACATTGAGCAGCTTTGACGCGAACTTTATCGAGTTTCTCAAGAGACAGATGTGCCATGTCGGCACGAAGCATTTGAAGCGCGCCTGATGCTCCATCGTCGTCGCCAGTGAAGTCAGGACTGGCAACGAATGCATGGCTATCAAGCATACTTGCTGTGCACTCAACAGCTTGCAGACGGACGAGTGAGCCAACGTCACCTCGCTCGTCGATGGTGTAGTCGTTGAGACCTCGGTGCACAGCCCGACAGATCTCATGTGGAGTCTCAGCATTGACGGCTCTGTCGGACTCAGCTGCCGCGCCTTCAATGGCAATCTGCAAAGCACGCAGACCAATGACACGCCAGTCGACTGCGATTGCGTCGACTGTCCTAGCCAGCCCGGCTATAGCAGTCGCAGCCTCGTGACCAATGAGGCCTGGACCATACGAAGTTGCCAGAGCTCCCAGGGCGATAGCGCGTCCAGCGCCCGCTAATGTGCTCCTGACAGAGTCTTGGGTGACCTTATTGACAAGGTCAGGGAGTGCTATGGCTCCTAGGGGCTGGTCGGCTCGCCTTTTCAATGCAAGCAATGAGCGAACCAAGGAGGGTATGCCATGAAGTATTGTATCCTCATGTCGTGACAGGAGGCGTGCGATCAGTCCCTCGCAAGCGGAGAGTGGAGTAGCTGATGTCACGGCCTCTTTGCTTGTGGTAGCTCGAGCGGCCTCAGCAAGACAGAGACCGTCAAGGATCTGAACAGTCGCTGCGGGAAGTTCTGAGCGCAATACTCGAGGCGAGAAGTTGCCAAGAAACTGCTCGAGCTTCGTTATCAGGCCCCACTGTAGCAGGAGCTGCCACTCGTCTTCGTGTACTGTATGGTCCGCTCTCGAGCTGACTTCATCCGGCGTCCTTGCCTTGATCAAGGAAGCCACCGCCAGAACCAGACCATGTGCCGTCTCAGCGTCGGTATATGAGCATTGGCTAAGCTGTGTCTGCAGCCTGCCAATAACATGGACGCCATACTTGCTTCTCGGCATCCTGAGACTTAGTCTTGTCAGCGACACAGCAGTCGCTTCTCTGGACACGACATCTGCACTACCAATTCCTCTCCATCCAAGCAGACCGTCAACAAGGGCATACCAATACATGTCGTGCAATGCCCCTGCAGCACCAGCTACAACAATCAAGCCTCTTCGTCGAAGACCAACAGCTTGGTAGTCGACAATCTGAACAAGAGAAATGCCTTCGTAGACTTGGTTCGGGTGTCGACCTACTAATTCTTGCAGAGCAGCTGACGAGCCTCGTCGTACGTTGCCTGCTGGGTCTAGACAGGCCGAGAGGATGAGCTGAATGGCTAGAGCCTGGATCACAGAGGGTTGATCATTGGTAGCAACGGGCATCTGCAGTGTCGCGGCATCGACTGACAGCAGCTCCGTCGTAGTGTAACGTCTCGACAAAGACCAGATACCGAAGTTTGCAGCGTCTCTGACATTGGTGCCAACGCTACTGCCAGTGGCTGTGCGCTGTTTGAATTGCAGAGCAGACACCAAAGCTCGGACAATATCTGGAATCTGTTCCGGCGAGGCTGTACGCTTGAATAGAGCATGTGCCAACGCCAGCGTAAGACCGTGCCATTTCAGCGCATTGGCAGTCCTGAAGTCCAATAATCTTCCGGACCTTGGCATATCCTCCTTGAAAGTGTCTAGGACAGCTTGTATGACTTCATGTCCCATCTCAGCCTCCAATTCCTGGACGATGAGACTGATGCCTTTCGCCGCTGCATATCTGACTGCAGTATCACGATCAGCTAGCGAGCGCAGCAGGTAGTCAATGACATCCTCCAACACGCTCGTCGTCTGCACGAAGTCCAGCAGAGGACCTTCCGCAGACGCTGAGCGCAAGGACAGGATAACAATGTTGCGGAAGACTTTCACCATCAGCTTTTTGGCCACGGCGTTGGAGGCAATGCGTGAGTCCTCTGAGCTGGCTGACAATTGTTCGCAGGCGCTATAGATGCTGGGTATCATATGACTGAGCTCAGCAGAGGTGGCAATACCAGCCAGGAATCGCAAATGTCCCAGTAGTGGATATATTGTAGCATTGCCCACCTTGTCGTGGACCTGTATCTGTGCCAGTGCATACTGTACAAGAGCGTCGGCAAGTTTCAGCTTCTGCATGTCTGGTCGAATGGCAAGGCGGACTAAGGCGGCCGCCGCAGCTTCTTGTGCTTTCGTGGATGCGGGCAGGCAGTCCAGGCATAGTCGGACGCATCTTCGACAGACCAATGGCAGCTGGAGTGGCAGTTCCAGACCACTAATAGCGATGTGGCTTTGCCCGCTTGAGATCGATGATAAGTCGAAGGGCGTGAGCAGCAGATGAGACAGCCACAGTAGAAGCACATATGGTACCTGCCATGCTGTGCTCTCAGTAGCTACAGCGATTTCTAGAGCTCCGAGTATAGGCTCCAAATTCTTTGGCTCGTTGTTCATGAAGCCTACGATGACTTTGGCGCCTCGCACTTTGCACAGAGTATACAGCAACGTACAGATCGCTGTTTCGAGACTCACGCAACCATCTTTGGTTCGCGTCGAGTCCAGCCTCAGGTACGCCAGATATGCGTCCACGATTGGTGGCAGAATGGACTTCAGCTTGGCATCGAGCAATTGCGGCTCGCCTTGAAAAGGCTCGATCTATCAGACGCCATCAGCTTTAATAGCAGCTGACAGCATTGATGTCTCGTACCAGGTTAACGGCATAGTCGAGGTCCTTCTGCCGGACTCGAGTGTGTACACGGCCGCGGGAGCCTCCAGTCTTTGATGGTCTCCATAGCAATTTTGACAGCGATGTCTCCAGGTCTGACAGCAAAGCTGCTGATGCCCTGATGAGTTTGAGGTCTTCGTCATCTTCCCCACCTTCCATGATGCGATGGACAATGTTTTGTGGTGTTGCAGATCCGATTTGAAAGTACATCCTAAGTTCTGGCCCCACTTCGCGTCGACCTCACGACTTGCACGCGTGAGGGCGCGTCTCTAACACATTAACACCGAACATACTATTATACCACCCAATACATCAAAATGGCGCAGGATCCGAACGAATGGCTCGCTTCAAATGTACTCAACGAGCAGCACATCGTCAGTTATCGCATGCTCAGCCGAGCGCTCAAAGTGCACTCGAACCTGGCTAAGCAGATGCTCGAAGACTTCCACCGCAAGCAGAATACCAAAAAGTCTGGGAGCGTGCATGCAACATATCTGATCACGGGATCGAGGAGAGCGGCTGCTCAGACGAATGGCGTGCACAGTCAGCAGGATGGGGAGGACTCTGTGATGCAAAGCAGCCCGCCATTGCCGAGCAGTTCTATGCCCAAGCCCGAGGATTCGCAAGAGCCTGTTGCAGTCAAGTCGGTGCTGCTGGTAAAGGAGGAGCATCTTGCGCAGGCAAAGGAGACATTCGAGAGTATCACCGGAACACATATCTACAGTCTGCAAGCAAAGGGTTTGAGCGATGTCCAGTCTTTAACCGAGTGTAATCGCAAAGTGGCTGCAGACCACGCCTCGGAAGATCCTTTGGTGGCTTGGAAGCAGTATGGTGTTATACAGAATCCAAATGTGAAAAGGAGGATACTGGGAAGGAAACCACCTCCCCCCGCTGCTCCTATTGCCAAGGATGCGGAGGCGAAGACCAAGCCTTTGGGGCCGACGAAGCCTGTCGTGGAGAAGCAACCGTCGAAAGAATCGCATGAGTCGAAGCCAGCTTCTAGACCGACCTCAGCTAAGGCAACACCAGAACCACAAAAGCAACCTGCTGGCGCAAAGCGTGAAAATTCTAATTTGTTCAAATCCTTTGCAAAGAGCAAGACTAAATCAAAGGGCGAATCGCAAGATTCCTCAGCCGCCCCAACACCCGCACCTGCAGAGGATGAGCCAATGAACGACTTTTCGGACGAAGGTGACGCGGACGAGGGAGCTGATGATGATGCTGTGGATGTGTCGAAAGAAGTGAGTGGGAAGAGCAAGAAGGATCGGGAGAAGGAGCTACAAGCGATGATGGAGCAAGAGGATGAAGTCATGGAGGATGTAGCTGATGCGGATGACGCTAAGCATGATGAGGCAGGGGCCATTGACGAGCCCAAGGTAGTTGAAGAGCCGAAGGAGACGGTGACGACGGAAGGAGGTAGGAGGAGAGGTCGAAGGAGAGTGATGAAGAAGAAGACTGTCAAGGATGAGGATGGATATCTTGGTAAGTCCATCACAACGTTTGTCTCCGCAACGCGCATGTTGATGTTCCGTCGTAGTCACGCGAGAAGAAGCCGCATGGGAGTCGTTCTCGGAGGACGAGCCGGCGCCCAAGAAAGCGAAGACCGCGGCACCTGGTCCTGCGAGCAAGGCTGCGGCGGGTGGAAAGAAAGGTGGTGCGAAAGGACAAGGCAATATCATGAGTTTCTTTGGCAAGAAATGAAGACAGCAGTACTGGCCCATATGTCACCACGTAGGAGCGTGAGTTGCTGGTTTTGTGGAAGTATGAGACCTCGTTGATCGATCTCAAAACATACAGCTTGATGAGGCTCCTCGCGACAGCGCAGCAGTCTCCCCTGCTTGACACAGCCATCAAGCTCATTCAGAGCGGCTCTCATACGGATACTATTGCCCAACGCCAGCCCAGTCCATAGCAGGATTGCTCGACCACGAGATCTCGGACTCGCCAGGCAATTTTGCACCAATCTCGAGGCCAAGCAGGACGAGATACGGGGATTCGCTTAGGATTCGCCGACGTTCATCACCCAGAACGCGGTTGGTCCTTCCAGGAGACCACTCAAGGCCAACACGCTTTACGACATTCTCGAGATTGATGCGGATGTAGCAAATTAGTAGTCTCTGACGCCTGGGGAGGCGCTCTATTTGCAGGAGCCGTCAGCAATTTACCTTGGATGCTGATGTTGACGGGGTCGCGACTTACCCAACCACACCTTGCACACTTCCTCGTGATCAAAAGTGAGTTTCGTGTCTAGAAGATACCTCATTTGAGCTTCCTTGCGCGACTTGCGATCAACGGCCATGATGCTCGGCGGGCGGTACGCGAGATCGATGGTCGTGGTGCTTGAGTGGACTTTGAAGGTGAAATCGTAGACCATTTCGATGATTTCGGGGGGTAAATCGTGAAGGCGTTGCCTGAACTGCTCATTGACTTGTTCCTGGGCTGCAGCGAGTCGCGCGCGCAAAGTTGTTGATTGCGGCAAAGCGTGAACACGCTGCAGCAGGCGGTCTGCTGGCTCTTGCATTGTGGTTGTGGTTGTAGTGGGGATTGTCTATGGTCGCTGGGAAGTGCTGCTTATGTCAAGAACGAAGGATGCTTGAAGGACTATAGTGCATCACCGGGTGAATATCTTACATTTCCAGCGACTGTTCAAGGGAAGCTCGGCAGTAGCTGCCACTGTTTGCCAGTCGTTGAAGCTGAGCAAGATGAACTGAAGGCAGGCTCATCAGGATCTACTGTCAAGATTGGTTTTTCGCCATCTCAAAGATTGCGATAACATCTCGGGAATGCATACGACAGGAGCAGTGCTGGGGCCACCATCGGCTCATATAGTTTCTTTGATGCTTGATGCAACCCCGGGGCAGAGGACGGTGATTGCTCGTTCAAAGGCCATCTTAAATAAAGCTTTGCAGGCATTTTCAAATGCCTGCAGCCATCTTGCGGCTTCGTTCACCGTCCCGTGAGAGATCGACAATGCCCTCCTGATGCAATACTAACAGCCAATCGTTAATCGGCTTGCCTTGGCATCGGCGAACCGTGCCCGTGATGCCCTGAGCCTCTCAGGACTGGACAGCTACAGCTGGCGTATAAAATCCCTGTATCTAATGCGCTCTGCGAAGCCTTCACGAGACCACATTGGTTGAAGCCGTGGCTCAGACTGATCGATGCAAACATCCAATGTGCAGATTCCCTTTACTGATGAGCTTCGATCGTGGATACAGATCAGAGCTGTGCAAGAACGTCAAAACATGAAGGTGATACGCGCTAATACTACGCTAAGCTCGCGCTAATGAAAGCTTGAGCACGACTTCTATTCCCTCGACCTCAACGTCAACCGTCAATTGACTCGACGTGAGTAGGTCGCTGATCTGCTTTCTGCTATGATGCTGTTATGCAGCTCAGTCCAGTTCTTGGTACATCAAAGCAGTTGCAGCCACAATTCTCCAAACACTTTGCCTCGTTATGGCGCAGACAGGGTCGCCCGCCAAGGATTGGTATAGACCGCGGTCTTGAGCTCGCGAAACAGCGTATGCTAACGAAATTCAGGCCTCGCTATCAGTGGTGGAGTTGACTCGATGGCCTTAGCAGGTCTCTGCCGCAGTCATCTGGAGAGTGGACCAAAGAATCTCGAATTCCATGCCTTCATTGTGGATCATCGCTTGCGAGAAAACAGTCTTGAAGAGGCACAGAATGTCAAACGCGAACTGGAAAAGTCCAAAATCGAAGCTTCCATCTTAACACTAGACTGGTCGTTCCTTGGAAATCCTGTGACACTCGAGCATCTTGAGACTCTGGCCCGGAATCTTCGGTACCATGCTATTGCCAAAGCTTGCACTGATAGGTCGATCCGCACACTGCTACTAGCTCACCATGCCGATGATCAAGCCGAGACGGTGCTGGCTCGTATGGTCAATGGCTATCACGGAAGTGGTCTGCGCGGTATGAAGACTGTGGCGACACTACCCGTCGTGCCAGATGTATGCGGACCCGGAGGTTGTGACATAGTGAAGCCAGCCGGTAAGCCAGCCGTGTCATGTCTCGTACCAATTGCGGGTAGTGGTGGCATGACTGCGCTACGTCCTCTGCTTGAGTTCCGGAAGCAAGACCTCGTAGAATTTTGCAGGGCCAGCAAGCTGTCATGGTTCGAGGACCATACTAATGCGGACCCGACCTTTGCAATGCGGAACGCGATTCGACATTTACAGAAGCAGAAAGTACTGCCTCCAGCTCTGCAGACGCCACGGCTTCTTCAGGTTTCTGCAAAGAACATCGAGCTGGATGCATCTCTGGAGCAACGAGCCGAGATCGTGTTCAAAACCATCTCGCTCAGTCTCAATACCACGACTGGAGAGGCCATTGCCTACGGCGAAATAAAGGCACTGAATGCTCCTGCAGAAAATGCCAAAGAACACAGACTTCAGCTATTGGTGATCCGTCGACTTGCGATGCTCGTGGCGCCGTTAACCAACATCGAGTTGAGCGATCTTGCTAACACTATACATATGTTTCATTCGAGGGATGCAGGCACTAAAAGAAACGCAAGCATTGTTAGCGCGCTCGACGGCTACCAAGTGGCTGGTATCCACTTTGGTCACTATTGGGACAAGCACGAGAAGCGACCTCACCTGTCACTCCGACGAGCAAACCCGACCCAGGCGGAGACGACCGAGAAGCATCTCGCTTTACAGTCAACGGTGGAGTCTGCACGTCCATTCGCCGAGCAGTCACAAGAAGACGTATACCGTGTACGAGAGACTTCTCTACCGCCCAAGTGGGATTCTGGATGGCGGCTTTGGGATGACAGATTCTGGATACGAGTTTGCTCTAACAATGCCACCCTACAGGAAGGCCAAAGTATGAATGTGCGGTTCCTGACTCCAGACCTCTTAGGAGGACTTCGAAAGGCGGCAAAGACGTTGAAGCGGCCGCAGCACAAACGGCTTGCCTATATGTTGGATCACGCATCAGGGCCAACTCGGTTCACATTACCAGCCATTGTCATTGAATCATCTCCATCAACTCCGGAGAATGGCGTTAATAGCACATTCGTGGCCGCGCTGCCTTCGCTGGGTTGGTGTAGCCCAGGTTGGTCGCCGAGATTCGCTGCCGAAGATGCGAGTACAAGCAAGCCAACAACCTGGATTTACGAGATCAAGTACAAGAACGTCGATGTGGTACCAGGAAAGAAGCACAAAGTCGTACATGGTCTCGAGAAGTACCCACCGGCAAGACTCAAGAAGGAGTGGAAGGCTCATGAACGCAGCAGAAAGGCCAAGGCTAAAGCCTCGAGAGGGGGACATGGCGATGACGGCAGTGATATTGCTTATGCGATGTATGATGGGGCTGGGGACGATGGGGACGATGGGGGCGATGGAGGCAACTGGGGTGACGACGGATTTTGGTGAGGTGAAGCGGATGTTCAGCCGGGCTCTATCATGGAGGCTTTGCAGTACAGACGTTTGTGTATGGAGCGAGCAGATCCTAGACAAATACTGGTCAACTTGACTAAAGATCACATTGGAGGTTGCCTCCATGAGCCAGCGGTGCAGTGTCCTTCTACTATGCCAGCTACAACTGAACGTTGATACAATATCGCAGATAGCTCGGGCTCTACTCGGTGTTCAACATCAATGACTATATATGTGTTGCGGGTATTCCCGCACTTTGATACTCCCTTGACGCAGTGGCTTAGCGTGTCGTTCTTATATTCGTCCTGAGGGACCTGTATGAAGTAATGCGAAAGTCGCGAGTTCGGTATGTTGAGGCCTCATCATAAGATTGAGGGAATGTATCACTAATAAATCTTTAGAATCTCGCAGGGAGTATGTGCTTCGAGCCATGTCTTTTTTGTTTTTGGCTAGCATGCGAATGGCGTCCGGGCTGTGCCGGCCGCGAGGACACAGCTCGTGATCCTCTCTATCCAGATCAATCTCGTCGGGAGGATCACATGCAAGGCTTGATCTTCAGGTCTATCACTGGTGTTGCCTTCCGCTCCTATTCTAGGTTCTCGCAATCCATGTCATCTCATCAAATCGACGACGCGTAGGCTCATGCGGAGGCTAAGTCGGGCTCTCCTTCCACGTTCTCTCCATCTTCACTTTCTACACCTTCTCTCGACTTAACACTACAGCTGAGATACAGGCAGAATGTCAAAGGCAAACAAACGCGCCAAGCAACCATCGACCAACGCCCAAAAAGCACCGTCCGCCATTCCAACTCCATTCACGAAAGCTCCGCCAGCCCTCGAACCCATCCTTGAGCAACTTGATCCTAAACAGGTCTACATCACCCATGTCGATCGCCACCCGATTGACACGAAGAAGCAGATCTTCTTCATACCTGTCCTACTGAACGGCACAATCGCCCTGCTACTGCTATGGCGCATCTACGCTGCTCTGCCCACCTACTGGGCTATTTTCCAGGCCTTGCTCGGCTACACGTCCTCTGCCACCGTTGATCTGGAACATACCACCCGCAATGAGCAGATCATGGTGCTCCTCAAACGAACAGGCATGTTCGCGATGGACTTCCTGCTCTTCCGCTTCGTTGGCCCATGGCCTCTCACTTTCTTCGCCGAGCAGCCTGCAAATCCTGTCACGTGGAGGTGGAGTTTGGGCTTTCAGGGAGAAGAGACGGTGGTCAGGGTGAGCAGGAATTGGGGTGCGGATGATCTGATGAAAGGGCTCAAGCAAGGAGAGGAGAATCCGTTCTTCAAGACTAGGATACTGCCAGCCATTGAGCGGGAGCATATGAAGAAGACAGGGTATCTGATGCAGGACGGCAGCTGGGACCTGGACTTTCAGAGCATGCTTGATGCGCATACACTGGCCAAGCAGTCCAAGTTACAGCTGCGCGACTTGGACAAAAGGGTGTTGGTCTTCATGGCTGGAGAAGGATGGCTAGCATGGCAATGGGAAACGGACAATGATGTTGTCGAGGATCGCAGGAAGAAGGTCGTGCAATTCAAAGACAGTCTGACGAAGATGGGGAAGGAATCATTGTTTTGGCGATGGATGGAGATTGTGGAGGAAGAACGAGATCGGGACGGTGGTTTCACTGCGGAGGGCCAGCAGAAGGTAGCAGAGAGGGTGCAGGCCGCGTTCAACAAAGAAGGCATTGACTTTGCAGAACTGGAGAAGAGTGTTGGCGGCCTCGACCAGTTGCCAACCCAGAAGTGATCTTGGCAGGCACAGGCAACCCTTGCGCTGCTTCAGTGGTGCAGGACCTGCAGTGGGACGATACCTATCAGCATATACATCACTATTGACCGTCGAATCAACACAAACACTATTCGAATTCAACAGAGAGGCGCTCAAGGAACCTTGCCATACTGGCCAGTGCTATGGAGGGCTACACCGTTGCGAACCGCGTGCTAGAAGCAACCAATGTCCTTTCTGACTCCTGATCTTGCCAGCTCACGTCCAGATCGAGTTCGAACGATGCCTCAAACGTGAGAAGGCCTAACCATGCTTTGCCCTTCCTTCGACCGCGAAACAACTGATTCCTCCGTTGAGGATGCTTCGGACAGTGCTTTCAAGCACACTCGCGCCTTTGAAAGGGACAGCTGTGCTGATCTGACATAACCCTCCACCTTTCGTACCGAGCCAAGGCGCTTGAAGGCTTTGGTCGTCCTTCGACTCGATAGCCTCTTACGCTTGGTCTTCGATGTGCTGGACCTTACCTGCTTTTCTGCCCATTTTTGGCGTTCCGCCAGCTTCAAGGACTTCAGGACATCCATGACTCCTCTCGCAACAACTGCCGCCTTCGAAGCGGTGCCGTCCAACAACGCTTTTGGATCACCATCGGATGACTTGTTGAACTCAACGAGGCCAGCATGATCGCATTCAGGGCCTCTAGCCTGAGCAGGACACGTTAAACCTATCGCCTCCATCACTGCTTGCACCTTGCGAATGTCAAAACCAGAGTCCAGGTACACTGCTCCAATCAAGGCTTCCACAATCGTAGCTTTCGCCTCGGGGCCCATTTCTGCTCCCGGCGGCCACCCAAAGCAGCATCTCGCAATGTTGTCCCTATCGGCAAGCTCCGCCAAACGCTTATTGCTGATGGTTTCCGTAAACCAATGCTTATTGCTGTATCCACGCGTTTGCGGCCCAGAATACCAAGGTACTTTCAATGCCACAGCGAGGACCCCATCGCCAAGCCATGCAAGCGACTGATTACCTTCTCTGGCAACTTTTCCACCTATGCGTATTGGTTTGCCATGATAAGGATGCAAGGCTTCGATCAATAGGTGTGGGTCCTTGAAGATATAGGGACCAAGGGTGTCGTACTGGAAGCCATTCTCTCTCACGGCGGCTTTTGGTTTGTTGGAGAGTGTCAATAAGGTGCACATCTCGTCCTTGATTGTCAGTCTGTATTGGTGGCTTCTGCATTGCGGCACCAGGCTGTGTTTTATGCGATCGCACCGCCAGGATCACCCGATGTCTTAAATTCTTCAGTAAGACGTCCTGCCTGTCTTGAGCACGACACGGTCCGCACAGCCCACAGTATGAGACAGCTGGTGGTGTTGTGTGATACACGATTCAGAACGATTTGGCGACTGAAGTCTACGATCTGGCCTCAGACTGTACATACAGGTCGTCTTTCAACATGTTGCAAGACAGTCGCGCTCTAGCCAGACCTCACCATTGAGGCGCGGCTTAGCCATTGCAGAGTTGACAAGTGATTTGCCGACAGAGTTTCTAGACATGCAATTGTTGCTGACACGAGGTTCAGTGAGCAGTGTTTGCACCTGCAACATTCCTTCGATTTTCCGGGCTCTGCTAGATGAATTTGATGTGCACGCTTTCTCAAGCAAAGTTGCATGTTCATGAATGGACGCGCGAGTTCTTATCGTTCGAGGCTGTGCTTGCCCTTTCGTCGTGTTGCTCTGTACTAGCATCCACGTGTCCGCCAGACCTCGTGTCCGACTACCCAGGTAGTGCTCAGAAAGTGTCAATCTGCATTAAATGCAAAGGCTTCCACTGTACGGCTCGCCGATGTTCGGAGCTGTTGCCGCTCCAAGCTTCGAGCATGACGTCCCTTCTGTCATGTCCGGAACGTGACGAACGGTGGGAACATCCATGTTACTCAGCGCATCAATGACGGCCATGCATGTTGCGGTAGTTGTGGTGAACATGCTTTGCGCGCGTGCGTGCGCGGCAGAGCGGCGGTTGAATGTAGACCCGCCCTTACGATCGTAGAACCCGTGCCTGCCTTTCTTGTACAAATTGACCTAAGATAACATCAAATAACATCAGTCCGATTGACCAGGGGCCACGTCGTCAAAATGTCTTCAGTTGACCAAGCATTTTTCGAGAAGCTGGCCAATGTGTATTGTGGCAACGACGCAGACTGGCCGTGGTATGCCTATGCGGCCTTGGTGTTTCAGATCAACGACAAAATGGATCTCGTAGGCGAAACCTGGAAAGCTGCTCACGAACAATCCAAAGACGCGGATGCACAATTCAAGGTGGCCCGCAAGCTGAGGGAGGCGTTGTTGAAAGCTAGCGTTCTTGTTGGCTTTCCTAAGGTTGATATTCACGCTCAAGACGATCTCGTAGAGAATTGCGACTGACAGTGGCTAGGGTATTAATGCTTTGACAACTCTGAGACAGCATATCAAGAAAACTGCGCCTCAACTCGAGGAGAGGCTCGACCAGGACAAGTCTCTGCGATCATCGCTGCAGAGGGACGAGAAGGACAAGCGCGGCAAAGAGTTCTTTACTGCCGTCTATGCGCAGCACACTGACAAAGTTCTACACAATATGTCTGTCGCATCTGGTGGCGATCTCTCTGAGTTTGCGATCAACGCGGTGTACGGGGACCTGATGGCAGAGACGAGTCGACTTGATATCAAGGAGACCACGCTGCTGGAATTTTTGGCTTGTTATGCTTCTGCTGGATCTGTCGGATTGCAAGCGAAGAGCCATATGTATGGGAGCCATAATGCTGGCAATACCAAGGCTGAGATCAAGGCTGCGGTCGAGATATGTCAGCTGGTGGAGGCGCAGATTGGGGCGAAGAAGGAGAGAAGTGCGGAAGAGTATAAGTGGCTGGCTAAAGCTGATAGTTGGTAGAGGCTTCTCTTGTGTGGTATCGATGCGGATGTTATAGACGATAGAAGTATAGAGTCATCGATGATTTGCTAGTTTGTGTATAACCACGACTTGATGAAAGATCAGACGATCCATACTCGTAGCTGGTAGTCTCCGCAAAGCTCTAATGCTACGTGAACGCAATTCCATCGTTTCAAGCGTTGCTAATAGGATTTCAGGTCTGTTTCTACCATTCCACAAAATGAGTCTACACCTTCCACGGCCCGCAATTCTCCCCTATCTCAAAGGGTGCCCCGGTCTTCTCTTTGATCTCATCGATCGAGCTGTCAGGATTGTAGTCCCTCAATGTCAATCCCTTTTCGGGATCACAATCAAAGCAAGCCAACTCCGTTACGATTGTGTGCACACACTTGGCACCAGTCAACGGCAGATCGCACTTCTCCTTGATCTTCGGTCGTCCATGCTTATCTTGGTGAGTCTGCACCACGAGCACCTTTGTCGCTTCAGGATGAGACACAAGGTCCATAGCTCCACCCATGCCTTTGACCATCTTGCCTGGAATCATGTAGTTGGCAATGTCGCCGTACTGAGAACACTCCAAAGCACCAAGGACGGTCATGTCGAGATGGCCACCTCTGATCTGTGCGAAAGCTTCTTCACTGCCAAAGGTGGAGGCACCAGGAATCGCCTCGATCGTTTCTTTGCCGGCATTGATCCAGGAACTGTTCTCCTTGCCTTTCTTTGGGTAGCCTCCAACACCCAAGACACCATTCTCGGACTGGACATACACGTGTCGCTGGTCCTTTGCGGCATATGCTGAGGCAAGAGTGGGCATGCCAACACCCAAATTACAGCTTGAACCCGGTACGAACTCCTTGGCCGCTCGCATGGCGATGATATCTCTTGGACCAGGTTTGTCTGTGGTCTGCTCACCTTCATCATTCTTGAGGATCTCGATCTGATGCTTGTTATTGCCTTTAAACAATCGATTGACGTAAAGTCCAGAAAGATGAACTTCCTCGGGCTTCAGCTCGCCCGCTTCCAGGATTTCATCAGCCTCAACGATCACGATTCTTGCAGCAGAAGCCATGATGCGGTTGAAGTTCCAGGCCGTGCCCTCAAATACGCAATTGCCCATCTTGTCTGCTTTCCAGGCTTTTATCCAAGCAAAGTCGGCGATGGAGAAGGCTTCCTCCATCAGATACTGCTGACCATTGAATTCACGTACCTCCGGTTTCTTACAATACTTCAGCACCTTCGAAGGGTCGTTCTTGTCGTAGAGGGTTGGCAATTTGCCTTCGGCATATGCGGTGTGCAGCCCAGTACGAGTATAGAAAGCTGGTATACCTGCTCCAGCGCACCTGATCTTCTCCGCCAGGTTGCCTTGAGGAGTCAATTCCAGTTCCGTCTGCCCAGTCAAGTATGCTTGCTCCATGGAATGGCATCGGCCAATGTAGCTGCATGTCTGCTTACGGATCTTGTTTTTCTCGTAGAGCCGACCAAGACCCCATTTGTCGTCGCCAGCCTCAGTAGAGATGAAGTAAAGATCCTTGATGCTATCTTGGTTCCTTGTCCACTCGATCATGGTTTCTGGAATTCCGCCCAGGCCAAAACCGCCAGCCATGATGCTCACGCCCGACTTGAGGTCCTTCAAAGCCTCATCGACAGAGCCACATATCTGCAAGTCCTTCCGTAGCGCCATCTTGACTATCACCCAACGCTGTTATATAGTTGATGCTGTGCATAAGATGATGAGAAGATGGTAGATCAGTCCTACCTGAAGAAACCAGATTTTATGGTTGCTCTGCGGTCATGTCACTGTTATACCCGTCAATGCATGAGAGACGGGAGCGGCGGAGAGGTCTTCTCGACGCTTGAAAAGCACACGGGCTGGTGTCGCCGTTGGGTTCGCGTCATTATTTGCCGGGTGACGTTGTAATCAGTCGTGCCTGCCGAGATCGGTAGCAAATTAGAGTTGAACAAGCGGCAGGTACTGAAAGTCAATTTGCAGCCTTATGTTCTGATATAGCACTGTATATGTACACGATGTGTTTCCTTGCAGTCAGTACTGTCGAGTCGCTTCACTTAGCAGTCACTCAAGACCATACATTTTGGTGCGTTTTTGTTCGATGTTCCGCTACACCTGCCGACGCCCGAAAAAATCTATGTCGCCCTAGCATTTGTAGAATGATCATGGCAGAAAAATTTCAAGCTTGAGCAGCCCAGAGACTGATCAAGGCTTGCCAGCGTATGCTGTTGGCAAAGCTGTGAAGCTGAAGCCACTGCCAGTCGCGCTTGGCAGCCCAGGAAAGCCTCCTGATGGCAATCCTGTCGATGCTCCAGTCGGCAGCGTAGTAAAGCCAGTCTATCGAACAAATGTCAGACCAAATTGTCAAGCATGCAGTGTGCGGCTATATGCTTACCGGGACAGGCAAGCCGGAGAAGCTCGGTATCCCAGTGCCTTTGACGTGCTGCTTCTTTTCCTTGTCGAAAAAGCCGAATGGGGAGCCAGTGCCTTTCGAGGCGAAGCCAGAGGCTGTCTCTGTTGGCAGGGAGTAGGACAAAGCACCAGAACCGGCAGGGAAGCCACCAGTCGGCAGGCTAGACATTGAACGTCAGTAAACACTCGGGCGAGCATAAGTAGAAGAAGACTGACGCGAATCCAGACTTTGATGCACCACCACCAAACCCCGGGAAGGTGAAAGCAGAGCCAGGAATGATGTCACTCTTGAACGGGTCCGAGAATGGACTGCGGGCCTTCAGCGAGGGAGCAGCGGTGACCTCAGAAAAAGCTGGGGCTGTGCCAGAAGGAGCGAAGCCGGTGGGAGCAGCTGCACCTGGAACGCCAGTGCCATGCTCGTGGTGATGGTGGTGATGACCAGTCGGAAATGCGAAACCACTTCCAGTCGGGAATGGCACCGATGCACCAGTGCCGGTGAAAGAAGGGAAAGCTGAGAGACCAGTGCCGAAAGCTGGGCCACCAGGCTGGATCGTGTCTGCCTTCTTGTGGCCAAAGGGAAGAGCAACGGCAACGGCCGCGAGGGTGGAGAGAGTCGCGAAGGTCTTCATGTTCTTGGACTTGAATTGAGCTGTGCGACAGTTGATGGTGTAGCTAGTTGATAGGTCAATGACAGGAATCAGGATCACAGATCCGAAATGCAAGCAAGCAGCAAGAGAAAAAGAATGACTCGGAGGTGCGCAGCACACAAGCGAGGAAGATCCAACAGTAGAAGTTGTTGTAGTGAAGAGACGGAGAGGACCAAGACTTGACCGTGGAATATGTATCTAAGCATTTGCCCAGCCCGCACTGCGTTCACAATGACAACACCCAATCGCGGACAAGCACTTGAGTGAGGCATGGCGCGGACAGGGCAAGTACCCATTTCACATGCCAACGACTGCACCAATGACCAGGCTTTGTTGCTGCACCTCCGCAAGAGGTTGAAAGGTCGTCGCAGAATTGTGGAGATTAGGGGAATGGTGAAACAATGTTGGCCAGTGGCTGCATACAAAATGCGTTGGAGTAGGAGGATCGTCGGGCTAGAACCAAAAACTCCAGTTTGATATACATGGCTGAAGGATGAGACAGTCCGGAGAAGATGCCACATGGGAGAATTTCGACAGGCGGGTGGTAGGTGCAACTGTCAGATGTTGGGGATAGATGATGTTGGGGTAAGATCCGCACTGGTTTCCAAGGACGATGGCCATGGCTCTTCAATCGGTGTGTCAAATGGTGGCATAGCGACTGCATGACCCAGGAGATTTCGTCTGTCCATGACGCCGACCGATGCTGTGACTCTGGTGCGTTGAAGGGCTCTAGAAGCGCGCGGATTGTAGGTCCAATTGGAGGCTCTCCGTAAGAGCTGAAGGACGCGTCAGCATAGGACTATTGAGAGCTCTGCCTGCAGGAGCCGAGCGCGGTGCACTTGATGTGATTCTGAGACTGGTAGTTGAAAAACTTTGTGATCCATTTTGTTGGCTGCGCAGGTGGGAGGAACGTGGTTCGTGTGACATGTCGTTGTGATAAGCAATTGTGGTTGAGTCGAGCCTTGGCAGAAAGTCCCGCTTCAAGCTTCCCTGACCATCTCTCCTCGACACGACATTTCTACCGTCGCTTCCTTCGTCGTACTTCACGCAGCCGTATTCTCAGAAACAAAAGAATGGACCGTACTGAGCTGAATGGGTGCCAACTCATCCTCATGGCTCAATCGAGCCAAGCCAATGTCCATTGAGGAGACGGCACCTGCGACCGCTCCTGTCCGACTATCGTCTCTGCAGGAGTTCTCAGGTACAAAGCTACAATCCCAAACTCTAGCCGCCACGACCCCTGTCATGCACTGTGATCGGATCATGCTCAATTGCCTTAGGACTCCTGACCTCCTGCTTGACCGGCAATTCGTCCTTCGTCGGAGCACGATCAGTTGAGCTGTTCGACTGAGCTTCTTGCGAAAATGCTGGGCGCTTGCTCGCCTGTCGCTGCCCTGCTTCTGCTGTTCCAGCTGTCGAATGCGTGGTCGAGGGCTTAGCGACTAATGCGATAGTGGTGGCTTGGGAGGGCGAGTCGCTATAAGTCCTCCATGCTCCGCGAATGAAGAAACTTTGCATTCTCTGATCTGTGCTTCCACACGATAAAACAGTGCTTGACAACAGAGCAAGTGGATTCCATGACAGTCTTTAAGGCTTGGAAAGCGATTTATTGGCACTTTGAGCTCCTTGAGCGAGTCAACACATCGAAAGAATTCGCGCAGCATATCACGCATGTTCCGTTGGTGAGCACAGCTCTCGGCTACCGATTCCAACATGAATCAGACAACCTCAACACCGACACTTGTCAAGGGCAGCAACTCCGAACGCCTATGCCGACAGACACGCGTCGTATCCCAACGCCGCTGGGAGGACACCTTTCTGTTCATATGGAACAACCATATACTCGCAATGCAATGGCAAGACAATTGCTTCATTTGTTTAGAACCACAAAAGTCGCATCATCAAAGCTAAGACTGCTGAATACATGCCACAGACTCCTCCCTCGAACCAGTCCACGATGTCTTTGACTCCGTACGGGAAACTTCGACATATATCGCGCTGTTGACACGCTACCGTACCTCCTTTGCATCCACGTATTCCGACACGGAGTCCTCTTTGCTTTCAACCAGCGAAGACCGGGGCACACCTCCATCTGAACTCAACCCCGTGCAACATGCGCATGACCTACTGCCTGCATTTTTGGCAGAGCCTGGAGCTTGTCCAACATCTTCACGATGCTCGCATGCGCTGTCCTTTCGGACGAGGTCTACACTCTCAGAGTGGCCCGTGTAGCCGTCTCTGTTCTCGGGATCAAGCCATTGCCGGCCTGCAGGGTCACTTTCGATAGCACACCCTGTCGCCTGTCGAATCAGGAATATTGGTCTCGATCCCCACTCTATTACCATACTGGAGCTGGCACTGCAGCTTTCAACACCCTGACTTCCCTCTGGCGAGTTCGCTGAGATCGGCGAGTTTGGTGAACCTTCAACCATCTGTTGCTCCAATTCCTCGCGCACCGCCTCACCCAGAGCGTCATCAGCCGCCAATGCCATCTTTCTCTTCTGCGTCTCCTCGCAAGTTGGGCAATTGGCGAAACCTTGCCTATATGTGCCTGCGTTGTGTCTTTCCGAGCAGTTGTCTGGATCGAGTTCTGCGTCGGGGCTGGCGTTCGTGTATCTGCACGCAGCGCATGGTTGGCCGATCATGACTTCTACCGTGTGCCAGCAGGGCAGCCAGTAGCTGAAATCGTATTCGCACATCTCAGTTGTAAGTGTTCAGGTTCGGGTCGGGTTGATAGGCTCAAAGCACGATGGGCTCTGCGCCGCCCCAGAGAAAAAGTGATTCATGGCCAGCAGATGCAGTAACGAGTGCAAAACCCACAGGCGAGTCTTCACCAATCCCAGGGACTGTCGAGGCTGGCTGTTTGTCCCTGGGAACTGACTGCGACAGCAATCAACACTGCGGCTCATTGTACCTGCCGACCGTCTTCTGCAGCTTTAGACTCCGAATCGCCTGGCTGCCATCTGTCCAAAGCTCCAGTGCTGCCGCATGCTTCGCGCAATATTGTCGTTGCCTTGCATCACTTGCACCACCGCTCTATTGCGATACGCATCATGCGCAGAGCGAGATGTTATGGCACTGACAGTTTTCACGGCTTCTATACCAGCCCCTGCAGAAAGCCTCTCACGTTTACTACGGCTACGAGTACGATACGACGGCTCATGGAGTCGAAGCAAGGCTGGAGGGGCATGCATGCATTGTGTCGATGATCAGACGAGAACAGAAGACGTGTATTAGACAATCAATAGCAGTCGTATACTCGTTTCTGCCTGTATGTCACTGATCCTCCAACGTACTACCAACAACCTCGTGTACAGGCAGGCACATTCAAGCGCCGCCCCGGATCGTGCATAGTATGCATATGCATTTTCATCACGAGCTCCAAGCTATGCCAAAGCCCTTAGTCGCACCCAAGACTGGCGCAAGTGCTGCCATAAATATGCCATGGAAATTATGAAAAGAGGCAGAGCTTGGGCCTTTCACTCGTGCCACTAACCCGTCCCACGTGCATCTTCGACCCCTTGAGCGCATATTCATGCCACTCCAATCGACCCCAGCCATCACTCAACACCCCACGGCCAACGATCCAATCGAAAAGTTCTACCTCTTCTTTGGCACTATCCCACCCATAGCCGGCACAACCTTAGGCTTCACACTCTCCTTGCTCACATCCGCGCCATGCGACACAAAAGCATGCCTCATGGCATCACCCGGCGTCATCCTCCTCGCGGGATCAACCTGCAAACACTTCTCTAACAGATCCACGAACGCCGCATGCTCCTTCAACTCTGCCGGCGCTAGCCCTTTCGCATTGCCCGCCAAGCGCGCTCTCAGATCTTTGCCCTCCACGCCACGATCCCTGAAATTGACTTGCCTCACAACCGTCTTGCCAGTAATCTTGTCCCGCTCCTGGCTGAAAAAGTTGCCGTCGAAGTCGAAGTGCTTCTCCGCAAGCGTGCTGCGTTTCAGCATCCTGATTGGGAACTTGCCTCGGCATTCCTGGATCACACGGAGCATTTGATTGTTATCTGCGCCCGCGAACAGGATGCGACCCGTGTAGAGTTCGAAGAGCGTGCAGCCGATTGACCACATGTCGATCGCATAGTCGAAAGGCATTCCCAGAATGACTTCTGGGGCACGGTAAAAACGGGAGACGAGGTACGGCGTCACTTCCGCATCGTCAGCGAATGCTGCCGTACCCAAATCGCAGAGCTTGAGCAGATTGCGCTTTTCGCTGACCAGGATGTTGTCAGGCTTCAGGTCAGCATGCAGTATGTTGCATTTCTTCATGTGACCGAGAGCAAGGAACATCTGCTGAGCATAGGAGCGAATCGCTTTCAGGTTCAGGCCGACATTTCGGCCGAACTTCTTCAGAACCTCGCGAAGATCAGCACTGAGCGCCTCGAAGACGATACACATGTGCCCTTTGTGGTCGAAGTGCCGTAGTAAGCGAATGATGTGCTTCTTGTCCTCGGGATCATTCTGGTTGAGTATGGCAAGAAAATCCATCTCCTTCTGTCCTGCCTTGTACATGGTCTCATTATTCGCGGCGATCTTGATAGCGACCGGGTTGCCGGTCTGGCTGTCCAGCGCCCGAACAACGGTAGCGAAAGTCCCTTTGCCAACTTGTTGCTGGACTGCATAGCGACCGTTGAGCAACTCACCGAGAATGATGCGGTAGTGACCATCCGGGTAGTCCCAATTGTCGAGCAGACTCTGGTCGAGTGCTTTAGCAGCCTTGGTGACACCTGTAGTGGGCGCTTTGGCTGCGGCATCCGTAGGCGCAAACATGTCGTCGTCGTCATCGTCCGCAAACATGTCAAACTCTTTAGTTGGCTTCGCCGCTGGAGGCTGGTGCTCCGCCACCTCTACGGCATTGGGCATCGGCGCCTCGACACCTGAGCGCTTGTGATCCGGTCTGTCCTCCCCCAAGTCCATGTTGGGGTCGTAGTCTGCTGCTGACGGACCGTCGTCCTCATCCATGACCGTGTCTCCTTGATGACGATTCACCAACTCTTCGTCGTCATTGACTGTGAATGCGGCTGGTGATGCCGGAGGGGAGTCGCGTTGCGGTGTGCTCGGCGAATTGAGGGAGGAAGGCGGTGATTGCTGTTCGGAAGTCGCGCCGCTGCTCTCGTGAGCCGGCGTGGCAGGTGCGGACTGCATGTTCTGCTCGAGCGCCTGCACGAGAAGCGGCGCCTGCGGCTTGCCGTGGCGGGCTTTGATTGCTTCGCGTCGTTTGCGCCGCTGCTCGATGATGTCGGCTTCGGACAGTCCCTGCTGCCTCTCTTCCGCAGGCTCATCGGCTGGACCGGCTGCAGCGGCCTGCGAAGGCTTGTTTGAGTGCTGTGGGAGTGAGATCTTGAGCTTAGCATCATCCTTTGCATTTGAAGCTTCAGGGGTGGACTCGCGTTGAGATACCGACTGTGCGCTTGCTGTGCGTACCGAGTGATTTGAATCGGCCGTGCCTGGACGTGCATTGCCGCGACGGTCATCAGGTGAGAAACCAAGCTTCCCGCGTCTAAATGGCGAACGGCTGCGGTCTCGGTCGCGTGCGCTGTAGCCTCGGGGTCGCGAGGTCTCTTCGTACGACAGACGAGTCCTTGGTGGCTGTGGACGGTCCAAGTCTTCGTAGGAGCGACCTTTGTGGTATGCTGCTGCCCCATCGTCCTCGTAATGCTTCTTATGCCGCCTCGGGTCCGAGCCCTTCGCGTAGTGGTCGTCGTCGCGCCTCCTCTTCTCCCCACTTGCGGGCTTGCCAGCTCTGAACGGCGATCTGGAGCGGGACCGGTCTCGTCTGTACGGCGACCTCGATCGCTCCCTTATCGATGGTGGTGGGTACCTCATAAGCCCGTCATCATCGCGGAAGTGGAAGTATGGGTCCTGGCTTTGGTCCAGAAAGGGAAGTCTTTGCGAAGCGCGAGATGAAGAACCATTGGCGTGTGTTCTGGTGGAGTTGTTAACCTTGCTGTCTCTCTCGCGTCTCGCACTCGTAGAGGTAATTGCCTTCTCCTCGTCCCCGCTGAGCACCTCGCCGTCCGACAGCGGGCTCGCCCGTCGGCTCATCGTGTGACAGATACCTTCTCGTCGACGCCGCCCTATGGTGGTGGTTGTGTGCAGAATGTGTTAGCGACTGTCACTCTCTCATATATTTGTATTCATGGATCGGGAGTCGACCCAGTGTGGAAGGATCCTCACAGGTGAATGACTCTGCTCGATCTGCTCGGCTGGTGGTGGTGGTGATGCACGAGTCGCCGTTTGCAAGTAGTAGCCTGGTACAACCTGACAATGAAGGAGAAAGTACAGCCACCAGTCTGTTCTTGTGCTGCAGTCGCGAATAAGGTTCACCAGCATCGAAAGCTCTGACTCTCCATCTACCTTATGCCTCTTGCTTTCGGAGGCCGATCTGCTCCGATGCCCATAATTTTCCAGGCTGCTTCAGAGGGCTCACGAGCATGTGACAGTCGCTCCTTCCTTTCTTCTCTCGAGGTACGTAACAAAACAGTCGCACAGTCTGAGATTCAAGTCTAATTCAAGCTAGCTGTGACATCTCTCAACCTCCTCAAATACCGCCAACATGGTCGAGAAAGTCTACGTGACCTACAACCAGGTATGCTCCTCGCTGAAACTTATTATATAAACCCATGTTGATGCTTGAGTAGGTCCACAAACTATGCCAAACATCCGCCCCCAAACTCCTCGAGAACTTCACTCCGAACCTCATGATCGCCATCGGCGGCGGAGGCTACGTTCCCGCCCGCATCCTTCGCTCCTTCCTCAAAAAGCCCGGCTCGCCGAACATCCCCATCCAAGCCATTGGCCTCTCCCTCTATGAATCCCTCGGCACCGACTCCCAAATGGAAGCTCCCGGCACCAAAGTGACCCGAACTCAATGGCTCGATCTCGGCTCTCTCGAAATGGCAAACCTGATCGGCAAGAACGTATTGATTGTAGATGAGGTGGACGACACACGGACGACGCTGGAGTATGCGGTCAAGGAGCTGGAGAAGGATGTCGCGACTGCGGCGAGGGAAGCGGGGAGGGAAGGGGAGAGGACGAAGTTCAGCATTTTTGTGCTGCACAATAAGGACAAGGTGAAGAAGGGGACGTTGCCGGATCATATCATGAAGGAGGGGAGGTACTTGGCGGCGCGGACGGTGGGCGATGTGTGGATTTGTTATCCGTGGGAGGCGACGGATATTGATGAGCATGATGCGATGGCCGCGAAGCAGACGATCGAGTAATTGTATACTCCGGCGGAGGCAAGATTTGGATTATGGCATTGAGCATGGTGTTTATGAGCGATGAAACTGCATGATACATGGGTTGGGGGTGGAAAACGAATTGTACAGTGGTCCACGCACTACAGATGAAAATGACAGAAAGTACAGAACCTCAGGGTCCGGGCATGCAAAACGCCATCTCCTAAGCTCCCAAGTGCGCAGTTGAAAGGTTGATTGTAAAACTCTGGACGCATTCTCCTAAGCACTGACCACAACACGTCTCGGACTATGCCCAAGCTCGCTACTATAATTATGCGCATTGGCGTATATGCATCAAAGCTCTCAAGGTTTTCGCGTTCTGGTGGCGTTGCCTGTATAGAGAGGGACAGCCGTTCATGGAGGTACGCTCCATGCTAGTCGATCCTACGACCTACAGGCCCGTACCCACGCATTATCGATATCACTATTGCCCGACCACCCGAGGCACCCGGTCACACGCATGCACTGCTTCCCGAGGCGGGATAGTCCCCACGAAGCCTAGGTTGTCTCTCTATCCATCCCCAGCAGAGCTGGACTTTCGGGTCAACGCTTGGCCCCGACCGATCTCTTCCGCCGTACGGACTCGTATCGAGATCAATCGTTCGCATCCATGAAGCTTCGCATAGGGTTTTAGATGGATCGGATTGTTGGGAAACCTGGTCATGAGTATGGAAGCCCGGAGTCATGCATGACACTCGTTAAGGAAGGCACGGAACGGGCGTGATTATTGTGCCGTTTCGTCAAGGTGCATCCAGTCGCTTCGAGATGAGCTCGGTCTGATCCTCATGTGATGGCGGCAAAGGTAACTTGTGCAGTCCGGGTTGAAGGCGGAAGCTTGTCACGATTGTCATAAGAGTAGGTCATGCAGCGACTATCGTGGTCGAAGCCGGTTCGACTTCTGAAATGCCTGTCAATGGCGTACAATGTCTCCGCACGTCCATACGTAGCTGCGGTATCCTAGACCACCTTTGTATTGGGGTCCAGCTAAAAGCTTCTGCTTGCAAAGAGCGGCTTATGCTCTAAACGGCAGTGAAGACGAGATCCAGGAAGCCCTTGTAGCGTACGGACGCGCAAGGACGCTGTAATGCGTCATCATTCTAGACTCCAGATAGCAGGTGAGACATATGTCAGGGCCAGGATTCCTGGCCGTTATGTCGGAAGGAGGTATAAGGGCACGCGTATCACCGCAATGGGAAGGCACGTAAATCAACTAAGCCCAGGTCATCCTCGCCGGCTCTAGCGTCATCTTCGGCTAAGACTCGTGGCTTCTGCATGTCAATGATTGCGAATGCAAGACAAACAAGCATCAAGCATCACCTTTGCTGTTGCTTCTTCGCGTTTCCCAAGCCTCAAGATGGCCAAGCCATACCGTGCGTGTCGCCAAGCTCTCGAAGGGAGGAAGTCGGGTTCAAGTCCAATCGACGATAGCTTGTCACTTGTCACCAGGTGACCGCTTGCCCAGAGACCTAGACTCTCGATCCGCTATGGATGTCACACGGTAGGTGGTCCTTGGTACATTCATGGAGTAGCTGTGAAGACAAGTCATGATGAAGCAAAGGCTCCGGACTGCGCCTCCGAGCATAATTGCATTTGGATGGCAGGATTGCCCTGCTGACCATAGTGGCAAACTCACAGCGGAAAGCAGTGACAACATACCTGTGCGCACACGCTCGGAGCGCAGAAAGGTATGGCGGGCTGATTGATGAGCTGCCGAGCTGCAAAATCCCTAGCTTTGTACAGCTATAGGATGATCTGACGATGGGTCATCTGTCTGTGTGTTGGACGCAGCATCACGCAGCACAAGCCCTGAGTATCTTGACTACTGCGCAACCTTCAAGTCAAACAAGCACATTGCAGATCTCACTCGCACCGGTGTTCGTGCAGCGAAGTGAGGGCTACTGCATGTCTCGTCCTTCGTGCAATACATGGCGCGCGACAGGCTGATGGCTGATCAAAGGGGACGCATGTAGCTAGCTGGCCGCGGCGTTGAG
The DNA here is from genome assembly GCA_007113905.1 of Teratosphaeria zuluensis. Classification (NCBI taxonomy): domain Eukaryota; kingdom Fungi; phylum Ascomycota; class Dothideomycetes; order Mycosphaerellales; family Teratosphaeriaceae; genus Teratosphaeria; species Teratosphaeria zuluensis. The sequence goes on from VCMQ01000002.1 coordinate 625,792, forward strand.
CTCTGCCGGATGGCTGTGTACAGTCGCGCATATCGGGTGGCACGAGAACGGTGTGCAGGGGTGTTGGGTACGCCCTGGCTGGACGCATGGACGAATGCTATTAGCTTGCCACCTGCGAGGCGATGTAGCGGGCCGTTGGCTGCATGCAGTAAGTTCTGCATATTCGTCAATATGTATGCAGCGGTGCATGTCGCGGCTGGTAGACGAAGCAGCGGAGGCATGAAAGCAGCCAGCCGTACTTCCTTGACGCCGGCCACATCACGGCATTTTTTATGGGGAGGCATGAATTCACCGGAGAGACGTTTACGCCTCAAGCATGCAAACAGCTTGACCCTGCCACCACTTGGCATCCTAAGTGCGGCTCTTGATTTCTTGATATCAAAGGATGTAGCACTAAGATCTCGCTCAGAACGCAGTGGCTATCAATTAATTACATGCATCTTAGTAGATCATGTCATAGCTCCCAGCAGCTCAATCCTGAGGCAACGGCATGTATCGCCATCCACGTGTCTTAGTGTCGAAGAAGGACGTACGGCTCGCGGCAGGCTTGCATGAATGGGAGGCGAAGTGCAGGCATACAAGGGGCGGGGGCCTGCATTGGTCTCGAATCGATGGCTGAGCGTTGTGGTTGGACGCCTCAAATTTTGTCGCCTCTGGCATGGGTATCCTTCATGCATGACAAGGAAGATAGGACGTGAGATTGCTCTGATTGGTCAGCTGTGGGAGAGCTCTTAGAGCAGCAGCAAGTGCTGAAGTCAATCGTCCTAGCAATGACTGGTGGTTGTCGATGGTTGGATGTGATCCATATGTTTGATTCATGAGGTTCGACGTGCTGTGCGCACCTAAGCACAATTTGTAGACCCACCTCTGTGCTGTGATCCGTTGCTGGCGGAGCTCTAGGACCGAGTCACTCCTCTCTGCTATGACTGCCTCTGTGCCGAGCAAGTTCACATAGTCACAAATAATCCTCAAACGAGCGGTCCGGAAAGTCGCTGGAATTGGCAAGACACAAGCATCAAGATCAGCCTTGCGGCATTGGCAATATAGTCTACAAGTGTGTGCATGCCGTGAAGACAAGCGTCTAGTCCTCTGAGCGCAAGCGGCTGCCGCGTTGCTCCTCCAACTCCAGTCAAGCCCAATGTGCCTCTATCCAAGCCAGGTGAAGATGTTGCGTCCACGGCTTTTTGACGCCGCCAATCCAGAAAGCGGAAGCGCTACAGGGTATCATTTACAATCGACTTTTCCTCCTATTCATCTTCTCAAGACTCCAAACCCAATCGCTGAACGCTCAGACCATTCATCATCTAATCATAGCGCCGTATGTCCTTTTCTCGTAAGGTAGTAATACAATATTCACAACGCTGTTGTAAAACAAAAGTGCAAGGCATGACCAGTGCTCACTGGGTCTAGTATATCGGGACATTCCAGTAGCAAGACCGAGGCACATGGAAATTGGATATCAGCTGGCCGTATCTGGACCACGGAATGAATCCAGGCTGTCCAGAGTAGGGAGCGCAGGCCGCTGCCTTGGACGTATAGGGTTGGAGCTGTGGACTACATTGTCCAGAGGTTGGTGGTGAGGGCAAACCAGGCAGAGCCACGGGCTGAGGGTAGAATTGCGTGACGGCTGGTGATGGGTACTGTTGACCTGGCAGCGGTTCCATGGGCGGAACTTCCACGGACTGTTCCGAACATGTGATTGGCGAGGCGACCACGCTGGCCACTGGGGAGTAGGGTGGCGTAGGTGGGAGAGTCGTGGGCGCAGAGCTCTGCGCAAGAGGCCCAGAGCGTACGATGAATTCGCGGAGCTCATCCAGAGTAATTCGCTTCCTCGGATCAATCTCAAAAATCCGCTGAAGGATGAAGTTGAGATCGTCTGAGATTGGCAGAATGGATTGCAAGAAGTTCCTGTCGCGTACGTATGCTCGGAAGGTAGGGTCCTCCATAGATGCACGTTTCCAAGGGTTGCGGCCACAGACAAGGTTAACCAGAATCACGCCCAGAGACCAGACATCGTTCGGAGCAGAGGCATAACACGCGAACGGTTTTGGGTTGGGCTGTTGACACTCTGTGTATTGAATGTATTAGTAAAAGTGTGATGAATCATATCACATAGCGAAGTACAACATACCTGGTGACATGTAGAAAGTGGATCCACACCCAAAATCAGATGTTATCGTTTCCTGGGTCGCTAGGCCAAAGTCCGCGAGTTTGGCAGTCCATCCGTTATCCTTGACGAGGACGTTCTCTGGCTTCAAGTCCCTGTGGAATATGCCATTGGCATGGCAAGCTCGGACTGCATCCAGGATTTGAAGGAAAACGCATCTGGCCTTGTGGTCATTCCCGACGTAGTCACACTCCTCGGTCACTCTGGCAAATAGATCGCCCTCAGGACAATACTCAAGCACCACGAAGGTGCATTCTGGGCTATCCAGAATCTTAACCATAGAAACGACTCCGGCATGCTTGCTGGCCTGGTAATGCAACTGGATCTCCCGTTCCTGGAACTGTTTTTGTCTGGGATCAAGGCCTGACTTGTTCAGGGCTTTCACGGCATATTCAATGTTCGTCTCAACATCACGGGCTTTGTAGACAGTGCCATAGGCACCAACGCCCAAAACGCCGGTCAATAAGAAACGTCCTGCTAATCTCTGGCCTAGTCTCTCCTCTGGGTCGATACAAGAGTCATCTGATGGTCTTGGAGATGCTGGTGGCGTGGGAAGCATAGTCGAAATATTAAAAACCTTTATCTCCAGGACTGGAGCGGACAAAAAAGTTAGAGAGGCAGCACACTCATAGGCAAGCGGCTTCCCAGTTCCAATGGTTCCAAGGGCTGAATAGAAATCCTCGACAAGTCGTCGACGCCGTTCAGTGCAGGAATGAAGTGTTGAATTGAAGTGTCGATTAAGGACGCGGCCAGCGAGCGTCCAAAGTTCAAAAGCAGGGAGGATCGTAGGGATGGTCGATAAAAGGCGAGGCGAATCAGTCTGGGGTTGTGCCGTATGATGTCGAGGCAAATGCGGGGCGTGAATCGCACGGGCAGAGGCTGAAAGGCGAAACAAGCGAGCAAAAGTGTCGATGCAATTGCAAAAGTCTGTTCGGACTTGTTGGATTGTGTGGTGAGTCTGTGTGGTGAGTCTGTGTGGTGAGTGAGTACTCGTGAGGAGTTCAGGATTCTATATTGAACGATGGTCGTGAGGCGGATCTTGATGAGTCGTGCCGATGGCTGTCAAGACGACACATTTCCTTTGCCCAAAGGATCTTAGCGTTTCTCGATCCTTGGTCTCCAACACGGCTCACAAGGCAGTCCATGTCATGGGCGCATGGTGTAGCGCAACTCTGAAGCCTGCCTAAAATCGTCCTGAGCTTGGCCCAAAGAATGCTAGTGCGCCGCACGTAGCTCAAAGCTCGTCCGCGTATCCTTGCGCAGCAGCTTGCGTGTCAGTGGATCGCCAAGTGCGCCACTACTTGATCCAATCACATTTCTTTGTTAGCGTATCGGCTGGCGTCGACTGGACTTGAAACCATGCCGGTTGCTGCATCGATTCTGCGTAGCCGCCTACAAAGGAGTCTTCCGGCACTTTCCAGATCGAGCACAAGCAACGGAGGCAGCCTGGCAGCCTCTAGAAGCACTCTGCCCCGGTCGTTTGAGCACTTTTGGAGCTGCCACGGAGCAGCTGATTGGTCTCTTTGCTTTGCCCCCATGCCACAGTATGTTCCAATCTCCAACGAGCAGAGGAACGGACCACCATGACCCAATCACTTTTTCAAGGCTTTGTGCTTCTGTGTGCAACAAGCGCCGGAGCGTTTGGCATCACGGCAGCGTCAGAAAATTCGTGGCGCTTTTCTGGAAGATCGTCTGCAACAGGACGAGCTAGCAAGAACCTATCAGCACTATCGACCCTTTGACTTCTCGCGTTTGATTCCATTGCGGGCGTGGCTTCAACTTTAGGCCGTCTGACCACCGCTATCCTCCGTCCATCGATCAGACCAAGCATTGTCGCTCTCGATACGATCATTTAGCTGACCCATCGCCTGCATAGACCCGGCATACGAGACAGCATTAGTAACGCTGGCTCAGCCATGTCCTTGCGCATGAAAACGGACAGGGCTCCGCTTGCCACACTGACCCTCCAACAGCGCGACTGTTGGTTGGTCGAGCGCGCGTGGTCACTAATTTCTGACCAGGCTCGTGATTGAGCACGGCTGGTGGATTCTCGGTACGAGAAGAAGATGCATGGTGACAACGGTGACTGGCTGCTTTGGCGGCAGTCGTAGCGTGCACCGTTGTGACCCACCGAGAAGAAGCCCTGGCTTTGCAGATCACACATCATGGCGTCGGCTGTGCGCGGCTACGCCACCGTTTCTGTGCATCGCAATACAGTGTTCCCAGCAGAAATTGTTCGTGTGTGCAGCTGTGGGCTGGGTGTGCAAAATTGCGAGGCTATCAACTGAAGCATAAAGTTAAGCGGCCTTGATGCCTTGCTCGGCTGCTCTTTCCACTCTCAGCAAGCATCGAGGTTGACAACTTGTCTGCCTGAGACAGAAAGCGAAGAAGCGAAGAAGCAAAGAAGCGCCCTTGGCCTGCGGTCCGAATGGATGTGGTTGTCGGTGGGTCCAACGACACTTCAACCACACACTTCGAGGAGTCGACAGCCATCTGGCGCAGAGAGTCTAGGCCTCCACTCCGAACATGCGCAATGTCGATTGCACGCATGAGCCTCCCGTTCTTTGCCAGAGCTACCACCCGAGCTCCGCAACCCCGCCAGTATCCGAGTGGCCCCTGAACGGGACTCGATGAGGTAATTGCCATGCTGTGGTTGGCACCAAGACATGAGTGTGGCTACCACGCGTCGTCTAAGTACTGCAGGCGCTTTCAACGATCGGAGATGATACACCAAGCGCGAGCGACACTTGATGATCGTTCGTCGCCTATCAGCCAACAGCCGCTACCTTCACCAATAATCTGACTTCGCCTGGGCGCAGCCAAGTGGAGCTACACACCAACAAAGCACATCGAGGATTTTCAGTATCATTTCTCACGATTGCATAGGCGCTGGCTAGTCGAAGCAAATTGCGGCACGATTGCTGTTACTCTCCCAAGATAGATCGATCAGCATGTGCACCACGGTTCATGGTCACTTTGCGGCGCGGGCTTAGTATCAAACTGGCGATCGCAGTGTTGTCCCTTGAAACAGAGGTAATCATCTTCACTGCTTTTCGCGAGCAGCGGCCTCACAAGTCACAGGGTCTCTGTGCGGTACAGCAGCCATGGATCAGGCTTAACGAGAGCATCTAGGTCGGTCACAGTCTCCTGCCGGTTGACCTGCATCCTATGTGACCTTGCTGTGCTTTCGCGGTTTGACGACTACAGCTCGCCACAAAGTTCCATGGCGAACCTCCAGCCCACGTTCTCGAGAACGGTGAGTTGAGACAGTATGTCTGCGCTGACATGCATTTGCTTTAGGCAAGCCACCATTAAATACTGGTCAGAGAAGCCGACATGACGGGCCATTTTGCCGTGTATCAAGGTCTCAGGCCCTAAGATCATTATTGTCATGATGGAATATTGCGATTGGTGCTCTGAAACAGGGCTTGCTGCACGGGCTCACCACCACGTGGTCATGAGTGCTACACCACGCGCCACGCGCCGCACGTCCCCCTGCTATGTTGACAAGAGCAGTGGCAGAAGAAACCACCTCTCCTCGGCTTGCATGTCTCGTAGATTCATGGGATTCGTTTCAGCATGTCTAGGCTTAGACATTCAGTGTGTTATGTACGTCAGCTCGTTGTTCGACCATTTGCCAGTGGACAAACACACGGCATACACAATTTCAAGAAACTCCAACGCCGGGAGTCGATTTGGGAGTGACTGAGAGAAGAGGACGTTCGTGCGGACCACGCGGGTCATTGGGCTGAGCTGAAAGACTGTAGCCAACCTGCTCGGTATCCAATCAGTCATCATGCACAGTGAGCCCGGCATGACACCACTGCATTACAAGAGACACACTGTTGGATGGCACATCGGCCGCCTGTGCAGCCCAGAGTGACAGCATGGCATCGTGCTGCGCGCTTGTTTGGCTGTCTCAAAGAAGCTGGAGCCTCTCTCCTGCATAAAGTTCATTGATATCAGCCACGCGAGGCACTTGCCTCATCCGGCGTTCACGACAAAGCTGCGATACAGCAGAGCTGAAGGGTGGCGCCAACAAATGGCCAGCTCATCCTGTGGCACACAGAGAGGTATAGCAGAATCTGTTGCTGCTTCGATGTTGCAGACGGATTGTTCCTCATTGACATTCTCTCCTGTAGTCTCGATGACAGTCAGGCGGCCTCGTGAGGCGGTGTCATTGCTGATCCAGCTACCGAGCATCCAGTAGCTTGCCAGCAGTTTCGAGACATGATCTCCGGGCTCTTTGTAATATTTTGGAGCTCATAGTAGTCTATGCTGGGTTTTCTCGGCGCAGGGCGACGGCCGTCGCATGCTTGAGCGACTTCTGGGCACTGGGACGGAACATGACTTCAAATTCTCTCAAAAGTAAACACGCATGATCACGATGCAGATCAGATGTCGCACACAACACCCGTCGACGGTTCAACCATTGACATTTGACTACATCATACAAGTATCCGCGTGTCGCTCACAACCGCATCCAACGCCACTGCTTCACTGTTGTGTCCTGACCCTTGCGACCCAATCTTCGGTAAATTTAATCGTCCAGCCTTGACCCGTGCAAAGGTCAGTGAGTTCAGCCATTGTGGTTACGGCCGGCTCGTCCTCACTCTCATTTTCACCCTCATTCCCCAAATCTTCGGCATCAAAGTCCGGTCCGCCACAGTAGAACTCCTCGCCGTGCAGATGCACCCCAGCATGCCTATTCCCAGGCTTGGTGCAAAGCCTCTCAGTCAGCAACATCACAGCACGATTGAACCACCTATCCAGCCCTTCGACCCACGAAGGATCCAATTGAGCATCCTCCGCCAGGCTTCGACACCTCAACAGCGCCTCGTTGGCTATGCCTTCCAGACTATTGAACAGGCCTTCGGGAGTATCTTCTACATGCCAGCCGCCGTCGCCAAATGTGTCTTCTAGCTTCGCAAACACATTCTGGGTCTCAAAAGCGCCAAGGAACGCCAACTCAGGTGATTGCAGCAGTATTGGAAGTCGGAGGGAGGCCAGCGCGGCGCTCAGAGCGCACAGGATAGAGGTCGATGGCCAATTGTGGTGTTTGCCATATGGGAAGGGCATGTCTGCAAATCTCTGCCACGCTGCCACGCTGCCTGTGCCTCAGTATAGACTCGAGTTTTGCGGCAGAGCTCTCAAAACGCTAGCTCATGCTCATCGCATGGTTGGAGTACGTGCTTGCCACAAGTGCCGCAAATAAATGTAAGGCAAGCTTCTGGCGCCAGGGGCTTGAGCTGGGCTTTGCGGAGGAGAAGGTGATCGCCACAAGGTGGCTGGGCTGCAAGCATTGCATCGGGCCCATTCATCATGAGTTCCAGACTTTTGATTCCCAAGGCTTGTGGGAAGAGTCGAGACCAAAGTATTTGTCGGACGCTCCTGGGGGGCTGCGAGCTCCATGTGTGCCCCCAGCTGCCTTGATCGAGATTCGCCACATCTTCCCCGTACGTCTTGATTAGGCGACTCCGGACATGATAGTACGCTCGAGCGCATACCCGTCGCTTGAGGCTGTTAAGCAGGCGGATCCATGCTGCTGAGTGCTGCAAGCTGCGAAGGCGGTCAATCTCGGTTTCCTCTAGCTCGAATATCTGCGTCAGCTTTGTGGTGTCCGTGCTCTTGGTGTCTAGAATTAGCTTGGAAGCCACTTGCTCGTCTATACGAAAGCCGATGAAGCGCAAGATGGAATTGCCAGGCTGCGTTGAAGCACACTCGATGGCAGCTATCAGGCCATCCGCCTTTGTCAAGCATGGCATGAGAGCAGAAGGGTTCGGTGGCTGCAGGGTAAGGCGGATATAGAAAGTATCGTCGTAGATGCCTACAGCTATCGAAATTGCATGGACGCTGCTCCCGAATATGCAGGAGGGCGGGCGGCTCAAGGTATGGAACCGCGTCTGCGGGCAGCAGGGAGGGATCCCACTCGAGCTGGAGCAGATGACTTGCGACTGTGGCGGGCAATGCTGATGGATCCAGCTCAATCGCTCCTAAGCTACGGGCGAGATCAACGAGTTTCGTCATGGCTTATCAGTCGCTGACGCGACTGTCCTTGGGAGAAGATGGATTTTTATTCCTGACCTGGGTGTCAGGAGAAGCAGCGGCAAGAAGATGGAGAGGCTAAATGCTTGAATGCTTGAACATAAGCCAAGGATAGCCAATGTGCCGTGCCGCGGACGGACCAAGCATTGTACAGTATGTCTTTGTTGATCGGCCCCAATCATGTACCTGACTGGAAGTGAATATGACAAATGAGCGGCGGTCGCACTTGTGATGAATTGTGGGAACACCTGCAACTCGCCGCGAGGCTGGGCCGCGAGTGAACCGTGAGAAGACCTTTCAGCAGACAAGCAACCCGAGTCGGATGCGGGCACATATCAGTCTGCTAATCGGGGCGTGCGATGTCTTGATTCAGGCTCAAATATTCGAGCAATCACAGTAAGAGGCATACGGTTGTCGGACGCGGAAGGACTCATGTCCATCTTCCCTCGATCCAGTGCCGTTGATCCTTCCTCTGGCATGGGTTCCATAGCAAGGCTCAAGCTGTTCAAATCAGCGTGATCTCAGGTTGGCGACCTCGACGTTGATGTGGTCATCCGTCCACCCTGGACAAGATCAATTCAAATTATCGTATGATGCTAGTCAGAAGCATATCGCAGCCGTATGTCGATTCCAGGCGCAATGGAGACGACAAGATGAGTCGAGTCGGGCTCTTTAGTGAAGACATCAGGTGTCAAAGCCATGACTGCGCGACTTTAGCAGCTTGTTGCTACCTCGGTGCTCGTGATCCTTCTTTGCTGTCCATCTTCCACAGTTGAGAACATTGCTGGGCTTCGCGCTACTCAAGAGCCGTACGTTGTACGGGACGTCTGCACGGTCTCAAAATGGTCTTCTGACCAGGTCCAGATCGAGGCTATTGGTAGCGTGGCAGCAGGGTTCCTTGATTCCGGCTGGGCAGACCCACATGCGAGAGTTTGCTCGCGTACCAGACTCTGTTTTGATCCTCCACTCTTCGTCAAAGGCTAGCTATACTACGATTTCCCCGTCTTTTCGATGTTTGACCGGTGCCAATATGACTCTTGGCTTGCCATGCTACATCGGTGCCTGCACGCATCGTTGCGCGAACGACTCCAGGTCCCACGGTCACTTCACAGGACACTATGTCATTTAGCCGTCTGCCTAGGTAGCGTGAAACGATACAACCTCGTCCCTCAAGCTGGCTTGCGCTTGGGCTCACGAAGTATTTCATATGCTCGCCTGAAACATAAGGGAGTTGCGCAGCTGGGTTTGACATTGTCTCTCCCTTATCCGCTCGAAACCAAGCGACGAATGTTGACCATTGCTACACCGCAGGTCAGGCGAGGCGCCTGAGAGCTGCTGTTGGTATTGCCGTTGCGGTGTGACTGATGAGGGACTTCCTAGGCATAAATCTCTTGCACAGCAGAGCGGAAACGCAGATGAGATGGACGAACCTAAAGCTTAACGCCCTATGTCCACTTTGGGTTCTTTCAGGAGATCCTCCTTCCTCTTTGCAACTAGTCAGGTACCACGGACATAGCCGCTATGCAGGAACCCGTCCTGCAGGCGCTTGCAAAATCCACGCTTCCAACCAGACTGGCTAGCTTAAGCAACCACAACCGCGAAGTCAGCTTACCGATCATCCTTCGCTCGACATGCCGCGAGCTAAGTACAAGCCACAGCGCAACAATACGGGCTGAGGGTTTGCTGCTGCATTGCTGCCGAAATGACGAGCCCCGTACGGCGTGCGGAAGAGTCGAAAATGGCACTTGAATGACTTGGGCTGAACATGCCATGCTCAGGTAATGACTTGATCTCTCCACTGCATCTTGCACACTCTCGAGTGCGCGTCCTTTCGTTGTATCTGAATAATACTGGTCTTAATCAGCCTCCGGGCGTCCTCTCGTTTTACAGTGCAGCAGCTATTTCTCGATAATGTTTTCAGTCTCTCGTTCGGCATCGGCCATAGCAGCCATCGTATATACGGCGTCCGCAACATTCAATTCGGCGTCAAAGACCAATGTAGTCACATACTGGGGACAAGGTGCGAACCAGGAACGCCTGCTCGAGACTTGCAAGAACCCAGACATCGACATTATCAACATTGGCTTCGTCAACTCCTTTCCAGATGAGAGCCCAGGTGGGTACCCCGGGGACAATTTTGGCAACGCGTGCTGGGGGGATGTGTACGTCAACGAAGGAGTGAATACGACGCTCTTGAAGACGTGCCCATACATTGGACAAGATGTGATCAGTTGTCAGAGCGACTATGGAAAGAAGATTTTCCTTTCTCTGGGTGGCGCTTCCCCTACAGACTATTACCTCGATAGCGACACATCTGGCAAGGCTTTCGCAGATTTCCTCTGGGGTGCTTTCGGCCCAAAACAGACCAACAGTGAATTGCCACGACCATGGGGTGATGCCGTTGTAGACGGGTTTGATTTCGACATTGAGAGCGTCATCAGCCCGGCGCCAACAGACTCTGCTGGAAACACTATCACCGATTACCAAACGAGAGGTTACGCCGCAATGATCAACCATCTCAAGAATGATCTCTACCCCACCGACGAATCCAAGCTGTATTACATCTCTGGTGCGCCTCAATGTCAGATTCCGGACCCACACTTTGCATCGGTGCTCGCAAATGCTTACTTCGACTTCATCTGGATTCAGTTCTACAACACGCCCGGATGTAGCGCACGTGATGGCGTGAACCATATCAACGGTCAGGGCAGCAGCGACATCTCGTTCGGCACTTGGGAGACGCAGAAGTCTCTCAACCCTACCGTCAGATATTACATTGGCCTGCCTGCAGGCCCCAAAGCCTCCAACGAGGATGACTACTACCTCGACCGCGCGGACGCTCAGAAGCTCATCGATCGCTTTGCAAACGACGCATTGTTTGGTGGTATTATGGTCTATGAAGCCACCTATGACATGAACAACACCATTTGTGGGTCTCCGTACTCTCACTGGATGAAGCAGATTGTTGTTGCTGCCACCGAAGGACAGACTATCGACACGAGCTCGTGTCCGGTAGCCCCAACGAGCACTGCCAGCTCCGTGCCATCGCCTACCGCTCTCACCATCTCGCCTGATGGGTCCTGCGGAGGTAATACAAGCTACACCTGCCAGGGCAGCAATTTCGGACAATGCTGCAGCAAGTATGGCTACTGTGGATCTACGAGCGATTACTGCAGCTCAACCAATTGCGACGAGTCGCATGGCATCTGCGGTAGCGCTGGTATTTCAAGCTCATCTAGCATGCCTGCAAGCTCGTCATCATTGCCTACGTCTTCCTCGGCGCCAGCGGGTTCTCCTTCGAAGCCAGCCAGCTCTCCTTCGATGCCAGCAGGTTCTTCTTCGATGCCAGCAAGATCTAGTTCAGCAGCTCTCTCGGGTAGCCCTACAGCGCCCTCTTCGTCCTCTTCGTCAAGCTCTCCTGCAGTAGCTTCCTCCAGCGTCACAGCAAGCAATAACTCCGCGTCGTTCCCAACGGCTTCCCCTCCTTCGGCCAGCTCCTCATCTGCGCTTGCATCCTCATCGGCTTCAACTTCGTCATCGAGCTCTGCGGTTTCTCTCAGCTCAAGTAGTCCAGTCTCGATAGGCTCATTCCCCAGCAGCGCGCCATCATTTAGCATTGTTAGCTCGTACCCAGCTCCAACGAGCTACACTACCTTCACCTCCATCTGTACCGAAAACGGAACTCAGGTCGTCCATACACACTCGCAGCCTATCACAGGTACTGGCTCTTGGGGTCCATACTGGGCAAGTGCCACCGGCACATGGCACAATACCTGGGCTAGCACCAGCAGTGCGGCTTTCAGCTCGCCTTCGGCCTCTGTGGCACCGTCCAACAGCGCAAACATGACCTCTCCGCCAGCGACACAATACACAACCTTCACATCGCTTTGCACGGAGAATGGCACGGCGGTGATTCACACGCACTCAGCCCCGATTACCCCCTCTGGTACGCCAGCAACCACATTACCTGCGAACGTCTCCTCGGGTGCGGCACCCGAGTTCACGACCTTTACCTCACTATGCACCGAAAATGGAACGGTCGTTACGCACACCCATTCCGCCCCTATTACTCCATCTAGTGCGCCAATGACAACACCTGCGAACGTCTCGTCCCCTATCACTCCAGCTAGTGCGGCAATGACAACACCTGCGAACGTCTCCTCGGGTGCGGCGCCTGAGTTCACGACCTTTACCTCACTATGCACGGAGAATGGGACTGTCGTAACACACACTCATTCCGCCCCCATTACTCTGTCTAGTGCGCCAATGACAACGCCTACAAATGTCTCCTCGAGTGCGGCGCCTGAGTTCACGACTTTTACCTCCCTATGTACAGAAAATGGGACTGTCGTAACACACACTCATTCGGCCCCGATCACGACCTCTCTACCGACCATCCCCACTGGCATCCTAAGCTCATCTGGCTCCGCAGTTCCGGAGGCTGATAGCACAATCACCGTCGCCGACGAGACAACAGTCTATACCACAACCTACCCGGCTACCTCTGTGTATACAACCGGCGGATCGACACTTACGAGCACATACTCGACCGTCTCGACTGTTACTTCTTATTTCGAGACCACTCTCACGATTCCCGTCAAGCCCACCTCTGCGCCTGTGTTGCCCCCAGGCAGCACCGTCACGGTCAACGATGAAACCACTGTGTACACCACAACGTGTCCAGTTACGTCACTCGTCACCACCAGCGGATCGACGCTGACCAGTACATACACCACAGTGTCGACGGTGACCTCTACCTTCCAGACAACTGTCACAATTCCCGCGAAGCCAAGTCTGGGCTCCATCGGGACCGCTCCGATCACGAGCCAGCCATCAACAAGCAGCCCAGTGCTGGCTCAGCCGGTGTCAGCCAGCTCTGGTCTACTGAGTGAGGTCTACGTCACAGACTATACCACGGTCTATACGACTGTTTGCCCGTTGACCAGCGTCATCTCGACCAGCGGCAGCGTGACGACTAGCACGTTCAGCACTACATCCACCATCACGAGTGTCATCAGTGTCACTCTCTCTGCCAGCCAGACCGCTCCGGCCCAAACGTTTGGCGCTGGTGCACAAGGCAGCTCGACCGTCGGTGGACAGTCTAGCGGTGCGAACGCAAGTGGCAACAGCGCCCTGCCTTCGTCTGGCAGCGGATCGGGCTCGAACGGTGCTGGTTCGTCGTCTGGGTCTAGCAGCTCGAGTGGTAGCTCTGGCTCTAGCTCTGGCTCTGGCTCTGGCTCTAGCAGCTCGAGTAGTAGCCCAAGCTCTGGCTCTGGCTCTGCGTCTGGCTCTGGGTCTAGCAGCTCGAGTGGTAGCTCTGGCTCTGGCTCTGGCTCTGATTCCGAAGCTGCCTCTGCCTCTGCCTCTGCCTCTGGATCAGGAGGATCCTCGATCAGTGCCGCGCAGGGCTCTACAGCTTCGCCCTCCTCGTCGACCGCCAGTACCGAAGAAGGCACCACCGCTAGTGGCTTGGGTAACGGCGAGGCCAGCTCTTTCCCGACGTCGGGTAGCTCGTCTCCGAGCAGCGTAGGTCAATCTGGGTCTGGCAGCACAAGTGCGGTTTCATCACCAGCCTCTCCGGCCCAGCAATCTGGCGGCAACACAGCGACGGTCTCGGCGAAGTCGACAGCCACTCTGGTTGAGACGGTCACGGTCAAGCCATACGCGGCTAGCTCCCAGACTGGCGTTTCAGTGCCACCGTTTCCAACTGGCCCAGCTGGTGGAAACGGCACATATCCGGCCACTGCCTCAGCGCCCTCGGCGTCTTCCTCCCGCGTTGCATCGAGCACTTCGACGAAGCTCCCTGTATACACCGGTGCTGCTTCTACTAACGTGGTCAGCTTCGGAGGCATGGGTGTCATGGCTGTGGTCGCCGCTGCCCTGCTTTAGGTGCTACGTTCCATGAGGTGGACTTGCATCATTGTATATTTAGCGGATATGTACGTTTCATACTGCCTTGAAATCGACAGAATGCATAATAAAGCAAATACAGCTGTAGCAATAGTCCTTGATCCTTCGTCACCTGCCTGCAGAAACTCACGCGCATATCACGGTCGACGACGCTCCAGTTCGGTTCCCTTATGGCGCATAGCAGGCAGAATATCAGATTAGGTTGATCGCATTCAAACGTGAAGTCGAGATTTCAAACTCGTGCCACCGAGATGAGCCTGGCACGCCAGGCAATCTATACCACTAGCCGATCGAGCTAGTGATCCGCATGAGAGTCATAACACTTTCAGACATAGCTGCAAGAATGCAAGTGGTTGGATCAAAGTTCGAATGTAACAACTTCTGCCCCAGATCCTCGGACGATGCGAGCACCGCGATCAGGGCTCGCGGGAGTGACAACGCCAACCTGACCATGAGGCTGATTGATGGAGTGTTAAGTCCAAAAATCGTCGTAATGACTTCTGCGCCAGATCCCAGGATGACTGATGTGGAAGATCGACAGCAGTCCACACAAACTCTTGGCTGGGCTCTAGTCGACGGGGAAATCCTTCGAGGCAGACCTCTTGCACGTGACCACGACCTGACTGCGGTGGAGCCGCATCTGTTGAAAGGCTGAGTCGCACAGAAGGCTACGCTGACTCTGTCCCTGTCATCGAGGCAACAGCCTGCTTCTTGGGTCCGAGATTGGTCTTATGAGCAGTCCAGGCTCGGCCTGAATGAACGCACGTACAGCGACCGTCAGACGCAAATCAAAGCTTCGCCCTCCCGCTGCTCTCCTCGATAGCCTTGCCGACCATCGCCCAGGCCATTTCCGCGAACGGCGTCCTCTCGCGCCCATACACCATTGCCTTCTCGTTGCTTGCCTGCCGCATAGCATAGCGTGCAGCAATGCCTTGGAAGATGATGCTGTCTCTGAAAAGCGCAAAGGCCGTCGCCCAGGTCAATTCGCTCGATGGTATCCGCCAGCCAACAGTCTCCTCGTACCACTGTATAGCCTCGAGCTTCGTTGGAAGACCCGGATACTCTGAGGCTTTGCTGTCTGGTTGCGAAGGATCCAAAAAGGCTTTATCTGCATGGATGCGCGGCCAGGACGGGGTTGCGTCCGAGATCGTCCAGGGTGAAATCAAGTTCGTGAGATCGGCGTAAGGGTGAGCAAGAGTACTCATCTCCCAGTCCAGAATCCCGATTACTCTCGGCTCAAATTTGTGAAAGACCAAGTTGTCGATCTTGTAATCACCATGCCCCAATACATTCCTGTCTTCAGGCTGGTTCTTTTGGAAGAAATCCAGGAATTGATCAAAATGCGGCAACTGTCCGACAGGCTCTTCACTGTCCATGTCCCTCGCCTCTGCCTGTGACTGTGCCAGTCTCCCGAACGTCTTTATCTGTCGATTATAGAAACCACCATTCTTTCCAAATGATTCTAACCCGACCTTCTTGATATCGACTGAATGGAGCTTCGCCAGAGTCTTGACAGCTTGCCGCCACATCTCTTTGCGATGTGATGAGCTTACACCTGGGAAGGCTGGGTTCTCAAACATGCGGCCATCGAGAAATTCCATGATATAGAAGGCCGTACCAATAATGCTGTCATCCTCGCAAAGGATGTAGGTTCTCGGCACGGCTACGTCGGTGTTTTCGAGAGCGTGCAACACTCGGTACTCGCGATCGACCTGATGTGCAGTCTTCGAGAGTAGTTTGCCTGGCGGCTTCTTGCGGATAACATACTTCTTTCCCGTCGAGTCCGTCGCTTGATATGTTGGATTCGATTGTCCGAAGCCAAACTGAGACAATTAGCGAGCCACCTCGTCATCAACAGATTGCTTCTATAATATACGAAGGTGCTCATACCTGCTTCAATTCCACTGGTGTTATTATTTCCGGTACATGCTCCTGTATATATCGTTCAAAAGCTGCTTGGTCAATAGCTTGCCGCACCGCTCCAGCCATTGTGAAGTATTGACGAAATTGAAGGCAAAGATATGGTGGTAGCGAACCGACACCGGCTCGACCTGTCTGACGAGGATGCCAGCAACTTCGCGTACGCGCAAAGCTCAAAGGTAGTAAATGCAGGTCAGCAAGCATCCTTCATCCTTGTGCCGAGGTCAGTGAAGCTCAAGTAGCTTGAACATCACGTCGGCTTAGCGCTGAGTCTATTCCGGACCAACCGCGTCTGCAAGGTCATTAATGGCTTCGATTGCAAACATGCAACGTGGGCCGGGCCCATTCTGATCTTCTATGTAAGATCTGTCCGGACACCGACCACAGTCGTTCTGCTCTGCCACAGCTCCAGGCGAGCATGGAATCACGCCTCCGGAGTAGCATCTCGATCACTACTATCCTGCAGCTGAGGGCAATGATCTATTAAGCTGTACTGGACAGATCGGCTTGTCGAGCTCGCTCAGCACCTATATTCCATGAAGGATGCCAAGTTCACGCAATGGAAGATTCAGGGCCATGCGCCAAGGCCGGTGTGACTGGACTTATACCCGCGCGGATTCTGACGGCTATACTTGCGAGATCTCCCTTTCTCTAACGACTATGCCAATGTTGATCCTTCAATGTCCTATCTTCAATCTCTGGCCACGGCTCGCAAGCGCTACGATAAGCGATAATACACCACATATAAGCCCAAAATCTGTCAAGCATCAGCAACCGTAACAATTAGCCACTCGCGGGTGCTTACAGTTGAAGCTATGAAAGCCATGCACGTGCGCAGCTACAAATATTTTCCTAAGTTCGGGACCGGCATTTTGCACATACGTTATATCAGACAATGCCTTGTGCAAGATCTCGTCCTTATTTTTCCACCCGTCTAGTGCTTGTCTCAAGTACGCTCTGAGCGACGTTTCATATACGGCGCCTGATGAGCTGACTCCAGCAATGCCGCCCAGGTTGAAATAAAGGTACATTCCGGATGCCGCAATGGCAACATCTGCTTCATCTACGCCAGAGGCTACGCCGACGAAGGCGGAAGCAGAGATCACGCCCATCGCAAACCCTCCGGGGAAGATGGCCATCGAGGCTAAAGCGGACGTGTTCTCATTCCAGGTGTACAAGCAAAGCAGCATACAAACAATGGACAAAACAGGTGCCAGAACGGTCAGCGCCTTGAACAAACCAGTCCTTTTAATCCAGTAGCCGGCAAGTAGACCGCCCAGTGTGTTGCCAGCGAAGGCTGGAATTAAATATGCACCAGCTTCAGCGAATGAGGCCCTTTTTGTGGCCTGCAAAAATAGTGGAGCCGGAGTTGTGAGGCCCAGCTGGATGGTAGCCTGAAGAAACACAACCAAGCAATTTGTCAAAACACTGTAGCGTGCAAGCAGGCGCAGCGGAAAGATAGGTTCAGGGACATATCGAGCAGATACAGCAAAGCAGACCGCTGCGACGAGAGTCACTATAGCGCAGACTTTGATGGCCCATGACCCCCAGGGCACTTTCTGACCGCCAGCGTCCAGTATGAAGCAGCCAGCCAAGATAGTGTTTGCGAGAAAGAATGAGCCCACAAAATCTACTCTCTTGAGCTTTTCCCAATGCGTCTTGTCCAGGTCGGAGTGCTTGGGCGTGATGTTGAGTCTCCATTGCACTAGCAGAATTGCCATGAGGATAGGCGGGACTTGTACAAAAAAGGCCCATCGCCAGCCAACTGCCTGGCTGAGGAGCCCTCCTATGACACCTCCACAGCTTCTGCCAGTCGTTTGACAAATGTTGACGTAGCTCCTCACTTGAGCTACTTCATGCATAGGCACAAGATCAGTGATGACAATACTGACCATGGAAACCATGCCAGCCGCCGCGGCTCCTTGGATTGCTCGCGAAGCAATGACGGCTCCCATGGACTGGGCGAGACCAGCACACACGGTCCCGATTGTGAAAAGGACATATGAAGTCTGTAGCAAAGCTTTCCGTCCAAATATGTCGCTCAGCTTTCCGTAGAGTGGCTGGACAGCACATTGCGCGAGAATATAGGCGCTTATGAGCCAGCTTGCAGAGTCTAGATCTTGAAAATCGGAAGCAACTTTGCTATATGTAGCGAGCACTAAAGTAGTGTCAACCTGCGAGATAAACACGCCAAGAAGCAATACCGATATCGTGCCCCAAACACCTGGTGCTGTGTTCTCTTGTGCCTTCGATAACTCGGCATCGGCGTCATCTGTTGGCAATGGTCCATTATCGCTTAGGTGGCTCAGAGTCCTGTATAGTGTTTGCTCACCGGGTCCATCATCGAGAAGATTGGTCGTCTCGGTTGGAACCGATGTTCCTTGCGACTCTCGGGACATAATTGCCTTGTGATTCTTTGGTGTGAGGTAGATGCAACTTAGGAATGCTGATGGGACGGGAGCACAATGCGGCCGCGCTCAACCGAGACGAACCATGTTGTACCCACGAGGAGTGCGTGTGAGGGCAAACGTATTGACTCAGCGGGCCATGTCAGCCTCTGATGAGCAGCCTCTGATAAAGAGCTTCTAGAGGCGGAAAGTGGGCACAAAATGAAACGACCTGACGGGCCAGCATGGTTGGGCAGATACAAGCATTCGGATCCTTGTGAGGCTAGCCTCGATAACGTGATCGACACCATGACTAAGCTGCACGGATATCTGATACATTTGATGAAGACATTCTCCTGCATTCAGCTGTCAACGACGTAGAGAAATGCTCGCTAGTTTCGCTGATATGGAAACGCGACATATGCAGCATATTCGCGCCCACACATCAGCTCCTTGACTTGGGGTCGGCCGACGTTGACATTTTGCAAGACCGCTTTGCAAGACCGCTACAGGGTATCCTTTCCACCAACGCAGAGTCATCGCACATTTGTCACGATACTCGCCAAGACCGCATGCTTCTTATGGCCTACTGACCGACAAGAGCATTGACATGCTGAAGGCGACTCCATCTAATTCTGCAGGGCCCTCATCGCTACTCACGCTGCCTTGCAATGACGCCCTGCGAGGCGATGCATGACAACCACTAGGTAGAGCAATGGCCATTTAGGCAGTGTCCTCGCAGAACGCAACCGCTGTACGTTCCTGCAAGGCGCTGTCCATCTCGTGTTAGAGTCACGTATAATGGAAAGTAGAAGCTCTATCCGAGCGGGAAGAACATACAGCATTGCAGGTCTCGCCGTCGTCCCTGCCCTCACAGCCCCAGCACTTTTCGAATGTCGGCTCGTCTGTTCTCTGGCTAGGTAATGCCGCGGTCAGGACCACCAGGAGGGCGATCGTCAAACTCTGAAGCTGCATAGTGAAGTGTGCTTGAGGAGAACGAGTTAAGGAGATTCGAGGTGGTCGCTGTGTCTGATAGTGTTGGTATGCAGGTCGTGAGGAAGTATCTAAAAAATGGTATGAGGCCAGCCTTTAAAGGGGAGCTGTCCAAGGAGATTACGGTGGTATAATGTCTCGGCTACTCCGTGGAGCAACGCAGCACGGGCGACTGTCGAAGATCCACCATCGTTACATTAATAACAAATCCTACCTTGTCTGAGGTCTTGGTGAATCTTTCGGGAACCGACCCGAGAGAAGATTCCAAGACGCTCCAACGGCCTTCTTCAGCTCCATAGCCCACATCTGCACTTCCCATTGGCTGGTATCTATCTAGAAGCGTTCGACTTGTAGACGAGAAGTTATGGAAGCCAAAGTGGCAAGACTTGCTGCGCAAATCCATACTGGGTACTGATCCTCGGTGTCGACGGTTTCTGGAGTCCCTTTCATGCATGGATTGCTTGACCGCCTCTCACCCGACTAAAACTTATGAGATCCTACGCTTCAACTTGTGGCACTCCGTCGGACAAGTTTGACGATGCTCAAGACGAAATGCTTAATATCGAATGGAAACTCATGTGGGTCGCGAAGGACGGATGATGGCCCAGGGCAAACATCTACGAAAGCGTTGTTATTTTAGGGACGGCAGGGTGGCAACCCTGCACAGTGAATTTGCCAGACGAGCCAGAACCAGCAACGCGGCAAGGCGCATCCGAGTCCAGGATTTGGGCGAAGGGTGATCTTGGACTGCGAGGACCAGAGAAGCGAAATCACGAGTTCCTTGCTGGCAATGTCGGATAGCGAGTGGCTGATCTAGTCCAGACCAGGTACTACGTGCTCGACTCGGAAACAGGCAAACAGTACAACATGCCGCAGAGAGTATGAATCGGTCGCCCGCATCGTAACCTGTGCCGCAGAAGTGTGTCTACATGGGTTTTCAATATTGAGATCGCCCAACTATAGATCGAAACAATCTACCGTCCCTCACGGCGGCCAAGCTTCGTAAGGAGAATGCCAAGAACGACCCAGCAATGCCACGCAATTGAGCCTTCAGCTTGTGATGTCCACGGCAGAGTCTACTGGACGACGTGAAGATGCCTAGAAAGGTCAATTAACAGATTCGGCAAACGGCCATAAGGTCAGCTTGCGTGGTAGTCATTCCACTCGTAAGGCGAATCTGCACAGGACCAAGGTGTTTCCATGAAGTGTACAATGCTGCATGAGGTTGTGCTTGGCGCCACGAGTCCTGCAGCATGATCTTCGCTGGATCCTCGTATACTCACAGGGCGCCGCCAACCACCATGTTTCTGTACTCAATGTGTGGTTGTGGAGATCCGGCCATCGTACTCATAGAAAATATCCTCTCTGCTCCAGCATAGCAATGTGCTCATATCTCATTGGGATTGTCATGTATTACATTAGCTGCAGTCTCTGCTCCGGAACCCTACCTCGCAGTCCCAGGTCGACTCCCTTCCAGCTCTGCTCTGAACGTCATATGATCCAACTCAGGCCTGGGCTGCCCATCATCTGCCTCTACCAAAGCTCCTTCATGACTGAGTTCTGCCACAACAACCGGGGTCTTCGGTAGCGAGTCGGCTGAGAGCTCCACTTTGTCTCTCAAAGAGTAATGCTCTAGCATCTTCCGTGCCTGCTTCTGTTGTTTGCGTTTGTGATGGACGAAGACCAGCGCGATGGCAGAGGCGCAGAGAACGACGCCTCCAAGCAGGCTGCCAACCGCTATCGATGCTTCCGCTGCCGAGCTGAGGCCGGGACTGGCTGGAGGCGTCGTCGACTGCGGCGTTGCTGTTGGCGTCGAGAGGACTTTTTCGCTTTTGCTGGATCCGGTCCCCGAGACTCTGTCTGTCGAGCTAGTCGCTGTGCTGTAGCTTGTCGTGGTAGAGGCAGCCGCTGAGGTAGGTGAGGCCGAGAGGGTCGAGCTCGAGTATGGGTTGGTTGCCTCTGGGCCATCCGTGGATCCATCAAGGTCTTCTGCCGCTTGTCGATATGTTGATGGCGTAGATCCCGTGAGACCAGTGAGATTGAAACGTGGTGAGTAGTTCGTCACAGTTCCTCCAGTATCCACGGTAGATATTATGCGAAAGAAGCTGTTTCGGTCAGTGCCAGAAACCAGTATCCCCGATACCAAGCATCACCTACAAGCCGTTATCCACAGCGCCAGCAATACCAGAGGGAATCGTTCCAGTAGCACTATTTCCATCGTTGAAGGTGCCTTGCGATACGAACGTGGTTAATGCCAGCTACACCCATAGTCAATGTCTCATCTTGAAGCTTCAACCGAGATCCGTCACTTACCATATTGTCAGCATCATTCCCTCCCACCATCAAAGTGAGCGTGAAGGCCGTCAAGTCCTGTATACTCGGTGCAATGCCCGACTCCTTCCACTCGACATCAATGGTTCCTGCCGCTACATCCTGGCCTGCAGAAGGCGAAGTAAATTGCACATCTGCCTGTGCGCATTTGGACAAAACGAAGGTAAACAGCGCAAGGCGCGCGAGCTGTGGTAAGCAAAAGACTGTGGCGCTCATCGTGGCCTTCACGAAGAAGCTGAAAATCGCTAATGAGAGACAAGACAGGTGCTCGCAATGCCTACCAAGCAACAATAATTAGATGAAGTCTGCAGAGGCACAAGAAGCATGCTGCCTCTCCTGCGACTAGATCAGGATCCGCACATTGACCACATTCGAGATGAGAGGGCCGAGTGCCCATTGGTCGTGAGCAGATCTCTGGACGGGGGGTGACTGAGCAGTTACAAAGTCAAAAGCGTGCCGGCCTAGGCTTATCACCCTGTCGTGCACGCGAAACCGCGCGTCCTGCGCTCCTCTGGACTGCGCCACGAACCCAGTCCACATTCGGTGCTCGGATGCAACAACGTGAAGTACTTGAGCCACGCTATGCACTCGTATTCCGTCGGAAGGATTTTGGATGAGATATGCGATGCGGCTGAAGTGCGACTCGGTACAGGAACAGGTAAGCCGATTGCCTGTTCAGGTAAACATCGCGCAGCCCAAGTGGGGCGGCTCTGTGGATGGCCTCCAGGCTCTTCCTCGATCAACTGTTATCTGCCAAAGCAACGAGGAAGGATCCGACGGTCCTCCTAGTCAGGTTATGCATGATGACAACATATCAGAGGATGTTCATGTTGGTTGAGGGCGTGTCGGACAGCTCGTTTGCAATCCTATCTTACATCTTCTTACTCTTACATTACATAGCAAGACAGCACTGCCGCTACATGGTGCCGACCCCGTCTTGCACAACATGAAGATCCAGAAACGCCTCGCTTGCCTGGAAACCAAAAAGCAATCGCTAAACCGCTCAATCGCCAAATGCCTGGCCACATAGGCTTGGCGGCAGATGCACGCCTGCTCAGAACGCTCACAACGCTCACAACGCAGTATAATCTCGCAGATGCGCATAGCACGCACCCAGTCTCTCCCGTTGTCGCTCACGGCCCCTTCGCCGCAGCTAGCACAGATCGTTTGGAGACGATAGCTCATCGAGCCTGTGACTAGCTGACAACCCTCCTAACCCACAATCCCTCATCCACACCTTCCTTCCTCCTAGCCCGACTGATACTAATCCCGACCTCCCTCTCCTGCCTCAAGATATCCGCCAGATTCTCCCGATGCTCTTTCAGCTTCTCCTTCGCCTCCCTCACCTCAGCAAAACTTACGTCCATCGGACTGGCCTTCTCGACCTTCTCGAGGTCCCCGATTGCTTTCTCAGCATTGCGTCTGCGAAGCTTCAGATTTTGCTCCTCTGCTTCAAGCTTCTCTAGATGAGACTGGGGCCCCTCGGGCGTTGGTGGAGGTGGGAGAGACTTGGTGCCAGAAGCTGTGCTGACTGTTGTCGGGGAAGGAGACGTGGAGAGCGAGGCCGTGCGAAATGTTGGGTGCAGGCCGCCATTTTTGCCAGTGTATACTGATATCGGAGTGACCGTGCCTGCAGTGGAGGGCAGCGGCATGCTGGACTTGCGCGGTGGTGTATACGTCTCCTCTGGGCGTGGGACGGGTCGTGGACGAGAGACAATAGATTGATATGCCGCTCCCTGGGGAGGTTGATATGGTTGCTCTTTCCATTGCTTCGAAGCGTACATTGCAGGGATGGCAGGTACGGGACTTGGGGGCGCAGTGTCAGGGTTTCCTGCATAGGTCGTATTCACTGTGCTCCAGCTAAAATGACTCTTGTTAGGCTCCCGGTCATCGTTGCTCGCATGCTTCGGACTCTTGCTTATGCTCGTGTCTCCCAACGGTCTGTCTGCTGCTACGGAACCTGCGTGAGTGCTCCAGCTGAAGTGACTGTTGGGCACTCGAAGTTGCTGTGACTGCTCCAGCTCCCAATCGTTCAAGGGTGCCTCGGTCCAGTCGCTCTTGCCAGATGCATTTCGTTGCTCTCTCGGCGAAGGTGCTCGATTTTCGGTCTGCGAAGATGATGACATGATCGAGGACGGAGTAGGTTTGCGTTTGAATTGCTTTGGTAGACTGGCTGTCGGTCCAGCAGTCGGTTGAAGTGGTCTCTCATTCGCAGAAAGTGCTGTTGGTGGTCTCGAAGACAATGGCGAGACAGATGAGATGGGCGAGACAAATCCTGGGCTGCACGTGCCAGCTTTCAAAGGAACGACAGGCTTGAGCTCTTCATCTTGCAGAACTGAAACAGGTGAAAGGTCTCGCTTTGCCCTGTGCTTCTGCAGCTTGTTTGGTGACCTTGAGCGCCGTTCCGGTGATCGACTTTTGCTGACATTGAAGACGCCGTCGTACGGCCTGGTGCTGGGCTTGAGACTCTGCGCTGGCTTGCCATGCTCGGACATGTCGCCAGAGAATTCGTCGTACTTTGCGCCATCTATGTTTGCTTGCGGTTTCTGTAGAATATTTCGCACCTGCTTAAAGATGGGCAACCTGGACTGTCGAGTTTGCGGGCCATGATCCTGTACCTGCTGTTGTGGGTGCGCATGGTATGATGGCTGATAGGAAGGCTTGGGGTTCAGGTGCTGCGGGAGATCCGCTTTCACTGGCGACGGCGTTCCGTGGCCATATTCGTCCTCGCTGTACATTGAGTCGCGGCTATTTCCTGAAGCCATCCACGGCGCATCTCGCTGGATCGTGTACGCGGGCATGGCCAATCCGGTTCGCAATGCCTGAGAGCTGTTCTTCGTCTTGATAAATACTTGTCGCGCAGGCAAGAGAGTCGCAGAGCTCTCTTCGGTCAAGAAGGCCATTGTCGCAGCTCATGCGTGTTTGTTGATATGTGGGTCGCGGCGTGCAGCGCGTTTGAGCTCGCGCGGGTAGCCACAGCAGCACTGCAGAGCTGCAGTCTTGAAACAGCCTGTTTGTCAATTGGACCTCCAAACCCTGCAGTCGTTCAGGAGGCACGGGCGCAACGGTGGTGCAGAGTCACGGGCGACTGGCTTTCAGTAGTCGCGAATTGTTTCTTCTTGCGACGTCCAAGGATAGCTCACCCTGTCAATATTAGGTTTCGAAGAAGCTGAAACGAATTAAGCGCAGTGAGAGACAGACGGACGGACAAGATGAAGGAAAAGTCGTTGCCCGCAGTAGTCTCCCTCGCCAGCGATCACATCCCTTGAACACCTCGATAAGGCGATAGCACGGTGATCAACACGAGCATGAAAGCGGCCTCTTACCCACTGAGTAGTGACCACCTCGTGGGATCCCCAGAATACTCACCCGCGATTGAAAATGTCTCATTTCTTTTGGCCTGATTCTGGCACTAATGGCGCCCTATTCTCGGATGGCAGATGGCCTTGGTCTGTCGCGACCGGCGTTGTCGTCAAGCCGGTGGTGGTTATGAATCGGATATCGGCACCACAAGGAAATGCTGCTCGTCTGCCCAGACGATGGAAACTCTTTGCGTGCTTCTTAATTGCGGCGAAATGACCTGACCCTCGAGCGCGGGGCTGTGGCTGAAAGGTCGCGCCAATGTTTCATCAAACGGCAAAATAGGAAACGCCGTTCACCGGCCAGCCTAGCCAGCCGGTGCATGCATGATGTGTGTGTGCTTCTGTCGGAGTGGGGCTTGGCTTACTACGCCATCGAGGTCATACGCTGTTTGTGATATCTGACAAGGGACAGCTACTAATCCGACAAGATGGAATCTGCACAGCAAGTCGTAGGCTCTTATGCCGATCAAGGCAAGCGTTCAACATGCAGCCTGTGATGATGGAAATGTGTTGACAGGACCCCAGCAACGATGAACAGCTCAGAAGTCCCACCAGCCGCTGGCGTGTATGTGCTTACTCACGAGCTCTACGCAAACGAGGCAGGAATTAATTCATTCAATAGTGCCACCATAGCAACGCCAATCAACCTCGTCCTCTTCTCGCTCTTCCTGGTCATCCTATACATGCGCCTGCGACCCACCAAGAACATCGCCTCGTCGCTTCCGCAACCCCCGCCGCCAACCGTCTTCAAGGTCTTCACGCCACCACAGCTCCTCCCCTACAACGGTCAGAATGGCATGCCAGTGTACCTAGCTGTACGCGGCAACATCTTCGACGTCACGCCTGGCAGGAATTTCTACGGGCCAGGTGGCCCTTACCAGAACTTCGCCGGCAGAGATGCGAGTCGCGGGCTGGCGTGTGGAAGCTTTGATGAGGACATGTTGACGGAAGATCTGCAGGGACCGCTTGATAAGCTGGAGGATCTGGGTGGGGAGGAGATGGAGGCGTTGAGAGGGTGGGAGGAGCGGTTTAATGAGAAGTATTTGGTGGTTGGCAAGTTGGTACCGGTGGGGCATCCGGAGGCTGAGGAGTAATGTGTGCGCATCACGAACTTGGAGATGCCAGGATCTAGCATTGATAGAACTCATACCATGCTTCCTTGATACTACCGAGGCTGGCTAATAGCAAGCTTCGGAACAGACTAGAGCTTTCAGGCATCCTGCAGGTCGATAGATCTGCTCAATTTTATGCCGTGCAGATGCACCAATCCGTGTCGCCCAGATTTACATGATGCTCCGCTCTTAGATGATAGACGGGGTTGCTTGAGCCTCGGGTCGTGTAGGCTGGACGAGCGGTTGACTTCGGTTTTTGGGCCGATGCCTCGAACGAGCAAAACTCGCAATGGACGACCGGGGTTCGTTGCGGTACGACTGCCATTTGAGACTTCTCGGAGCATGCAAAGATACGCAGAAGATTGTAGAGATATGTACTCTGGACTTGATAGCCAGCTCTGTCTAACCCAAACACTTAACCCTAAGTAACATGATCCAAGACCGATGGATACATCATGCAATACTGACTTTTAACTTGTTCTGGGATGGCCCGAGTGACACAGTGGAGTATTGCAGTGTTGATATGCATCCATCAAAAAGTGAACGAGTAGCGATTCAAGCTCACGTCCAGATTCATGTCAAGCAGCCACGGTCCGATATCTTGTCATTGGTACGGAATAGCATGTACTGCCCACGTTTCTGCTGCTCTGTCATGTCCTGCACTGACCGTACTTTGTGCTCTGAGTCGACTGCAGACGAGTTGCTGACGTTGCTTCGTTTCGATCGAGCAGGTTGGCTTCGTTGGAATGCGTTGACTCCGTCGAGCTGATAAGCGATCATGATCGATGAGACATGCTTGTTGGCATCGTCGGCCAGGCTGCGGCGGATTGATCGGCCATCAAACAGCCGCGTAAGTGAATGCATCGAACGAGGATTGATCGCCAAGTCAACAGAAGTCAACACATTGCCAATGGACAGAACGTCATCCCAGAGACAAATGGACAAGCAATTATCGATGCCGTTGATCAGGATAAGGGTAGAAATGGACGTGTACTATATAGTTTGGCATGAGGGAGCAGAAATCATCCAATCAGCAACCAAGCTTCTCACAAAGCTTGCTGATCAATACTTGGGTCAATCCCGGGCGTTTAACTCAGTGGTAGAGTGCTCGCTTTGCATCAAATGACTGCGAGAAGCCAAGGGTTCGACTCCCTTATCGTCCACGCTTGAATATCCATCGATAGGATATGAAATGATCATTTTTTCGTCGAAGTGAACTTTTCCTTTTTAACTCCAGCATTGCGAATCTGGCTCCAACTACCAGGCGGGTGATACTCCGCGACTCTCTGATGCTCGCACAGCAATCCTTTTGTCTTCATCTCTCGATTTGCGGTCGTGGTGCTCGAATATATTGAATTTTGCATTCATCGACAAATGCCAAGACTTAGCGTCGCGCTAGTGTGGGATGCTCCCAACTACTCTTGCGCTCCTCAACTCGTGGCATTTCTCCATCGTAGCGTTTGTACGGTCCCTTTCTTCGCCATCAATGCACATTTGCATACCTTCGGCGTCGTGTACAAGCCTGAGCGTAGCAAGTTGCCACTGACGGCACGCTCGGTGTTAGGAGCGACACCCGCCAACCGCGAATCATTTTGGCGCAATGACACAGTCGTTCTACTGTTCAATGGACGTGTCGCTGATGGACACGGTCCTGCTTGGCATCACGCGGTCATAGACTCGGCGTGAGGTGAGGTGAAGTGAGGTGGGCTTCTCGCGCCTTCCCGATCCAGCAGCCTGGCTGCGCTGACCGGCTATACAATGTTGTGCACTGCACTCCTGCTACTGAACTAATACGGGTAGAGCTACTAAATTTTCCAGGATATAGAGACGCTCGATCGACGAGAAAGGATGCAGTCAATGGTCGGGAAGAGCTGCAGGAATGTTGGCGAAGACCATCAGTTGTCTTTCTGTCTGCTGAATGTCGGCCGGTCTTGGAGTGCAGGAATGCTTTGTGAAGAGAGTTTGAGATAGTGGAGAAACTTGACGATGGATCTACATGTCACAAGCCGGAATGGTGGCCATCGCAAGTGGCCTGTTACCAGCAGTGTGATGGCTGGTGGGAGACTGCAGGAGCAGGCGGCAGGACACAAACTGAGCGGTTCATAAGGATGAGCCTGCAGGGAGAGATTATGCAGGATACATGACACATAAGGGAACTTCTCGGCCGAATCGGCAACGGAAAGGGAGAGTCATTTGTGATAGATGACACAGGAGATTTTAGCGAGGAGCTGGCAATGGGTACCTCGAAATACAGGTGGAAATGCTTGCAGACTGCTCATTGTTCAAGCTACTGGTCTGTTAGGTCTGCTCTCCTGTCATCACAACTACATAAGCACCCACGGGAATCTGGGAGCATGGTGAGTGCACATTGTCACTTTCCGACTAGGGTAATGGCCGTCAAGTTCCCCACCACGTTGACCTCTAGCACTCCAATCCGCAACTCCAGTCAGTCAGACCCATCGCACTTCCCGCTGTCGTCCACAACGTCCTTCTCGCCATCAGCCGATTTTGCTTCGCCGATACCTTTGTCGACCTCTGGCTCGTTGGTCGACGCAGAATGAGTCGCCTCCACCTGTGCTTCCGAGCTGCGCTGGGCGCGCAAGTCGTCCAGCGTGCGCACCATCTCGATGTGCCATTCCTGCGCCAGCTGAGCTTCTGGACCCATGTCTGACGATTGGCCGATTGGAAAGAGCGCGGTCCCAATGACCGAGGTACCACGAGGCGGCAGATCTGGTATAGAGGTCGGGATGCCCTCTACCTTGACCTTGCCATCCACATTGGCACGGAGCTCCTCTACCATCAGCATTATCGCGATTTTCTGCGCTTGCAACGTTTGAGCTTCATAGCTCAACTGGCCGGCTGGAGCAATTGGGAACAGGTCGGTCCCAAGCATTGACGTGCCTGGTGGAGGCAGCGGCCGTGAGATTTGTTCAGAAGGTTTGAGAACTTCGCCGATGGTGATGCCGGTCTGGGCCATGGCGGTGATGGCAGTTGATAAGGTCTCGAGCGCTGATAAAGTTTGCTTGGACAGTCGGCCGATTTGTCGAGATGGGTTGCGGTTCCTTCCTGTGATGAAATTGATGATGGTGCAAGATCGGTCGATATGCTTTGCAAGTCGTCACTGTATTGTGATCGAGCGCAATGTGCAGACTATGGCGAGATGAGCTAGCGCTGCAGGAGAAGCAGCTTTGGGCATGAGATGAGGTCGAAATGAAGTTCAGACGCGTGACGTCGTTGTTCTTTCGCGTTCAATACCAACGAGGAAAGAGCGCGTCTGCGCCTGCTACGTCCTCGCTCAAATCCCGAACACCATCTCAACATAGCCAAGTCGCGTACAGCATTCACGAAGATTAGCGTTCATGGCGCCTACGAGCGGACCTCGCCAGAAGGAGGCCGAGCGTGCTCCTCGCCGCGGTACCTTTCTACACGCATTGAGAAATATGACCGACGAAGAATTCGAACGGGGGGCTCGTGAGTCCAGGGAAGCAATGGAGCGAGCACGGGGCATCCCCATCCCTCCCGATAGCTTCCTACTCAAGCCGTGGTGGGCCAAGTTCAAGCGCTCCGAAGAAGACAGGTCGCACCGCGACAAGCAGCCTTGTGTATCGGCCGATGTGGGCGCTGGCAGAATCGAAGTCAGCGAGACAGGAGATCCTGCTTCGAAAGCTACAGGCAAATCATCGGTCACGGAACTCGAGCCTCGCGCTCACATTGGCTTCCCTGGTGCACCGCGCGATGTACGCAATCATTGTCATGACTCTTGCTGGCATGCCGCCGCCGCTAACGCCAACACCATTACACAGAGTATGGGAGAAGTACCAGAGCAGCGTGAATCGGCCGATCATGGCATTGCTTCTGATGGTGTGGGCGGTGACGAGAAGACCGAGGAGGTGAAGGGCGAGAAGTCAGCCTCCTTGATGCAGAGATGGCTAGTGTGCACGGCAATGAGACGCACGACTGATGGCAGATCGAAGTCTACAGTACCTGAGATTCGGCCGATAGTATTGGGCTTTGTGTTGCCGTCGCCGCAATTGCTTGCGTGAGATTAAAGTCATGCATGTTGCTTGACTTGCTGAATGCGAAGGATGGTGGAGAAATGTGTTCTTTGTACCTCTCCTAGTAAGCACATTTGCAAGCACGAATGATGAGATTGCTGACCAACAAACAAGGCTCGAGATGAATCAGCATCGGAAGAGAAACCTCCATCTCGCCTGTTGTCCTCACCTTCGGTACGTTGATACAGCACAGCGTGACGTAGCAGTGCTTGCAGAACATCTCAGAAAGCCAAATAGCACGCAGCCAGAGATTGTCCAGGCCCGAGTGGACAAGACGGACCGAGAAACCTTGCCAACATGCTCGCGCACACAGGCTTGCGACAGAGCAGCGCACAAGCGCTGCCCACCATTCGAGCTCACCACCGCCTCGACCGGTGCTCTACCCTGCACATTCCGAGCTCGACATTGCAGAGCCAGAGCAAGTCAGCAGCCTGGACATCTTCATACCATCATGCTGCATGCATACTGGCATAGTTTGCCACATTAGTCGCTTACGGTGGACCTCGGGCAAGCTCTCCATATTTGAGTCGCAGCTCTCATTCTGTGATGGCTGGCATTGTCACAGACGAGCGACTACCTGTACTTCGCCCATCTACCCATATACCATCTGATTGCAGCCATCCGAACACGACAAGATGCTGTATTGAATCACCTTGGCAACCTTCGATACCGCATCGACGCATCACGCTTCCTCGTTCTACACCAAGTCACGCAAGTCTGTGTACGTGAGCATGTTGGCAAGGTTTCTCGGTCCGTCTTGTCCACTCGGGCCTGGACAATCTCTGGCTGCGTGCTATTTGGCTTTCTTCCACCAGGCTATACCTCATTTCAGACAAGGTTTGTCGAGACCATGTGATGTGGAGCCTGCACCTGAGTCTGTCAATACCACATCGCTTACTCATCATGTTGCTGAGGCGTGGTCTGTTGGTCGATCACAGTACAGTTACGTCCTTATTGCAAGGCACAGAGCTTAGAATCAGAGTCCGTCCATCTTCGGCCGGTCAGCCACTCTTCTACGCAAATACGCAGCGTGGCGTTCTCTCCAACGAATCCATGAGCTATGCTGGCGTGAATGAGTACATGAAGAAAGTCGCCAAGATGGCGGGCTTCGACGAAGGCGCCACGTTCTACAGCTGGAGGGCCAAAACTCTCACGACAGTCTCCGAGCTGGCAGGCCCTGCTACTGCCTGGAAACTGGCTGCACACGCAGCCGACGGCACTATGCTCGAAGACTACTACGAGCAAGCCCTTTACAACACCGACGTGGTCGGTATGATGCTAGAGGGCCGCGAGGATCCAGAGGCCAAGCGTGTGCTCGCAGAGATGGAATCGCAGAGACTGCACCATACGCCCCTGGAACGGAAGTGGCCGTTCGCAAAGCGACTGTCCAAGCATACATCCTGCAGCACCCGGAATACCTGCTGCCGCAAGAGACGGCAATCCCGCCGGCAAAAGGGCAGCTTGGAGAAGGACCGAGTATGGCACCACCCTCGCTTGCTTAGAGCACGAAGAAGAGTTGGAGCGCGAAGCCGTCAGTATTAAAGAGTTCAAACGCCGCAAGGCTGAGCTCATCGGCAAGCCGCAGTTCTGGTCCCATTTCCTCACCATCGCTGAGGGCGCCAGTCCAATGTCCACGGTGGCACAGGCAGTCATTAGCGGTGCATGCCGCGAGTCATGCATTTCTTGGGTCAATGAAAGGCTGAAGTACGCTTCATCTGCAGCTAGGAGCTCATTTTGAGATGAGCGCTCCAGGTCATTCACATCGACTCCAAACCTATGCGGTTTCAATTCCGTGCAAGACGCATGGTAAGTCAACCAGCAGCGTTTAGGCAATGATGATCCCATCATGTACGGTATGCCAAATCGATTGAGCATGAATCCTGATAACCCCGCGGAGCCACGCTCGGGGCAGGTTCACTTCCCATACCAGGTATGCTTCCTGGCATGGGCGATCCTACGTGAGGAGCAATACCGAGGAGGTATCAATGCAGATCACATGGGCATCGGCAAGACGCAACCTCAGCATGATGATATCACTTAACAAATTGTTCCGGAAAGACCGCCCAACGACGATCGCCACAACAAACAACGTGAAATTCAAGACTGCGCGAGACGTGACTGACCAGCTTGGTCATGGGTGAGAAGTCCTGAGTCTGGGCTCGAAACTTGACAACTCGAGGCACGGCGCCAAAGTCACACTTGACCTTGCTGCGCCATGGTACACCATCTCGGTGGCAATCTTCCGCATGCCACTTCGCCGGGTGGTCATCATCGCGTCGTACACCGACCTATCAATCATGACGCCTAGCAAAAAGTTGGTGGAATTCTTCTATCGCGTGATTATAGACGAAGGTCACGAGAACCGCCGGGCGTATCTGGGGACAGACCGAGGCAAGATCCTCAAGAAGCTCAATGCAGACTCGCGGTGGATCTTCACAGGGAAACCAATCGTGAACTTCTTGGCCGGCGTTTGTGACGCTGCTCACGTGCTGCAGCACGGCTGGTGGTCTCCCATTGTCGCCAGAGACAGACCGACTCGATACCTGATTCGAAGTCAAGGACCGACGTCATTCCATATACTCCTCCCGAACTCCATGAGCAAGATGTCGACAATCACGAAGTACCCAGCGATCCAGAACACGATGATGAGTGGGACGAGATTTGCGATTGCATCGACCACCAGAGCATCAAAGCAGAGCAGTATGTCCTCAAAGCGAAAGAAGGCTGGCTGTGCGGACACTGACCAGCATGCTCGATGCACAATGCTTATAGAGTGAGCGCACTGGACGGAAAGGAGAGACTGGGCGTTGACAGCGATGGCAAGGTGAAGCAGGATTTTCTGTGTCGCAGGAACCCTTCCAACAAGTTTCGCCGGCGCAATGCGAATCACCGTCGGGTTACTTCCTAGAGCGCAGCTGGGGTGGTTGGATCTTTGGTTGGTCTTGGGCGAAAGATCAAAGCCAAAGCCACGAGTCGAAGCTCATCTACAACGCGACAGCACAGTTCATCTCTTGCCCTGCATGCCACTCAGCTGCATTTCAACTATTTCATCGTACTTCAAGATGCTATTGCGACAGGCTGACTCCTGATAAGGCCTGACCGGCGCGAATGTGAACCCTGTTTGCTAGATGAAGAAAAGGTTGACAAGGAAGCGTGGCAGAGCAGACCACAATCATGGCAGAGGCGATGTTAGCACCGTTGCTGCTTGCGGATGCCTGGCCGGCACGACCAACAAGCAGGACAAGCACCAGAAGGAGTATCGCGAGTGGACGATCGCAAAATTCCAAGTCCAGAGTCAAGATCTGCAGCTGGGTCCGTTGGGATTGGTGATTCAATCTTGGTTCTGGCGGACGCAGATGAGCTCCTGGACCCACGCGGACTGTGCTTGTCCCGCCAACAGCATCATACCGACTCGACCTGATCACGACAAAATCCCAGCAGGAACAAAAGTGGCTCGTCGTACTTCTATGCTTTACTGGATCACGAAAGGGCGAAAAGCAAGAGTCGAGCCTTCGAAGGCAGCCCACTTCCATCGTACAGACGAAGCCCTAAAACGACTAGACAGCATTGGCATGTTCTGCAATGAACCAAAACGAAGGGTCTACCTCTGGCCGAGAAGAGCTCAGATATTTGATAAATCTTGACCTGGCTCAGACCAAGCAAATCAAGTTCCACGAGCAGCATGCCCTGACCTGGACACTCGGCCTCACATGCGGCGTACGGCCTGGAAGCATTGTGAAAAACCACGGAACAGCCGAACAGGTATCCGAGAGTCGGCGATATCGAATGTCACAGAGACGCCCGTGCAAGCAGGTTGACAGGCGTTATCATTATGCGCATTACCTTCAGAGGCCTGAACGGTGCGTGAAGAGAGCGCGAAGGGTGCGTGAAGAGTGCGTGAAGAGTTCGTGAATGTGCGATTCACGGGGACTGAGCATCTAATCAGCAAATGCTCAAGCCCGTCCAGAGCTGAGAACCTGGAGTTGTCAATCCTGCACCGCCTCCTAGTGATGCTGCTTCTTCGGCGTGGTCTGCTTGCTGAACATAAGTCGGTGCAATCAATTCTGAGCAGCCACGAGCGTGCCGGTTATCCTTGCTTCTATGCGAACAGGCAGAATTAAGTTGCTCGGTCATGCTGGCATTCACCAACACATTCGGCACGGCTGTGCATTTAGGCGGCCTCCAGAAGAGCTGTAGCTTCTATAGCGGAGAAGCAAAGTCGCCAACGACAGTTGCGCACAACGCGCATGCTTGCTGCGCATGCCACGGACAGGACAGAATTAGAAGCTTGCTACAACCAAGGCTTGTATAAGACCAATGGCGTTGGGATCATGTTGGACGGAAGTCAAGATCCGGAAGCATAACAGGTGATGGCTGATATGGAGTCGCAAGCGCTACATCGCACTCCGCTCACAAAGATGTCGGACGTCCGAAAGGCTACTGTCGAGGCTTATATCTTGCAACACCCTGAGTACGTGGCTGCAGTAGCTGTAGGCAATCCTGCCAAGACCAGTGCTGCCAAATTGCGGCTCTGCTATAGTGCTACCTTAGCTTGCCTGCAGCATGAGCGGGAGATACAGCGCAATGATCTGACGAAGGAGGACCTAGAGAAGCGCAAGCTTGAGCTTCAGAGACGCTCTCAGCCTTGCGCCATGATCCATCAGCAGTTGAAGTCGAACGAAGAGGTGAAATCAGCTGGCGATGCAAATGAGGAAGACATTGACGTCGACACACTGCTAAGAGATGCTGGTGAGATGATGCCAGATGATTTGCGGGACGTGCTCGAAGATGCAGACGTAGAAGAAGCCAGCAGTAGCGACGATCAGGACATGGACACAGAAGACCACGACATAGTAGGCAATAATGGCACAGAAACCTTGACTCACCTGACGGAGATCACTATCGAGAATACCGTAGAGGCGTCCTTTCGTCCAATTATGCAGGTGCAGCCACGACATTCATGGAATTAATGCATGAGCACGAGTATGGGAAGGAAGAACCAGGTGACGTGTGTGACTTGTGTCAGAGAGATCCCACGGTCGACCAAGAGACTCGCATAAAGCGTTATACTGCGCTCAACAACCATCTGAAGGGCAGTTTCCATTGACCAATGACGAAGTGGGAGCTTGAACACAAGCAAGAACACGACTGCACTAAGATCAAGCTCCCGTGCCCTTATGCGTGCGGCCGCGTCTTCAAACTCTCAAGCTCCTGGAAGAGCACATCGCAGCTCCATTCAATCCTGCCAAGGATACTGAAGCGCACGAAGCAGCTGGTGCAACACCATTCCGAATAGCACGAGCGACCTCCCTGCGCGGCCCTTCGTAGGCCAGGATCACAGGACGCATGCTGCCTCATTGGTCCTGCGACATTGTCGTACTTTGGGGAGATGTCTACACCGCTATGACGACGAGTCATTGAACCCAGAAGAAACGCCATGCAGCACCACACCTCCTCTCAAAGCCTCTGGAGATGAAAGTACACTCCGCAGACGCCTTCGGTACAAGGACAAAATGTGACCTTGAACACATTACGACCTCATTCAAATGAACGGATTTCCCGAAGAATCCGGGCCTAGACGAGAACTGGTGTCAAGTAGGGTTCCAGAGATCGCGAGACGACATGTTTGCAGTTGCTCGATTGCGCAGCATCGCTTCAGCAACCAGGTTGAGGAGTATGACTCACCAGCTCAAAGAAAAAAAAAAGAAGGCACTTGACACCGTTGTTGAGAAAGGTCAAAGGCCTCAAGCCTCAACCACGACGCCGAGCTCGACTACGATCGATTGCAGGAGCGTGCCCTCTCACCCCATCCGTCATCGAGCAGGATGGACGGTAGAGGTATAACAACGACATGGCCGTTACTATAGCCGCCAGCCAGACCACGTACTCCGCTTCGCACATCACGATGGTAAAGATTCGGGGAGAAAAGCAAAAGGTCGATGTTGGCGACTTAGTACTCATGATTGACTGTCTTTGGAAGGATGATAGCTAGCAATGTCGTGTGGTTTCATTGGGGGGGAAAGAGACATTTTGGCGAAGTAGGTGCGGTGGGCTGGGATAGTAGACGGAGCTGGTGCCCTGCCTCCCTAGCGGAGTGATGAGCCCACTGCTCAGGGGAATGAGAACGACGTTGATGTAGATGAATGTATGGCTCTCTTTCGACAATATGTACACCTCCACCCTCATGACCTAGGTGACTGATACTCAGCTCCCCAAAAGGCGCGACAGAGGTGAGTCTTTCCAGCTCATGCTAACGTCGACCTTACCGCTGCCTAGGTGAGGTGAGACTGCTGATAGTATTCACCCGCCTTTCAGAGACCACAGACGCAATATATGCTCCACTTCCACAATGCGTTTTCCTTGACATGAAATATGCAGGCGACTGAAATCCACCTCTACAGATCCCCTTCACCTTACTGTTCAGATGTGTACCTCGACCCCTCGTGATCCGCATCAAACTCAACGAGCTAGCGTCATCCTCTCAAGTTGATCTCGCTCGTAGTCGGTCACTGCAATGGAATGAGGGATCTCTATGTTATAGTCCGAGAGGAAACATATCGCGTCCGGGCCAGGATTTCTTGAGGATTGAGAGCACGTCTTTGCCTCATCACTCCCTTATCATTGCGCGCAACTATTGCCGCAGGAGGCTTCTCCCACTGATGTAAATGAGCTTGACT
The DNA here is from genome assembly GCA_007113905.1 of Teratosphaeria zuluensis. Lineage (NCBI taxonomy): Eukaryota > Fungi > Ascomycota > Dothideomycetes > Mycosphaerellales > Teratosphaeriaceae > Teratosphaeria > Teratosphaeria zuluensis. The sequence continues at coordinate 662,751 of VCMQ01000002.1, forward strand.
AGTAGTTGTGAGAGGACGAGACGTCTCGCCAACTTGCTGCGCTTGAGATGTCGAATGGAAGTCGTTGGGGGAACCCAGCAAGTCCTCTCTCATCTCCTGCGCTCTCACCACCAGCGCCTGGCTCTGTCATTTCATCTTCATTCGAGATTTGCAGCAGGAGCGAGTTGACCTGGAGCATTGACCTGGAGTTCGCGGACACACCGGCGTCCTGCTGCTTCACCAAGCTTGATCCTTGTCAGACTGGAGCGGCTTGACTCTACTAGATATGCGCAGTCTTGATCTGTAATCGTAACTGGCCTGAAGACCAGCCTGCGCTGGAGCTCCGGATTTGCTTTTGCGGTACTGCTCCAACGACCGCGACTCATGCTCTCAGCAGGCACAAAGGCAAGCATTCATGTTGTTTGGTACAGTCTGATGGCGATGGTGAAGGGGAGATGAGTAAGCCTCGTGGTTTCGTAGGTGCATGCCGATGTCGTGTCACCCTCTCTATTAGAAGAAAGTGTGTTGGGCTTGGACTCTGCCTTTGGGCTGTGTGAGCGAGGAGAGGCTTCGAGGGTCCTTGGCGTGATGTGGAGACTGTGCTCTTCGAACGCTTTTCAATCTCGCGAGTTGCAGCTGCAAATGTACGACTATGCCGACGTCAAACTGCACAATCCCACCACAACAATCCTCCCACCAGGGTATCTCCACGCATCCTCCTCCCCCCTCACTTCAACACCACCAACAAAAGCACCAACACACAAATCAAAATCCCAATCGTCACCCAACTCCAATTATCCCTACTCCCCCTCGCCACCCTGCCCAACCTTCTCTGCGCCCGTCCCAACGTCCCCTCATGCCGATCCACGCCGGCCTCCACATCCCGCAACAACTCATTCTGCTCATCCAACTCATCCCCCATCTGAATCCCCAACAACCTCGTGCGGCTCACGCTCTGGCCCAGCACGTCCAGCTGCTCGTCCTGCTCCCGCAGTACTTGACTATGATATGCGTGGATCTGCTGGTTGTCCATCTGACTTTGATCGGGTGCCTCAGGTTCGTCGCGGTAGTGTTGCACTTGCTCTGATGAGGAGAACAGGGCGGCGCGATTAGCGATGTCCTCGGCAGAGATCTCTTCGGCGTCCGGGTTATCGCGGAATCGGACGTTTTTACTGCTGCTGCCTGTTTGGCGCGGTTTTCGTTGCGCGGCGGCGAAGGCGTCGGCGAGGGCGGGGTCGTTGGGTTTTTGCGATTCGGCGGTGGGGGGCGCTTGGCCGTAGAATTGGGCGTAGAGGTCTGCATATTGTTTTCGTAATCGCGCGAGGTCGGAGGTGTCGTCGGGTTGGTCGGTGTATTCTTCTTGCTGCTCGAGCTGGGTGAGGCCTTGGTGGAGGTCGGTCAGGGAGCGGGTGATGTGGGCGTCTTGTTTGGTGGGTTCGAGGTTGAGTGCGACGGCTCGTTGTCGCTCGAGGAGGGAGAGTTTGAGGTGGTCGGCGAGGAGGAGGAGCTGGTGTGGTGAAGTGGACATGATGGGAATTCAATAGTGCCTGCTTGTCGCAGCGGCTATCCGATTGATCACTCTAGGCGCTACAGTATTGAGAGTCGCTTGGGATATGTGGTACAACTTGTTGGCGATCAATTAATAATTAGGCATATCTATATCAGTGTCGCAACCTGGTTGACGTCTGAGGCAGGCACGCCCGAGCGCCGCACGATCCCGGCAGTCGCCCGACACCACTAGTACTACTTACTGACACCAGCAGTCTGGCAGCAGATCTATTTCTGGTTAGACGTTGTGTGGAGCTGTCCGGGATCAGCCTGAAGACGCCATGTACTACTAGTAACTTTCCCTACATCTCCGCAGCTCCAAAACACCTGCCTCGATATCTCCGACTTCGTTGTCCCCCTGCTTCAAGAGCGGTCAGTACAGAACGTCAATGCACCGACCATTCGTCAGCAGAATTGTGTGCACATCTGCTTCATGATCTTTCGACTACGCACTGTGCAAGCCACCTAACACCCTGGAACGCCACACCCTAGACCCGATCTCCACCTCGGCTAACATATCGCACGAGTGTTCATAGACGCTTCACGAGTCACGATATCGATACGACCAGCCTGGAGTCCACCATTGACTGCATCAGTCTGGAAAATCCATGACAATCGTGCGAAGGTTCGTGCATTGATCCGTTCGTCACCACGAAACGCGTGTTTCAGTATAGACTTGCTCGGATCAAGGGGACCAGTTTCCGGATCAAAAACTTTCCACTGTACCACGACATCTTCTGCACCTCCATTCTCGTCGTACGTGATACTGCACATCCAATCAAATCACGTGTTGCATCGTGCAAGCCACAGAGCACCAAAAATGTCGAGGTCACCTTCTTGGGGCTTCCCGCGTAGAAGCAGCAATCGCGCGCCATCGAGGTCACGGCACGCCTCTTCCACCTCAATGAGCTATCTGGACGCGCCATCACCACAGCCGGAAGTCCAACGTAGCCTATCAACTCGTGAATCAAGTTCGTCATTACGAGGCATGCGAAGACTGGAAGCCCGCAGACAAATGGAGGAGAGCAACTTTTTGAGCGCTCGAGCACGGCAACAGAACTACAATCCACCCGTCGACTTCCGATTACTGGACTATGTCACACCTTATGATGAAAACCTCATGTGCCCGATCTGCCGATGTCCATTCGTGGAGCCTATTGTACTTGCCGAATGCGATCATTGCTTCTGTCGAGATTGCATCAGGCAGACTTGGTCATCAACATACAACCCCCTCGGACCACGAGGAGACTGCCCGGCGTGTCGGACACCGGCAAAACTTGGCCCTAGATCATCAACAAGCAAGATCCTCTGCAATATTTTGGACGAACTCAAAGTGCGGTGTCCGCAAAGTGAAGATGGCTGCACGGCGGAAGTGAAGCGTGGCCAAGTTCAGGATCACGTCAATCTGTACTGTGGGTATGCATTTATTGAATGTCCTGAAAGACACTGCGATCAGCCGGTACGGCGGAAAGATGCATCGGCCGGTTGCTTACATTACGGCGTGAGCTGCACAGATTGTCGGCAGAGCATGCAAAAGGCAAATCTGGAAATGCATTGGAAGTCGCAATGTCCTGATCGGAGAGTCACTTGCGAGAGGTGTAATGAAGAAGTATTCTTTCGGGACTTCGAAACGCATTCGAAGGAGACATGTCCAGCAATTACGGTCGCCTGTCCAGGTCACGCGCTTGGCTGTACAGCGCGTAGCAAGCCCGGCCAGGCAAGTGTGCATGCTAAAGTTTGCGCATTTGCAAAGCTGGCACCCATCATCCAGGCTCAAGATCAACGGCTGAATGAGCAAGAGAATGCTCAGCGGACCATGAGCCGGAAGCTCGAGGTGCTCGAAAACGGATTTAGTGCTCTACAACAGATAATCTACCCCCCGCAGCAAGAAGACCCGGATGCGTCCAGTGCAGACGAGCGGAGCATCCCCTTCCTAGACGCAACCAGCCGAACACCCTCCCCAGCCTCCGTCCTCGGCCCACCTCACCCCGAACCCTCCACCTTCGACTTCCCGGACCCTACCTCCAACCCCACCGGACCCTCACCCTCCCTCCTTACCCCCCACCAATCCCTCCGCGGCCGACGCGCCCCACCCCCACCCGGCCCCCGCCCAACCGACCTCCCCTCCCCCTACACCACCGACTTCGACGATCTCCCCTCCCCCTTCCCACCCCCCGCCACAAACGGCGCCCCTACGTCTCCCCCCTGCACCACCTCCTCAGCATGCACGAATCCCTCCGCGACGAAATGGGTCGTATCTCCTCTGCTCTGCAAGAACTCGACGGCCGCCAGAGCATGCATACTCTAAACGAGAATCTGCGCACGCGAGAGGAGATATCGTATCTGAATGCGCAGCTGGCTGGATTAAGTCGGCAGGTGCATTGGCTTACGGCGTCGCAGTTGCAGAGGCAGCAGGGTAGTCGGGTGGGGACGCCGGGGGTGGGGTCGAGTGGTGGGGAGGCGAGTAGTGGTGGTGGTGGGGTGGAGGCGGCGGTCAGTGCGGTTAGTAGTGCTACGAGTGCTTTGAGTGGGATTGCGAGGGTGGTTGGGGGAAGTGGTGGGAGTGGGAGTGGGGAGCAGACGGGGAGGAGGAGGGGGCATAGTGAGGAGGGGAGGACGAAGTTGTAGGATTGATTGTAGGAGAGATTGGCTTTGAGGGTTTAGTGGTGTTGTGATGAAGGTGTCGTGATTGGCGATCTGATGTCTATTGAGTACAGGTGGCACGTCTCATAGCTCATTACATGCGCCTTGACATGCAGGTCCGCAGCACCTTTCTTGCTGAAGTCGGCTTCGAAAGGAACCCGCACCACATTCTCTCTTTGTACATTCAGCAGGCATCCGCCACCACAAGTGCATTATTCTGGCGATGCACCCGAGCCTGCACCTCATTAATCTCCGCCACATACCCCTACTGGGGCAACATAGCATCCGCCACCACAGCTCTATGATCACTCCAACACACCCTTCCCTCCCCCTCATTACTCAACGCCTATAATCACTACAATACACCCTTCCCTCCCCCTCATTACTCAACGCCCGCATACCTCTGCACCCTCCACAAACCCCCCTTTTGAACCCAACCCCCAACCTCCCCCCTCCCCTCAGAACCAAAAATCACATAATCAATCCCCCCCCCTCTCCCCGTTCTCCTTCAGAATCGATTGCAGCCGTTAGAATAATACGAATACAATTCTGCGTCCTAATCTTCCTTTCTTCCTTTCTTTTCTATTGCACGATCCGGTCGCGGGTTTCAGAGAGCCAGGGAATTGCTTCTCCTGCTTATCAGCTTGGAGAGACAGGCATCGGGTACAAACACAATGGGACTGTTGCTCTCGCGCTATCGCCGTCGCGACTGCAGCAGATGGAGATCGCCGACTTTGCGCATATCCATCGATCGCACCATTTCGTGTCTTCATCGTCGATGAGGTATCTCCCCTGCAAGAAACTCTGGTATAGTATCTTCTCAACCTCATCACCAACAATCATCAACGATCATCAACAACCGTTCTCACGTGTTCTCATCATTTGGATATATATTCACAGGCGATGCCATGCAGGTCGTATATTGTGCTCTGAGGATTCTAAAACCCTGCCATGCCGCTCGCTCGTTAGTAGTAGCTCTTGCTCCTGCGCGAAGAAGGGGCAGCTTCTGTGTAGTCAGCAGCTCAGCCAGTACGATGAAGCAGTTATTTGCAGGTCTATCGCCACCGAAGACTCCACTGTTGACTTAAGATCAGGATCGGAGGCATATCGGAAAGTTGGCGTAGACAATGCGGCAGAAAGAACTGGAAAATCGTGTCTGCTGTCCCGTCCCATAGTGATGCCACAATGTCGGTGAAGACTCAAAGCAGCTGGCTTACCTTACTGCCGTCGAGTTCTGCCGATAAGCTCGCCGAAAAGGGCAGGCGCGCACAATACCTCGCTGTCACTCATACTGAAAACCCACCAAATATGCCTAACAAAGGCCGGAGTTGAGTCCTTTCGACATACAATATGCTATACACGAAGATCAAGCCATCTGCCGCAGTGGCCACAACACCACCTCAGCGGCCGTACTTCTCATGGTAAAACGATCTAATCCAGTTCGCTCTGGTTTTTCATATGGCCTCTTTCGTTTCGCGCTTTCCCTGTTCGTAGTAGCGATTTGCCATCACGTCTCCCCAGCCCAGTCTAATCATCCTTGTTCTCCACGCTTGAATATCTCCCGTCCCATATCTGCCAACGCCCTCACAACGCCTGTGAACATTTGATTTTCCTTCTCGCGCTCAACGCATGATTCAATCTTCGTATCCGCTCTCCATGGCTGCGAGTCAATCTTGGAGAATCCTGAACATCAGTCTACTTCCTCGTTCGGACCACTTGCTCAGCCCTTTCTTCGTCCGCCATCGTATTACCACGATTCTCAACACCTTAACAAAGCAGTAGAGAAAGCTCAAGCACTTCCACGTCAAGTGCTGCATCTCTGCCATCCACTCGTCGCTTCTTACTATTAATCCCTCCGCCTTGATCATTTCGTAGCGTGAATCATTCTACTTCGTCCCGCCAGACCCACTAGGCTGCAGCGTGTGAGTATGATTCGGCGCTCTGATAACGACTCCATTCTCTTCCTGCCGGCACACAAGACTATTCTGCACCCACGGATCGGCAAGAATCTCGTCCATCGTCGCGCGCTTCTTCGGATCCAGCTCCAGCATTCTGCCAATGATATGGCGAGTCTCACGAGGCAGCAACCTAAGCAACCGAGTCGGCCCTTTTATGACCGGCTGGTTGTTTGGATCGCCTTGCGTCGTCTGCCTTGCGGCAGTACCACCATTGGCACCGCCGCTAGCCTGCCGATGGTGATGCCTGTCATCTGCTCCCTCAGCCACGCTCGCGTTTCTGCTCGCCGGCTCAGACCTGGGCTGAAGGGACCTGCGATGCGCGTCCAGGATCCTTTCCTGATCTGGGTCGGGCTGGGAGACGAAGAGTCGATAGCTGTTGTCGCTGATGCGTGGTGCTTTCCATGGAAACCTCCTAAGTGTCATGCAGCAGAAAATAATAGCTATTGACCAGATGTCTGCTGGCCTAGGGTCGTATCGAGTCTGGTCGTACACTTCTGGTGCGAGGTATGGATCGCTGCCGACAACGCCTGCCACACGTTAGTCATCAATATCAATGCTCGGAAGCCCATCCAGACTCACCTGTAGCAAGAACAATCTCGTTCTCGAATGGGTACCTGAAAACCACAGCACTACCAAAGTCAATGAGCTTCATGATGCCATGCTCACTGATCACAACATTGTCCAGCTTCAGATCCCGATGGGCCAGACCCATGCTATGCAAGTACAGCACGCCGCTCAGAATCTGCAAAGTGGCGCACGTTATCTCCTCCCGACCCATCTTGCCGGTCATAACGGTCGCAAACAAGTCGTATGGCGCATACTCCATGACCTCGAACCATTTGCCCTTCTCATAGATGATGTCAATGGTCTCAATGATGTTCCCATGGTGCAGCGTAGACCCAATGCAGAATTCGGCAGTGACTTTCTTGTTGTACTCCTTCTCACTCTCATACGCATGCCGGTCTCTGAACTGCTTCACTGCGAAAACGGTGCCATCTCCCGTGCGCTTCATCAGCCTCACTGAGCCACCTGCGCCAGAGCCGAGCACCTTGCCGAATTTACCGTACTTCGATGCGAGCCCGTGGTCGTCCGCAAATGGTACGCTCGGCTGCTGAGCCTGACCGTTTGGTGGAGTCTGTGTCCCTGACATGCTGTGGTGCTTGTCGTGATGCTTGTCCTTGTCCTTGTGTTTGTGCTCTCCAATCTTGAAGAAGCGCTTCAGATTGGCTTTCGAGCCATGCGACTCCTTCTCGTGCAAATGAGAGCTGTCATCGTGCTTCTTGCTGCCTCCAAAGAAACTGCTCCTCTTGTTGTCAGACGACAAGAAGCTACTGCTCGAATGCGTCCTCGGCATCGGCGGAGGGGCCATTGTAGGTAAAGACACATTGGATTGGCCAGAGTTGGCAAAACCTTGCGCTGGATCTCTGTCTCCGAATCTGTATTTCGAAATTTCGCTTTGCGCTGCGGAGGAGTTTCTCTTCGCATCTCGCGGTGTGTGTGGCCTGGGCGTACCAGGTGCTGTTCCTGCTGGTGTCTGCGAAGGGCTTACGTCTTCCGATCCTGGTTGCGAGTCACCCGAGGGACCGATACTGAACCTCGGGGTCGGTTTCTGATGTGCTGCGACGCCAGCTGCCTGCTGTACAGAGGCTGCAGTCTGAGTTGAAGGCTTGTCATCGCGTTGTGGAGACGTCGATCTCTGAGGCGTCATCACATCTGAGGGCGCGGTCTGCCTATTGAATCCCGGCGCCGACGTTGGGTGCGCCTTGCCATCCCTACTATAGGTGGCTGCTGGCGTGAGTGGTGGTGAGTGGACCGTAGATGCAGGTGGTGATGCTCTGGGTGATGCATCTGTGGAGCCAGCGGGTAGGTGTCTCCTGCTGGGAGTGGCCGTGCCGGAAGCGACTCTGGACGCTGGCTGTGAGCCCGGCAGTGATACTGGTTCAAAGGCATGATGCTGCATGCGGTTGCTCTGAATGTTATTCTTGAGAGTCGTTTTCAGCTGCTGCAGCTCCTTCTCCGCCTCTGGGTTGAGGTCTTCCCTCTGTCCTGCATGGCCGGTGATTTCTTCTGTGGCTTGAAGGCTCTGGTTGGGCTCGATCTCCTCGTTCTGCTCAGCAAATCGCACGCCCTGCTGCTCGCCTGTGTGTGCAGCCATTGTGCCTTCCAATTCTGGTGAAGTGTGACTGTGGGTCGACTAGGGCCCCGCAGGATCTGTAACAAAGTATGGCTTCAATGACTGGATGTTGTGATCGTCCCTGCTCTTCCCGCGTCCGTCTGCACGATCTGATGACAGTAAGTGCTCGAACGCGCCGAAAAAGGCTGACGTTAGTGGGCGCCCGCGTGGTGGACGGCGGTGGTTCCGATTGCGGCGGCGGTGGTCGACAATTGTCACCGCTGGGCTTTCATTCTCTGCACATGCAGATGCGTCGCCAGACCTCTTCGAATCTCGATGGCGGTGTGGAGGTCGCGCTCTGACAGTGCAATCCTTGAGAAATATTATTAAGGTAAGCTTCGTCGCAGAGCTTTACAGGGTGTAGTTGCTGTTGATCTGCCGTGACGCAATAGGTCTTCTCCCGGGATCCGGTATGTTCTCGTCTGCACGAAAGACTGTCAGCATCAAGGGTCTGCGACCGCAGTCAGTGCTTCTCCAGAACAATGTGGCAGCAGTGGCAGCGACGACGCGAGTGATGGTCCAGGAGAGGAGAAAAAGAGCTGCCAGGAGAAAGATCGCGTCGAGTGAGAAGCTAAAAGGACTCGTCGGCGCGTCCGTAGCAAAAAGTGCGTGTACTTGGTACCTGACGAAGTTGTTCCTCATCAAAGAAAGGCGAGCAGCAGCAGCGTGCCCCACTTCCACAGCGCCGCTAAGCATGGGCAGTCGGCGAGTTAGGACCGGCCTGCTCGGATGCCACCCATCATTTGCCCTCTCAATCAAGAAAAGCCCACTGCAAGTCGGATAACCACATTGGGCAGGTACATACATACTTCATCGCTGTGATTATGTAGTAGCTCGGCGATTGACGGCGAGGACTTGTGCTTTAAAATTCGTCCCATGCCTGTACGCATGTGCTGCCCGTGCAGCCAACGCCGCCTACCAAACTTACGACTTATGCGCGACATGAACCAGCATAAGCCCGAAGTTATTATAAAAAAAAAGACTGTGCACCACTTTCACAACTCCTACACACTGTATATCCTGATCAAACCGCGCGCTGAGGCGGTTGCGTCTCGACTCGCCATAACACCGCCGACAGGACGCCGTGTAAGTAAGCCCAACCACACGGTCTCGTCGAACCACACACAGCAGCGGGCCCCACCGCCGCCCGTCAGCCTCGACACCATTGTTTGGGTTCACGGCGCAAGACCCTGAATGCATGCGCGCTCGAACCTCCCGTTGTCTCGACTCATCACAGCACAAATCTGCAAAAAGTAGACCCATGGGGTGAGATTGGTGGAGGTGGGTAAAAGCGGTCTGCGCACCTCCCGAATGCCCTTGCCGTGGTCTGGATGTGAATCGCTGGACCAAGCACCATTGCAATGGGAGCTCGCTACCATTACCTCAGTACATACACCACAACGAACTTCTTACTCTGGCACGGCACTCGACAATGATGACTCTCTATTCACCTCCTACTACATACCTCGTGTTGCCATAGCATAAGAATTCTTGGCTTACGTTACGAATGCCGCACCCACATCTAAGACAAGTTGAGATAAGCTTGAGACAAGAGATCAGGCCGGCTACTTCCAGAACAAGCCTAATCTCACTTATGCGCAAGCTCACAGCAAGGGTGGTGGATGTTGAAATGTTACCAAGTGACGACATATAGCATCGCCGGCATGCAGGCGTGGAGAGACTAGACCGATCACGAGGATGATAAGGCCCGCGGATTGCATAGACCATCCGAGTCCCGATACTGAATACTGATCATGTTGCGGCCAAGTGATGGATGGGGTGAGAGTATCCACGCCTTACAGGCTTCTACATGAGCCTCGATCTCTCCATGCGCATACATCCACTTGCCTATGCCACTGTTCCCACGTGTTGCTCAGATCTCCAAAGGGCAGCATAATTCACCCTGCCGCCATGCGAAACATTCCATGCCTGTCGACGTCTGCTCCGCCATATGTACTACAGTACGCCGTCGCCATGTGCGGGGTATAACTCCAAGAAGATGACCACCACTACTTCCGAAAGACAAAAAGACGAGCAAGAAGACTCATCACCAGCACCGATCCAAACCACCTACGCATTCGTAGCAGCCGGTCGAGGCGTAACGGGAATATTTGGCGCCAGCTGCGTCGGCGCTGTATTCTTGATCTGCTTCTTGCCGTTCGCTTTGTAGTAAAGCAAAACGTCACTACCTCCACGCCAGATATGTGATCGTATGGTAGCAAGTGTCATAGTTGGAGGAACGATCTATTCCCCGTCAGTAGATGCTCAATCTTCGACCGACACCCAACATACCTGATTCTGGCACCACAGCTCGAGGTACTCCTCCGGCTTGGTAGGTATGCCCTCTGCTTCCATCGCCTTCTTCTCCTCTTCCGTCGGCATAGGCTCTATGCGCTCAGCAATGTACGCGAGGATCTTCTTCGCCCGCAGCATGCGGTTCGCATTCAGTCGATTATTGCCGTCCGAAGCTACGCCAGGCAGTCCGCTGTCCTGGTACGGCTCAAGGATGAAACTGATCTTAACAATGTCCTTGATCGGAACCTGGTTCTTCAGCAAGACCTCTCCCAGCCACATTGGTGCGACACGCTCAAGCTGATCGCACTGCTCGCCCAAGCTGCCGACTGTGCCTTCAAACAGGTCCGCCACTCCACCTGCTTCCGGACGATCTTCTTGAATAAGAATGGTCGTGTTCGGTGGTGGTTTTAAGACAGGAGTATCTGATGGCATGGACGGCGTGATGGCTGTTGGCAATTCTATCGGTCCGGGCTTCTCTCCAGGTAAGCCGTTCTCATGTGCTTGATGGTTCTGAAGCTGCGTCTGCAAAGAGTCCTCATAAGCATGCCTGATCTTTTGCACGGTGCCCAGAAAGTTATCCTCAATTACTCTGCTGTTGCTTGTCTTGCTGGACCGCGAATCGCTCTCGGTCTCGGCCTCCTTCTCCTCTACTAGATTAGGCCTTTCTTTGTCACTCGTGGATGAGCGGCCAAGCTTCTTCATACCACTGAAAGACATGCCGGTGCGGAATTTCTTCCCAAACAGACCTTGCTTAGATGGTGTATCTTTGGCCCCGGCCTCTGCGCCAGGTGTAGTTGCCTCATCAGCTCCCTCACCAGGTGTCACTGGCGTTTTGAGGGCACTCCCAGGTATGTTCAACTCGACATTGGGTAGACGCGACGTCGAGAAATAGTCGCTATGCCGGTCTGTGGAGCCCTCGGACTGTTTCGAAAGCCGCTTCTCCAGCGGCGCGTGTTCTTCTGTGGTGGTCGATAGCGATTGAGCAGCCGCAACACTTTTGGCCGGCGATCCAAAGACTCCCGGAGTAGCAGCGCCGATTGCAAAGCCTGGTGTAGCTGCCTTTCCAGCCCCACTGAGTGCTCTAGGAGTGGTGGCCGATCCTGGCCCCGCTGTGTCAGGGTGCCATCCATTCGTTCGTGTAGGGATCTGGATGTTGGTAGGCGCATTCTCGCGCTGAAGCCTTCTCTGATTCACCGGGTCCTTGTTCTTCATAAGATCATCGCGATAAGCTTGGTCTCGTTGGAGTTCTTCCGTGATCAGATTTGAGAAGAGATACCGCAGCACCCACTTACCAAGATTGATGCGCTGGTCTTCGCGGAACTCAATCTCTTCATCAATCTCCAGCTCGTCGGCGTACATCTCGGCATCAAAGCAGGTATTCTCTTCCAAGACCACAGTCAAGCTGCCAGTCCGTGTGTCAACCGCGCACCAATTCGCAACTGTAGCCATCGTCGTGACTTCTCTCTGCACATCCTCAAGATGCCGCTTACCGTACGACCGTATTGGAACGCACTTCAGCAAGTCCCACATCATGACTTCGCCGGCGGTATCCAAGGTCAACACCCGCTTCCGATCATTGAGCATGACATGTTTGATCAACCCATTTTGGCCTTCTATTGAAAAATCTGGCTGAGCTCGCACTGGCTGCATCACCACTATCTCCGGGCTCGTGCCGTCTTTGCTGCCATCAGTGATTGAGGCTCTATGCTCGCCGTCCGCCATGCGTGCCGACGGAAAATATGTTGTATTGCTCAGCCTCAGCACGTGCTTCAAAGGTATCTTGCGTTTGGTAGAGCCGTTCACTTTCGGCGGGCTCTGGTTGTCCCGCGCATTCGGCACAGCGGGATATCGTGATTTGGCGCTGGCCACGCTCATCCTGTGCGTTTCATAGCTTTCCGGTAGATCGATTTCAGCATGTTCGGTATTAACGTCGCGCCATCGGTTGATGCTTGGACGACTAGTTGCAGTCCATATGCTGTTGTTGGCCGCTAACACTTTATGCACTCCTTCGTGCTCCTGCGCCACAGCCACCGATATGCCCTCGTCTAATTCTATCACGTCCCGTGTGTCCGTTTTGGCCACCAGACCACTCTTGTCGCTTGAGTAGAAAATTGACAGGTTCGGGTCCGCGGAGAATAGCGACCATACACTGGCATCGTGCATTGTCAAGGTGAACATGCATCGTCCAGCCGTGGTGCTCCAAACTTTGACCGTCCGATCGCTGCTTGCCGTCATGATCGTACTACCATCTTGACTGACTAGCACATCCCTGATATTGTCTGTATGGCCCACCAGCTTCGTTATGCGCTTGCCTGTCCGCGCATCCCAAACTCTTACTGTGCCCTCTGGCCCTCCACTGGCCAGCACGTTGTTGGTTGCGGCCAGCGCATACACGCTACCCTTATCCTTGTTTGACAACCCTCCTGCCTCATCATCGCCCACATTAATACATAGCTTTTGCCCAGCACCGCTCAAATCCCAGACGCCTATCTTGCGGTCCAAGCCTCCGCTGACCACCCAATCCGAGGTCGGCGACGGTACCGCGAGCGTCTTAACATAATCGCTATGCAGCCCGATCGATTGCGGCGGTATGCGATCTTGTGCGGCTGGTCTCCATACCTTGACGGTAATATCTGAGGAAGCGGACACAAGAGCTTGGTTGGAATGCGCAAGCGCTATGTCATTGATCCAATGGGTGTGTGCCTGGACTTGCTGTCGAAAAGTCGTCGCCGGCGGCGGTGTTGGCTTTTGATCGTACTCTGGCGGCGGCGCATCGTTGGTGTTGAGGTGAAGGTCCCAGGCGCATATCACGCCGTCTCTGCCGCCAGAATATCTGCTCTCGTCTCAGCATGATGACCCAGAGTTCGCTGTTCTTCTCTGAACCATACAATAAAGAGTTGTCGCTGTCTACCGCGAGACCGTTGACGCCGAGTCTATGTCCTCCAGCTGAATTCGCAAGCGGCAGGACTGCAATGTCATGAATTAGCTGATCGCAAGCTAAACGCACTTTGACTTCGGCTCAACGATTGACACACCATAGCTTATCCTTTGTCGCGCCTTGCGTGCCATAAGGCCTCTGCTATCTGGAGTTGCAACTCATGTGAAGGATCACAGATCCAGGTTAGCTATGCACAAGTTATTCCGAAGCGATGGTCCAGCCTGGACTGTCGTCAGTCGGCGGTAGAGGCGGGTTCGCCGAGGAAGCAGGAGAGAACTCAAAAATGAGACAACTAGTGAATGGTGGTGTACTTGCAGTTGGCGCGGCGCTGTTGTCGTCAGCCTCCCCAAGACCTCGTCGAAGCGAGAGGGCTGAATGCGCGAAGGATCGCGTTGACGTAGCTCTCCATTTCGCGGGGTGTGAATCAATTTCAATGCAGGGAGACTGAGAGTCGGTACCAAGTACCAAGTACGTGGCAGTGCTGGACCATTCTTGCGTGACAAAGGGCGGCTGAAGCTGTATTCGGCATACATATGCTGTGTATGTATGATCAACGAGTAGTGGCACGAACAAGAAACGTGTCGGGATCAGCTAATGCCTGTGCAACTCAGAACCGCCAGTGATAGGTGAAGTATCCGGCACTTAGACCGTGCAAGAGAAATGACCTGCATTGCCGCATAATTTACACTCCTGCCAGCATAAGATATAAAGGCATCTGCCTCAAAATACAGATCTAAGGTACAAGGCACCTGCCAATCCACTTCTCCCGCCCAAATGCACATGCCTGCTTCAAATGAACTTGCACCGACGAAGCACATTCCATGTTCACCAAAGCCCGGCCCATGCAGACCACGATGGCAATACCAAGCGTCCTTCTGGTAGGACGACCACAACAAATCTCGCATAGCGAAGGACACGAACGAGTTCAAGGACGTTTGGTGGGGCTTCACGAGGACGCTTCGTTGGAATGGCGGCTTCTATGGCCTCGAGTCCTACATGAATTTGTCCGATCCTCTGATGGCATATTTCTGGTCGACAAGTCTACATCGAGGCCCGTTGGCAATGTGGCAGCTACATGTATTGTCGATTAGAAGAGCACTGGATGGGTAGCGATGTTTATCATCGACGCGGCGCATCGAGGAAACGGACTCGGCGCGAAGCTGTTGACAGCTGCCAATGTCGGACTTCGACAGATGTTGGATGAAAGTAATAGATCCAGACGTTGTTGCAGAGCAGAAAGCGACTTACGGATGTCGAGGCTTCGCAACGTCTCCGCCTGGCGAGCTCAAGCTGATGGTCCGCTCCTTTGCTGCACTTGATTGAATCGAAAGGCGACTCCAAAGTTCAGCGAGAGCGGGTTGGCGCACAGAGGCGTGTTTGCGGTCTTCCATGCAGCAATTGGTTGAGTAGCGCAAGAACCACCATCGCGCTTCACCCTTCCGCAGCGGACTCCTCAATCCAAGTCTCGAATACCATGTCTCCAGCTGCCACTGATCTCAGTGGTACCGCCTTGGGTATTACTCGTCCATCGTCGCCTTGGTCTCGCCGCTCCTGCTGCACAGGCATCCATGCATGTGGTGGCCCGATTGGTGCTTGACCTTCGCCCTTCAGCTCAATAGCAACAGTAAAGGTGCAGCCTTCGGGCAAGGTCTTCAGACTCGAACCGCAATTGGCAAGCTTGCTCATAGTAGCTCTGAATTGCTCTTCCATGTCCACGGTAGGCAAGACAGCCACTTTCTCACCATCGGGCCCAGTCCTGTTCAATGGTGTGTCGATCTCGGCTGCTGGTACGACTGCGAAGCGAGAGACATCGAACATAAAACGCTCGGTAGGTTTGGCCTCTTTAGTATAGATCATCACGGCCACGCGGTCGACGGTGCCCTTGAACAGCTCAGTCTCGACTGCTGCGACAGCATCATTGATCCACTCGCAGACCTTTGAGTGCCTGTTTTGACGGACTGCAAAGTTGTACTTGCGAGCTGACAGAAATGAGGCTTGTGGGTATAGTTTCCGCTCATAGAGAATTGTATGGATGGCCACTGTCAAGAAGTCTGTAAAAGCTGTGATGAGTGTCCGGAAGGTTGGTTGCTCATGTGCCATGGCTGCATCGGACGAGTTGCTCTGAAATTGCACGTGTCATCCTTATGATCATATGTAAATTCAGGCCTCCTGATCCCAAAAGCGTACATAGATGTTTACAGCGCCGTGAAGCTGACTAACCAACGAGTCATTCTCAGCGCACAGACCAACTCGGGCCGGTTCCACAAATGACTGATTGAGTTCCGAAGATCCTCAAGAAACTTGCAAACGAACGCGTCTGCGGAACAAGACCCACGCGTCCTTGCTGCTGAGCCCGTGCAAATGGGATACATCTGACAGATCTGCTCACATGCTGGACGTCACACACGTATACACGTGGGAAGCTAATCGCCAGCCACATCCGACATGGAGGAGCAGCTAGTGCGCCTGCTTACCGAAACGCAGTCTGCGCAAGAAGGTCCAAGAAAGAATGCAGAGTCGCAGCTCCGCGAACAGTATGGCCATCCCGACTTTCCCTTAGCTTTGATTGCTGTTGGCGCACACAATGACGTACCTGTCAATCTTCGACAGTCGTCATTACTCTCACTCAAAATCTGGGTCCAAACATGTTGGACGCCTCAATGGGAGGATGAATTCAAGGGTCCGTATTACGCAGACGAAGCGAAGAGATCTCAGATACGACAGAGTCTCTTGAATCTTGCCCTGAGCGGCCACGATGACAGGAAGATCAAGAGTGCTGCCAGCTTAGTAGTCAGCAAGATTGCAACTGCGGATTTCCCAGATGAATGGCCGGGCCTGCTGCCTGCAGTTCTGAACGTTGTCGCAACTGGTACCGATGGCCAGCTGCATGGCGCGCTCAAGGTGTTGGGTGAGCTCGTCGAGGACTGCTTCAACGAGGATCAATTCTTCAAGGTTGCCAGTGACCTTGTCAGGATCGTTCACGATGTGGCCATCAATGAAAGCAGAAAGCCAATTCTTCGCGCGCTCGCTGTCTCCGTGTTCCGATCTTGCTTTGACACGTTGGAGATGGTGATGGAGGACCACAAGGCTGAAGTCAAGGCATTCGCGGAGCAGACACTTGGGGGTTGGATCCAGTTCTTCATTTCTACGCTGCATTCAGAATTGCCACCAGCTCCTGCAGATGATGAGGAGAGTAAGGCGAACGGTACTGCTGAGCATTATCGAGGACTGGTAGCCCTCAAATTGCAAGTCGTCAAGGTCTTGATGCGGATACGGACGCTGTTCCCATCTACTTTGTCGCCGCACAGTCAGGCCTTGTTCTCGGCAACGTGGCAAGAGTTATCAAAGCTACAAGCGCAGTATTACCAGCAATATATCGAAGATGATAGCCAGGGTCGATTGGAGGATGCTGACAATCTACCCTATTCGCTGGATTTTCTGGTGCTCGAAGAGCTGGATTTTATGCAGGCCTGCCTCAGAGCGCCGCCTGTGCGTAAGGAGCTTGAGCAGCAATTGCAGAGTCAAGGTAGTGCGGCTGGAAGTTGGATTACGGAGGTCATGAAGATCGCTGTTGCGTATGCTCACATCACGAATGAGGAGGAAGGACTGTGGGATATCGATGTGAATGTCTTCCTGTCCGAAGAGGCCAACGTCACCGCGAATTACACTCCGAGAACAGCTTGTGGCGACCTGGTAATCAAACTCGGCGAATGGCTCAATTCTGCGACTATTGAGGGCCTACTTGCCTACACGAAAATGCTCCATGCAGAAAACGCAAGCTGGAAAGCGAAAGAGGCAGCTCTATACTTGCTGAACCAAGTACTCGGCGACTTCCAAGACGTCGAGAAACAGATCGGCGCCGAGGCAGCCAACGCCTACGTCGACTTCATTCAGCACGCCATCCAGCAGGAGGCAGTGTTTCTCAGGGCGAGGGGTTATCTCGTGGCTGCAAGCTTGACCAGAACCTCCGGTGACGCACTTCAACCTGTCGCAGCCAACCTGATGGAGGCATCTTTACGAGCCATCGACCATGACTCGTCAGATATTGTCAAAGTCTCCTGCATACGGGCTCTGCAATACTATTTGGCCTCTCTGCCACCTGCTGTCACTCACAGCAAGCAGCAAGCGGTCGTCACTGCTCTTTCAAGCTACCTGAACACGCAAGATCTCAGTGATCTCGCTGATAGCGATGATCTCCTCATCGCAATTATCGAGACGCTTCGAGACGCCATTCTCCTGGACGCAAGCGTATGTCTTACAGGTGGCGGTCTTGATCTTCTTTTCACGATTGCCAGCCGAGGCGCCACAAATTTTCAGATCGCTCTGCTTGTCACTGAGACGTTCGAGGTGATTGCGGAGACAATCGCGGCCACAGGATTTGAAAAGTATGCGCAGCTTGCAGTCAAGGTGCTCCCATCTCTTACTGGAGCATTCGACGTAGCGACATTGACTGAGGAGGATGCACTCGCCAATCTCGCTGCTGATTTGCTCTCCGTGCTTGCTGAGCAGGGATCAACACCAATGCCGGAAGGCTTTGTAGCCACCGTCATGCCTAGGCTCAACCGAATATTGCTCGGGTCGCAAGACGAGGAACTGTTGCGAGCCACAACGGCTGTCGTCAAACACATGCTCCATCACGACCCTGAGCAGGTCTTCAGCTTCCACGATCAGGCTGGGAAGAGTGGGCTGGAGGTTGTGCTCATCATCATTGACCGGCTCTTGAATCCAGCTGTCGATGACAATGCTGCAGCAGAAGTTGGAGGCTTGGCAGCTGAACTAGTGGAAAAGGCTGGCTCCGAGCGCCTAGGTCCGTACCTTACACAGCTGCTGCAGGCGGTGGCTACTAGGCTGGGGACGGCAACTCAAGCTGCCTTTATACAAAGCCTGATACTGGTCTTTGCCAGACTCTCGCTGATCTCAGCTCAAGATGTGGTCAATTTCCTAGCAGAGACCAACGTTGGCGGTCAGAACGGATTGCATGTGGTCATCAGCAAGTGGCTAGAGAACTCTATCAACTTCGCTGGCTACGACGATATACGGCAAAAGTAGGTCCCCTTTGAGGTTTGCATGAGAAGAAGGAATCAGCTAACCGTCTAGTGTCATCGCCCTCACGAAGCTATACGAGCTCAACGACCCGCGAGTGATGCAGGTGCAAGTGAAAGGCGACCTTATCGTGCCGACCAGCAACCGCATCATGACTCGGTCTCGAGCTAAGCAGCAGCCTGATCAATACACTTCCATATCTGCACAGCTGAAGATCATCAAGGTCTTGGTCGAAGAGCTGCTATCAGCTTCTGGCAATCGGCCGATGGACGCAGCAGCCGCGGCAGATCTGGATGAAGATGGGGAGGATGACGGTGACTGGGAAGATGATGACAATGAGTTCCTCGATCTTGGCTTAGGCATGACGAAGTCACAGCTCATGGCATTTGACGCAGAAGACAGTGCATCATTGACGAGGGGCAGAGACGACGAGACGCAGGCATTCCTGCTCAACTTCTTCCGTGCGCAGGCGCAGAAGCCTGACTTCGGCCAGATTTTTAGCTTGTTGTCTGCAGAAGAGCAGAGCAAGCTGAGGAACATGAGCGATGCATAGAGACGAAAGTGATGTTTGAGACGGAACAATTGCATAGCGGTGTGAATTTGGTTGTAATTAGAGACTTGCTGCTCAATCGGCGCAAGGTGCATGCCCATACATAGATCGAATGATGACTCAAGCCTGATCAAGGACCTTCAAAGCTCAACGATCGCGCCTTCTCAAAGCAGCTAGCACTTTTACGGGTCGAGCCGCACTTATTTGAGAGCTTGTGAAACTTGCACCTGAAAGTTCGAGGGTCACACATGCATGCTGCAGACACAACGAAGAACCGCCCACAATGACAAGCATAGACGAACTGTTCAAAAAGCCGAACGCCGCACCCTCGAATGGCTCTGTCAAGCGAAAGTTCGAAGCTCCCGACCCGCAACAGGCCTACAAAGCCGCAAAGCTTTCTGCGAATGGATCGACACATGCCCATAGCAATACTGCCTCAGTAGAAGATGGTCACGATGACGATGACGAAGATATGGAGGCGGGTCCTGAGCTACCGCCCGAGGACGACGAGGGCGACGACGAGGAGGGCAGATTCTTTGGGGGAGGAGTTACGCAGAACGTCGCTCAAGCCTTGGACTATCTGAACGACCAAGATGGCGACGAGGAGACATATCGAGAAGATAAGATTGATTCCGGATGGTTGAGGCGGCAGGTGGTGAGCTTTGAGAAGAAGGTCAAGAAGAACAGTGAGCTCCGGGCCAGGTACGAAAGCGAGCCACAGAAGTTCATGCAGAGCGAGGCCGATCTGGACGATGAGATCAAGAGCTGGAGTCTGCTGTCTGAGCATCCAGAGCTGTACTCAGACTTTGCAGAGACTGAGGCAGTGGGTCTGCTAGTAGGATTGTTGGCACATGACAATACGGACATTGCCATTTCGGCGGTTGAGATCATGTCGGAATTGACAGATGATGATGTGGGCGTGGAGCCGGGCGCTTTCAGCAAGCTGGTAGCTGCACTGCTGGACGCGGACTTACTGGAATTGCTCATGGCGAACCTAGCGAGGCTTGACGAAACGGAGGAGGCCGACAGGAGTGGTGTATATCACACTTTGTCTGTGCTAGAAAACTTGGCTGGTGATCAAGATGTCGCGGAAAGAATAGGTACTGAGAACGTGCTGGAGTGGTTGGGCAAGCGTGCACAGCGGCAAGAAAAGGTCATCAGTCAGAACAAGCAGTACGCTGCGGAGGTGCTGCAGGTGTTTATGTTTCAGCCATCGCCAGTGCTGCGAAAACGGATGGCTGAAGAAGTTGAGGGTGTCGACTTGTTCCTGCAGCTGCTATCAGTCTACAGGAAGCGAGATCCAACCAAAGACAGCACGGAAGAGGAGTATGCTGAGAACATTTTCGACGCTTTGACGTGTCTTGTTGACGATCCGTCGGGCAAGTCGAAATTTGTGGAAGCGGAAGGGGTTGAGCTTGCCTTGATCATGCTCAAGGAAGGCGGGTTCAGCAAACAGCGAGCTTTGAGGCTACTGGACCACGCTTGTGGCGGCACTGGTGCAGAGGCAGTCGCGGTCTGCGAGAGAGTCGTTGATGCTGCTGGTCTGAAGATCATCTTCAGCATGTTCATGAAGAAGGCAGACAACAGCACAGTTGAGCATCTGGTGGGAATCTTCGCTTCTATGCTCCGACTATTGCCTGGTGAGTCTGCTGCTCGCATACGAACTCTAGCAAAGTTCCACGAGAAGGATTACGAGAAGGTATCTAAATTGACAAAGATGCGCAAGGATTATGCCGGTAGAGTTGAAGTCATTGACAAAGATATCAAGATCGAGCAATCTACGATGAGCCCCGAGGAGGTGGATGAACAAGCTGATGCCATCTTCTCACGGCGGCTCGATGGTGGCTTGTTCTGCTTGCAGACCATGGACGTCGTATTAGCGTGGCTTTGTGCAGAAGATCCCGGCGCGAGGGCGGTGGTCACCAAGGACGTCGCGGCAGATGTCATTAGGCGTAGTCTACAGGACCAGATTGATGGTCTTGATCCCGAGTCAGAGAGCGAGGATGACACGAAGGAAATGCTTGGTACGCTGATGAGCTTCCTGCAGTAGCCGGTCTGACCTGTAAAATATGGACAAAACTGTACGAATATAGGGCATGCGAGCGTCTCGCATGTACCGATACTTACAAGAAGTGAAGATTGCCCATATAGTATCGACAGACTGCGCGTAGTAGTTTTGTGCATGACTCATGTGCTGGTGTACCTCGGCTCGTTGTTGGCAGGACTCCAACGGACATCTTGTGTTCTCGGCCTTACCTTGTAGTCGACACATCTTGCAATCAGCAATAGCTGTCCCCACTTCGCGAATTGCAAGCCGACAATGTCAGGCGCAGGGAAGGCTCGTCTTCAAGCGCTTTCAGAGCAGCTGATGAAGCCGCGGGAAGACCCAGGCACGTTTGAGGACATTCCGAGAATACCGAAGATTGCTGGAGACTCTGCTGGACCGTAAGTCACTTCCAACCGACGTTGACATACTCACCACAGACTGAAACGCGATTCAGACGTACCAAGGGCAAAGTCGTCATCATCACTGGGGCCAACTCACCGCTAGGCATTGGCAGGGCTGCAGCACACCTCTTCGCTGCTAATGGTGCTAAAGCATTGTTTATCAATGATTACGATACCGAGCACCTGGAAACCCACAAACGAGAGTTGAAGTCCTTGTACCCGGACGTTCAGGTCCATACTAGCAAAGTCGATGCCTCAGAGGAAGCCGATGTGAAGCGGGTCGTCGATGAGGCCTTGGAGAAGTATGCACGTCTCGATGTGTTCTTTGCGAATGCCGGGATTAGTGTGACCATGAAGAGAGTCACGGAAAGTGAAGCCGACGACTTCATGCGGGTCATGAAGGTCAATGCTTTAAGGTTAGTTAATCTATGTTTCTGATCCAAGGTGACACCCGCACTGAATACCCGATCTTAGTGTCATGCTCGCCGTCAAGCACGGAGCAAGAGGCATGATGCAGACTAGCAAGGAAAAGCCGTATCCAGGTGGTTCTATTGTGGGCACGGCGTCATCGGCAGGCATGCGATCCAACGCGGGAGCAACCGATTACTCGGCTTCGAAGGCTGCGGTCATCAGCATCGTACAGACTTCTTGCTATCAACTAGCTGGCACTGGCATTCGTTGCAACGCGATATGCCCAGGTATCATCGAGACCGGCATGACGAGCCTGATGTACCAGTTTGCAAGGGCGAGAGGCACCGAGAAGAAGATTGGCCAGCTCAACCCGCTACAGAGGGGCGGTATCGCGGACGAGGTAGCCAGAGTAGCGTTGTTCCTGGGCAGTGACGAGTCGAGCTACGTGAATGGTCAAGCCTGGGCGGTGTGCGGTGGACTTACTGCCGGGCATCCTTTCGTGCCGGGTAAGATGGCATAATAATAATGTAGGCACGTAGTATGGGTCGTCAAGTTCCGTGCAAAGTTCGCTTCTTGAGAGTCGACACATCACATGTCAGCACGTCGCCTAGCCTGGACAGTCTAGCCTGGACAGTGGTGGTGCACGTCTTGGTTGTTTCAGATATTTTAGTGGCACACGTGGGAATGCTGGGCGCCCGCTTGGCAACACCCTTGGAGCCAGGCATCGTCGGCTATACGTAAAATGACTTGGACGCGAATGTTGCCTGCGTTTGATGTCTTGCTCGAGGCAGACCTGGGTCGTGTAAGCATTGCAATTCTAGGCTAAAACGGCCAAGCACAAAATAGATGATTAGATGACGCGCACAGAGACGTAAGACTCCTTCGTGGTCTAATGTGGCAGAGTGGATAGCTCTCTCTGAATGAGTGCTATCAGCGTCATGTAGCCACTCGTCGACACTTGCATATGTACGTTGGAGCTGGAGCATGTTGCGTTGTAAGCGCTTTCAGATCCACAGCCCCCCGCGATGATGTTCATGCACAGGACGACCGTAGCACACAGTCTCATGGACAGAAGGAGTAGGTGAGCCTTGGACGATAATAGCATGTTCAGATTTCGTGATCGAATGTACATATAAACATGTCGGAATTCATATGGTACATGTTGCTTCATTAGTTGCAATTACCCTCTCGCGCAACCCACTCATCCCAACGTCTCAATCCATAGATCATAAACCTCTCGTATCTCATTACATGCATCGCGCTGTCCATGACCTGTCGCAATACGGCCCGGCTGGCGGTTGATTGCTTCTGGTAAACAGCGATTCCAGGCCACTCATCTAGCAAGTCGTGTCGCAACCCGTGACTACCCTCAACCCGAGCAACGGGTCACAATGCTTGACCAATCAAGTTTGGAAGGTGGCCCGCGGTATGTCGAGTGCGCGGTTTGTTCTCGTGACGCTGGTAGGTCGTCTCGAAATGGGACGAGAACGTATTGATCGTCGTGTTGACAGTCGTGTGCAGTCTTGCTATTCCTTCATAGTATAGACCTCACATCGAACTTCGACGGCTTCTGTGGTATTACTGTTCAAGTCTTTGGCTTCTTGAGGGAGAATGCCCGTAATCTCGTCCTGACAGGTTCCAACGGCGAAGTAGGCGATGATGTTGAGCTTCGCACTGGTGAGCTCGATGCCGACTTGTCGCTCATGCTGCTAACACTGCTCGACGACTGAGATCGTCGGCGAGTTTCCGCGAGTGTGTCCTCAAGGCTGACATTCTCCTGGGAGTAAGGGACGCTGCTCTGGTCGAGGATCTCGACAAATTTAGACGAAGTCATGCTGTTGATGCTGCTGTTGATCGTGCCGTTGATTGGTTTTGTATTCTTGCAAGGGCGACTTGGTCGGTATTGAGGGCGGCAGCAGTGCGACAGTAGAATCGCGGCGTGTGGTAGGATGGTCAATGTCAGCAGCGGATGGGAGCACAAACATAATTAACGGGACCCTGCCCAAAAGACAAGACCCACGCACGCAAACTGGCCAGGGTCCTGTCACGGTTGGAGGTACCAGGCGCCGCGCAAACTTTTCGTCAGGCCCCTGTTCTACCGCGTAGCTTACTTTCGAACTCTGCAGATGCTCGGTACGTCTTACCAGTCCCGCAGCTTCTGCCGCGCTTCGTGGTCATGCAGTGACAAGCATCGCCCGACGTCAGCGGTGGAAGAGACGAGGGACGCTCGGTCTCTTTCGCGCCTTTTGCGGATGGTCGGCAGGCACGGTTCGCAGCACAGATAGAGCACCAGCAGGTATGACGGTGTGCATTGCGACGAAACAAGCTGTAGCTCTGGGACGTGTTTTGGCTTGTGAGATCTGCCGGGGATTCGTCAACTAGGCACGCGGTATGCGTCGATCGCGCCAATCTGTCTGGCCTCTTTCTGCTGACATCCGGCGACCGAGCTACCGAACCCTGCCGCGCCGCCAGGTCTCTACCCTCGTACACACAACACACGCGTACGATTCGACTCACGACAGGATATTGGCTTGTGTGTGACGGGGTCGTTCATGGTAGTTGACGACAGCTATCACTTGGCGTGGGTGTGATGCCGCGCACTGGCAATCGTGGCACCTTGATCTACCGTATCGACAAGCCAAAGATCTCGTTAGGCTGCGAAGTACCTTAGCCATCGATGTGCAAGGCGTCAAAATGGCTTGAAATCCTCAGGCCGCGAACGAAATCTGACATGAAGATACTCCGCTCTAGCAAACGCAAATGTTCGCAGCCAATAGTCAGTACCAAGTCTCGACTTCAGGTAGTAGTATTACACATAACTCTCGCTGCTTCGCTGCGGTACCGGCGAGTGGACTAGCAGTTCTAGACCAACTCAGCAAATTGGTCATTTCCGGAAGACCTTGCAAACAATTGCTGACAGCGTTCTACCCGGAACCAGCAGAAGTCACATGCAAGGTTCGCTTCACGGACTAGATGGCAAATCTGATGCCGTCGTCCTCCATCGCAGAAAGAGAGGTTGCGTCGACGAGAGAGGATTGCCAACGTGATTCAGGATGGCTTAGGTGGGTCGTCTGAAGCCAAAAACCCTAGCCGACTGGCTTGGAACCAGAACACGCGCTATATGTCTTCTCAAGTCGATTTGCTATGATCATATAGAGTGGCTTATGTCTGCTCACTTCTAGCACCTGAAGCAGAATATATAACCCATCTATTTATCGCTTGCGCCGCTGAGACAGCTGCTAGGCTCGATGTATGTCGCAGCATTGACACCTGCACTGTGGTGGCTCTTGCAATTGGCCATCAGCGGTCGACATTCTGCTGGCCGCTGATACTCCAACCGTGCCCAATAGAACTTATTGAAGCGTCAATTGTCGCAAGCCATTATCTACTGGCAGCTGCAGAGTGAGCACAAGCGGCAGACTGAGCTCTGCTTGGTGCAGTATTCCTGAGCGAGTTCAAATCACAAGCATCGAGACTTGCCACCTGCTGTGTCAGGCGTGCCATATTGTAGCAAGATTAGAATAGTCGAAAACAATCGACCTCATGTCTTCATAAAGTCCATCAGGTCCAGTCCTGCGCCAGGCAGGTTTCTAGCTGAGGATTGCTTACTCGCCAGCAATGACTGCAGATTGGACTTTTTGGCGCGAGATTTTCTGCTTGCTGAGCTGACTGTAGATTTTGCTTCCGGCGGGTTTTCAGTCCTTTGATCAATGAGACTGTGAGGACTTGGCGCCAACGATGGCTTGACAATGGCCTTTTGAGATTGTAGACCCTTGCTCGCTGACAACATCCTTCTTACTACGTTGTTTGTAGTATGGCATTGATTGCATGTGACCTTCATAGGAGCTGTGGTGCTCCGATCTCGTCGCGAACCTTCACGTCGACATTCGCGTACTCTTGTACAGTTCCAGGGAGAGATCAACAGAGTACCACATGTGCCGCAGGTCCGTTCGCATTGTGCAAATTCGGTAAGTTGAGATCGCATGTATGCAGAAATCCCTGGCGATATGGCCAGCATCGAGAACGAAGCATCGTTCAAGAAGCGCTTTCGAGCCGCAGACGCTGCTTCAAGCTCTCTCGAGGTCATAATTCTGTCCCGCTGGTGTCTATTCGTCCCATTGATATTTCTGATGTTCGAGGTGAATCGCTAAGGGTGTTCGAAATTGAGCAAGAAGTTAATGTCCATTTTCAAATGGAAGGCACCTCACGGTGCAGACGCTAGCGGCTGCTTAACTCCGCGACGAAACACATGCATTGAGTCTTCTTTTCCAGGACACGGACATCAACACCTTTGTGACTTCGACTTGGCGGACATGACGAATTGATATGCACGAATCGACGAGGCCACACGATTGAGGCTATGGCAGCAATGCTGCATGAAGAACGAGGCGTTCGCCTTGCCATTGAAGGTTGCGGCCACGGCACTCTACACGCCATTTACGCCTCAGTCGAAGAATCATGCAAGCAGAAAGGATGGCCCAGCGTGGATCTGTTGATCATTGGCGGCGATTTCCAATCCGTGAGGAATGCCTACGACCTCAACTGTGTCAGCATGCCGGCCAAATACCGCGAAATGTGCGATTTTCATGAATACTATTCTGGTCAAAGAACGGCTCCTTACCTCACTATTTTCGTTGGTGGCAATCATGAGGCCAGCAATTACTTGTTCGAGCTATACTATGGCGGCTGGGTCGCGCCCAATATTTACTACATGGGCGCTGCAAATGTTCTACGTCTTGGTCCCTTGAGGATAGCAGGAATGAGTGGTATATGGAAAGGCTACAACTACCGAAAGCCACATCTTGAACGATTGCCGTACAACGAAAGCGATATGAAGTCTATTTACCACACCCGGGAGATGGATGTCAGGAAGCTGCTGCAAGTTCGATCACAGGTTGATATTGGCATCAGCCACGACTGGCCCAAAGGTGTTGAATGGAAGGGCAACTTCAAGCAGCTGTTCCGTTATAAGAAGCATCTTGAAGACGACGCGAGAAATGGTCGACTTGGCAACGTGGCAGCGCAATATGTACTTGACAGACTAAGGCCCAGGTATTGGTTCAGCGCGCATCTGCACTGCAAATATGCTGCTGTGGTGAAGCATGACGAGGCCTCGATCGGGCAGCAGGCCTTGCCTGCGCCAAATGGGCAACCCGCAGAACCGAAAGACGAGAACGAGATCGACTTGGACATTGATGAAGATGACAATGCTGCTGAGCCTGGGCCCGCAGAAAGCATGAGCCAGGCTCCGGCGTCGAATGCTGATGAGATTGATTTAGAGCTCGACGATGATATCGATGGAATGGCGCCTGTTGCACCAGGGCAGGGCCTAGACAATGTCGCGATTCCTGTTGCATCAGATCTACCAGCAGAGCAGGCGATGTTGACTGGCGAGGAGGCAAGAGCAGCATTGCCAGAATCATTCCGACGTCCTGAGCCGCGAACTCAGGGACAGCAGGAGCCCATGGAGCATCCACCAGAAATTACCAACACGATCACGAACTTTTTGGCACTGGACAAATGTATACCGAACAAGGAATTCCTGCAGCTCATCGCAATACCAACGGGCCAAGATCTGGACCCACAGCGACCGTTCAAGCTGCATTACGACAGAGAATGGCTATCAATCACTCGTGCGTTTGCGCTGAGCGAGCCTCCAGTGCTGGGCGACCCAGATGCCAAGGTGCCGCAAGCTAAATCTCAACTAGAATACAAGAGCCAGATCGAGGAGCAGTCTCAATGGCTCACAAACAATCTACCAGACTCCAGCCTGACCATCCCAGAAAACTTTGAGCAGACCGCACCGGTGTACGACAACGGAAATTGGAACTTGCCGCAATATGCCAAAGTGGAGGAGTATCCAAATCTGCAGACTGCAGCTTTCTGCGCGCTGCTGCAGATTCCAAATGCGTTTGCCATTAGCGAGGACGAGAGAGCTGCGCGGTTAGCAAGAGGGCCGAAATACGACCCTGATGCCGAGAGGTTTGCTGCTCAGCGAGGACGAGGCGGACATGGTGGTTTTGGCAGAGGCCGCGGACGTGGAGGCGGCGGTCATGGTGGCAGGGGTAGAGGTGGTGGAGGGCGAGGGAGAGGCCATCGAGGCAGATGAGATGGTGAAGATGGGAATTGATATTCTGCTATATGCTTGGACTTCGTGCCATGCTTCGATCATGCCTGACCACTACTGCTGTTCAGACAGGCGCGGCACGACTTCCTCGAGGAACTCGGTCAGCGGACTACGGTTTGGGGTCAGCTTCCTAAAAAGTGCTGATCGATTGAGGCGGAGCAGTGGCGACAGTGCTTCGCAGAGAGCTACAAGCTTTGACTGCACGGGGCCTTAGCGTGACAACGACAAGAGGCATTGATCAGAGATCGCGAAGGATGGCGATGGTTTTATAATATTGACCCGAGTTGCCGTAAGCGGCCGCCATGGAGGCCAATGAGGAAGCCTCTGGTTCAGTATGTCGACCTCCTGAGGCCGAAGTGTGAATCATAACATCAAGATCGCTCATTAAGGCGTGATTCTGCATCAATGCTCTCCCATTTTTCACCTCCATCATGACTCGGCGTTTGCATGGTCCTCCTCGTAGCCCTCTGTCTTAATGTCCTTCAGTCCCAAATCCTCCTCCTCCTGCTCCGTCCTGTCATAGTCCTGCATCTGAATCTGTGGGTCTGGATCCGGAGCCGTCAAACTCTGCACATACGAGCTCGCCATAGGGTCCTCGAGTACCAGCGTAAAAGGCTTCTTGTTGTCGATCGCTGCTTCCAAGCTGGCAAAGAAATCGTCCCATGATCGCTTGCTCTCTGCCGCCATGCCGTCACCAGCGCCTTCAGGTAATTCTGCATCGCCATCTTCAAGGCCGAACGCCTGTGCACGAAGGTCTTTGCGAATGTTCGTAAGAATGCCTTCTACGGTAGTGAAGCGACCTCCCATGGTGCCCGGCTCCACCCGCAGCTGCAGCTCTGGACAGTGCAATGCTGCACTCTCGCTCTTAAGGATATCTCGTGCCAGATCTTCTTGCGACTTGACTTCCAACGTGATTCGTCTGCCCTTTTCTGGCACCTCGCCTCCTGTTTTTACCTCATTCGACCTGTATCCACAATCCTCGCAGACCGTCGACATGAGCACGACTTGCTTGAAATGAGGAATGTTCACCATCTTCATGTTCGTCGCGCATGGCCGTGTGCAACCTGGGCATGATGCTGGGAAACTGTATACTTGGTTCTCCACGATGTCGTCTTCTTGATCGACGTTCGCCGTTGCACTGCCCGTTGGCATCTCCGGCACCATGCCAGTCGCATGATATTCAGGCCGTATGACGGTATCAGGTGCAGCAGCTTCATGTTGGTGACTTGGTTGTGGCACGTCGTCACCCAGTCCAAGCATACCATTCTGCTGCGGTGTTCGGTTATACTCGCTCTTTGCCCATTTGCCAGCCGCTTCGCCTGGCTTCGTTTCTATCCAACTATTGCCACTTGGGTCATCTGCTGAAACCATGAATGGGTATCGCTTGCCGTCCAGCATGTCTGAGAGCTGTTGAATGACGCTTGCAAGCTGCTGAGCGACTTCAGGCATCTGTTCCATTCTCGCCTGCTGGTGCATCTCCAGATCGGCCTTGACGCCTGAGATGATGCCCTCGATGTTGCTGTACTGTCCTTTGCCCGCTGGGATCTCCAGATCGATGTCTTCTATTCTGAACGTTGCCACATCTGACTTGACTACACTCCTCTGCAAGTCCTGATCCTTCTCCACTCGTAGCGCGTACTTGGCTCCTTTGGGCTGTATTTGGCCTGCGGATTGAATCTCGTTGTTCTGAAACCCGCATTCTGCACACGAGAATGACATGATGACGATCTCGCGAAAGAAAGGTATCCGGGTGAGGAGCATGCGGGTTACACCATCAGCATGGCAGTTCATGCACAACGACTCGATCTCTTCTACCACCCGTTGGTCGTCGTCGCCCGTGGAGTTCATGCCGTTGACCTGTGCACCCATGTCTTTGAATAGATCCTGCGCCAAGGAGGCGCCCTGGAGCTTCTCGTCATTTGCTTGTTGTGCCATGTTGTTGCGCTGTTGGGTATGAGAGTGTTCGGTTACAAGTCCTGAGGGCTATGAGCTCAAGAATTTCTGCTTAGGAATGACGCAGAAGTAGTCCTTATCGCTGTAAGCGGATCTTGCCGAGAATGACCATGCCCGATCGGGCTCACGCGACGCGATCCAGTACTTTCCAGAACGATCGCGGTCGAGCCATCAGTCCAGCTGAACGCTCGGGGCTGTGTTGTAAGCCGACACCAGCACATATGGCGAGTGCTTGACACGACGCAATTATAATGAGCTCCGACGGCCCCGGACATTGTCATCTTGGGTTTGGACCAAGGGCCAGGCTGGCGAACAGCTTGTCGAGCGTTTGGAGGCCAGCCTCTGCGGGATCAGAGTCGCGATCCATAGCATTCAGCTTGTGCCGAAGCTGTGTCAAGTTCGTCTTGCGCCCCTTGGTCTGCATCGACTGTACGTGCTCCTGGATGGTAGCTTTGATACTCTCGTACGGCGCTGTGCCTTCTCCAAACGTGGCGGCAGAATTTCGTAAATTCACTAGAAGCTGCTGAGAGTTAGTCAGGATCTAGGCATCCTCAGCACGAGGAGATCTTAATGACCTACCATGGCTAAAAGCTCATCGTCGGCCGATGCTTGGTCGTTCATCGTGGTGCTGGTCGTTAGCACGGAAGGCATTCACTCTAGATGGAGCTAGACGCAATATTGCATCGTCTCGAGAAACAGAGGTCTATTCCCTGGACTGTACTGCGAATTGCGGAGAGGGCAATGGAGAATTGAGACCCCTCGGACGAAGATATCAAGGCCTTGATGGTATATGGTCCGTGCGTCCCGCTTAGTCTCTCCGGGCTTTCCTTCGATTTGCGACTCGCCTGCGTGCAGAATTGACAAAGAAAGACTTTTTTGTGAGCACACTTCTGACAGATTACCATGGCGGACGCCGATGAGGACGTCATCGCACAGGTTGGTCCATCAGCGGACGACGTCGACCTCTCTGACGAAACACAAGACTTCCGCTTCCTGCAAAGTCTGGCGTAAGTTCCCACATTCCACAGTTGGAAAGCGAAAAGCTAAAGTCATAGCAGCAGCGAAGATGCCAAGATACCAAAGCGCGGCGAGAAGGACTTTGAGCCTCATGCCACTGCTCTGCAATCTAATGTTTTAGCTGCTTCTCGCCAAGCTATGCATAATGCTTTGGCCTTCCAACGGGTCCATCCACCCAACCGCGTCACTTTAGCTACGTACCACCCAGAGTCCAACATGGCATACACGTATAAGCCGCACGGTCCGATGTTCACCAAAATGGGCCAAATATTCTCGGCCAAGGACGATCCTATTGGCAATGATGAGAGGCGAGGTCAACGTATGTGGTTGTTGCCTGAAGAAGTGATTTTCTTAATTGAGAGAGGCACAATCGATGTACGATGGCCTCCTCGCAACGGCGAAGGTGAAAGTGAAGGCCTACCAATGAGTCTGCAGGGTGCTTACGCCGTCTGTATGGGAGACGAAGAAGCTCATGGAGGCAAACTGACGTTCGAGAGGTATTCTGTCTACTCCGGGTTGAAGAGGGCAGGATATGTGGTCCAAAGAGCGCCAAGCTGGGATGTGCCTGGGCCAGAACTAGGGCTTGAATGCTTTCCTCCGTCTATGCAGGACTTGCGAACGTGGCGGACGGGCCTTGGCCTTGCTACTCTTTGGAAAACATTGTTCGGTGAACAAAACAAAAACATGATCAACAATCAGATACAGGGGCCCGTAATCAAGCCTGGCGTGTACAGGTCTTACGCAGACATCTATCGCTGCCTTGCTGTGATCGATTTCCACGACCCGACTTTGAGATCTGAATCTGCCCTCTTCAATGATATCGATAACGCTCTACGAGTGACTTATCAGGTCTGGAAACCGAATTCTGCTTTCACCAAAAAGAATCCAGGTCCGCCGGACTTCCGTATTGCGGTCATTGATGGCCGTGCTTCCTCCATGCCAACACTCGAACAATTGGGCGCTTTGATGGATACAGTACCGTACGCGCGCCGAAGGAAGAACTCAACTTGTATCAGAAGCTCAAGTATGGGTATAAGAATGTGATTCTTGCTGTAGTCGATCAGGGCGTCACGAGCTACTTGCGAGTCGCAGACGCTGCCTTCGGCAAGGAGAAGTTATACAATCGCTCTGGCCCGATGAGAGGTGGAAAGGGTGGCGGAAGAGGCGGTCGAGGTGGTGGCAGAGGAGGAAGAGGAGGGCGAGGCAGATGACAGCGTCGGTCGTGCGAGTCTCAGAAAAGAACAAACTACCAAACTTTCTTCCAGGCTTCTACGAATGTATTACCGGCACCTACTTGCAACAGCTCGATTGAAGCGTCTGCGGGAGGTGTCCTGCATGATGTCGATCTGGAGTTCACGTGTGGGTCGGCAATGCAGTTTTAGCAGCGAATTGGAGCTTGCACCAGCTATTCATGCATGATTTTCGAACCCACTGCTCGGCACATCGATACTCATGGAGTTCTTCCAGTCGGTCTGTCGACAGTCGAGTAATGGCCGGCCACGTCCACGGAAGCAACATTGACTTCGCTCTAATTCTGCGAGTGCGGCTTGAGCGCGGCTTCCTGTTACAGCTGGCGCAGCCCGCTAGACCCTCGGAGTAATAGTTTCGCGCCGGCCCTGCGAACATGCTGGCTTGCCTACCTGCTCGTGCGGTAGTCCACGACGCGATGCTTTCGACTGCAGAATACGATATACAGATCTGGCCAACCGTCCTATCTGCTCCTGCCCAAGATGGGATCCGAGGTCAACCCAGCCGCTGTGTCTTTCACATGTGCACACTGGCACTTCCAACCTCCAATGCATGCACACTATGCGTCCATTGAATCGTGTCATTGGACGAGGACAACGGCAGGTAGCGTTTCTTCAACGTTATCAGAGTCGTCACCTAGGCGCTATGTTGGGCGCCTATGCAGCTGATGGCCTATTTACACCTTGAAGGAAGCCCATATGTCTTTCAGTACCGAACGTGAATGCCTGCTGGCTGCGTCCTACGTTCGCGACGTCTCAATCATTAACAGCCGTCATGAGTGACCAAGACTTTGTGACGCACTCGGTGGATCGGACCAACGGTGTTCGGCAACAACCTGAAGATGTGGCTATTGTAGGAATGGCATGCCGCACAGCCGGCAGGGTTGACAGTCCAGAAAAGCTATGGCAATTCTTACTTGATGGCAAGGGAGCACCAGAAACAGTACCTCCCATGCGTTGGCAGCCATGGCTCCGAAGAGACGCACGTAATGCAAAAGAGCTTGCGAATACCCTCGACAAAGGGTACTTCGTCGACGACCTTGAGAACTTCGATGCATCCTTCTTCGGCATCTCGCCGAAGGAGGCGGAGCAGATGGACCCGCATCAGCGACTTGCTCTTGAGCTAAGCTGGGCAAGCTCTTTCCCGTGTTCATTCCGCTACCAGCCTCGCTAACGACATCTTAGGAGGCTCTTGAGGATGCAGGGATCGACCCCAAAAGCCTTGCAGGCTCAGACACTGCTGTATATATGGGCATTGACTCGGATGATTATTCACGTCTGCTGCTCGAAGACATTCCGAACATTGAAGCCTGGATGGGCATTGGCACAGCAGCACATGGAGTGCCTAATCGAGTGTCTTACCACCTTGACCTCATGGGCCCAAGCGCAGCTGTAGATGCAGCGTGTGCATCGTCCCTAGTAGCGATACATCATGGCCGCCAGGCCATACTAGCGGGAGAGTCCAGAATTGCAATTGTGGGTTCACGAATCCGTACAAGCTCAATGCAGAGATACCTTCGTATTGACCGTCATATTAGGTTGGCGGTGTGAACGTCTTGCTTGCCCCCGCATTGACTCGAATGCTGGGCAAGGCAGGAGCGCTGTCTCCGGATGCCATCTGCAAATCCTTTGACGACGCAGCCAACGGCTATGCTAGAGGAGAGGGCGGTGCTGTTCTCGTCCTCAAAGACCTCTCCAGCGCTGTTAGAGATGGCGACAAGATTCTTGCGATCTTAAGAGGCAGCGCGGTCGCTCAGGATGGGAAGACTAACGGTATCATGGCGCCTAACGCGAAAGCGCAGGAACTGGTAGGACGGCAAGCTCTTGCGAGAGCCGGCATTGATCCATCGACGGTCGGATATGTTGAAGCACATGCCACTGCCACGTCCCTTGGCGACCCGACAGAGATCTCGGCCATTTCATCCATTTACGGTTTGGAACGCGAAAAACAAGGTCATGACCCGGTCTGGTTAGGGTCAATCAAGCCCAATGTGGGCCACCTCGAGGCTGCTGCAGGTGCTATCGGCCTCATCAAGGCGGTCCTGGCTGTCAGCAAGGGCGAGCTCGCACCACAGGCACATCTCAACAAATTGACTTCGAAAGTTGACTGGCAGAATTGCGGACTGCAAGTTGTACGTGAAAGGACACCATGGAAGACCTCGAATGGACCACGACGAGCGGCTGTCTGCTCTTACGGCTATGGCGGTACTGTCTCCCACGCTATAGTCGAACAGTACCTCGTTGTGCACGCCCATCACAATGCCAACGGTTCACAGCACACTCGCCATGACTCTGCACTCGTAGTCGCCAACGGACACCATGATTCCCAATCAACACTGGTCCTGACTGTATCTGCGACACAAGAGAAAAGACTTGCTCCCCAAGCAAGAGCGCTGGCTGAATGGCTTGAGTCTGATTGCGGCCGCGGGAGCGATCTCAGCATCGTAGCCAGTACTCTTGCCAAGCGTCGTGCACATCATGACTACAGACTGGCTATACCAGCGGGGTCTCACGATGAAGCGATCGCGGCACTACTGCACTTCGCAGATGGCTCGCGAGGCGTCTCCGCTCCCGTTTTCCAGAAACGCACACTTCAAAATGCCTCTCCCGTCTGGGTCTTCTCGGGCCACGGTGCTCAGTGGAAGGACATGGGGCTAGATCTGCTGCAGAATCAGGTCTTCAGGCAAGCCATCTCAGATCTGGACACCATCATCCAGCGTGAAGCTGGGTTCTCCCCCGTCGACGCCCTTGGCAACGGAGACTTTGAAGCTTCAGAACGTGTACAGATACTGACATACGTGATGCAAATCGGGTTGAGCGAGGTGCTAGAATCACTCGGCATCATGCCTACTGCAGTTATCGGCCATTCTGTCGGAGAGATCGCAGCAAGTGTCGTAGCCGGTTGCTTGACCGCAGCTGAAGGCGCATTGATTGTCACACGACGAGCGAAGCTGTATTCGCAGGTCCGTGATGAAAGTCTTGGTGGCATGGCGCTCGTCGGCATGCCATATGGAGAGGTGGCTCAGAAGCTTGGGAAGCGGACCGACTTGGTCGCTGCAATCGACTCTTCGCCAACGACTTGTGTCGTCAGCGGCATGGCAGAAGCAGTGGACGGCTTTATTAGGGAGATAAAAGACGCTGGCGTTCGGGCTTTCCACGTGAACACCGATGTTGCTTTCCACAGCCCAATGTTGGCCAGGCTGAGCGTGCCTCTTTCAGATACACTGTCTGGCTCACTACGTCCACGGCCCGGCCGTATCCCCGTGTACTCAACTTCCCATGAGGATTGTCGATATGATGGATTACGAGAAGTCGACTACTGGATCAACAACATGGTCAACCCCGTTCAGCTTACTAAAGCTGTACGTGCGGCTGTCGAAGATGGACATCGTGTCTTCGTGGAGATCTCCTCGCATCCGATCGTCCTGCAGTCAATAAACGAGACCATCGTGGTAGGCGGCTTGGGTGATGACGAATTCGCCGCCATCTCCACAATGAAGCGAGATGCCCCAGCAATGAAGTCCCTACAGTCGACTGTGGCGCAGCTATATACTAATGGCGCGCCTGTTGACTTTGATCTACAATTTGGGCATAGATCGGACTGGTCACGAGAAGTCCCAAGGACACAGTGGCTGCATCGCCCGTACTACAGGCAAGTGGAAACCGGTCCACTGGGCGGGGGCGAGACACACGATGCCGACAAACATACGCTACTCGGTCAGCGCACTATTGTTTTGGGTACAGATACGGTAGTCTTCAAGACCAGACTTGACGACAAGACAAAGCCATACCCCGGCATGCATCCACTGGATGGCACTGAGATCATTCCGGCAGCAGTCTATATCAATACCTTCTATCACGCTACTGGGGCCAATGTCTTCACGGACATCAGGTTGAAAGTCCCAGTCTCCATGGGATCAGACACTCGAGAGGTGCAGATCGTCGTACAGAAGGATAGTGTTTCTGTGGCGTCCAGTCTCCAGCCTCCGCCGGACCTAGAGACTCCCGCCGGAGTCGAAAGGAGCTGGATTGCGCACAGTTCATGTCAATGGGTTCGTGCTCCACATGCAGACGTGCCAGCTCAGCACTTTGATATATCAATGATCCAAAGGCGGATTGGGACCTTGCTGCCAAAAGGCTTCGCCGTTGACTTCCTGTCGAAGGTCGGTGTCGCAAGTATGGCGTTCCCTTGGACGGTAACGGAGCATTACGGGAATGAGCACGAAATGCTGGCCAAAGTCGACGTGGACCCAAATGTGCAACAGGTCACCTGGGATGACAAGTCGTGGGCGCCTTTACTCGATGCTGCCACTTCCGTCGGCTCGGCCATCTTCTTCAAACAGCCAAGCGTACGGATCGTCTCCCGGATTGACCGTGTGACTCTATATACTAGTGGGCCGCTGCCGAAGATAGGCTATCTCTACATAGAAGCAGCTCCTGATGCGATCTCCCTAGCGTCGCACGTGAGTGTTCTTGACGAGCATGGCACACTTCTGGCCAAGTTCGAGTCTATGCGGTTCTCTGAAGTCGAAGGAGCGTCTGGAATCAGTGGGAGCACAGAGAGTCTTGTACATCGAATCAATTGGGTGCCACCAAAGTTCTCGGAGAAGCCGCGCCAGCTCAGCAATGTCGTGCTGGTGTCGAAGGACGAGAGCAAGCTGGCTGCGTATCGCAAACAGCTTGAAGCGCAATCGACTCGGATCCACGTCTTTCGCGACGCCGCAGAGCTGGAGCATGCCACGGGTGGAGACCTCTTGTCAGATCTAAAGGCGGATGGCGCCACAATCATATACGCCCCAAGCTGTGTAGAGCGGTCAGAGAATGTGGCAGAGGCCACCGAAGACTTCATATGGCAGAGCAGTACTTTGGCCAGGTTCATCGAGAGCAATGCACTGTCTGGCACTTGCAAGCTATTCGTCATCACGGATCGCAATGGCGGCAGCGGCACTGACACCGCTCTAGCACACGGAGCTCTTTATGGTCTTGCCCGAATCATTGCCTCTGAGCATTCCGATCTCTGGGGTGCTTTGTTGGACACAGACGAACCCCACCAATGCCCAATAACGGCGATGAAGTACGTGAAAGGACAGGATGTTCTGCGCGTTGTTGACGGCTTGCCAAGGCGAGGTGTGATGCGATCTCTGTCCGCGGATGAGCGCCATAGCCCGGGAACTGGGAGGACGCTACTGCC
The DNA here is from genome assembly GCA_007113905.1 of Teratosphaeria zuluensis. NCBI lineage: Eukaryota > Fungi > Ascomycota > Dothideomycetes > Mycosphaerellales > Teratosphaeriaceae > Teratosphaeria > Teratosphaeria zuluensis. The sequence continues at coordinate 700,272 of VCMQ01000002.1, forward strand.
AAAGCCACACGGTACATACGTGATCACAGGAGGTCTGGGAGACTTTGGACTCGAGACATGCAGCTTCTTGGTGGAGAAAGGCGCTCGTCGCATTGTGACTGTCTCGCGGAAGGGCCTTGCGCCCAGACGACAATGGCCTGAGTTGCTCAAGCATGGGGGCAAGATGGCAGCAGTCATTGCACACATTCAAAAGCTCGAAAGCGTTGGAGCTTCGATCCACGCAATTGCTCTGGATATGTCGACCCGTGACGCTGCCAAAAGTTTACTTGCCGCTCTCGAAGCCCTGAATCTGCCGCCGGTCCTGGGCATCGTACACGCGGCTGGTATTCTGGAGGGCAGCCTACTGATGGACACTCAAAGAGAGTTCTATGCGCATGTGCTCGCGCCGAAGGTCAAGGGAGCGCTCGCCCTCCATGAAGCGTTCCCGCCGTGTTCGCTTGATTTCTTTGTGCTCTATTCCAGTACCGGGCAGCTGGTAGGAACAGTAGGCCAAGCAGCGTATGGGTCTGCAAATGCATTCTTGGATGCATTAGCAGCTCATCGCCGGTTTAAGGGTGACAATGCAGTCTCCTTCCAATTCACAGCTTTGCGTGGTATGGGCATGGCGACAGGCATAGACTTCCTCGCAGAGGAGTTGAAGAGCAAGGGCATTACTGACATCTCACGAGATGAAGCGTTCAGGGCGTGGGAGCATGTTAACAAGTACGACATTGACAGTGCGATGGTGGTACGATGCCTCCCGATCGATGAGGGCTCTGCAGCACCCATCCCATTGATCGAAGATGTCGTTGTCAAGCGGCCAAGATTGAATGCCGCGACGAATGTCGGTGAAGCCAGCGGAGCAGTTGGACCAGACTCACGACCTACAGACCCATCCAAGCTTGACGATTGGTTGAGTGTCAAAATCCGAGAATGCATTGCTGCCATTCTCATGATGAGCGACATTGCGGATGTGGATCCGAAGATGAATTTCGCAGACATCGGTATCGATTCTGTCATGACCGTTGCCCTGCGAGAGAAATTGCAGTCGAGCCTCAGAGTCAAGGTGCCGCTTACCTTGACTTGGAATCATCCGACGGTAAACCACCTGTTGCCTTGGTTTAAGGCCAAGTTTCAGGAGGAACAGTAGTGGTGAAGCTGTCTGGGGTCGCAAAGACACCTATTACTGGCAAAGCTCGGGCAGTTCCGGTCGGGGATCGGGGTGGAGTTGGACGTACTCAAGTATGCGAGACCTGAATGCCTAGTCAATTTCACCGTTGAGTCAGTGCATCTCGCATGCGATTATCATTAGCTGTCGATATACATGATGTCATGGCTCATGGGTCATTTCTTGTCAGACTGCTCTCCGCAAAGTCTCGAGGTGAGTCTATCCAGGCCTCAAATGACTAGCCCCTGCGAATCTTTGACTTTCCAGAATCATACCGGCGGTATACTTCCGGATTGTAAGAGACAGCGCTTTATCCTTGTATCATGCTCGGATATAGCAGGACTGTGCTGCCTCGGTAAGATAATGCTCCCTGAAATTTGCAACACGATTGTCGATAATCCTCTGCGCACGATGGGACCTGTGACGTCTAAACCAGCGACTTGCAGCGAGGCATCCGATGCAGATTATACATCCTGTTAGTCGCAGTCAGACAATCTCCTTTGCAAGTCTCAAACATCTGCGAACGGCTGCGGCAAAGGGTGCCGAGCCCGGGACACCACATCACATCTTCACTTTCTTAAAGGATTGACACGACCTAGGTGCATCTGGGAGTGGGTCTTGTGTTTGCTCTATGATTTTGGAGTCGTAAGAATCAGGGCTCGCACGTCCTGCTATTCAAGCGTTCGTCACGGCCTTCCATCTCTGTCGAGCTGCCTTGCAAAACGAACATGCTGCGTCGGCTTCCACAACCAAACTGGCCACTGCTGTCTCTATAGAGAGCCAATGAGTGCTCACGGATGTCAAGACGTGTTGCCAGCCAATGAGTCTTGCGTTGATGACCCATCTTATTTCTGATGTGAGACTGATAGCAGTGCCTTGGTTGATCCGACTCTGCAAGGAGAGTGGCAACTCGAGAGCTAATTGCCAGAACTTAGCATCGCAGCCTCTCAATGCAGACCAGGACCGGATTATCATCAGGCTAAATAACGGACATACCTGTACGAAAGCATGGGATGGGAGGTTGGCGAAGCAGAGTGCTACTCGTGTCGACCACGCTTTCATTGAGGCATGCATGGGCAGACGCAAATGAAAGTAGCCACCCGACCTGGTCACATATTCTCGACGCTCTGCAGCATTATCATCCATAGAGACTGTATCCCGAATGCGTGTGCTGGGTCCTTCGACACTTTCAACTTGTTTTGGGTCAATGTCGAGAACTACGCCTGCTTTCTGCACTGGATGCTCTCCGCTCGCGATGCATGGGCCTAGGGTCTTGCTGATTCCAGGTTCCGGATTTATAATACTCATCCTGTGACTTCTTGCGGCAGATAGAACAGACCAGCTGCTCCTGATCACGCCTATTTCGACTGCTCCGGGTTCCTTCATATTCCCGCTCGCTATACCGGTGTCGATCTTCGTGGTAGTCTTCATAGTAGCCAGATCTCTCCTGGAAATCAGCAGGGTAATAGTCCCTGTTGCTGCTGGAGCGCTTGCGTCCCCTCTTGGAAGAGCCTGAGATGGCGTAGAGAGAAGCGTTTTGCGGATAAATAGCTCCAAGTGCAGAGAACATGTTTGCTGGTGTACAGAAGCGTAGATGTCAAAATCGACGTGAGAGCGGTATTGTGGATTTAAAAAGAAGAGTGACGGACGTCATCAAGACAAGAACTGTCTCTGATGCTGTCATGGTTCATGGCACAACAACGGAATTCAGCTCTCGCGCACGCATGCTTGCTTGTCAGCATGACAGCTGCCAATCGGCAGCCTAGACAACCACGGAGGCAACAAGGAACTTGTTCGCAGTAGATTGGCAGGACCGATCACATGGTCGAGTTCCTGAAACGGCTTCCGGAACTTTCACCGGACCAGCCAAGCCCTCCAGGCTCGTAGCCTCAGCAAGTACGTACCTGGTCACCGTATGTTCGGCAAAGCACGCATGGTTTCTGCCATTTTAGTGGCATCCTTCAGCGACCACAGTAATATCCAGAGGCTAACGCGCCATAGGATATACGCACACCTACAGCCTTGCTGCTATCTGTGTATAGCATGACGATATGTTAAAATCAGCAATCTCTTGGAATGCCATCAAGACGATCTGGATGCTTCGTTGGCATTCCTAGGTACGATAGACTCCTGGCATGCAGTGTGAGCGATTGACGTGAAGAATGGATGAATGGAATACGTACAGGCCTTGTCTCTTCTTCCATCCTCTCACCGGCGCCACACACCACCAGGTCTGTAGGGTAGGACCGTGACCAACTCGGAGGTTGCCATGGAAATATTGCCGTCGCCGTTCATAGATTTTCGTGCATTGATTCTGCACATCCTTCGCGCATATTCCTAGTAAGCTGTAAAGGTCTCTTTGTACTGTCGGGCGAGACTCCGCTTTTGAGCGCTGCTACGATTTTTCCTGAGCGTTTCATAATGTGAGTCTACTCTGGTACGTCCGATGATGGACGAGGCTCGATGGCTGTGCTCATCGGGAGTGGAGTACGAAACTTGCGCGTGACAAGCCAAGGGTGGTCGACCTACGTGGTGGTATGCTCGATATCATCCGACACGGGCTTCCCTTCATGCTATATTGACATTACCATCTTCAAACAAGTTCGCATGGAGTCAAGATCACACGTCCTCTGGCAGAACTGTGACAGCCATGTCATTCTGCTGGATGTTCCAGGCTCGATAGCTGCTGCCCAAAGCACAGACAGACATCCGTTCCATGGGCATCTCGTGTCTTCAAAACCATTGCAGGCGCCGTTCGCCTCGAATGAGCCGAAGACTCCTGCAGCACGAGCGAGATTGGCACTGAGTTCTGCAGACCAACAAACTCATGACGAGTATTCCCAACTCCTCAACAATGCGCTGAAGCAAATACGTGGCCACCACACTGGCCCTTGGTGCCTGCCGAGGCCCTACACATCTGACACACCGCGTGCGAAGAAGAGGAAGGCGGACTCAATCGAAGATGGCCAGAATCTGCCCTCAGCGGCTGTTCCTTCTACGGACGAGATCATCGGCGCTCCATTGGGCAGCATTCGAGTGCGAGGTGCAGGCCCTCAAGATAGCATGATCCAAGGTGAGATATGCAAGGACCGCTTCAAGTTCATCGCTGGTGACGACGTAGCTTCACACGCTCTGACAGATGACCGGCACGAATACCGAATGCCACCTCACTCGCATGCGGTGCTCGATGACTGCGTAAATACAGATCATTTTCACCAGGCCGTGGGATTGCAGGCAGACCATGATGGCTCGCGTCCTGAGTTTGACTTCGTCCTGCTAGATCCTCCGTGGCCAAGTAGATCTGTCAAGCGCACACATAAGACGGCTGGCTCTACGTATGCAACTATTGCCACTCTGGAAGAATTGAGGAGGCTACTTGTTGACATGCGCCTGGACGCGCTGATGGCCGATGACTGTCTTGTGGGCATTTGGATCACCAACAAGCCTGCCGTGCGTGCACTCGTGCTGGGAGACGATGGCATCTTCAGTCAGTGGGGCCTGGATCTCATCGAGGAATGGATCTGGCTCAAAACTACCATGCACGGTGAACCTGTGACCCAGCTTGATGGACTATGGAGGAAGCCTTACGAAGTGCTGTTGCTTGGCAGGAAGCAAAACCGGCATTCTGCGTCCACTGGCAAAAGCAGTGATGTAGTCCGGCGGGTCATTGTGGGCGTTCCAGACCTGCATTCTCGTAAGCCTTGTTTAAAGTCACTCATCGAGGAGAAGATGGCCGACGCTAGCAGCTACCGGGCTCTGGAAATCTTCGCTCGCCATCTTGTAGCTGGATGGTGGAGTTGGGGCAACGAATGCATCAAGTTCAACTGGGATGGTTGTTGGAAGAGGATGACTTCGGCGTCGACCGACATGTCAATCGTACGATTGGTTGATCACAATGTTCTGTACGGACCAGTGGAACTGTGATACAACCAGCAGGCGCAAGCAGTCAGTCGCGTCTGTGGCCTGTCAGCTGCGTCAAGCTGTGAACTGCATCAAGCTATCACCGCTATCGAATGGTCGATTGGCGTAGTATAAACACTTGCCAGTCCTACCACAATATCGACTCAATAGTGCCTTGAAAGGCCACAACCGGCTTGCAGCCTATCCAGACTCTAGCCAGAGAATGGCCATTGAGACCATAGATACCCTCTATGGCCCATTGGCAAGAGTGTCGGAATCGCTGCATCATTCGACCAGTCGCAGGCCGCTCGCTTCCAGCCGCACATTGTGCCGATCACTAATGGCTAGTCATGGTACGAGACGATGCAGGATATCGATCATGGAACGGCTATTGTCCATAAATGGTTTCTATCGTGATGTATGGCTACCAAAGCTAAACGTCTCATGAAACCTGGTCCGTTCTCTTCACCACTAGTAGACCGCGGGGCCACTCCTCTGCAAAGCAGCCATGGCCTGCTCAATCGTGATAACGTTGGCAGGCAGCTTCGGGATGATGCCCTCCAAGATGGCATCGTTGATACCTGGAACATTCGACGGCGTCTCGATCGTGTTGTTGGCGATCACGTACCTATAAGCAGTTAGATTAGCACAGGACCCTGGTGGCCTCCTGGACGCGAGCCAGACTTACACGTTGTAGTTCAGATCGAAGAGCCTGTAAGCCGTGCTCAGGATGACACCAGACGTTCTGATACCAGACAGAATAACAGTGTCAATACCCTGGGTGCTCAAGATCTCCTCCAGCTCATTCCCAGTACCAGCATAGTACCGAGTCTTTTGCAGCACAACATCGCCGGCAGCATCATCCACAGTGAACGCTGGGTAGATCTGCGTGTTCGGATCACTCGAAGTGCCCAAAGATGCACCGACCTTCGCAAAAGGCGTGTTCGGCCCAAGCTCAGGCTTCTTGGCGTTGCTGAAGTAGATCCTGGTGAAGATCGAGAGTGGAGGCGGGTTCTGTGCGTGCACAGTGTTTATCCACTTAGCGGTATTGGCGATGAAGTCTTCGCCTTGTGTGGTGTTGGCGATGCCGCTGACAAGGCCGACGATCAAGTCCAAATTGAGGACGGCGTAGTGCTGGCCGAAGGACAGGCTGCTGTTGCTGACGGTCGAGGATACGTAGTCAGGGTAGCTGTCGTAGCCTGGAGTTGTAGAGGCATTCGCGGCGAAAGCTGCAGAAGCCGTGCTTAGCAGCGAGACGGCAGTAGTTGTGAAGCGCATTTTGTCAATAGTATGGGTAGTCGCTCTAGGATAGAAGAAAAGTCGCTTCGCGAAGAATCCTCAATACTTATACTGATGTCGCCATTCAATGCACGTCTTGATGCTCACCATGTGCCGTAGGTCTTGCAAGATCTACAAACGGTTTGACGGTAGCCAAGCTTTTAGCCAAAACATGATGTATACACTGCCATTTGGAGTTTAGCGATGTACGAGCAATAACGGTCAGGTACTGTTTCTGGCACTAAGCCGAGGCCACCGATATCATCGCTCTGCAGGGCCGACCCGATAGTAGACAAAACGTGCAAGCTGGCGCGCAGAGCCATCAATTGTTTGGGTATGCTATTAGTCCTCAGGAACAGGAAGGCAGCTCGAGTCTCCAGCTGTGGCCCACCAACACGGAATAGGATCAATGCAGGAAGGTTGGAAGGCGCCGCTTCAAAGTCTAATCCTGATCTGCTATGCGAACACAAACCCAGTCATCAAAAGGAATTACCCTTGAACACCTCGCTATGCCCTAATCTATGATAACCATGACATCATGTTCGGATTCCACGACATTATACATACTGCCGCTAGTAATCATAAAGAAAATCATGAGCTCTGCGACTTTCGTACAATACCCAACTCCACAAGCCTGTCCCAAATATGATCCTTGACGTTCGCCTTGCTCTTATCGAAAGCAAGTCCATCCAGGTGCTCCAGGTTCGCGCAGCTATGCGCCAGTAACATTTCGTACACCCTCCTCCGCAACTTTGTCTCCTCATCAAGTTTGGCAACGTGCTGCGCGTCTTCTGCAACGTCGCCACGAGGCAATACATGCCTGGCTTGCTCCAGCATCTGCATATGTTCGTCATCGGCGTCCGGCTCTTCTGGAGCCACGTGACGGACCACGCTTGTCTGTGCGGTGACGGAGGGTGCGTAGAAGCATTGCGTGAGATGGTTGTCCCGCAAGTCCAAGGACTTCAGCGTGGTCAGTTTGGCGAGAGTGGCAACTGTTTTGCGCAAGCGCTCGATGCGATTGCCGGCAACGCTCAGATACTCTAGCTTCTGGATATTCAGCAATGGCCGGAGATCTTTAAGAGAATTGAAGTTGAGGTTGAGCGTTCGCAAATTGGGCATGTTCAGGCCAAAGTCCTGAGACAGACACTGCAACCCGGTCGACGCCAACTCGAGATGCTGCAGGCTGAGGTAGGTGCGTTGAACATCGAGGGAAAGTATCGCATTACCAGAAAGCCTCAGAATGCTTACGTTGAGTGGCTGGTCGAAGAGCGAGATGTTGTCATCTTGGGCGAGCTTTTGCCGGCGCATGGACAGGCAAGCCAAGCCGGCGAGCTTCTCGAGCCCAGTGACCGTTCTAAGGCTGTTGTCGTCTACGTCCAGGGTACGAAGGCGCTGTAGTGTGCCGACATACAGATGTGATAGGCCGCAATTTCGCAGCGACAACACCTCCAGCTTTGATAATCCTTGGTGTAATGCTAGACCGCCATTCAACAAATTGTCGTCGATTTTCAGCGTCTCTAGAGCCGGCAGCTGATCCAGATGCTTGACTGCGCCAATCTGGTTCTCACAAACATCGAGCTCAACCAGGCGATGCATTTGATATCCGTCGAAATTGAGCCTCTGCAGCTTGTTGCGCCTGAGTCTGAGTTTCAGCAGCCCATCAAGCTCCAGCACACCCTCCAGATTGACGATTTGGTTGTCGTCCGCGACAATCTCACGCAGATGGATCAAGTGGCGCAGACCTCGCAGGCTATCAAGCTGGTTTCGCGATACGTCGAGGTACTGCAGGTTCATCAAGTGGCCCCAGTGTGTGACGCTGCTGAGCCGATTCGATCGTGCCATCAATCGACGAAGAGTGAACGGCGCGCCATGCAGTTGCGTCAAAGCATTGTTCGAGACATCCAAACTTTGAACGCGGTTGCAAAAGTCATCAAGACCATAAATGGAGTCGAGCGCCTGGTTGTTCAGATTCAATTCCTTGAGATCCTCCCAGTACAGCTCGTCCTCCTGCACGTTGGTGAGTGTCTTGACCAAATCCTTAACAGCCAGCGCATAACGGTCGTTCACTTCAGCTGCTGCATGGTGCGCAAGCCTGGCAGCCAGTGCACGCTCAGAAGGCCTTTCGTCGTCAGCTTCATGGATCGTGAAGTCGGGCAAATCGCTGAGCAGGAACGTCCCATTGGGATCCGGCTTGGAAGGCGAAGAAAGTAGCTCGGCCACCCGAGCCTCGCCGCGCTTGGTGACAGGCCTTGAGACGCTGAGCGACACGCTCATCGTTCGCTCGCCCGGCAGTGCAGCCACAAGTGAAAGCTCGCTGTGCTCATGCTTCTCATTCGTAAGCTTATTCGTCAGTGTCTGCTTGCGCAGCGACATCTGTGGCGCTCGACCACGCAGTGTTGACGACGGGGCTATGGGCCTAGGCTGGACCGGATTCTTTCGCACACGTGGTGAGCGAAGGTCCTTCCCGCTGGGCTCTCCGTCATCCAGTACAGTATCATCTCGAAGCTCACCGCCCAGGTCATGCTTGCGATTAACCTGGATGGACTCAACGGAGTCATCTGTCTCGGATGCATGTTTTGGCGAAGCCGGAATAGTAGCCTCTGTAGCCTCCTCGATAGGCTGTTCGATCAGCGCATCCCTCTCGCCTCGCAGCGCAAGTGTCGCTTGAGCGGCGGCGTATGCCAATGGCTGCTGCTTGGCTCTAGCCATCGCAGACATCTTTGCCAGTTCCTCGTCACTCCACGACGTCGCTCTGGTCTCCACCTTTTCGTTCTGCTGGCTTGAACCAAAGGCAGTATAGCGAGAAGGCACGGAAGGAACCGAGCTCGAGTGTATGCGATGGAGACGGCTCTGCATTTGACTGCTGTCTCTTGTGACGGGCCGTGGAATGACCGTCTCATTAGACATCGTCCTGCTCGTGGCTGCGGGTGGCTTTTGCACAAGTGCTTCATCTTCCTCAGGAGGCTGCTGCATAGTCTGCTTGACAGTCCTTCCGCTAGAACTGATCCGGCGCAATTCGACTTGCTCATCGACCTTCAGATCAGAAATCTCACGAAACGGGTCATCATCGCTGGTGAGACTGCTCGGCGGCTCCAAAAAGTCTGACTTCTCCTTCTTGACTGGAGCCTTTATTCGCACCCACCGTTGCTGAACCTTGTCGAAGACCATGCCGCCGATTTCTTCCGCGATCAGATGGCCTACATCGTCGGGTGCAAGTGTGCCGACGTTCTGGGACCGGCGGGTTGAGCACGTCTGAACCGAATGACTGGTAGAAGTTCCATGAGTATGCAATGTACTTGCCTGCGAATCCTGGGTTACTGGTCGAGACTCGTCTGAGAGATCGTCTTTTCCGGAGTCTGATGCCGGCCCAGTGATGCGGATGTTCGAGTCTTCATCCACCACCACTACATTGTCATTCATGCTGTCATCATCATCCATACCAAGCGAGGCAATGGACTCAGCAATGAACTCGGTGTCATCCACCTCTTGAAACTTCCGAAGGTGACTAACCACGCGAGCATCTGTCTGAGACTGTGCAGCAGATCTCCATCCGCTATGTCCGCCCTCACGCGATGGAGGTCGCGAAATGCGCAATGGGTCATCCGTTTCCAGGTATGATCCTTCAGTATGTCCACTGTTGCCTTCAGCTTCCGACTCCTCCACACTGCTCAGATTACTTCGCGGCCGAGCCTTGGCACGGATAAGCTGCATTACCATCATCGCCTCGTTCAAGAAGTCCTGAGTGGTAACAGACGGCTTACGTTTGCCATGCTCACCGGAAGGCTTTTGAACTTTCAATGTGAAACTTGCAACCTCTGCGGCCATGGCCTCGGCCTGCATCTGCAATGTTGATACCTCATCAGAACCGGCAATGGAATTCTCGATGTGCTCCATGACCGCTTCGAGCTTATCAGGCTCCTGTGCCGCGAATTCTGCAGCCGCCTCCCTCAGCCCATTTTCGATCTCTTGCTGGCGCAGCTGTCCAGGCGTCGAATTACGAAGACGCAGAAGCTTGCGACCTGCAAGGACTTCCGGGCTTGCAACATTGTGTCTTTCGCCATCACGGGAATCTCTTCGCTTGCGATCACCAATGGCTTGTTGCAACTGCTCGTGGTACGACACGTTAGCCTCGATGGCGGCATCCTCAAGCTCGGAGGCATGTAACGTGCGCCTGCGCTTCGGTGTCGGGTTCTTAAATGGGGAAGTCGGGGGTCTCTTGCCGCCATCGTAGCTCTTCATTTCATGCACATGAGCATGCGCTGGGTCAAGGTCCGTAGCATCCTCAACGGTGGGCTGTAAATGGGACTTAACCTTGGACAGTTCATTGAGGGTCGAATTCTTGGACGATCTGGCAGCACTTTGCTTCGATAGTTTACGCTTCAGCTGGAATGTCTCCTTCATTTCTGGCAATGACTCGAGACGAAAATGCAAGGGAACTTTGCTTCCTGGGACAGGTACTTCCGAGCCAGGAGTGCGATCACTGCCAAAGTCTTCCTCATCAGAAGCACCCGTAATAGTAATCTCGGCGCAGAAGGGATGATTATTCAGCTCGCCGCTGCCGAAAGAGTTCTTGCTTGAGACGTTCGAAGAGTCAATCTGGCTCTCGTCTACCGGCACCTTGGCTTGACGCAGCGAAGCTGGCTTGCTGTCTTCGCCTTTGAAGCTCTCTGGATCAAGCTGGCTCATGCGTCGAAGCAATCTGTTGCTGGTAAATGTGTCGTGCGCGGCGAACAGCTTCAGCGGGCTACCAGAAGATCGTGTCTTTGGTGGGTTAGGTGTGACTGGCCGCAATGGTGTTGTTGGCTGACCATGCTGCGGTGGCGTCGGTGCAGCTGGTAAGGACGGGTCGACTTCTTCGTTGTCATCTTGCACTGCAATCTCCTCTTCCGACTTGCTCGGCGACGGGCTCAGGGGTCGTTGCCTGAAAGAGCCCTGTGTCGAGTAGCCACCTCGCTGTATCTCAATGTGCTGACCAATGGCGCTCACCGGTGGAGTACCAGTCTGCAGATTCTCTGACAACGAGAAGTCTTGGTGTACTGGCGCAGAATCGCTTTCTGGCCCATCTGTAAAGGTAGATGGCTCCATTGGGAGAAGCTCTTCATCCTGCGAGCTACCTTCCTGGCTTGGATGCCGCAAGTTGACCCTCATCGTTTCGAATTGTCTGACTGTATGAGAGTCCAATGGTGCATAACTCACACGCCCATTTTGCGATGTATGCTTCGATATGTATACCGGGCTGAAATCTTCTTGCAACTCGGTTTGGCCGCTGATGGTGCGATTCCCCACGGGCTCATCGTGCCGCTTGGATGCACGGTCGGACTGATTCTTTTGGGAGATTGAGTAGCGCTCCTCTTCCAATTCCGATGTGTTTCTCAGATCGAAAGGATTGCTTCTGAAGCTGCCGTCCACATCCGCGCTGTAATCAAAGTCCTTCTCTGACGTCTCCTCATCCAATTGCGGCAGTGAGCCTTTCCGTGTAGCTCCTGCCTGCTGACTGTCCCTAAGGCTGCTGGACCAAGGCGGTGGACTAGACGGCATTGGCGCATCGGACCTTGGCAGCCAGCTCATGCGACTCTTGTGCTTGGGCGCTTCATTCTCCGGGCCCTTTGAGCGCGCGAAGATGTTCTCTAGGCCGGACGGCGCAAAAAGCTCAGTCTGGTCGCCGTACCCAACCCGGCCCTGCACCAATCTGCGCTTCCACTCCAAAGTCTCGACATTCTTGGCTGGCGACGCGCTCTTTGACCGCTGTTGTACTGTCCCGCAATACTCTGAGCTGTGGTCGCCGCTGGAACCCGACAGCGACGCCGATCGTGGCAACTTGTTCGAGTCGTGTTGGGATCGTCGTAGCGTATTGGCACTGGAGTTGCTCAACGGCGCAAGCGGGCTCCGTCGAATCTGTGTTGTGCCGTTTGATGAATTCTTCTGGCTGCCGAACGAAGATGGGAGACCGCTGAGGGTACGTCGCGGTTGGCGGTGACTACCACGCAACGAGCCGGCGTCGTGTGTTGCAGATGAAATGTTGTTCGTCGAGCTCTCCGGCAGCTCCCATGTCTCGTCAAGGCCCTGGAGCCATGGCGCGACCTTGCTGCCCATCGTGTGGATCTGAAAATGGGTATGATGCTTGTATCATCAGAGCATCGTGTCAATCGTTACCACTGCACAATCTAAGCAATAACAAGCATTGGAGTTGAGTATATTGAATCTGGATCGCGTCCGTAGATCGCCCGTGCGAGGTGTGTTTACATATTGGGGAGCTTGTCTGGGTTAGCAACAGCCGGACTTCCCGCTGGCACTTGCAGCACTGATGCCTGCACATCTCTAACGCTTCTCGAACGTCTTTGCCACTGTGCATTTATGTGTGCATCTCAGACATGTTCAACAATTTCGCGATATTGGTGAAGGCACAAAGATTACAGCTGCGGTCAGGGCTACTGCTTCGAAAAGTTTAGAGAGTGGCAATGCGACACTCGCTTGTCCTCCCTGGCCCACAAACGGCCTACATACTTAAAAGGCCCCACAGATTTTTGACATCGTCGACCAAACATGATCAAAACGCACAAACCGAGAGGCCACTTCTGGGTCGGTGCCTCAGTCTTTCAGCGCAGCCAAGAAATCAGGAAAATCACCATCGAAGACTGCACGCCGCCGGAGGACGAGGAGGTGCTGTATCCAGATTCTGAGGAAGACTTGAGCACGAGCGAGAGGTCGGCCAAGCGTCGATGCATCGAGCAGCTGGCCGATGACTTCTTGAACGGGAAACCTCTTACTATCCAGTCGGCAAGACCACATTATCAGTCACTCAAGGTGGCCATTGAGTACAACGAGCGAAGCCGAACTGGGAAGCAGTATGCGCTCCAGGTGACGCGGGAGCGCAATGTCGACGAAGCGGCCATCTGGGAGGATGTTGATGAGCTGGCGACGGATAGTGTTCGGACCAAGGCAGCCAAGCGTTCCGGGTCAAGTGGCAGAAAGACGGCGTCTGGAAAGCAAACCAGAGCTGAGCCTAGGGTGCAGGCTGTAGACAAGGAGCAAGCTAGCTCGGCATGTCGTCAAGTAAGGCATCGCAATGTCAAATTGACACTGGCGCCCAGCACAGCTGCCCGCAAGCAGGCGGCAGCATTGCGAACTCGGGGTCTGAGGCGTGCAGCAACAGAGGCGCCTGCCATAATTGAGATGATCGACGAGTCAACGCCAGAGTCAGGCGTTCACAGTGATCCTTCGACTATGGCTCGGCCTCGATACTTTAGAAACAGGAAGCCTCCGAGTACCGAGTGGCTACTACGGCAGAACACTGCTTTGTATGAGCTGAAGGCGGATGAGAGCTTCGATGAATTGACACGGTCGCCCATGGACTCTACACCTTCCCGGCCTAGTCAGAGGCCAAAAGCTGAATTTTTGTCAGTACCAGGCGCAGAGATTCATGATTACAAAGGCGTTTCTGAGCCTTGTAGCACTGATGATCTAGCGAAGTCGCAAGGTCAAGGACTCCAGCGTGCTGTCGCGATCCCAGAGGCGGTGCAGGAAGACTCGAGCAATGACCACAGCATCAACCAGTCACCGCCACGTCAAGCAGACACTGAAGCGTCAATCAGCCATTGCAGCATTAAGCAGTCACCGCGACGTCAAGCAGTCAACCATGATGTATCTAGAAGGACAAGTCCGGATACTTCAGACCAATCGCAGGAAGTCACAGGTCTGGACGCTACGGGACAAGCGATGTCAAGACCTGCATACACTGCACTTGCATCCAGCGACGAGAATGGGACGCCGTTCATGTTTCGTAAACGCAGAACAAGGTCCAATCCAAATGGTGAGCCTGCTATTTCCAATGCAATTCAGCCTAAAGCGAAACGCCGTGGCAGAGAGGCATCTAAGTTATCTGCTAAGCCGTCCGCGTCCTTCAATGATGGACCAGCCGCTCCTGCAGCTGCTGCACCAGTCCTGGACATGTCCATCAGCCATGACTCGTCTTTCGGCATGAGGCTCAACATGGCACTTGTAGATGAGCACATTAATGCAATTTTGCCGACTGAGACCAGCCCTGACGGTCGCACGTCGTCAGTCAGGAAAGCACTGAGAAGAGAGATGCAAGATGCTGGAGCTGACATCTCCTTCGCGGAAGGAGAGCTTCATTCATCACAAGGCGATGTGACTGCGAAGCAACATCAAGACAACAACATCAAAGCTCCAGCTGGAAGCAAAGGAGACCGCGAGGATCTTTACGAGCCTGCAAGAGCTGCCAATGCAGCTGCTATGACTCAATGGCCAGGCACTCAGGTGGCTCTCCACCAAGCTCAGCGGGATCTATATCCATCACCTGCCAAGTGTCGGCACGTTGACGGTCATGCAGAGAACATGACACCTGATCGAAGCCACTCTCCACCGGCATCAGCGCCTCCAACAAATCCTCCAATTCGACAGCCATTGCGGGAGCTCTCACAAGACCAACAGCTGCCAAGCACCCAGGTATTGATGGGCGCTTGGTCGCCTTGGTCTGCCGTAAAGAAGCCGAAGACAGGTACAGCAAGTATCGCTGCGCCGTCACCAAGTGCTCCCCTCATGGGCATCGGAAAAGCTGCGAAGAGCTCGAGACTCTCTATCATCGACTCAGAACCTGCAACCAGTTTCAATATGGGGTTTGATAGGAGGCGCAGCAGTTTGCGCTTCTCCGTGACTTCTGAGGGCTGGAGTACGCCAAAAATGCAGTTCCGAGTTACGAAGTCGGCGTCCCAGGAAGCAGGGCAATCGTTTGAGGAGAAGTCAGGTGGCAATACTCTCCTCGAGAGTTCCTCGGCGCAGCAGAACTGGCCACATCGGTCGAATGATTCGCCCACTCGGGGCAACGATCTACTGTTACCTGAGCCAAGCTTGACATCGATCCTGAAAGACCATTTGGGTCCTGGCGAGTCCCAAGCCGCCTTCATGGGGACCAAGTTCCGTCATCAATGCTTCCAGGGACGAAGCGACTCACGTTGAACCTGCCATGATCCATACCAGTTCCAGCGTACCAGCAGGTCAAGCCCAGACGCAGACGATTCCACTGTTCCGCGATGATTCGCAACCTGAAAGGACTATAGCCGAGCTGACGGAAGATGTGTTTGCCAGTGCGAGGGAGATGGAAGGGATTACGAGTCAGTGAGCTATTTCGCGTTGGCTATGTCCGCGCATCAGCGTCAGTATAGCACACAGTATGAGAATCAGAGGGTGTTCTCATAGTGGCCGTGTGGTTTGTACCGTGCTGTCGCATGGGATACCGAAGCTAGCCGATTACGGTGGTGGGAAACTCTCGATAGAGGCTGGATTCGCGACAAGTCTGTAGTGCATTGGGTTGGGCCAGCGACTGCAGCGCCTGGCCAGACATAGACTGCGAGACATCGTGCTAATGAGTCCTCTTCGTGTGCCATGAATTACGCCTGTCAAAAGGAGTGCTAGCTAAACACTGACCTGTCCATGCAACTCAATGGTTTGCATATGTACGCGATTCCCAAAGGCTGTCCCAGGATGAGTATCAATTCATGACACTCATGCAATCCCCGAAAATCAACACGTGCATCTCCTGATATTTCACGCTGCTCTTGCGTAGCTGATATGTTGATAGTCGATCGGCGTGGGGGTGGCGGGTCGTCTCTTTGACGACCAACGACATTCGTCGACAGACAGTTGACTTGGCAATGACAAGCATGACAGTCTTCTAGCCATCATCATGTAGTATGCTTACCAGTAGCTGGCTTGTTCAGCTGGCGACTGGCGGGGCATCGAGATAGTCGATTTAGCATGGAAGACAGGCGGCAGACCACAACCCAAACACTAACCCTAATATCTCTTACATGTGACCGAAGGCCGTGCATATGTGGAGAAAGCGGACGCGTGGCGCCGCAGCCGGCGCTGTGGACCCTTGGTCTATGCTCACCCTACTGCCCGGGAATCCTGATGATATGACCATGTCGACTGCACCTATATGCTGTGATCTACTTTCACCAGCTTTTTGCCCAGCCCAATAAACGCAGACTCTGCTGGTCGTCTGAAAGGCTCCCCGGAAACGAAGAAACAATTTCATCGGAACCGTCTGACCACGTCCGCGTTCGCGACGAAACACTCGGCAAGGGCCCTCGTGACCAGCAGCGATGGCGCGCGAGAAGGACAGCGATGTCCCGCAGCCTGGACCAGCAAAGCTGTCCTCGCATGCCGGCCCGGACGAGTGGCTGCAGCAGGCGAAGCTGTGTCGCTACCTGCCTGAGGCGGACATGAAGCGGCTCTGCGAGATTGTCAAAGAATGCCTGATGGAGGAATCAAATATCCAGCCCGTCTCGGCGCCGGTGACAGTGGCCGGCGACATTCACGGCCAGTTCTACGACTTGCTGGAGCTGTTTCACGTGGCCGGCGGCATGCCTGGAGAAGCGGAGGAGAGAGCGGCGCTGAAGGTGGTGCAAGAGGAAGAGCAGAGAGCTATGAAGTCGCCAGGTAGAGCAAGTACAATCAATGCCGCGGACCTTGAACCGCCTAGCCAGATCACGGATCCAAAAGTAAAGCGGAAGATGAAGCGGAGGTTCCAGCGGGACAGCGCATATACGAGTGATGCCTCAGATGCGGGCACCACGGGCGACGAAGAGGAACCACGAGGCAGAGTACGAAGCCGTAGTATGGGTCAGGACGAGAATGACGACGGCGAGTATGAGGAGGACGGCGAAGGCAGCGAGGATAGTGGTGTCGGTGTCAGGAGCCCGGATGGCAGGAGCAAAAGCGTCGCCAAGACAGACCATGCCAACGGAAAGCAGAACTTCATTTTCCTGGGTGACTTTGTCGATCGGGGGTATTTCTCCTTGGAGACATTTACGTTGCTCATGTGTTTGAAAGCGAAGTACCCGGATAAAGTCACTTTGATTCGCGGCAACCACGAATCACGCCAGATCACGCAGGTATACGGATTCTACGAAGAGTGCCAGCAGAAGTACGGAAATGCGAGTGTCTGGAAGAGCTGCTGCCAAGTTTTTGATTTCTTGGCCCTAGCTGCAATTATCGATGGAAAAGTGCTCTGTGTGCATGGTGGGTTGTCGCCAGAAATCCGAACACTTGATCAGATTCGCGTGGTGGCACGTGCCCAGGAGATACCGCACGAAGGTGCTTTCTGTGATCTGGTGTGGAGTGATCCGGAGGATGTCGATACGTGGGCTGTCTCGCCGAGAGGTGCGGGATGGCTTTTTGGAGACAAGGTCTCCACGGAGGTGAGCATTTGAGCGCGATCACACGGTCTACCTCTCAAACACATGACGGTACTGACATATCCGCAGTTCAACCACGTCAACGGCCTATCTCTCATTGCTCGCGCCCACCAACTTGTCAACGAGGGCTACAAATACCATTTCGCATCCCAAGACGTCGTCACAGTCTGGTCGGCACCAAACTACTGTTACCGCTGCGGCAACGTGGCGTCCATCATGACCCTGGGCGAGGATTTGAATCCCGACTTCAAGATTTTCAGTGCGGTACCTGATCATCGAAGGGCAGTCCCAGCTGGTAGGGCCGGGAGGGGAGAGTACTTCTTGTAGCGCATTTGACATCAAAGTGTATTATAGGAAGCGACGAGCACAGCATTCTTTAGAGCGGAGGGGTGCGGTCGCATTGGCATGTCTTGCGGGTTAGGAGTAGGGATCATGATCTGAGCTTGTTGTACAGTAAGGCTCTTCGGGAGACGGTCATGAATGCATGCATGTGATACCCTGTCATTGCAGCTCCAGCGGACAACAGAGGTCAGTCCCGATGCCCAATCGGTCGGCAGCTGATCAAAGGCAAGCATCACAAGGCTGCGAGTTTAGTCACGCTGTCGTTTGCTATCAATACCCATCATGTCGGCAGTTGGACGGAATTTCGACACCCGCTAGCTTGGTAGGTACCAGCGGCCTCAGCTTTGCGAGTTCATTACCATTGTCACTTGCTACCGAGACACAACATGTCGGCAGTTGGGCAGAATTTCGACTTCCATTAGCTCGGTGGTATGGCATGCCATTGATGAGTGTTGGTGACAGACTAGTATCGGCAATGCGCTCTACTTCGAGCAATGAAGGTTCGCCGGTCGATAAGATATGCGATACATCCATCTTCCGCATGTACACATCAGAATTAGCATACAGCGTCAGGATGATGGCTCCGGTGGAGACGCATCAATCTCAGGTCGTTCACGCACGCCTACGGCACTCCGACGCCTCAACATTGAATTTGCCAACTGCGGCGATGCAGCACAGATCATCAGTCCACGAACATCGCGTCATGTCGAGCTCAATCTATCCACCTTAGTGACTGATCAAAGGGCCACTGTTCGTCCAGACCACGGATTTCTAGGTCCATCACTGTTCAGGATAAATCATGAAGTCCACAGATATTTAAATCCGACCTCAGCTTGTTTCCCTTGCAGCGCCATCGCCACCCTTCGAGCTCGCAGACCGTCGGCATATTTCGCCATAGGACCATGATACCATCGAGATCCACTTCGCGCTGAACGCTACAGATCCTGATGAAGACACTCGACCACGTGCTTGACTCGCAATGGGTACTCCCACTGGCCTCGCGACTTCGCAAGCCATTCACGTAAGTTCTTTGGAGGATCGACTTGGATATTTGACGACGGATCAAAAGTCTGTACATGTGCCTAGACCGGCAATTGCGATTTAGACTTTCATAACGAACTCGCCGGTGAAGTCAGCGCTACGTTCTGTGGAATATAGGGTCGAAACAGAGCGGGAAGGCGCGGGGAGGTGGGGGAAGCAGCGCCTCGTCAGCCTCGGCAACGCTTCCACGTTGAGTTGCAGGACAACGTGTGGACAAGATTCGGCACTTCATATCGTCGACCTGTGCTATCTGGTAGTCCCAGTGGCTTTTTTGCGCCAACGTACCATGCGCTTCAGCATGGCCACGATTTCAGTGGCCAGCGTGCTTGTCAAATGCAGCGCATTGGTCGCTCACAGATCTTCGTTGTAGCATTGTCGGCATTAATTCTAGCCGTGTGTGTTTTTCAACCCAGCACGGCAACCTCCAAGCCGCGCGCAACCCATGACACATTATCACGCGCCAATAGGGCAGCTAGCGATCCAAAGCTGCAAGTACGGACTCGCGTCCGAATCCGATCAACACAGGACATGTCAGATTGCGGATGATTTCTGCCGTGGTGGGTCACAAGGTGTGGAGCATCATATGCAGTTAAGCGACGACCAGGCTGATCCAGAGCATAGGACAAGGAACCTCAGTGCCAAAGCAAGGGATCAGGCATTGCAGTACGCTCTCTCGCATGCGGTGGAATGCTCCGTGACCAGACTACTCGCCCATGCTGGGCAGTGATGCCCACTGCTGCTGCTTCCAGGTCACACTGAACGCAAATGCCAAATGCATGTCCTGCGGGCAAAGACGGGCGTTTCTTCAAGATACACTCTCGCCAAATGAGTCGTAAGGGTACGTCCATTAGTTCAGCGCCCATCTGAACCCGTGAAAAGTGAAGACGGAAGTTGGGTGACGTGGAGCCGGCATAGGCCCCGATGCTGGCGCCCAGTCATTTGGCTTCGCCTAGATGGCAGCAATGCTCTGTACATGGGAGTTTGTACAATGCCAGCCGGATCGTGCTTGTCGTTGCTTCACATCCAGTGCCCCAGAACTTCCCATTGGACAAGACATTGAGGGCGCGCAGGACGGCTCCGCCGCCGTTTGAACCGTTTGTGGCACAGCGGCCTCAAGAAGCTCAGCTGGTGGCTGCTATGAGCGACGCAAACTTCGTCAGCAGCGGAATGTTGGCTGCAGGCAACGCCATCATGATGCTTTGACCGAGCTGCAGAATATCTCTTGCCCAGTCTCTTCCTCAATTGTGGCCCAGTGCACTGCTACATGTTGCGATTCGCTTTCGAGATGCTCTGCCCGCGACGGCGAGCTCAAGGTTCGGCGAAGTATAGATGTGAGGCACGACAGCAGCCTGACAGGCCAATGGTGAGCTCTAATAAGCGTTAAACCAGACTTGGTAACCACAGCGGCCAAGGTACAACGGCGCGGATTTTGTCGACATGTATATCGACATCACCTCCCGTCTCAGGTTGTCGGACAACGGTGTCAAGCTTTTGCTCCATGATTTGCTCCAATTATCGCATAGCCGATGCCGTAGGTCGCCCGGGTACGTTTTGCCCCTTCGAATCTCATGCACACAAACGTCGGTAAAGAACCTATAAGCCAATCGAATGGCTGACTGGTGGGCCAAGAACATCAGGCCCCAATAAAGCAAGCAGAGCTAGGAGGCTGTGAGCGGCAACAAGCACGACCAACCGCACACTGATACCGACGCTCGAGTGGTTGGAACTTCAAACGTCCTTGGCTTCCCGAAGCAAGCAGCCATCTCATCAAGCAGTCAACCATATCAATGAATATGATCTGTTGATTGCAAGATGTAGTCGTCAAGTAGGTGGAATCCGTATGTTATGTTATCGAAATGAGATCCTCCACGGCACCGCCCTGGTACTTCCGCCTGGCGACTGTTGAGGTTGCAATGCCTATGTGCTGGTGGTCGGGACAGGAATGAGATTGTGGCATGAGATCTGTGGCGCCGCCTTCGCGTGCTGTTATTGTTGCGCACACGAGACCGGATGCGGTGACCTGGGCAGATCAAAGTGTACAACACTCTGGTCTAATTTGCCATCGTCAAGGTATCAGGGGGCATGCCTCCGGGTCCTGATGCAGCATGAAGTTGGAAGGCCGATCTTTGATGCCGTTTCCTTCTTAGGTCCGCAAGTATGCCGCAGCACAGCCCATTGCTGTATGATTGCGTCTGCGGAGGGTCGATATACTCAGCACAGGAGCCGCTTACTTTTGCATCCGTTAGCCTGAGAGTATGTCCACCCATTCGACGTTCGAAGACTCACTGACTAAGCGAAATGGACCAGCAGATCCTTGTAAAGCTTGCTGAGAATTTACAGTAGCGTCGACCATTGCGCTGGCAATGTCCGACGCGGAAGTTGACAACTGGAAGAGTGAACCTTGAGGGACTACTGATAGGGTGCAGCATTGCAAGTCTATCATCAAGCACGCCGCGCTGACACGGTGCAAGCGACGATGCGCCCTCTCTTCAAATAGCTGTAAGCGCCGATTTTCGCAGCCAATGCGGAAGTCCAAGTGCTCCATTGCACTTCACTTGAGTCGCAGCTGCGGCGCACCACTCGTGCGGCATGATGTTGGGTCTGCCGTGGCCCGAAAGCCAGTGTTGAACATCCATGGCTGATGCTAAGTGCCACCGTCTTGGGCTTTATTGCTTGTCACGGTTGCGCCTTGTCGCTGCATCTGGCGCGCAAACGTAGCCAAGTGACATATCCTTGTCTCGTAGCTTTCGCCATGATGATCTCGTGCGCCTGTTTTGGCAGTATCAATTGCTTGTGCAATGGCTGGAGAAGCGACGGAGATCGCAATGGAGAGACTGATCTGCCAGAACGGGAAGGAACGTCCTCGTGCATGTACGTTGCCTATGTCGTGGAGCCATCGCTAGTCAAACCGCTAAAGTGAACTAACGCTTACATCCATTAGTCTGATTGTGCATTGTGCAACCATAGCCTCTCCTTGGGATCAAATGCTAGAGTCAGCATGTGTACAGGGGTCAGCATTCCTGCAGCGAGAGAAGCTTGCGTTTCACTGCAGATGGCATTGAGTCGTAATCTGCACATGTTCATGATGGCCATTTTGCAATGGTCGTGAACGACCAGTTGGCCTATACCCGTTGTATAGGTATCCTCATGTTGCTGCACACAAGAGGCTTGATCTGCTTCTCATAGATGCCAGGCTCATTAAGGAGGAAGCACGGACAGCCAATGGAAGTCGGATACTCTAAGGACTGCAGGGACTGCTGAGCCATGCGTAACATTAGGTGTTGTTCCAGTCAATCCGCGCCAGGTCTGCTTTGCTTCAAGCCCTACAAGTCACATCGATGTCGCACCAGGCCCTTTAGTTATCGCTAAAGGTCGCTAGAGGTTCCTCCCACTAGCTTCAGAACACCAAGGCTCCTTAGGTAGCGCAGCATGGAGATGGCTGCACTCGAAGGGGAAGGCACAAGCTTGCAGTGTCCCTGCTCACAAGTGCGTCCGGGCGTAGGCCCGCGAAGGCTTGTTTGAAGCCGTGGCGAAGTTTGTGTTCCAGCGAAGAGGCCTGTCATACGCGGAAGACAAGGAAGACAGGCGTAGTCGTAGGAATGGTGTCGGGAGCGGTGTTGAAGCATGTTCGCACGCCGCGTGCAGTGGACCAGCCGCGGAGCCGGCCAGCGTGCGAGACGATGCAGAGTTTTGCGGGAGAAACTTGAAGTAGTGAAGGCGAGGAATAGGAGGCTTCAGGTCCGCGCACATCCGGGGCTGAGGGAAGAAGCGTGTCGGATAATCTTGCAGGGATGCCTTGTAGTCGACTCGTCGCGGCGCCGACATCGTGGGTCCGAGCCAACATATGGCAGCGTCGACCCGACTTTACCAGCCACTTCAGACTTCACTCATCTACTCACCTTCAGTCACCCACACCATCATCGCCCAATTCATCAAGTCCCAATGATTTACATGGACAACGCAGGATCTAGAAGTACGACGTCCGACGTACAGCACAGTTGCCGAGTAATGTCGTCGCCCATCGTGGGGCCGAGTGACGTGCGGCACGAAGCCAGTGGATGAGCTACTGGTAGGGCTCGAGGGCTCATAGTGGCACCGGAGGATTATGAGCCTGTCATTGCGAAGGCGAGCAACTTACACCAGCTCATTCATTCGTCATCACTAGGTATCAATATAGAGCGGCTTTCGATGCCGTGACCAGCGATTCACGACGGCCACCATGGCCCCATCGGGCTTGGACAAGCATTCAAACATATTCTCGCAAGCCCTTGACCTTTTCCGTCAACTCTGCACATCCCTCTTCAGGTTCAGCTTTGCATTCAAGAGCCATGATCATCTCTGACGTTGATCAAGTTCAACGTTCATTTAGATCTGAAATTCTAGCTCCCGCGTCGAGTGCTTCACTATGGCCCTTCAAGCTCTTAGACTCAGTCTACATCGTATATATGAGATACCGCCGGGTACACTCTATTGAAGAGTATCAGCGCCCTTCCTTTCCTACAGTATTTTCAGCCACTTCAGGTAGCCATGAGGCTCGTGACACGGATCCGTTGCCTCAGCCAAAAAGCACCCTCCACTTAGTTTTTGTCCCAGCATGCAGGAGGAAGACAATGCTCAACTCACGACACGTGAAAAGTACATAGATTGTTGCATCGCCGTGAAGGACGCATGCAAGGCTGTAAGCTTCAGCACAACGATGCCCCCTATACCTTTTACTATTATGGATCCAAGCCATGCGGGATATGCGCTTTCTGTGGGCAGAGTTGCTGACCAAATCAGACCAATGCATAATGCAATCGTCACTAATTTCCAAGTTGCCAAGCACCCTACTCAGACCGCCGGACTTCTCTTTGGCTGCACATGCAGACTCGGTACTTGGAATGATCAAGGAATGCGCTAGATGAAGTTCGGCCCTCGGGGGGGAGCCGGCTGCATCTTGAGCTGCAAGAACCATCCCGCGGTTGCAGCTCTGCCCACCGAGTACCCATGGCACTAGTGGTGGACGGAATATCTCCTCACGACCGCATGCAACATCGTGAGTCGACAAGTCCGTGTACGGAGTGGTGACTGACGCGACGCGTCTGCTGCCACTCTTACAGGACGTAGCAGCTAGGATGCTGTGAGCGTTATCAGCCGTTGCGGCATTGCATGAGGCCGGCGTTTTACAAAAGCGTTGCGAGGGCCCGTGCGGAAGGGACTAGGGGCGTTTGTCTTGTACAGATCAAATGATTCGCAGATCAGCCGACCAGCCACTGAAAGGCAGACGAGGCAGCGATTGATACTAGCATTGGAAGATATACATCTTGGTCGGGCAGCTGCGCATTGGCGCAGAGTCAACGCGACTTCGTGGGATATATGTACTAGTGTTCTCGGAAGTTCGTTCCGTGCAGCGTCGGCTCGCAGAACGAGTCACAAATTCGCTTTGGGGCCTGAGAGACATCTCGTGGACCGCCATCGAGAAAGGGAAGTGCTGTGTGAAGATATGAGGCCAATCTCTCACCCCTTCGCGTTAACGTTGCGGTCTAATCTTACTGTTGTTGCCTCGGCGGGATGTGCAGTGTGCTAAGCTTTGCTCCCTAACGGCCAGGTCTTCTTGTGGTTGTTCACATTCTGAGTCGCGCAGTCCATTGCGCAATCTATACCTTGCGCTCCTCGTGGGAGGACACACCACCGTCGCCCTTGTGATCGAGCAGGCCGTGAGGTCGGGACGTCGTTAGCCTCGCCATCACTATCACGCCGAATTTGCGAAGAACGACTTTTCGAGACGCGAGCGCTGAGCATACGTTGCTTGCTTCTGACAGCGCACGGCCAACCACCACTACTGGCGCGCTGTCCAATGCTACGCGACTCGCTCGGCTTGGATCTACATGCGGGTTTCCTGCAATAACAACAGTCGAAGTCCATATCGCCGCCAGCATTTTCGGGTAGGCAAATCAGGAAGGCGCACTGCCGACAGCTTGCGTGCTGCGTGCCGAGTTGGCTGTCAAACCTACCAGGTCTATCCCAGACAGGTCGGGCGGGTCTTTGCTGGGCCGCATCTGTTCCAGCCAAAATGCAGGGGTCTGGCCCTGAGAGCAGCAGCAAGAACAACAACAGCAGTTTGCCAGATTTCACTTCTTCACCCACAGCAGATCATTCGCCCACCTCGCCGTCGTCACATGTGCCGCACCAAACACGGCCAAGCACAGGCACGGCCACGGCCACTACAATGCAGCGCTCCAGGCGCAGCAACAGCCGCATGACCGATGGCGCATCCAGGGTGAGCGATGAGGACGTCGCGAAAACGGCCGTCAAAGTTGGTGAGCAGTATCACGGCCACTTGAGATATTGCGAGTCACTGACAATGAGGCACAGCTGTGCGTGTACGGCCGCCCCTCCAGCCCACCGACCCCGGCTTCGACCTCATCCCACAGCGCTTTCGAACCAGCACGTGCGAAGTCCCAAGCCCTACCAACCTGACCATCCAGTCGGACAAAGGCAAGAAGCTATTCATCTTCGACCGCGTGTTCGACGAGACTACTACCCAGGACGGCGTGTGGGATTACCTCAGTGACAGCGTATCCGCGTTCATAAAAGGCTACAATGTCTCGATACTGGCATACGGCCAGTCTGGCTCCGGCAAGTCATACACGATGGGCACTGCCGGGCCAGAGGACTGCGACGACCCACAGCTACAAGGCATAGTACCCCGGGCGGCGCAGACACTGTTTGAGAAGCTCAATGGCGGCCCACAGCGCCAGTCAGGCTTTCAGACAGGCATTCAGACGCCCAAGCGTTATTCTACCCATGGCCTACCTACTGTTTCGGCGTTGCGAAACGGAGGCGTGAACAAGAGCTGGGAGCTAAAGGCTACATACGTGGAGATCTACAAGGAGGAACTGCGTGATCTCTTGGTGCCAGATACCGTGGCGGAGGCTGATCGTCAGAAGGTGGTCATCAGGGAGGATGCAAAGGGCCGTATACTGCTCACTGGGCTTCATCAAGTCAACATTACTTCGACAGAGGATCTGCTCAGCGCGCTAAGCTTCGGATCGTCCATCCGCCAAACGGGCTCTACCGACATCAACGCGAGGTCTTCGCGATCCCATGCTGTGTTCAGTCTGAACCTGATTCAAAAGAAGACCGACAACGCGAGACCTGGATCACCAACGCCTCGGACCGAAAAGCGCATGTCCGTGCCGATGGACACGGTGGTTGGCGCCGAGAACATCGTCACCATTGACAGCAAGTTGCACTTCGTCGATTTGGCCGGTAGTGAACGCCTGAAGAACACCGGCGCGACAGGCGACCGAGCCAAAGAAGGCATCAACATCAACGCTGGCCTTGCAGCACTCGGCAAGGTGATATCCCAGCTATCTCAGAAGCAAGGCAATGCTCACATCTCGTACCGGGACTCACGTCTCACGCGTTTACTACAGGATTCCTTGGGTGGCAACGCAATTACATATATGATCGCATGTGTCACACCGGCAGTTTTCCATCTCAGCGAGACATTGAACACTGTCACATATGCGCAGCGCGCAAGGGCCATCCAGAGTAAGCCGGAGATACAGCAAATGCATGAGGATGGCGACAAGCAGGCCGCGATTGAGAGACTTCGAGCTGAAGTGTCTTTTCTTCGAGACCAGATCAGGCATGCAGACCAGTCCGACACGAAAGGGCCCAATGGCAGGTCAGACAAGGTCCGCGGGCGAGAGGCGGAGCTACAGACACAGATCTTGGACATGGAAGAGAGCTACAAGGCGCTCAGTCAGCGCCATGCGAAGTTGATTGCTGAGCTGTCTAGAGCGCGTGAAGGAGATGTTGATACTCCGCTTCTCAAAGAAGCAGTGGGCGCAAGCGCGACTGAACGCATCAAGCGCTCAAACTCGTTCGCAGAAGCCGTCGAGCAGATGGTCTTGGAATACGAGAAGACGATTCAGAGTCTGGAGTCTAATCTGACACAGACGAAAATGTCGCTCTCGAACCAGGAGAGCACGCTCCTGGAAAAGGAGACGCGCATCGCGTATATGGAAACCATTCAAGCACAGCTGCAAGCTCGAATCCAGAAAGCGGTCGATCGCGAACAGAGTAATGAGTCGTACTTGCGAGATCTAGAGAATCAGATGGAGGGAACTAGCTCGGGCGAAGAACGTAGCGCAGCATTGATTGCGGAGCTGAAAAAGGAGCTAAACCGAGTACGCGAGACCGAGAATAGCGCAGAAGACTACATTTCAACGCTGGAGGAGCGCCTCGCAGAAGCCGAGCAAGACCAAGAAATCATGCAGCGGGAGATCGACAGGCTGGAGCAGGTGGTGGAAAGGCAGAGGAGCATCGGAAGGCTTGACAATCTACTGGGTGAGCTTGATGGCTTCCATCCGAATGGGCTGGACAATACTGCGCCAGTGGCACCTGCTGTGCAACTCGACCGCCACGCTGACTCGCCCACGATGAATGGCCATCGGGAATCCTACGACCCATACAGGCCACAAACGCCTGGCCAAGAAGGCGCGGCTAGAGACGACGGAGAATATAAGGACGCAGATGACGCCTCAGTGTACTCTGTGCAAGAGGACCAAACCCCATCACCACACAAGAAAAACATCATGGTACCTTCCTTCGCGCCCGAGCAGCACAGCCCGGCGCAGAACGACTTCATGGCAGATAAGGTGGAGAACCTGACGCAAGAGCTGTTCGATCTTCGTTCCGACCATGAGTCTACTCTCTCCGACTACGACAAATTGCAACAGAAGTACCAGACTGCTCTGGAAACGCTGGCCAAGCTGCAGTATGACGAATCGAGGCCTAAGAGTCCGTCAACGCCAACTGCGAGCGGGCCAGATCCTTTTTTAGCGAACGCGGGGATGAGGGAAGAGGAGGAGGCGCACATACCAGGGCAGTCTTCATCCTCGCGGTCTTTATCGGCGGAGTCTGCCTTGCATGGACCATCGAACATTACAGAAGAGACGAGAGAAGATCAAGTGGCCAGTGGTTCAGACTCTGAGCGCGTTGGTCAAACTGACGAGATTGCCGCCCAGACCCATGACCGCCCTTCTACTGGCGACCGGGCGGATATGGAAAAGGAGATGGAACTTCTCAAGCAGCTGCACGCCGAGAAAGAGGTATCTGTGTCTGAACTGACCAACAATTACAAGAGCCTTGCGCAGAGGCACACGAAAACTCTCGCGCAGGTCGAATTGCTCAAGCAGGAGGTCTCAAAGGCCCAGAATGGCTTCCGCCCGGCATCTCCTGGTCTCAGCAGGGGTCTCCGCAGACGGAAGTCCGAAGATATTCTCGGCGCCACCCACGATAGGACTTCCAGATCATATGCTTCTCTCAAGAATATTGCACTCGAGAATTTCGAAACGAACCCAGACACCAGACAGAGTTTCGAGTTGAATCTCAACAATGTCATGGGCGAGCTGCACAACAGGACCGAGAGGTTGCAATCGGTCGAGGCAGAGCTGAATACCGTCAAGAAGGAATTGGAAAACAAGCAGCAGATTATCACTGGTCTCACAAGAGAGCGTTCGACCCTGGCAGCGTCTCCTGCGGTCGACTTCTCGGTGCTTGGGCAAATGCGCGACCAACTGATGGAGTCAGAACATCAGATCAGGGCTCTGCACGAACAGCATGCGAATAGGGAGAAGGAGTTCCAAACAGAGATTGACACTCTGAAAGCCAGCTTGACGGATCATCAACGCATCGCTGCAGCGCAAGCGAACCAAGTGCCGACGCCGTACGAGGAACGAGAGACTCATATGCCTGGTGACTTTCCAGCAACGCCGGCGCCTGCTGAGATCATGTCGAAACAGCTCGGCGAGGGCCAGACGATGGCTGATGCTACGCGAGCTGAAAGGGATAACGAGCGAGCTGCTGATATTGCTCGACTTCAAGATGAGCTCGCAGCATGGGAGACACGACACCAGGATGCCATGGCTTCCATGAAGGCGTCCGAAGCTAAGCTCATGGATACCATTACCGACCTCGAAGAATCAATGCGTAAGGCCGAGACTGGTGCTATTCCCGCCTCTCGCGCTCCGGCCACCGAGGGCGTCAAGTCTGACAAGAGCGTCACTGGCATTGACCTGACACCATCGCAAGCGCTTAACGAGGAGCGCAGTCAGCACAAATCTATTGTTGAGGCTCT
This sequence comes from Teratosphaeria zuluensis, assembly GCA_007113905.1. NCBI lineage: Eukaryota > Fungi > Ascomycota > Dothideomycetes > Mycosphaerellales > Teratosphaeriaceae > Teratosphaeria > Teratosphaeria zuluensis. The sequence continues at coordinate 729,328 of VCMQ01000002.1, forward strand.
TGAGACTGAGATCGAGCAGTACAAGTTGACTGCGAGTAATCACGTGGCGAAGCTTGACCAGCTTGAACAGTCCTATGCCAACATACTCAAACAAGTAGATGAGGACACCAAGACACGCGACTTGACGCAGACGGAGCTTCAGACGCACAAAGAGTTGGTTTCAAATCTTGAGACTCAGCTCCAAGTGCACAAAGATGCCATCAACATGCACCAAGAGACTCTTGAGTCGCTTCAGGCCAATCACAGTAGCGAGTTGAGTAGCTGGAAGGCTCAGATGGAAGTGAAAGAGCAGCAGTCGAAGCAAAAATTGGCTGAGCTTGAAGAGCATCATTCCCTAGTGGTGGAAAACATGCAAGCTGATCTCCTCACCTCACAACGCCAAGTCAATGACATGTTGCGGAGCGCCTCATCTGCACTGGGCTACGAGACGACACCAGATCAGCTCCACACGCACATCAAGGGCCTTGTTGAGGAAGGCAAGGAGTTGCATACGAGGCACCTGAAGACCACCAATGAGCTTAAATCTGTACAGGAGGAACTGCAGAATGCTCTCAATCACACCGTCAACCTTGAAAACAAGATTGGCGAGCTGAAGATGATCAACGAAGAGGCTATTCTCAACCTAGAGAAGCTGAGTGAGAAGGAGAAGAAGAGCGCAAGGCTCGTTGAGGAGCTCGAGGAGCAGCTCAACTCAACCTTTGATTCGCACCAGCAGGCAAACCACCGAATGTCGTTGAAGCACAGTGAGACCATCCAGGCTCGCATGGAGCTAGAGCGCGAATTGGAAGACCACAAGATGCGGAACAGTCTCCTTGAAGTAAGTTTGCAGGCGTGTCACATCACTACATACGTTCTAACGAGATATGCAGCAACAAATCGCAACTCTGAAGCGCCAATCTTCGACTTCGACTTCATCCGCTGCAAACTTCAATCGCGAGTCGCTGTCACCAGAGGCCGCTGCCATTGCTTTGGCAAGGTCTGGGTCGCAGACGTCCACATCAAGGAAGTCTGGTCCGCCAACGGCATTGCCAACCCCGCCTCCATCCATCCCGCTGCCACCATTGCCGGGTACTCCATCCACTGCCCAATTCCCAGATCGGGCAGGATCGCCTGTTCACACCCATCGGACGCCGACCACATCTCCACCAGGCTCCCGCCATACTTCCAAGGACGTTGGCCCTAGCATGAGCCAGCTTTTGGAAGAATCCGAGGCTCGCATCCGCACAATTGAGAAGCACTTGTTCGCAGAGAAGCAGCTTACCGCAACTCTCGAGGAAGCGCTTGTTGACCTGGAGACTTCGGCGAATCGTACGAAGACTGAAATGGACAGCTACCGCAAGAAGTGCGCATCTCTCGAAGACGAGCTTGTCAGCCTGCGCAAAGATCGCAATAACTCCCGCGCTAGCTTGCAAGCTGTCGAGGAGGAGCGCGAGATGCGTGTCCGTGCCGAGAAGGCCAGACAAGCGCTCGAGCAGCGCATGATGGAGCTTAACAATACTAAGAAGAAAAAGAAGAACGCACTGAATTGCTTCTAGTCGAAGGGTTCAGCTGTGACGATTTTGCATACCCCTAAACCGAAGGCGGTCCATTGTATATTTATTTGCTCCTTTGGCTGGGCGTTTCTAATCAGTGTATCACCATACGACCGGCTCCGCAGCCACGACCCACCTGACAAGCCTGCGTATGGCTTTTGACGACATTGTATGTGCTTAAAGGGAAGAGAAGGCGTTAGTGTCCTTGTACTCGAGATTCAGCGGAGGCGTTAGCTGGTTGGACATAGTGATCTGCTTGTGCTTTTATACCCCTTCGCGAGAGAGAAGATACGATACATAGTCTTGACCTCACATGTATGCCTACCTCTGTATTATCAGGAAGAGCTCGTTACATGAAGCGTCTCCCTGTGAAATCTCGCGTGCTGTTCAGACGCTGCTATCAAGCATTGAGCGATGAGCCTCAGCTAGCTCGGTCAGGGCAGACATTCCTAACATACTACGTGCTAGCTATCTGTGCATGTCTCGCTTGAGCATGTGAAGGATACTCTGAGCATCCAATTCCTTCGCTGTTTCAGCCTTACCAAGACCCTGCGTTGCGCTACCATTGCTCTCGCCGGGCACGGCTGCTTCTGCTGCAGCTCTCTGAACCATAGTCTGCAGCTCGTGCTCTTCTGTTGAGCGCAGTTCCAGGTACGCCGTCTCGGTAATGAACCCGTCCGGCAATGACTCCGGACCAGGTTCCAGAACGTATATCGTAGGATACTCTCGCACGGTCTTGTGCTCCAACGTCTCTGTGAGAGTCACATTCGGCTTTATCGGTATCAAGACCTTGGATGCCGAGGCGGTTGCGGGTCGCAGGAGATAGAAGTGATTCGTGGGAGTACTATTCAACGCCTGATCAGATCCTTCGAACGATCCATGACTCGTGCGAGGTGTTGGCGTCGTGTTAATGTGAATCGCGCCCGTTGCCTTCATTTGGCCCTGCGTAGGGGTCTGCACATCGGTTGACGTTTCATGCATGACCGTCTCTCCAGTGGCGATCCCGTTTTCCAGAATGTCCACTGCAATACGACTGGCGGCAGCCTGGTCGTCATGACGAGTCTTCTGCTTCTTAGCTGGCCGGTCTTGTTGGGCATCACGGACACCAGCAGATTTCGTGCGCGCCACGTACAAAGCCTGAAGCGAGCCTGACTCAGGGCAATCATGTTGAAGCTCGCTGACGCCGGCCTCGGTCACCCATTCAACCGTCCACATGATGTGGCCGCCCTTCGTAGCCCGCGTGCTGTTGACCTTCTGCCTACTCATGCCCTTCGGCGCTCGCTCGAGCGTAATGTGATGCTTGCTCAGGTATTCTTGCAAGCGACCGTGGGTTTGCCAGCCCTTGGCGACATTTCTAGACGATGCAGATCCAACGCCGATTCCTCGGTCCTCAACTTCGGAGCCCGCATGGGTAATAGAGCGCTCGACGCCCTTCAAGTAGTTGTAATCCCTGTCGAGGCCCGCTGGTGTGGCAAGCTGGCGCTTCTTCAAATACGCAGCAGGGTTGCGCTTACCGCTGCAAGCAGCTCGTTGTTGATGCTTCTTGTAGCACGGTAGGGAGCATGTCTGCGTCTCGCACCCTGGACAGCGATACTTGGGCGCCTCTGCATAGCTGTCGATATCGGCTGTCAGTCGCCTGTAGAACGCATTCTGCGCAAATCGAGAGCCCAAAAAGGAAATCACGAAAGTCTTTTGCGCCTACCAGATACTGCAAGAGCTTGTGAGGAGATGTTGTTCAGGCATAGTGATACACGTGCACCTGGCGACGGCAAGATGGTGCACAGCTTTGTCGCGTGGGGCTTGGTTGCGGTGCTTCCATCTGGGGAGAGAGTACGGAGAGTATGAATTTTGAGTACGGAGAGTACAACCTCAGTATGCCTTTTGCCCCCGCGGCGAGCGGTTCTCTTTAGCAAGTGGCCAAAACGCTCTAAATACGCCTGCCCCCGCGGCGAGCGGTTAGAGGCAGAATTCCTTTCTTCTCGCAAGCGAAAAAGAGGGCATCTATGAGTAGAGAGCGAGGAACGAGCATTCTCTGCGAAATAGAGCCTCTTTTGAGCGTCAAATCCCTAGGGATCTAAAATACGCACATCTGTGATGCTAAATACGCCAAAATTTGTACTCTCCGTAGTCGAAATTCATACTCTCCGTACTCTCTCCCTTCCATCTGGTGGCTTGCGATAGTTTTGGACCGAAGAATTCGCGCTCAAATCGAAGTCAGCTTGAGGTGGCGTCGGGCGGCACAAATCACTCCGCATTCATTGCACACCTCCACCCCTCTACGCCGCGGTCTGGGTCGCGTGAAACTCTGCAATCCTCAACGTCTGGTCTACGCTATTCCTCGAAGGTGGCATTCCCTTCGCAGTCGAAGTATGCTGGCACGTCGTCGAGGCTCGGCGTTAATAATGCAGGAGCATATGAGCTAGTCCACAAGCTACGTCTCGCATCAGATCGAGAGCGCGAGCTTTGTGCGGGCCGCCGCCATAGGTGCATGCAGGATGCACCTCCAGCCGTACATGTAATGGAAGATTATATACGACAATGGCAGACGTCAAGACTGATTGTGCACGAATACGTCGAAATGTTAAGGTATCAAGCACAAAAGTCAGCAGACATTTTTCGGCATCTTCATGAATCCGCGTCCGGTGACACGAAGCTGCGAGCAAAGTGCCACTGCAGATTCCAATGTTTCGCGGCAGCTGCATGTATGTCAAGCTGCGCAAGGAGATGACTGTTTGCTCTCACATTGGATCTGCTGTCCCGTGACTCGCTACGAAGGAGTTGCCATCGCCGTTCTCTGACCCCGAAACGACAATGCTGCCGAGAGCATGAGACTTGTGGGCGGTAATAAGCTTGTTCTGAATCGCAAACACTCTGGCAAGGAAGCCGATCTTCCCAAGCCATGACTTGGTTGCGACGCCTAGAACAACCAGGCCCTAGTGGCCTCTTAGTCTCCACGTTTGGCGCTTGAGTAAGTCGTCTGTGTTCGAGAGTCCCGCAGCGTAACCACGGTTTCCTTGCCCCCTTTTTTGTCGTCTCGAGTCGTGCTGGCGAACATGCAGCGGACCGCGTGTTAGCCGATTAAGCGGCAGATCTTCACAACCCGATTGATTGGGCGTCTTGTGCAAGCCTGATGGCTACCTCAGCCGTATCATTATTCGCGGACATGCTGCTGCTGCTTTCGTGGACCACGTTCCAAGGCGATACTATCAAGCTTCCGGTACCGACTTCTGGGCCCACTCCAAGAATCAGGAATTCGCAAGAGCACACACGAGTTACATGTGATTTGTCGTGTGGCTTTGTGGACCAATCCCTCTGGAGTCCGTCCAACTTCCAAGGTGCACGATCGCTGCGCTAGTGATCTCCGCTGCGATAACTAAAAGCTGTAACGGAAGTGCAAGGTTTCCACGCTTTGGCGCCGGCACAGCAAGGAGATCCGAGCACCCCAACCTTCATCAGCGCAGCACAGGCAGCCCTGGGTGCATTGGTCCTCCTCTTTTCTCTCCGCATCGGCTGACCTCGTTATCAACTGCTGCTCCTACGTTCATTGCTACATCTTTTGTGCCTGTGCTATGCTGTCGTGGCAGGCGAGCCAGCAGTGTTGATACGAGAGCCGGAGGACTACAGGATCAGCTCACTCAGGGGCACTTGGGCAGCAAGTCGACACGCTCGTACAGCCGCTCAGCCGCTCGTCCACCACCTTGCATAAGGCCTCATTACTTACCTTCGGCATGGCTCCCTCGTTCACCTCACGACCTCGGTCGGGCGACTCGCAACGACCGCAAAGCCGTGGTGACGATGATAACCTGGTCATACCGAATCGCACTTCCTCGCTCCACTCACGGATCACACAACCAATGCCCGGCGCCATGAGTCAGCCAAAGCCCGGACAGAGAGCTCCCAAGACATTGACGCATGCCTACATGGTATGCGGCGTGGGTCGGGAGCCGTCGCAATGGGTGAAGGCACCACCGCCGTCCCAGGGCAAGATTGGACACATGAAGGGCGCGGTGGGCCAGTTCTGGTTGCCGGAGATTCTGGGCAGCAGTCCAAGGCTTGAACAAGACAACGAAATTGCGCGGTCGCTTCACAGTGCGATGAGGGTAAGTTTCGCTATACAACGCGAGAGTGGACGATGCTAACCGTACGTAGGCTTGCTTCCCACACGACGTCGAAATCTGCGTCGGCAGCAGCCAGCCACACTGCGTGCACCACGCATTTGTTCTCCAACAAGACTCATCGCATACTCTGTACGGCATTGCTCTCCGCGTCTGGTCGCGTGCCGATGAGAAGCGCGCAGAGACCATTCGCGACCTGCGCAAGCGCACCGAGTCCGATTACTACGATACGCCCGGCGAGACTTACTGGATACCGTACTGCCTGAGCTTCCTCTCGAGGTATCCCTTGTACAATCTGCTTGGCGACTACCTGCGTGGCATGTGGATACACTGGAACAAGGCCACCAACCTCTTCCACGCCGAAGAGGTCTCACGCATACTCAGCTTCCCAGCGCCGAGGCTCAACGACCTAGTCCGGATTGACATGAAGGACTATGCGCTATGCTACCAGTTCCCACAGTCGCCTACTGGCTTCCAGAACTTTGCCATGTGGCCGTTATTCTGCTGCTTGTCCATCCCGAACATCGTCGGCGTGCTCGAAGCTGCAGTATCTCCAACTCGCCGCCTCATATTCATTTCGCACTACCCGGCCATGCTCACCATCGCTGCGGAGACAGTGCGCTTCTTGGTCCGCGTGTACGAGTGGAGTGGCCTTTATGTTCCAGTGGTGCACGCTCGCCATGCCAAGGAGCTTGTCCAAGAGCCAGGCCCATACATCCTCGGTCTGACCGCGGAGTGTAGGACTTTGTTCACTGCACCGTCCGATGCATTGGTGGTGGATTTGGACCGTAACTTTGTCCTCACTTCCAGCCCACCAACTGCGTGGTCCGCCAAGCAGAGGCAGAAGTTGATCTCTCGGATGACGGAGGCTCTCAACGGCGATGTAGCGCCCTCGGGCGTACCGCAGCACCTTCGCTCAGCATACGGAGGCGGCAAACTTATTCCAGCTGGACAGATCATTGTCATGCGGGGCGAGGTCGAAAGCGTGCAGGACCCAGGATGGTGGAACCAGGACGCCGTCATGAAGGTGATGGATCATGCATGCGAGAAGTTGGTATGGCGTTCATCAATGTTCAGATTCGGAGTCCGAGCTAACAAGATCACAGGGTAAAAATTCGGGGGTCAAGGCTGTCTTTGGAGGTTCTCAGAAGAAGCCTCTCATGACCAAGGTGTCCATGCGCCACCTGAACGAGATTGTGCGCGAACGTAACCAGTACTCTCGCGATGCCATGGAGGCATGGCAAGACTTCATCAACCTCAAAGGCCGCATGGATACGGAGCTTGCCAAGGTCACCAAGCGCAACAACTTCCTGGTTGAGGAGCTGGAGAGCTGGAAGCAGCAGTTCCTCAAGTTCCAGGCGTTTGCGGAGGCGCTCACGAAGGAGACGAACGAGCTCAAGGTCAAGATTGAGAACCATAAACGCGAAAACCGCAGGCTCACGAGCCTTATCGACCAGCAGAAGGACGACGCAGCAAGACTCACCGTCCGCTTGTCTGGCACCGAGAAGCAGAGGGATGATGCACTCGAGGCACTGGTGCTGCAGCAAGAGATTGCAGAAGAGCTGGAGAGAGAGCGCAAGAGGAACAAGAAGGATCTATCTGCGCTGCAGCACACCAACACCACACTACTCAGGCAGCGTGACGAAGCTCAGCGTGTGGTGCTGCATCTCCGCGCCCTGATCGATGGACAGGCACATCACATGGAGCACATTGTCAAGTCGCTCAACGAGAATGATGGTCTCCATTTCGCTGACGCAGAGGAGGAGCCGCAGGCAGAGACCGCTTCTGAGCAGACCGAGAAGGCAGAGAAAGAGACGTCCGAGCTTGGGCTCCTCAGAGGAGCCGGAGGAAGGGACTCGATGGCGTCGTCGCGATCAAGCACTCGGCAATCAAGCCGAACGGAAGGTGAGAGAGCCTCCTCTGTGATGGAGTCCCGCTTGCTCAGCAACGCAGCGGCCCGGAAGCGCTTCTCTGAGCTCAGCATGACCGATGTCGCAGATCGTCACCTCCGCGATAAGACGGATGCCATCGCCTACATCATCCGTAACATCTCCGAGCAATGTGCTGCGGCCGTGGAAGGCCTCGACCTTGCGCGCCGTGCCGACAGCGTCAGCACCGATAACGACGACGAGAAGAGCCAGGGCAGTGCAAAGAAGAGAGGCAAGCGGCCCGCAAAGAACTTGTCGCCACAGTCGGAAGACGGCGAAAGCCAAGATCAGGCATCTACTGGATCCGAGTCTGAGTTCGGCGATGCGCACAGCGAGAGCACTGGATACTTGCATCCGTCGAAGAGAGCACCATCTATGGTGCCGCCAACCCCAGAGCTTGTGCATGACCGCAGTTCAACCAGCATGAGCATCGGCAGCGAGAGCACGGCTGCCACGCCGCAGCGACACAGTCTGTCGAGCCATTACAAGCTCTCGCAAGAGGACATCCCCGAGGTCCCGACCCGAGTTCTTGACAGCGAAGGCCTAAGCGATCTCCCCGAGGAAGACTTGGCTGAGCCAGTCACCAAGTTCAGCACTCATGGCCTGGACAACCGCCGGAGCCAGCAACAGCTTTCTGGTGCTCATGCATAAAAGAAAAATCAGCAACTTAGGAGATTTCGCGTATGACTTCGAGCAATGGCGCACATGAGGAGTCAGTGCGGATTGCGATCTATGAGATACACCCTGTTACTAGTACCAGATATCCTTTTAACGGCCGCGAATTTCAAATGGGATCTTTACGCTTCGGAGGAACAAGCGTTTGACGAAAGTTCACAAATTCGGAGAGGTTTGGAAGATTGCTCTTTGTTGTATAGGTATATGGCCGTCGCTGGGCGAAAGCGTGGTTCGTTTGTAGTGGTATGTACTTTTGTTATTTCAGTCAGTCACTCTTGCAGTCGTTTAGACATCGACTTTGCACTATGTAACATATATTCCAGCAGTAGTACCTCCAGGTAGGAGCGGTCGACTGCGCTGGCTGCGCCTTCCTCAGCCAGTCAGGCTATCGCAACTTACTGCCGCGACTTCCTGCCTGACAATCTGGCTTGACATCTTACGTCAAATATCGAACTTCTTTTTCTCACCAACAGTGGCAGCATGGACTTTACACTACGTTGCAATTCGCTGAAGTGCCGCGAGCAGCTAAATGACCGTGCGGTCGTCACCACTTGCAGCCACATCTTCTGTGTGCCTTGTTCCGAGAGTCTTGGTCTTGCGAACCCGAATGGAAGCGCACGGCTCTGTCCAGCATGCGAGACCCAGCTGATCAATCCAGACGATGCTGTTGTCACTCAGCTCAACCCGACCGACGACTACAAGACAAGCGTACTGAGCGGCCTCAGCCCGAACACCATCATGGAATGTGCAGGGCGTGGCTTGTCCTTCTTCAGTTATCAGACCACTCAGGAGATGTCGGTCGACATCTGTTCGCTGAGGATGCCGCTGGCTGACAGCTTGATAGCTTGTATCAAGAGTTTCTTGCGAGAAGTCTCACCGACAAGTATTCCGCGCTCAGCTCGCAGATGGACAAGGTCGTCCACGATGCGAATGCTGAGATTCTGAGCCTCCGCGACAAGATGTCAGGTAAGCCTTGTCCTTCCCAAATAAGGATCATCGAGGCCAACGAGAATCAGCCATGCATATCGAGCAGAAGGAGCTTGAGCAGAAGAACCACGATCTTGCGGAGGCGTATCGCGAGAAGTCGAAACAGCAGCAGCAGCTACATAGACTCTACACGTCCATGAAGCAGCAGCAATTAGCTGCTGGGATCGAGCTCGCGGCAGAGCACAACGCTGAGCACGTGCTTCAGTCCACTGGTGTTGGCAAGCATGCGAAGGGCAATACGCATGATCGGCACGACCTCAGCCGTGCTGGTAGCAACGGCAGTGGTGGAAGCGGTGGCCAAAGCCGCATTATCCATCAATGGGAGACGCGACAGCAAAAGGCTCAGGGCAGTCGTGCTGGACTAGCCACTGGTTGTAAGCGATTCATAAACATGATGGTTATGTTCAATGAGCTGACTGGAAGATTGCAGGCAATGCACCAGTCCCGTCCACGCCATCAGGTCATCGCGCCCGCCTGCCGTTGTATGGCAACAATGGCATTGGTATGGGCAACAGGGGTTTGCAGGCTGCTAGCGCAGATTATCTGCACCCTCAAGGCACGCCGCGTCGACCTGTCTTGAATCAAATCGATTCTAATGTGTACGGAAACAACAATGCTATGGGCTATGGCATGAGCGCGGGTGTGAAAGTTGGAAGGCAGCAAGGTGGACCCATTGGTCGGAACGGATTAGGCACGAGCAGACAAGGTGGGTATGGCGGCCTGGACATCCGCTGAGGAGGTCTGGCATGCCCGAAGGACGTTGTTCAGGAGAGGGTGCCGTCTGCTACATGGCGCAGGCAATGGAACACAAAGCTTTGCTCGCTATCTGCTTCAAGGCTCCTGCTGTGGCCGACGCACGAGCACCAATTCGATCAGATCTCGAGCTGTCCGTGCAGGCCAGCGTCTTACGCCATCGTGGTACTTGCTTGCTCGACAACACCCTTCCCCACGCGCGCGCATTGCATTTGCACGCTGAAACACGACCAGGACTCACCGTTGATTCATGTTTCAGACATCACGAAACGGCGCCCATGCCAAATTTGATTCTCGCCTGAGCCACTTTGCAACAAGCAATGACCGCACACTGGCAGTCGAAGCTTGTGCTGACCACCGGCAAAGGGCGGCTCGCATCTTGGCTCTTCGAGCATGGACTGACGCTGTGTATTGCGCGAGCAATTATATCATCCTGTCTGAGACGTGCGCCCGCTTCAAGCTTTCTCCTGCTTAGAAGATCGTTCCTTTCTGCCAAGCGCCCCAAGTCCTCACCCTGGCGCAGGCGTACCTCCAGCACTACCCGGAGTCTCGCTGCTGTCCACTGCTTTCTTCTTCTTTTTCTTCTTCGGTCGTGCCACAACAACAGGTCTTTGTCCATAATTCTCCATGCGTAGCTGACTTCCACAGAGCAAGCACTCTCCATCGGCAAGCGGCGTACAAAATATACTCAGGCAGATGCTGCACACGTATCCGATATCCACCACTTTCTTATGACAGAAGCAGGCGGCTCGGAAGTCCACGCCTTCGCTTTCACCTGGGCTGATGAGATGCTGACGTGCGGTCTGATCGGGCAAGTAGGCGAACATGAGGTACTGAAGGAGCCCTGCGCGGGCCTGAGGTGTGGACAGCGACAGGTAGATCCCACCGGTAGTGTCCGCGGCTTGTTGCAGAAATACAGGGTCGCCAGCGAGCTTGAGGACATCAATTGGTATGCCTAGGCGCTGACAGGCGAAGATGCTGTTCATGATCTCGATGTACTTGTCCGCCAGGTCGCCAGATACTGAGACTATGAGGATCCGGCTCGTGAGACCTAGGCTGTTGGCGCCGGCTTTGTTCGGGTCTGTGTTGAGGTCGTTCCCGCCTGCTACAGACGATGGATCGGAGTAGTTGAATTGGGTGTTGGTAGTTGAGCTGCTAGGTAAAGAAGCCGTCTGTTTAGATATGTAGGCTAGCGCGCGAGTGAGAGCGCCGGCCAACATCGTTGACGGCGCGTTCGAAATCGCATCTGATGTCGTCGAGCGCATCAGCTCGCGGAGGATGGAGAGGAGACTGTGCTCGAGCTGTGCGAAAGGACGATATTTGTTCGCATCATCTGGAGCCTGGACTGGGCCTCCTCTGTTCGCTCCGTCTTCTTCTTCGACCGCATTCTGCCCATTGCTCGTAGTACCGTTCGTCTCGTGCTGCTGTGCCTGTTGCGGTTGTGCGGGTGTCGGATAGAGCCATTCTGCTCGCTCAGAGTGGGAGGCGATCACTGCGACTTTGTTGGCATAGTTGATAGCCAAGTGAGCATTGATGAATACAAGCAGGTTAGCTACTGTCTGGGACAGCGGGAGTGAGTCCTCGAGCAACGCCCACGCATGTGGGTTGGTGTCGAGGATGATTGTAAGGAGCGAGGGGGGCTCAAGGTCTTGCTCTGCCGCCGCTCGGTCAGTCGCATCGACTGCGTTCATCTTGATGAAGCAGCCTTCTCTGCTTTGACCACCTCGCGCGACGGCACAGTCAACGAGTGCTGTGGAACGAAGGTAAGTCCAAGCTCAAGTGTTGACGATCTGGATGCATCAGTGTCATGTGAATCTGATTGGCTCGTAAAAATCGAAGCTAGCGGCAGGACATCCGATCATCTTCAAGTTCGCATCCTAGCGAGCAACCACATGAACCGGTGGTACCGTATGGAGATGGCGTGAACCATTGTATCAAGATCAGATCGAAACGAGCCACTAGGGTGGAGAATAGCCAACATGGTCTAAATGCTTATAAGTAATCGCTGCCAATCTCATTATTGCGACTAGCAGGGAGATTGGTCTGTATCATGACTGCTCTATGCAGTAAGGGAACGACGGGCGACGCATATGCTAGACCGCTTGAGTGCATGTCTCTGAAAGACTCTATACCGAGCCTCGTGGCTGACGGCATGCTTGACGGCATCAGCAATCAATAGGGCTGCATTCAGGTGCTTGCTCTTTGTTCCAGAATCTGCCTGTTGTCTGCAAAGCTTAGAGCCTCTTCCTCCACGGCATATTTCGTCGGCTGAGATCATACCTTCAAAGGACAGCATCTTGAATTGTGACTCCTGATGTGCCAGTGCTGAACCATGAAGACCACCATCCTCATCCTGGCCTCAGGCCTCGCCGGCGTCTTTGCTGACCCACTTTCTGACCAACTAGCCTGCTACGACAGGTCCGCGGAAGTCGTTAATGGTAGAGAAGACCTGCGCCTCATCGTGTTAAAGTAGACTCGTACTGACACTGTACAGCCATTGCCAATTTCTGCTCTGCTGAGAACCTCACCATCCCGTCTGTCTATGCCAACGCAGGCTTTAGGAGCTCAGGAAACGCCTTCGTCAGCGCCGACGGCCACTGCGATCCTCCAGACCAAGTCTCTGAGGATGTTTGCAATGACCGATTTTATACCGTTTGCGCTGGTGGCAATGCAAATGGTACTGGTCAGGGGATATACGGTAAGTTCTGGTTTTGTAGAAGGTGACACGACTTAACTTACATGTGAATAGGCACGAACAATTGCACGCTCTGGGCCATTTACAATGATAATGGAAATACCACCACAGCTACAGCCCCGTCGTTGACAAAGCGGGCGGCGTCGGCGACTAGTCTAGTTGCTGAGAAAGCAAAGTCAGCAGTCTCTGGCGTGAAGGCGGCGGCTGATGAGGTTCTGAGTGCAACTGATACCGCGCGTGAATATGCTTTTGATCTGCAGGAGAGCATTGAGTCTGCGCGAGCGAGTGCTACGAATACTGCACATCCCCAGCAACACAGCAAGGCTTCAAAGAAGGCGCGTGGCGAGCAGAAGAAGAAGAAGCCGAGGGCAGATCATGAGGTGTGAGCAAATGTGACCCAGCCTTGGCCACTGCCTGTCGCGTGCTCGGATGATGGGACCGCGCATCTATGCGCATAGCAACCAGGAGGTGCTGCTCGCACGACTCATTGTTCATAGCATGACAAGATGCCTAATACAGTGCTCCATCAATGATGAGCAAGCACTCCTTCATCCTCTGTTGAGAGTATTTCCGCTTCCTCTAGGGTTTGCCTCGACATACTCATCCCACTCCCTTGCCTTCATCGTCTCGCGATCCGCTGCCTCGTAGTCGTCCTCGTCGACTTCCGGCTTCCGCCCACTGGCCTCGCCACCACCTTCAATCATGCCGCCTCGTCTTCGCTCTTCCTCGAGGTACTCGTCTATACTCATCGTAGGTAGACTGTGATCAGGCCTGAAGACCCCATCTCTGAACTCCTGTCGCTTGGATGTCAATGTGAAAGGCCTCAAAGGCTTGCCTGACTTGTCTAGGAGCGGGCCTCGGAGCCCAGCTGACAGATGGTTCAGCGGCACGTCCAGGCGATCACTGTCAGCGAACGGCTTGCTTCGGTCATTGCGGTCTCTTTCGTCTATAGATCGCTGAGCGGCATCTGGAGGTGGCGAAGGTGGCGCCATGGAAAGAATGTGCAGCTCCTGCGCTATTGACTCGAGAGACGCGAAGGTCTGGTGAGTACAGTACTTGATTTGCGTGAGCCACAGCTCCCTGCCGGCTGCATCGTCATTCTGCAAGACTGAAGGAATTTGTTGCATATACGCCAGCTTCTCCTTCAGCGCCTTCTCCTCCTTGAAGCGCTTAATCTTGGCATCTCGTTTCATGGCAGGATCATTTGAAGATGCGGTTGAGAAAGTGTTTGGCGAATCGTGGTATTGCTCTAGCAGTGCTGCATCGCTCTTGCTGAGCATATCATAATTGTCCAGTAGCTTCAGATATTTCGCGTAGCTCTTCTGTGCCCGCTCCAAGTTCGCCCTCCTGCCCTTGATGCCATTGTTGATTCGCAAGATGAGCTCGGCCACTCGGTAGTCGAGCAGTAAATACTGCAGGTCTGCGGTCGCGATGTCCTCGAGTGTTTCGTTCGGACTGAAGAGAGATATGCGGGCAGCGATGCTGAGGCACTGTTCGTATAGCTGGATCGCCGAAAGCAAGTTCTCTTGGAAGGCGGAGGAGTTGCTGTCGAAGGAAATCTCGATGGCGTTGCGTTTCTGCTCGGCTTGTTCGTGGGTCGCCTTCAGGCTCTGCGGTTCATCTGCCATCTTGACCTTGCCGGAAATCACCACCACAAGATCTTAGTTTCACGAAAAATGTAATGTGTATGGAGCTCTGTCCTTGCAGCAGCAAGCATGTGGCGCGCATTTCTCGGTGGGGCTGTCACATGTGGCGTATCTAACTACCTGTGAGAGCGCCATCAATGCTTACTTTCTCGCAAGACAAACACCCATAACGATGTCTAGTCGCATCGACACCAATGACTGATCGGGCGACACATTGCATTGCAATTCTAATTGGAATGCTTCAATAGCGTGCCGATGCGTGGTGGTCCTCTCGCGGCGCGACTGCTTCAACACACGACGCGTCCGAAAGAGAAGGTGCGCCACGAATGGCACGGATGCCTGCGGTTTGCCCTTGAGTTTGCTCTGCTGCAGGTCCCATCACCTTGGTGATTGCTCTGATCGAGCGGCTTTTGATCTTCAACATGTTGACTGACGCTGCACTGACCGATCGAACAGCTGCGCTGGCCATGGCTGAGCCCCAAATGGAGACCGTCACCACCAACGGCGTTGAGAATGACGAGCTGGACTGTGAAATGCTACCAGACACGGACAGACAAGATCTGGACGATTTCTCGGACGATGAGGTCCCTCATGTACCCGCAACCCTCACTGAACGCCGGCGAGCACAGAAGGCTGCCTTCGAGAGTTGGCTCGTGAGCGATGCCGCCCAGGAAGCTCTTAGACCGAAGACCAAGGACACAAACTTGCTGGATGCGGATGATGAAGAACTCTCCATGCATTCATTGATGACCAAGCAAGGTGCGCACATCATCAACAATCCAAGGCAGTATCAGCTGGAGCTCTTCGAGAGAGCACAGCGAGAGAATACAATTGCAGTCCTTGACACCGGTTCTGGCAAAACACTGATAGCCGTGCTGCTGCTCAAGTGGGTCATCGACGAAGAGCTCGAGCGGCGAGAAAGGGGCGAGCAGCCAAAGATCAGCTTCTTTCTCGTAGCCAGCGTCACTCTGGTCTATCAACAATTCTCCGTGCTGGAGCAGAACGTCGATCATAAAGTTGCCAGAGTCTGTGGCGCCGATAATGTTGACAACTGGAACAAGGTTAAATGGGCCAAGCTGTTTGCTGATAACAAGATCATTGTTGCCACTGCAGATGTCCTGCATCAATGCCTGGCACATAGCTATATCACCATGCGGCAGATCAATCTCTTGGTCTTCGACGAGGCACATCATGCGAAGAAGAATCACGCATACGCTCGGATTGTGAAGGACTTCTACGTTGACGAAGAGCCGGCTTTCAGACCACGAATATTTGGCATGACTGCAAGCCCAATAGATGCCAAGACCGATGTCATCCAGGCTGCCACTGAACTAGAAGCTTTGTTACACTGCAAGATCGCAACTACGGACAACACTAGCCTGACTGATGCTATCAAGAGACCCGGTGAGTTGGTGATGACCTACTCTCCAGCGCCTTTGGAGGGTTTCGAGACGCCTTTGCTGCAGTCAATCAAGGCTCGCTTCAAGGGCGTCCAGGTCTTCCATAAGATCTACGACCAAGCCGTCGAGATAGCCAGGCATCTCGGTCGTTGGTGCGCGGACAAGTACTTGGTAGACGCTTTATCTGAGCGCAAGCTTCGACGCTATGAGCTGGAAGCAGAACGCAGGTACTACCATGGCGACGAATCAGCCAATAGTGCCGGCATAGCACAGCTGGATGAGCACCAAGCACTCATCAGGCAAGTCATCGACTTCGTCGATCAGCAGCAACACCATCATGCCACAGTCCAGGAGAATGACTTCAGCTCTAAGGTGCAGAAGCTAGAACGGTACCTAGCGCACCAGTTCGAGCGGCCATCAGAGCATCGCTGCATCGTCTTTGTCGAATCCAGACACACAGCGAGGCTTCTCGCTGCTGCTTTCAGACAGATTGGCTCTCAACATCTCAGGCCTGCTTTTCTGGTTGGGGCAAACAGTCCTGACATTGACGAAGACAACTTCACTTTCAGAGCCCAGGTTATGACTCTGCTAAAGTTCCGCAAAGGCGACGTGAACTGCTTGTTTGCAACATCGGTGGCCGAAGAAGGCTTGGATGTCCCAGACTGCAATCTGGTCGTGCGTTTCGACATATACAAGACCATGATACAGTACGTACAGTCAAGAGGCCGAGCGCGAAAGGAGAATTCCAAATTCATACATATGCTCGAAGGTGGCAACAGCGTACAGACAAGCTTGTACTACGAAGTGCGGCTCCAGGAGAAGGCGATGCGCAAGTTCTGTCAGATGTTGCCGCAGGACCGACGTCTGGAGGGAAATGATGACTACGTCGAGGCACTCTTGGCCAAGGAGAAGGTGTTGCGGACTTACACCGAGCCGTCAACAGGTGCGAAACTGACGTATGGAAATGCTCTTGTCTATCTTGCGAACTTTGTCTCGGCAATCCCCACCGAGGGCGAGGAGGAGCCCATGCATCCAACCTATATCGTCAGCCATCGCGGAACAAAATTTATTGCTGAGGTTCTGCTACCAGGCAACGCACCAATCAGATCGGCAATTGGGCGCATTTGCACCAAGAAGACGTTGGCGAAGCGGTCTGCTGCTTTCGAAATGTGCCTCGAGCTGCGCAAGAAGGAGTACCTCGACAGCCACCTCATGCCGATCTATCAGAAGAGGCTCCCGCAGATGCGAAATGCTCTTCTTGCGGTAGGCATGAAGCAAACGAACATGTATACGATGAGGACGAAGCCAAGCATCTGGCAGCAGACGCGTGGTACTCTGCCTGAGGTCTTATACGTTACAGTAGTGAACTTCCCAGATGGTCTGGAGAGACCTCATCAACCCATTGTGCTCCTCACTAGGACACAGATGCCGGATGAGTTTCCAGAATTCCTGATGTATCTCAACGATGGCCGAGCCACACGAGTGCATTCTCGAACTTTGGAGAAACCACTCGTGGTTGGAAGTAGGCTGGAACAATTGTCGACCTTCACCTTCCGCATCTTCCAGGACGTCTTCTCGAAGCGATATGAGTACCATCCGGCACAGCTGTCTTACTGGCTTGCGCCCATGTACCATCATGATCACATGATCGTTCGCGACGGGACTGTGAGCTCGAGCTTGGACAAGGGCCCCGAAGAAATACTTGATTGGACACTGTTGGAAGAAGTGTTTGACCATGAGGAGTACAAGTGGACGCCAGAGATGCCACCGGAAGCTCTGGCGGATCGTTTCATCGTTGATAGGTGGGATGGTGGCAGGAAGCTATACTCCAAAGGCGTATGCCTAGACTTGAAACCGCAGGATCCAGTCCCTGCTGAGGCTGCCAGCGTGAAAGCCATGCAGATGGGAAGCATTCTCGACTACAGCATCAGCCTATTCAAGAAGTCTCGCGAGAAGGCCACTTGGGACCCGCATCAGCCGGTTGTCGAGACCGAGAAAGTCATGATCAACCGGCGAAACATGCTGGCGCCTCCAGAGAAGAAGGAGGTTGACTTCAAGACGAGAGCTTGGGTATGCCCAGAACCATTGCGCATATCTGTGCTGCCACCGCGTTTTGCAGTATGCTGTTTCAAATGGCCAGCCATCATTCATCGCTTTGAGTCGCACCTCATCGCCATGGAAGCTACCTTGCTTGTCGGCGTGGAGTGCGATCTCAAGCTTGGGCTTGCGGCATTAACAAAGGACTCCGAGAACAGTGGTGACCATGAGGCCTCACAACAAGTCAACTTTCAGCGTGGCATGGGCGAGAATTACGAGCGCTTGGAGTTCATCGGCGACACCTTCCTCAAGACTGCGACGTCGATCTCAACGTTCATCCAGAACCCCAACGACAACGAGTTCGAATTTCACGTCAGACGCATGTTGATGTTGAGCAACAAGAACCTATTCAATGTGGCCAAGCAACTCCAGTTGTACGAATACATCCGCAGCATAGCATTCAGCAGACGTTTGTGGTACCCGGAAGGCTTGAAGCTACTTGAGGGCAAGGGTGCTGGCAAGCAAGAAGATACCAGCATCATGAAACATTCGCTTGGAGAGAAGACCATTGCAGATGTCTGCGAGGCACTGATCGGGGCGGCATACATCACGCATGACCGTCCAAACGCGAGGTGGGAGTCGGCGCACTGGGAGAATGCTGTGCGCACGGTCACAAAGTTGGTCTCTTCGCCAGACCATTCGATGACTAAATGGAGTGACTACAGTGCTGCATACGCAAAGCCAGCATACCAAGTTGGCGAAGTGACGGCTTCGCAGAGAGATATGGCTGCGAAGGTCGAGTTGGAGCATCCCTACCACTTCAAGTACCCGCGTTTACTGCGCTCAGCTTTCATCCACCCGTCACAGCCTCTCATGTATGAAAAGATTCCGAGCTACCAGCGCTTGGAATTCCTTGGTGATGCATTGCTCGACATGGCAAGCATTACATATCTCTTCTACCGCTTTCCGGACAAGGACCCGCAGTGGCTGACTGAGCACAAAATGGCCATGGTGTCCAATAAATTCTTGGGCGCTGTGTGCGTCAATATAGGCTTTCATAAGCACTTGCGTCACAGCTCGTCGATCCTGCAGCATCAGATTCAGGTGTACGCAGCGGAGCTTGAAGAGGCAAAGCGAGTCGCTGGCGATGCACGGGACTACTGGACGACAGTCGCTGACCCACCTAAATGCTTGCCAGATATCGTCGAGGCATACATCGGAGCCATGTTCATTGACTCCGACTTCGACTACAACGTCGTGCGTGAATTCTTCGAGAGGAACATCAAGTGGTACTTTGAGGACATGTCGGCCTACGACGGCTTTGCAAACAACCACCCCTGCACGCACCTCCACAATCTGCTTCAAACCACCTATGGCTGCTCAGACTACCGTCTTATGGCTAAGGAGCTCCCGTCCGTCGATGCCACGGATCGTAGTGATGTCGTTGCTGTGGTCATGATTCATGATGAGATTGTGGCACATACGAAGGGCAAGTCGGGCCGGTATGCGCGTGTGAGGGTTGCGCAGCAGGCGCTTGAGCGCGTGGACGGACTTGCTCCATTCGAGTTTCGGAGCAGATTTCGGTGTGACTGCAGTGCGAAGAATGGTGAAGAGGTAAAGGCTCCGCAGATGCTCGATTGTGCAGTATGAAGCACTTGGGTGTCTGGGAGGTATCCAGTCTAAGCATGATTCTGTGACATTAGCACGGCGTTCAGGGTCAAGCTTGAGGATTGTGTGGCTGGTGATTCGTGCGAAACTTCGAGGTGACGGGATGGCGGACCCATTTCAATCATATACTCTGCATGTGCTTCTGTCACTCACTTTGGTCTCATGTCGACTAATATTGGCGTTTCAGCTGCACGTACCTTACTCTTGCACTGCTCGACTGATAGTGATCCTACTTGATCCATCCTATCAGATGGTCAAACCAGACATGAACGCTATGTGATCTCTCTCGATCTCCGAATTCGCCGGGATGGCGTTTTAGCACCTGCAGGACAACTGGAATAAGTAGCCTTGACGAGGCTTAATCCCCGAAGCTACTGCTCTGCGGGTTCAAAGCCTACCCATTCTAGCTGCAAATCGCGTATTCGTATATCGTTAGCAGATCCTGGACTGCATAGGACTCTGTGCCTTCTTGCGCAATAGCCTTGCTGGCCATATAGTGTACCGTGTCATGGTAGCAGCGCTTGAGTACTTAAGTACTTTTTATCGAGTTTTTGGCATCTCGGTATCTGACGGGCTGGTTGCAGATTTGGGTTCTGTCGTCGATCGTACTTAATGCTTGGGACCTGGACCTAGTGGGAAAAGCCTGTATGATGTGAGTCGTAGGTATTTAGACTGAGACGTCGTTATGCTGCTGAACGGCTTTGTGGCTGCTCGCGTATTGTCAGTTCCGGTAACAATGAGCGTCCAACAGCCTGGTCAGATGTCGATAGCGTGGCATTGTAGGTCCGGCCATTTCCCCTGGATCGTACGTAGCTTATGCCGCTTCCAGCCGCGCGCATTGGGCCTGCAGTAGTCGTATATCATGTTTTCGGGACCACGCGCCTGAGTTCGCGCGAAACGCCTTGGTGCGTCTCAATTTGCTTTAATGGCAGCAACGAGACCCCTTGTGCGCGAACTCGAGTCGTTGGCGGCAAGATCAGACGATGGCAGTACCTGTCTAGACGCTGTGAACAACGTTGTGCAATTTGATCCCACGCGGGGATGGAGCAATTCTTGCGTCGCCGCTCTATCAACGCGGGCAACACCAAGATTCTGCAGTTACCTTCAGCATCTGTACCGATAAGATCGTTCCGAGGATCTCCGGCTCATCAGGTGGGCATTGCGATCACTGTGCGGTCGTAATAGGTAATGGAGAGTTTGCCCTATATTGAAGCTAGAGGCACGACTTCACCCTATCGCCCGCAGCATGGTCGTGCATAGACAGGCGAGTGCCGTGTCTCGGCTGATGGATTCAATATCAGTGTTCCACACTAGGGAATGGGCGCAGTCGAGGTCGAGTCCGCAGGTGCAGTCTCCAAGTAGGATCGAGATGCTGCGGGAGAAGTTCCCATCGATGATCTAGAGTTTGCTGGACCCAAACCCAGGACGCCGGTGCTGGGCCCCGCGCCAGTTCTTGGCTTTAGCAGTGAGTCGGGCGGGATAAATTGCGACAATGCTATACGAGAGAGACCAACTTCAGCATTTGCGCCGGCCTATGTGTCTGTTTGAGGAAGGCACGAAATACCTCGTAGATCGGCCCATGAGCTGCCGAAATGACCACAGCAAGAATGCCAGAAGCGAGAGACCGTGCGCTAGAATATTATAGTGCGGCATGAGAAGACGGAAGGTTGCAGGGTCGCGGCGCTTGGCGTCGCGTGGGAGCTCGTGCATCACTTGAACCAGCACGAAACTGCACATACTACAGTTATAGTTGATTGCTATCCGGTCAAGCGGGAGGCGCCACGCCATTGCCTGCATATCGCTGATAAGCCGCGCTCGCGTAGGCACGCTTGCGCAGTGTGTCGACGATAAGTTGCAGTGGGGCGCAGAAGCCACACCACTAAGGTACAGAATCAGCACGCTGCTCTGGCCTCAATTCACTCATCTCGCGGTCGACGCCGCGGGCCGGGCACATGAGGTGCATACCGTTGTAGGTGGTCTGGAATCGCACAGGAACTTCTTACTGTTCACTGCATCTGTTCTCGCGATATTGTAATGGACATTTGTTC
Source organism: Teratosphaeria zuluensis (assembly GCA_007113905.1). Classification (NCBI taxonomy): domain Eukaryota; kingdom Fungi; phylum Ascomycota; class Dothideomycetes; order Mycosphaerellales; family Teratosphaeriaceae; genus Teratosphaeria; species Teratosphaeria zuluensis. Next base: position 750,812 of record VCMQ01000002.1, read on the forward strand.
GCCAGCCCAGCTTACCTCAAGAGACGGGCCAGCAATCTGTACGCGAGATGGTCAGCACTAGAACTAATCTGCTGCATGCCTGATACTGCTGCACGGTTCCTGCAGGAGCTGCCTTGTCGGCACAATGAGCACGCGGTAAGCCTCTCAATGTTGCTACTGAACTATGCTGTGGAACTTGGCCACGAGCTCGACTTGTTGGTAGAGATTCTCTGACATGTCTCGCTCCAGTACCATTAAAGCTGCCACCAAGGCGCTGCAGGCTCACTTCTCGTCTGCCAAGACCCCGCCCTCGCTCCCACCAGAAAGCCGGCGCATCCTTCAGGGCTTCATAGAAGAACACGGTCACGGCATCGGTGACGAAGAGGGCGATCGCGTCAACACTACGATCCAAGACTTCTATGAGACCTACGTCTGTGACGATCCCTCCAAAGTTGGACCATTCGTCGGTGTGCTGAGGGAGCTACGACCAGCGCTTCGGGAAGAAGATCAATTGGTATGGTGGGAAGACGTTGTGAGGCCGGTGATCACCGGGACGGGTCACCGCAAGCCAATTATGGATGATGCACAAGAGTTCGTAGTGGGCTGCATGGTGGTGGAGAACGAGGAAGTCGACAGTCACGCACGAGGAAGGGCATCACAACGGCTACTGGGCGACTTGCTTGGAACATATGTTGCTCGGACTCGGGGCGTGACGCAGGAAGACGAATTCATTGCTCCAGAGAACGCCCAAGTTGCGCAGCAGATCGAGAACGTTGTGGTCGCATTTGGCAGAAAGAGACCCAAGGACCTTTTTAACGGCTTAGACGACTTGATCACCAACGCCAATACTCGACTGCAAGGACTCACGCTATTGAGCTCGTTCCTCCGTCATCAAACACCACACCTGTACCTGGTCATCAACACGCCGCTTGTTGAGCATCTGCTAAAATGTCTGATGAATGATTTGTCAACGACAGTCTTGTCGGTCGCTCTAACATCTTTGATAATGCTCCTTCCGCACATCCCAGGATCTCTTGGCCCACATCTGCCACGCTTATTCCTGGTTTACAGCCGCTTGCTGTGCTGGGAGCGATTCAGCTCCCTGTCTTCCAAAGCTGACAGGAAGCTCGTGACGGACGAACGTCTCGGGGCCGACTCGGACGAGGACAACGGCGACATTGGGATCGATCCGTCTTGGGAGAGGACAGTGCCAAAGAATGGCGCAGTCGAGCCATCAACACCAGAGCTGTTGAACTACTTCACCTTCCTGTACGGCCTGTATCCTCTCAATTTCGCGAGCTACATTCGCAAACCACGGCGGTATCTGAAGAACCTCGACTTCCCCGGCGCAGAGGACTTCGACCTGGACCAGACCATCATCCGTCGCAGGACTGACCAGTTCCGTGAACTGCATCTACTCCACCCCAATTTCTACAACCTCACTCTCGAAGAGGAGCTGATTGATCCGAAGTGGCCCAAGACCGATCCAGCTGATGTCGTTGCAGAGTGCCACGCTCTGTGCATCAGCACTAAACTCAACCTCGCTAGCCCTGGACCACCACCAACCAGCAGACTGCCAGACCTCCCACCACTACCTCCATTGGCACCAAAAGGCAACAACCAGATCTCGCCCAGTAACAGTCATGTCAGCCTGAGGTCCGGGAACAGTTGGCGTGACACACAGTCGACGGCCGTGTCTGCTCGAATTATAGAGGGTGAGAGTCCGCTGTTGCGCCCTCAAGACGATGATGGAAGGCCGCGCAGCAAGGCAAGCGCCGCGCAAAGACTGTCAACCCACCTTGACGACTTCCCACAGCCTGGTAATTTGGCAGCCCCGAGACCTCTCAAAGAAAAGGATGAGATGCCGCAAACCAATGTGACATTCCTCCAACGTGAGAATACACTGCTGAAAAACGAGCTAAATTTCGAACGATGGCACAAATCTCAGTACTCGCAGCACATATCCCAGTTGACGCGAAAGAATGTCAAGGATGCGACGGCCGAGGCAGAAACGCTCAATCTGATCAATGCCAATCGTGCGCTAAAGCAGCAGCTTGAGCAGGTCCGACAAGCACGCAACGCCACCATCAACGACTCCAATCTTACACGCAGACAGGCCAACAGCCTGGAGGCCAACCTGACCGAGCGCTACAACGCACTCAGAAAGGAGCAAGAGGCCTGGCGGGCAGACACGGAGGAGCTTCAGCGGCTGCGCACGGAGAGTACGAAATATCGAGATCTTCTTGTGGCTACAGAACAGCGTGAGCTTAATCAAAGACATCACCTTGAAATAGCCAAACGCGAACTCGACCAGATGCGAAAAGTCAACAATCAGCTGCGAGAAGCTCAGCATAAGCTGCGCGAATATGAATACCGCGAATTTGAGATGGGCGAAGCAAAGCGTGAGCTGGAAATCGTCGAGCATGAGCGAGACGCTTTGCAGCTGCGATTGCAAAGACAACAACACGATGTCGAGCGCACGAGACGTGCATACACTGAGAAGATTGCTGAATTGGAAGCTCAGCAGGAGTTAAGAGAGCCAAGGCCCCGTGGGCTCCAAACCGGCAATGGGCCAGATGCACAGGCAATAGCAGAAAGTCAAGCGAAGCTTGCCACAATGAAGCGAAAGCATACGGCTCTGATGGAGAAATATACGGACCTGGAGATGGAATATGAGTCAGTCAAATCGCAGCTCGAAGCGATGCAAGCCAATCGTGGTTCAAGTGGCCGCAAGGTCTACCACGAACTATCTGATGGCGACAACTACACCTACAGCAGTCAGACACGCCACATTGCTGAGAGTATGAGTGGCGCTCTAGGTGGAAGTGCCGACAGCGCATACGACACATCAAGTGACCATGCGCCGACTGGCATTTCAGACAGCGCGTACATCATAAGTGCGAGCGATCCAACATCTAAGCGCTTCCACGCGCCGCTTTCGCCGGTACGAACAGAGTCAGCAATGACTATGAAACCATATGCACCACCACAACAGCAACAGCAGAGCAATGGAGGCGGCCTCGGCAGGCAAGACAGTATAGCGTCGGGCGAGTCCGGAACACCGGCATTCAATTTCAATTCTACTGCTCCAATATCAGCGGATGAAGTCCAGCGGGCTTCCAAGAGTATCCATAGCGAAGGTAGCCATGAGGCTAAGCAGAAACGCGAAAAAGTGCAGCCGGACAGCAAGGTCCGTGTATACGGACGAGGTGAGTTCACGCCGATCGCTTTCGTGCATGCGATCAAGCTGACGGGTACGCCTAGGTGGCGCTCAGAATATTAAGATGAAGGCGAAAGAGCAGCCGGGCGATCTTGCTGGTGTAGATCCTCCCAAAAAGAAGGGCTTGAAGGGTTTCAGGCTTACATGAGACGCTCTGTTTGACGACAGAGGACCGATCGTATGCTCTTGGCAGTGTTTTCTGCGTGCACGTAGCAATGTTCTTTTCTTAGAATCGAGATACCCCTTCGCGACAATCGCGAGTACTCCTTGCTCTTTGAAATGATGAAAAGCACGATTCACGCATGATTCAACGTATCTCGCGTCCCGCACTTTTTACACCCGCTTTCACGCTCATGCGATCTTGCATATGAGGCATTACGTTCGTAACCACCCTGGGGTCCGCTTCCTTTGTGATCATCATCACCATTTGGTTGTCAGGGAATAGCAGGTGGTCAATGAATCTACGTTACGATTGAGGAAGGCCCACGTGGGGTCGCAGATTCGCAAAGGAAGGCGCACTCAGGACTCAGAACTCACAATCTTGCCTTATCGACGCATTTGCGATCGAGGACTGGCGTCGGGTCGAGCGGCGAACAGCATATGATCAAAATGCGGTACTGCAATCGACGCGCGGATCTTGAATGTATTATATAGTCTATTACTTGCTAGCAGATTCTGAACCTGCTCAGCCAGCAGCGTTTCTCTTCGCGGCTTCCTCAGCGGCGGCGTTCCAACTTGTTCTGTAGATGTAGATGCCTTCTGTGAGAGCCACAATTCCAAGCGCAATGGCCGGACCAGCCCACAGGCCCATTAGATCCCAATGTAGTCCAAAGGCAGTGCCGAAGGAGAAAGGCATGGCGACCTGGTCAGAAGTTAGCAGTGTCCTGGTAACGCGTGGGAGAAGAGTTACTTACGACGTAATAAGCGAACAGGCCGATGTAGCCACCGATCTCTTGCTTTCCCAACCCTCTTAGCAGACCATTCATCTGTGCAGCTAGAGAATCGAACAGCTGGAAGCTGGCACAGATTGGCAGTGTTGTTGCAGCGAGGGCAATGACATCAGGGTCGTTTGAGAATAAGCGAGGGATGAGGTTCCTCAATGAAGCCAGTAGGACCATGTTGATGATACCGATGATAGTCCCCAGGGTGACCGCCACAACACCTGTCACCTTCGCGGCATCAGGGAGTGATGCACCGATCAGATTCGCCACTCTGGTGCTGGTAGCTATGCTCAGAGGAAATGGAAATTGGTAGGTAAGCACCGCCAAGGTCTGCAGGACAGTCTGGGCCGCCAAGTGCGTTGCGCTGATTCTTGCGGACGCAAGCGTCAGCACCTCGAAGGCAATGAACTCAGCCATGACCATCACGAGACCTGGAATGGCCAGACGGATCATGGGCCACCAATTCTTGAACGCTTTTCGAGTGAAGCCTGGCCAGCACTCCATTCCGCCAAAGAACCTGACGTAGCAGAATAGCAGCAGGGGCATGAGGTTCTCTGTGATCACGACGGCGATCGGACAGCCGATGAAACCCCACTGGAATTGCCAGACGAAGAGCCAGTGCATGAAAATGTTGAGAGGAGCCGCGATGAGTAGGACGTACATGGTCGCCGCGAAGTGCCCTTGAGCTTGGACGTACCGTTTTGCGGACTCGAAGCATGCGTAGCCCGGCGCACCGAAGACGAGGACCTTGAGGTACCTGCCTGCGAGCACGGCGATCTCCTTCTCTGGTACGATGGCGCCTAGGATCTGGGTGCCTGCTAGCCAGACGATGGCGATGGGTATGCACATCGACCAGAGGAAGAAGACCATACGTTGGAGTTGCAGACCGACAAGTTTCTTGTTACCAGAGCCACACGCTTGGGCGCAGAGGGTATCGAGAGAAGTTGCCAAGCCATGGAAGGCTGCGTAGCCTGTGATGTTTGCCGTCATCGAGCCCAGGGAGACGGCGCCAAGCTCGATCTTACCGATATGGCCGACCGTGAAGATACTGGTCATGGTCAAAGAGTTTTGTAGCACGAACGTAAGCACAAGAGGCAAACTGTATTTGGCCAGCGTCTTAGTCTCTCGCTGCCAACTCGTCTGTATCTCGCCACTCAGCACTGCCTCCTCCCACTTCTTATCGATGTTGGCAGGATCATCCTCACCGCCGTACGGTGCTGTAGGGTCGCGTCCAAGCAGTGCTGTCCTCTCGGAAGGTCCGCCGTTCGCGCCTCCTTGCGCTTCTTCGTCTATCGCCGAGCTGCCCTTCCTCATGAAGCGTGGAACTGATACCTTGTGCATCAAGCCGGTGCCGGAGGACTGCGAAGCACCGCTCTCTCGTCTCCGAGGATGTTTTGGCGGAATAATGTTATTATCTCTAAGTAAACTTCTTTCTTCACTGATCGCAGCTTCGCGGTCCTGCTCAACGGGTATTATGGTCTCCGGACGCTGCGATCCCAAGAACGGCCTGATCGCCCCTCCCATGTAGCTCGGTCTCCTGTAGTGACCCGCCATAGAATGTTCGCCCAGCTGACGGATCTCGGTGTTCGTCCTCTCCAGTGCATTCTCGACATCCTGTGCATCTCCCGAATCGCCAATTTCTTCCAAGTCTTTTGCTATTGACTCCTCTGCGATTGCTGCAATTGACTGGTCCGCGAATGCAGACCTGTAAGACGTTCCCAAGCTGCGACCACCGCCATTGCCATGATCGCTCGACCGCCTCGGCGACCTGGCAGCAATCGGTTTGCTCATCTCTGCGGCGCTTTGCTCCTCGTCCACAACTAACGATACTGCTGACCACCCAGGCTGGACAAAGAGAGGAAGGGAGAAAGGCAGAAGAAACACGAGCGCTCACCGCGTACGCATACTTTACCTTCGGCACTGCATCGCGAAGCTGCTGGTGCGCGATAAGACGGCGATTCGTAGCTAGGTCGGCCCTTCATATTGACTCTGATAGGCGAGCCGCGAGCGTGACAAAACGGGCCGGTATGCAGGGTTTTGCAGAGCTAGAAAATAGTCTTGCGTGGTTGATGTCCCGCCATGACTACGGACCGGATGGCCGCAAGCGGAAGGTACAAGAAGCACTTCTACGGAGTTCGGACTTAAAAAGATGCCACAAATCGCGCTGGTAGATCTGCTGGATCTGTATTGCTACACGGAACATTGCATGTCATGAGAGATGTCTGTCTTGCTGTTCAGGACCATATTATTGCAGCACATAGCGCTCGATGTGTCTGCCTCTGTTTTGAGTAGTGTACCAGCAGCTACAGAGGCGCTCACTCCACGATGGCTGCTGCTTGCACAGCGCTGTCAAAATCTGACAAGAACTCAATGGAAAGCCAAGTCGAAACTCGCGATTCCATCCAGGCAGCTCCATCTCAGCCCTCTACCATTAGGCCCCCGTAACTCCCAATCCAACAGCTTGCCCATCTCTCCCGGCACCACTAGCAACTACTCCAATAGGCGCTGGTGTCCCTTCCTCTAGACCACGAGCAACCATATTGCCAAAGTCAACGCCGACCTCCTTCAAAACCTCCGCTTGGCTCTGCACCACCTGCAAACACTCGTCCCACAGCTCTGTGCCTCTCTCGACACTACTCAGCTGCCGTTCCAGACCTTCGCGAAACTCATCGACACTTTCTTTGGCCCATTTGACTACTGCAGATCCTGATGCAGCCGGAAATGAGCCAGAGAATGTGCGGAAAGTATGGAGTAACAATGTGAACGTGATGAAGCTCAAAGCATGAAGGTAAGGTGGCAGCGCGCCAGTAAATGGCAGGCTGCGGGTTCGAAGTCGAATGGTCTCGGTTCGGGCATCTAGGTATTTCGAGCGGGCCAGGTCTTCATAACCCAGTCGAAGCAGCCATGAGACATTCTCTTTTGTACGTTCTTGCCAATTACTGTTCTGCACCAATTGGCGAGAGATCGAGGTTGCGAGTCTGCTCGCTCGTTCATCAACCTTCGACAAGATGATCTCTTTCGCAATTTCGTTGCCTTTGATGTTTCGCGCAAGCTTGCGCAGCTTTTCTGTCCGGCTAACGGCGTCCTCAAACCTTTGCAAAGCAATGTCAATGTCAAGTCCGTCGATCTGCGACTCAACCCATCTTATGGACTGCTGGCGCCCTTCAACATCGATCAACACAGAATTGCTCCGGCTGAGACCTCCAGATGCTTTGTCGCGCTCTGCTTCATCGGCTGCGGCTTTCTTCAAAGCACGTGGATCCTTGCCAGTCAGTAGCGCGACTTCATCGAGCTTGCGTTCACGCTCGCCGTGCTCGATGGCCATCTGCTTGCGCAAGTCTTCCTGAGCTTTTCGGAATGCAACGATCATACCCGCCTTCTCTGCTGGGTCAGAGGTGGCGTATGTGAAGCTCTCGTTCCCGGCACGCACGTTGATGGCGTTGGCAATAGCTTTGTGTTCTCTGCTTCCAGGATTGTATGATAAAGATGTCGAGTCTCGTGATATATCCGCCAAGCTCACATCCGTAAGTGGCCAACAGCGCTCCGCGACCAGCAGTGTCGTTTGTGAAGGCTGATACATACTTTGCCTTTTCGAGTTTGGACTTGCGCCATTTGCTCCGCCAGCACCGGGCAACAGGTCATTCCTCTTCTTCTCACTCGCCACGAGAAAATGGTCATTCAACAATACCAACGCCACTCGCCTCCTTGTCTTCCAGGTAGCAGCATTCAGCTCCACCCATCGCTGACTCTCCATAATAATATGCCGTCCAGGTAACGCAGGAAGATACTTTTGACTGCCCTCCACCCTCTTCCACAACGTTTGAAGGTGAGTCGACCACATAGCCTCCAGGTTTGCCACGCTAGACCTATTCGCGCGTTTCCTGTCTGCCACGCTCAAATGCCCACTTAGACCGTCCATCTCTGCACCTCCTCCCGCACTCGTGGCAGCAGATAATGAGCCTGTGAGATCACTCATAAGCGTTCTCAATGCGCGCATTTCTGATTTGAGGCGATCAGCTTCCTTCGAGATTTTGATGAACTGCGTTCGGTTCTGGTAGACAGAATGCTGCAGATCCAAATTGGTATGCTCTTTGATCCTCTGCAGCTCAATCTGGTATGCCGAGATATCATCCTCAGTCGCATCCGCCAAGATGCCTTGAACGTACTGCTCGGCCTGCAAATTCGGGTCCTTCAATGCACGCACATCTGCCTTGATCCTGCTCTCGGTCCTCGACGGCGATCTGCCATCACGCGAGGGCGACCGGCTGTCCTGGGACTTCCGCCCTCGTTGCGCATACTGAGCAGGTAGGCTCGGCATGGCCGGGACAGGAGGAGCGAGAGCGCCATCGTTGTAATTGGGCCCTTGGCCGATGAACCGCGTGCTGTATCGGCGCTTGACCAAGTCGCTCGTCTTGTCCGTCGTGCTCCCACTGATACTCGGCCTTGGCTGGCCCGGCACTGACAGGTTCGAATTACTGGTCTGAGTGGTGAGGATGGAGGGATTGCGGCCATCGGTGCTGGGCTCACGTTGCTGCGGATTCGAGATCTGTCGCGGGGCGGAGATGGTTGGACGCGTCGTCTTTTTGCGACGCAAAGATATCCCTTTACTCTTCTCTTCCGACATCATGCCTAGGGGGAGAGGAATCCACAATCGTTCATCAGCGGTGGTTGGACCAGGTGTGCCTACAAACGCACGTCCATCATGAGATGACGGAGCTTCCCAATTGGGAGAGCTTTGGGGACTCTAAATCTTCAATTGCAACCGATCATCAAACCATCAACTTTGCGACCATAGTACACAACACGTCTACACCTTCTTCAGCCATCGGACTGAGATCGCATAAATTGGACATAAACACAGACCCATTATGGCCTCAACAACACCTTCACAAGGTCCTTCAATCACCACCATCGTCCTCGCCAGCACCGCCGTGGTAGCAACAGGCTGCCTGGCTTACGCCCTCTACTTCGACCATCGCCGCCGGTCCGACCCCGAGTTTCGCAAGTCTCTTAAGAAGCAGCACAAGAAGGTCGCCAAGTCCTCCGAGCTCGAAGCCAAGGCCTCTGAGCGCTCGCAGAAGCAGCGTATTAAGAATGCAGTAGATGAAGCCACTAGGGAGGGCTTCCCAACAGACCCGGAGGAGACTGAGGGATTCTTCATGCAGGAGGTTGCGCGAGGAGAAGGCATGTGTGGGGATGGCAGTGACCCAGTAGAGGCAGCTCTGTGCTTCTACAGGGCGCTGAAGGTGTACCCTCAACCGAGGGAGTTGATCAACATTTATGACAAGACTGTGCCCAAGGTGAGTTATGGAATTGTCAAGAGATATGTATATGAAAGAATGCTAATTAAGATGTTTAGCCCATCCTCGACATTCTGGCCGAGATGATCGCCGTCGACCCTGCCATATCTGTCTCCGGCAGCAGCAGTGACGCCGGACACGTCGAATAGATCTCGATCTGCTCTGAGCCAGATGTTAAACCTGTCGCATGCCCATGGGCTGTATTATGCTCGGTCAGACGCCCGAGACTGGTTCTATAGGAGATGGAAGGAATACACCCTGTTTGTGTTTATGATAGAAGCTTCGAGCTGTGTCATTAGTATGCTGGCGGCTTGTGGAATTGGCGCGAGTAAGAGCGTGAGCTGCAAGATGATAGGCGTGAAGTTTTAAATGGGCATGCATTGCGTTGGCGCTGGTTGGATGGCAGTGCCTGCTGTTGATGGGATCTCATCTCTATGGTAACAGTGACAGTGTCGTTTGTATAGCAAGTGTGTACAACAACTACTAAGTTACTTTGCAGTGTGATGCGGAAGGTGACTTGCAGTTATCAAAAATTACATTAGCTTTCATAAACGACAGAGTGCTAACAGACCCAGTCATCCTGAGCTTATGGACGTCGCACAATTCCGATCTGGCTCCCTACTCATCCTGAGCTTATGGACGTCGCACAATTCCGATCTGGATCCCTACGGAGCCCATGTTGAGGTACATATTTGAGCTACGTTGTCATTCCAAGCATATAAAATTGCTAGAAGCACGCCCGAAAGCAAAGGACCGCTCAGCCGGTGAAGCATGGCAAAGTCTGGCACACAGCATTCTGCCGCCGACGCCTTCGTCCTCCCAAACATCCACAAAAGCCCAAGCCCTGTTTTGGCCTGGGGTGACTGCGAATACCTGCAGCCGTGACTATTTGCCCTGCGCGGGAGCAGGCACTGCCACACTAGAAGTTGTCCTAGGCATCCCAAGTATCAGCAATTCTGGTCAGTATGGCCGTCACCGACTGAACCATGTTCTAAAGCCACGCCTGTCACATAACGCTTGGATGTAGATGCAATGCCGACCACCTTGGACGAGCAAGACAAGACGGAAGACTCGATAGCCAATCAGATCTCGTCATTCACAAGCGGGCTCGCTGGTGCCGGCGACCTTCCTTAGCGGTCGGTTGCCCTCAGCCAATCGCCGCAGTGTCGAAGAATGACGTGAGATATTTCAACATCGCAAAAGTGAGAGCAAGACAAGCAAGACAAGACGAAGGGTTTAACGACCAATGAGGTTCGCCGCTGACTAGTGAGCTCGCTGGCGCCGGCGACTTCCGTTAGCCTGCTCTTGAGCCGAACAAATCAAACAGATCTTCATGTCGCACAGAAACGCGCGCGCGTCCGATCGAACGCGCTTCACCTGCAGGGATCTCGACTTCCAGCTGTTACATCTTGCGTGGCTTTCGGCACAAAACAATACGTTGGGTTCATAAACGAGCTTAGATCGCTGGAGGTTATCGGCTAGATACTATCACAATGCCTTCCTCATATTGGCTCAGCGACCAACAGAAAATCGGTGCCGTGCTCTGCTCAGGCGGCATCTTTTTCCTGATCTTCGGCGTCATCCTCTTCGTATGTTCTTCTCTGCGACTCTCGCGGAACTGCCTCAATTGACCGTCAATACAGTTTGACCGCGCACTACTTGCGATGGGTGACATACTGCTATTAGGCGGCATCACGATGCTACTTGGACCGCAGCGCACCTTCCTATTCTTCGCGAGAAAGCAGAAGTGGAGAGGGAGCGCGGCATTCTGGGTGGGCATACTCCTCATACTGATGAGATGGACGCTCGTTGGATTCATCTTCCAGTCGTATGGGATATTCATTCTGTTTGGAGAGTTCTTCAAGACGATTGCTGGGTAAGAGCCACGCGGAACGAGCTATGGATTCGTAACACGTTCGCTGATATTTGTTTGTGGCAGATTTGCTTACAACGTTCCGTACGTGGGACCATACCTTGCCAAAGCACTTCAGGTTGCGGGCGACAAGGCGGGAGCAAACGAGAGGGCGCATAAGGATCTGCCTGTGTGAGAGAAAGAGGGAGTCCTGAAGGGAAGTAGCAACGCCATTGGCGTGGATATGCGATAACCAGGCGAAGGTTTATCAAGACGGGCCTTGGTTGAGCCATTGTGGAAGCTCGACCGCGGGATGCACCTAGATCAAAGGCCCACCGACCGCCACAGGCACTCGGCAGCGCCGTTGACCCAGACGACAGCCGAAGACATCATGGCATCGAGACAACGAGGGCAGATGATCATGGTACACGTCTACGAACCCAGGCCGACCCGCAAAGCCAAGCTTGACGCCTCTATGCATGAAAGAAGCAGAACCCATAATGTGTCGATTACAAAATCAGTGCACGCCATTCGTGGTCTTGCTCTTGACCTGTCTCCTCGTTCGGACAGCGTCGGCGAGCTGCTCGAGCACAGTCACGGTCGTATCCCAGTCGATGCAGGCATCAGTGATGCTGACGCCACGCTTCAATGCCGCCAGTCCACCCTCTGCGGGCACCTTCTGGTTGCCCTCGTGCAGATGCGACTCGATCATCACACCGACGATACCGTCCTGACCTTCGCGAAGCTGGTCGCCAATGGTCTGGGCGACGATCGGCTGGTTCTTGTGGTTCTTTTGGGAATTGCCTGCGCGCGAGAGCGGGTCAGAAAGAATAAGACTAGTAGGAACATGGCAAGACATACCGTGTGAACAATCGATCATCATGACCTCAGCCTGACCCTTCTTCTTCAATGCCTCCCTTGTTTTCTTGACACTCTCCTTGTCGAAGTTTGTGCCTGTGGTTCCACCTCTCAAGATCACGAAGCAGTCTGGATTGCCCGCAGTCTTCGTGATGGCTGCCAGGCCTTGCTTCGTTACACCCATGAAGTGGTGCTTCGCCGCTGCCGCGCCAATCGCATCCACTGCAACACCTAGTGAACCATCTGTGCCGTTCTTGAAGCCCATCGGGAAGGACAGACCAGATGCAAGCTCACGGTGAAGCTGTGACTCGGTAGTGCGAGCTCCAATGGCACCCAGAGAGATCAGGTCCGCAAGGAACTGAGGAGAGATGGTATCCAGCATCTCGGATGCGATGGGCATGCCTTGGCTCGTCAAGTCACAGAACAACTTCCTTGACACTCTCAATCCCTTGTTGATCTTGTACGTCTCATCGATATCTGGGTCATTGATCAAGCCTTTCCATCCCACTGTCGTCCTCGGCTTCTCCAAGTATGCGCGCATGATGATACATAGGTCGTCCTTAAGCTTGTCGGCGATCTTGACGAGGCGTGAGCAGTACTCAATGGCTGCGTCTGGGTCGTGGAGGGAGCAGGGACCGATCATCACGAGGAGGCGGTCATCTCTTTGCTTAATGATCTCGACTGCTTCTCTGCGGCCCTTGAGGACGGTTGGGATGCTCTCGGCGGGTGCTGGGAGTTCTGAGGTGAGGAGCTGAGGGGGGATGAGAGGGTCTTGTCCCAAGACTGCGAAATGCTTGATCAGTCGCTATTCACATTGAGAATAGCATGTGCTTCTGCTTACTGCGAACATCATCGGCCTGGTCCGCCATTGCAATCGTTCTCTCCGTTTCTACTTTGGGGTGGACCAGTGGTTGTCAATGGCGTGATTGAGCTGGAAGATCTGTATGATCTGTGTGGGCGGCAGTGAGAAGGTGAGAGTAAATGTTTGGTGAGTCAATGGCAGTCTGTAACGTGGAATCATCAATGCGGGCACTTCTCGGTGTGACGAGTGAGACAAAAAATCGAGGCCAGACCGAGCTTGCGTGCGGGCCGACCCTCTGCAGGGACCACGTGCTCGGAGGGGCATTTGGAAAACGACAGAAAGTCAATCAATCAACCCGCCTTCTCCTGGCCACAATTCCTAAAGTCCAAGATTATTATGCAAATACCGCCCGTCTAATAGCATCAGCCCGGCTTGTATGCACATTCACGCAAGCGCCGTACACCTCGTCTTCTTCCATTGAGATGCAGCAGCCAAGATCCTCCATCGTGGACCTTTGCTCACAACTTGGCGCATAGATCTATCGTTGCTGCACTTGACTACTTGATGGTGCGGGAGATACCTGCTTGACGCTGTCCGCGGACGCAGAGCAAAGGATGACCGACTCAGAGCATGATACTCATGATCAGCCAGTCAAATACTTGATTGGCTGCTTGTCATCGCATTCGGCCTACTTTTACATTTTCTGTCGATATCACGATCTTCAAGTATCGACCATGCTACGCTGATACTGTACGCTCACAGCTATGGCTCTTTGTTTCATCCATTTTCTCCCTTATTTCGCGTCCTTCTTGGCCTTCTGGATCACATCGTCTAGTTGCTGACCACGCTTCTCCAGCACCTGTGCGATGTCGTTGAAGGTCTCCTTGGCCAGCTGCTTCGCGTCGTCGCCACGGGTATCAGCAGCTTGCTTCAGCTTTTGCAGCTGCGGGATGATCTTGCCACCCTGGGGAATTTGGCTTGTGAGCCACTGCGTAAGGCCACCGGAGCCAGCGAACTCATTCTGCGCCTTTTCTTTGGCCCTGATCGCGAGGTCAGTGCATGATCACCAACTCAACACACCCTCGTATGACTTACTGCACGATGTACTTCTCCAAATCCAACGTACTACCGCTGCTTAAAGCAAATGAGATCTTGCTCAACACGTCACTGGCATTGCCCGAGCTCAACAGATCGTAGTTGTTCTCGACCAATTGCTTGACTTGCGGATTCTTCTCCAACGTGGGCTTGACCTGCTGGTATCCTTTCTCCCATGCCTGTGCAGAAAGCTTCTTGATTTGCTCCTGCTTGTCTTCGACGAGCTTCTGCACCTTCTGCACGCTTTCCCATCCGAGGCCCTGATTGAAGATCTGCCTGACCTCCTTCCAAGTCTCGTCGACCTGCTTCTTCGCCTCGGGTCCCAACTGATCTCCCAACTGTTGGAGCTGCTGGAAGCTGCCGCCGAAGCGTTCTTTGATCTCTGGGTGGTTGTTGAGAAGATCCTGTGAAGCATCGCTAGCCAATGAGCCGAGTTGTTGAAGCTTGTCAGAGGTAATCTCCCAGATTTTTGTTGCCGTCTCTAGGCTGAGGCCGCTCTTCGAAGCATCTCGAAGCTCACCATAGGCTTCTTTGGCAATTCTGTCGACTTCCTCGCCGTGCTTGCTGCGTACGGTGTCCAAGTCCTTGAATGCTTTGTCCACGTACTCACGGCCGCCAGGTAACCACTTCGCGTACTTGTAGGCGGTGTCCTTGAGTGTCTGGATGACCTCGTTGGTGTCTGGGGTGTTCTCCTTGAACTGTATCTTCAGTGACTGGGTGGCACTGTCAACGTACTGTTTCGTCTGCTTGGCGGTTTGCGCGACCTTGCCCATCCCTGTGTACTGATACCAAGCGTAGAAGAGCAGTGTGCCAGCACCTGCACCTCCGAGCGCGCCTAGCACCGCTGGATGGTTGACTCCGCCAGCTGATGAGCCAGAGCTGGCACTGTCGCTCGCGAAACGAACATTGCGTTTGACAGCAGTCCGGCCATTGACGCGAACTGCGCGAGCACTGCGAACGGCGGTTCTGCTGGCGAACATCTTGTTGATGGTGCTCTGGATTGTGAGAGAGGGGTTTGTGTGAGGTGGTCAGAGAACAAGTGAAGGAGACTGGTACTCATACAAACATTTGAACTCGTTGCTGCTTGGCTGGCTACATGGCAACAATGACGTCTCAAGCCCGTCATGTAAGGTTCATGCAGGCGCAGGACCACGACTCCACCGTCCTTGTCAATGACCAGGGCCTTCGCGGCTCTTTACGCCTGTTACTGATCGGGTCCCGATATTGCGCAGCGCTGAGCGCAAATTGACATTGCGAAGACGAGTTCATCATCTTGGCGAAAGAGAAGAAAGCTCCGCAGATTCACGCGTCGCGTTTTAGCGTGAGTTCGCTCAAGCTACCCACCCGTGGAAGTGATAGGCATTTCAAAAATCGCTGCACTAAAGACGGTCCGGAAAACGAACTGTGGGACACGAACGGGGCCCGAAATCTCTATGGTGTAGCATATATATACAACATATACTTGAGCCATGGGACGCCGAATTACGGACTGAGCTCATTCGTGAGTCCGTCGCTAACCTTCATCGCCTCCTTCCTTTCCTGCTTGACATCTCTGCTCTGTGCCTTCGCCTTCAAAGCGGCACGGATCTCCTCAGTGCTCCTCGCTTCCCAGGCCTTGTACTCCATGTTGCTAAGCGGCCATAGGACTCTCGCAGCGCCGTCGTTCATCCAGTCATCCGTCTTCATCGGAGCAGGCTGTGAGGTGATGATGTCGATGTCAGCGGCAATGGCGCGGCAGAACTCGTCGAGAGGTAGGTCGTTTACGTCCTGGCGCAAAAATGTCAGCAGTCTGCGTTAGCTACAGTATTGCGAATGCACATACCTGACCGAAAGGATTCTCAAGCTCTCGACCAATCTGTGCCAACCCTAGGATGATGTAGCCGGCAATCATGGTGCCTGGGATCGCCACCCAGTCAAGAGTCTTAGCCAGTTGAAATGGTAGTGCCAGGACGTACACCCACGTGATCTGGGAAATCGATATCGAGTAAGCGATGGGCAGAGGCGTGTTGACAACGCGTTCAACGCCAGTCAGCACCTCTGCAAGAGTCGTCATATAGGTCATGAGCTGAGTTTGGTGCGCCGGCAGCGAGACGGTCTTTTCCTGAAACAGCGTCTCGACGTAGGCGGACAGGTAGGTCATGATCTCCATCGGTAAATTGCCGAGATTGTCTTTAGACCGCTTGACGAGCTTGCGTGGATTGCTCTCGGCAAATGGCATGCCCAGATATGAGCCAAGGGTCTTCAGTGCGTGGGGTTTGCGCTCGCGCAACGTCTCCTGATTGGCATCGGCAGCAAAGGTATGAATGTTGCTGACGAGTGGTGCCAGATCCGGATACTCGACAGAAGGCTCAAATCGAAGGTGGTGCTTCAATGCCACAGCGAATGCGTTGATGAGGTTCAGAGCGGCGAGCTTTCCCAGCAGATCTTTCTTGCCTGGTGGACATGCTTAGCAGCCATAGAACTCGGCGCAGGCCTCCTGCAACTCACCTAGCTCAGCCGACTCGGCATGCCTTTCCTGCGTGTGGACCCAAATCATTCGCGCCAGATTACGTGAAGTCATGTGGAGCTGCGCCCAGTACTTGCGGCCCTCCATGTACCTTTCGTAAGCGGTGGTAGACCTGAAGCTCAATGCCAGAGAGACTACGAATCCCGTCACTGTCAGCAGCACGGTGTTGACGCCTAATGGATAGACGTATTGCGTAATGCATGTGATGAGCGATGCCCAGAGTCCGAGGAATGCTAGTGGTATGATCATCTTTGGTAGCACGCTTCCGTGCATGCGCAAAAAGTATGGCCATTTCGAATGCTTGTATGGATTTCTCGGGCCTTTGAAGTAGTCGTCGAGGTCCAGACTAATGTGTGTGTCCTGGTGGTACATAGGTGTGAAACCTGGTGCTGCAAAGTCGCCATTTGATGATGTGGGTGCGCTGCTGATTTGAACTGTGGGTGATGATTGCGCCTTCTCGTGGCTCTCATGATGTTGACCCATGTCGAAAGACATTGGTACAGATATTTCGATGTATGCTGTTGAGTGGGTATGTGTGTTATTTGCCCCTGAAAGTTTTGCGTTCGTTAAGGAAGATGGTCGGTATAATCCTTAGGACAGCAAGAGGAACCACAGCGAAGCTGCAATCGGTGAATTGTGGACTATACTGGGAAGGCAAGTGATATTTGAGTGTCGACTTACGCATTCAAGATCCTCCACTTGAGTAGCTCTTGCATCGCTTGAGCCAGGGGTTCATGTCCCGAGCGCTGGAACACGACGCACGCATCGTGCAGGGGAGGGACGAGACAGCTCAGCGCACACCTATCGTAGCCATGACCGCCACAAGTGCTCAAGAGTGGACGACTCTGGTGGGTCGGCGGCTCCTGCACACGAGCCTTATACATAATTCGCCTATAACACGAATCTGTTGTCTCGTGGTTTCCGATGAGGCGGTAATAGATGAAGCTGATGCCAAGCATCTAGGCGTGCTGTCGCAAGTAGTTTCAAACTTAGTGCCTGCCACATCGGGACAGCCGCCGAACGGTTCATCTTCGAGTCCTGACTAACTAGCGTGCCGTGTTGTTATAATTGGCTGGACTTCAGACGAATGGCCTAGAAGCACTGCATCTTCAGCATAAGTGTATGCGTGTACTCAGCGGCTCCCAGTGTGAAGCCTCCTCAACATTCATGGCCACCCAATGGAAGTCTGGGCGGAAACTTGAAGGAGACGGAGCATGATAGTGGCTCCTGCACAGAGCAGGACTTGCTTCAAGACTGTAATTCAGCCATGGAGGGCTGCTGTACTGGGCTACGAAAGCCAGAGATGATGTTTGGCTACGTCTATAGGAATTTGAGCATTCTTGGGGCGTCTGAGGCTGGGTATCCTAATCAGGAATTCCCTGAGATGACCATAGTAGGTCTTGTCTCGCACGAGGTCATGACAATCTTGAGTTCTTCACGTCTGCGTTCCTCATAGCATGCCCTTCCCTACCTGCTCCTTCCTCTCTTCCCAGACCGTCTTCCCACTACAACTGCATACCGTTTTGTCGTTATCCCACACGCCCGCGCTTCTTGCAATGACACCAACAAGCGTGTCAGGATCCTCCTTGTCGAATTTATCCTGCTGCCGACTGACCACAATACTACGGCCGATGAGCTCCCAGATCTGGATCGGCTTATCAAGGAACACGCTTCCAAGACCAGACTTTGACACTTCAATGGTTCCAAAGATACCCTTTGCTATACGGGGCGGCTGCTCCTGCTTCGCTTGCACCGCATCCCAGATACCGCCCGTCGATGCCGCACCATTTGATATGTCGCCAGTCTCTCGGACCGTCACATCATAGGTGCCCGGACTCACTCCGCGAAGTGTCATATCCAACAGAGTCATGCTGGGTGAGACCTGCACCATCCGTATCAAACCCCTCACATTATCTGTGACCGATGAGGCATGCGTTTCGAGAATGCAGACAGCTGCACTTTCAGCCTGGCCCGAACCTCGAAGGATAGCATCGCGGCCGGTATCCTGAATTGCTGCTACGACAGCGGAAGGAGCGGTGTTGCCGGTTACAGAGATCAGTTGTGACTTGAGATCGGCATTGATGCTTTTGATTCCTGGCAGGAATCAGCATGTGTATTTTGCGCTCGACTCTTTGCGGCCATTTACCATCAAGCTTGTATAGTGAGTCGGAGACGCTCTTGATGCAGTCTTCGCAACTTAACGGGACCGCAAAAGTTGTCTCGAAGGGTGGAATGTCCTTCTTAGGTTCCGTAATAGCTGTCATGACGGCTGGCGATCAGGCAGTGTTCGTGGCGTGCTCAACGAGGAATGCACGCTGAATGGTGACATGGTGCTTTGGTGGAGCGATGCTTGGTAATGAGAACACCGAGGTCGCAAGTTGAAGCTGGCTCTCGAACTAAAGGTCATGTTCATTAATGCTCGCAAGACAATTCATTAGTTGTCATGAAATGCGGACTTGCTCCTTTGGGAATCCCACCATTCGCGCGCATCGACCAGCAAACCGTACCACAACTTACCACATACACATCAATCCCTTTGTGCTTTGCGCTCTGCCGTCATTTACACACTCCTTGCGATTGAGACTCTGGCCACCCTTCGACAAAGACCTGAAGCACGACTCGATGTCTCAATTCACCGGCCAAGTACTATGCTCCCTTCTGCAACTACTACTCTTATGCTAATGTGCTGCAGACGCGGTTGGCCTATTCCCGAGCATGGCATCACATTTCCCTCTCGCCGTCTGATCCCAGGCCTCTCGGACGTCTTGCCAGCTCCATCGCTGTCACACTGATGGGCAAGCATAAGCCTATCTTCGACCCTTCCACAGATTGCGGCGACTATGTTGTGGTGACAAACTGTAAAGACCTACATGTTACCGGCAAGAAGATGCAGCAGAAGAAATACTACACTCACACCACCAGACCAGGAAGCTTAAAGGAGATCACCATGGAGAGACTGATGGAGAAATGGGGCGGAGGAGAAATCCTTCGAAGAGCTGTGCGAGGAATGCTGCCGAAGAACAGGTTACGAGATGACCGGATGCACAGGCTGAAGCTGTTCGAGGGAGAAGCGCATCCGTACAAGGAGAACATATTGAAGTCTGCAAGAGAAGGGAGCATCTTGGCTCAGCCCGAGGTGCAGGCTGCGTTCGTAGGCCAGCCGGAGCAGCAGTCAACCACGCCGACAAATTGATGAGCCTTCCTTGCTGGATGGCTCAGCGCCTTTGCTACATTCGATTGCGATGGAAGAGCTTCCACTACGACCTTTGCTCTGCGCGTCGCCGAACATGCCTCATTCCTGCGCGGTATTGACAAGTTCATCAACTCAGTGATACCAGTGACGCATAGCTGGGAGCCCTGAGCAAGCGGAAGGTGGCAGAAAAGAAAGTAACGCTTGCGCTGTGGGAACCCCGAAGCTTTTGTTCCGCAAAGCAGCGAAACAGGGTGTCAGCTACTTGGTCGCGTCGGAACGCGCCATACACGAAGCCTTCTGAACGACCGGGTCGTCTGCTTCAGTAGGACTTGGTGTTTTGGAGGGAGCATGACGGGACTGCAGCACCACGGAGCCATGATCAGCGCCAATTTCATGGAAAAGGCCCTACACCGTGCGATTGAGTGCGAGCAGAGCGGCTGCGTGCTGTGCATGGCCAAACGACAATTCTCGAATTGCATTTCGTGCATACCTGCAAAACCGAGAAGTCTGCATATGAATCCATCATGTCCGCAAATCATCGAGCCCACCCACACTATTCAATCCCTCCTGGCTTGCGCAATCTAGGCAACACGGCCGGCACATCGAAGCCAATGGCTTTCGCCTCTCCCTTGCCGCCTTCTTCCACATTCATCCAAAGATGCGACGTGGCCTCTGCACCATACCACCGCCCACCTTCACTCTTCTTGACTCTTCGAAGTTAAGTTCCAGGTCCAATTGGCCGTGAAGCGCGACTTGCACGTCCAGCTCACAATACTATACCATTCGCTGGTATTAGCGTTTCTGAGCGCCCTGAGCCAGTCAATCGAGTCCAATTGAGTCTGGATACAGCTTTGGATGTCCGAGTCTGAGTCAGCTCTGCCGAAAAGGTGTCTGAGGAGTAGAAGATGGCGACTGTGCCGAACGGCATTATATTTCGTACATGTAGCGTTGTTCGGGCGCCTTTGGCGAGAAGACCGAAGCGCCTTGCTTGTCGTGCGTTGTCATTAGATTGCTCGCCATATTGCAGGAGAGATCTTTAGAAGCTGCTGTGCATGTCAAAGAAATTTGAATGTCTCGATCGTGTGCAAGCTAGAGGGCAACAGCTCTGATACAACGTCCAGTACCTTCCATTGAAGTTTCAATTCGTGGATGACAAATCCAAGTATCAAGCTCGCGGCCTGGCTTTTCGTATAAGATGTGCGGTCTAGAGACTGGTAATTCAGGTTGGGGAATGTGTCGTCTCATCAAGGTCATTCTGCGAAGGGCATGCTCCAGAACCCAGACCTTCATACATTGTCTATATCTTGCGCCAGAATAACCGCATCGCTCGAACGCCACATATAAAGCTGTCTATGGATCTAAATACGCCTACAACTTTGGCTTGGCGCCTTCTCTGCTGACAGTGCATTGGATCAATCCATTAGGATCACTTTGTGGTGCGTAGACCTCGGCGTCTGCACCTGTGTTCTTGAGGCCGTTGAACCATGAGAGATCTGGACATTTTGTCAGCACGACTCACCATCCGGTACCTTTGATACGCATTGTACTTACCAATCTCAAAATAGTGCTTGTTAGGTAGGCTGTACTCTACCGTGTCCACCTTGGGCACCTTCTCCAGAATCTGCTCTGCCATGAGGTACATGGTGTTCTGCACACTCGGACTATTCTGCTCGGCGAAAGTCTTGAGCGTGATGCTCTTTGCGTCTGAAAATGCCTTATCGAAGACTTCTGAATCCTTCTCCACGTCCTTTAATGTGTCGAATCGGCGCCAGTTCCATCCAGCCTCGACTTCGGTCGAAAGAATTCGATCCCAGACCTCAGGCAATCTGGTATATTGATCGCGATGGAAGCCCCAGAATTGCGATCCCGTCGATTTGAGGACGAGCAGGCCAGTGATACCTGACCGAATGGAGAGACCGCCGTTGCGGCGAGCCACGAGATCTACTACCCGTTTCTCCTCGCCGTCTCTGAGGAAGCTGTGCGGATGTGACTGTCCGTCGACAGTCATCCGCGTCCACTTGTGTACCACGATCTTGACATGCGCGACTGAGATGTGAGCGTACTCGTCCAAGAAATGCTGGCCGAGGATCGCAGCGAAGAGCTCGGGCGGGTTGACTGGGTGTTGCTTTGCTTTGACGTAGACTGTCTGCTTCTGTGTATCTGTCGCGACAATGTTTGCGTTGTCTGAGTGCGTCCATGAGGCTGCGATGTCTCCTTCGAGTAATGTTGTGACGGTCATTTCCGTGACGTCTTGGTGCTGAGGATTGGACGGGTCGCGGTGGACTTTGAAGAGGCGAACATTGGCTTTGCCGTAGCGGGCGTAGGAGAGGGTGGTCATTGTGCTTGAGAATGTGTGTGGTTGTTGAGATACTGCTACTGCGGTAGTGCTGTGCTCTAGTGTGGTAGATGAGCTGTCTGGATGACGGCTAAAGGTGAGGAATGTGTGTAGGATCCAGTATAAACACAAGGTGATACAAAGAACGACCTACAGATACTTATATCAAACTAGATGTACCTCGAAGTCTCGTCGGCCTCAGCCGATGTTGTGTCGACCAAAGATATGGAAGTCTCGCCAGAGAGCTGTGAGCGAGGGGTTTCCCAATCAACGGAGCTCGCCGGGCGCCTTGAAACGCGTTTGCACGTGATGGCAATATCAATATGCTACTTTTGACCCCGAGAGGTGCCCAATGTCGATTTGTGACGAATGGTGCTCAACGTGTTGGTGATGTCAGGTAGACAGAGAATATCATGATGGAAGATGTAGGAGGTTGTCTTCGCAATGCCCAGCATTTGATGAAACGCCGCAGGTGGGGCCATCCGATTGGCACAGTCGAGGCTCTTACTACACCTAACGGATCTAGATCTATATAGACGCGCATACAATATCATCAACGTGACCAGCTTGGATCGCATAGATCACTATACCGTCGTGCCCGCACTGTACTTCGGACTGGACGACACACCTTGGCATCAGCAAGCAGCTCTAGACCACGCCAACGACGGGGCTGATCGACACGGCCGTATCACACATGCCCTCACATCGAGTCTTCGCACTCAATGCACGCCGACGTAGCAGATAGCGCGCAGTCACTTCGCAGATGCCGATGTCACGCTCAGGACCGACGGTGGGCTTAGATGACGCCTACTCCCCGAGCCAATGGGCCCCTACCGGGCACCACTCCTCAGACCGCCAGCAATGATCCAGCCTTCCTTCAGCGACCCGGCGCAGGCACCGCCAAAGACAATGGGAGATCGCTGTCGGCAAACAGCTTTGCGACGGTGTCGAAGCAGGCCCAGTCGTACGGCGGGCGATCCATGGCTGCGCCAGGCAGCTTTACGAGCGACCTGAAGAGCTTCAGCTCTCGCAATGACTTGTCGCGGGTACACACCGTGGGAACATACGGCGCGGATTATGAAGATGGAGACCCAAGCACCACAAGCGAGCAAAAGCAGGCTCAGTTCAGGGACCGGATAGACAAGGAAATGAAGATTAAGGTGGGCACGGAGAACCTACTTGAGGCGCTGAACTCCAAGAATGCGAAACAAGCGCGCGATCAGAGAAAGGTGGTGGAGCTGGAGCTGAATTTGCAGAACAAGAAGATTGCACAGTTGAAGTCAGACTTGGAGGCAGAGATCAAGAAAGGGCAGGAGCAGGCGCCAATTAGTCCCCAGAGAAGGCTGTCGCAGCTGTTCAGGGCCGCGCCAATGCGGAGCCCGAGCTATACAACGCAGCACATGCCTGGACTAGATCAAGAGATCCAAAGTCCAGATGCCGAGACCGAGTCGCCCACGTACACTCTGGCTGAGATCTTGAGAGCTCTGGAGCAAGATGGCATGTCAGCAGATTACTACGTTAGCCAGGCTAACGACCTGGTGGAGCTGTTCAAACGACATCCGACGCTGAAGTATGATCTCGCCTGGTCCATCTTTGGGTTGCGAATGCAGATGATGATGCTTAGTGATAGTAGAGAGGTTGTGGCCGCTGGGTATCGGGTGATACGCTATGCAATCACGGATCGAAAGTCGCTCCAAACTATACGCGCTCTGCACACGGACTATTTGGTCATCTTGTCCTTGGTGAAAGAGAGCAAAGCACGGGTTGAGCGAGAGCAGGCGCTGAAGTTCATCCGAGCATTCCTGGATGTCAAGGGAGGCGTGCGAGAAATCCATCCAGCTGTGGTCCGCATTGTGGTTGCCGTGGCCGACCATCAGGACGATCAACTTAGAAGTATCGCCATACTGACATTGTCAGAAATGCTTCTCAAGGAGCCGACCCTAGTGGTGAACGCGGGCGGCCTTGCCGTGCTATCCGAGGCCATGGGCAGTGGCATCTACTTCGCACCAGAGACGCTGATCGATCCGTTCCTGCACCTAATGGATCTGCCAGCACGACGAGGACTGTTGAAGTCAGGCTTCGAATTCAGCACCGCCTTTGCGTCCTTTACCGAGCCAATACTTAGCCATGCGCACGAAGATCGGCTGAAAGCAAGCGCAAGAGTGGTCGCCGCCCTGTTCAAGAGCTGGCCTGGGCTGATGACGCTATCCCTGCACGACTTCTTGCCAGTCAGATCTGTGGTTTCCTCACTGTACATCACGCATCTGGCAGTACGGACGGCCACATTGGATCTCCTGATTGACATTCTGCGTATCAAGTCGCCTTCGTGGTCGTCATCTTTCATCGGAGGGAGGCGGCTGACCACTTATGGTCGTGTGACCAACCTCAAATCCGAGACTCCGACTGCGCAGACTACAACGAGACGTGCTGCGGACGAGGCGCAGAAGCGAAGTCTGGTACGACACTTCACAGCAGTCAGTCTGGCAGTACTTCTGCGGCAGGGTCTCCTGAAAGGGTTGATGCATGCTGAGGCCGATGCACCTACCCTTGCTCTCAAGCGCAGGACGAGCTTGCTGATCGCGGAGGTGTTGCGCATGGCTAGTGAGTTGTTGCCGTCGTCTTGGTCATATGGCTTGCAATCCCTTCCTGAGTTGTTCGGATCAGCCACGAACTTCTCCAGCGAAGAGCGCTTCCAGTCGGTCGCCACGGTCTATCAAGTGGACAGTATCAATCGCACGCTGTATCGATCAGCCTCTGGCCAGGAGGCGCAAGAAAAGCCGGGCGATGATACTACCGCGGCACGCGCGAGGGCTACCTCGAAAACGCAAGTCAATGCTGTGATGGATGAGACGCAGTTCCGGGCCAAAATGATCGACACTCAGATTCTCAATACAGTCAACTACACCAAGTGGGACTGGAACCTGATACACGAGCTTATTGAGGGCCCGATGATTAATCCAAAGAGGTTGCAGGAGGCCATGATTACCTCAAAGTTCGTACATCGACTACTTGGCTTCCTGCGACCATTCAAGTATCGCTTCTCAGATGCTCCGAATACAAAGTCGAACCAGCGGTATGTGCGCACAGCATGCGCACTGCTGAAGTTGCTCTTGCAGAGCAGCGAAGGCACTCGATATCTCGAGAGCAACAAGCTTATTCCTCAAATTGGGGAGTGTCTTGCTCAGCAAGATCCAATGTCGGGCATTACGTCCAAGACACCACTCTTCTCACCCGAACGCATGGCAGAGACGCTGGTCGGCGGTTACTTCGCTATGCTTGGCGTCATGTGCAGTGACTCGAAGGGCATGCAGATCCTCGAAAAGTGGAAGATCATTAACATTTTCTATCATATCGTCGAGCTTAAGCATCGAGACGACTTGATTAGAGCTCTGCTAATGAACCTGGACTACAGTCTGGACAGCCATCCAAGAATCATTCTGTCGAAAGCTATGATCGCCAGCTCGAAGCAAATGCGCATGATGGCCACGAGGATACTGCGAAAATACGCCATGATGCCAATCGAGAAGACTATCGTTGGTGGTGGCGCGGCTGAATGGGCTATCAAGCTCCTTGTTGCCCAGCTTTATGATCCTGAGATCGAGGTATGTGAAGTCGCCATCAAGATCCTAGAGGAAGCATGCAATGATATACGGTCACTGGAATATGTGGTCAGGTGTCGACCTGCTCTAGACCACCTGGGAGAGATTGGAGCTCCACTTCTTCTCCGCTTCCTGTCAACCTCTGTCGGGTACCACTATCTTGATGGCCTCGACTACATCACGAAAGAAATGGACGATTGGTTCCTCGGCCGTAATGATACCTACGTCACTATCGTTGAAGCGTCGCTCGCCCGCGCACTTTCGGACATGCCCGATCAGCCTGTCCATGCTCAGGAAGAAGGCCTGGAACCGCAGGACTTTGGATATGTGCCTCCGCACTTCTATCGAGAGCTCACGCGGACGGCAGAGGGATGCGAGCTGCTGAAAGCCAAAGGGCATTTTATCGAGTTTGCCGCCACCATTCAAGACTTTGCTATGGAAGACGACGACCCCGAAACCATTCTCAAAGTGAAGGGCTGTCTCTGGGCTGTCGGTAACGTGGGATCGATGGAGCGTGGTGCGCCTTTCCTGGAACAGACGGACGTCGTGAAGTATATTGTTCAGATCGCGGAAGAGTCCCAAGTCATGACACTTCGCGGAACAGCATTCTTCGTGCTGGGCCTGCTCTCTCGAAGCCTGCATGGACAAGAAATGCTGATTGACCATGGCTGGGATGGAACTACGAGCATCACAGGCGAGTCGTTGGGCTACGTGCTGCCGTTGGACTTCAACAAGCTATTTTCGCTGACCTCAGCATCGTCGAACACTTCCAAAGCCACATCGATGTTGATTCGCAGTCGCAGGGGGTCAGTGGAGGACGCGGACCCGACGAATAACGGGATCTTGAACTCCATTGTCAAACTAGGCAACACTGTGCTCACCAACAAGGCACTGGCGGAGTTAAATGGATACAAAACGAAAAAGGCGCCAGGGTTCCAGAAGCCGAATCTTTTCCGCAAAGCTATGGTGCTCCTGGCGAGTCACGCGTATCGCATACCTCAATACAGATTCGTCATTGATCTGTGGGACAAGAGCGTGCTGAGGAAGATTGTGCTGGAGGATGTCGAGCCGAGTAGCGGCGAGGATAGTGATAGTGAAGATGATGATGAAGAGGAAGACGCTGGTGGACCGGCGGCATGAGAAGCTTTCAGGGAGACAACTGGCGTATAAGGGTGTTCGAGGCAGGCGTTGAGACATTACCGGTGCACGGTACGGCTAAAACGGAACAGGGCATGGCGGCGGTGATTGGCGTTGCATTGTCTCTTGAGACATGTTTGGCCTTGGGTAGGCGTTCGTTGAAGGACAACGTTGATTACGTGTGGCATGATTCGGGATTAGAAACTTCTTGATATCCGTGTGCTGTGAGCCTCCACGTCAACCTGAAACTAGCACGCGATGTAGCCCAATTAGTTGCCGCCCCAGTATCGAGATTATGATCGCACGGTATTCGAGTTGAGGGTCCGGGCCCGCCCAATTGCAGTCACTTCGATAGGTCGTCAGGCACTGCAACTAGCTGCTGCCGCATATGCGGTATTACGAGCCGGCGTTTGACCCAAATGTTTATTCTCGTGCATGCAGAGCGCTAGCAACGCGCATGTTGTGTCACCTTGGCCAAATACCATCGTCGCGCCCTTTCATCGCAGTGTGCATCCGAAAACAGTCTTCACAATCTACTCCTCATGAACCTTCTTACTCCCACTAACAGCAGATATCCAGCTCTGAAACGTCCCCAAAATCCCTTTACGCACCGTCTCAACAATATTGGCCCAGAGCACGCCTGGTATACTGATATCAGGATCACTTCTCAGGCCCTTGCCCAATCTTCTCATATTATAGTAAAAGAATTGTATCGGTAGCCCTTTTCCAACGACCTGGAAAGGGACCATCTTCGCGAACCACTGGCCCTTGATTATATGGCTCATTGCCACCGAGCCCTCGTCATCGCACGCCGGATTGAGCAGGATCTTTCGAGGTAACTCGGGTTCCAGCACGGCTGAGCGGCCGAGACCGATGAGGTCGCAGGTCCTTGAGTAGATGGCGTCGGCCATGCCTGTTCGGCTTCTGAAGCCGCCGGAGAGCTGCACAGGGACGTCTGAGTCCATTTTCATGACGTTGTCTGCGAAGTCGGTGTAGAATGCCTCTCGGATTCTGGTGCTCTCTTTCATTTTCTGCCCACGCTCCATAGTTTTCTTTCCGAAGGAGTTGTGCAGACCAGAGTGTTTTTGCTCAGCATTGCCGCCACTGATCTCGACAAAGTCGACCATGCCGCACTCCCTGAGCCATCGGACCTGCTCTAGACCTTCTGCGATCTCCAGACCTTGCCCTTTGTCCATGTAGTCGGCGCTGTTCAGCTTCACGCCCAAGCAGTAGGGGCGTGGACATTCCTTCCTAATTTCTGTCACCAGTCTTCTCAATAGCTTCATGCGCTTCTCGGGTGTACCGCCATATTCATCCGTACGTCGATTCGTGCGAGGTGAAAGGAATTGAGAAACCAGAAAGCCGTGCGCGCCATGAATTTGACAGCCTTTAAATCCTGCTTCTCGAGCTACTATTGCTCCATGTACAAACTTCTCGACCACCTCATCAATCTCCTCTAGAGCCATGGCCTTCGGCATGCCTAGCAACTTCCCGACTGCCATCTTTTGTAACCACGTATCCCCAAGCTCAACAGGTACCTCACTCGGACAAGGCGGCCTCATATCTGCCGGTCTGATACCAGCACCTGCAGGACTCATCCTCCCAGGATGCGCGAGCTGCACCACACAAGGCGTTCCATCTCTCTGCGCTACACGCGCCCATTCTTTCCACTTATCCAGTACTTGAGGCTCCAGGCTCTTCTCGTGTGTGCAAACATCGCCTGCTATGCTCAGAAACCGCCGGTCGATCTGCACCTGCCCAGTGATAAGCAGGCCGTATTGCGATTCGCCCCAGCTCCGATAGAGGGTTTTGAATGTCTCTGGAGGGTCGAACCAAGGCCCTTCGGCTTGGGTCTCCTGCATGGGGCATTTGACCAGGCGATTGGGGAGCTTGAGCCCGCATGGTAGAGTCAGTGGCTGTGAGATCAGCTGGATGGCATTGAGTTGCGCCGTCTGGGTTTGCGTCTTGGCAGCCATGATGCTCTTCTTGGGTAGACTGAGGTTTACGACAGGAAGCAAGTAGGGAGAGAGGCACGCATACTTACCTGTCACCGATTTACACTGTCCTTCCCTATCCAGAAAGCTACTTTGGCCTTGAGGCTTATCGAAATGTTCGGTCAAGCAACTCCGAGGTGATAAGAAGAGTGCAGATCCGGGAATAATCGCGGATAGGTGGAGATCAGATCCATATTGCGATTCAAGCGGATGACATGTTTGCTTTTGCGGGAGTGAGTGGATGGAGGATGCCTTCATCGATGCAAGTGTCAACGATGACAGGCGCGCCCGTGGACACCGTCAGAGCACGGCGACTAGCGGCAGTCAAACCCAGCTTGCAGAAACATAAAATGAGGGCAGTGTCGTAGCCAACCAAATTTAGGCATGAGACTGGTGGACCCAACGGCTGTCGCTGAGCAAATCTTTCATGTACTGTTGTCGATTGGCTACCTGCTTTGCAAGGACTTCAGTTGTCTGCAAAGCTGGAAGGGGGTAAATCAAGCTTCGCATACCATGCCCACCCCTGCAGACTCAAGCAAGATGGCCCTTGACTATGTCTCTCCGAATGAGCCGAAGATTACAACCACACTTCATGCCTCCGCGCTCCTCTTATGTACAATCGCCATCCTCCATTAAGCCTGCTGAGCGAGCCCTAAGCGGTTGTCCTTACCATCGAAGACCGCGAAGAACTGCTTCAGGAACATGTCGCCGTAGATCTGGACGCCTTCACCCTCGTTGCTTTGAATGCCGCCGAAGCAGGTGTCACCAGAGACTGTCGCATAGGTGAGGTCGCTACCGTTGATGGAGGCAGTCCAGCCTCCAAATTCCACGCCGAACGTTGGCAGGCTCGCGCTGCAGGGGTAGGTATATCTATGATCAATCAGTAAAAGCGCAAGCCGATGTGGACACAGGAGATGTACATACCCGCCCTCAGAACTGCTATATTCGGCATCGCTGACTTGCGCGTAGAATGCCTTCACGACCTCCTCATCGACGAGAATGAGTGAGGTGCCAGTGTCGGCGATAGCGCTACTGCATGTTGAGCATTTAGACGATGTGCCGTCGATGCTGTATGCAGAAGGAGACCATTGCCAGAAACCTTCACTGTTGTTGATGTCGACGTAGTGTATATCGCCAGTGTATTGGCTTGAGTCGATAGTGCCTGCAAAGGAGAGAATAGAGTCAGCCAGCCCCTCATGCCACTGTACTCTTTGCTAATCAACAAATACATACCGAAGGTGTAAGTACCAGCAGAGTTGTCCTTGAGATTGGCAGTGAAGATGTACTCTTCCAGCTGATCCTTGACATTCTCAAAGAAGGTGTTCTGCGCTTCAGGCTGAACGGTATTGATGGTACTGAAAGCCAGTCCAACAAGACCATCGCTGTTAGTGTCTGACACGAAAGTGTCGGACACTTGAGTGGCGAGCTCGACAGCTTGCTTAGTAGCCGTGGCGCCTCCAATGACGACCTTATCGTAGCCCACGGAGCCCGATGCACCAGACCCGTCACCGTAGGAGATCTGCCACGAGGCCCCGCTATACGTCTGCCAGCTGGAGCTCTTGGATGGATTGAACAAGCTGTGGCCTGTGGTCTCTGAAGAGCTCAAGTCGCTGCTGAAGACCCACAGATCTGCCGAACCGGTGTCAAAGTCGAGAGTCAAAGTCTGGTCATCGCTACCAATCTGGACGGACTCAAGGTACTCGGAGTCATTTGCCTCTGGTACCGCAGACACCTGACCGGTCTCAGAACCACTGGTGGCGGATGCTGTAGTGGACGCTTGGTCTGCAGCAGAGCCGGTGCCGATATCACTAGTACCCGACGTCGAATTGCCGTAGGTCCCCGCAGTCGCTGAAGCGGATGATGAAGAGGTGGTGTATGTGGAAGATGGGGCAGCTGCGGCGGAGGAAGCCCATGGCGAGGGACCCGAGGTGCTGCCGCCATTGCCTGTGCCGGATGGATCGAATGGGCTGAAGTCTGGCTCGGGATCGACGACGACAACGGTCCAGCCGTACTTCGCGTAGGTGCGAGACAGCTCATGACGAGGCGAGCGTGCGACGGAAGCACGCGCTTTGACCGGGACGCTGAAGGCACCTCGCTTGGTGAGTTGCCTGGTTGGTGCTGCCAGCGCAGCGGTTGTCAAGACCGCAGCGGTGAACAAAGCTGGTAGGGAATGCATCTTGGATGCGATTAATTTTTGTGATTTGGTGTGGATCGCGGTCTTCAGCTGTGGATATAGCTGATTCGGCGATGAAGTTGTGAAGGTTTTGGATCTGGCGCCGAATGTGTTGCTGATGCTGGTACTGTTCGCTGATGGGACTGTTTATTGGTGACGGATGTCCTCAGTTCTTGAAGGAACGACTGATTGGTGACTGTCTCGCTTCTGTCGCTGTTGGATGAAGAGTGCCGCAGGCAGTTTGCAGCCTGTCAAAGGATCTGCAATGAATTGAAGAAAGAGTGAGTGTGTCGGAGAGGAGTGGTCTCAATGAACGAATGAGCTAGCTGTGGTCAGGCCGGTGACACAACGGAAACAATGTCACAGTGAAGGAGATGGGTATTTGGTGAAGAAGCGAGTGAGAAGTGGGAGGTCGCACATCACATTTGAAGATCGGTGCAGCGAACGCTCGAGGTCTTCGACTCTTGCATTTCGTTGCGTAAGCACGCCCCCTGTGGAGCACACGAACGGTTAGAGACAGCAGCGCTTTCCTCCACAGACATGACACATCTTGTACATGTGCCGATGATTCGCGACCCCTATAGCACTTCGACACAGGCCCGACTCTCGGTACCTTTGTCCCACGTGGGTGCATCTGCTCCATGGCTGCAGACTGTCTGTCGTGGCCTCCTCCGGGCTGCATCAATGTCTACAATGATGAAATCGAGGTGACGCGCCCGACCTCAGGTCGCATGTGATACACAAGCAACTCGAGCGACAGCGAAGGCAAAAGGCTCGGGCGGCTACAGTGATGTGCTCAACGAATTCGGCTGACGTTTGAGATATCGTCGCGCCGATGGCTTGTAGGCAAGATACTCAAGTCGCACGACACACGTTCGAACTGACGACGAAGTTCTGAAACAATGCGGAGACGGCCCGCTCAACATCGCAGCCGCATTTTTGGTCCTCGCTCGACCCTATTCGCCCGATGCAGGAATTAGTGCCGACCCACGATTTCGCTTGTACGGCGACAAGCTTTTACACACCGGGCGACACTTCCACTTTCGCTACGCTGCATCAATCCCAAACACCAAAACACCACGGTCCAGCGCCCGAAGCCGCAGATCCTACGTTTTCTGGATACCGGCACGCGAGTTTCAGATTAGGTCGCCATTGCCACTAGTAGGCGGCTCAAAGGTGAGAGAAGTTCAGATTGGATCACTGTGTACAATGATTCCAGCGGTCAATCAACTGGTGGATTGAGGGGTGCCATTGACGGCTGATATGACATCGAGGCCTTGACTAGTCACGCACGACGTCGAGTTTATCAGTCAGTCGCTAGCGTCAACAAGTCAACAATGCTTCTTCAAGCTGTCAACCACTCCGGTCAAACGCCTGACCACATTAGCCACATCAAGCAGTCACCGCGTTGCTTGACTGATGGAAGTACTGCTGCTGGCTGGTACAGAGCCTCATAGTTCGCTGCTGTGACCACCAGCCCCGATGACGCTCTGAGAACGGTAGACCTTGATGAATATGGACATGAATACAAAAGCTGCCCGAGTCCTAGAGACCTGAATGCATCTGGCCTGGAGATGACATGTCTTCCACCGCAGCGCTCTACTTCGAGGTGTCCAAAACGTAACGCCCAGCAATCTGGCCCTTGTGCTGTGGAAGGCATCAGCATCTGCGTTTCCCACAAGAAGGCATGCAATATCAGCACTTACCATGAGGTCGTACACCTTCTGAAGCTCTGAGAGGCCAACGACCTTGAACGGGGCCTTGATGACACCGCGACGGAAGAATTCCAAAGCCTCGGCGCTGTCCTTGCGGTTGCCGACATATGAGCCGCGGATGGTGACCATTTTGATGACGGACTCGAAGACTGGAGCACGCAGGTATGCGCCAGCGGGCAGACCAATGCAGACAACAGTTCCACGGGGCCTATGTCATTTAAGTCAGAGTGCTATCATGCCTTAGGGGATATGTGCCACGCGCCGTACCTCACGTATTCGGCAGCCTGCTGGAACGGCTTCTCGTTCACAGCAACAAGGATGACTGCATGTGGTCCAAGGCCGTCCTCGGTAGCCTCTTGCACATCCTTGACCACATTCTTGCTGGTGGCAAAGTCGACGAATGCGTATGAGCCGAGCTGTTCGGTACACATCTTCCTCTTCTCGTCACCACTGTCGATAGCAATAGTCCGCAGACCCATGGCCTTGGCGTACTGCTGCGCAAGCGAGCCCAACCCACCACCAGCACCGACAATGGCAACAGTTTGGCCCGGGCGGGCACCGGACTCCTTCAAACCTTTGTACACAGTGATACCGGCTACAATTAATGGTCAGCTATTTGGATGAAGAAGGTTAGAGAGCGCGTCGTACCGCAGAGCACTGGCGACACAGCGTCAAGTGGAATGTCCTTGTGCAGGCGGGCGACGTGAGCAGCCTTCGCAATGCAGTACTGTTGGAATGATCCATCGACAGTGTAGCCGGAGAGCAAGGCCTTTGCGCAAAGAGGCTCGTCGGATTGCTGGCAGAAGTCGCAGGCCAAGCATGAACCGTTGATCCACTTAACACCTGGATTGTAAGAATGAGGTTAGCGTCGTCATGCGTATATGTTCTGTAATAGAACATACCGGCATGGTCGCCGATTTCGATGTCGTGCACTAGGTTGCCCTTGGCGACAACAACACCAGCACCCTCGTGACCGCCAACAAGAGGAAGCTTGGTTGGCAGAGGCCAGTCGCCGTTGACAGCATGCAGATCAGTGTGGCAGACACCGCTGTACTTGATATTGACGAGAACCTCATCCGGGCCCGGCTCCTGGACCGGGATTTGCTTGTATTCGACTGGGCCGCCGGTCTTCTCGATTACCTGAGCCCATTGAGTCTTGGGAATTTGGCCGGCCATTTCGATGTTAAAAGCTGTCGTTGATTTTGTTACAGGAAAAGTGGTTTGGCAATGGGTCAGACGATTGGGTCGGTGATGGTGGTCAAAAGGAGTCCGCAAAAGGACGGGCCCTCTCTGCTTTTATGAGTCTTGTCCTTCGACCTGGCTGCCTGTCGACCCCACTATAGGACCTAATCCATTGAAGGAGGGGCATGCGAAGGCTGAGACGTCGGCCAGATGGTCCATGGCTCGTGTCTGCAGACTCGAAGGACGAAGATCGACCAGCCTGGAAGAACGGGCCAGGAGGACGTGGCAGCTACGCGCAGCTTGCGCGAAGCTCCAATCTTCATGGCAGTTTCTCAGCCCGTTTCTGGCTCGTGCGAATAAATTCGGACCTTTCAGACGCCGCAACGGCTGCATGTCTCAAACAGAGACGTCCCAAGATTGGTCGACATTGGCTCTCGGTTTCGCGGACGCTGTATGTGCAGCTTGAGCTATACTTCAGCTACCCCAGCACCCCAGATTTTCCCGAAGCATAACCAAAAGCATGCTTGACGACAATGCGGGGCAGCTCTCGTGACAAGTCACGCTGCTGGTGCATTGTGGAGGTCTGGACCCGCACTCACCATGTCTATGTGCGTATCAAGAACTGAAAATTAGGCAGGCTCTCAGACTATAGCCCAATAATGTCTTAGCTGTTGCCGGCCGAGAGCCGCAGGCCTGGTCTTGCTTTGGTTATTTCGAGCAGGGTCGTCATCGATGTGGAAGACCAGCCGGACCGACTTTCGTTTCAACGTTCTACAAAGCGTCTTGGCTGCTGTCCCTGCGTGTGCCATTGTGCCTGATCGACCTAGCGTGTTGCTGGTCGAAGATCCCGTGGAATGTTACCGCCGGAACAGCTTTCCGAAAGATACCTCATGACAGAAGCAAGGATTCTCGTGCCTCCTTGTACCAACTATGCAGGAACATTGGAGAAGTCGCGGGCAGGCGGATTTGACCCTGGTCTCATTTGAACTTCATTTTGTCTTCGTGAGTAACCAGACGGCAGGCAGAGTGGCGTTAGGCTCTGGCTGTTCGTTGGTCAAGGTGCCATGGCGCTCTTGCGGCTTGCAAGCTGCTCGGACGCTGCATGTCCCCAACCCTCTGCTCCTGTGGTCCAGATGCCTTCGAAACTGTAGTCCGTTGTACCACCCGATTGTACAGCTCCCCTCCAAGAACAGCTCGACCGCAGCCCGGTCGCGCGAGTTTCCAGCAGATTGCTGCAATGCAGATCTAAGACAAGCAGATCCAGCCAAAGCCAATGCTTGTACACATCTTGCATTCGTCCGGGCCCGGGCGCTTGGAGCTGGCCAGCTGGAAGCGCTGGTACCGTTAAGCGGTGCAAGCCTTTGTTAGTCGTCGAGAATTGGCCGGCTCGGACAAGACCTTGTGGTGGGTTCAGTATGCTAGCCGCGAAATGGCGCCCAGGTAAGTGATAGGGATTGAAGCTGATCAATGCTCCCTCTTATGGGCAATGGAGACAAGACATCAAGGTCGACTGCCGTCGCAGATCACGTGTCTGCGCCATCAAGGTCGTTCTCGGCAGTCATCACAGACATCCCATGTCGAGTGCTGCGTATCTACGCCTATCAAGTCTTTGGTGAGCGCTAATGGCAAGAAACGTCACCAGCGGCGCGGTCCATACTACGCATGTACATGCATGTTGCTCTATCCTTGTCCAGTACTATATGCTTTCAGACAGGCATGCGCCTTGCGGGAGGACGTGGATAGTAAACAGAGACCAATGCATAGCGGAACATTACACAGCTATATTCCTAGCTCTCCAACCACTACGTCCCCTCCACGCCCAAATCCATAGCCCACAGGCAACCCAGACGGAAACCGCCATCGCCCAGAAGGTAGGCGTATAACACATTTTGCCATAGCACAGTACGTCGCCGCCTTCTTGCGTATTCCCCGCGGCCCACTGGTACACTCCGCTGTAAACGAGCCCCCAGACTGTGGCTCCAATGGCAGGTGTGGTAGCGACAATGCCCCAATTCGTGCCGAAGTTCTCTACGCCCCATACTACCGACACGATGATGGGAGCAAGCGAGAAGACGGCGCCATAGCCGGTTCCCATTGTGGCGGAGATGATCCAGAATAGGTTTCCGTGGTTCTGGAGGACGCCGGTGGCGAGAACGACTTGGCCTGCGCTCATGATGAGGGCTAGTGTTAGGAGGAAGACGATGCGCGAGACTTCGAAGCGGCCGGATGGTAATGGTGGGAGAGAGTGTTGTGTTGGTTGGCGTTCGAGGGAGCTTACTGATGCGGTCATGGAGGTGGGGTTTCGTCTGTGTTGGCCGGGGGTTGAGGAGGGTGCTAGGAGGTCGGTGAGTGTGCCGGTGATTATGCGGGCGAGGGTTGAGGTGATGGCGACGATGGAGACGTGAGTGGCTGGACTGGTCATGTTTCTTCCATCCGCGTCGTCTAGACTGCCATCAGGCGAGCCGATAGCGGAAGTTGCGGGCGGGTAGAGCGTGCCGATGATTGTGCCCAGGTTGTTTATGAATGCTTCGCCTGGTCCGGTCACTAGGAAGACCCCGGCGGTGAGCAGCCACATCGTTGGATCCGAGAGGAAGTATCGCGTCTCGGCGTTCAGAAGCCAAGACTTTTTGCGCTCTTGTTCTTCCATCAAGGCTTTGTGTTCCGCAGCTTTGGTGTGCAAAGCGTCAATTTCTTCGGCACTGAGACGCCGTTCGGTGTCGTCTGGTAGTGTGCCATAGCTTTGACCATTGCTGCGCGGTTGAAACATGGCGGAATCTTCGAGCAAACCACTAGCCTCCAACTCTTCCACGGCCTCATCAATCAGCTCCTCTTCGCCCACAATTCTCAAGGCAAAAAAGCCGATAACTCCGCAGCCGAGTAGCAGAAAGCCAAGAAACAGGAAGAATCGATAGACGTCCACATCACCTTTCTTTCCATTCGGTTTCGTCTCGTATAGCAATTGGCTCCCCACCTGACTCTGCCACATGCCGCTCAGGCCGAAGCAGGCGATGGGCAGCGCCAGCGCCAAGCCCTTGTACTTTCCTCTTCCAAAGTTCTTGGCGCATGTTGTAACGGCAGAGAGATACATGCAGCTCGTCCCACAGCCTACGCCCACAAAGCTCAAAACCATGGCCCAATATGGTAGATTGTCTCTGTAAGCGAATGCAGCAAGCAGGTACCCGCCCCCAAAGAACAACCCTGCAAGTAGCGATGGAATTCCTGGTCCTGTGCGATCGCAAAGAAGGCCAAACAGCGGCACGGGAAGGTACATCGCCAGCTCGGCAGTGATACTAACGCCATTGACCTGCAGCTGGCTGTAGTGCAGCCTTTTCTGGAAGAGCGGGCCATACAAGCTGAAGGCCGTTATGCTACCCGCGGCCAATGCATTGATTATTGCCCAGATGAAAGCGACATAGCGCACGACCTCCTTATTGATCTGTGTCCGTTGCTGCGATGCTATGCCTTCTGCGACATCCTCGAAGAAGGAGCCAGCATAGCTGCGCTCCTGGTCGGACGACTGACGTGGGGTAGAGGTGCTGCGGCGCGCGGCAGAGATACTTGGAGGTGATCGCAGCGGGCGGCCGCCGGGATGGTAGTCCAGCTTGTCGATGACAGGCGCGCCTTGCTCGTCGTCCTGCGCCGGGCGGGCGGAGCGTCGGCTGCTCGCTTGTCGACTGCGAGACATGACTTGGGCGGCGAAGGAAGGGCTCGCAGGAGCGCTGGCAGATTGCAGGCTATCGGAAGGCCATTGTGAAATAGCAACGCTTTCACCGCTGAGGTGGACGCGTGACAGTCAGAAGACTAGTCGACGGCGGATGACTCGTCGGAGCGGTGGACACTGGACAGAGGTGACGGAGCTCGCGTGCTTGATGACGCGATGCCGCTTGTTTCAGGTCCTCGACCGCGGTCATGGAGAGCTTGGCTTCGCCGCACCTTCCTATCGCGGATTGAGTAAATGGTGGGGTCTGGTCAGTATTTTGGAAGGTTGATATTCATGAACCATGTTCACAGCAGTAAACCAGGTAAAGACAGACCGCGATGGACTTATCGCGATTGTATGAGCTGCCGGAAGAGCTGCTCTACTTATGGCACACTCATCGGACTGAGGTTCTTCTGTCCGCTGGGATACTGTACGCGATTGTACGACTGACGCTACAATGGCGGAGTCGGAAGGGCAAAGAGATCCTTACGCCGCCTGTGCTCACACCGGTACATGAAAAGGATCAGGCATCATTGCCTATCAAAGCGCAATTGGTCGAGACGGAGCACTACGAGCCCATTCCCACCTCGAAGCCGGCGAGACCTAAGGCTGGGCCGAAGAGAGTCACTGGCAACAAGAAGTTGAAGCCAGTCCAACAAGTATCCACAATAGACCGGATCCAGCCCTTGATTTTCTACTTCACTTTGGGAGGGTCGACCAAGGCTTACGCGGAGAGATTGGCAGATCTGCTGAAAGACGACGATCCACGGCTTTTGCAGCCAGACATCCACGATCTGACGCAGATCGACCACGACGATTTCTTCGTCTCCCACCCGAAGCAGGAAGGCACAGCATATTTCTATATCCTCCTGATCCCATCCTACAACATCGATACCGAGCTGCATAATTTCATCTCAAATCTCGACGAGACACACCACGATTTTCGAATCGACACTGCCCCATTGTCGCCGCTGGCGGGCTATGCAGTCTTTGGTTTTGGAGACCAAGAGGGATGGGCGACGGAAGCAGAAGGGTATTGCAGCCAGGCAGTGGAGGTGGACAAATGGATGGCGAAGTTGACCGGCAGGAAGAGAGGCTTTCCTTTGGGCACAGGTGACACTAAGGGCGGGAATGTGGAAGGCGTGATGGGCGAGTGGGGTCAGGGAGTGAAGACAGTCATGGTTGAAGTTCTCGAGGGCAAGGGTTTGGGTGAGGGCGTGCCCGGAAGTGGTGAGGCTGTCGAGAGTGATGACGAGGAAGGGCAAGCGCAAGACTCAGACGAGGTGCAAGTGGCTAGGAAGAAAGCGAAGAGGTCGGGAGGCGATGATCTAGAAGATCTCAAGGCGCCCATACCCGTCGACTTCACCACCACTAGACCCTCTTCAAACCTTCCACCACCACCAAAACCCATGGTGCCTGAGTCATCGCCGACGTACACTTCCTTGACAAAACAAGGATACACAATCGTCGGCTCCCATTCAGGCGTCAAAATCTGCCGTTGGACGAAGTCCGCACTGCGCGGTCGCGGATCATGCTACAAGTACTCATTCTACGGCATCCAATCCCATCTGTGTATGGAAGCTACACCCTCGCTCTCCTGCAGCAACAAATGCGTTTTCTGCTGGCGACATGGCACGAACCCAGTCGGGACAACATGGCGATGGGAGGTGGACCCGCCTGACATGGTATTCAAGGGAATGAAGGAAGGTCACTACAAGAAGATCAAGATGATGAAAGGTGTACCAGGCGTCAGAGCCGAGAGGTTTCAGGAGGCTATGAGGATACGGCATTGCGCATTGAGTCTGGTTGGAGAGCCAATCTTCTATCCCCACATCAACGAGCTGCTGGCCATGCTCCATCGCGAGCACATCTCGTCATTCCTGGTCTGTAATGCACAACATCCGGATCAACTACGTGCGCTCGGTCCGGTAACGCAATTGTACGTCTCGATCGATGCATCCAACAAAGACTCGCTGCGCCGTATTGACCGGCCGCTGCACCGAGACTTCTGGGAGCGATTCCAATCGTGCATGGATATCCTTCGTGAAAAGCGCTTCACGCACCGCACCGTCTTCCGGCTCACGCTCGTAAAGGATTTCAATCTCGAGGAAGAAGCCGAGGGCTATGCGGATCTCGTGCAGAAAGCCCTGCCAGGCTTCGTAGAAGTGAAGGGCGTCACATACTGCGGCACCTCCACCGCTGCAGGTGCAGGTCTGAGCATGCAGAATGTGCCCTTCTACGACGAAGTCAAGGCTTTTGTCCTCGCTCTGGAGGCGGCGTTGGCGCGGCGCGGTCTGGATTACGGCATTGGTGCTGAGCACGCGCATAGTTGTTGCATTCTGCTTGCTGATCGGGAGAGGTTCTTCAAAGTGCCACAGCAGGGTGGAGGGGAGAAGAAGTGGCACACGATTATTGACTACCCGGCTTTTTTTAGATGTTTGGAGAGTGAGAAGCCGTTTGGACCGGAGGATTATGTGGGTGCGCCGACGCCGGAGTGGGCGCTTTGGGGGAACGGAGGGTTTGATCCGAGGGATGAGAGGGTGGACAGGAAGGGGAGGCCCAAGGTGGTGGAAATCTAAGGTCCGAGGGTCCCCTCTGTATAGATACAATGTGCCACTACTGAGTCATGCTGCCGATGAGAACAAGAACAATGTCTTCACGATGATGTGCCACCGTGATCTCACTTAGAATATGTGCTCAGCTGTGGTGGCCCAAGCTTCTCATGTAGTCCCTGCCAAGAGTGACTTTAGTAGCTGCATCTCTAAGTCCCCTTCCTCGTGTCTAAACATCAATCCACAGCACTATGTCTAAAAATGTCAAAGGTACAAAGCGACGGGAGACTTACACAATTGTTGAAGCTAGCGGATCAGGCCAGAGACGCCGGTGAATTGAGCAAAGCCGGCTCGATCCTGAAAGAGGCAACTCAATTGTCGCCTGACAACGAGGAAGTGCGGAAGCGATGGCTCGCAATACAGGAACCTAGAACCGATGGCTCAGAGTCGCTGACAGCTGTACGGAACTATCTCGATACTGGTAAAGAAGATGACGGTCGAAAAGCTCTGCACCTGCTGGATCAGTCCGGCTCGAAATCTGTGCCACCTCAAGTAGCTGGCGAGATCCTGGATCTCCTCCTGGATGGCAATAATGACCTTGAGCTACTGGACCAGCTCACTGCTACTTTGCTGAGCAAACAGATCGAAGCACGAAGATCTCTTGCGACGAAGCTGTCTGCATATGCCACGAACACCTTCGCCATATCGCTCAAGGTCGGAGATCGCACATTCAATTTCGTTGAGACTGTCATTCTCGATGATAGGTTATGGGACTCTGCAGATGTGCAGAAAAGAGTGCAGAGAGAAGTGTTTCAATTGTGTGTAGCGACTTTGATGGAGGCAGGACTGGAGAGGCCAGCTGCCGTAATGAAAGCCATCGCGCGTCAGTTGACGGCGAAGCCTGAGACCATTGCCGATCTCATTGATGAGGACGTCTTCGACGTGGTACTTGCGGATCTTGACATCAGGAATGAGAACTACCTCAGATCTCAAGCAGTGCTCTCCACTTCCAAACTGCTGGAGACTACGAAGGAAAAGGGTGAGCAGCACTTCGCCGACTTTGTCACCGGACGCGTGAAAAGGCAAACGAACGATGACCTGATCGTTGCATTTTCTGCTGCGGCAGCAGTTTTTCCGATCTTGCCAGCAGTGGCTGCGAGGTTATTCATGACGGAGGGTTTCGTACAGCAACTGGTGCCCAATCTGGAAAGAAATTCTGAAGCAGCGGCTGAAGGCAAGAGAAAGAGTCGCAAGCTAGAGCAAGCAGCATTGGAGCTGTTGAGTGCGGCCTGCGTCGATAAGTCCTGTCGCGAAGCGATCAACAAGTTTTGCTCAGACTGGCTCCGAGACCTGACCGAGCTGCGCGAGGGCGAGAACATGGCGCTGGCTGCGCTGATCCTTGCGAAGCTCAGCGAAGAGTCTGCTGATGAGATGACAGCCATGCTGTCGAACCTGGTGCTCAATGACAGTCAAGGTGCGCAAGCGATCGAGGGATTGGCATATACCTCGCTGCAGCCCAAGATCAAAGAGGAGATATGCAGCAACACGCCACTACTTAAAAAGATGGTGGCTACACTTGAGACTAGTTCGATGGCATTTGGCTGTCTGACAGTGCTGTCCAATCTGACGACATACAGACCAGTTCTCTCTGACGAGCAGAAGAAGATGTCGCAGCTCAAAGCGTATGCAAATGTGTCAAAGGCTGCTGCAGCTGACCCGCTCGACGACGACAAACACGTTGATGCACGCTGCAAGAAAGTGCTTGATGTTGATGCGGTGCCTGCAATCGCCACGACATGCAGACAAAGTCCATCGCCAACGGTGATTGCGTTAGCAGTCCGTGTTCTGCTTTCTTTGAGCAAGGAGCAGAAGCATCGCGCGAAGATGGCCCAGCAAGGTGCTATCAAACTGCTTCTTCAGATTCGAGATCGCATCGCGAAGACAGACAAGTCGACTGCTGAGGCTGCCATCATCGAACGTAGCGCATCGCACGCTCTAGCACGATTACTCATATCGGTCAATCCGGCTCATGTTTTCACGTCCGGATTACCAGCGTCCTCGGCAGTCAGCACTCTACTGCCTCTCCTGTCTATCGATAGTGACAGCGAGCAGAGGGACCTGCTGCCAACATTCGAAGCACTGTTAGCTCTCACGAATCTGGCATCAATGGAGGATGACACGCCTCGAGACCTTATCGTCCGCTCTGCTTTTGACAAGATCGAGGATCTGCTCTTCAATCCCAATGTCATGATTCAACGTGCAGCCGTGGAACTTGTGTGCAACCTGATGGCCGCGCCGACATGTGTCGCAAAGTTTGCTGACGGCTCAAATGATTCAAAGCGCCGTCTATTGATCCTTCTCGCTCTGACCGACGTAGAGGACCTGGCGACGAGGAGAGCTGCAGGCGGTGCACTCGCTTCGTTGACGCAATGGGACGTTGCTGTTTCCGCAGTGCTGTCTGCCAAGGATGGCAAGGGCATTAAGGCTTTACTTGGATTGTGTGAAGATGAGAGTGAGGAGGTCTTGCACAGAGGGCTAGTCTGTGTTTTAAACGTCGTCAGCGCTCCTGGTGAAGTTGGTGAGAGGGGTAAGAAGATGGTTAAGGATGCGGGAGGAGTGAATGTGCTCAAGGAGGGCTTGAAGGAGAGCAGGACGCCAGCTATTCTTCAGGTCGGGGTTGAAGTACTCAAGAAGCTGGTGTAACGGGGCAAAGATTAGACTGTCGTGCTGTCACCGCGGTGCTATGGCTGACATCCTGCGAGTGAGCACGAGTTTTTATCGAGGTGGACGTAACGCCAGCCACATCAGCTTGGCCACCGCCGAGCGAGGTTTACACCAAAGACTCAAGTCACTTCTGACGCGGGCGGAACCACCTGTGGCTGAATGTGCACATTGGCAACTCTATAGTCCCAGGCTGTCTGAGCCTGCGTGCGATGTCCACGATCAATCCTGCGTGCGATGTCCACGATCCGCGAGGGGACACGTAGGCTTCGGAGAAAAGCAGGATCGCAACACTGCCTCGATGCTTATTCGAGCTTCTTTGCTAGCATCACGAGAGTATTCGAATCTTACCGTGCTTGTTTGAGCAGCTATGAACGGCCGCGGCGAATGCGAAGCAGCAGTCCTGCACCATCGAAGCTGTCCCGCTCAGGCCGGATATGGTCAGCATGGCACGCACATGGTCGAGCAAGTCTACCTCAGGAACCTCGCTCCGCACCACTGAGTATGCGACGAGTCTGCAATGCCTCGAAGAGATACACAGGGTCGCTTGTTACGAATCGTAGTTCTACAATTCAGTGGGCTTCTGCGTGCGTCTGGTCAGCTTGCCCGAGATATGCGATGTCGAATGCCGCGATACTATAAGCCAAAAGCATGGTCGCACTGAGGGTAGGCGTGCGAACATCAGCATGCGCGGTGCCAATGAAGGTTTCGTCTCTATCACAGCAATGCTCTGTGTGGTTGAACGACACAACATGTATAGTACAGAACTCCTGTGAGCAAGATGCTGACCGAGACAGGGCTGAGAGTATTTGTAGGACTAGCTAAGCATCTCTCTATATGCTAAATGCGAAGAAGCTACGCCACTTCTCACGTGCAGATGGGCTATGCCGTACTGGTCCTCAGGCCAGCGATCTACTACTCTTGTCAGACTATTACATGGGATCGTGGGGTGCGTGTACTCGTGGCACCGGCCTCTAGGTTTAGATGCATTGTGTGGCTGGGTTTCTCAGACATTTTCGTCTAATCAATCCTGACATTCTCGCACATGCTAATCTGA
This sequence comes from Teratosphaeria zuluensis, assembly GCA_007113905.1. NCBI lineage: Eukaryota > Fungi > Ascomycota > Dothideomycetes > Mycosphaerellales > Teratosphaeriaceae > Teratosphaeria > Teratosphaeria zuluensis. The sequence continues at coordinate 794,723 of VCMQ01000002.1, forward strand.
GCGAGCGCTGTGAGTGCCAGCAATCAGAAGATGGTATATAATTGATGCTGTCTCAATCGCTCTTTCCCACTTTGTCTCAAACAGTTACTCCAGCAACAACAGCATCCAGGGTCTTTACTTCCAGAACTTCATAACATCTACAGACTCTGATCATCTCTCTGGTCCGCTCACTACGACAAGCCATACCTTTACGACAAGATGAAGACGTTCGCTGCCATTGCGCTTCTTGGTGCGGCCGTTGCTGCTCACCCACAGAGTTGGGACAAAGGCCATGGCACTCCCAGTGCTTACAGCGGTCACATGCCCAAGGATGCTAGTGGTGCATCGCCTCCGAGTGCTGGACAGACACCGTTTTCGTTCCCTCTGGCCAACGGGTTTCCGGACGTCAGCAATGACACACTGCTCAAGATCGAGCAAGCAGCACATGGTATGTATCGACATACAGTGACTCGATCGATGAGCTCGTCAAAGCAGTTCAATGATGTCAACACTTGGGCTGCTTGACACCTTTGACTGCTTGACGGCCTGGGGTCTGGTTGAATCAGTCATCCGCCTCGTTCTGTTAACCGGTTTCGACTGATGAAAAGGCCTGGGCATCCTTGCTAACATGTGATCGTACCCCGCAGGCACTCTTCCAAACGGTCCAACCCCAAGCAGCCTCGACAGCACTTCTGTCACTGTGCTCGAATTGATCGCCTTCAACGAGCTCTTCGAAGTGGCGTTCTTCACCAGCCTCATCCAGAACATCACCAGCAATGTAGACGGCTTCAAGATCGAGTCTCCTGGCCTCAAGAATTTTGTTCTCAACGCCTTGACTGCAGTCCAAGCTCAGGAAGAGCTTCACGCCCTCGGCGCGAATGGAATCCTGACGGGAGCTGGCCAGGAAGCAATACAGCCGTGCAAGTACGTCTTCCCGAGTGCCGATCTTGACTCGGCCATCCGATTTGCGTCCACCTTCACAGACGTCGTCCTCGGCACTCTCCAAGATGCTCAAGCCGCCTTTTCGACAGACGGTGATGCCGCACTTGTCCCTCTCATCGGTTCCGTCATTGGCCAAGAAGGCGAGCAGAATGGGTACTACCGCTCCCTGCTCGATCTGATCCCATCATCTCAACCATTCTTGACTCGCTCGGCCGGTCCTTTCGCCTTCTCTGCGCTCAATCAGCAGGTTATTGTCAATGGAAGCTGCCCGAACGAGAACTTGATCAATCTCCCGATCTTTGGTGCTCTGACTGTTGTCACCCAGAACATTCAGCTGAAGGACCAGACCATCAGCTTCTCTGTTAAGAGTGACGCTGCTGACGCCTCGAGTTGGTCTGTCGTTTTCATTAATGGCCAGAAAGTCCCAGTCACCGTTCCGGTTAGCAAAGTCAAGAACAGCGATGGGGTCATCACTTTTGATGCTCAGTTCAACGCGGCTACCTTGATTGCCGACGGCCTCACCATTGCGGCTGTGACCAAGACCAAAGGACCTTTCGCCGACGTTCCAAGCGTCGCGGCTGCCACCTTGTTCGGTCCTGGCTTGATTGAAATCATGTAGACAATGGGCTCGAGATAGCGGGTGCGTTGTGCTTTGGGATCTCTGGCATGGCGGAACGCGTGACGGCTGATAAACACTCGTTCAAAAAGGGAGGACTATTGGACTTACTACCACAATGACAGTACCATTTGCTGCGTTAATGCCGTTGTCATAGATCACCAGGCTTTCGTGGAAAGCATTCTGTAGTATGTAACTTTCCAGCTTCCAACAGCCTTCATTCGCTCCGTTTCAGTACTTTATGGATCGTGTGGCTGTCGACCGGTCCACCAGATCATGCAATCGTCCGTCTAGACTATTATGTCTTGGATTCAAAGCAACAAGTGGATTGGTAGACCTTCGTGCCTCGAGGATCGATGGCTCGAAGACTAATGGCGTCACTGCCTTCAGTGATCGTACAGTTTGTGATCAATGTTGCATAGCTTCGAACGGAAAGACGACCAGGAGTGAAATGGGCGGCTGAGCGAAATTCCGTGTCGTCTCGAAACATGATCCGGCACGATGCTGGTCAAACTGCTCGGTCACGATTTCACTCTTTCCACATTCGCCAGTCTAGCAGTTCCTGCGCACCCTGTTATCCCCTTGCAAAACACGTCGTCAAGATCTGATTGCAGACTGTGGGGGAGAAATGCGTCACCACCTGATGTGAAGTTTTGCTTGTGCTCGGGTTCGAATTTGAGGTCAAACCGTCTGGGCAGCTTGAAAGTGCTTCAGGTTACTGCCTCGTGGCCCTGTCTTGCGGGCTGAACGGGAGCAAAAGAGCATACCGCTGCCCTGAATAATAAAAGAGAAGAACGCAAAAGAAATGCTCGAATGTTGACAAGAGTGGGATTCTATAGAAATGTTAGGTGAAGTTTCGATTATCAAGCCGCGGCTGTACATACTGAACCCACGAGGCAAAGCCACTGCGGAATATGCTTAGGAATGACCTAAACGCAGCTCCATAACCACTCGGACATCTTGCCGATACGTGGCAGACGTGAGCCAGTCCACGTGATCAAAGTTCGTGGCTGCCATGCTCTATATTCCCGAGTGAAATTTCACATCAGCGGAACGTGCAGCTTTGGACGATTCATCCTGACTAACATTAGAACTTTCCCTTGTCATCGCAACTTTCCCTCTCACTCCATCAAGCACTAGACATAACTCCAGGTCACTGCACCCTTTCGATTCTCGTCCAATGCTGAGCGGAGAGGCAAGATGCTGGCTAGAAAAGTCTGGAGCGATTGACCTAAGAAATAGCCAACCAGATCTCGAGCATTTCCTGGCTTTGGCCAGAAAGAGCCTGACAATGACATCCTGTCGTTATAGAGACGATAACATTGTGGTATCTTGCCCAAACGTCCCGTGCTTTCCGATCGTAGCGATCTAGATGTCTGGTGACAGATCCACGCGAACCTGAGCCGCAGAATGTACAAGACGGCTCGCACAATACCATGAACCAGACGGTCGGTCGACATGCCTTCACACGTTAAATCCTCACAACAGTCGCGCAGAGCGCGTCTTCAAACCCGCAAGAACTCTTCAAACAATGCTTGTAGGGAGGAACAGAACCTGGTGCGAATTGATCTTGTACATAACGAGCGATGATTCTACCATACTTGTTGACAGTGGTACAAGCAGCCGGTCGTTTAGCTTATGCACAGTCTGCGTCTACCATCAGCGTCTACGCATCGACATGCTCTTCGACCGCTTCGAATGCGGTGATCTACACATCCGGCACATCAACATACACTATCTCCAGCTGCGCGGCTCCCAGCACAATTTACATCGATACCGGATCAAGCGCTTGGGCATCATACAATGGATCTACATCGCTGGTGCCCTCGACGCTCTACATTACGAGAAATACCACTTGTGACCTCAGCCAAGCAAGCACGAGCTCGAGCGGGTCGGCGAACGCGGCAGCAATGGTACCTTCAACTGTGTATATCACGCAACACGCGACCTGCGACGTCAGTCAGACAGGCATCAGCTCAAGCGCATCTGCGAATGCTGTAAGCTCTCAAACAGCATTGGCAGCATCAAGAGATGACATCTGTACAAATGGGCAGACCGTTACTGTCACTTCATTGAGCATACGAAGCGGTGTGCCGCTCACCACGACGCTCTACGTGAGCTCCACAGGATTGACTTTACCAGATCAGACATGTCAAACAAACCAAGCGGTCCTTACGATCACTGAAACAGGCGCCCCGAGCGTCAGCATTGCGACCACTACGCTCTTAGTGTACACAACGGCTGCGACTGTCCTGGCGGACCTGCCGGATTGCAATACGTCGATCAGCTCGCCTACTGTGTGTCTTGACACCTATGGCAATGCATTCAATGTAACGATTGATACGCTCTACAATGGGACGGATATCGGGGAGGTGCAAGCTTCAAGTATTGACACTTGCCTAATAGACTGCGACGCCACGACCGATTGCGTTGCCGTGAACTTTGTGAGTGGGAACTGCATGCTATTAAGTGATATCACAGGTACCAAATCCGTTTCATCCTCCGGCTCTCAAGTTAAGCGCCAGGCCAGCGGCACTGTAGTGGCGGCCAACCGGGTGACGTACGTCACCACATCCTCAGGCTCAACGGTATTCCCAGGCGCGACTCAGACTGGAAGTGCTTCAGCAGACCAGACAAGTGGTGCGAATGTCACAGGATCTGCGAGTCAGTCGGGTACGGCTTGCGAACGCGAAAGAACTTTGGGAGATACTGATCAGGTAGCAGCAAGCAATTCCGCCTCTCCGTCGTCAGCTGCCGGGCAGGCTCTGGCTACAACAACAATAACACAAACAGTGACGCCCTCGGCTCAAGGTGCCAACGGCACTGTCTACTTGACTAGTAAGTCCTCTCCGCTTTCTGCTATTATTGATGGTTTGGCCTTTTGGAAAGGTGCTTAAAGTCCGACAAGTGCCAGCGCGCCAGAGAATTTATCAGTCAATTAACCGGTTGACTGGTTGATATAGCTGACAGCTTGTCGAAATGGGTGATGGCTTGTTAATACGGTGCTTAATGACACGGTTGACGGCTTGTTGACACGGTCAATGGTTTGACAAGTACTGTTGACTACTCGTGGTTGAGTCATCGCCCAGTCGAATGATTGATCGATTAGTTGACTGATGAAATCACTGAGTACCGCCCGCGCTCTATAGCAGCGGCAGCATCGCCTCCCAAGCTGGATCACATGTAACAGCATGACGTCTCGTTCACTCTCGTTCACGCACGTCTTTTGTTGCTGGAGGTTATGGGAGCCTGGCATCTAATCTTTTGCAATCCTTGTGGCAGGCTGGCGGACGCGAATGCTGGCGCTCGTCTCTAGGCAGCTGATGTCTTGACAGCCTCTGTGTAGAGCCTCTGCTGACCTATTTCCAGCGACTGCGACTGTTACAAGCTTTGTTACTGGCCCGCAATACAATTATACCGCTTATCAGACAGCCACTACTACTCTGCCCGCCCAGACTACTACACTACCCGCAGAGACAGTGACCCAGACGCCAGGCACTCTAACAACGGACGTCTATATCACTGCGACTCAAACTCAGAGCGTCACTCAAACTCAGAATGTCACTCAAACCCAGAACGTCACTCAAACGCAGAGCATCACCTCGATTGAGCCTGCCTCTACTGTCGTCTCAACGGTAAGCTTCCCAAGTGCTCGCAGCCTGCAACAGAGCTGATGTATAATGCTACAGACCACAATATTCTCGTCATATCCAGTCACTTATACCACGGTGTCGACTGTAGCAGGTTAATGAATCTGAGATAACTATTGGCACTTGGCTCCGCACTGACACTAAGCAGGAAGCCCGATTACGACAACGCTCTCTTCGACTAAATACACCACGATCGTCTCCAGCTATACTGCAACGATCACGGAAACGTCGGTATCGACTGGTCCAACATCAACTGCCATTCCGACAGTAAGTTACCTGAACGCCTACCCTGATACATAAGCTCACTCTGATCTCCTTTTAGGTCCTGACAACTTCTGTCTCTTCTTATCCCGTCACATACACAGTGACCACTACTGCTCAAGGTAAGCTATTTGGCGCTGGCATTTACTAGCGGCTGCGTTCGCAATGCTTGATCTTGTGACAACTTTTGCTCATGCCATGTAGGGAGCACGGTCACGACAATTTCGGTATCCACCGCGCATACAACTGTTGTCTCGAGTGTGCCAGTGACGTACAACTTCACGGCGACAACTACGAGCAATCAGAATTTCACATCGTATGAGACAGACACTTATGTCTCAACGATCGTCGTGACAAGCACGCAGCCAGCGGTGACTTCAACACTGGTAAGATAATATCCTATCACACTTTGCGGCTCCTGTATGCCAAGAATTGGCTTATAATAACCGCTCTGAACCCTGCAAATGCCGTGCAATCTGTTGACCTATACTCAGCCTGCATCGACGCAGAATGTCACTGCAACTCTCCCTGCTTCAACAAACCACATCACTTACACCCAGCCTGCGTCGACCGAGAGTCTCACTACGACTCTGCCTGCTTCGACACTGAACGTGACCTATACTCAGCCTGCTTCAACCGATTACATCACTTACACCCAGCCTGCGTCGACAGAGAATATTACCACGACTCTCCCGGCTTCCACACTGAACGTCACTTATACTCAGCCTGCTTCGACAAATACATATACGACTGTTTCTACAGTAACCACCTCGTATCCTGTGACTTTAGTGAGGCGACTTCCCTGCCGGTTGCTTTGCTGGTCTGACGCGTTTCCTTAGATCCAAACGACGACGGCTTCCGCAAGCACTGTCAGCGTGACCACGACCACAGTTTCATACTCAACAAGCATCTACCTGACGACAATCTATGGCACACAGTAAGTCTTCCTTCAACATGTGCGCTCCCGCATTGTCCACTGCGCATAGTACCAGAAAGCACCAAAGCATTCGCGGACTAGGTCGATCAACCAGCTTAGCTGTTTGAGGTTTATTTGACTTGAGAGTCATTCTTGCTTGATTGTTTGTGGGCTGACTGGTCCATTATAGGACTCTACCCGCGTCGACTGTCACAACCACACAGCCAGGTACGCCTGTGAGTACGAGATCATGGCTTCGCAATTGCTAACTTGGATAGCATCAACGATCACGGCTACGTCCACCTATTTGACGACTTCCATCTCCACGTATGTTACGTCTTACCCCGTCACTCGGACTACTACCCAATCCGCTAGTACAGTTACGATCGTCTCGTACTCTACTGCAACGGCTACAAGCACTGTTGTGAGTAAAGAAAAATGGCCCCGAGACTCCTCCGTAGAATTCGGTCTGGCGTTGAGCCCAGAGATTATGCTGACATACTCCAAGATCTCGACCGTTACCACGACAGCTGTCAGCACTGTCACAAGTATGTTAAGCCCCGAATGCCACTGCTAACTATCCCTGAGACGGCGAGTCCGGGTACATAGGAGGCTGCTGACGTATCTTAGCTACCGCCACGACAACATCGGTCCAGGTTTGTACGGCGAGCGCCTCCGTCACTCCGATTTCCTCGTTTGGCAACAACAGCAACGCAGCTGTGGGCAGCTATATGGGCTGTTACAGCAGTTCATCCACCGACATCTTGACTGGCACAGTGAGGACGAGCTCCATGAATAATATTCAAGGCTGTGTGGATTACTGTACCTATGGCGGATATTCCTATGCTGCGATGGGATACGGCAATGTTTGCGAATGCGGCAATTCCTTGTCTGGCACGACCGCAAGGCAGTGCGACTCCAGTTGCAACGCTCCGTGTCCAGGCAACAACACGCAAGCTTGCGGAAGCACTTCTGGTCTACACTCACTATACTCGATCAGCTGCGGCACCACGACTGCTAGTCCTTACCCCTTGATGGCAGTGAACTCTGACACTTATGCTTATGTGGGATGCTGGAACGATGGTGTGAGCCCTCGTGCTCTGTCAGCGCACAACGAGTACGATTTCAGTGCCATGACAATCGAAGAGTGCATCCCATTCTGCTCAGGTTATTTATATGCTGGTTTAGAGGACTCGAATGGATGCTGGTGCGACAATACGCTGAACGGAAACGCATATCTGGAATGTGGTGCAGCGCATTGCACTGAGGCTTGCAATGGCAACTCCACAGAGAATTGTGGTGGGTACAGCGCGATCACTCTGTACATTAATGCCACGCTTCAAAACCAGATGAATGCGGCGGCGCACTCTTGATGAAGCGGTACAAAACTGGTGTACCGGCCCTTCTATACAATAATACTGGTATAATCTGAAGGAAACACATCAACCAGTCCGTCATGGGTACACGGTAAATGGTTTGGCTCGTGGTCTAAGAGAAAACCATACTGGAGCCCCCCACTCGATTCAACCAGTGGATCCAGTTCAGATCTCATGGCCGTAACGCACCAGTCGTATAATCGAGGTTGCTGATGCCGCCAACCTCGTCAGTACAATCAGGGTCACGGCTATGAGCATGAGCGACGGGACAACGTTAGCGAGCGGCGGCTGCGAGTACGCAGGGACGTAGCTCTTGGGTCGGTGGATGACTGATTGAGAGGACAATTCAGTCGAGCGATACTGGCATTGAAAGCATCTCTAGGCAATGACCCTACAAGATGATGCATTTGTGACTGACGGGCTGTATAAGTAGAATCATCTTGCGCGGACGTCACTCACAAGGTGAAGTGCGTGGTATTGGCATTGTTGATTAAGTTGTGCCTATAAGGCCCATGGTAGTTTCGGCTGGATTGAAGAGATGGATATAGCAATCGAGGAAATTCTGTTGGCAGGCAGATAGCACGTGTCACAGGCATAGCTGCGTCCTCCCGAATCAGCAGCGCATAAGCCGCGATGCCCGTATTTGCGACTACAATGCGAGCTGCTGAAAATTGTGCAGAATGCAGCAATATTATAGCGAGCCACTCCGCGGCCTGACTTTCTCTATGCGCAATATACACACTTCGATCCAGACGCAACCGGTCCTCTATGCTACAATGGACAAAATGTAGAACCGTGGAAGTGGCCAACTCCACATCCATCTCCTGTTTAGTACGGGCCAAGATCCAACCGCTTTCGCATATACATCTCAAAACTTTTCCAATATCCAAACGCGTCTTCCAGCGGCACGTGCATCTAACCAAAAGCCACATCATGTGGCAACCAAAGTCTGTACAAGCGAAGGGGTATCAAACTTCTCAAAACCAATCAACAAAAGAAGATCACTAGATCCAGTAGATGAGCCTTTATATTAGATTGTAGAAGGTGGTGGCGTGAGGCGGTCGTGATGGTATCGTAACACATTGGACGGGCTCGCCGCGAAGGTAGGTAGGATGACATATGAAAAGGTGGTGTTGGCTGCTGTCGTCGCAGGCCATGTTCATAATGTGGCCAGCATTATTATGTGATTATTGTGTGGCATCGGCATAGCTGGTCCGGTCCATAACAGGCGAAGGAGCCGCAGGGCTTGTTCTGCCGGACCCCACAGAATGGCGCTTTATGTCAAGAAGCCTGGCGCTGCCTGCTGAAATTTGTCTAGCGTGTCCTTTGCCATAGTCGATACTTCTGGCATTTCGAATTTCGGTCTTGTGGGGTGACTCATCGGCGTCGTTAAAGGAGCTCTGGCCTGGACTACCTGGTGAAGGAGTCTCGACCGTCTCAGCGGCGAAGCCGGTAAGCAGAGCCTCTCGTGACTTTGCCCGGGGATCACGACGGACAAGCGTCGGCTTTCGGCGGACGCTGCCGTGATAGGTGATGGGCTCCGCAACTCCCTGTCCTGTCGTGGCGTCATTGTATTCACTTGCCTCATCTGGCGCTCCCCCGAGTGCACTTGGTGTGCTCATCCGCCTTGTCAAGCTTGGACTCGGTGTTGCCCGGGAGACGTACTCAGCGTCCTTGTCTCCACCGAGCTCTTCATAGCTGGCAGCAAAGTCTGGATTCCGTCTACTGAGCGAGCCAACACCTCGGCTGATCCCAGAATGACCCGACTGGCGTTTCGCGCTTGCGAGCCATGAGCCCTCTGAGCCGACGGACGCGAGAGAAGCTGACATCAGACCGTGGCCACGGGTGACTGGCGTGTCATTGCGATTGATGGATGAAGGGTCCGACTCCGGATCTTTTGCGGTGGCTCCAGGAATGTCCATAGGCTGGGTCTTTTTAGCCCTCCGCGCTGCGGCTACTGCCGCGGCCATGGTAGTCACATCCGGCGACGGCATCCTGCTATCAGGGGGAGAAATGGGCATTTCTGGAAGGTCTTCCCTAAATTTGCTCTGCGTACGCACTGGCGTACCTGACGGCCGACGCGGCGGTAGTGGTCGAGTGTCAACCAGGTGCGCAGGCAGTGGTTGGTTGCGCATGGATTCGCGAGACGTGTTTGAGAAGGAGAACTCGGAAGGCGATTTTGCCCCATCTCCGGCTTTCCTCGTCGTCCCACCTCTCTTGAAGAAGGAAGCCCATGCGCCCGGCCGACGACCCTGCGGATCAGATGACCTCCGAGTGTCGGAGAGGACAGCAGGTGGCGCAATGAGATCCTGTGGCGTCTCGGATTGCGCAAGGCTAGAGGGCAAACGTTCGGCTTGAGCAGCCCTTATAGGTGACATCGGTGGCGTACTGGCGATTGACATACGCACAGCTTGCACATCATGCACGATAGGTTCTTCTGCAGGCGTCTCCATGGGTGTGAGAGGGTCCGCTGATCGATGAGACTCGGCGGCTGGCGAAGGTATCGGTGCCGGGTCGGCAAACGGATTTGCTGGAATAGCACCCTCTTGTGGGTAACGCATGTACGTGCCAGTATTCACCGGGTCGTGCTGTTCCTTTGCATGAGTATCAGGCACGTTTGCGTTGCCCGGATCGGCGCTCTTGCTTGTGCCAATGTCCAAGCCAGCTGCTTCTGTTTGGGACAGCACTGTTTGATCCCGTAGTGCAGGATGCACGGCTGATGGCGGCGTCAACACGGCCCTTTCGGGCTCGTCAGCAGCCTGGTCTCGTTGAGCGGCTTTCGCATCTTCTGCACGTTGAGCATCTTCGACTTCACGTCGCCTTCGGTCGCTATCACCGCGGTTCCTTCCTTCCCGATTTCGTAGCTTCTTGTCAAGTTTCTCCTGTTGCTCTTTCCGTTTCCGTTCGCGTCGCTTAGCATCACGCTCCAACAACAATCGTAGATCACTCGCATCAAACTCATCCGCTTGCGCACCAATGGTCTGCCGCTTTCGCGAACTATCTTTCGTTTCTGGCCGCTTCATCTTGTCCTTCTGAGAATTCCTCCGCTGGGCGTAAGAGGTGCTGGGGACGCTACCTGACGCTACATGTTGCGGTGTTCCGGAGAGCCGTACTGCCGGTCGAGGATTGAAGATGTCGAAATATCCAACCTCCCATCCGCGCTGCTCAGCAGTACTAGACATGCCAGAATGGACTGACCCTTCAGGGGGCAGATCAATCTGCGAGCCGCGCCATCCACTGCGAATCTTCTTGCTATCACGCCGCAGGGGCCCTTCTCCCGCCCGCTTCGGGATCGGGATAGGCGCACTCATCGAACGTATCTCCTCTTCGCGAACCCGTTCTTCGCCACGCCTCTTGCTTAATTTGTGGCGCGTGGGTGAGCCATCGTCGTACCCGCTGCGCCTAGATCGCAACGTCTGTGGCCGTGAAGTCTTCGTGTTCGTCTTGTGAAGACTTGTTTGCGAGCCCGATCGTTGGCGGAAATTGTAGGGTATAGGTGGCCGCTCGAGATCAACAGGCCGAAGGTGCGGGCTTGACTCTAGCTTCCGGCTGATAGGCAGAGCCGTGATATCTTCGATAGAGCCTCTGCGTTGTGGCAGATTTTCCTTCCCACGAGCCACCGGTGTTTTCTTGCTTGGGGTCGCACCCTGCGGTGCCATGCCCTCCGGCTGTGTTGGCTGCCCACGACTTCGCCTCCGCTTGCTTCCCTTGCGCGATGATTGCCGTCGCGGAGTCGAGCTCGGTGCAACTATTGAAGGTGCTGTCGCGGTCGTTGGCGCAAAAGTCGATGACGAGCTCTTTTCTGCCAGGATCTGGCGTTCGCCGGCTGCATCGTCCTTCTGATCCTTCCGCCGTCTTTTGAACGGCCAGACCATTCTTACGTGAGCAGCGGGGCTGCTACTCTCGTTGTTTCATATGATTGTCGCATCCCGGTCGCCAGCGTGGCTGTGGTCTGTCTTGCGATAAAACACCTTGTGTAGAGCGCGTAAACGGCAAAGGATCGAAGAAACGAGTGGTGGGATCGAGGAATGTCGTGGCGCCCAGGAGAGTTTGAACTTTGGCAACCAGGCGTTGCTTAAGGTAGAGCTTCGATCGTCGACGGGGTGGCAGAAGTCAGAGAGTGGCTCGAGCGCAAGAAATGGAGAAAGTGGTCTGGATCCAGGGATTGGCGAAGAGGTGGAGTGGACGGCAATTTGACTGCGCAGCGCTCGCCCGTGGTGGTACGCGAGGTGCAAAGCAGCATGCGCCGTGATTCGTGCAACTGGCGAAATGAGCACTGCGAAGCAAAATGCAAGGAAAACGGCAGCGCCCATACAAGACGAGCCTTCGGTACCTACCCCAGCCTTGCGCACCCTGCACCAAATCGTCACGCACACGGCTGTGGCGCGCCAGGGACGCCTCCCATTGCATGCGCAGATCTCGGGAAGCTCCATCTCCTTTTGGACGTTGCATTGCTTGGTGCAATTCTAGTCAGCAGCTCGTGTTGACAGACAACGCAAGTAGCTTACGCTGCTGCAGCGACTGCCGAGACAATAGCACGAGAATGGCAGGGTTTGTATCTTATCAGACGCGTTGGACACCCGCCACAGCGCTCAGAGGCGTCGTTCGGTTCTGCCAACTTTGACCAGCAACGTCGCAACGATGCTAACGACGGAAGCGGATGCCCTGCATGGCAGATGGCCTGCCGTAAGTCCTGGCCCTGTCAGCGACCTGCAAACGCACTCAGACTCAGGCATTCGAAAAAACGCTATACTTCAGCAGATATCACCAATAATTTGAGGTATCGAAAAGATACTCCCTATCGATCCGCTGTCTGGCGCGAAATGTCAGCGACGTTGCCCGTTCACTGACGGACCGCGCCTGCAAAATGAGAAAGTGAGGACGTCGATCCGACCAGGACAGGCTGGCGTGGTTGAGCTCTTCCTTGATCGGCGATAGATCGCCCTCGAGAAGCTGGGAGGTGTCCGCGTGCTCTTGGGGCAGCCATCAGGATCTGCGCGGCAGTCGACCCCACCACACTTCGTGAAAGTCTTATAGCAGGTGATCCATGTCCCCATGTGGCCGCCAGAAAACTGGACGACGATGTATTTGGAGAAGAATATTCTCGAGAGGGTAGGGCGGCTTGGCATTGGGGCGCATGAGGCAGGTGCTTCTCCAAATCGGATTGATACATGTAAGCGGATGCGGAAGCAAGAGACATACCTCTTCACTCAGAAGAGCGCGATCGTCAATCTGTCGGCGATCAATGAAAGCTAGAGCAACTGCTTTGTATCGTGCTGGACGACCATGTAGTTTTGTGACTACCGAGTCTGGCCGATAGATGAAACCTTGCTTCGGCTTCTTGTCATCAGAGAGGCACAAGCGACAATGTAAACAAACGTGTTTGAATGGAAGGTGAATCTATCCTAAAAGCATGATACGAAGACTTCAAGCAGCTCCTGAAGGGGCCAACAACGTCTGGCACAGCGTGGATTGTGGTGGTAGATATGAATCAGGTGTCAAATTCTCACTTCTAACCAGACTGAGCCAGGTGGACACAGTATCAAACAACGTGGAAACCATGCAGTGCTCTCCTCCTATATGCTCGCCAGAGCCCACTTCAAAACATCACAGCCTTCCAACCTCCACCCGAAGATCGCTCCCACCACGCCTCATCGAAGAGCACCAGCGCAGAGCTTACGGGCAGCCGAGACACACCCTCGTCCGGCGGCACAACACCCCTAACCCCAATCTTCGATGCCATGTCCCTATAATGATTCGCACAAGAGGCATTCGGCCATGCAGCAATCCCAGCAAGGACCAGGGGTTCCAGCTTCCTCCCGCAGACCACATCGACGACTCCCTTAAAGAGACGGCGGATCGACGAAGTCATCTCAAGCGCGTTTCGCAGATCCTGCATTAGAAATACCAGCTGTCCTCCGAAGATCAAGTTTGTGCATTGAAACCCGTCTTCTGCCAGAGCACAATCGGGAAAGAAATAGTAGTCGCCATCATGCGGCGCCCTGGCGACGAAGACGGCGGCGTGCGCGAGTTCGTGGATGATAGTCTCTGCCAGAGCGACGTGGATCCACGCCCTGTCTTGGTCAGAGAGTCTCGAGTCCTTGAGGAGCTCGTAGTAGCTCGCCGAAACGTGAATAGCAACACCTAGGTCAGGCTGCGACGGGAGGTACACACAATGCCCCTTCTCGGTACTATCAGCTTTGATCGAGTTTGATGTCAGCAGTATACGCACCTCCTTGGCAAAACGGCGGAGTCGTCGCTTTGTTTTTCTTGCCTGCTTCCTTGTTAATCTCGTGGGCACGTCTGTGTATACGAAATGTCTCTGACCTTCCGGCGCGTCGACCTCCTCGACCGGCGAGAAGAATGCTGTGTAGAAGTATGGTAGGAGCTCGTCCGTGGATAGTATCCTTGATACGAGAAGCAATGAGGCGTTCATGACAGCAGGTGCGTCGAAGTGGTCGCTATGCAGATTCTGTGCCTGCAGAACGTGGTGCATAGTGGTTTGCAAGGAGCAGAATACCTGGCGTCGGATGGCTCTCTTGATCAGTACTTGTCTGACAATCTCCGCTAGTGATAGTATGATGAGAGCCGCGCACAAGATATAGAGATCGCTGTCCAAGGCTAGAAGGATTGTTCGCAGTATCGTAGCGGTATTTGACTCTCCAAGTACTGTCTGAGGTTGAGAATCAGTCATGATCAGCTTTGCAGTGCGTTGCTACCGAGGGCGCTGCTCAGCCGGTCGAGGAGTGTGTAGGCGAGCCCATATAAGACCGCTTCCTAGGTCGCAACACGATGCTGCACAAGTCATTGCTCAACAAACAAGAGTGTTGTCATCGCATCTTGGCCAATCAAGAGCCAGAAGAGGCGCTCCTTTGACCGAGACAGTCAGAATAATGCCTTTGTCCCAAGGCACAATACATATACGATTCTACTGACCCATGCAACCAGAGAGATTCCGAGGGTCATGGCGCAAAGTAGAAACATCGACTTAACGCAAGCCACTGCGCAGGTCGCAGCAATGCAAACACCAATGCTTCAGTACAGCGCAAGCATCGCCGAACACACCGTGACTCGACTGCTTGTCCTGCAATCTGCTCCCCTTCCAGTCATGCCAGAACCCCTTAAGGTGCCAGGCCCGGGTGTCGAGCAGTTAGGGTACTTCGATCTTGCTATCAAGCGCGAAACGCCAATGGAGGAGTACAAACGGAGACTGGAGGCTGCCGGTCCGCGATTCCTTAGGAGCGACCCTCAAACCTGGCGTAAAATTCGGCGGAATGGTTCGAAAGAGACATTTGAGCTGATGGATCCGACCTCTAGCACAATCTTGATCGGGAGATGTCTCTGATGGTTGGAGGTAAGTAGTCGCACACGAGGAGTGTCTTAGTAGCTCGTGGCTGGTCCACGTAGAACAGATAGCCCGATGAGTCTAGATTGGAGCATTAGGACTCATACATTTGCCGAGTGCACCGCGTTCCATAGTGATATCCAATCTATTGACTACTCTTCGCGTCCGTGACCAGCCGTCACGAGCCTGTGACTTGTGGTGGGCCCTGTCTGCATTGCGACAATGCAAAGAATAGCATTGTCAATCGTCACGGCAGCCAGCACAATAAAGTCCAACAATGCGCTTTGTCTATCAAAGCTTGGTCTGACCATAAGAGTTGCCAATCAGTAGACCGACAGAAACATCTGATTGCAAAAATCTGTTGCGTTTCCTGGAGCTTCTGGTAAGGCCGCAGAGAAAGCAACCACCGCAAGCTAGTATTATATTGCACTGCATTGCTACGAAAGCAACGGCGACCACAACGCGAACGTGATATCTAGAGCGAAGGACGTGCAGCACGGCGAGCATTGCAATCATTAATTTCACTTTCGCAGCCCAACAGCCATGACCACACTCCAAGCTGCCCAGCCAGCCTCTGTGAGGCGACCCAGCATCCGGTTCGGCGCCTGTCCAAGAAGACCTCCGGGCGAGGAACCAAAGCATATCGACAACTTCGGTGGACGCTTCGCCCTGCAGCCAGTCGATGTGAGCAGCATCGCCAAGAGGCGAAAGTCTGCTCCGCCTAAGCTTTCAAAGAGAGCGAATGATGCGATACTGAGCCCTGGTGCACTAAATTTGCCAGACCGGTTCGCCGAGATTGAAGATGTTGAAGTCGAGGCTTTGACCTAGAGGCGCAGACGGCGCGAAGGCCGAGAAGAGTGAAGAGTTTCGTCCTGGCATGTGCGGGTGTGATTGAGGCCCTGGTGGTCGGATAACGGGTAGCCGGCGACGCTCAAGACCGAGCCATTGGCGGGCATACTGAACTGTGGTTTCAAGGTTCCTGGTGTGTTCGACTGCAGGTCGTGTTTAAGGATTCAAATCGTGCTTAGCACCCGCGGTGTCCTCTCCGTATCATCAAATATACCTGAACATGTTGTTCTTGACACTGCGCTTCATTGACACGGGCTGACCATCTTCATATTCGATCCCAGCTTCGCCTCCATCACCAGCATGCCCAGCCATCTTCTGTCTCAGCTCTTCGTCCATTTGCGCAACTGTCTTGTGCGTCGTCTTCTGCTTCGAAGCCTCCTGGGCTTTCTCCTCTACAGCCTTGTCGAGCTGCTCTGGGTTGGCAGGCGATTCATGGTCGGACTTCTTTGTAGCGAAAGTCCTCCTATAGACCTGACGACTCCTGATGATAGTCGCGGTCGAGCCCAAACGAGCTTTTGATGTTGATAGCATGCTGACCGGTATGGTGAGTTCACTTCGCTTTGCTTATTGGTAGGGTAGAACACTATGAACTTTGCGATAAGAGGAGTCCGTCGTACTGTACCTTGGCTTTGGTTTGCCTACCTATACGTGTGCAATTGCCATCAACATGAATCCACAATGCCCATGATCCATGAAAGGAACATCACCATGACGCTTGTGCTACCTACTGCGGCTCTTTCAGGCTAAAATGCTAGCTCGCTTTCATTGGCTCAACTATCGACCACGCTAAGCCATGTCGATTTTCCGCAGTATTCGTTCGCAAGCCGTTCGCTATTCGTTCGCAGGCGTTTACACCCTGACGAACTCAGGCACCAACTCGTTCCAAGATCTGCTCACAAGATGTCAACCTTGAAACATTGGGTTTTCTATGCTTCTAGACCCTTCAAGTTCACATGTCGAGAGGGCCCGCGAAACTCTGCAGTCACCGAAAATGCCTCGGACGTCCCGCGCCATGACATCGATGGATCCTCAAAGTTGGAAACTACGATTGAGGCCTGGACAGTGAGATATGACATGGTGCTACTTCATTGCTCTCTTCACGACGTTCCTTTTTTTGTTCCCTCCCACCAGAAGCTATCAGCCTATTTGACGAAAGAGATCTGAAAAAGACATAACGCCGTTACAGTAGACTTCGTTCCCGATCTAGAAGGAACGCACCTTGGCAAGATGCCTGACTTCCATAAGTTCCTCGACTCAGCCAAGGACAAGGCTCAGAAATGTAGGTGGTTTCGTACAACGAGCAGCGGAATATACTGACCCCACGATAGACCTGGGCGAACACAATGAGCGCCCAGGTCCTGGCCCCGGCGCTCCATTGGGACCCATCCAAGATGCACCAGAACCGCCAAGCGACCAACCACCATTCATCCCCAAGGTGAAAGGCCAGCCAAGAGTCCTTGGCTTGGCTTCCGACCCAGGACTCAACAGAGACTCGATCTCTGCTTGCGTGACCCGCTTTGGCGACCGTGTCTTCTGGATCTCCCGAGACTGCCAATTGATGCAACCGGACGGAAAGGTGCAAATGTTCCCCATCATCTCGTCCACAGCCTCTTGGACAGACTGCAATCCAGACGGATCGCCTAAGCTGCAACAGATCCAACCTGGCGCAGACATTTGGCAGTCCGTAGCACTACGACAATATGGGAAGAACAGCACCGAGCACTCCTTCTTTCCCAATGGGCATGGTGAAGGACATCCTGCCAACGGCGGCTGCGACGATGGGACTCGGTACGCCATCTGGCCGGACTGCCCGCCTTTGGTGTCTTCCGTCGGTCAAGACGGTCACATCACCGCATACTCCATTATCAAGAAGGCACAGATCAAGGGCCTGCAGAGTATCACTAACTACCCACCATCCTCTCTACACCGCGTCGAGTTCAAGCCTTCGCACCACGGCAGACACCCCGAGTCCCTCCCCGAAGTCAAACTGGTCGACAACCACTTCTGGCCGGGTGACGTCGTGCCCTACGGCAACATGGGCCACATCATCAGCCCCGACAACCAAACCGTCTTCCTCTACGGCGAAAGCAACGGCGTCCTCGCCCTCGCAAAAGTCCCCAGAAACCACATCGAGAACAAATCCCAATACCAATATTGGGTCAATGGTCAATGGATCAACGAGCTCCCTAAGATCACGACACCGGGCCTCAACATCAAGAACTGCACTGCCGGCGGTCAAGGTACCTTCTACTGGTCTCCATACTGGCAGAAGTATGTCTGGATTGGTGGTACCAAGTTTCCGGGTGCGGCGTTCCACATTACGACTGCGCCGGCACCAGAGGGTCCATGGGCGCAGGCGCAGATGTTTTGGGATGGCCAGAATGGAAACGATGGGTTGGGGGCTTACAGTTTGCAGGCGAACCCGGGTTTGATGCCCGATGCGTTCTGGAGGGGTGAGCCGGGTCATAATGGGATGTATCTCACTTACACGAAGATTGATGATTTCGGGAAGGGAAGTGTGTATACTAGCCCGCTGGTCTATGTGGAGTGGGAGTGAAGCGAGAATGACGATTGAGCTGTACAGTAGCTTTTTTGCTAAGACTGGTCTAAGTCTTGTACTAAGCAGCACATACTGATGCATAGGTCACGTCAAATCGTTCTCGCAATTATACAGAACTGTTCCACTGCGTCAATGCTAGTACGCGCCAGCTCTGGGCTCCCAACCAGTCAAGGGAGCAAGCTCAACCGGACCATACCCGCTCTGTATGATGGGTCCGGCAACCAGGCTCAAATTACTGATCGATGCTCCTGACGCCTCCAGCGACCACAGCGAAACAGCAACGTAATTCTGCAGGTGTCAATTAGTTCGTCATCAATGCCAGTACCTGCTGCGTTGTCATGACTTACCGAACCGTGATAATTCCAAATCCCTTCCGGCACAGGAAACACGTCCTGAGGCCCAATATTATGCACATATTTCCCGTACTGGTAGCCATTCACGTAGATCTGTGATCGATAGCTGGAGACATAGCTGTCGTTGGTCGTGGTATTGGTGAAAGAGAATGAGAGTGGGATGTCGTAGCCTTCTGGCATGTCCAAGTCAAAAGTGGTGGAGTAGAATGCCACACCCGCCGTGGTCAACCCTTCTGATGGGCCAGGAGAGGAAGTCCAGTTCGAGGTCGGGGCGCCGGGGAGGTGGTAGCCCTGGCGTTCAGCGTAGAGACCACCTTCATTGAGTGGACCGCGAGTGCGGTCTTCGTAGTCTTCCCCGTGGAGGTTGCCGGTGAGTTTCCAGGTGATGTCGCTCTTGTCGTGGCCGTCCAAGCTATAGTCAAGCACGCCACGAGGATCTTTCATTTCAGAGGATCCGGCCTCACCGTTTTCATCCAGACCCATGTTGTCGACGAGGATGGTGAAGACGTACTTACTGCCTGCTGCGAGGCTCGGCAGAGTGTAGGTGTCGTTCCAGTTCTCGTACTTGTCAGCTCCGTAGAATGACCCGATGAAAGTTGAGTTGAGCCAGATGGAGTGGCCATATGCGGAACCGCCTTGGGTCGAGAGATAGAAGGATGATTCGTTACCTGTCGCGGTGAAGTGGCCGCGATAGATGAGATTGCCTGTGTTGTAGCCGTAGTCGCTTGCGTAGAGCGAACGAGGAGTAGTTAAATTGCGCGCAGTATTGTTGCTATAAGTCAGCGACGCTTCAGTCCAGAGGGTGTCATCATAGCCGGGCTTGATCTCGGGTAAGGAGTCAAGGACTTTCCACTCCACAGTGGAGAGGTCTGGAACGCTGAGCGACGGAGTCTTGTAAACGGCCGTGCCAGTCACAACGCCAGAAGCCGACTGCTTGAAATGCAAAGCTTCGCCATTCCAGGTGAAGTGTGTAGTATGTGGTGGTGCGCCACCAATAACCTCAATTTCCGTCGTTGCGTTCAGGTCACCAGTGAGATGGATGGAGCTGCCGGAGATCTCAGCAGTACGCAGAAGGTAGCCTGCCTTGACGATTGCCGCGGAGCCGAAGTATGTTGCATTGGTGTAGTTACCAGAAAGTGCGTCATTCGGCAAAGAGACCGTCCAGTAGTCGTATGCCGAGTAGCGGTCTAAAAGGTAGATGGTCAGATCGCCGACACTTACGACCTTGCGATCAGAACTAGCAGTATACTGGAGCACGGTAGCGCCGTTCTTGTTTTCGAACTTCACGCCTGTGCCCTCGATCGTCTTTGGCTGAGTGCCACTGCTGCTGTTCGAGACTGCAAGCTCATGCAATTCTCCCGGGCCACCATAGACAACCAACACGCGCTTGCTGCCATATTGCTTCCATGTAAAGATTTCAGCAGTGGAGTACAAGAGATTGATACCGCCGAGATCGTAATCCGTCACATGCCATTTAGAGTCACGACCCACGAGCGACAGGGACCCGCCGAGCTGAGGAATGGTAATGTTGCCTTGGCTTGTCGTGGGCAAAGTGACCGAGTAGGTAGTTGTATCGAGGCTGTTGAACGCTGCGTGTCGAACGACAAAGAAGTTGGTCTTGTTGCCGAGAACAGCCGTAACTGCAAGCGCTGTATTGCCAGTGTATGAGCCGTTGGCGTTGGTGTTGTTCTGTGCGATCGCTGTAAGGTACGCTGGCGAGGCCTGCAGGAAGTTTGCTTCGAGCTTGGCTTCGCTGTATTTCTCGCGAGTTACAGTCCGCTCCTCGTCAATCACGGCGCCGTAGTCGTAGCTTGTGTAGCCACCAGGATGACCCAGGTTGCCCCAGTTAGTACCTATAGCCGATAGTCAGAATGCCGGTCGATTCTGATTAAGGTATAACCTTTCGAGAAAGGAGGCGACTTACCACCATATGTCATGTAGATATTGAATATCTGCGATAACACGGAAATAACGTCAGCCAATTTGCAAGACACGAAGTGTGGTATTGCCTTGTGAAACATACCGTCAGGCCATAGCTGAAGTCGTTCTTGTAGAACACTCGCTCGAATTGCGGTCCAAGCAACTCTGTACATTTGTCGAAGCCCGACCCACCCCAAGGATCAAAGGACCCACCCTGAAACTCCACGATAGAATAAGGTGTTTTCGGACTTTGTTCTCTGTGCAACGTCAAGAAGTACGTCGGCAGCGAACCATCTGGCCAGGTGTAGGGGTTGGCACAATCAAAGCCCAGCGGATAGCTATCATGTCCGTAGATGTCGACGGCGGCTGGCTGACCAGGAGCGAAATAGCCGTGCGGGTAGGCATCGTTACTGATCAGCGGCACTACGATGGAATTGTTTCTATATTGTTGCTCGACATAGCCGAAGTACACCGGATCAGGGAACTCCGGAACCACGCCCTGCGAGTATTCGTTCTCTGGTTGCAACAGGATGACTGGTCCGCCATTGGTGATCTGTGCCTTCGCAATGATGGCGGAGATGTGATTCACATAGTTATCTGTCGCATGCAGATATCTCGGGTCTCTCGTTCTCAGTAGCCCTGGATTCCTCTGCAGCCATCCAGGAAATCCTCCGCCTGACGCCTCTGCGTTGATATACGGGCCAGGACGAGCTAGGAGGTAGATGCCAGCCTCGGATGCTGCAGCGAAGAACGGGTCCAGATCAAAGATGCCAGACGCATTAAACACCCCCTGCTTTCCCTCAAGCAATGCCCAGTCGGTGTAGAAGGAGACTCCATTGTAGCCAAGAGCCTTGATCTTCTGGAAGACGTCTAGCCACAGACCTGGCACTGGGAGGCGGAAAGGATGAAATTCACCCGAGTAGAAAAGAACCCGCTCGCCACGAACGAACAGGGAGTGCTACTTCATATGTAAGGCCAGCTTAATATTGCTTTTTCGTATGATTGCAAGCTCACCTCATCCCAAGTCACAATGTCCTGAAGTCCGTCATTTTGATACCGCTTCATCAAATCTCCAGGTTTGCCAATCAGATTGGGCATAGCCAGTCCAGCCACGCATTGTGCAAGGCACGCCACCTGCCACAGCCTACTGAGTAGCATCTTGTCCTTGCCTTTATGTACCAATGAGTGACCAACAAGCAGTCAAACCAATCCAGGAAATGGGCAATAGAAGAACCAGCACCTACAGCACAGACCTGGCTTCAAGCTTTGAGGTTCACAGGCACGTATGCAATATTGTTGAATCAAATCATGCAGACCACCAGCCCCTCCCCTCACCTGTTCTACCGCATCGCGGCATCAAATGACACGAGATCCGCTCTCGTGGCAGCATGGCGCTCAATACCATCCCGGACCGTAACAGGCATGTCGCGCTGCCGATCCAGGCACCGTATCGGCTGCCGAGGGCAGTTTAGGCAAGACCGTGAGGACCTGAAGAAATCATGATGAAACGGAAAATTGCATCCGTCGAAAGCCGTCAGAGTTCGAAGCAAGAAATGCAGTTTGATTGCGGGGTCAGCGAAAACGTTCTCCACAACCTCGCATATGCTCTTGGCGGGGTGTTGCATTGGGACGCATCGCCCGTGATGAGATTGTCAGATCGGCAGACTTGCGAACAAGGCGCCGGGAAGTGGAGGGATTGCCCATCGAGGTGAGTGACGAGCGGTACTGTATACGGGCGTTGGAACTGGTGGACTCGCGGACAAACCACTACACCAGCTCGTTGCCATGACATTCCCGCCGCGAGGTCAGCACTGCAAGGCATGTCGCGCACACGACATGCTGACGTGAAGCATTCTATGTGTTGGTGATATATATGCTGACAAGAGCATCTCTCCGCGCCAGCTATCCGATCACAGGTCTCGGTTAAGAGGTCTTCAAGCAGTCATGACCACGATTCCTTTCCAGCTTGCCACTCGTAGGGCTATAGGGCATCAGAGCAAATGAAAACAAAAGGGAAGCTCGGCGCCTCAGCTACGATGCTGGCCTCTTGCGCCTCTTGTACCGCACGGCTCTGCCACCTTGCGCAATCGATCCATTCCCCTTATTCCTGCTCATTGTGCAGAGAGGCTTGGCCTCATCCGAGTGCATAGATGCAAGTGCAAAGGAATCCGTGTTGTGGCCGAAGTAGAGGTATACTCCATCCTTGCACTTTTTGACTGACAGCATGCCAATGGCGCCGGTCGAGTGAGAGTGCGCAACACTCGGATGGCTCATGAAGTCCTTCTCGATGAACCCTTGGATCGCCTCATCATCGCCAGCCGCTTCGTACCGACCACCAGAGACCTTGCGTACACCGTGATACAACCGTTCTGAGCAGACGCTGGCTGCCTGAGTTGTGCCCATGTGCTCACCGGTGCCGCTTGCGACAGTCGCCACGCATGTCTGCTCAGGGTCATCGGAGTCGACTGGGATAACGGCAGCGCCAATTCCAACCAGCGCTGCGGGACCCACACGACCACGATGCTTCATGCCAATGCCACCAGACGACGCACCGCAAGCAACATTGCCAAACGTATCAATCGCGATGGCGCCGACAGTATCCGTAATGTGATCTTCTTGGTCCCTGTCAACATTCTCGTCCACCACTGACGCTTTCACAGGCACAGAGGACCTAAATGTAGGTGCTCTGCTCGATCCGCTGCCGAAATCCACGAGCTCAGTCCTGTGGGGACGCTGAGAATCTGGTACCGAGTGTAATTCGCCTTCATTGCCGGACGATCCATCCGCCCAATGCACTGGGACCTGCCTGCTTGGCCGTAGGAATGACGGCAGCTGGTATGGCTCGCCAAAGTCTCCGCAGCTCAAGCCTGAGCCGGAGTACATACTCTCACCATTAGTGTTTGCAAAACGATCAAATTTCGGCGGGCAGTGCTCCGCCGCCAGCCTTTTGGCGCTGTTTGCTCGAGGTATGGAGGCAACTGATACCGGTTCGCCAATTCCTGGTGGTCCATACGGATCGAAAGACTCTTGGAGATCATCAAGATCCGTGTCAGGAGTGTGGTCGTCCATCTGCCGCATCTGGAGTTCAGCTATCAACAAAGACGAAGTATTGCGCGATGTCGATGGAGATGATTCGTCTGCCATCTTGATGTCGGACGGTGGCGGCGACTGGGGCTGCGCCTCGTTCCACATGGGCTCCATCATTGCTTTTGTGTGCGCCCTCCTAATACCCTCTCGTTCTTCGTCTGTCCGCAGGTAAGAGGAGAGGTCGTAGTCCGAGGGAGGCGGTGAGAGCCCGTAGCGGTCTGTCTCTTCTTGCTGTCGATTTGCTTCAGCCCGCAAGAGGTCTGTCTTCCATTTTCGCCATCGCTCCCGAGCGGCAGGCGAAACGAGGTAGTCGTGCGGTAAGGATGCCATGCCATGTTCGTGCGCAAAGTCGGTCGCACCTTGGCCAACTAAGAGGTTGGGAGGCACTCGCCTGAGCGAGAGCGTCTGTGTAGTGTGGTCGAGTAGCATCCGAGCGAGCGATATGGGATTTTTTATTTCTGCGATTCTGATCAGCTTTATATGTGCATGTAGTTCAAAAACTGAGCAGGCTTACGTGCTACAGCTCCGGCCCCGCCGCTGCGGCCGTGATGGTCTACAACAAGCGCGTCGCATTCAACGACGCCGTCGATGGCCAGGTTGCTGCCATACCCAGCATTTGTGATTTCACGATCTTCGAGGACTTTGATGGCAATTTCGACGCCATCTACTGCGGATCCTCCCGCTCGCATAACAGCCATGGCGGCCTTGCAGGCGCTGTTAAAATGTCAGTACGATAGGCGCCGGAATCTTTAGAGAGGCGACTCACTCATTGCATGCCTGCAAGTGATGCTGTTCGTTCTGGAGGCTGTGATAACCAGCTCCAGCGTGGACGAAAATGCATGCCACATCTGCCCTGCTCCTCGGGCGTTTTGCTTGTGACATTCTGATTTTCCTCGAAAGCTCCTTCTGACTCTCCGCTGCAAGAAAGCTGAATGGCCGATGAGATCGAAAGCGATGCCTTAGGGATCGAGATGTGTCGTCTGTAGGTGAAGAACTTCGTAGGTTATCGGGCGAAGACACGGTGGCGGTTGGCTGAGAATCGTCTTTGGTGCAGTCGGCAGTCGGTCAAGCCTTGTTGTCGAGCAATTTCGAGCTCGTATGACTGAATCTTACAAGAGCATGTGCAGAGATCGCTGAAGCAGACTGGCTTGCGTTAATCAATGAAACTTGAAGGAAGATATTGAAGGTAGCGGGGCAGTCAAGAGAGAATGTGATGCTCGTGGAGGATGGTCGCGTGCGCGAGGTCAATATGATGCTGGAGGAAGACGTCGCATGCCTCCAGATCACGACAGCCCCGGACGCGTTCTTGCCTGATGGTAATGGAAAGCGCGGCAGAAGACCTTACACGCGACTGCCCATTCATTGTGGTCCTACTGAACCGTCCAGGATCTGGATCGACATTGTCCCGTGTGATGAATGTATCAAGGCCCAATGCGCTTCAAACATCTGACAATTTGCACATGCTGTTCCCATCACTGTCTTCCTAAATATGTATGGTCATTGTGATGGCAGGTGAGGTCTGGAGGAGATACAGAGGGAAAGCGCTTGGCAGGATGGTGGGGCTAATGTTTCGCCGACCAATTTGGCTCCGCCTTACGTACATCCATTGGAGCTACAACCAGGCGACGACATTCCGGCTTGGACAATTCACCGCGATAGCCTTGACCACGGCAGCGTCTGCGACCAGTGCGAACGAGTGAACTACAGACCCAGGGGGGCTAATCGACTTGCGATCTACATTGGCCACGGCAACAGAAAGACACCATGGCGTCCCAGACACCGGCCGTTGTCATGGACAAGTCAGTCGCGCATTGCTTCATGCATAGCTATTATACTGACATAACCGCAGCGGTACGGGATACTCCAAACTCGGTTTCGCCGGCAATGACTCTCCTTCATTCGTCTTTCCCACCGCAATAGCCACGAAAGGTCCCACTGGCGGAGCAGGTGGCTCTGGGTCCGGACGGCCAGCTGTAGCCAACAAACCTTCATTCTTGACTGGCGGCGCAGGTCCAACAGGTCATCTGTCAGGAAAGAGGGGGACGGAGGATTTGGACTTCTTTATTGGCGATGAGGCGCTGGCAGCATCAGCAGGTCCAGGCTATGGCATACACTACCCCATCCGGCATGGCCAGATCGAGAATTGGGACTTGATGGAGCGCTTCTGGTCGAACAGCATATTCAAGTATCTGCGCGTGGAGCCCGAGGACCACTACTTCCTGCTTACCGAACCTCCACTCAACCCTCCCGAGAACCGAGAAAACACTGCCGAGATCATGTTCGAGAGCTTCAACTGTGCGGGATTGTACATTGCGGTACAGGCTGTGTTGGCGCTTGCAGCGTCATGGACTTCTTCGAAAGTACAGGACCGAAGCTTGACGGGCACAGTCATAGATTCTGGTGAAGGTGTAACCCATGTCATTCCTGTCGCCGAGGGCTACGTCATTGGCAGCAGCATCAAGAGTGTACCAATCGCTGGACGAGACATCACGTACTTCGTGCAGAGCTTACTGCGCGATCGAGGTGAACCAGACAGCTCTTTGAAGACGGCAGAGCGCATAAAGGAGGAGTTCTGTTATGTGTGCCCGGACATCGTCAAGGAATTTGCGCGTTTCGACCGAGAACCAGATGACAGATTCAAGAAATACGAGGTCAAGTATCCGAACGGCAGAAGCTCAGTGGTGGATGTCGGATACGAGCGCTTCTTGGCCCCGGAAATCTTCTTCAACCCTGAAATATACAGCTCCGATTTCCTAACCCCACTGCCAAACATTGTCGATACGGTCATCCAGACTTCACCCATCGATGTGCGAAGAGGTCTATATAAGAATATTGTCCTGTCTGGTGGCTCAACTCTCTACAAGGATTTCGGCAGGAGACTGCAACGCGACATCCGGCATCTGGTCGACGCTCGCATCAAGGCATCAGAGGCGAGGGCAGGGAACGCAGCAAAGTCAGGCGGCCTAGACGTGCAAGTCATCACCCACCGACGGCAACGACACGGTCCATGGTTTGGTGGCTCCCTGCTTGGGCAAACACCCGAGTTCAGGAGTTACTGCCATACGAAGGCAGAGTATGATGAGATTGGCCCGAGCATTGTTAGGCGATTTGCATTGCTCGGCGGGCCTGGCAGCACATGAAAAAGATCTCGACTGATGGACTTCTATCTGATGATGGAGAGGATGAAAAGACGAACACGCAGCCCGGAGTCGCAAAGAGCTGCGATTGAAGCTCCTGAGACACGGCCAGGTGTCCTCGAAGCGAACCAGAACCTACCTCAGGCCAGGACCAGCGGTATGGTAGCTGTTTGCGCGCCACCCTGGCTCGCTTGTGCGTATTCGCATAGCGTTAGCTCTCAAAATGCGCAAATATGTAGACCGAGCAGCTGTCGTCCAGCAAATACATAAAATCACAGCTACACTTGTGCTCCAAGGTGTTTCCTGCCATGTTGCGTTATGTGGAAATCGGTAGGAGGTATTGATCCATTATACAACCTGGTCGCTCAAGCATAATGCGGTGATACGTTGACTGATCGACGATTGATCTATCAATCATTGACAGATCGAGTGACTGAGTACCTCTCCAGTAGCACGGAGACTGACGCCTCACATGTGTTGTGCGACAGAACGTTCGGCAGTTGATCTACACATTCCAAATTTCAACCTTGTCGTCCCATTCGCGGATGCGGCTCGGTTGGAGGCTCCCAACTTTGACCACGGCTTCCTTGCCTCGAGGTTGCGTGAGATTCTCCTCTGCATGCATCCGGGTCTGGTCGGCTTCTCGGCCCTTTCAATGTCTTCTCGAACCTTAAACCCCACGGGTAAGGTGTCAGCTGTGCCAAGTCGGCGCGCTGCGGCTGCAGTGCTTTGGCGACATCTGCTGTGCTCTGTTCTGCTGGCTAAACGGCAGGCGAGGGAAGAAAGTCGGGCTCTGTAGGTCGCAAACAGTGGCAAAGGTCAAGATGAGAGGTGAATAAACATGCACAGTGAGCATCTACGCGTATGCATGCTTGTCTAGAGAGATCGAAGCGTCCGAGTTCTTCCCGGCCTTCTTCGGCACCACCAATGCCGATGACCATCTTGGCCCAATGAACATTTCACACTCTTTGCCTAATTTCCGCCGCAACCGCAGCGAACCCGGGAACACGGCGCAGGAGCTGCGGGCAGCGGCCTGGAGGCTGCGGAGGCAGATGTCTGCTGCAGACGCATCCTAGGCCTGCCCTGCAGTCCAGCAGCCGCTGACCTGCCGGAGCCGATGAGAGTCTAGCCCCGAGTTTACTTGACGAGCACCCTTCCCAAACACCGTCGCCGTGCCTTGCGACAACCTCGGACGGGACAGGGAGTCGACGCGCTGGCGCTCTTCGTGCCGTTCTCCTCACCCAACCTACGTATACCTTCCCAGTCCTCCACGCTGGCTGTGGAGGAGTGATATGCACCTGCCCGAGCATCCCTCCTGCAGCTCGCTCGCTTGTTGACCGATATGAAGACGTCCGCCGGTGTTGACAAGAGTCACCAGTAGGGCCTCTGAGATCCTTTGCGTGTTAGGTGTTACTACTCATCGGTCCGGGAGGCCGCCGAAAACGGGTGTGCGGGCTTCACTCCGTCGGCAAGTAGGAGGCATCTGCACCTGCTGCATGTGCGCAGGCGAGACCAGTCGCTACGGGCGCCCCCTTCCTAACTCGCTGAGCTGTGCATACCGGCGCAAGTGCACCGCGATCCTCCAGCCTTCCTCTGGCTCACCCTCCACCACGGTGACATACCCTCAACACTACCGCAATCGTGGAGTCCTCCGACCAGAACACCCGAGGGGCCGAGTCCCTCGTGCAGAGCACCCTGCAGGCTCACGCTGCCGAGTCACCCCAACAGCCGCCCACCGCCGGCACCATAGGCTCCACAGAGCAATCCTCGTTCGCCGCCTCTGGGCCATCACCCAGGCAAGCCCAAGGCCGGATGCGCTCTAGCATAGCGTGTATACGCTGTCGGCGCTCCAAGGTGAAGTGCGTCAACAATGGCGTAGGGACGACGTGTCGGTCGTGCGAGAATTCGGGGAGGGAGTGCTCGTATCCATCACCGGTCGCGGGAGGCAGTAGACGGAGAGACAGTTATGTTGGCACCAAGAATGAGAATGGCGATGCCGAGAGAAGGCAGAGACCTAGAAAGAGCACGGCTACGTTCGTTGCGAACCCAGCTGCTCCACGAGAGAGCCCGCGACCATTGCTTGACGCGATAGATCCTCGGCTGCTCACTCCGACAGTATGGCAGGAGCTGTTCGACATTTTCCAGATCCACTACTCTGCAGACTTGCCATTCCTGCATCCTCCGTCCTTCCTCAAGCCGCTTCGGCAGTCCAGCATGCAACCGCCCTCCGCAATGCGTGCTCCCTCAGATCTAAGTACGAATGCACGTCCGCCTGGATCGCCTGAGTTCCTGCTGGCATTTCTGGCCCTGACAGCTCGCTTCCATCCACGTTTGGTGGCTCACCACTCACCAACAGCATCAAATCGACCTGCGAATCCGTTGATAGCCTCAGAGTACTATGCCGCAGCCGCGAACGAGCGTTTGGCTTCAAGCTGGACTGATCATCGTACGAGCCATGACATCGAACGAACGCAAGCTACATTGATGCTTGGCCTGCACGAATGGGGCATGTGCAGAGGTGCCAAGGCGTGGATTACGATTGGTGCTGCGATTCGAGCCGCGCAGGCTATGGGTCTTCAGTATGAGCTTGATCTTGACGATGAGCCAATGTCTTGCTCTTCGGCGCTGAAGTGTGAAGCTGAACGGCTGGGCGTTGATCACAGCCGGCGAAACTCGATTGCCAATGTGAAGACAGACGAAGATGCGTTTATTCGGCAGGAAATCCGGCGTCGCACGTTCTGGAGCTGCTACATCATGGATCGGTACCTCAGCTCTGGCAAGTACCGGCCGCAAATGTTGCACGCTTCGGAGCTGCGCATTCAGTTACCGGCAAGCGAGCGATCTTTCTTATTTGCGGAGAAAGTGCGAACGTTGATGCTCGGCGAGGACGAGCACAGAGTTGCACGAGCTGAGGTACAGCAACATCGAGAAGCGACAGTGTTGCTTGGCACAGGCAAAAACACCCCAGAGCACAATGCTGCACCTTCGCCGCCAAAAAGTCAACAAGAAGAGGACAAAGGCAGACTAGAGATTGGCCCAGACGAAGGCTTAGTCAGTCGCTACATCAAGATTCTAGAGATCTACGGCAGAGTCGTGCAGTGGTCGTGCTCGGGTGGTCGCAGGTGAGTAGACAAAAAGGTTGTGTTTGGGGTCATCACTGACAGAATCCCCAGGATCGAGCAGTACCCACCATGGGATTCACGATGCGGCTGGAACAAGATGTATCGGCAATTGATTGACTTCAAAGCGAGTCTGCCGCGGCAGCACACTCTGACGCCACAAAATGTCCAGGCTCACATCAGCCTGAAGACTTCCACACCTTATACACTCGTCCACACAGTATACTCCCTTTGCCAGATCATGCTACACAGGGAGTATGTGCCTTTCATCCCCATCAGATGTTCCAAGCCGGAAGGACCAATGGACGCACCACGATTTACATCCGACCAGTACGATGTACCAGGAGGCTTTTGGGAAGAGAGCGCACGTGAGTGCTTCAAGGCAGCTCGCGACATTATGGATCTCGTGCGAAGCTGCGAGGAGTGGAACGCGCTTGTTGAGACACCGATTGTCGGTTTCGCGATATACACTGTCGCATTCGTTGGCGTCTACTGCATCAACTTCCCGTGGATGGATCCGGACGGTTACATGTGTACGCAACCCTCGCCTGTGTCCGGACATAACTCAGAAGCTCGCAAGGCGGGCGAGAGCCAAGGATTCCAAGCTGCTAAGAAGGCACTGGAGATGATCGGTCAGATGCGCCCCAAGCTGCATATGGCAGACGGTTGGTTCCTTACGATCAATCGCATGCATCGATACTTCTTGCGTATGAAGAAGGAATACCGCAAGAATGTCGCGTCGTCAGAAGCAGGCGCCTCGGATGGCATGGAGAGCCCGACCTCTTCACGGAATTTGAGCTTGCGCGAGGGTGGTATGGGTGGTGGCCTGGACGAGTTCAGGCTCATCGAGCGGACTCTGCAGGACTTTGGTGCTTTAGAGGATCAAGATGTGGAGATGACTGACGCTCTTCGGCGCAGTGTCCACGGCGCCGACGCGTTGTACGAAGAAGGCAGTAACGGCACGACAGTCAAGAGCGAGGACGATGCTCGCGCAGCTGATCCAAGCAGGACTGAAGGTGGCCCTTGGAATGCCATCAATTCTGTTGCGGGTGCACCGCCAAGCCGGCAACCGAGCGTTTCAGGCCCAAGCAGCGCGCAGTTCAGGAGCTACGAGTCGTACTCGCCACACTCTCAACAAAACGCACAACCACAGCAGTCAAATACACAGCCAAGCTATGCGCAACAAATCAACAACTTCAGACCTGCGTATTCTGCCGACACACCTGCCGGCAACACTCTGCCAAGCTTGACGTCGCCGGCCTCGCATTCTGCAACTTCACAGTCGCAACCATCGCCGCCTTATGACCGCCGGCCATCGTACGTTGGCTGGACTCCGCAGAACAATTCATACTCAATGGCCGCCCCCACGCCACCGCAAGGAGGCTACACCAACGGTGTACACGGTCAGACTCAGCATGGGGCTCAAACATCACAGCAGCCGACCCCAATGTATGGACATCCGGCATACCCAACACCGCATGGCCATCCGTCGAATGCTCTGCAGGCCGCACCGCCTCTCCCGGAGCCGCAGGTCTGGGATGCTTACCAGAAGGAGCAGTGGTTTAACAATCTGCAGACGCGGCTGAGCGCTGACGATCTGGCGGCTTTCATCGATGGCGGCGATATTGCTGATTGGGCGGCGCGCAATGAGTTCGGGAATCCTGGGTGGTTGACGCATTTGTGGACTGGCGCGAGTGGTTAGGGGCCGAGAGGTCGCGTCATTGATGGGGAGCAGGCGGTTTGTAAAATATGATTGCGATGCGCGTATCTGCGGTTGTGGCGGTCACGAGAAGGGGTTATCTGTTTGATGCGACAGCAGGATGCTCGATTTAGCGCATATACTAATGATTACACGACGAGAACGGCGGGCTTGGAGCGCAATCGTTGCGGCGAATGCATCTCTACGTGTATGGAGCATGAAAGCATTGACGCATGATGTGGACATTTTTGGGTGTGGTGGATGTAGCAAATATTCTGGTTGCTATAAGCTATTATTTGGGCTATCATTGCTCACACCATGTCGTCAAACAGCACGAAGCATTCTTTGCGCCATGAGCTGTGAGGTCCATACGTTGCAAATTCCGATCGTGAAAGCGATGGAGACGCCTGCCATATTCCATGCTCCATGCCGTCACAACTCGAAGTCGAACGGTTCAGCTACTACGAACAGAGATGACCTGCCCTCACAATGTCCTCCTTACAGTATGCGCCCTTCACATCATGATCAAGCACTCCCCTGCCTCACGCAAGTGAAGCATTCGCCTGAAGAAGCGGCGGCATCAACGGCCCCTTCATCTCCAACATGAACCTGCCTTTCAGGAGCGAAACCTTGCAAACAAGCTCCGGCAACGCATCGGTATGCACCAAATGCAACTCCGAG
Source organism: Teratosphaeria zuluensis (assembly GCA_007113905.1). NCBI lineage: Eukaryota > Fungi > Ascomycota > Dothideomycetes > Mycosphaerellales > Teratosphaeriaceae > Teratosphaeria > Teratosphaeria zuluensis. Next base: position 827,213 of record VCMQ01000002.1, read on the forward strand.
ATTTTCTTCGTCAGCCTCTTCTCCCCCTCCAAATCACTTGCCTTTTGGATAAACGCAACGAGCTGGTTCAACGCCAGCATCATTGACATGCGATCGTCCGTCAAGGGGTGCCAGCTCTGTGCCTTCGACTCCGGTGATGCGGGAGCCGTCTAGCGCTGTGGAGACCTCGAAGTTGAGTGAACGAAGGCATGCCGTGTAGTTCTCGGTAACGGTGAACCGGTCCTGAGGATCGAGGCGATCGTGATTGTCTGTGATGTAGTCCAGGAGGGGCGAAAGCACCAGGCGAGGCAGGTCGGCATACTTGGTCTCGTCGTAGGTTTTGGTCATTTCTTCCGCAAGATACTCTGCGCGCTGCAGCCTTATTTTGGTCGCATTGTCGGATCTCTTGCGCTTCAAAAGAATCTCAACGGCTGAAAGAAGACTATTCCTCTTGTCCCTCGCCTCCGCGCCATCGCTCTTCTCGGCGAAGCAAAGGCGACATGTGCACTCGAACTGCCATATGCTTTCGATCATCGTCCTTTGGACATCGTAATCCATGATACGCTCTAGATAGTACACCGCGATCTCCTCGCCCTTTTTGATGGGCCTTGAAGCAGTAAGGACCTTCAGATCACCCATGATCGATGCCCCGGTATTCGGAAGGCAGCTGTAATTCGCCATCGAACTGCGGAGCCACAGTCCAGAACTCAGCTTGTATGGCGCCTGAAACTTTTCGTCAAAGACAAGCTCACCATGTGCGATGGGCTGAATGCCAGTGCCATTGTTCGCGACGATGTCATGGATGTGGAATGCGTCCAGCACTGGCTGGCCATCAACGATGAGAGGCCCCTTGCCGATGCCCTGATATCCTTAGCTGTGGAGGCCGAGAATTTTCTTGATCTGCGAAGGGTCATTGAGGAGCTTCTGGTGAGCCTCGCGCCATAAGCCGGCGGAAATTGTGGAGTGTGCCTCTTTTCGGACGTCGAGCTCTAGAATGGGGAAGGAATTGGCCCGTGACTCAAGACTGCCTCGAATGCCTTCTCGCAGATGATCACATTGCCATACTTCATATCCTTGGTTGCAAAAGGCCGCAGCCTTTTCCAGGGCTTGAACGGACTTCAGTGTTTTCTGTGTAGTCTGCAACATCCTAGTGTGGGAAGGCCTTGGACAGGCCGCGAGCAATGCGCTTGTAGTCGTAAGCTGCGCTTTGCTGCTCCATACAGCGTGCAACGGACTGTCCAAGCCATTGCTTCGTCTCCTTGTCATCAGGCGCATGCTTCAGCTGGTGGGAGAAAAAGACCGCAGCCTCCATGAAGTCGCCGAGACCATAGGCGGCTTGAGCAGTGCGGAAGCAAGCCTTGCCGTTGAGCTTGTCAAAAGGCGAATCTAGAGTGCTTGATCAAGAAGTGAGAGCGTCGGTGCGAGCCTCACCATATCGCTGGAGGAAGAGGTTGATGTAAGCTCTGTTGCGATGGAGGTCACGCCTGAGCCTGTCGTCAGATGCTGTGAAAGGTCCAGCAGCATTGAGGATCTGAAGACCCTGAGTGCAGGTGGCATAGGCTGAACGCAGGTTCTTGCGCTTGAGCGCCTTGTTGCCGTCCTCCTTGCACTGCGTCGGCAACCTAGCTGGGATGACCGTCGAACTGATCATGGCCGGGAGAGCATTGTTGATGTCAATGTTGACATTGCCCCATTCGTCCTGCACAAGCACTATGTCACTCCGATGGTGAACGAGCACCATCGGAGTGCCGACCTTGTCGAGCGTGAAGTGAGGGTCTTTGAGCACAAACACCTTGCAAGCGTCAAGGGACTCGCCACCGCGGTTACGAGTTTGCACGTAGAGCTGGATTAGATCCGTTTCGCCGGATATGACGTCCTTAGCGACTACACGAGAAGACGAGGCGTTCTGCACGACGGTTGTTACTCGCTCCAGTATGAGCATGTGGTCGCGATGGTGAGCCCCGATACGCAGCTCGGGGAGCGTAGTTGGCTTGAGCTCAGTGACGGACTTCGTGCACGGAAGATAAGGTTCGTTAAACGCCACCGAGTAGTAGTAATCGACAGGTGTGTGGTCTCTGGTAACTTGGACTCATTGATGATACGACGGACCAGCGGTGGATCGATGGGTGGACGAGGCTGTCCTTTGCGACACTCACATACAAGGATGTGGCCCTTCATCATGCTGGTAAGCTCGTCCATCACGTCTTTTAATATTCCGCCAGCGGGGACGTCAGCCTGCTTGTGCTTTGGGTGGCCATGTCTAGTGCAGCTGCCTGTGAAGTGTGCTGCGCGGTGACGGTGGATGCGAGGAGAAGCGTGACGGCATTGTCGTGTGGTCCTGTTGGCGGTCGGGGAGGCGCAGAATTCTGAAAATACGCACTCAGCACACGAACGCGGTGTGCCAAAGGGACGTGCGCAGGCGGCAGGAGGAGGGAAGGAGCATGTAGCCGGAACACCATTGCTCTGTCCCAACCATCTGGGCTTGTTGCAGCATCATGGCGCCACGCGCAATCCGAGACAGTGCCCTGCCAAAAGGCACATATCATATTACGTATTATTCCGGTCAAGACATTCGTAAGACCGGTGTCAAGTCAATAATCTGGTGGCATGATGTCGAGATTGTTGAGCTGGCGAGATCTGTCAACGCACTTAGGACCCACAGCGCACACCGAAGAAATACCTCCTACCCATATACTGCACGTCAGGACGTAACAGTTGCAGATATAGCCATGTGCTGAAGGGGAAGTCCGATTCTTCGAAGACGTGGCTGCTTCCCAGCCGCAGTAGCTGGCGGATTCAAGTCGTTTCAATCATGGATCGTGTCATTCAGATACAGCTCAAAGAAGTCGCTTAAGCTCTCGCGACGTGCCAACCGGGTTTCCTGAACGCCTTCTGAACTCCCAAGCCCACTCTACCACCTCCTACCTCCTCTGCCCCTGCCCCTCCCACCACCTTGCTGCCCACCCATCCCCTGATCTCCCATCATTCCCATCCCATCAAACCCTCCACCAGGACCCTGAGGCGGCTGGAACCCCTGACCTCCAAAATTCGCCGGAGTATTATTCCCACTCCCGCCCTGCCCACCACCGCCAAACTGTTGTCCCATACCCGGCATCCCAGGCATTCCCGGCATACCACCCATCTGCATCATATCCATGTTCATGCCCGGCATCCCGCCCTGCTGCATCATCTGCATCATTTCCTCCATGCCAGGCATGCCTGGCATTCCTCCAGGCGCACCAGGCATGCCGCCGTTCATCATCTCTTTGAACTTGGCGTCCCTCTCTTTGATCTTGACGATGTCACTGGACATCTTCTGCTGCTCGAGACAGTACTGCACCCAGGTGTATTCGTCGAAGCCGTAGTTGAAGAAATCTGTGATGTCGGTGCCGGGGAGACGCCAGGGTTTAGAGTTCTCGGCAAGGTCGGCGTCGATGTCGAGGTCGGTGAGGGGTTTGTTGGGGTTCGGCCAGTTGGGGATCTTGTTCAAGTCGAGCTTTGAGGTTCGGGTTTCAGGGAAGTCTTTGCCTTCTTTGCCATTGTACGTCAAGGTGCCTTTGACTGCGACGGGTTGGGTGGGAGCAACGGAGCTCGTCCGCGGAGTCTCCTGCTTGATGGCTGGAGTGCCAGGTCTTGCTTTGACGTCTTGGGATGCTGTGCGGTCATGTGAGGGAGTTGGCTTGAGGGAGGGTCGTCTGGGAACAGTGTTAGGCGGTGACAGGTGAGAAGATGATCAGAACACCTACCCTGCTGGTTCTGGCTTTGCGCCTTCTGGTCGCTCTAGTGTGAATTGTATATCCTGTACTATGTATCAACATGTGCTCCATTTACACATATCCAGACAATGGTATCATACATCCTCGTCTTCTTCATCTTCCTCGTCTTCATCGTCCATCTGCTCATCATTCACCTGCTGTCCACTGCCGTTGGTCGGCTCAGCATCATTCTGAGGTGCGCCGCCGCCATAAAAGTCATCGTCGTCTTCCTCCATTGTGTGATTGGATGTGTATGTGTGTTAAGCATGTGCTTGTCGCGAAGTTGAAGTGCAGCACGCGAGACCGTGTCAAGCTTCCAGTGAAAGAGGGGACGAATCGAGGAATCATCCATCAATACATTGATTAGAACCACACTGCCGGGACAACAACCTCGATGTTTCTTGCGCGTCGACTACGCGAAACTTCAACAGAGCTTCATCGCAACATACTCCAGCACCATCCAATACTACAGTCGCGATGGCGTTCGGGCGGAGCAACAGTCTGAGCCTCAATACAGGCCAGACCAACTCTCTCTTGTAAGTCGAGTCCAGCTGATGCATGCACATTGAGCGCATGTATCCGCATTCCACAGCGATGCTGACTACCTATTGGCAGTTCGCAGCAGCAGAACCAGACCAGTCAACCTCCCGCCGGCGGCAGCTTATTTGGCAACACGAGCACTTCACAAGCTGGCGGTGGACTCTTTGGGAACTCGACCGCGACGAGTCAGCCCGCGCAGAGTGGAGGATTGTTTGGGTCAAGCACTGCAACGTCGCAACCACAGCAGAGCGGTGGATTGTTTGGCAATACGACGAGCAACACGAATACGGGCGGAGGACTCTTTGGTAATACAAGCAACAATCAGACGTCAAACACTGGCGGAGGACTTTTCGGCAATACTAGCAACAACAACCAGTCTAAAGCCGGCGGTCTTTTTGGTGCTTCAACCACGAATATGCCTGCGACCGGATCCAGCTTATTCGGGGGAAGTACGACTGCTCCAGCTGGTCAGCAGAACAATAATGCTGGTGGAGGTCTGTTTGGTACTTCTACAAGCAATTCATTGTTTGGCGGTAAGACAGCGCCAGACCCAAAGGCATCATGGGGTGGAAACATGTTCCACCAGGCAAACGAAGCGCGCAACAATCCTCCGCCTGCTCACTCTACTTTTGGTCTAAGTGCATGGCCAGCTCATGCAATTCCATCACTTCTACCATCTGCGCAGTATCGACAGTCTCAAATGCCTGCCAGCTTTATGCCGAGACTCAGCATGGGCCAGGGTAATGCTCAGCAACAGACTGCCACTGTGGGCGCAGTAAACGTGGGCTTGAATGATTTGAGAGGCACTACACGGTTCCAGGATTTGCAAGAGGACTTGAAGAAGCAATTTGAGCAACTGGATGAAATGATCAAGAAGCAGGAGAAGTACGCTTTGGATGTTCAGAACTTCATGAACTCCTCGCATCCGCAGAATGTGGCAAGCATTGAGCCGGACGTGGAGATGATCAATGACAAGGCGGACAATATGGAGAACCTGCTCGTACAAGATGCACACATGACGGAGGCCAGGAAGCAGCAGGCCGAACACGACTGGAATGACCTCCAAAGATGCATGCGCATCGCCGAGAACCTCAAGCTGCCACCCAATTACCAAGTCCCGAGCGCGACCCTTGCCCTCGACTACGGCAATCCTCCCCGACTTGCTCGGCCGGCGACTTCGACCGATGCCTCCACTGAGGATACGTACGACATGGATCTCATCAACAACTACTTCATGCCTCTGGCCACGAATCTGAGCAAGCAATTGAGCACTTACGATAGCAATCTCGCGGAGATTGAGGCGCACATGAAGGTTATTGAGCAAAGTGCTGTCAACCAGGCGCAGCAGCTTGCGGCGAAGAGGGCGGGGATTAGCGGGACTGTGAAGCAGGAGGATACGGTGCAGGAGTTGAGTCAGACGTTGATTGGGTTCGAGCAGAGTATTCTTACTGTGGCGGGCGCGGTGGGAGAGTGCAGAGCGGGTGTGGATGAGTTGGTGTTGGGACGTTTGGGTGGTAGTGTGCTGGGTGGTGGTGGGCGGTATTAATTTGTGAGATCAGGTGTTGCGGTGGGCTGTGTTCTGATAACACATATTCGATTGTGCGCGTGGGCCTCATCGGGAGCATGTGTGCGCAACGCCAATAGCCATCGCGGCGGGTCTGGACTACCTGGTACTCGGGCTTTGCTATGGTTCAGAACCACTCTAGTTCCACTACATCGCATTCCTCTGCGAACTCTGCCTGACAGCGGTGGGAATGGCGATTGGAAAACTTGCTGACTGTTGGTTATTGTGTAGCATGGCAATAATAATCGGGGCGAGCGTGGGATTGGGAGTGCACTGTTGGTCAGAGAGGCGCGGTGAGAGAGAAGCACTGTAAAGGAAGGTACTTCGTGAAACTGTGTACTTGGCCCGGTTCACGGAATCGATTTTTCAAGTCCGCTCTCGCAATATAATGACCAGGGAGAAGCGCGATCAGGGCCAGAAAGAGAAAGAAGGAAATCCCGACAAGGCAGTAGCTGTCCAAGATAAATTCAGGTCATAAGCGAGCATTGCCACCAGTCATCGGTACCTCTTGCGCCTCACCACAACAATTCTCCTTTGCCGGCCCAGTTCTTGAGACACGAGTATTGCCGTGTGTTTCCGCAGGCACTCGCGCACTGGCCCGACTTCGCGGTGCCGGCCTGCGCCAACGATTAGCGCTGGACTGTAGGAAGCTTCTTAGCTTCGTTGTAGCTTGGCTCGGGTATTCTGGGTAGTCAGGAAGACCTGGAGGCTGGACATACCGAGAAGACCATCCACGGTAGCATAGCTGGAAGTACTGGCACAATTACTGGACGTCATCGCGGCTCATAGACTGCACGCAAAAGTTCTTCCGCAACAATGAGAATACTGTGTCTACATGGTCGAGGCTCCAACAATGAGATCTTTCAGGCGCAGACTGCTGCTTTCCGGGCAGAGCTGGAAGGATTCGACTTTGTCTTCATCCAGGGCACAGTGAGACATACTGAAGGTATGTGGCAACAGAGAAAGAGTGTTTGATGCCGTTGCTGCATCGTCTTATCTGCTTCGTCGAGCCCGGTAATTGATATCGAGAATAGGGAATTGGTCGCTATACACGAAGCAGTTCTCCAACTTACCGCTCTATACGTACTACAATCCCTTCGATCCAACCTCCATCCTGCAGACTGAGACGGAGCTGGAGCGCATCATTGCAGAAGAAGGTCCCTTTGACGGCGTGCTCTCCTATTCTGGCGGCGCAGCATTAGCAGCAGAGATTATCATCAGAGCGGCACTCGCGGATCCTTTTGCCATTGACCGGCCTTTTCGATTTGCAGTCTTCATCAATGGCGCCTCCCCACTGCGATGCTTCAAGCTCGAGGATGTGGAGCTCGGCGAATGCGACGAGGTCGATACGAAGGCCCTGACTGCACAAGCCGAGAACATGTTCCTTCGGCCTTCAGCACTCAGGAAGAAGGAAGGTGTTAGCGAGGAAGATCAGGTCGATCACGCGAAGCTTTTGGAGCTCTTGGGGCGGCTGAAGGGTATGCGCTTAGCTGACGGGACTGCGTTTCTAAGTGATGGCGTGCACGGCATTTGTCGATTCGATGGCAGGGCTGGTGGTGCAGATGATGTGGAGAGCCCGTTGATTGATATCCCGACTCTGCATATTAGGAGCACGGAGGAGGATGATGTCGATCCGCATCATGGGTTGCATTTGTTGAAGTTGTGTGATCGGGGACTTGCGAAGGAGTACCATCATGCGTATGGACATGATTTTCCAAGAGGGAGGAAGGAGATGAAGGAGATTGCGAGGTTGATACGGGAGATGGCTGAGGAGTCGCAGGGCTTGTAGTGTTTATTTGCAATCAGAGCTTTCTCGTGGCTTCTCGCAAGACATTGACCTCTCGTAGCAGCTTGCGGACGACAGCAAATGCAGGATCACATTGAGGTCACTATCGTGATGCCGCCTCACTGTCTTGGGCTCTACGAGCAGTCGCTGGCTAGATCACATTGGTGTCGTACTGATCAAATGTAAAGCCGAGTCGAGCGAGACGCGGTGGCATGACATGACATCGACGTTACATCGGTCGTCGCACCTAGTGCTTAACCTGATGAGGCGCTGCAACCGATGACAATCATCACGGCTTAACGAAGCGGCTTGAGGGGCTGTGAGCTCACATCGGCTTGCTGGGGGACCCCAGACTGGTGTCTCAATTCGCCAAAGACAGAATGTGTCTCAGATGGCGTAACCGGTCCCGGCACCGGTTCGGATATAATTGACTAAGGTAATCATGCACCACAACGCATGCTATTCAGCGACCACCTGATCCTCTCGCACACAACCGCATGTGGGCAGACACTCCTCACAGATCTCCAGCGGCACGTAACGAACGGCTTGCGATCCTCATGGCGGTTCTAGCAATCATCGCACTACTCTGCCTCTCTCTGCTAGGAGTCAAATGTCTATTCATCTTCTCAGCGAGTAATGGCCTTTTGGCTCTCTTTGAGAAAGCCGCAAAAGAGCAGGTTTCTCCTGGCGGCAATCGCCTTGAGCCTGTGACGACTGAAGGCTTGTTGCCGTTTCTCGATAGGAAGATCAAGGCGCCAATGAGTAAGTCGAGCTCTACAGTGAGGCGTTGACTGGTGTTGGCACTTTGCTTATCCATCTAGTTTTCTTCCTCGCGGTTGTGGAAAACCTTCAGCATCTCGACATCACAATCGCCGGATATGTGCATCTGGGTGTATGGGGTACTTTGTGGTACCTGATTATGCTGGAAAGTCTGCGGCAAGGGACTTGCCACTACGTACTATCATAGTGAGTGCAGAGGCTTAGACTCCTAATCAATACCCATGGAAACATGCTGATCATTATGCTAGTATCACTATTCCGGGCATATTGATTTTCGAATACTCAGCGGCTGTCGTAGGACCAGTATACCTGGCCCTGCAACTTGCTACTGTCGCAGCTCCTCTTACTGCACATGCAGTCAGGGTCGACCCTTTGCACCTTCAGGTGCTGCCCTGGAGCTTCCTGCTTGGCTTTGTTCTACCGATCACACTCATGGCCCTGCCATCGCCGCAGTTGGTCAGCACACGATTCAAACATACCGCCTGCGGATGGTATCAATATTGGAATGTGTGGATCTCTGCAATCCATTATCTTCTGGTGTTCGTATCTGGAGCGAGTCGGAGAGTGGAGTATTTCTATCCAAACGACGATATGAAAATGGCTCTGGAGACAGCTTACACATTTGCTCTGGCGTTGTCAGCCTTCTTCTGGTGGCCTGCAGTGATAGCATCATTGATCGGCGTGACCTGCTCAGGTAGAGTCAGCGCAGAGCGCGCCACACAGCTACGACCGGCTGCGTTGACCCCGCCGTATCCCTCAAGCACGCTGAAGGCGAGTAACATCGCTGAGGGTCAGAAGTGGTTGATCAGTTGGGATAATGTCATTGCCGCTGTGGCAGTGACGGTATGGGCAGCACAGCTTCTGGCCGTTGCGACCGAAGGCAGCGGAGTTGAAAGCACTCTATCTGTGTCGATGATCATATATCGAACGGTCGTCCATGCTATATTTGCGGGACCTATGGCCATACCAATATGTCTACTCAAACAACGAGACCTTATCTTGCTTAGTTAGCCACATCTTGCAAACCATAGGCTATGCTCGATTGCGATTGCATTGATATTTCCTTCTTTCCTGACTGGCACTGTCCTCAAGACAGGCTTGCAAGGATGTGCTTTAGTGTTGAAACCCCAAAGCTACATCGTCGAAGCGAGGTCCGGCCGTGACGACTCTCGTGCTCTGCTCACTTCAATTATTGTTGCATCCATTGTGGCAATCACCTCTCTCCAGACCCGGACCAAAAAGATTCATTGGATCATGAGCAAAAGCGATTGGTGGAAAGAGGCTACAGGTAATTAAGCAAGTGAAGATCGCAGGATCTGTTCGTTGACCTCGTTGGGTAGCCTACCAAATCTGGCCTGCGTCTTTCAAGGACTCCAACGGAGATGGCATCGGTGACCTGCGTGGTATCGCCTCCAAGATTGACCATCTCAAGAAACTTGGGATTGAACTCATCTGGCTGTCTCCGTTCTATGACTCGCCGCAGAAGGACATGGGCTATGATGTGCGGGACTATGAATCCGTCTGGCCGCCCTACGGCACCCTGGATGATTTTGATGAACTCGTCAAAGAAGCTCAGAGACGCAACATCAAGGTCATTGTCGATCTTGTGATCAACCACACTAGCAACGAACATAAATGGTTCTTGGAAAGCAGGAAGTCGAGATCCAATCCATATAGCGATTATTACATCTGGCGTGATGGGAAAATCGGCCCTGATGGTAGCCGAAACCCGCCCAACAATTGGCGTGCCGCGTTCGGAGGTAGTGTGTGGACTTACGCTGAGGAGAGAGATCAGTACTACCTACACTTGGGCTTGCCTGAGCAGCCAGATCTTAATTGGTTCAATCCGGAAGTGCGAAAGGCAATCTACAAGACCGCCATCGCATTCTGGCTTGATCGCGGCATTGCTGGCTTCAGAATCGACGTGGTGAACTTTTTTTGGAAAGACCCGACATTTCCGGATGCGAAGATAACATTACCTGGAGAAGAGTTGCAGCCCATGGAGCCACAGCACGTTATGAATGGACCCCTGGTGCATGTCTGGTTGAAGGAGATCCGAGCTCAGATTGAGCAGTCGTATGGAGAAGACATTGTTCTCATCGGCGAGGTACCTGGCACGGCACAAGAAGAAGTCTTGAAGTACATATCGAGATCGAGCAAAGAGCTTGACATGGTCTTCGACTTTGACATATTCTTGGCTGGTGGCGGGTGGAATATCCCTCTCCATGAGTACGGACGAGCAGAGCTGACAGAGATCAAGCAAGCAATATGCAAGACGCAAGGTCTGCTTGGCTCCCACGGGCATTCTGATGCGTGGACGACTGTCGTTCTCGAGAATCACGACTATGGCCGTTGTGTCTCTCGCTTTGGCCCAGGTGACGGAGAGCACGTTTCAGCGGCTGCCAAAATGTTTGCGCTGCTTGCAACGACGCTATCGGGCACATTGTTCGTGTACCAGGGCCAGGAAATAGGTATGACAGGGCTTCCTTACGATGTCAAAAAAGAAGACTTCAGAGACAAAGCAATCCTCAGCTACCTGGAAGGTATAGCGCAGGATCATCCAAATGATGAGATATGGCAGCAAAGAGGCCTCAAAGCTGCTCAGTGGCTTGGACGCGATAACGGTCGCACGCCAGTACAGTGGGAGTCACAGGGCGAGTATGCAGGTTTCAGCTCTGTGCAGCCATGGATTGGCGTCAATGGCAATTACAAACGCGGAATTAATGTGGCCGACCAAGTCGGCAAACCGGGCAGCGTGCTAGAATTCTGGAAGAGGGCCATAAAGCTTAGGAAAGCGCACGCCGATTCGCTAATCCACGGAGCGTTTGAACTGCTGGATCCAGACAACGCAACATTCATGTATCTCAAGCGCGGCAGGGATGACTTGAGCAAGATCTTAGTTATGCTGAACTTTTCTGATCAGCCGGCACAAGTTTCTCTCCCAGATCGTATCTCGCACGATGCATGGGACCTCCTGGTCACCACCGCTGGAGATGCATTTTGTCGTAATGACGATCAGCTTTCGGCTTGGGAAGGAAGGGCGTATATCAGTCGTAGCAAGCAGTCGTCCGAGTAATTAACCAAGCCATTATTCGCGAACTTTGTACTCCTTCCCGTGCGGCCTCTTCTGCTTCATCTTGTCTTGCTCGGGACATATCAGCCTGTGACGATGGTAAAGAGGGCACTCGTATTGCTTAGTGCTATGACATTGACCAGTCTGATGCATTCGCGCCAATTTGCAACCCCGGACGATATTTCTGTTATCCCTAATAGTGGTTATTTCTAGCTCCAAGCGACCCGGGCGCTTACAGACAATTATCGAGAGGTAGAATTCGCCTGCCACCCAAGTAATCAACCAGATCTCTTCCTCAAACGGGCTACGCACTTTTTGGCCGGTCCCATAACACCAAGACTTCTCGGATTGAGCTCAAAGTCGGCCCAAGGCGTCTCAAACTCGATGTCATACAACAGCAACAGTGTGGAGACCAGGCTCACTATCTCCTGCTCAGCGACAAATCTACCAGAGCAGAGTCCTGTTCCGCCACCGAAGCTTCTTAAGTTCCTTTCTTGATTCGCCAACCGCTCCACTTGCATCGCATCGTTTGAGTCCTTCAAGATCCATCGCTCTGGCATCAAGTGTGTAGGCCTTGGGAAGACTTCTTCGTTGAAGTGTAACAGAGCCACAGGGAGAAGGACGACGCCGCCTTTCTTTATGCTGTAGCCTTCGAGTTCGCAGTCTTCTAGGACAACTCTGGCTGCTGCACTCGCTGATCCCAGGCGCAAAGCTTCCTTCCACAAGCCCTGTATGAAAGGATTCCTTCTGAGCGAAGTTGAATCGAAGCGCATGTGGTGCTCTTTCGACCGGTCATAGGGTAGGAGCAGTCTACGTGACTCTGCACGGTACCTTTCGAGATGAGCCTGTGTGCTTGTAACACAACGAGCAAACCATGTGGCCATCGGCGCTGCGTTGGTCACAATCCTGCAAAGTATACAGTATTAGTCCTCCTCCACCTCAAGTCTTTAGGGATCGTGAGACATACACAAACAGGAAGCTAGCATGCAAGCATGCACGACCTCTGAGAGAAAAGCCATACTGTCTTGCCAACGTCTCTCGCTCCCAATTCATGCGAATGCCCCATTCCTCTTTCCACATGCCCGTTTCCTCTGGCCAAGCTGAAAGGTCCCGATCGACCCATTTCTCGAAAATCTTGAGCATCCGTTCTCTTGCGCGCCAAGCCGGTGGCCAAAGTAGGTACGCCAGGTTTGAGCGCACGCCTGCGTAAGTCTGGGCGTCGAACGTTTTCCAGTCATCCCACATGGTCGGCCAATCTCTCCTGATGGTAGTACCAAAGAAGGTGGTCGCAGAAGTCTCAAAAATTACCCTCCGCATGAGCTCATGAAAGTCAAGCGTGACCCAGCCACGGCTGTGAAGGTCGAGACGTTCCTCCAGCACTTGGTGCAAATTGCGCATATAGACGTCCATGACAGCATCGAGATGCTTTCCAGTGAGGTACTTGAGCCATATGTTGTGGTTTGCGGAGATGAAATTACCTTTATCTTTCTGATCTCCATTGAGCCTGTGCATAGGAAGCTGAAACATAGGCATATCTTCTGATGGCAGGTTCATCGCATTCTCCATCATGGACGACATCACGGGGTCGAATGTAAAGGCTCGAGATCGACTGAAGATGTAGCTGGCGGTCGCGGCGGATTGGAAGACATGAAATTTTGTCCCCATCATGATTAAAGTGAATGGTAAGCCACGGTACCTGGCTTGGTTGCTTCGGAATGTCCATTTAGGATCCCAAAGAAAAGCAAAGACGTGCTGAAACCATGGAATCAAGTATGGAGCAGTCGGTGGTTCTCGTCCTTTGCCCGGTGGGACAGGCCATGATTGCAGCCATGTGAGGAAATAGGTCGACAGCAGAACTGATGCTATAATCAGGAAGACCAATGCAACAGCATAGCCCAGGCTCCAATCCTCCATGCGCAGCAAACGAAGCAGACGAGTGTGTAGGGACATGACTGCTGCTGGTACCAAACTGCATCTCTGTTTGACCTCGAACTGTCAAGTGAAGATGCCTCACTGCAGTTTGCAAGGCCCCTGACCTGACCTGACCTCAAGGCATTGCTTTGCAAGCCCGCCATCCGAGCACCGCAGACGAGCGGATGATGTGGGTCATGTCAGCTGCTGACCTGCAGAGAGTCGTCCACGTTTGTTGCAGGGACGCCAGACACGTTACTGTGCAGAGGCATTTAGTTTGGTGCCAGGGTGCAGCAGTCTAGTCCCACTGCCTCCGAGCCACCGACGTCTCGCCAACAATACTACTGCGATGTTGTTTCGATGTCACGATAGAAGCTCACATGATCAGTGAGCTGCCCGGCCTGTTAGCACTAGCTTCTGTCTTGGATTCGTGTTGTAGTAGACTCCGGTCGTGGGAGAATGATAAACGCAGAATAGCATCGGATAAACGCGAAATCCCTAGCATGCCCCGACCCCCGCCGCGAGTGTTTAGATTTCGCCCCTGTTTTAACGCTCTACATCAAGCATGCCCCGGCGGCGAGCAGTTGGAGGCAAGATACAATTACTTCTCGCAAGCGACGTAAGTAGAGGCTAAGAGCAAGCTTATGACGGGAGCGTGCATGGCATCTCGGTACCATATTGATCCGCCCCGACATGACAGTCGTTCAAATGTTGCCAGGCCTTCTTTATGAACGTCCTTAATAAGTCACCATCCAATTCCCAGCGATGTGGAGAGTGATCGGGACCGCACTGGCGTTGGTTCCAGGGCGTTTTCCTTGGGGCATGCGATGAAGCCATGCGGGGAAGACTGTGACGCGGCGGTCCTAGGCCGATCAATAGTCCGAGACATCATGTCTTGCTGTGCAGAGGCATCGCCACACCATCCGCTGCTTGCCGGCACTCACGATACCTATGCCGATTTCAGCGTACTGCCAACAGTGCACGCGGCATTGAAGTGACTTCTGTGCAGTCAGGAACCGCTTGTAAGCAGAAGCTTCAGATGGCCTCCAAGGAGATGGCAGCAAGAGCTTGGTCAGAAGCCTTAAACATAGCGAGATCGGGATCGACGTGCGGCGTGCAGAAACGAGCAACGCCATGATACAGAATCGGATCCGAAGTCTATGGACAGACTTGCGGCAGCTGACCTCTGGCTAACAAGGGAACTCGCCGGCCGATCCGCGTTCTCTGGAACTGCATCGGCCACACCTACTAATGGCAATCCCACGCGTGCGATGTCCAACGCTGTCTAGCGGCTGGCTTCGAGAAAGAGAGCTGCAGTTGAGATGTGTGACCGTCAAGGACTCCCGTGATAGTGCTAGGGCCCAACCAAACATGTGGATGTGCTAATAATCTTGGCGGCCAGAGATGTTGCGAATGTGTTGTATGTCTGTTAGAGGTCTCTGATTTTACAACAGGCTCAAGGATTCGACACGTGGTTCAAATCTATGTGCCAAATGCACATTAATCGACGTGGGTTATCTGGTCTACGGACCTCCAGACGTTGGGGCTACTGTTTGTGCTGTGGTAGTCCAGTAAGTACCCTGACATTGGAAACCTCACTAGCGTTATACAGCAAGGCAATGGTTTAGCACGCGACACAGGCGCTACTGGAAGCTGGCATGCTGAAATTTAAGCCGGCGTACTGCTCCTTCTTTGCCTTAGACGAGACTGGTAGCCCTGATGATCATGGTATGGGTATTGTCGGCACACCTGTGGCCCGCGACTAACAGCTAGATACGTTAGTGCAGACTGATGTTGATCACAAGATCACCAACAAACCAGGTAGCTAGGTGAATAGCTATCAGAGTACAACAAAGCTGTAGGGCATGAGTGGGTCGATGCTTGTTTCCTTCCAACGCCTGAAAGCTGGCTTGGGGCTCCAAATCAGCCGCCACTGTATCGTCACAGCAATATCGCCCTTCACCCTCATACCCAGCTGCTGCAAATCCCTCAGCAGCTGTCTTCTGCTTGGTCCAGCATGCCACACGCACAAGATATGCCCAACGGGCAGCATGGAATTGGCCCTGATGCCATAGCCATCATAGGGTTGGCCACTCGCTTTCCACAGGAGGCCAGCACCACAGAGGGATTCTGGAATTTCCTATTGCAAGGGCGGAGTGCACACACGCCCTTTCCAGAAGATAGAATTGGTCCTGGAGTAGGTTGAGCGGTCTTTGGTATTCATTGCAGCACTGATATTCCTCATAGCATTATCATCCAGACCCCGAGCATGGCGGGACACAGTAAGCAAATCAACTATAGTCAGTGATTCCATCAGGTCAACCAGATATATGACGCTTGAGCTGGTGGAAGTGTGACTGCTTGATGGGTTGACTGCTCGGAGAGATCCACTGCTTGACAGGACTGACTTCACGAGGCATCTTCAGATGGCTGTCAACTGTCACACAGCCGTGAATGCCTCACGCATATGTTCGCAAGTAGCTCGGCCCTTGGCTTGATGGAATCACTGACCCTTCATCCGTGAAGGCATTGACTGACATGCTATTCGTTGCTCACAGCGCAGTACGAGGGGCACATTTTCTTGCTGAAGATCCGGCATATTTCGATGCACCGTTCTTCAACATCACGAAAGGCGAGGCCGTCTCGATGGATCCACAGCAGAGGCTGGTCCTCGAAAATACTTACCTGGCCCTTGAGAACTCTGGCCTTGCCATCGACAAGGTTGCCTCTTCCAATACCTCAGTGTTCGTATCAGGCTTCAACCAGGATCATTTGAGCATCACCAATTCGGACACCGAGACCACTATGCGATGTAAGCAAAGCAATAGGTAGAGCTCTACCGTGAGATGTTGACCCGGACTGATTCTTGATAACATAAGACCGAGTCACGGGCTTGACTACTAGTATCATAAGTAACCGTGTGAGCTGGTTCTTTGACCTCAAAGGACCTTCCGTAACCGTCGACACGGCCTGCTCCAGCAGTATGGTAGCCCTGCACCTGGGATGCCAGAGTCTGCGTACAGGCGAGAGCAACATGGCCATCGTTGCCGGTGTCACCGTCACTTCCTACCCCGGCGACTTCAACGGCATGAGTTACCAAGGTTTCTTGGGGCAAACTGGACGCTGCTTCTCATTCGATCATCGAGCGGATGGTTATGCTCGAGGAGAGGGCGTCGGTTCTGTAGTGATCAAGAGACTTGGCGATGCGATCCGAGACGGTAACACAATTCGAGCAGTCGTTCGGGCCTCGGGCGTCGCCCAGGACGGGAGGACTCCTGGTAAGTCCCTGATTAGTCAAATTTCCCCTCGAATTTACAGACGTTGACTCCATCATTTCGCAGGCCTCACTCTACCAGATAGCACAGCTCAAGAAAAGTTGATGAGAAGAGTCTATGCCTCAGCTGGCCTGGACATGCAAGCTACGGCCATGATCGAAGCTCATGGTACTGGCACATCCGCTGGCGACCCAATTGAAGCCAGTGCTATTGCGAGAGCGTTCGCCTCCCGACCGAAGGATCTCCCTCTTTACGTGGGCGCAGTCAAGTCTGGCACAGGCCATCTCGAAGGTGCCGCAGGCGTTGCTGGAGTCATCAAGGCCGTGCTTGTCCTGGAAGAAGGCATAATTCCACGAAATGTAAATTTTGAAAAAGTCAACCCTAAGATTCCCGCCAAGAAGTGGAACTTGCAATTTCCAACAAGGAGTACCCCCTGGCCGACGCAAGGCCTGAGACGGATCTCTGTCAATAGTTTTGGAGTGGGCGGTACCAATGCGCACGTGATCCTAGACGATGCCTACAATTACCTAAGTGAGAGAGGGCTCGTTGCAGCACATAATACAAATCCGCGCACTCCCACTGAAGACGAGATCGCTTGCCATGAGCAACACCTGGCGTCACAATCAGAAAATGCCTCTGTGTCGCAGTCGAAGCATGTCGAACATGTCAATGGTTCTATCAACGGCACGACCAATGGAGACCACTCTAGTGAGAGTCTCCAGGCAGCCAATGGCACAAACGGACACTGGCATGCTCTTGCAAGCGATGATTGGCCACCTACACTGGTCATGTTCTCTGCATTGGATGAGGACGGCGTCTCAAGAAACGCTAGATCACAAATCACTTATCTAAAGCGCGGAAAGCGACTGTCGGGAACAAGAGAAGTAACATTCCTACGTGACTATGCCTATACGCTGTCGAACAGGAGCTTGTTTAGCTGGCGGCGTTTTGCATTGGGCAAAACCATTCCTGAGATAATTGATAGCCTGGAAAGCTCCGCGAAGGCGGTCAAAGCCCGCAGAGTGCTTCAAATTGGATACGTGTTCACCGGACAAGGTGCTCAGTACAGTGCAATGGGCCGAGAACTGCTGGTATATCCAACATTCCAGGCCAGTCTAGTTGATGCGGATCGCTACTTCCGTTCGCTCGGAGCTCCTTGGTCGCTGCTAGAAGAGCTCGCACGCAGCAAGGAAGATTCAGACATCGGTCAAGCTTACCTTGCGCAGCCGGCTTGCACCGCTATTCAAGTTGCGATCGTTGAACTCTTGAGCTCGTGGGGCGTTCATCCATCCAGAGTGGTAGGTCACTCCTCGGGAGAGATTGCTGCTGCATTTGCCGCCGGCAAGCTGAACCGTGAGACCGCTTGGAAAGTCGCATACTACAGGGGAGTGGTCAGTGGGCGAAAGACGAGCTGTCCTGGATCGATGATAGCGGTAGGCCTGTCGAGCGATCGGTTGCAACACTACATTGAGCAGGTCCACAGACAAAACGTTGGGCATCTTGTCATTGCTTGCCTGAACAGTCCGAAGAACAACACTGTCTCCGGCGATACGCCTGCTATCGATGCACTGCAGGACCTCCTGGAGAAGGACGGCGTGTTCGCTCGGAAACTGAACGTGGCCAATGCCTACCACAGTCATCACATGAAGGAATTGGCAGACGACTATCTGGATTTGCTTGGTGATATCTCAGGTGAGGCTGCTGCTGGCGTTGTTTCGACGGTCCATATGTTCTCAACGGTCACTGGCGCACGCATTGAAGAGCAGCTCGATGCTGCATACTGGGTCGAAAATCTGACGAGGCCAGTACAATTTGCGAGGGGACTTGATGCTTTGTGCACCAGCCGCACGCAAAAGGGCCAAGAGTCCTTGAAGACAGACTCAAGCGCTCAGAACGTATTTGCAGATGTGCTGATTGAAATTGGACCGCATGGTGCTCTACAGAGCGCCATCAAGGAGGTTTTGACGAACAAGGTCAGCGGCGTGAACTCACTGTCAGTCCTCAACCGGTCCAGTCCAGGAGTCGAAACAATTCTGAACACCGTCGGCAACCTTGCGGTACGTGGATATCCTATTGATTTGAAGGTCGTCAATCAGAGCTGGAGACCGCAAGCGGGAGACGAGCCTAAGCTCTTGGTGCATGTGCCAGGATACGCTTTCAATCATGGACAAAAGCTTTTCCACGAGAGCCGGTTGAGCAAGAATTACAGGCTGAGGAAGCACGGTCGCCATGATCTCATTGGCGCTCCTGTCGCCGATTGGAGTGCAGAGGCGTCTCGATGGCGGAACATCCTGCGCGTCTCGGAGCAACCTTGGTTGAGAGACCACATCGTCACGAACGCCATTATACTTCCGGGTGTAGGGTATCTGATTGCGGCTTGCGAAGCCTTCAAGCAGATTGCCGACCCTGAGATGACGATCATCGGATATAGGCTACGCGATATCTCCTTGAAACGAGCTTTGATCATACCGGATGGCAAAGATGGCGTGGAGGTTATTACCTCACTGGCCAAGTATGATGAATCAAGCGTGTCTGCTTCATCGACTTGGCGGAAGTTCTCAATTCAGTCTTACAACCCTGTTGGTGAGGACTGGATAGAGCACTGCTCTGGTTACATCTCGGCAGAGTATCAGACGGCGCCTGGACCAGTCGACAATGGGCGGAACGCCCAAGAAGACAGGCAGGAATGGCAGCGCCACTTTGAAGAAGTCAGCGCGCGATGCAAGCAAACATTCGATTTCTCACAAGCCTATGAGAACTTAATTACGACTGGACTGCAGTTCGGGCCGCTGTTCCGCAACGTCACAGCTGCAACATGCAGTAATCTTGGCGAAGTCTTGGGCGTTGTCACAGTGCCAGACGTGGCTGGCAGCATGCCGAAGGGTCATCTCTCGACTCACCTGATTCACCCAGCCACCATGGACAGCATGATGCACTTCGCTCTGGGAGCTATAATGGATGCAACAAGGAAGACGAATCTAGACGCTCCAATGGTTCCCACTTTCATTAATGAAGTGTGGCTATCGCAAAAACAGGATTCCACACCAGGCGCAGAATATCGTACTCACGGGAGGACCAGACTGGTTGCATTCGAGAAGTTCGAAAGCGACGTTACTGTTTGGGACAATACGTCTCTCGAGCCGCGCATTGCGTTGAAAGGTAAGCAATACGTCGGGCAGCATCCTTCTCAGTGATCCCATCAGTATGGTTCAAAAAGGATTGTCTGCTTCATAGGATTGTGACGACTTCACATAGACATCGCCCACCAGGTCGATTGGTCGCTCAGCGGTCTAACAGATAAAATCACTGCAGTCCCTGCCATCTTGAGACATTGACTGACCTGCTGTACATCTTTTTAGGCATCCGCGCTACTCCGTTGGATTCTGCTGATGGGCAAGGCTCTGGTCAAGAGCGCAAATTGTGCCACGAGATAACATGGCAACCTTATCTTCCAATGCTTACGAATGACCAGGTCGTGGCCTCGGTAGACGCAGTCCCACCAGAAGACGTCGAAAGCGCCAAGCTGTGGAATACAAAATTGCAATTGGCTACCGTTATGCTTGTCACAGAGGCACTCGACGAGCTGGTAGATGAATTACCGTCGAATGCTTCTGGCCACTATCTGAAGTACTTCGAATGGATGAAGCAGCTTAAGGCCTGGATTCTGGAAGACAAGCTTGCACTGACTTCTCGCTCAGAATGGGAGCGTCATCGTTCTGATCCGGATTTGAAGGATCAATTGTACAGATCTGTCGAAGGCTACAACGCTAATGGCAAGCTCGCCCTGAGAATGGGCAAGAACATCGTACCTGTCCTACGAGGTGAAGTCGATCCGTTGGAACTTATGTTCGGTCGTGATGACCTGCTCGATCATGTCTATGGCGACATCACCCATCTCAATAACCTGCCGGCGTTACAGCGAGCTTATCTAGATGTGGTCGGTGCTAACTCCACCAACCTCAATATCCTGGAGCTTGGTGCGGGTACTGGTAGCTCAACTGCTGGTGTGCTTGGGAGCCTTGCCCCAATACCTGCTGATGGAGAGGACGCACAATGGAGCATAGCCAAATACACGTTCACCGACATCTCTGCTGCATTCTTCGAGAAAGCAAGAGACAAGTTCAAGGCTCATCAAGATGTCATGGAGTACAAAGTTCGACGGCGAAAAAGACCCAGCGGATCAAGGCCTAGAGCTAGGGACATATGACTACGTTGTCGCTCAGAACGTTGTGCATGCCACGCGTGATCTGAAGAGAACGCTGTCACACCTGAGAAGCCTCCTCAAACCGGGCGGTCGACTGTTGCTTCAAGAAGGAGTTCGACAGGACTATTTCTGGTCTGGCATTGCTTTCGGTCAGCTGCCAGGCTGGTGGATGGGTGTTGAGTCCTTGAGGAAATGGAGTCCCTGGATCCCGTCGGCGGACTGGGACGACGTTCTCAAGGCCTCAGGCTTCAGTGGTGCTGATCTGGAACTTCCCGACAGTCACGACGAAGAGCTCCATACACAGAGCCTGTTCGTTGCGTCGAACAAGCCTGAGCAGGCAAATGTCGACGTCGCGTGGGATGGCGTGGTGCTGATCACAGATTCCTCGCCCAATCTTGCGGCCATCAATCTTGTTCAGTTCTTAAAATCAGAACTCGAGCTGCTGGTAGGGCCCAAGGTGGTATGCACCGTGGACGTTGGTGAATTGCACCAGAGCGACCTGACCCGCAGCCTGTGCATCGTTCTCGCGGAGGTGGACAATCCAGTGCTTGCAACGTTGTCGGAAAGCCGCTTCAACAACATTCGCCAGATGCTCACAGTCTGCAAAGGCTGTTTGTGGGTGACAGGCGACATCGTGCAGCGTCCGGAGTACGGCATGATACTGGGCCTCATGCGGACCAATCGATGGGAACGTGATCTCGATGAAGCCAACCTCATCACGCTTTGTGTCAGTGATCAGCCATCGTCGTCACATACCTTGGCCAAATCGATATGCAGCCTAATCAAACAGCAATTCGTGGAGCCCTTGCCAGTCGAGAACCATCACGGGGAGTTCTATTTGACCGGCGACCGCCTCTTAACCAGCCGTCTACACAGCTCAGCCAAGGGAGATCACTTCCTCACATCGCGGTTCAGTAAGCTGAAGCCGGTCATGACTCCACTCGGCTCCGCTGGACGTCCCATAAAGCTGTCTGCTGCCGTCCCGGGGCTTCTGGATCGGCTGGAATGGGTCACAGACGAACACTACAATAAGCCACTAGGAGATACTGAGGTTGAGATCGATATAAAGGCTGTTGGGCTGAACTTCAGAGATCTCATGATTGCTATGGGAGAACACATGGCATGGAGTATCGGTTGCGAAGCTTCTGGTATCGTCTCCCGCATTGGGCCTAAAGTGCAGCACCTCCAGGTCGGCGATCGGGTCATGTACATCGCAGGATCGGACAACGTGGGATGCTTCCACACGTACGGCCGTCTCGACGAACTCACGGTAGTCAAGATCCCAGACAGCCTGAGTTTCGAAGATGCCGCCGGCATGTGCGTCGTTTATGCGACAGTGGTCGCCAGTCTGAGGGATGCCGGTCGACTTGTCAAAGGCGAGAAAGTGCTGATCCATGCCGCGGCTGGAGGTGTTGGTCAAGCAGCAATTCGCTACGCACAGCATATTGGTGCGGAGGTCTTTGCCACTGTCTCCAGCTTGGAGAAACGTGATATCCTTATTCGCGAACACAACGTTCCAGGCGATCACATCTTCTCCAGCCGAGACTTGACATTCTACGATGGCATCAAGCGAGCGACCGGTGGCAAAGGCGTTGACGTTGTACTGAACTCACTTTCAGGTGAGGCACTGCGTCGCTCCTGGGATCTGCTTGCGCCCTTTGGCCGCTTCGTTGAGATCGGCAAAAAAGACGCTCAGGCACACGGTCGCATTGAGCTGACGCCTTTCTTGCGCAATGTCACGATGACTTCGGTGGACTTCGTCACTATTCAGAAGTGTCGTCCATCGCTCATGAGGCAGCTTGTTGAAGAGGTCGTTCACCTCTGGGAACAGGGTGTAGCCAAGCCGGCGGTGCCAACCAAGATCATGCCAATGTCCCAAGTACAGGAAGGCCTCCAAGTCCTGCAGGGAGGTAAGGGCGCTGGCAAAATGATCTTCGTGCCATCACCCGAGGACCAGATTCCCATTGTGCCCGCTCAGTCGCCGCCATACGAGTTTTTTCAGAATGCGACGTACATTCTTAGCGGAGGTTTAGGCGGTATTGGGCGTAGCACGGCCAAGTGGATGGTCTCACGAGGTGCTCGCAATCTGGTATTCCTGTCCAGTAGCGGCAGGATCACGGAGGCTGTCTCGAAAATGCAGTCTGACCTGGAAGCCGAAGGCTGCGGTGTCCACATCTTCAAATGTGATGTCAGCAACGTGGAACAGCTGCGGACGGTCATCGAAGGCATTGCGAGCTCCCTTCCCCCGATCAGAGGCGTGATCCAAGGCGCGATGCACCTCAAAGATTCCATGTTTGAGAACATGCCGTGGGAAGACTACCAGACTGCTATCAAACCCAAAGTGCAAGGGAGCTGGAACTTGCATGAAGTATTGCCGAAAGACATGGACTTCTTCATCATGCTGTCGTCTGCCACCGGCATCTTGGGAAACCGGGCTCAAGCAAACTATGCAGCTGGTAACACTTTCCAGGACCAACTTGCATCCCACCGCCGCTCTTTGGGCCTGCCGGCGTCCACTTTGGATCTCGGCACGGTGCTGTCGGTGGGCTACGTCGCAGAGAACAAAGGCCGAGTCGCGGTGGCCCGGAATGCTGGCATTACACTTGAGCTCATCCGTGAGGAGGAGGTGCATACACTGATCGAATTGCTGATCGACCCGAGGAACGACCCACCACCACAGCTTGTGGCTGGCCTGACGACCATGGATACCTATCGTTCTCGTGGAGTCCCGCCACCAACGTGAGTTCACATCGAGCCTCTGGAAGGCAACTCTGTCAGGATCTAATCGTTTACTGACATGCTTTCATCTCCAGATATTTGAGCTACCCGCTTTTCACACATGTCGCGTCCATCAGCGCTCAGCAAGGGAGCAGTGGACAAGGAAGCAATGGTCCAAGGATCGAGGCACTTCTGAACAATGCCAAGACAATTGACGAAGCGGCGGCAGTAGTCACGACTGCGATTGTGGCCAAGCTATCTTCATTACTCTCGATCTCGACAGACGATATCAATCCGGAGCGTTCCGTCAGCAGCAACGGAGTCGACTCATTGGTAGCAATGGTGAGTCGCTACGAGAACTTTTACCTTGGTTGCCCATGCAGATACTGACCACTTTCTACCACAGGAGTTCCGCACCTTCTTAGCGCGAGAAGTCAAGGCGGACATTCCAGTTTTGGATATTATGGGCACATTGAGCATCAACGCCCTCAGCAAGAAGATTGCCAGTGTGAGCAAAGCTGTCGACGTAATGGAGTTGAAGGAGAATGTTCCCAGTGAGCAATAGTCATGCGGCGGAGGACATGTCATTTGTGTCCGCAGGCCACCGGTTCTTGATCGCGCAGCATCTAGCGTTCCCTTTAAATAATAGATATACAGATCTTAGCCGTGTGTGCGATCTATGCATCCTGATCCCACCTGTCCAGGTCCAGTGACCCCGAGTCCTGAATGCCGTTCATCACTCGCTGCCGTGTCCACCTCGCCAGTTGCTCAGTCTGATTCGCCTGGTGCTTAAAAGCTTCAATCCTCATTATCATTGCCGCCGTATGCCTGAGGCATAGCAGCCCCTCCCGAATGCCTCTGTAGCACAAGAGCGCTGCAGAGGAAGGCCTAGCTTGAAGTCGACATGTCGATTGGTCGCGAATCAATCCATGCAATAGCCCTCACGAGTCGCCAAAGCGGCTTTTCTCATCCCCGTCCTGTGCTTCGATAACACTGGCCTCAAGAGCAGCCGAATCTTCGATGTGGCCTTTGCGCTCCCGTTCCTCCCACTCTCGCACCATCTTGTACGTCTGCCAGCAGAGCAACAAATGGGCCATTCCAATCAACTTGACGAGTTGCGCCGGCATCGCAGCCAGCATCCGTGTCAATCCATCCGGCTGACTCGCAATTGCCATCCAGGCCTTGAAGCTTTCCACATCGCAACTTATAGGCGAAGATGCCCATCTAGTCGCTGCTTGGCAGTCTGGCGCCGCTATGGGTCCTAGTATGCTGATCTCGAATGCACCAAAGAGGTTGAGCACCATGCCGTTGTATGTGATGTACTTCAGCATCAGGAGCGGCAGATGAACGGAAAGCCAAGAGGCCAGCGGTATAAAGAATGCGAAGATTCGCCTGCCGGTGAAGCAGAAGGCCGGGGAGAGGGCTGCACCGGATGTCAGTGTGAATGTGAGGGCCGCGATCAAGGCGATAATGGCGTATAGGACTCCAACAACTCGAATGTAGGTGAAGAGCCCTTGCAGCCAGCTCGCGGCTGCGATCATGCTTTGCGTGAGATCCATTTTGCCTTGCACACGGAGTGCGATATGTGCCACTTTCTGCTGGGGCTGACGGAGAGTATGTAATACTTGCGTGTCCGAGTCTTTGATTCATGCTCCTAGACGCTGCTTTGCTGTCTGGGCAGAGGACAAGATGAAGCTGCTCTGGAGCTTTCAGCGACCTTTATATATGCCTGGCAATGTTCCGTTTCTGTTGTGGTACCCAGCTGGATGGTAAGCAAGATTACGCCTGGAGTTTATTACCTATGCCTTTGACCTTAACGCTCCTATGGTCGCTCGAGCGCTCGGCGCTTTCACCTGCTGCCGATGATACGTTCTCGACGCCCATAAGGGTTCCGGCTCGCACAGTCTCAGTCAGCCCAGCTCTACACCTATGCGCACATCAGCGCAACACCATCGGCTCTGACCAAGGATCGTCAACACGCAGCAAGCTTAACAAACTTCCCTCGACTCAGGACTCACGACTCAAGCAACTTTCCACGATACGACGGATCGCACAAAGAACATGGTCGCTGACACCTGGCCGGACGACGCCGCAATACGCGCGCAGACAGTGGCGGAACTATACATCATCATTGGCGCTTCAATGTCTGTCGTGGGCACCATCCTCCTCCATCGGTTTCTTCTGGTGCTTCTAACAACCACTCGCCTACGCACCTTCGCCTTCTTGATGCCATGGGCTGGCCCGATCAGTTCGACGATTCACGCCATGGCCGTGCATTACATAACCCACTACGGCATCGTCCTTTTCGTCCTAGGAGACTTCAAGATCAGGCTATGGCCACGTCTAGCGCCGCCAGACTGCGAAGCAGCAACGAAGTTGCTTGGAGAATCTACCGTATGCTTAGTCGACCGCTTCAATGCATGGACCGGCCTCTTCACACAGCAGTCAGGTGGATTATGCCAGATGATGACCTCGTTTGCTGCAGGCCCTTCTCTGCTCGGCCTCGGCTTCCTGGTTTTCTTCTGGGTAAGCAGCTGCAAGAACGTGCGGGATTGGGATGATGCTGTGCGGAAAGGTCGGATTGATAAGTATATCAGGTGGACACGTGATGGAGTCTGGGAGTGGGATGATGAAGATGAGGTATATACGCGCGAATGCAGGAGTCTCCTGCGCGGAAAACGGAGTCATCAGTCTGTCAGATGGAGGCGGGATGGGACATGATCGTGGGAGGAGGACGAACGACTGAGTGGACATGAATCTGACCAGTGTCCGGTGCCGGTATGAAAAATCGCCCAAGGAGATACCGGTCGATTTTTTTGGATGCGATGGGCTTTTTTCCGAGGGAGGAATCAATGGGTGTCTCAGGCCTGGCACGATGAATGGACGTGAGCTAGCGTTGTCGCTATGAATTGCTTGCGGTCCAGCATCGTTTCATCAACAAACCACCGGCGCAATCGCGGGCATAGCAGTTGGATAGAGCAATTGGTCGTTGTTATACCAATGTGATATCTCCTTCCGCGCAGAGAGGCAGGAACCAGATCGAAGTACTTTACTGAAGCACCTGTACACAACCCATCAATACCGTGAATCCATATCCTCCAGATCCATCTCCTCCTCTTCCTCCTCCTCCCCGCTTTCCCTCCCACTTCCTTCCCCACCCTCCCCCTCACCCAACCCATCTCCCTCCCCCTCGTCCTCACTACTCCCCTCCTCCCCGCCCTCCCCCAACCTCAACCCCTCAACCCTCTTCCCCAACCCCTCCTTCCTAGCACTCCCCACCTCAATCCCCAACAACCTCTTCTGCTCCACCGTAAGCTCCACCAACAGCGGCGCATACTCCCCCATCTCCTCCTCCTCATCATACGCCGTCGTGTCCATCGTAACTTGCTCGCCATCCTCGAGATCCAGCTTCCCGGACCTCACGAACGCGCCGCCGAATTGCCAGCCGTGCTCGGTGCGGAGGTAGTCTTCCAGGTCTTCGAGCTCGTCGACGACGGATTGGAGGGAGGTGTTGCCTGTCTCGGCTGTGGGGATGGTGAGGCTTTCGACGTTCTTGCGGAAGCGGATGAGCAGGGATTTGAGCAGGTTGCCGCCTTCGTCTGCGAGGTCGATGAGGCCGGAATCGGCGAGTTTGCAGTGTTGGAGTTGGAGCGTCAGGGCTTTGATTGCGGTGACGAAGAGGTCAGAGCGGGTGGCGATGGCGGAGCGGCATGTGAAGAGTAATGTTAAGATTCTTTTCCATTGCTCGAGGCAGGAGAAGTTGTTGATCGTCAGGATCATGAGGAAGCAGAATTGAAGCTCGCCTACTATCTCCATGGCGTCGCTGCAGCTTGAGTTGATGATGCTGTTCAATGCCCAGGATCTATCTTGCGCGGCATCTGTGCGTTCTCGTCCTGTTGCTCCTTCCCGCCACGTCTGCTTCAAGTCGATGGGTAGGAAGTTGAGCTCCCTGTCCGCTTGTATTCCAGCTATGTCTTCGTTGCTCAGGCCCGGGATTTCTTCGAGGTCTCGTTTGGCGGAGCTTGCTGACGAAAGGGTCCAGTATCTTCTGTCTTCGGATTTGATGATTCGTGATAGAAGGCTAGCAGTGATGTGCGAGCTCAACTTTGGCCAGTTCACAAGTTCCTCTCGTGCATCATCGTCATGGTCTGCAGCATTTAACGCGGCTGACTGTCGATACGGCGTGAGCCCCTCCCTCCAAATTCCCCCGAGATTCGCTCGCCACCTCAGCACTTTAGCCTCCTCAGTCACTGCCTCCAGAGTCTCCGTCTCCGCCCTCCATCTCGTAATCACAATCGATGGTGGATCCGTAGGTCTTCGTTCTGGAACCTCGAACCATATGCCATGACGCTCCGAATACGCTGTACTAGAACCCACGAAGGCGAAGTGAAAACCTGGCGGCAGACTTCTCACGCCCTTGAAACGCGGTGTCGTCGTGAACGAGAGTAAGTCGATACCTGCGAGAGCTTTGTCCGGAAGGTCGAGAAGCAGAAGGGCTGAGGCGTCTGCGGTCTCCATGATCTGTTGTAGCTGCTTGCCGCCAGTATGCTCGGCGTCACGTCTTGAGGGTATCTTGTGCTTACCAGTCTCCGAAGTCGTATTACTCGGAGAGAATTTTTCAATGCCTGTCGATAGATGTAATTGAATGTAAGCGAAAATGTCCGTGTGGCGGAATGTGATGGAAGCAAAGACTTCAAAGCAGAGTACCTAGCCTATTACTGCGCCCACACAGCAATAATTCTACCAGGAAGTCTGCTTCACTTCTTGAGCTTCGCGGTCCTGAATGGCTGTCAAAGTGGCAGTAGTGCCTCCCAAGATGGGCTGGCAGACGAATGAAGCCCTGAGACCACAGGTCGGGCTTGGGCATGAGTCATGTATTATCAGCAGCAAAATCCGTACAACACTAACGCTAGTTTCATCGCCCTGTTTGAAGGGCACCAGTGTACTATTGAATCGTAACGATGCGATAAATCAGACAGGACAGGCCCAGGAACGGAACTCCATGGCAGACAACTAAATGCTTGTTCAAACATGTCCTAGACATATACAGAGCACTACACCCTAGCAGCCCTCAACCACCCAACAACCCCCCCGCAATAACCCGCCAACCTCGCGACTCGCGCCCTCTCCTCCTCAAGTGCCTCCCTCCACTTTCCCACTGCCTCCTTCAATTCCTCAACATTCACCACAACATCGCCATGCACCCTCAAAAACACCGCCATCCACGCCTGGCCCAACTCAAAGTCCCTCCTCTCCCTCATCAGCCACGTCAACGCACGCACAAAATGCAGCAGATCCTCCCCTTCCACCGACATGCTCCGGATCTCTACATCCGCGGCCGCTGGCGAAAGCGACTTAAGGTGGGAAAGGAACCGCGTGAAGGACTCGTCGCCATTGGCTAAGGCGAGAAGACGGAAGAATTCGGATTTGGAGCCTTGTTGCGCGAGCTTGAGGACGCGAGTGCGTTCTTTCTCGAGGTCGGCGACTGTGGTCTGCTCGGGACCAGGAGCAGCTTTGACGCCTTGGCGGTCGTTTAGGGAGGGGAGGAAGAAGGGAGCTTTTTCAGGCTTCTTGGGCCCTTCAGCGGGTTTGTTGCGCTGGCGGATGAGGTCGAGATGGAGAAGGTTTTGCCAGCGGGAGCGCGGAACCAGGGAGAGGGAGAGGAGGTCGGAGGCGAGTGTGTCGATGTCAGGGGAGGTGTCGAGATCGGTGAGGAGGGCGTCGTCTGCGTCTTCTTCGTCTTCTTCTGCGGCGGACGCAGTGATCAGGGCTTGCCCGTTGTCGCCGCTGGTCGTCGGGGCTTGATATGTATTGCTTGCCACAATCGACGCGAGCTCGGCGGCGGAGATATGACGAGTCGGTACGTGCACGTATAGAGCTTTGTTGCTCCACACATCCACGCCCACGCTATCTGAATTAGCAGTCGCCAGGAACTCGCCGGTAGGTGAGAAGGCTAGACTTGTGCACTCGGCTTTGAGCTTGAAAGCGTCAACGAGGTGGCCTGTAGGCAAATCCCAAAGCAAAATCAGGCGGCCAATGGAGGCGGCAATCCAGTGGCCATCAGAGGAAAAGCAGAAGTCTGACATGACCTGGCCCGCGAGGTCGGCAATGACTGGGCGGGATGGCCACAGCTCACGAATGAGCTTCTGCGTGCTAATATCGACAACACGCAGGCAGCCGTCTGTGCATGCGAACGCAGCCAAGTCTGAGTTGCGCAGGAAACGCATACTCTTGATACCAGTAGAGCCACTCCAGTCGATCTCCCGCTTCAGCAAGCCGGACGAAAAGTCCCACAGCTTGACTTTCCCATCCGCTCCAGCAGAGATGACAGTGCTATTCAGGCTGTCAATAGCAAGTCCGATAACGGCGCTGCCGTGCTTGCCCTGACCACGATAGAAGACCTTCTTGCCATCTTCAGCCTTCTCCTCAGTGAGACCATGCTTCTGCATGTCAAGCTTCAGCTGCTTGGCCTGCATTGGTGTAAGCCGGGCCGGAAAGCGCTGACGATGTAGTCCAGATTGTAGATTGAACATATCGATGCCGCCTCTCTCGCTGCCGACGAGTGCAAAAGTGCCACAAGGTGACATGGCCACAGACGCGACGTTGCTTCCATCTGAGGTCGGGAAGGCCCATCGACCAGCGCGCCTACGACCCCAGAACCACGTCCGTGCCTTGCTGTCATCCTTATGTGCTGTGACTACCGACTCCCATCCCGTCATCGCGGCGACCTCGGCATCCACCTTCTTGCCCTTGTTTGACCCGGGCACTTGCCAGATCGGATGCTTGCCAGGTATAGCACCAATGCCACCATCTCGATTCAAGCTGCAAGCCATGGCCGTGACGGGTGAGCACTTGAGGTCTTGGAACGCATCGCGAGCTCCTGATAGTAGACCCTGCTTCTTAGCTTTTGACTGCACCGCACCCTGACTGATCTCTGTGCTCTGTCCGTCACGACGCAGAGACCAGCCCCAGAGGCTGCGGTCGTTTGAGCCAGACATGAGCCATTTGCCGGTGTCATCCGCGCCGTCGGAGCCGGTTGGCAGGAATTCAAGCCTGGTGACGGGTGCGCCATGACCACCTCGTTGATGCAAGATGCGTGGGATCGGCGAGAATGGCGTCTGGTCGAAGATCCAAGTCTTGAGACTGTTGTCCAAGCCACTGCTCACAATGATAGCTTGACCAGGCAGGAACTCGACTTTGCTTACGCCGCCTGGCGCATCTGTTGATGGATGAGCATGAGCAGCTCGCAGCACGCCTGCCTTGCGACCACCATTGTTCAGATCCCAAAGCGTAATGTCTCCTGAAGCTGTGGATGCAGTAGCCATCACACCAGCCTTCTGCCCATCCTCACCCGCTCCAAGTCCATCGGTCCGGAATGAGATGGATGTCACAGGCTGTCCGGCCGGCACTGATAGCTGCAGGACTGTTTGGTCCGCGCGCACGTCGTGGATCAACAGTGGACCATTCGCGTAGGCAATCGCCACCAGTGAGAGCGCAGGAGTAGGCTCGATGGCGGTGATACTGCCATAGCTCGTGGAAGGCGGCAGAATGGTGTAGACCAGCTTTCCACTGCTCACGTTCCAAATCTCCGCACTACCATCTTCTCGCCCCACGATGACTTTGTTGAGAAATGTCGGCAGGCTCGCGATGTTCTTAGTCAACAGCACCGGTGAGACTCCCTGCAAGGTCGTGTAGAGCTCAAATGATGCGCTCTTCCATACCAGCAGACTTGTCTCGCAGACTCCCACGATCCATCCTCCAAACACGCAGCAAGCCTTGATGTCTTGGCGCCATCCCTTCGGCAGCTCCAGCTCTGCCTCTCTCTTGCCTCGCTTGAACACCCACACGCCTCGCGCTCCACTTTCTCCTCCTTCAGACCATGCGCCGAATATCTTGTCCTTCCATGCCTGACTCGCCGTAATGGTACCCGGTGTCTGCGGTCGAGTAATGAAGACCAGGTTCAAGCCTCGTCGCAAGTCGTATGTCTGCAGAGAGCGATCGACGGATGTGGTGATCTGGAAGGTCGTCTTTCCTAACGGTACAGACGTCAAAGGCACCGCTGTAGGCGAGACGAGGCCTATGGTGCGGTAGGGGGCGAAGAGGCGCGAATGGCCAGCCACTCGTTGTGGCTTTGGTAGGCCATTCGTCAGCTTTTGACGCTTGACTGCAGGGCCATCAAGCTCCATCTCGAGTCCTGCACTCATCTATCTATGGCGCATTATTGTTTTGCAGTCTTGAGCGCGCAGCATCAAAAGTTTCACCGAGACAGAATTTGGTAACGCCGATAGCTCCGTATGCGCACTCTCGCACAAATGGACGACCGTGGTGATGCGCCCTGCCGATCATGCTCGACCCCGCCATTGACTTCGAGGTTCGTGCAGTATCTGGCTTATCATCTGCATTCACCTGCCGCGTGGTTGTTTTGCAGTATTATCTATCTCCAGTCTTGTACTGGGAGGCAGATTGTTCACCGCATTTTCCAGAGTCTGGTACAGCAGTCCAGATCTTTCGTTGTTGTAATAGCATTAATACATTGATACGTGCCGCAAAGTCTGTCCAGATTCTTTCATCATTGTCCCACTACCTTACTTGCTTGTCCCAGTCATGGCTTCACCTTCAGGCACCCCGCTGTCGCGAACCACGTCCAACGAGTCAGTGCAGTCGCATAGCTCCTCTCACATGCTCATGTCTCCCTCGCCGACCTTGAGCCGCAAGGGAAGGCACGCAGATGCTGTCGTGTCGAATGGAGACGGAATTGTGGATCGAGCTAGCACATTGTCGATGCCACCGTCTTCTGGAAAACTTTCGCGCTACCAGGGTGTGCGCCGTAGGAGCTCGAGGAATGACGCGCTACTTCTGCCAAGAGACGTTGACCAATTGAGACACGAGCAGACCGTCTTTGGCATGCTTCCACCAGCGCACGGTGGATCTGCCATAGACGAGAGCATGGCGGGATCAGCCACGAGTCTCCCAGATGGCGCTGCGCCTCAAAGTGGGACAGAGAGCAACAGAATGTCCTTTTCATCCTTGTACAATAGAAGTGGTCCCAGTTCTATAGGCGGAGGCTCAGAGCCAGACGGTATGGTGCGCGCCCACATTACGCAGGAAGTGGCTGTGGACACTGATGATGCTGCAGCACGGGAATACGCAGACAGAGCAACTACGGCTACCCATGCACTTTCCGTGACAGCATCACAACAGAACGGGGAGTTGTCGCACTCACTCAGCGGAGCCAGTCTCGACCGCACGGCTGGCTCCTTACCGTCGACCACTTCTCCGCAGCGAACATCATCTCCTGTACCACGGACCAATCGCGACGGACGAACCATACGAGGTCGGACGCCGGGAGGCAGTAGGCGTGTCTCCTCGAGCACTCCGTTGAGTGGCTCGCCGTCGACAGACAGAATGGTGAATCCCAACAGAATCGGCACGATTGGCATATGCGCCATGGATGCCAAGGCGAGGAGCAAGCCGAGCAGGAACATATTGAATAGAATGATTGGGAAGGACAACGAGTTTGATGTCATCATCTTCGGCGACAAGGTGATATTGGACGAGCAAGTCGAGAACTGGCCAGTGTGCGACTTTTTGATATCCTTCTTCTCCGATGGCTTCCCACTGGAGAAGGCGATTGCATACGCGAAGCTGCGCAAGCCATTCTGCGTCAACGACCTGCCCATGCAGACCATCCTGTGGGATCGACGGCTGTGTCTGGCTATCTTGGACAAACTTGGTGTTCGCACTCCAAAGCGACTGGAGGTCAATCGAGATGGTGGACCAGTCATACTATCGACAGACATTGCGCAGAGGGTCCGCGAGTTGACATCAGTGACGCTGCAAGGCTCGGATGACGGTAGAGGCGGCGGCGAGCCAGCACCTGAGGATGTACACATGGAGGACGACAACGACACGCTCGTTGTGGATGGCAAGCGTTTGACCAAGCCATTCGTGGAGAAGCCCGTGAGTGGCGAGGATCACAACATCAACATTTACTATCCCAAGTCGCAGGGCGGGGGTGGGCGAAGACTGTTCCGGAAGATCAACAACAAGTCCAGCGAGAAAGACGACACTTTGGACATCCCTCGAGCCATCACGGAGCCGCAGAACAGCTACATATTTGAGCAGTTCCTGAAGGTCGAGAACGCTGAGGATGTCAAGGCTTATACTGTTGGTCCTGATTTCTGTCATGCCGAGACCCGCAAGTCACCCGTCGTCGATGGAGTGGTCAAGCGCAATCCGAACGGCAAGGAAATCCGCTATATCACAGCACTCACCAAAGAGGAACAAATCATGGCGGCCAAGATTGCCACTGGTTTTGGTCAACGAGTCTGCGGGTTCGATTTACTGCGCGTGGGAGATAAGTCATATGTGATCGATGTCAATGGCTGGAGCTTCGTCAAGGACAACAACGAGTATTACGACAAATGTGCTCAGATCTTGCGAAGCATCTTCATTCGAGAGAAGATGCGCTGGGAAGGTCGCGCGACGCCGTCTGAAGAGGGAGGTGAAGGCCAGCGAGACTTCTTTGGCGAGCCAGAACAGGCAGGAATCCACCGCAAACCAACCATTGGCAAAGACGGTGGCCACTACAATGCGCTCAAGGATGTCTTCAGAAGCCGAAGTATCAGCCAGCTACGTGATAGTGTCAGTAATGCTGCGCATAGGGTAGGCGGCGGACAGGCACCTGGCGTTAGGAGCCCGTCTGGTACGACTAGTCCTCTTACCAGCCCTGCGAGCATTGAACGTGAACCGACCAATGGGAAGCGACCTCCTCCTATTCCTATGAGGGATGACGATGCACTGCCTCCGCCCGCTGTACCGTCATTGCCGCATCTCCAAGATATGAAGTCTGACGGCTTGCACTCGCTATCTGAGGAAAATGTGAGCAGCAACCGTGACTCGATACCTGCCAGCATTCCTGCACCGGCGAGCAAGAGCCAATGGAAACTCAAGGGCATGGTAGCTGTCATTCGGCACGCAGACAGGACACCCAAACAGAAGTTCAAATTCACCTTCCACACGAAGCCATTCGTGGACCTGCTCAAAGGCCACCAAGAGGAGGTCCTGCTTGTTGGAGATGCGGCTCTAGACTCAGTCTCTCAAGCTGTGCAACAAGCTATGCGCGAAGGCGCCGAAGACCAGGCCAAGCTGAAGCAGCTTGATAATGCCCTAAAAAGAAAGCGAGGTCTGCCTGGGACGAAGGTGCAGATCAAGCCGCTGTTCAGGAAGCCGAAGGAGGACAAGGGAGAGAAAGAGGCGAAGAAAGACAAAAAAGACAAGACGGAAGAGAAGGCCAGTGACGTACAGGAGCTTAGGGATGCTGTCAGTGGTGAGGCCCCACAACCGGTGTGGAAGGAGAACGAGCTCGGCGCTATCTCAAGCCATGATGGCACGCCAGGAACAACGACACCTGGCAGTCCGATGCAGGTTCCTGCTTCTCATCGTAGCGACTCCATGTCCGAGGTCACAAAATCCCGGGCAGCAGCCAAGGACGAGAATCTTGTGCTCGACAAGTTACAGCTGGTGATGAAGTGGGGTGGCGAACCGACACATTCTGCTCGATACCAAGCTGCCGACCTTGGTGAGAACATGCGCAATGATCTGCTGCTGATGAACAGAAATGTCTTGTCCGACGTCTCCGTCTTTACGTCTTCTGAGCGTCGTGTCACGACGTCTGCACAGATCTTCGCATCTGCTTTCTTGGATCAGAAGGATATCGAGCCGGATCAGATCAAGGTGCGGAAAGATCTGTTGGACGACAGTAATGCAGCGAAAGATGAGATGGACAAGGTCAAGAAGAAGCTAAAGGGCCTGTTGCGCAAGGGCCACAAGGCGCCTGAGCAGTTCGCCTGGCCGAAGGATACACCGGAGCCGTACCTGGTTGTGAGGAACGTTGTGGAGCTAATGAAGTTCCATCGGAGGGTGATGAAGCATAACTTTGCGAAATTGCAGTCTAGTGAAGCCGTCAACTCGCTCGAAAAGCTGAAGCATACGCCTGATCAGAATGGACAACAGCAACATGAACCGACTGCGGCCGAGGTAGCCCAACAGAGTGCTGTCACGAATGTGCAGGCACGATGGTGTACGGGTGAAGACGCGGACTTGTTCCGAGAACGATGGGAGAAGCTCTTCAATGAGTTCGTCGACGCAGAAAAGGTTGATCCTAGTAAGATCTCAGAACTCTACGATACGATGAAGTTTGACGCGCTGCATAATAGACAGTTCCTGGAATGGGTCTTCACGCCAAGCAAGAGTCTACTGGCAGAGGAAGAAGAGAGGCTTAGGGCTGAGCAGGAAGATGCGTTGGTGGAGAGTCAGGAGTTGACTAGAACCGAAAGTCAGGTGGCAAGGGAGGAATACGTCAAGAGCCATGACGCGATGAAGAGTGTGAAGGAGGACGAAGGTGCTGATGCGCCGAAAGATGCTGAGAAAGAGAAGGAAGCGGCGAAGGCGTCAGGCGAGCCTGAGAATCTTAAGCCGCCTCAGCGCAGGGAAACCGCCATGAGCGATGCTTCTTCCGCTGCTTCTATCAAGCAGTCACGACCGACTTTCAGCGAGCGCATTGGATTCAGACGTCGGTCGCAAGACTTCATGTCCGTCGCTCGCTCTGCGGTCAACACCGCCATTGCAGACAGCATGGCTCGCGAATCGTACTTCAACCTCTATCGCGGAGACCCAAATGCGCCAGACTCAAAAGTCAAGGTTGACGACCGGCTTGGTAAGCTCAACGAATTGTACAGCCAGAGCAAGATCTTGTTCGACTTTATCGGGCCGCAGGAATATGGTATCACAGATGCAGAGAAGCTAGAGATCGGGCTGTTGACTAGCCTGCCGCTGTTGAAGGAGATTGTCAAGGATCTCGAGGAGGTGCAAGCAAGCGACGATGCAAAGAGCTTCATCTACTTCACCAAAGAGAGCCACATCTACACCCTCCTAAACTGCATCCTGGAAGGCGGCATCCAAACCAAAATCGCACGCAACGCCATCCCCGAACTCGACTACCTCAGCCAAATCTGCTTCGAGCTCTACGAATCCTCCAACACGGACCTCTCTTCCACCACCTCGCCCATCGACGGCAGCGCCACCAGCGACCCGCAACAAGACTACTACAACTACAGCATCCGCATCACCCTCTCCCCCGGCTGCCACACTTTCGACCCCCTAGACGTGCAGCTGGATAGCAAGCACTGTATCGGGTGTGCGCCAAGGCGGAGTCTAACGCCGCATGGGGATTGGAAGGAGATTATTGAGACGTTGCGGGCGAAGTTTCATCAGGTCAAGTTGCCGAAGAGTTTTACGGCGGTGAATTTGAGTGAGAAGGTGCCGCAGGCTTTTGTGAGGGAGGCGGAGGAGAGGGCGAGGGAGGGTGGTGAGGGGGTGGCGGAGGCGGGGGAGGTGAGGTTGAGTGTGGATGATGTGGTGGGGCAGGGGAGTGGGAGTGGGCCGATTGCGCCGCAGCATTGAGAATCGCATTGACGGAGCTAGCATGGTGCATGGCGCGAGTATGATAGTTGAACAGTAGATTGCCCGTTTAGTGGGGTGGCCTCGCGGCTGGGCATCATAGAAAAAGCAGAGTACATCGTCAGTTGATAATGTAATGCTCAAAGACTGAAATGCTGTGTCTTTTTCATCAGCCGACTATTTCACGTGATGACTACCGCCTATTGTCATGTGCAGCTGTGAGTGTATATTGGAATATCTTAGAGAGGAGGCTCGGCTGAGCATGTGAACTCGCGTTTTGGCCCGTGCACGCGCGAAGGAGCTTTGACCTCGCTACCGACATGACCTGCCAACGCTGGATACATCGATCGCATACACACAAATCGCCACATTACCATGCGATAACACACCAAAATGCCTCACTTCACCTACACCATCGAAGCCCACTCCGGGCGAAACGAGCCCAAGCCTCCACCCACGCACATCTCCTCCATCTCCGACCCGCCCTACGCCGGCCAACTGCCCACCGACTCGTCCGTCTACGAAACCAGCAGCGCCGACAAGGCCATCATCATCGACAACGGCTCCTCCTCGGTCCGCGCGGGCTGGCAATCCGACGCCCTTCCGCGCCTGCAATTCCCCCCGCTCATGGCCCGCTACACCGACCGCAAGCTGAACCGCAAACTCTGCTTCGTCGGCAGCGAAATCTACTTCGACGGCACTGCGAGAGGGCAGGCGAAGAATGTGTATGAGCCGGGCAGTAATACTGTGAATAATTGGGATGTGCAGGAGGGGGTGTTGGATTACGTGTTTATGAAGTTGGGGGTGGATCGGGAGGGCGGTGTGGATCGGCCGGTGGTGATGACGGAGCCGTTGGCGAATCTGGGGTACACGCGGAAGGTGATGAGTGAGATTTTGTATGAGTTGTATAGTGTGCCGAGTGTGGCGTATGGGGTGGATAGTTTGTGTAGCTATAGCTATAATGGGGGCAGTACGGGGTTGGTGGTGTCGGGGGGCAATATGAGTACGCATTTGATTCCGGTGGTGGATAGGCAGCCGTTGATTAGTCATGCGACGAGGTTGGATGTGGGCAGGGCGACGTGTGTGGAGTATTTGACGAGGTTGTTGAGGGCGAAGTATCCGGGTTTGTTGACGACGGGGAAGGTGAATGAGACGCAGATTGAGGATATGGTGAGGAGCCATTGTTATGTGAGCCAGGATTATGATGGGGAGATGTTGAGGATGCTGGAGTGGAGTGGGTTGGAGGATAGGGATTATATCGTGCAGTTGCCGTTTCAAGAGAAGGAGGTGGTGCAGAAGACGGAGGAGGAGATCCGGCGGGCGGAGGAGAAGAGGAGGGAGGGGGGTAGAAGGCTGCAGGAGCAGGCGGCTAAGATGCGGTTGGAGAAGTTGGTGAGGAAGGAGCAGGAGTTGGAGTTTTTCAAGGAGTTGCAGGTGGATGTGCAGAAGGCGACGACGAAGAAGGAGAAGGCGCATTTGTTGGAGGCGGAGGAGTTTCGCGATGAGGGGCAGTTGGAGAAGCGGATCAAGGAGATGGAGAAGTCGATTCGGAAACAGCGGAATAAGGATGTCGGTGATTTGGAAGAGGAGCCGGAAGAGCCGCCAAGTTATCCGTTGTTGGAGGTGCCGGATGAGGAGCTGGATGAGGATCAGATTAAGCAGAAGAGGCAGCAGCGGTTGCTGAAGAGTAATCATGATGCGCGCGCGAGAGCGAAGGCGGAGAAGGAGGCGGAGAAGGCAAGGCAGGCGGAGCTGCAGCGGTTGGATGACGAGTATCGCGAGAATGACTTTGATGCGTGGGTGGAGGAGCGGCGAGCGGCGTACCAGGCGACGATTCAGAAGATCAAGGAGAGGGAGCGATTGAAGCAGGACCTGGGCAATCGCAAGTCGCAGGCGAGTCAGATGCGGATGAAGCAGATTGCGAACCTCGCTTCTGATAACCCTATGGGCCGCAAGCGACGACGTGGTCAAGATCGAGATGATGACGGTTTCGGAGCGGACGATGCGGATTGGATGGTTTACCGCGATATCCAGGCCGGGAAGGGCGATGATGAGGAGGAGGATGAGGAGGAGGATTTTGAGAAGCAGCTGAAGAATCTTGAGGGCGTGTTGTTGAAGTATGATCCGGAGTTTACGGAGCAGAGCACACAAGAAGCGCAAAAGGACTGGACGAAATCGCTACTTCACTCCTTCCAGCATGGACCCTGGCCCTACGACCCAGAGAGCGCGAGGGAGGGGAATCAGTTCCATTTGAATGTTGAGAGGATCCGCGTGCCGGAAATCGTGTTTCAGCCTTCCATCGCTGGGGTGGATCAGGCGGGTTTGGTGGAAATCGCGGAAGACATCCTCATGGGGAGGTTATCTTCTCACCCGGCGAGAGATGCGATTCTCAAAGACGTCTTCATTACGGGGGGTTACTCGTTGTTTCAGGGGTTTGAGGAGAGGTTGAGGAGGGAGTTGAGGGCGGTGCTGCCGGATGAGGTGGGGTTGGGGGTGAGGCGGGCAAGGGATCCGTGTTTGGATGCTTGGAGGGGTGCGGCAGAGTGGGCGGGGAGGGGAGAGGCGAGGGGCGCGTTTGTGACGAGGGAGGAGTGGATGGAGAAGGGGGGGAGTATATTAGGGAGCATAATCTGGGAAACGTGTTTACGTGACGGGGACGGGGTTGGGGAGGATGTGATGAGAGTGTATTAGTATGATGAATGTGCAACAGCAAGTATTGACGTGTCGCCAACGCTACCACATCTCTATCCTACAACCACGACGTGCCAACGAGGTGCGCCAGCTCCTCCATGTGCGCGCACTCCTCTGCGGCCCCGCTCTTGACGCACTTAAGGCACAGCCCAATCTCCGCCACCACCTCGTCGACGAAGTCGCGAAACTGTTCCCCCTCGAGTCGCGGGTGGTACTCGTCGCTGCAAGTAGGATGTGACGCAAGCTGAATGTCGTCGGTCTCGCGGATCTTTACCAGCAAGCCACCCAGTGGCGTCTCGTGAAGTTTTGGGTTCCAGTACGGCACGCCGAGAAAGGATTGACCCAGATTTTGGACGTAGTCTGCCTTGCTCGAGTGCTTGTGGCAGGCGGGACAGATGTCGTCGCCGTGAGCGTCGTAGTAGAGATCGAGGAGATTTTCGCTCAGGCTGAGACGGGTGGAATTGCGTTGTTCTTCGAGACGGACTGGAGCGAGTTGGGTTTGTTAGCTTGGCATATTAGGGTTGAGACTT
Organism: Teratosphaeria zuluensis; assembly: GCA_007113905.1. Taxonomy (NCBI): domain Eukaryota; kingdom Fungi; phylum Ascomycota; class Dothideomycetes; order Mycosphaerellales; family Teratosphaeriaceae; genus Teratosphaeria; species Teratosphaeria zuluensis. The sequence continues at coordinate 867,480 of VCMQ01000002.1, forward strand.
ATAATATGTATGGCCTTACGCAAGACTTGGGTTGGTAGCTGCAGGGCCTCGCTGCCGCTGCCACCCTTGACACTGGAAAATGCGCCGGTGAAATCCAGGACTAGGCGGCAGCTGAGGAGGTAGAACAGCTCAGCGCGGTCCAAGCTGTACGCGACGGCGGCTAGGTCCCTGAGAGACGCGGTCGGTAGTGTCTTGATGCTGTTCGAGGGCGAGGAAGCGAGCGAGGATGCCGTCGATCTGCAGCGAGAGTGCTGCGGTGCAGTCGAATTTATCGGCCACTTCGGCCACTGCTGTGAGGTCTGTCACGAGTCGCTTGTTGGGACGGGCGTGAGTGAGGGGTGTTGGGCGGTGCTGGAGCATATAACACACCCTCCGCACCGCCACGGCATCATCATCTCTGAGCTCGATGGCAAGAGGGGTGGCGGTACTTCGTGGTTGTTGAGCTTCTTTGAACCGGCCGTCAAGCATTGCTTTGAAGACGGGTGAGGCGGCCGTCAGGGACGCTGAGTGGACTCTCAGACGTGAGTTGTCCGAGAGGGTGAGGATGATGTCGCCGTCATCGGCGATGTTGGTGATGGGTTGGAGGGCTGTTGAGTCCGTGGCGGGCGGCGTCATGGTCGCGCTTGATGGTGACTTCGTGACTTTGTGACTTTGTGACTTCGTGCGTTGGTGTTGGTGGTGTTGGTGGTGATGGGGGAGAATAAGCTGCAGACGGGGAGGGAGAGGGAATTTGTAGTCGGAGGGGTTGTGGCTTAATGCACGTGAAAGCGGGTGTTTGTCGGCAGGAGCGAGCGCGGGCATGTGATTGTAAGTTTTGTCGAGTAGGAGTGAGGGCTCGCTGCAGCGCACATGTTAGCTTCGCGAATAGACAGGCTTGTGGAATCCTGAATTCACATATCATTCTAATGCACATTATAGCACATGATGACTATGCTAAGTGCTCATGCGTCGCCTGAACTCAATCCTATTTCGGATTCCTGTTGACCAGCCGCTCGTCCACACTCGACAGACAAGCGACATACCGCGCTCTCCTCAAAACACATCTCGTACCTATTCCTGGTCTGTCGCTGCCCACCACTCATGTGTACAAACCCCTCAAGCCACCCTTGACATCCTTAAGCTTCAACCCAGCAGAATCGATGGTCTCCTGCGCAAACTCCTTGAACCTACCGGCTTCGATCCCCCTATGGCGATGATGGGAGCAGTAGCCTATGTACAGGCCACGGCCCTCAAGCATTCTGTTGAGGATGCCGCGGATAGGAGTCTCACGGAGTCTGGGTGGCCACTGCTTGTCCGGCGGGCCCAAGTGAGCGCCAATGGCTGGCAGGAGCTCGTTGTATGGTGGGAGGCAATAGTCGTCCTCTGGACACTCGTTGACGAGGATGACGATGTCTTCGTGTATGGCGAGCCGAATGGCGGTGCGTTGGATCTGCATGTCTCCTGATGACGGGGTTAATAGCCATTGAGTTTGCATTTGCATTAGCTGGGACTTACTGATGATAGACACTGGTACAAGGAAGCTGCTTGGGTCGTGCACATCCAGATTGTACTCAATCGTGTGATCCAGAACGAAGCGCTGTGTGAAGTCGTGGAAGAACCAATCGTGATCGAGCAGATATGCCGCAGCGGTCAGGAACCTCAATAGCGCCGGGTCTGAGTCCTCCAACGTCGCCCGCTCGAAGGTGTAGTAGCGTGAAAGCACCGCCTCGGTATGTATAGACACCACAGCCACGCAGTTGTACTTGTCTGCCAGCCTAGCGACCACCCACAGCTCATACGCAGTCAACTTGTCACATCTAAATTTGTTGTGCAGCATCTCGCACAGCGTAGTCATGCCATCCTCATCGTCTTCCGGGAGCTGAATCACCTTCGGCTCTGCTGCACTTCTATCCCCCTGCCCCTCCCTGAAATTCGCCCCAAGCATCACTTTGAAGACAGGCGAGCTGTCGCTGAGCACGCTGGAGCGCACACGCAGATACGTACCTTTTTGTACTCTCAAGATAATGTCGCCATCCTCGGCCAAATTCACGTCTCCGTGCGGAGCGCTGTCGTCAGGTTCGGCCATCGTGTTGTCGCATTGGTGGTTTGTTGAAGTTGCGAGTGTAGGTGTGAGCGAAGGGTGAAAAAAAGGTCAGTGAGATTTGCTTGTCGGCAGAACCCGTCATCATGAGACCGTTGCTAGAGCTGTGACCATGTTTCAGCGAGGGGTACTCGCACGTGAAAGCGGTCAAGCACTCGGAGCCCATACCTGATCTCCTGGTAGCGCTGCAGCCCTGCCAACAGTCAGTCAAGCTCTAGGCATATTCAATTCTTGTCATCAGCCAAATTTGGCCTGGCTGTCAACGCGCCAGGCAAACGGATAGTGCCGACCAACATGATCGATGTTGGCATCAGCCCTTGACATGGGACGTACCCGATCATCAATCAGTCATTCAAGCTGACTTTGAGTGAGGGCTGAGACGACTGATTGCCTGTATTGGTCTGAGTCCATGTCCATCCCCATCATCTGCGTTGGCGGCAGACTAACACTCGATACTGTTCGAAAGACCACGTGCAGGCACAGCAGAGCGGCGAGCTGTCCATTCGTAGAGTGTTATGGTTCCAGGATGCGAGGACTCGAAGGCTGGACTAATTGAGTCACTTAAGACGCAACCTGCCCGGGCCAGCTTGACTTGGGAAGGTGCACAATTTGGAGAAGCTCAAGCATGGCGTCGAAGCATTGAGGACTCTGTGTAGGCCTCGATGCAGAAATTACTATTTTATTGGTATATAGCGTTGACGACTCCCTGCGAGACACGCGGGCATGGGATGAAATGGCCGCTGCATTGCAGCTGAAGAGCCCGCAAATGAAATCTGCTATATAGGATTCGGAGAACGCACACGGGACTTGTCAAAATGAAATTGGCGCGAAGGAAGGATGCGAGACTCGAAGTGAAGTCTGGGATCGGCGTACCTGCCCAACTCGACATGACATGTGCTAGCGCGTAGCTGAAGACCCTGATTCAGTTGGCTGGAGTGCTAGCGAAGTTTATTTCGTGAAAGCGTTCAAAAGTTTCCAGGTACCATTTCACTCTCATTGTCCTCGATTTCAATTTCTGTATAGATCGTTCAAGATGGCGTCCAGCAGCGAGCAGCCGAAGAAGGTTAGCGACACGGCGACGATGCCGCACAGCGAAGTGCACTACTTCAACAGCTACAACCACCACGGCATCCACGAGGAGATGTTAAAGGACGAAGTGCGGACTAAGAGCTATCGCGATGCCATCTACAACAACCGACACATCTTCAAGGACAAGGTCGTCCTGGATGTTGGATGCGGTACATCCATCCTTAGCATGTACACATGATTCCACCACCATTTCCACCTTGATGCCCGGCTTGACACACTGTCATCATTGTAGCGCATCGCGGACTGACTCGAGATTGACAGGTTCGCCGTGAAGGCTGGCGCAAAGCATGTCATTGGTGTTGACATGTCTACCATCATCGTCAAGGCGAGGGAGATTGTCGAGGCGAATGGCATGAGTGACAAGATCACGCTTCTGCAGGGCAAGATGGAGGAGGTTGAGCTGCCGTTCCCGGAAGTCGACATCATCATTTCCGAGTGGATGGGCTACTTCCTGCTGTATGAGAGCATGATGGATACTGTGCTCTGGGCGAGAGACAGGTACCTGAGGAAGGACGGCAAGGGCCTGATCTTCCCGGATAAGGCCACTATTTTCATGGCTGGCATTGAGGATGGCGAGTACAAGGACGAGAAGATTGGTTGTGAGTTCGAACTGATCCGGAGATTCCGGCTGGTCCGAGTGAGCAGATGCTAACGTTCGCAGTCTGGGACAATGTCTACGGCTTCGACTACACTCCGCTCAAGATGACCGCTCTCACGGAGCCCCTCGTCGACACCGTCGAGCTCAAGGCTGTTGTTACCGACCCATGTGCGGTCGTGACCTTCGACCTATACACAGTCACCGTCGCTGACCTCGCCTTCTCTCTTCCCTTCAACCTCTCTGTCCGGCGTACGGACTACATCCACGCATTGATCGCATGGTTCGATATTGAGTTCTCTGCCTGCCACAAGCCTGTCCGATTCAGCACCGGCCCACACACCAAGTACACGCACTGGAAACAGACCGTCTTTTACCTCGCAGATGTGCTGACTGTGGAGGCTGGAGAGACCATCAAGGGCCAGTTGACTTGCAAGCCGAACAAGGACAACCGAAGAGATCTGGACATTGGAATTGACTACAAGACGGACACGCAAGATCAAGGCCGAATTGCAGAGGGCCATTGCGAATACAAGATGTGCTAGTCGAGTCATATTGGGCGCAATGGATTGGGTCAAATACACCCATGTTATGAGACATGACTAGCGATTGCATTGTGGGTCGCAGCTTTAGCTTCGCTGACCGGTGTATAGTATGGCGTTCCTTGGAAGAAGATGCCTCGTAGCATTTCGTGCATAGCGATTACGCATTGTAGCGCGTTACCGAAAAAGCGCCTTTGCTTCTTTACCCACCTCTGACATCATTTCACATGCTCAGGTATATCATCTCTGTTCCACTTCGGATGTGTCGTGTGATTACTTTACTACCATACACAAACATCACCAATCACACTCTCCATCAATTCCAATCCAAAAATCAACACACAACTCAAATTCACATCCACAATGCCTCGCAACGGTTCCGGCCACCTCGCCGACAACGCCATCGAAGCAGGCGAAACTCTCGTCCACGGCGCGGGCAAGGCACCTAACGAGGTACAAAACCCCTCCCCTCCCGCTCTCCACTACCAAATCCCATCATCACTGACACAAATCTGTAGAGGGACCCAGCAAGCAGCGGCGTCGACCGCAGCTCCAAGGCCGCTCCTCCTCCGGATCATGAGCACGGTGAGGCGATTGAAGGGTTGGGAGCTAGTGGGGGTGGGAGTAAGGGGGAGTCGTTGACGGGGAGTGGGAAGGGGCCTTTGGAGCCGGTTGTTGAGAAGGTTGCGCAGGGGAAGTCGTCGTAGAGTTCGTTCGAGGGTGGTGCTGGAGGTATTTTGAGGGGGGTGGATGTGGGGGGTGGGATGTTTGATGCAGGGTTTAAGAAGTCCTGATTGCATGCGTAGACGTAAAAGGGTTCATGGAATATTGTTCTTTTTTCAGAACTCGATACGAGTTCCTGCAAGGCATTTTTGTACTTCTATACTCGAGCTCACGAGGGTTTAGTGATGGGTGGCTCGTCATTAACCCCATCGCTGATGGTATGGACTTGCAAATGGCAACTACCCCCGATTCTTGATCCATCAACCCCTGACTCTGCTGACAGGGACCAAGTATTGGATACCCAGACTACAGTGTCAACGTCTAGTCAATGAACAAGCTCGCAGGCCTTTGGAGGCACCTGATTTGTAAAGTCCAGTATGGAGGGTGGTAAGTGTCGGCCTGGAGATGCAGTCTTGAACAAGACCCATCACATATCACAGGCTTCTTCTAGTGGCCAGCGGAGGTGGAAAGAATGAGTTTTGGCTTTGTGATCCACAGCACATCGGTTCAAGGGCTTCGGTATCTCCTCCCGTCACAGAGAGCAAGAGATCTTCTCGTACTGGCCCGTACCGTACTGACTCCTTTCGAAAAGATGATGGTGGCTCAAATGGGCTCTGCAAAGTCTGTACGGCTGCATAGTGACCCCAGATTCCGTTACAGAGCAAATAGCTCGCTGAAGGATCGAGTGACTTACCTCAGGACGACATGATCATCCATTATTTCCATGTTGTGAGTAGCGACTTCCCAATGTTGACACAATAAAAAACCTCAGGAAGCCACTGTCTAGATGCCCTTAGAACAGCCTCTTCTGTGCAGCACAGCCCCCAATCATCCCCGTATTAGCCTCCCAAGTCTCCCGCCCACTCCCCCACGTTGCTTCTATCATATCCACGTCAATCGACCTCAATGGCTTGCCCTGATACCAGAGGCAAGTCCTCCTCGCTCGGGCGCTTAGCTCTATCCACCATCCTAAATCTCATCTTCAGAAATCACCATTTACATGATACTAAATCAATCTAACCACAAACAACCTACGCTGTTCCTGCATGCTTTGAGCTTGGGCCTCGAGCTTCTGTCGCCGGATCTGGTTTCGCCCTGCACTGAATCTCCATGAGGATATGACCGAGACTAAGAAGCCCAGAGAATGGTCCAGCGCAGGTGTGATAATGGTCATTCGCACTGACCATGGGTCGTGCAGCGGGCAGGGTAACTGTGTGTCATTTTCTGTCCATTGGTTAAGGATCGCTGATGTTGGGGTGACATATGGCGGCCGCCGGCGGTGCTGCAACAAAACTGGACGAGAAGCTCATCCAATTTTTTGCTCCTTGATATATAATTTGTTCAGCGCTTATCAGTACGTACGGCCATAGGTCACAGAGAACAGAGGATCCCGTCCGCTCTCCTGTACTTAAGCTGTGAACCGGTGGATTAGTACTACGGTGGGTGACCACGTGGGAATCCCCACTGCTGTACGTTTTGCATTTTTGCACGTCAAAAACCACCATCAGCCTTTTACTTTTCTTCAACCCCAGTAGTGAAACACAGCTCACAAGTCACCTGTCAAAGAAACAGTCACGATCTCGTACCATCAATTTCCTCATCAGCCTGACACGGTTTTCACCAGCTTTCCAGCAAGCTCACTGCCTACACAACCTTCAACTGAAACCCCCCACCCACCTCCTCCTGCTCCCGCCCCTTAAACAGACCCCCAAAATCCACCTCCCCTCCCGCTCCCAAGCCTGGAGCATCACCCCGCACAGGCGCATTCGGACTCCTAGCTCTCCTCCGCTTCTCCTGTCCCGCTTTCGACGGGAAAGTAGGAAACATAGCCGTAGGCTTGGGTCTCGGATCCTCCTTGAAATACGCATGCTCTAGCATCTGCTTTGCCGATGGTCTGTTTGCTGGGTTGAGCGAGAGCAGGGAGTCGAGCAGATTTGCGCCTGCGTTTGTGAGAGTAGGGAACTTTGTTCGTATTTGAGAAGATGAGGATTGTTTGGAGGGCGGTGGGAGACGGAGTGTTCGGGCGTTTGGGAGGGATTTGAATTCAGGCCAGGTGGTGCTGCTGGGGATGCCGCAGAGGGTGAAGATCTGTTTGGTGGTTGCAAAGTCAATGATGGGGACGCGGGATGTATCGTGTTTTCTTCCCAGTCTCGAGGCATGAGGCTGGGATCATGTCACTCACCTTGCCTAACTGCTCTACTTCGTTCTTGCCTTGCAGTAATGGTGTCTTCGCGACGAGTTCTCCGAAGACGCAGCCGAGACTCCACATATCGATTGCGCCGTCATATTCTTTGGCGCCGAGGAGGAGCTCTGGTGCGCGATACCATAGCGTGACTACGAGTTGCGTTAAATTAGCTGGCGGTGGTGATCCAACAAACCTTGCCATGCCGAAATCTGCGAGCTTGATTTCGCCGCGGTTGTTGAGGAGGATATTCGAAGTTTTGAGGTCGCGGTGTAGGATCCAGTGATCGTGCAAGAACTCCACCGCACTCGCTAGCTGAAGCAACAACGTCTTGGTCTCAGACGGCAGGAACGGCTCATCCATCATTTCTTCTTGTAGAGTCTTCAAATCGTGCTCGAGGAAATCCATCACGAGATAGACGTCATCTCTCGCACTTCCTTCTCCGCACACAACCTCGCGAAGATGGACAATATGCCGGTGCTCTTTTGCAGCGTTGAGACACTGTATCTCGCGCAAAGCAGTGACAGGAAATCCAGCGTCGCGGACGGGATCGAGCTTGAGCTTCTTGATTGCGACGATGTCACCAGTCGCTTCTTCGCGTGCGCGTGAGACAGAGCCGTATGAGCCTTCTTCAATATGGTTCAAGCGGTCGAAGCGGTTGATGCTGCGGCAGGGCTGCCACGTGCCTGGCTGGAAGCGTACAAGTTCTCTCTCTTGTGGTCCTTCTTGGATGATGTCTTGAGATGTTCTTCTTCGTTTTGCTGGTCGTTCTGATGCATCGTCGTCTGCATGTCTATTTGTCTTTGCTGCTGCTGCTGCCGCCCGTGCTACTTCCTCCGCCTTGCGCTGTTTCTCGGCTTTTAAGCGTCTCTTCTCTTCCTTTTCTGCCTTCCGTCTCGCATCCTCTGCTGCATCTTCTGCCGAGTCGGCCCAGCGTGAGACCATTTCTGCATATATTGATGTTCTGCTATATTCAATCAGGACTGGTATGGAGAGCTTGAAGTAATGGTCATCGAGTCCGAGCTTCACAAGCCGACATCCAGAAATCTTCCTCCTTCATCTGAGATGCCTGCAATACACATGCAACTTGACCATATCCCCGCCGGCCATATACAATGCGAAGTCACATTCCTAGAATATACAGACAGCTATCACGCAATGTCAACAGAGTGAACATATCACAATGCCGAGCCGCCGGCGCAAGATGGAGCTCGACCGAGGCGGGAGAAGGAGGACACAAATGGTCTACACCACTGGCCAAACAGCTGTCTGAGGCGATTACAGTATGTTGTACACATCAAACGAACTATTACAGTTATTGAAACTATGATAGACCACCGGTCCCATCCCCGTCGCCTCGTTCATGCGCCAATGCCTCACTGGCGACCTCGGCGGCTACTACACTCCCAAAGAATCCACGTCCACCCGCGACCAATTCGGCACCAAAGGCGACTTCGTCACATCTCCAGAAATATCTCAGATCTTCGGTGAACTCATCGGTGTCTGGGTGGTGGCAGAATGGATCGCACAAGGCCGGAAAAGCGAGGGCGTGATCTTGATGGAAGTTGGTCCAGGCAGAGGCACGCTGATGGATGATATGCTGCGCACCATCCGCAACTTCCCACCTCTAGCAAAAGCTATCGAGGCGGTGTATATGGTGGAAGCCAGCGAGAACCTGCGAAAGGCACAGCATAAGCTGCTGTGTGGAGAGAATGAAATGAAAGAGACGAAAATCGGCTGGGAGAGCGTGAGCAAGCACAGTCCCGATCTCAAAATCGTATGGACAGAGGACATCCGATTCGTGCCGCGGGAAGCAGACAAAACACCCTTCATTATCGCCCACGAATTCTTCGACGCCCTCCCCATCCACGTCTTCCAGTCCGTCCCGCCTCCCCCACCCGGAACAACCACCATCAACACGCCTACCGGTCCCATTCCCGCTCCCGCCCCAAGAAAATCCCAGCAAGGCAACCAATGGCGAGAACTAGTCGTCAGCCCCAAACCACCGCACCGACTCCAAGAAAACGAACCCGAATTCGAGCTCACCCTCGCCCGCGCCTCAACACCCCACTCCATGTACCTCCCCGAGACCTCCGACCGCTACCGCGCCCTCAAGCAAACGGACGGCGCCACAATAGAAATCAGCCCGGAATCCCAAGCCTACATCCGGGACTTCGCCATCCGCCTAGGTGGCTCCAAACCCGAAACAACCTCCCCTCAACCACCAACCCAACAACCCCCCACAACCACCACCACGCGACAAGTCCCCACAACCCCCCACCCAGAGCCCCCCCTCCATAAACCCACACCCTCCGGCGCCGCCCTAATAATCGACTACGGCCCCCCCAACCACATCCCCACCAACAGCCTCCGCGGCATAAAACAGCACGCCCTCACCTCCCCCTTCTCCCACCCCGGCCTCACCGACTTAAGCGCGGACGTCGACTTCCTCGCCCTCGCCGAAGCGGCTCTAGCCGCCTCTCCCCAGGTAGAAATCCACGGACCAGTCGACCAAGCGAGGTTCTTGACTGCGATGGGGATACAGGAGCGGGCGGCGCAGTTGGTGAAGAGGGCGGTGGATGCGGAGAGGGGTGGTGGCTTTGGGGGCGGGAAGGAGAAGGGGGAGTTGACGGAGGTGGTGAGGAGGGTGGAGAGTGGATGGCGGAGATTGGTGGATACGGGAAGCCAGGGGATGGGGAGGTTGTATCAGGTTATGGCTGTTTTGCCGTATGTGCCTGTTGCTGAGGAGGGGGGAAGGAGGAGGAGGCCGGTGGGGTTTGGGGGCGATGTGGAGGTTTGATGGGACTACGTTGTGGATAGTGTATAGCTTTACCGAAGGATTTTGGGATCTTATAATTCCGTGTTGTTCTATGCGTGTGCAATGGCTTCTTCTCCAGTTTCGAGTCCATGGACGCGAAATCTGATGAAAAATGTTGGTTACATGGCATAGTCGTATGCATCTAGTCGAGGAGCCTGAGGAGGCGTGAGGAGGCGTGCGTGGAAATGAACAGTCAGCAGATTCGTCTCCAGTAGTAGGTGTATTGCCGGGTGATGTGATGTGAACTTACCGGCCTTTGTGCCTTCTCATGTCGTGAAGTCCCGACTCCTTCTGTATTCACCGCCCAAGCTCGCCTCACCAGCCTCTCTGAAAATCCATGCCGACCATCCAATCCCATGCCGCCGTCGCCGTCGCCTATAAAAGCAAAGTGCAGAACAAAAGGAAAAAGGGGAAACCTCACCTATCAGCCTACAGGAGAGCAGCGCCTTCAGCACCCTCAAACGAGGGCGCGCCCGCATCACCGTCACCGACAATCATCACCGTCAGTCCCATCAACGTCACCTCACGACAACCCTCACCGCGACTCAGTACTCCCTGACGTCAGACCCATTGAGGGTATTCTCAGCACTGATGTAGCTACCCTTAGCTACATTGAACGTGACCTCCCAGTCACCCGCGAAGTTGCCCTCAGCCGTCTTGAGGCGACGTGCTGACTCCATCTCGCCGTCAACCCACGGCGCGTCAACGTGAGTACGGAGGTACTTCTCCGTCTCAATGTCATCCCTATTATTTGATGGGCAAGTCAGCAAAGTATACTTTTGAGGTTGACGGGTACACCGTACTTCTTCTATCCGAAGCCGGAAGGGGGTCGTAGTCATGTGATAGGGGCAGAGCTTGTTCAATACCCATCATCAGCGCCGTAGTCCTCGCCCGCACCGCCCTCGTCGTAGTCGTCATCGCCGCCGTCGAAGTACTGCTCGGCATTATAATCGTCATTGCCGTCGTCCTCGTCCTCCTCGAAATCGTCATCCTGGAGCTCCTCCGGGTTCTCGCCGTCCTCGTCCTCGTTCTCGGCAGCCTCTTCGTCATCGTCGGCATTGTCCTCGGCATCGTCGTCGAATTTGGCGAGCTTGTCCACGACACTGTTCTTGGCCAGCATGAGCTTCTTGGTCTTGTTGGCCTCGGCGGGATCGATGTCTGGGTTGTAGCCGATGGTGCTCCACAGTTCCTTGGGGAAGAGGTGTGGCACGGCGAACTTGTGCTTGGTGATGTCCGGCCTGAGTATCGATCAGCATTTGCGTGGGGCAGGATGTTTCGGGATGACTCACCACTTGAACTCCGTCTTCTGGAACTTCTTGCCGTACGTCTCTTGGTCCTCGAAGGCGTTGAAGTCCGCTGCAGAGCGCTTGCTGCCGGCGATCATCTTCTCGACCGTGCCTGGCGGCCCTGTCCAGAATGGTCCCGCCTGGCGCCTGGCAATGTTGTCACGCTGCATCTGCACCATCTTCTTCTCGCGCGCGGTGACCGGTGGGGCGCGTGGGACACCGCCAGGGTATGGCTGAACAGATGTCAGTGTGTTGAAGGTCAAAATGATGGGCAGAGCTTACGTACTGGATACAGCTCCTTCGGATCCTTGGCGAGCGCCTCCTTCTTCGTGTCTTCGTCGCGGAACTTGGCAATCTCTTCATCGAGGCCGGCATCGACTTCGAATGGAAGCTTCTGACCTCCCATCATGCCGCCGGCGTTGCGTGAGCCGCCACCAAATCCGCCACGGAAAGCCATGATGGTTGCGTTGATTTTAGGTGTTGTGTCGGAAGTGAAAAGTTTGCAGCTGAGCGAAGCAACAATAGGAGCTCCTGGCTCGTGTACTCGGTGTCTTTGTTGCCAAGGAGACGTCGACTGTTGATCCGGTGTGACACTCGAAGAGTTGGCAGTTGACTGATCTGTTGATGTTGACAGCCCGCAGGTCACCGGTCAGACTGCTCACGTCACGTCGTTCAAGCGATCCGTGTCGATTGTATGATGGTAGTGAGTGTCAAATATCCGCATGATTTGACCGTGAAATGTTGATGCGAGTGTTGTGGTGGGGCGGCATTGGCGATGACAAGTGAGGAAGGAGCGACACTCGAACTTTTTGATAGTGCGCTAGTAGAGCTCTTATGCAAAACTTATGCAGGCTTTGTGCGGGCATAAAGTTCTACCTAGCCATACGCCAGCTTAGGAGGCTTTTCAGCACTGTTCATGAATTAGTACATACACATGAAATGCTGAAATGTAGATTATGCATGGGCGTGTGCAAGATTCCAATTTGTCGCTGGCGTACTCTCTGAGGAAACATGGGAACAAGACGTGATCTTTGACATGATTTCATTCAGTACTTAATTGCAGCCGTCTAGACTGACAGCGGATCGTAGCATGACTTGCAGCTTTTGCCTGACTCCACGCTATGCATCCCCGATGCCACACTCTACTCCTACAACGCCAGACAATTCGATAACAGTGGCAGTATTTAGTACGTCCGGCTCAGGTTGCGCAGGTACCAATCCACCAGTCTCCTGCCGACCTTCGCCTCTGAAACGTGGATCAAGTCTCCCTGCATCGCGTAGTCCAGGTCATTGCTGTTGACCACATCACCCTCCAACAAACCACCCTCACTGTGCCTGATCTGCCTCGACCTCTGTTTGTTAACCAGAAGCCAGCTCCTCAGCGTCTCTGCATCCACCTCCAAGAAGTTCGCCAACTTCGACAGATCCATTGTCGTGTACAGCTTCAAGTAGCTGCGCACAGTCGGGCTCCACATGTTGTTCTTCACCTCCTCCATGAAGATTGCGAGCTGGTGCTCAACTGGGTCTACATTGTTTTGTGGGTTCTCAAAGTCCGGAGGTGTTGGCGAGATGAACTTGGGGCATGCGGCACGGAAAAGCTCCTCGAAGATCGGCAGCGCCTCGGGACCGCCTCGCTGCATGCGATTGAGCTGCTCGCCGTACTTCTCGCGCAGCTGCGTGTGGATCGTGTCGTCCAGTCTGGTAGGAGAAAAGGCAACACAGATCGCGACAAGCGCGTACATCTGCTCGTTCTTCTTGGTAATGCTGTCGTACTGGGCGCCCTTCTGGAAGTTCTTTGTCCGCGAGACATAGATCAGAATGTGGTTGAAGGCGCGGAGCGCGTCGGCGTAGCGGTGCATCATCATGTAGCTGAAGCCGACGTAGTAGTATGTGGTGAAGTTGGCGGCCATGACCCGCGCGAACATGGCCTTCTTGTTCAGCTCGATGTTATCAAGCGTCTTGAGAGCCAGGCTGAAGTCACCCAGCAGGCAGTGTACGCGGAGCAGACCAATGATCGAGAAGTAGCCCAGCATTTGGTATAAGCTTCGGCTGCCATATTCGCCAGCATATGGGGCTGGGTCTTCGCCGCGCTTGCGCGCCTCGAGCTGCTCGCTGATCTGGGAGCGTTGGATGAGGGAGTACAGGACGTTGAGGACCGAGTAGCAACCCCATGTATTCGGGTTCTCACGCAGGATGGCCAGCTCTTCCTCGTTGACCGGGGTCGAGGAGGATTGGTAGGCGAGACGTTGGCGGTAGGAGCAGAAGGAGTTGAATTGGTAGATGAACTCATCAATGACGTCCCATGCCCAGTAGTACTATCCAGTTGTTAGCTCATTGACAACATCTTCTGCGCAGTGTGCACATACCGACGGCACCTCGATATCCACTGGTCCTTCACTGTTGAGGATGAAGTGAAACAGATTGCAGTAACTGTCGTAGCTCTGAATCTTGGTCTCTAGCGTGGCCTGGTACTCCAACGGAGTCGCTGCCGCCTGCAATTGTGCCTGCAAATCTTGCGCTCCTCCTAATGTCGATGTCCTGTCCAAGTCGTAGTCCTCTCCATCCTCATAGCCCACTTGCTCGCGGTACTCGTTCGCCAAAGCCTCCTCTTCCACATCGGAGTCGTCGTTCACCGGCCGCTCGGGCGCGGATTGTTGATATGTGGGTGCTTGCCTGACAGACATTGTCGCGAGCGTTTGTGTGTTGTTGGAAGTGATCGCAACAGCTGTTGCGCCTGCTCGGAAGTCTGTTGATGAATCCCGCAATGAAATTGGAAGCCAAGATTTTTGGCGGGGCCCAATCAAGGTTTGCGCTAGCACCAATGAAGAAGTAGCGATATGGCCGATGGATGACTTCGGACCTCCCGCCTCATACTACATAGTACTTATATATGTAGTGCCTTAATCGATTTCCCAGATTTCTATTCTGTGTATATAGACAACTTCTTCCGAAGACCTCCTCTGGCACGATTTGCTAGCAGAAATGGAACCTCCCGTGCATGAGCGTCCCAAAGCCGATGATGCCGCGCCTATATACAGAGTAGCAGTCATTCAGATGTGGCCGAAGGTGCTACGCAAATGCTCTCCCAAGCGAGTACGTAAGCTGACATCTGGCACAGCCCATGGCTCTTGAACGCAACTACGCCCGTGCCGAAGAATTCATTCGTGCAGCCTCTCGCCAGCACGCTCAGCTAGCCGTACTTCCTGAATATCACCTCCTGAACTGGATCCCACATGATGAAAAGTTCAAAGAAGCCTGCAGTCATTGGGAAACCTATCTCGACAAGTACCGTGCATTAGCAAAAGAATGCAACATCAACATTGTTCCTGGCACCATCGTCGAACTTCACGATAAGGGGACTGAAAACGAACGTTTACTGAACGTCGCTTACTTCATTACTAACACTGGCGAGATTGCTGGGAAGTACGTAAAGAAGAATCTCTGGGGCCCAATTGAAAGGCTGCATTTGACTTCGAGCTCGATGGATGAGCATCCCGTCTTCGATACGCCGTTGGGTAAGGTTGGCATGCTGATCTGTTGGGATCTGGCGTTTCCAGAGGCATTCAGAGAAATGATTGCCAAGGGAGCGAAACTTTTCATCATTCCCACTTTCTGGACATTGAATGATTGCAGCCCGGCAGGATTAGCAATCAATCCAGTCGCGGAGGGGTTGTTCTTGGATAGTATGTTGACGGCGAGGTGTTTCGAAAATACATGCGGTAAGTCTTGACATTTAGGGACTACACACAGTATTGCGTCTGTGGTATTGACAACATTCTTAGCCATTGTATTTGCAAACGCCGGAGGCCCACCAGGCAAAGGCTATGCAGGACTTTCGCAAGTCTGCGTGCCCTACGCTGGAGCCTTGACTCGACTAGGGAGTAGCGCGGAGGGCATGGCAGTGGTCGATCTGGACATGAAGATTGTAGAGGACGCCGAAGCGAATTATCAAGTGCGGGCTGACCTTGCGAGGTCTGATTGGCATTACGAGTACAGACATACCTCGAAAGAGGATCCGAAATTATGAGGTATGATGGTATGGCAATGATGGGACGATGATAACATGAAAGACGGTCGACAGTATTGAGAACAGAAGATTGCCTCCGTATTAGACTGACTACTTTCCAGCCTTGTCCTATCCGCTTGACAGATACACTCCACCTTGCTAACCACACAGCAGCAACCGCCGGAGCGTGGAGGCCCGCTTTCTCACCCGACCAACTAGATCTGGGCGCTCCAAGTTTGTCATATCGTTCCCTGATGACTGTGAGTTTTCGGCCTCTCCACTCAACGACTCAGGCTTTCCACTGTCCGGCACAACGTCCCTGAACGTCTCATCCTGAGTGAGCTGAAAGCTGTCGTTCGTACTCTGTGGCCCGTACGTCTCGGCTGGTGTCTCCTGGATGCTGCTTAAAATCGGTGTGATCGGGCTCCGTCGAGGCGATGATATAGTGCCTTGGACCGAGTAGATAGAGCCGGGCGTCGAGGGCAACGATCCACCCGCGTCCACCTCGCTCTGATCAGCCAATGGTGCTGATTCGTACGCTGAGCCGACATCAGCCAACTTCTGCGTTCTCCTCAGCCTAGAAGGAGCGGGACTAATACTCACAACCCTCGCCTTGACTACCCTTGCAACCCTCGCCGGTACACCTGCGTCGAGATCTTGTTCTGCCATCTCCTGGACCGAAGCCACAGACTGCGGCGTCGGCGGCAACGGCTTCCGCATGTAAATCTGCACCTGAGCAGCTGGCGGTGGTGCAAAACGCAGGGCACCTGTTGACCGCATATGCTGTCGTCTCGCCAAGCGCCTCAGATCGCCGCGTGATGGCTGGGTCTTAGAAACCGGGATTGCGCTTTCGCGCCTAGCAGGCACGGTTCTCCTGAAGGAGCGAAGCGAAGGAGAGATGGGCGGAGCTTGAAGTACGCAGGTGGCGCGACCACAGGAACAGCCTAGGTCCCATCTTCTGCCGAAGGCAGTGTTGTGGAGAGCAAAAGGCATTGTGTGTGTGCCCGCAGTTGGAGCTGGAATGGTCGACTCAACCGGTTGAGACATGTGAGTGGCAGTAGGGATGGTTGGAAAGCGACCAGCGCTGAGGATGTGTGGTCCTGCCACAGTTGAGGTCGTTGACTGAAAGATTTGCTGATGGAACTGAATCGGCTGCGTCCCTGCTCGTGGTATGGACAGGGTAGACAAGCGATTCAGAATCTGTTCTGCTCTGGAACAAATCGACTGGAAGGTGAGAACAATGTTTTGTACCAGCATGACGACGCATAATGGACAAAGAGGTCGTGCGCAGCACAGTAATGCTTTGTCTATTGTTTCACTTCGATCTGAACGACGATTCTACAATGCCATTGTCAGAGCAGCACCCGCACCCGCACCTCAGGCCTGTCAGGCACTCCTGACGCAGTAACATACCCGCAGAATCGCACCTCTACATGCACAACCAATGCTCTCACCCCCGGGCCTCCCCCCTTCTAATCTCCCGCCCTCCCATTCCCCGTCCCCGTCTCATTCATGATCAGCTCCACCAACGCCCTCTCAGCTTTCCTCTCCCGCCCCGCCGCCTCCGCATGTTGCTTTTGCCAGACCTTCATCGTCTGCTTCACCATAATCCTGAACTCATCGCGCTGCGCCGTCCCCTCGATATCCACATCTGGATCCTGGTCAATCGCATTGCGAATGACAGCAGACTGCCGGGCTCCAGCTATCATGTTGAGAGACAACTGACGCCTCATGTTGCGTGCGGACAGAACGGCCTGTTTGCGATGGTTCAGTGTGGTGGGTGTGGACTGATTTGATCGCTCCATCGTGGTTTTCGTCTCTCTCGCAAGTAAGCTTTAGGATGATTGAAAGAAATGAGGCGGAGTTGGGATGCAATCTAGTGGCAAGATGAGGCAGGCTCATCTTGTTCTTCTGGGCTCGTAGCAATGTGTTTTGGGTACGCTCCAGATCTTTCACAAACCGACTTCTCCTTCCAGTTTGGGTGTCAGGGCTGCGGCGCGGTGGCCACACTCACCTCCCAATACGTTCTGACAGCAACCTAAACATCCCTGGCGCTCGGTCTTGACTGGCGGCCCCCATGATGATACCAGCTTCTCCTGCAATGCAATGATGCGTACATTTTAACATGGTAATCATTTGACAATGCTGTAAGAAGCAAGTCGAGGTATGAGATCCCGACAAAGACAGAAGTCCCAATTACTCAGTCTGTAGTCCGCAACGGCCTCATCCCGAACAAGGACGATAAGGCATCCAGTGGTCGGCGGCAGTCTGTGATCGAGCTCGACGAGAGTGATGTGTATACCAATGAGCATTGACATATGTGCAACGCTTGCTCAACCGATGATCTGCCTCCACAATGCTGGATTCCGCATCTATATCGTGCTGACGGCGCTCTGCTCACATGCCATACTATGTTCGTCGAACTATGGTGACCCACACTGACGCCGCCACATCTCACCATACCTCAGCAGGAGTAGCACCGCCAACGAGCTCGCAAGAATGACTGCTGCGAAGATGCTCCAAGCCTGAGCAATTCCAATTGCTTCGCTTAGGGGTAACGCGTAAAAGCCCATGCCAAAGCTGAAGGCCGCTCGACAGAAGCTCAGGACGAGCCCGAGGTCTGCAGCTTGTGGACGAAAGCACTATCGAATGTCAACCATTAGTGCTCTTCGTGCAGTCATTAAGCTCATGAGGTTGGCATACCTCAGCGGTATATGTAAAGACAATAGTGGTTGCAATCTGTAGAATAAAGCTGGCGATGCCGATTGCCATAGCTGGCCCGATCCAGTGTGTCTGTCTCGCCACGCACACGCCTTCCAGGATAATGCCCAGTGGACACAAGACTACTGCTGGTAGCAACGCCAACAGTCTGTCCTCCGGCTTTCTTCTCTCTTGGCGTCGCATAGCTCTCGTACTGCCGATCCGATCGGAAAATGCTCCAGCAACAAGCTCGCCGAGAACGCCACCAACAGTGATTGGCACACCAAGCAGCAGTCCAGTCTGATAGGGCTGGAAGTCGTAGAGTTTGCTGAAGATTGCTGAGGCGGTGAGGGTGAACATCACGCTAGCGTATGAGAAGACAGCAGAATAGTAAACGGTAGGCAGGATGACGCTGGGATACTTGAGCATTCTCCAGGGGCGAAGAAAATCGAGCAGGTGCAACTTGCGAGCTGGGTGCAGCAAGTGGTACAGGAGAAGGTTCTCAGTCCATGATATCCGATGTCCTGGCCTGCCTTCATTTGTCGGACCATGTCGTACGTATTAGGTCTCCGACAGAGCGAACAGGAACACAATAAACATGGTGCCCGTTGCAATGGCGCCAAGAAAAAAGCACCATTGCCAGTTCAGATCCTTTTCGATGTAGCCTCCAATTATCGGGCCAAGGTGCCCTCCGCACATGAAGAGCAGGGTGTAAAGTCCAAGGTAACGGCCTCGTTCATGTTCGTAGTACAGATCGCACACGACGCTTGAGCCCAGTCCGGCAGGCACGCTAGCGAAAATACCATCAATGGTTCGATATGCCATCATCTGTGCAAACGTCGTCGAGAAGCCAGAGGCCAGCAGCAATGCCGTAGAGGCAGCCGCGCTAATGAGATAGATCAACCGTCGCCCGTACACATTGGCGATGGGATTCCAAAAGTTCGCTGAGACGCCTAGAAAGAGCATGAAGATGCTTGAGGTGTAGCCAGCCTGGGTGAGACTTATGTCGAAGTACTGAGCCAGTACTGACAGGCTCGGCGTGATGAGCGAAGCGCACAGCAACGCGAGAAAAGCATACATCGACACCTGGACCAGTATAAGAAGTTTGAGCCATTTGGGCCAGTTCAGCGGGTCATTCGGGTCATCTCGTGGTTGTGGTCGAAGTGGTATGCCGTACGGGTCCAGCTTGAGGAGCGGTTCGTGACTTCCGGGACTGGCGGTGGCGGAAGGCAGCTTTTCTGTTTCGTTCATCATATCGACAATCTCCAATGTTGGTGTAGAGCGCGGTCTCTAGAATTTCTGACGTGTCAGAGCAAGCGCCGAAGCAATTGAAGGCAAGCGCAACATCAATGGATCATTTAGAGCAAGTGCACCATCAGCACGCCTGCAATAACTGCTGCTCAAGGCAAGAGACGGTCTAGCACAATGGCGGCTTTGCGCATGATGATGGGCCGATTTGCGAGCACAATGCCTTTGTGCGAGTACACACATCTCACAAGCCACGTGCTGGCGGTAGCGATCGTGTAACATCGGTTCAGCTTACGGATATCAAGCCAGTCTGCGCGCTGCGCCTGTGGTAGACTTTGTCCAATACATGTATCCTAAAAATTCCAGCAGGCTATCCACTATCACAAGCTGGGGACATCGAGTCCAGTATCCGAGATCTTGACAACGACCTTGCCCTTTGTCCTCCCAGAGTTCAACCGCTCGAACGCTTTCTTCGCATCTTCAAATTGAAAGACTGAATCAATGTAAACATCACCCGGAGTCAACGTGCTCTTCGCCTCTTCCAGCCACTGGTTGTTCATCTCTAGCATGATCACATCATAGCTCTCTCCAAGGCCCATGTAGCCTCTGAACCATCGGACCCACTGGACTGGAGCATGATACGACAAGATATTGTAGTACGTGTAGGGCCCGCCCATTGTTGACCGACCTGTCTTGTCGCCAACGATGGAGACGTAGCGTTTGCTGGAGGGCAGGCCGATGCAATCAGTTCCACCTACGCAGTCAATGACTGCATCTGGTTTGAACTCAGCGACAGCATTGCGGACCGAGGGCACAGAAGTATAGTCCACATGTGCATCGGCTTTGATGTCATTGGTGACGAAGTCCTTGTTCCTGCCTGAGGACGTGGTCACGACCTTCCAACCTTTGCGCTTCGCGAGCATGATCGTGTAGATCCCGACAGCGCTGGAGCCGCCGAGCACAGCTACGCGCTTCGATTGTGTGTCCTCAACCCACTGCTCAACCTGCTTTATGCACGCCTTCGCAGTCAACCACACGAGATTAATAGCAGCCGCCTTCTCATGACTCCATGCTTTCGGCTTCTTGACTACCGCGCAATTGGCCTGATCAAAGTGTGCGACTTCTGCCAGAGCTCCAGCGCAGTCGTTCATCGGCTTGAGTGTGAGTCCCATGACCTCCTCACCCTGGACGAAGCCTGTTCGGCCACCAGTGATGACGGTACCGCTGAAGTCGCATACTGTAGTCTTTGGCTTGTTATTGCCCGGCAGCTTCCACGTCGGCAAGTTCATGATCTGAACATCTACGGGATTTAGTGCGCATGCATTGATCTTGACGAGCATGTGCGGCGTGGTCCCCAGACCTTTGATCTCGTTGGCCCTTGGTGGGTGGATGGTCGACTGCTGGAGGGTGTTGTAGCCCGCGGTGTACGTCCATGCTCTTGCTTCTTTGGTCGCCATGTTGACTGTCGTGGTCGAAGCTACTGTATGAGCTGTCTGGAGTGTATTGTCTTGAGGTGCGCCGGAGGCTGGGTATCAATCTGGCTTCTTGCCCCTATTGAAATGCGTCTGTGCTCTGGCTTGCCCTGGGTATGATATCAATAGCAGAATATCATTGGAACTTACGACTGTGGTACAAGACCGTTCATCAACATGCGCCCAGAGCTGGTTGTTGGGCGGGGCCGACGGGTCAGGTTACACCACAAACCTTGATGACACCTTCTTTGGAGAGCCGGTCCAGCCAATGCGCGCTCGCTCGTCTACATGCTGCTGATGCGAGCCACTATCGCGGTACTCTGTACGCTGCTGATGATGAGAGGAGCATTCACCCCGTGCTGTTGTACTCTTCATGCCGGCCCGAGCAAGAACGACCTCGGCACTCGTTAGGTAGCTGCTAGCCGGCTAGCCATCCATTGATACTGTATGCTTCCGAACTTCGAAAACGTAGGTCAAGAGAAGCAGGTCACGGAGCTGTTGAGGTACGTTGCCCAGAAGTATAAACAACACGGTCACCTTACACATCAACGCTTGGCGAACCAACGATGTCCATGCCAGGCAAGGGCGACTCCAACCATCCGGACTTTAGCCCACCTTGGTGTCAGGACATCCTAGCTCGCCAAGATATCAAGCACCTCTCTTCAATCCACAAACAACACAAATTTGACAATGTATCCAATGCTATGTTCGAAAACACCTTGTATTCGAACCAGATCGATGCCGTCCGTGCACACATATCCTTCCGGCGAACCAGCAGAGAACCCGATGCCGTGGACAATGTAGAAGAGTGCTATCTCCTCTCCATAGGCAAAGATCTGGATGGGAAGACTGGTCGAGCTCACGGAGGCTTCAACTCACTGATCCTTGACAATGTGAGCGGTGGCCTCGCGCATCACAGCAACCCGCATCCTGAACCGCCAGCGACTGCGTTCCTGCACACAGAGTATCATGCGCCAATCTCGACGCCATGTGTAGTACTGGCAAGGGCATGGGTGACGAAGGTGGAAAGAAGGAAGTACTTTGTCAAGGCCGTCATTGAGGATGGGCAAGGCAAGGCACTGGCAAGCAGTACGAGCTTGTTCATTTCCATGAAACCTATCGGTGCAGCATTATAGCATGGCAGGTCCGGACGTACTCTGCATGGCCGTCATGTTTACAATCAACCACTTACCTCGAGTACGTTCGCTACAATGTTGTGGCGCTATCGACGACCGAATGGCTCTGTATTGATGATGAAATAAATGTTCATGAATGCATTTGAGAGATTGGCTGCTCCTTTTGCAGGGTCGGTGAACTGTCCGCGAATCCTGCATGGTCTTCGCATGGATCTTGAAGGCATTGAGAAGAGTATCCCAGTGCGGCGACTGCACTGATCGACTCTTCTGTATTTGGCACGGTGGACGACTCACGAAACAAGATCATGGCTCGGCGTTGATAACGACAATGTGCAGATGAAACTGCGCCATCACCAAAGCATAGAAGAATGAGAAAAGTAATAGTAGAGGGATCAGGCTGGCTCGGAAACGACGACAGTGCTAAGGTCTGCAATTGTCTGAATTTAAGAGTATTGGGCTGTCCTCTCTCCCCACCAAGCAAGTCTGAGATCTTGCCTAGAATATGATATACATGCCATATCGAAGTTAGGCCTTGGCTTTCAGGTGGAATCATGCGTATGTACCAGCATGATCCTATCAAAAGGTCTCTCACAATCTACCACTCTTCAAGGGTAGAGTACCAGCTCTCGATGAAGTCCTGCTTCTCAGCAGAGTCGGTGATGTAGCTGGAACCCCACGAGTTACCCAACCACATGGTCTGCTTCGAGTCAGCAGTCGAGGGCGGGAACTCGGTCGCGTTGCCGCCGTTCGGGTTGCCAGTCGAGATGAAGTTGATCCAGTACTCGCTCATCTTGCTTTCGACGACCAGGTCGTATGCAGACCAGGTGACGTTTGAGTAGTCGGCATACGGGATGTTGTTCATCGTGTACCAGAGCTCGCTACCGTGGTAGGCACCGCTGCTCGGGTTTTCTGCTGGCGTGTGGGTGAAGTAGTACACGTAGACAGGAGACTTGGCCCCGCCCGCGGCCCAGTCGACCGCCCATCGCCAGGTGGAGACACGGCTGTTGTCTCTCCAGAAAGCGTTGCTCTGGTTATTGGCTGCGGTTGCGTTCTCAGCGCCATACAGGGACAAGAATTGGCTCGTAAAGTTTCCAAACATCTCGCTGAACTGCTCGGTGTAAGTCGAGGCGTTGGTGTAGCCAGGGTCGAGAGATGCGCCAGATTCGTCGGCGTTGTTGCCCGTCATGATTGGGATGTCTGCGTGGTTACCAGTGCGGAGAGCTTCGCCATAGGCTGTGTTCAAGAATTAGCGGTTACTCATACACGCTCGAGAATACATGTAGCCAATGAATTCGACTTACTGTAAGGAAGCACGTAACCATCGATCACCGGCCTCCAAAGAGGAGGGTCCATGAAAGCACTTGTCAAGTTCTCGTATCGCGTACCCTCGAAAAGCTCATCCATGCCGTTTCCAATGTCAACGAGAGTCTCAGTGCTCAAGTTGCGCATAGCCGCGATCGACGTTACATTGAGTGATTTCAGTGTCTCGACACCTTGCGCCTCAGCGGTAGCCTTGGAGCGGTGGCTAGTGGCCAAGCTGCCAGTCAACGGGTCGCGAGGACCACGAGCGCCGCTCTCGGCGATGACACCAGCTACGAGACCTTTGACGAGAGGCGACCACATTGTGTCGAGAGCGGAGGCGGACCCTGCGCTTTGCCCGCCTACAACAATCTGGCTCTTGTTCCCACCAAAGTTCTCGATGTTGTCGTAGACCCACTTAAGAGCGAATTGCTGGTCGAGGATGCCGTAGTTGCCAGAAGAGTTATGTCCAGACTCAGCGGACAGCTCTGGGTGCGCCAGGTATCCGAAAGCACCAAGACGGTAGTTGATGGTGACCACAATGATGTTCCTGCTGGCGAGACCCGTACCATCGTACGTGATAACGTCGCCGGAGCCGCCCTCGAATCGCCCACCAAAGATCCAGAAGTATACAGGCAGGTTAAGGCTGGCAATGTCTGTACTGTTGTCGTACGTCGGCGTCCAGATGTTCAGCGTCAAACAGTCCTCGCTGTTGCTGGTCTTGCCGGACGAGAAGATTCCGGCAGAGCTGTATGATTGAGCACACTGGGGGCCAAACTCCGTAGCGTTCAACACACCGCTCCATGGTTCAGCTGTAGTAGGTGCGGTCCAGCGTTTGGAGCCGGTCGGTGGCGAAGCATAAGGTATGCCTTTGTATACAGTGGCTGCACCATTGCGAAACGGTGATGTTGTTCCTTGGATGTAGCCTTGAGTAGTGTTAATGATGGGAAGGTCTGCGAAGACCCCAGTGGCCGCCGCGACGGCGGTCAAGGCGTACCTAAGCATTTTTGCAAAGCGAATGTGGTGGTAGAGCGAAGAGCACTGGTGGCTCCAGTCGAATCCTTTGTGTGTGATATGCCGCTTTGTATATGGGACGCCGGGGCATCTATGGGCCCACAGGCCTGCGTTACGCACAACATCCCCTCATGAGCTAATGCGAATCTCTTTCGCGTCGTTGCTCTTCTTGTCCATCTCCCGCTGTTGACTTGTTCTGACTAGGGCTGCCTGACCAATCCAAAGCGTTGTTAGCACGCCCTGGTGCTGCATCGGCAGGCCATTTGGGTAGTTCCTGCGAACGGCTCCTTTTTCCCAAGGCAACGGACAGATAGATGTCGGCATCGTCGCCTCGTACGAAAGTCGAGATCCCCATGCCGACGTAGCTGTCCACTCCGATGTTACACGCTTGCGACATAGCGCCCCTATGTTAGTGATGAAAAGTGGTCCAGCCGCAGGACGTCGTGCATGCCGGGGATGGACCGCACATCGTTCATGAGACGCGCTCGCGTCGGACTCGTCATTAACCTCGCACGAGTGACGGCCGAAGCGCCAGCGGCTAGCCGATCACATCGGCTATGCGACCGCAAAAGGGTCAGCACTTTTAGAGGCATCTCATGTTTCTAGCCAGCTCTGTGTGGTCTTTCGAATCAGCTAGTGATTGGAGCAATATTGAACGGCCTGTAGCAAGGCGATCGCCTGTTCGTCGACGGCCAAGACTCCACGCAAAAGAAAGTAGTATGCTTGCCTACTATAGCCCGTTGAACAAGCAGGTCATTGAGGTATCAGAGAACTGCATTTTGAGGGTCAGACGAAGAATGCAAGGGAAACACCACCCTTGAGACAGCTAAAAGTCATGCTCGCTTCGCCACATCACATTCGTCAGCACCATTCCAGCCAAGTCTTGGCAAGAATTCAAGGCCCGAGTAAGCGTGTATCAGATCCTTATGTGCATGTGCGCTTGTGAGTTCAAACAGCCGTGCTATGTCGAATCGATCAATGAAGCCGGGCATAGCATCTGCTTGATTCGTGGCAGTGACGAGCCTTCGCCTGGTGTAGACGCATTCGTCTCCTCAAGAGCTATAATCGTGGATTCTAGGCCGTGGTTCTTCCCAGCATCGATCTTGACGTGGAAATCCAGACTGAATGCCTGTTTCCCTGTAGCCTGAAGCTAATTGACCAACGCTTGTCCAGCGTGGCGGTCTCCGAGACATAGCCATTCGTTGCTATAAAGACATATATCTTATGTGCGTCCAGGCAATAGTGAAAGCATGTTGCGTGAGCAAAACAATCATTGTCCCGCGCTAAGACCGCAGAGTGCTTCCTCGTGAGCTCAGTAAAGTAAGTGGTCCCTCCAGGCGTCTCAAGAAAAAGTTCCCAGCAATCCTAGCTGGATCCTACTCATGACGGCGGCTCTGCACCTGTTGGGCTCGAGAAGCAAATCGCAGCCATGGACTTACGATCAGCGTATTGATAATCTCGAGTGCCAAATTCCTCCCATCCAAGTTTGCGATACATGCCAATAGCACGTTGATCCTTCACCAAAGCATACAGAAGGAGCCTGACGCCAGCGTCCTGGCTCCAGGTCGTGGCTGCCAGCATCAGCTGTTTCGCAATCCCTTTGCCTTGATATTCTGGATGCACAAAGAGTCTTTCGAGTGTTGCGGCTGATGCTCCCGGGTGTAGCTCTTGCCACAAGATGGCTGAGATATCTGATCCGGAGGGCGTAGCAACTGCGACATTGCCAACGACTAAGCCGTCATCTTCAGCGACCCAAGCTTCCTGCAACTCAGGATAGTCCAAAAACTCCTCTGCGCGGTCGGTGCCTTGGACTGGGTAGCCGCATGCAGCGTACACGTGTCTGATAACCTCTACACAGTCTCCAAGATCTGCTTTCGTCCTTTGGCGAATGATGGCCATGCTTGACTGCGGCAATAGCTACATACGATCGTCAGAGCCATATCGGCGGTCCGTGGCACAATTGAGCGGTATAAGAGACATCCTGCGTAAGAATTTGGTACCTACGCTCAGAAGGGGCTGTGTCAGTCAGAGAGGTGGATCGAAATGCCCTGGAAGATGAGCACTTGAGCCGAAAGAATTCGGCGAGACTCATGTAGGATGATTTCACAAGGCTAGGCTGCAGTCAATGCTCAAATCGTTTGCATGGGAATAGATTGCAGGTCTTGGCCAGGCGGGCAAACGCTGTCTGTGTGCGCCCGGGTGGGAGATCGACGAGCGACCCCACTTTCGGTCGTCTCCGCGTTGTTTTGTTTTCAGACTTCAGGCGCGACTCACTGTTGGCAAAAGGACCCTTAGGAGTCGTGGTCTGAAAGCCACCAATGCATCTCTCTGCACATCTCAGCATGACGCTGACTTCCAATTGTCGACTCAAGGGGCGAGGCGCCTCCAAAGATGCAGATCCACTATGCCAGAAGTCGTCCACAGCAGAATGCGGCTGAAGCGCCAGCTTGACGTTCTGATCCATGTCTCTCTGCGGCACCAGCAAGTAGCAGCGTAGCACTGCTCAGCCTTTCGATTCCAGCCCAGGCTGACGCCCAAATCTCACTCGCGCGCGTCTGAGCTTGCCAAGCAGTAACGCTTACTGTAGACCATCTCAGCTCCCATTCAGTTCTAAGCATGCTGCCCGCCATAGCCCTGCGCTAGGCGACTTGTCCTGCGCAGGATCTCAAGTTTCGAGATCATCAAGACTGGTCATATCAAGAAGTGGAGCCTTGGACACGTTGTCGGGAGAGAATCGAAGAGTGCAGCTCTATCGTTACGTTGCACCAGACATCAGCCTCAGGCGGAGAGCCCGGGAACGCCAGCCTTGTCAATCTCGCGACAGATTGACGGTGTTGTTCTTTGAGCGCGGCAGCAACAGAAGTGATGGCCGACATTGATCTCAGTATCCCGTTCCGGCAGAATGAATCTTCGAGTGACATTAGCACTGGGCAGGATACGTTGTCGAAAGACACCGGCAGTGAGTTTATATAGCAACGTGCTAGCCTTATTTTGACTCACAAGTCAAGGCATGTTGACAGATACGAATGCATCAATCACGGCGTCATCAATCTTGTCGGAATCAGGCGTCTCGAAGCCTACCTACACAGCTACGACTACTGACCACGAGCCGGTCGCGTCCCGATCTTCTCCTGGTCTTGCAACACCAACTCCGACGACGACTGATGCGGCATCACTGCTTACTCCTGCGCCAACCAGTACAGCGTCTTCTGACTCAGCAGCGGCAAGCTCGTCTGGGCTAGCCAGCAACACAAAAGTTGGCCTAGGCATTGGTATAGGAATAGGTGTTCCCATTTTGCTCGGCGTCTTAGCCCTGTGTATCTTCGTGAGCCGCAAGAGGAAGAGCCGCAAGAGGAAGAGCAGACAAGGGCAAGGTCCATATGGGTCAGCTGTAACCAACGGAAAGGGCAGCAGCTATAGTAGCCATGCGGCTCCATGTGAAATGCATCCGATAAGCTTCAAGACACCATTCCTCTCTGCAGCCGCAACAGACGGAGGGGTTCATGTTTCACGCAAGGAACAATCTGCACAGCATCCCACTCAGTACAGCATGCCGCCTCAAGCTGCAGCACGAGACGTGCCAAATCAGCAGCCATTCAGGTCACAATGTTGTGGGCAAGATCAACCACAGTTACCCCCGCATAACCTTGCATATGGATCGACGCCCTACCACGAATCAGCTCCGGTCTCCGCCATCGAGCGCACACCTACTCTCAATACCTCAGTTGGATCAAAAGGGCTAGGGCTGCACGCGCCGGACAATGGAGAGCCACCTTCACCAGTATCTCCTGTGAGCGACCTGAGTCCGGTCGATGGCAGACCAGCAAGCCTAATTAGAGGTGAGGCTGGTGGAGCAGCGAATCATGACTAGATGACCGTGAAGAAACTGTACGACTTTCGATCGTGGCTAAACATAAAGTTGGATTCGAAGAAGTCGTGCCAGCTACCAACTGTATTCGAAGCAATGTGCTGTGTTGACAGCGTGAAGCTTTGGAACGCTCTTTGGGCGATCTGCTCGAAACTTGCGTCTCCATATATCGATCAAGAATTCGACCTGAGACTCGCTGAGAGCAGCTCAGGGTCTCGAGCGCCTTCCCTATCTCAGCTTGAGTCGCACAGAGGTATAGCTGCAGATTGCTATTCATTAAGGCGTATCACGTACTTGTGGTCGTTCCATTGATGTTGGCATGTTCGTTGGTAGTAGGGCTCCTCTGAATCGCTTCTCAAGCGGGCTCAACAAGGCTGGAGAGTGCTGACGGCTGAGCTTCCCGATGAAGGTGAAGAGATCCCGGCACACTTGTTCTAGCCCGTGAAAGCATCGAAGGCATTCATTACGAGTTGGCCTTGCCTCCTGCGCGTCTCTGAAAGTGATGTAGGTCATGGACTCTTTGGGTGAATCTGATACAGTCTGTGTCACTAAGCGGCGAGCGTACTAAAGGTCCACATGCCAAATTTGATTCAAACAGTTCTGAGCCCCGCAACATAGCAGAGCTGCGTTTCTATAGTATCGACGTTTGTCATGCCTCACCGTTCACGTAGCACAAGGTCTAAGTCCGTGCACATGCCAGTCGACTTTCAAAGGAGTTCTATTTCGAGAAGGCACCAAACCCCAGACACGTCATATTACGTACCTGCAGTAGCTCCATTCATGTTGGTTGTCAATATTGAAAGTGGTTTCGCACCACGCGCCAGCCTACCGACACTGTTCCCTTACCCAGCAAATCAAGCAGGAAGGCCAAGAGCTGAAATAGCATCGTTTGCACCTTGAAACGGAAGGGTAAAGATGGCTGGAACGCTCCTTCAAGGCGTGGGAGCCTTGATAAAGGGCATTTATTACGACCCAACTTTGCCCCTCAAAGCCTCAATGAGACCGATTGACGATGTGCAGGTGTCGCGTGCGTATCACACGGTCTCTATTGTCAAGGGTAGAGCGTACATCTTTGGTGGCAAAGTTCAGTCTGTAGACGGCGAAGCCCAGCTAGCAGATAATGCTATGCACATTATTATTCTGCCATCATCTGGCGTTGAGAGCTCAGATTACAAGCAAATTGGGGCGTCTGACAACGCTCCACCAAGTCGCTGGGGACATAATGCAAGCGTGGTGGACAATCGAATATACATCTACGGCGGAGCAGGCGAGGACGGTGAGCCACTGGACGAAGAAGGAAGAGTGTGGGTGTACGATACTGTTACCGACAAGTGGACGTTCTTGGAAGCCCATGGTCCCAAGTGGCCAGTAGCACGCAAAGACCACTCGACGGTGTCGAGCGAGCAGCCTCAGCGAGAGATGAAGCGCACAGATGAGGGTCTTGCCCCTCAATTCGAATATGATCCTGTGAAGCTCTTGCCAGAACCACCAGCGCCTGACTCGTACGGCACTTTGATCGTTCAAGGCGGCAGAGATGCATCCGGCCAAAAATTACATGATGTCTGGTCTTTCAACATCGCAGCGCGGACATGGAATGAGCTCCCAGAGCCTCCGCCACCACACACGGAGTTTCCAAGCCTTGCCATCGTAGGGCAACGCATATATTCATTCTCGAAAGGCCAGACAAGCTACCTAGACCTCACGAAAGGGGTTTCTGGTCTAGTACCTCTGAGCCCATGGTCGACGCTTCCACCCGCCGCCAGCTCACCAGACACAGAACATCCAGGCAACCGAGTTGGAGCTACTATGATCCCTGTCACTACTGGACAAGGCCGTAACTACCTCCTTCTCATTGGCGGCACCTCTGCAGACGGAAAGCCATTAGAAGACATATGGGCTCTTCAGCTCAGACCAGAGAGCATGAGCGCGGCTAGTATCAAGGACAGAGCACGCAGTGCTGTGGACAAAGACACGAAGGAAGATGCGTGGCAAGAGGTCAAGTATGCAGACGCGGAGGGAGTGGTGAGGCATGATGGACGTGGGCAGGAGCTCAAAGGCTTCGGCGTCAGGCGGGGCTTTGCGGCTGCCAAGGGCACAGAGGTGGACGGAGCTAGTGTCGTTCTGTGGGGTGGCGCTGGGAGTGATGAGAGGTCAAGAGGGGATGGTTTGTTGATCATGACTGATATATCATGATTTTATTGAGGCAGTAACGAATCGGTCAAGGGATTCTATCAGCCGATTGACGGCTTGACGCATTGATGCTATTGAAGTGCTGACAAGGTCCTTGAGTGAGGTGCTTGAAGGGATCTGGACTTGTTGACGCAGGCGACTGCCCGGTACGAAACTCATACTTGAACGACTGATCGAAGACCTTAGCTTCTCTGTCTAGTATACACCGGTGTCAATCAGTCAACAGATGAATTGACTGATGAGACATTTCATCAGAATCACTCCTCGCTGTCCCTGATCACAAAAGCTCTTCGCAGAACACATAGTTGAAGCGGAGTGCAGTGCCCCACGATACGTGTCAGATTTTATGACTTGCAAACCGGCAGATCGGCATGTACAACCCACCGTCCTTGTAGCAACGCAGACACACTCCTTCCACTGCCTTCTCAGCCCAGTCCTTCAGTGCAACAATAGTCTCCGCCACTGCCTTCTCACCGAGCGTCAAGACTCCAGAATCAGCATCGTGAGTGCACTTGCCACACTGAGGCACGGCGGCACTAACCACAGGCATCCTCAACAGCCTGATTTCTGCAAGTACCTTGTCCAGCGGTTGGTCAGTCCGAATCGTTGGCCACAGTTGGGCGTCTATCAGCATCTGGAGATACGTGCTCCAGACGTGTCGATTGTAGGCACAGACGTTGTTGCCAAAGAGACTTGGTCGGTGGCGAACAGGGCTACCATGAACGTTATATGGCTCTTGCATCTTGTGGGAGGCTGACGGCGTCAAAAGGCTCGCGGCCAGGTCCTTCACTGTACGGTCAATCTCGAACTGCAACGTTCCGTAGACAGAGGACCGTTTTGTATCTATGATGGCTATGTGGATCGATTAGTCTTCTGACCCAAGCGGGATTACAGCGGCAAAGACTCACACTGCAGCTCCAACAGCTGTGGCGCTCTCTCCTTTTCCGGCAACTCATACGCCTCGAAATCTTTCACCAACATCCTCGTGAACTCTCCAAAATTCTTGGCGTCATTCAGGAACGTAAGCAGCGCCAAGCTCTCGCTGGTGTTTGCAAGCGCCACCGCCGGCTTCAAGTTTGAGAACCATACCTGCGCGAAATAACGCACGGCTGGAACGCAGCAGTACTTGTCGGCTGTGATGGCCATCTTCAGCATATCCGGTACGGTAGTGGCGTTCCTTTCGATCTTAGTAAATCTATGATGCAGTATGAGACACAAGAGCCGGAACCCTGTAGGGTCTTCCTCGCCAGTGACGGGGACATTGGACAGGCGACGCTTCTTTCCTATGGTAGTGATTGCGTCGCCGTCATCATCTGGCGCAGTAATTCCCGAATCCCGTCTCTGCACAACGTCGCGTAATTTAGGCGAAGCTGCTTTGAGGATCAGAGAAGAGACTTGCATTTCACGGAGCTCGGTCTCGGTATCGATGAGTAGGAGCATTAGGTCGCCATCGGGCTCGATGACTTCGCGTCTCATTTTTCTTTCGACTCCATAGACAGGCATTCGGTATGTCAAATTTCATGTTGATAGGTGTCTGGGAGACGACGGAGGGTCGACGGATGATGTATGACAGCGTTTACTTGGCACCCAAGCAAAAGGAAGCCGGCCACGCCTAAAGTCCGAGCGCGGCACGAGCTGTCGCAAGCAACATGCTTGTGGAGCCCTGGAAAGCCATGCTCAAACATTCAAGGCTTCACGCGGATCTAAGGTGACAGGAGGCTATGCGCACATCGTCGTGCATAATTCATGCTATCCGTAGGTGACTTGGCACTCTCGTGGCAATGCCACTGTGGCTTACTGCTGATTTCGCTTCTTTATTTGCCCAGCTACCTGGGGCTCAGGGCGCACGTTGCCTGCCGTCGATCAATCACGCTCCAAGTCTCTAAGAGTATGCATTTCAAGAAGTCGTCCGATTCGCGATCTGAGCCTCAACTTACTGAACTTGGCCACTGGCGGTGCCATATCTACTGATGGCCGAAACTCAGCCCAGTCCTAGTTCAGATACGCAATTGGCTTTGGGCTTTGTCATTCTTCGTGCTACAACTCCAAGGTGCCAATCCTGCCTCCAATCTCTCCTTCCCGACTCAGAGGTCCCTCAGACAGCTTTTTACCAACAGTGGCAAGAATGTCCTCATAACCTTGACCAGGTGTCTGCTCTACCTGGGTCATAAGCTTCGCATGCAGGGCCCTGAGAGCATCGTACTTGGCGCTCGCCACCTTGTACACCGAGGACTCGGCATCACCCCTGCCGCCAACTAGATTTGCGAATGTCTTCGGCGGCGAGAAAAGATATGGTAAGGTGTATTCCAGAGCGGGCGGCGACAAAATAGCTATATGGCCAGCCCCCGGACACGCAATATTGGACGGTAGGTCAAAGCTGTTGGTCGTTGCAGCAGGAGAAGTCCAATTCGCGATAATGACCGAGGTCAAGCAATTAAGTGCAGCTAATGCGAGGACCTTGAGCGCAACGGTGTCCGCATGTGTGGTGATATCCTGCCAAAAGCGGGAGTTATTTGCGAGGTAGTGGTAGTAAAGTGCGCGTGATGCCGCTGCTTCCTCTGCATCGCGTTGCTGCTGTGCATCTGTCGTTGCCGCTTGTGGAGGCGGGAAAGTCACTGCACGATGTTCTGGACCTCGAAACATGTATGCAAGTGTGTTCAAGACGTCGGGGTTGGTCGGATTTGATGGAAGTAGAAGCAGCGGGCTTGACGTGAGAGCTGCACTGGCTCTACTTGGAAGCAATGCCTTGCGTGGCATTGAGGACAAAACGTGCAGATCGTGTTTTGGCGATTCTGCGTGGGCCCATTTGCTGGGTGACATATCCAGAACGTGGTGCAGCCGGTCCAAGACCTGCTGCGGCATCTGGCTGGCAAGAAAATGATCGGGGTATGATGCCGCGTATGTAGCTAAATAGTGCGCCGCAGGCCCATAAAGGAACATATTGTCCATTGGATCTTGCCGCGTTCCAGGCAATTGGAGGTAGATTGCCGCCGTCCTCGCGTGCAGGCCATGCATAATCAGATATTGCAGCCCAACCGAGTCATGCTGCATCATGCTATGCGTGTCCATCGGTCTTGTTCTGTGTAGGACATCGGAATAGAAATCAATCAAGCATCGGTGCATCAGCACATCATCTTTATAGTCAACCATCTTGAGCGCTGCAAAGTCGAGCAAGCCTCCTTTGATACCATATTTATTTTCGACCTCCAGGTGATGGCTGCAAGTGATGGCTGTCCAATTCATCGCTCCAACCTTTGGTAGCCACTCCAGTAATCTCGCCTGTGCGATTGTCTTCTGGGTTTTACTCAGTTCGCTCTTAGCACCCAGATCACACGTCTCGAAAAAGACATTATAGACGTCTCTGTCTCCAAAGATTCGTTTCCACACCAGGCCCTGTCCAGCTGGCCTCGCTCTCCAGTCGGCGCTCCTGCTTCCTTCGTTTGGTGTGACCTTATCCACCTCCAGTAATCTCAACAACAGGTCACTGGCCGAAGTCGCCACACCAGTGTCATGTGTGCACAACCACAATTTGACGAGAGCTTGCATAGTTTCCAGCATTCCAGCGGCGTGCGCAGCATCGCTCGCGCTTGCAGTAGCCTTGTCTAGCAGACAAATCATTAAGCGATTGAACGGTACCATTTCGCCGACCTCAGTGCCAGCTCCCAGACCATCCTTGTACGGCACATTGCCAGTGCCAAACTCAGAGACTTGCTGCCAGTTCCAGCCATCGAAAAGTCTGATCAAGAGGTTGACGCTGGGGGTCCGGTCGGCACGCCTAAAGTCTTGCACATCCGCTGCCAGATGCCGCATGAGTAGTACGCGTTTCTCGAGTAGCTCTGAAGAGCCCTGCAGATAATCTGGAAGCACAATATCTGCTTCCTCGAATAACCGCTCATTGTTAGGTGTCGCGGGATCTTGGGACAAGTTTTCGACATGTTCCAATATGCGATCAAAGACTTGTTCTGCCATCCTGCTCGGTAGGAAACCCGAAGTCTCGCTGCCCTGGGCCCCTGTGGCCAGATAGACACAGGTACACTCGCTCGCCTTACTGAAAGATCGCTTCAAATTGGTGGAGATTGACAGGATTGAAGGACTGCCACGAACGAGCCTTTGCAGAAGCGCTAAGGGCGAGAAGAAGTGATGCACGAGGCTCTGTATGTCGCGAGGATGTTCAGTGAAGGTGCAAGTTTGCATGCTATTTGCCATACCGAAAGCTCCAAACTGCTCGATTAGGCAGGAACATGACGTCGCCTACACTTACGGATTACCACACAAACAGGCAATTACCTCCTGACCACAACTGCAGTGTCAATGGCGAGGCCAGTAGTAATGCAGTAAATTTGTCGCCAAATAAACGATTGTCTCGTTGACGTGTCTGATTCATCGGTGGGGTGCAGGTACCGCATCAGGCCGGTCAGCCACGTCAAGCAGTTTTAAGAAAAGCAGTGTATCAGGTCAGGCAGTCAAACATGTCAAGCAATCAAACACGCCACATAGTCACGGGAGCAGTCAGGAACCACGTCGACCAGCCAGTTGCTTGGCTGATACAGTGCTTGCATTCATCATCTACCTGACCAGTTTGGGTATCTCCACCGAGTCATATTACAC
Organism: Teratosphaeria zuluensis; assembly: GCA_007113905.1. NCBI lineage: Eukaryota > Fungi > Ascomycota > Dothideomycetes > Mycosphaerellales > Teratosphaeriaceae > Teratosphaeria > Teratosphaeria zuluensis. Next base: position 902,336 of record VCMQ01000002.1, read on the forward strand.
CAGGAACAGCAATTTGTCCGCCTCAAGGCCTTGCATTCTCGCAGATTGCTGCTCTTGTTTCGCCAACTATCACTGCCTTGTCGCAAGACATACCATGAGAACAAGCAAGCAAGCAATGTGAAGAAACATGCCCACCACTCACCCTGACCAGCATCTTTGGCACTCACTTCGCCGCAGCACCCGATTTCCCGACGCAACCAGGGCCAGCACATCAAATGACACGAGTGCTCGGCTTCTTAAAATCCTGCTGTGCATGGTCGTTAGCTGCGGCGTTCGCCGTCGCCATCCAGCGAACCTCCTACGGCTTTGGAAGGCGTTCGGGATCAGCCCCGCGAGCCAGGATCTCTTCACTGAGCAACTTGTCCTTCTCCTGGTACAGTAGCTTATACGCATGCCGGATTGTACTATCGCTGACCTTGACGACATTCTGAATTTCCTTGGCATTCTTAGGCTGCGCCATGAGATGGCTAGCCATGAACATGCAGGCAGCGGCAGATGACAGGGGTGAGCGGCCGGCGAGAGCGCCAGTTGAGGTCATGCGCTGAGCAAGAGCAATGGCCACGTTGGTAATCTTCTGGTCCATCCCCAGCTGACTGCAGTAGCGGTTGCACAGATCAGCTGGGTTGGAGTTGCTGCTGCCCTTGTACGTGTCGTTGAAAGCAAGGGTGCCTCCAGCGAGCATCGTTCCCCCGCCTGAGGTCTTGTTATTACTGTCGCTCTTCATGAGGAAGTTCTCAAGAAGCTTGAACGTACGTCCGATTTCCTTCTTGCTGACCTTGGTGAGCTCCATGACCTCTCGGAAGGAACGCGGGACGTTGTTACGGCGGCACGCCAAGAAGACACAACCGGCGATCAAGGCTTCTTGAGACTTGCCCTTGAAAAGCTTGCTCTCATCGGCGTCCTTGAAGAGGTGCTTGGCAGTATCGGACACAGAGTTCGGCAGCTGCCACCCATCGCACAGCGCGCCAATCTGCTTGTAGGCTTGCAGCAGCGCCTTGTTGCCCTTGTCAAGATTCACCTTGTTCTGGGCACGATGGAGCTCCTTGCTGCGACCGCCGCCATCACCAAAGGCGATGCCTGTGTTGAGCTGCGCGCCATTGAGAAGCGCATTCGGCCCATCACCGACACGACTGGGGTCATCATTGCCCTGGTCGTCGTTGGAGAACGTGCGCCACTCAGAGCTCATGTCTATCATATGGTCGATGAGGACGAGACCGCAGCTTGCACAGATCAAGTCGCCGCTGGCTTGATCGTGGTATAGCTCTGGCGGATCCTCATTGCAGTCCTTGCACTTCAGCCTCACATTCAGATTCTGACGCCACTCCTGCTCTTGCTTGGGCTCCGGTTCTGAGTCGGGCACTTGGCCCGGTGAAAGACCTTGTGCCATACTGGCTAGCGGCTTGCGTAAGGTCGGACGTTTGTCGTCGCTCCTGAAGCGCTCGCTGTTGCGTCTCTTGATACCCTTAGCGGATACCTTTAGCTTGTGCTGTTTTGCGTAGCAGCGGATGAAGAGTGGGGAATACGTGATGGGCAACCGGAGTGCAAAAGAGGTTTGCTGGACACGGAAGGAAGCGGCCTTTTATGGACGCTTAGACCTGTGATCGCAGCTGAAGTCAAACAATAGTTAGCAAAGCCGCCGACGTGCGCGGGGCAAGCAGAATAAATGTATCAACGGGGACGAATGTGACAGGCGCTGCGCGGTGTTTCGCAGACGGTGTGAATCCTGCTCTGTGTCGCAAAGTCACACGCTTTGCACGCGCTAAGCAAGACACTCACTCACCCTCGCTCCGTGATAAACCAGTTGCGGCGCCTGCGATGCCGGCTGTCGCTGGTAGTAGTGACTGCGGCGATTGGAGCAAAGGAGCGAGATATCGCGGTCCCGTATGTGCGAGAGTGATAGGAGGGAATCGTCGCTGCCTGCTTCGTGGACCGCCAACCAGTTAAGGTGTCTTTGAGACTATGCGCAGGCGAGTCTCGCGGAGAGTGGACCGTGAAGCACGCAGAACCGTCGGACAGAAGTCAGCCAGTGACCTCTGAATGTGTCTTGATGGTTATCTGCGACGGGGGGGCGGGGTGACAGTGAGAGGATGGCGGGTGGTAGGGTGTAAAGGCTTTGTGTCTGGAGATTCGAGAAGGCTAAGCGAGCGGCGCGGAATTTGCCGAACGAGCCGACCTTCTCTGCGGAGCTTGACTTGAATCGCGAGATGCGAAGTAGAGGAGCAGTAGTGAAGCACCACCTCCATCACACAGCCATGCAGTCATTGAGAGCCTCCGTATGTCATCTTGTTCAATGTATCAACCAAGCTTCGCTGACTTTTGTAGCGTCAATTGCTCGCAAGAGCCTCCAGACAGCAGTATGTTGCGGTCACTCGCCGTACATTCGTAGCCACTACCGTCCGAAAGGGTTCGCCAGCCCCCAGTACACTACTTGCGAGTGTCGCATTGCTAACATGTGTCACGCGTAGCCGATTTGGTCCAGGACATGTACCTCAAGGAATTGAAAGCCTACAAGGCACCCCCAGTCAAGCCCTCCGACGCTGAGGGCCACGTCCAGAAATTCAGCATTCCACCCCCACCGCCATCACCTGAAGAGGCCGACATTGCTAGCGCTCTCGGCGAGTACGAGAACCAGGTGCCCGAGGTTGAGGGCCAGGCTGCTGCCGGCGAGAGTGCCGCGGTTGAACAGGATTGGTTCGAGGAGCCGGAGGAGGAAGAGGAGCACGCTGCTCACTAAAGAGCAACGACAAGGATGCGGTAGAGGATCAGGCGATGTGCTGGCAGAGGCGGAGAAGTGTACATTAAAGACACAGTAAAGAGACGAAGCGGGAGAAAGCCCTCTTGACACTTCCTTTCACCCTATCCAAGCAAGCTAGTGACACAACCTAGCTCTTGCGCATTTATATGGCGTGCAATTTACAAAAACATTCATCAGCAATGGGCCGGGACAGGTTTTGCCGAGTCACTTTGAGATGCTGGCCCCAATGATACAGGATCGAAGCCATGGTTGAGATCTGATGAATTGGAGCAGGCTGAATGGAGTGCCAACCATATATCGATGCAGCGGATTCTGTGGACGCATTGCCGGTCAGCTAGGGACCTTAACGCCCGACCCGAGATTGTTCAATGGTCAGGACTACCCGAGAGGAACGTGCTAACAACCAATCTCAGCAGTCTTTCCACCGAATTAACACGAATGAGTCTTTTCTTCCCAGTGGCCAGATTCTTTGTACTTGCCTCGTCCCTCCAGATGGGAGACTGGTGCAACGCTGGCTCAGTGAAGATGGCCAAATACCAACATCATGACAGATCGGTTCCTAGCGCCGAAGCCGGTCATGCGTGCGACCACGGCCAGATGCAGCAGCCGCACAGCGATGGTGCTGTTGTTCCAGCAATACGTCTTGTGCTTCGGCACGATGTACTTGCCTCGCGAGTCCTCGGAAGGATTGGGTAATGACTCGACAGGATGACTCGGCATGCTTGGGGACAGACACGCAGTCTTCTAGGCATATTTTGTGGTATGCGATAGTGGCCGTTGATACCGACGGTCATGGGAGGAAGGACTCTCTTGGTAGATCACGTGATGCTCGGGGTTCGGCTCATTTAGATGACCGGATGATGAGATTCCGTTTCGATCCGGAAATTGGTGAATACATGTATGATGTTATTATGCAGCAGCACAAAAGCTGCAAAAATTCCGTTGACAAGGATATATCGTACATACTATTTGATAGCATTCGCACAGTTCCGCCATTTGCTATAATCAAAGGGAACATAAGGCCATCTCCACAACATATACTAGGACAAAGGGAAAGATTATCCGCGAGCAACTTGATTTTCCAACAAGACCGCGAACGTGCTCGAAGGCGGGCTAGGGACACCATCACCATGGCGACGCTGCTCACAGAGACCGTGGAACCATTTCCGAGCTACGAAGAAGTCCCTGAGCAGGAGAAGATGGCGCAAATATGCCTGATCTATGACGACCCAGAGAGATTCGGAGCTGCTGCATTGATATGTGACTATGCCGACATGCAGCCTAGATCTAAACATGACGGAGTTGCATTTTTAAGCTTGAGCGCGATCGAGAAGCAGATCTGCGGCGAAATCTGGTCCTTGGTCTCGGCAGCTCTGGTAATGTTCTTCGCGCTGTTCTACAGCTTTCGATCAAGCAAGCATTCGCGTATGGCGAGCAAGACATCGGTTGAGGCATGGATGCGCCAACCGCAGCAGACGCGGTAATGGGACGAGACTGGTCGTGACCGGCGAGACACAGGCAGTGTCTAAAGTGGCGTAAGAAGTCCAATATCAGGACTGCGACTTTGTATGGCCGCTGGAGGTCGATCGATGCTGCAATAACGCCGTGTGGATTAGGTCTGGCTCCTGAGGAAACCTTCCCAAATCGACCTTGCTACAGCACATGCTAGTGCGAGGCAACCCTTGGGACTGATCTGGAGAGGCCATAGATGGACTCAGTCTTCTGGGGAAAGTGGAGACTGCTCCCTGCGGTTCACAGCTCCTTCGACCTCAAAAGGATGCTGAAGAGGCCGACCCATGGATTCTGGACGATCATTCACCTCACACAAACTTCAGAGATGTCAAAATTTTACGTCCATCAGCACATGAGTTTCGCTCTATCACGCACATTGATAATCTCGACATCCTTGTCACAAACAAGGAGAATGTCAATCTCGAGGATACAGTGGACAAAGTTGTCGAGCGATCAATGGCGCTACAGCAATACGCAGGTCCCAGTATATACAAGGATGTGAATAGCTTCACGTTGGTGCACGGCAAAGTGCATCTTCACGTTCGGGAAATCCGCAGGAGGTCTTCCCTTGAATGCGACAAGCGAAAGGTGAGCTGCCGGGACTGTCCTGAAGGAACACGAGAAGAACCCGGGAGTACGCTGCATTGAATATGTAAATGGAGGAGGTGAATATTACGGAGGGCCTGGTAGAAGCGAGGAGTCTGCGGCGTCGCTGCTGGAGCCGCTCGTAATGCGGCGATAGGATGACGGGAGTGTTTGGTAGATTGACTCCAACGGTCAACATCAAATCGATCAAACATTGACTCCATGCTTTTGTCACCAGTCAAACTTGGTGGTCCCACTTACTCGACTCGACAGAGGGTTTGATGGACATGACAGCTAATCGACTCTGGATACAGCAGTGAATTCATGATGGCATTGTCAAGATGTTAGATCATGATATCAAGCCTTGACCTGTCAAGAACATTCGTTTACGCATGTACAGCTCGACAATTGCTACGACTTATTGCATTTGAACTGTCTACCATAGCATCTCGACATTGGCGACAGCAGGTGCATCCTCGTCGTCGTATTCATCTCGAGCTTTCCGCCCCTTTGCATGGTCCTGGGCAATCATCTCCCGCCTATGCCAGAACGCCATGAACCTCTGTGCAGCTCCAGCTGTTTGGAAGCCGAGGATATACACGAGCTTGTTGTCCGCCCTCGGCCGCCCAAAGCCTCCCAACTGCCCATCTCGATCCTTTTCTTTGCGACGAGCCAGCTCCGCTGCCGCCTCTGCATCATACTTTTCGGCCTCGGCTTGCTTGCGTTGCCACTCAAGTGCGCGCTTGCTCCCATGATCCAGGGGTGACGGCTGATAAGAAGCAAGATGGGCAGTCGGGTCCCACCTAGTTATTCTGGGCACAAGAGCATCGCCACCTGACCATGTGACGCCGATATTCTGACCAGTCTTGAGGATGATGTAGCGTATGAAAGGAGCATGTAGCTGCGGACCATCAAAGGTAAGACGGCACTCGAAGGGTGACTTGTCAGATCGATTGACTAGCGCAGCGTAGCCTTGATGACGCACAATGCTTGCCATTGCCGGCGCAAGAGGGAAGTTGAGCTGGCGAAGTTCCAGACGCTGAGATGGTGGTATGAGGCTGAAAGTCTCAATGACGGCATGTGCATCCATGCCATCGATCATGTAGCCGGGAGGCGGTGGCATGGGAGATGTGACCGAGCTGGGCGTCTGGGTTGCCACAGTACGGAACATGCGTGTGACATGCCCCTGATACGTATATGCTGCCAGCTGCGAAGAGAACAGGAGGTAATAGTAATTCTCCTGTTCCAGGGTGGCCATGTTGCGGCCAGGCACCACCTTGACGATGTCGTCCCGCTCGAGCGTCCAGCCTTCCATGTGCCTTCCTTGTGGTATCAGGCGTCTGAAATCACCCTCGGTCAAGTTCAGACTAGCATTCCGCATGACGAGCACAGTGATTTCACGGTTCTCCCTGTTCAGTCTCTTCATCTCTGCCAGTTTGCGCCTGGCCACTGGGCTCATTTTTACATCTTCGCCTGCAGTCGGGAACTTCCTGATATCTCCCCGGCCTGTATTTAGCCGCAATCCATCCAGAGGCAAGCGAGGTATATCGCGTGTCGCGCGCTCAGCCGCCCGTAGTGCTTCCTCATTGCGCTTTGCCTCCTCCGGAAACAACTGCTCAATCAGCGACGGCTTCTTGTCACTGCTACCTTGTGTCGCGGCCCCTGGTATCGACCTGGCGGTGTCGCTATCCACTGACTTGCGCAAAGTGGCCTTCACTCTCTCGCTCCTGTGCTTCGCATCGTTGTTGCCATTGCTCGCCCAGCGTGACTGCACAGCGCTATGTATGTGCGCAGTCCACTGCGGGCATCTACTCTGCGTCCTCCTCGGCGAAAGTCGGAGCATCAATCGTGACTCATGTTGATGGTAGAAAGTGCAGCTCGTTAAGCACCATGAGATCGCAGACTGAAGAGCTCGCGTGCAAGCGGAGCAAGCTCCAGCCAATCACCGCTCCGGACGCCGTTGCCTGCATGCGCAACTTCCATCTTCGCTCAAAACTTCTACCTTCACTCTGTGGCAATGCTCTTCACTACGGCAATCATATGCTTGCGGCCTGCCTCGCTGGCATGCTGCACTGTTGCGAGTACAAGACAGTGACTCATTTTCTGAAAGTTTGTCGTAAGTCAATACATAAAGATTGTTTGCAATCATGGAAGTCCTGCGCTGCAGCCCACCGCTGCTTCCACTCATGCAACATCCTTTACGAATGTATCAACCTAACTCGCGAACCAGTATCACCGTCTCGGTAATCTGCAAAATGCCGGGAATACCGCCTTTCGTCGTCAGACTGTTGCCGTCGAATGCAGGTCTTGACGGAGCTTTCAGAGTTCATCTTTCGCCTGAAGCTCTCGAAAAGCTGGGTCTGAAAGTGGGCGACATTTGCCAAATCACTGGAGAGCAGGGAGAGACAGGCTATGGCATCGCTTGGAGAGCCACCGACAAGATGGGCAACAATCCCAAGCTGCGCCCTGCCAAGATGACCGATACCCTGAGGAACGCTTTCAATTTCCGTGAAGGCAGCCAAGTTACCATTGCACGAACAAGTGCCAAGATTGTGCACGCTGATAAGGTCGTGCTGTCCGATGTTACGCCCTCCGATTATGGCAACGCCTTGGAGCTTCAAGACGACAAATGGCGGATCCGGGTCTCGTCTCTCCTTGCGAGCGTTGAAGCTGCGGCCGTAGGGACAACATTTGACGTAACGAAGACCAAAACTCTTAGGAAGAGATTCTGTGTTGACCACATCGAGAGTACTGAAGCCACAGCATCTGGGCCGACACTTTTCACGATCAGCGACCAGACCACGATTGTGATTGGAGATGCCGCAGCTACACCAACAACTGTTGTTGCCAGCGGAGATGCTTTTCCAGTGCTGGACACAACAGCCATCGGTGGGCTTGTTGAACAGGCCAAGGCACTTAACAAGCGTCTTGATTTGTTCTTGGGCAACGCCAGCGCTAGCACGAGTCTGCCCTGCCGCCACATATTGCTTCATGGGTATGAAGGTACCGGCAAAAGCTTGCTCTTGAATCGCCTGGAGGACTGTCAAACGTCTTCTTGCAAGGTCTTCCGAGTCGAGGAGGTACAGACTGGCAAAGTGCAATCAACCTTGCAAAACATTTTTAAAGATGCTATATCGAGCCAGCCGAGCGTCATCCTGATCGACGACTTGGAACGTCTCGCTTCGCCAGATAATCAGCTCTATGTATCAGGTCTTGCGAAACAACTCGACGCGCTAGATGGTAGCCGAGTCTTGGTAGTCGGCGCTACAAGATCCACAACCAACATCGACAGCAGGTTGCTGCGCGCAAAGCGGTTTGCGCTTACCATCGAGCTGCCGGTACCGGACACTGATGGTCGCCGCCAGATCCTGAACCTCAAGCATGGCTATGATCTCGACTCGGACGATGCGCTCATGAAGCTCATCAGCCTGAAGACACACGGTTTCACGGGAGCTGACCTTGAGACGCTTTTTGGCATTGCACTCAACAACGCCATGGAGCGCAATAACGAAATGCAACGAGAATGGGTGAGCATTGGCGTGCGCAATTCTTCGTTGCCGAAGAGCGGTAGCGATACGACGATGGACGGGTCCGTCTTCAGCCAGGCCTCGACAGCCGCAGAGCCAACACAATCACAGCCGCGAGAATCGCCTGAGGTCGACTCTCTTGAAGCAGCACAGACTAACATGCCGACGCTGGAGGACTACGAGATCGCCCTGCAGACCGTCAAGCCCACCGCCCTACGTGAGGTGTTCCTCGAAAAGCCGCAGGTACGCTGGGCAGACATTGGTGGCTCTGATATGATCAGAAAGCAATTCGACAAAATCATCGGCTGGCCAGCGCAACATGCAGACTTGTTGAAGGCGGCACGCATCAAAGCAACTCGTGGCGTTCTGCTTTATGGCCCACCAGGCTGCTCGAAGACAATGACTGCACAAGCAGTCGCTGCTAATTACGACTGGAACTTCATTGCTGTCAAGGGCGCCGAGCTCATCAGCATGTACGTCGGCGAGTCCGAAAGAGCAGTCCGTGAGGTCTTCAGGAAGGCCAAGCAAGCTGCACCGTGCGTGATCTTCTTCGACGAGATCGACTCCATGGGCGCCGAGCGTGAGAGTGGTGGCAATAAAGGTCTCAATGTCCTGACGACCCTACTGACCGAGATGGACGGCTTCGAGACCATGAAGAATGTCCTCGTGTTAGCTGCCACCAACAAGCCAGAGATGCTTGACCCGGCATTGATGCGCCCAGGACGCTTTGACCGCCACTTCTACGTTGGTCTGCCAGCTAATGAGGCCAGGACAGGCATCCTCAACCTGTCGTTGAGGGACATTCCTCAAAAGGACATACAGAGTGATGACCTGGTGGCAGCCACGCAAGGATACTCTGGCGCCGAGCTGGTGGCAATCTGTGACATGGCGAAGGCCGCCGCGGTCGAGCGGAAGATTGATGGTGGAGCTGATAAGAAGTTCGAAGTGAGGGCTGAGGATTTTGATATTGCCATCAAATCTCAGCGGAAGGGTGTAACGGCAGAGATGCTTCAAGTTTACAAAGCATTTGAAGGCGGATGGTAGACAGCCCGATAGAAAATGGCTCAGAGCATGCCATAAGCGACGAACATGGCTTGTACCTGCAAGTCCTTCTCTCAAGCGAGCACCGGCACAGCAACCGGAGAGTGCTCGTGGTGCTTACAACGATTCAGAAATAGAGCTGCCAGTGATAATTACATGAGGTGGTGCAATGTAGCGAAGTCGTCGTGGCATAATTGTTCAATTAGCTAGAAACCGAATCGACTACATGAGGCATCAGAGACCCTGACCAAGCTGCACAACTTTGTGTGGTGTCTCACTCCCTGAGCTCCTTACAATGCGATGAAAAGGCTATAGTTTCACATCTTCTATACTCATTGTCCGCCTGCTCCCACCTTCTCACTCGAGTATCGCCATCCTCAGCTTACAAAATCGCAGCGCCGAAAGCCACACCAACGATAGACACCAACAAGCACATCAACGGCTTCACATCCACCGCGCTGACCATACCAGCCGCGCTCTTTGCACTGGATGAGCTGCTGCTGGTGCTAGTCGAGCTGGCGCTACCGTCGCCGTATGTGGTACTCACAGCACCAGCACCAGAGGACGCAGTCGCCGAGCTGCCACCGCTGGCCTCCTGCGAGCCATCACCATCGAGACCCGGACCAGAACCGGCACCGTTCTTCATGTACTGCTCGGCACCGGTCGGCATAGCCGGCAGGGCAGAGCCGGTGAATGGCGAGGTGTCCCAGTCATCGCTCTGGTCTGGGCACTGCTGCGGAGTACCAGAGGTCTTGTATCCTCCACCGTCGGTCGGGTTGGTGACATTGGCAAAGGCCTCCTGGAGGTAGGTGAACTGGTTCTCGTAGTCAGTGACTGTGTCACCAGAGATGGTAACGAGACCATAGCCGTTGGACTCCTCGGAGTATTCGTAGACGAGACCGCCAGAGAAGACGGAGGTCATCTGCGTGGTGTAGAGGGCGGAGGTCTCTTCAAACTTGCGGGTGTTGGTAATGCAGCCGTATTCGGACATAAAAAGCGGCAGCGAGTAGTTGCTGTAGAGCTCAACCATGGCTTCCCAGCCGGATTCCTGGTACGTGGAGGGGTCGCACCATTCGTAGTTGTTGATGGCGTAGAAATCCGAAATGGTCGCGTTCTCGCCGCAGTCCATGTACTGAGCCATGAGGTATTGGTTGGAGGAAACGTCGGCGGCGGAGTAGCCGACAGGGATGCTGCGGTAGCCGCGCTCACCAATGTACTGCTTCATGTCTCTTGTCACGGCCTTGACGTACGGAGCAGCAGCGGTAGTGTTGTCACTGTTGATGACTTCGTTGCCGCTGAAGAAAGCAAGCGTGTTGGTGTAACCGGCGAAAGCATCGATCGTAGCAAAAATTGATTGCAAATAGGTTGGGTTGTACGACTCTGCGATGGCAGCGCGGTTGAGAGAGTACTTTGGTGTGTTCACGTCGAGGACCAGGTAGATACCTGCAGCAGCCAGAGCGTACATGCAGTCATCGTGGTTCTTGCTGTTGTCGATCGTGTACACACGGATCGTGTTCAAGCCCAGCTTCTGAAAGTACGGGATGTCACGCGAGCAAGTCGAGTAGTCGGCCAATGGATCGGTGGCATCTGATGAGCCGCCGGGTTGGTAATCGACGCCCTTGATGTAGAAGCGATCGGTGCCGTTGAAGAAAGCATTGCCCTTGGTTGTCACGGTCGGTAGGGACGCAGATGTGACTGAGGCGGTGGAGCTGGCTGTGCTGGTTGCCCTGGCTTCGAGGTTTGCATTTGGGCTAGCTGTGACTGCTGCAGCCAATGTGGCGGCCAGCGCGAAAACGGCCTTCATGTTTGGAACTTTCTTATGGTATCGTATGTTTCTCAAATGTTCCCTCTGTTCGAGGTAGCTTTCTCTGAGCTACCGCTGTCGTCGTTTCCTAGTATCCAAGTCTTGGCAAAAGCGAAAGCAGTCGTATGGTGAAAGAATTAGCAACAAAGAAACCACGCCGCAGCGAATGGTGACTGGAAGAGTAGATTAGGTGATGAACGTGGCTGGTCCTATGCACTGTGAACCGCCCAGAATAACGAGTGTGAAGACAATGAAAGAAGTAGTTGAACAAGAACAACCGATCAAAATAACGCAGAATGCGCAACACCGGCAGATTGCGTTTTGAAGAAGGCAAGAAAGACGTTCGTCGAAAGGGGTCTTTTGCTCGCCCAGTAGGTGAGATCGACCAGGACCGTTGGACGCGTAATGTATGGATGGCGTGGCAGCCCACCTTTTCCGGGAGCCGGCATGCCGGACAGACCAATCTCGGTACTAGACCAAACGTAAAAGCAGCGACGTCTGGCCCAAAATGTGCATGTGGCGGGCCGCCCTTGCCTTTAATGAGAGAGAAAGAGTTGCGACGGAGAAAATATCTGAAATGTGCTTGCAGTCGCGTGTTCTCGCATAAAGGGCCGGGCCTACGTAGATGGGGCTGAGCTTGCAGATCGCATTATGTTGTCGATGTCCGTTGGCAGACTGTACCTAGACAGCCCCCTCGGCCCCATACTTTTAAGCGACAAATTGGAGGTGTTCGCTTCAAGGTGCGCCCGACTCGCTGGTCGCCTGCAACGCCAGGCCCCGTTTCATCTCAGGGCCCACCATGACCTACTACAACAGTAGCACATAATCTGCATGCTGGAGATTGCATCTGTCCAAGCTGCTCAGGGAAAAGCCTCTACGGTTTTGCTCTGGCCGAAGCGCCATGGACACCAACCATCTTGCGTCAACTCCGTTGACTGCATGTTATTCCCGTCGTGAGCCCGCGCGCATTCTGCAGTGGCCCGGACCATTGTAAAGCGCCTGAATAGGCATGTTCAAGACCGTCCTGATCATGTGCTCTTTCGAGGAGTGGCCGTTCCCTTGGATTTTGAGCTCAATGATTGTTGTCAAGATCCTTGTCTACGTTGCGAAGGGCCATTCAGGCACTTTTATTCACACACCCAGCATTATTCCTGCTTCCCGGCACCCAGGACTACTTGCAGCAGGAGGAAGCCTGCGATTGCCCACCAATATCTATGTCAGGTGTTAGCATTTCGCGCCTTTGTCCCTCTCTCTATATCTTAAAACTCACTTCTGCAAGAATGTCTTCTCGGGCTCTTTCTCAGGTGCCTTGCCGTCCGGACTCAAGACTACGGGCTTGTTCAATCTAGGCGTTGGCCCAGGCTTCACCTTGACTATTCCCACGCTCAATCCATCCTTCTTATTGCTGCTTTTGCTGCTCGTCCCATACTCGCTAGCCTTGAAGCCGACATGATACAGCTCTCCATTGCTGTTCACATGCAACTGCAACGTCTTGTCCTTGCCGTCTTGAAAATTCGAGGCAGAAGTAGCAACACCGGACCACGAGCCTGATGGATGGTAGAATCCTACGCGAACAACGTCATCATGCGAACTGATTGCGGGCTTGGAGACTGATTTGACGGAGGCGGAGGTTGAATTAAAGGTGATCTTGGCGAGGCTTGAGGACTTGGGTGACGATAGCGGCCAGGCAAAGACGTCGACGGTGCGTTCAGGCTCGGCTGCGGAGACCAGTGCAGCACTGGAGGACAATAGAAGCGTGGAAAGGTTCGAGAGGCGCATCTTGTCGACCCGGCAGATATAATGCGACGGTTGGTTTTGATTAACAGGAAGCTCGCCTGACCAAGCAGCCACTTTCACATCAGGCTGATTAGATCAGCTGCAGCTCCGGCTTCCGGGAGTCGCTCCGCGTCTCAGAGCTTGCAGCGTGCTTCAGGCACCTTGCATGTGACTATCACTCAGCAGCCACGAGTGCATCACACAGAAGATGTGCCGAAAGCAGTAATGCGACGGTCTTCGTCGCTTACCATCGACATTCAACTGTACTGAGGTCGTCAGAGTTGCGAGATCTAATAGACGAACATGTTTCCAATGCCCAAGACCCTTTTCTCTCCGCCAACCCCACGAACAGACCCACACCCGCGTCATTGGCACTGCTGCGCTTTGGCTCGTGAGTTTTCTTGGGAGAAGCGATCTTCACCGTCGGGGGTCGGTGAGCTGTGAAAGTGTCCTCAACAACTTCCTCTTGGTGACACAACTCCTTGCAAAACCCATTGAGTCTTCAGACAACACTGAAGACATACTATAATACACACATTGCGCCCATAGTTCGTAATTCGAGCTGTCGAGGAGCACAGCTTCGACAAATTGATCAGAGCTGCACTATTACCCATTGACAGAACATACGACCAGCCGAGATGGACCGCCATCCTGCCCAAATGCCCTACCGTAAGGCGTCGAGGCAGCAGTCTCGTCAGATGTCATACGACCCTCATAATGAGATCCGTATCCGTCAAGACCACTACATCGGCATTGACGTGGGTACGGGCTCCGCCAGAGCCTGTATCATGAACGCCAATGGGGACATTGTTGGTCTGGCGAGCGAGAACATTGGGCTCTGGCAGCCAGAGACTGGCTACTATGTATGTTGACGTCTCAATGGCCTCCGCAGAGACTCGATTTGCGGCTACTGACGGTTGCTTGCAGGAACAATCCACGACCAACATCTGGCGCTGCATCTGCTCCTCCGTCCACAGAGCCATGGCTCAGCATGGGATCGAGCCCGATACCATTCGCGGCATTGGCTTTGACGCTACCTGCTCCCTGGCTGTCTTTCGCGAGGACACCGACGAGCCCGTCCCCGTGACCGGTCCCAAGTTCGACAACGCAGATGGCAACGACCGCAATGTCATTCTGTGGCTCGACCACAGGCCCGTGGAGGAGACGAAGAAGATCAACGCTACCGAGCACAACCTGCTGAGGTACGTGGGAGGACAGATGAGCATTGAGATGGAAATTCCAAAGGTGCTATGGTTGAAGAACCACATGCCGAAGGAGCTGTTCAGCAAGTGCAAGTTCTATGACTTGACTGATGCGTTGACGCATCTGGCTACGGGCAATGAGACCAGGAGCTTCTGCTCGGTTGTCTGCAAGCAGGGTTACGTTCCAGTCGGTGTGGATGGGTCCGTCAAAGGTTGGCAGGAGGACTTCTTGACAGAGATCGGGTTGGAGGATCTGTGCGAGGACAACTTCAAGCGCATGGGTGGCGTCAACGGGGTGGTACAGCTCTTTCCTGCTTGTTTTCGACCTGTTCATGATTGCTGACCATGGTCCACAGAATGGCCGCTATCTGACAGCTGGTGAATTGATCGGCACTCTGTCAGAAAAGGCCGGCAACGAGCTCGGCTTGCCCGCAGGCATTGCAGTCGGCTCCGGCGTCATTGACGCCTACGCTGGCTGGATTGGAACCGTGGGCGCCAAGGTCCGCCTGTCAAGCGATGCGCTTAGCGGCGACGTCCCCAACAACGACGTCTCGCAAGCCTTCACGCGTCTGGCTGCCGTGGCCGGTACTTCGACCTGTCATCTGGCGATGAGCCACAAGCCTGTGTTCGTCAATGGCGTTTGGGGTCCATATCGCGATGTTCTGATTCCAGACTACTGGTTAGCAGAGGGTGGTCAGTCAGCTACCGGTGAACTGCTGAAACACGTGATCGAGACGCACCCAGCATTCCAGGAAGCCATGTCTGTGGCCGAGACATTCAACGCCAATATTTACGACTACCTGAACGAGCACCTCCGCGAGATGCAGGAGAAGATCAATGCGCCTTCGATCTCATACCTGGGACGGCACTTCTTCTTCTACGGTGATCTGTTCGGCAACCGCTCTCCTGTCGCGGACCCAGAGATGAAGGGTTCGGTCATTGGTTTGAGCAGTGACAAGAGCATTGACAGCCTGGCGCTGTACTACTATGCGACGATGGAGTTCATCGCCCTCCAGACCCACCAGATCATCGAGGCGATGAACACTTCCGGCCACGTGATCAGCTCCATCTTCATGTCTGGTTCTCAGTGCCAGAACTCGGTCTTGATGGCGCTCATTGCGACCGCTTGCAACATGCCCGTCCTCATTCCACGATACGTGCACGCAGCTGTTGTCCATGGCGCAGCCATGCTTGGTGCCAAGGCAGCGTCGACAGACAAAGACGGCAACTCGGAGCCTCTATGGAACATCATGGACCGCATGAGCAAGCCGGGTAAGGCGGTATATCCGAACAAGGATGAGGGTGAGAAGAAGCTATTGATGGCGAAGTATAAAGTCTTCTTGGAGCAGTGCAAGCAGCAGAGGACATTCAGGCAGAACATCGATGAGGCGATTGCTGGTTGGAATTAGATACCTGGCTGCGAGCAAGCCAAGCCTGCAAACCAGAACGGCGCAAAACAACTATATAGAGAAGTCTCCATAATCTGAACAGCCTGGAGCTGCATAACACCATGCTACGATCGCGTGTCCAGATCTTCATAGCTCTTGTGAGAGAAATCTGGCTAGCTGAGAGGTAACGGCAGTTCTGCAGCGGGTGCTGCGGAGTAGATCTAGTCGAGCCGTTTCAAATACGATGGAGCTAATTGGCTACGTTTGCTCCACAGCAATGCTTGTGGAGCAGGTAGGCCGATATATCCGGCGCATGTCGTCCTCCCCTCCGCCGAGGAAGCGTGTTTGACGGGTCAAGCTAGAGAGTATGCATATAGGGTGGCTCGTTTAAGGTACCGACCAGGTAGGATTTTCCTATCTCTTAGCAGTTTCCTTCTCTCCAGTATTGCAAATCACAGGAGAAGGCCAGTCCTGAAACAGTAATACCTGGAAAGTAGAGCCAGACAAGCAGTAGAGACGCAAGACGTAGCATAGGGCAAGCAGCTGTTCAGAGCCAAGGAATTTTAACAGTCAAGATGAACAGAGATTCGAACAACACACAGGCTGTGAAGCTCACAGGGGAGGAGATTGCAAAGCACAACAGCCGGGAATCATGTTGGGTAAGCTGCCTTTCGTCGTAGATGCAATGGACGATCACTCATTACAACCGCCTCTAGGTCATCATTCATGGCAAAGCCTACGACGTAACAGAGTTTCTCCCCGAGCACCCCGGAGGCCCCAAAATCATCCTCAAGTACGCAGGCAAGGACGCGACGGAAGAATATGAGCCAATCCATCCTCCAGACACCCTCGACAAGTTCCTGGACAAGGAGAAGCATTTGGGTGAGGTGGATATGGGTACTGTCGAGAAAGAGGAGAAGGCAGAGGATCCGGATGAGATTGAGAGGCAAGAGAGGATCAAGAGGATGCCCATCTTGGAACAATGCTATAATTTGATGGACTTTGAGGCAGTTGCGAGGAGGGTGATGAAGAAGACAGCCTGGGCTTATTACTCGAGTGGTGCAGATGATGAAATTGTGAGTCCCGCCTTGTTGATGTGCTGGGGCTCGAGTGCGATAGAGGGTGCTAATATGTGCGGCAGACGATGAGAGAGAACCACTCGGCTTTCCACAAGATTTGGTTCAGGCCTCGGATCCTTCAAAATGTTGAGAGCATCGACCTTTCGACCAAAATGCTTGGCACAAAAGTCTCGATCCCGTTCTACGTAACGGCTACCGCCCTGGGTAAGCTGGGTAATCCGGAGGGTGAGGTAGTCCTCACGCGCGGCGCAAGAAAGCACAACGTTATCCAGATGATCCCGACGCTCGCCTCCTGCTCGTTCGACGAGATCGTTGACGCGAAGGAGGGCGACCAGGTTCAATGGTTGCAGCTCTACGTCAACAAGAATCGAGACATCACAAAGCGCATCATTCAGCACGCCGAGAAGCGTGGTTGCAAGGGCTTGTTCATCACAGTCGACGCACCTCAGCTTGGCCGAAGAGAAAAGGATATGCGATCCAAGTTCTCAGATGTCGGGTCCAACGTACAGAACACCGGTGGCGATAGCGTCGACCGCTCTCAAGGCGCTGCCCGCGCTATTTCCTCCTTCATCGACCCCGCGCTTTGCTGGGACGACATCCCATGGTTCCTTTCCGTGACCAAGATGCCCATCCTCTTGAAGGGCGTCCAGCGCGTTGAGGACGTTATCCGTGCAATCGCCGTTGGCGTCCACGGCGTTGTCCTGTCCAACCATGGAGGCCGCCAACTCGACTTTGCGCGCTCGGGTATCGAAGTTCTGGCCGAAGTCATGCCTGAGCTCCGCCGTCTAGGCCTGGACAAGAAGATAGAGATCTATGTTGATGGTGGCATTCGTCGCGCGACGGACATCATCAAGGCACTTTGCCTTGGCGCCACTGGCGTCGGGATTGGGAGGCCGTTCTTGTATGCCATGAGTGCGTATGGCTTGCCTGGCGTAGATCGCGCAATGCAGCTATTGAAAGACGAGATGGAGATGAACATGCGGTTGATCGGGTGCTCCAGTGTCGATCAGCTGGGTCCGGAATTGGTGGACACAAGAGGTTTGAGCATGCACAGCACTGGTGTGCCGGCGGATATTTTGAGCTTGAGTGTCTACGATCAGCTGGTAGGGCCGAAGGAAAAGGCGAGATTGTAATTGTAAATGGATCTTCTGGCTTTCAAGCAGGCGTTGTTGGGTGCAATAGCGTTGTGAGTGGCTTTAAACAGAACTGATTCCTCCGCCAGCAAGTACACCCTGTGCCGAGACCTGTCTCATCAGCAACATGAAGTCTACGAATAACTCAGAGGACGTGCCTACGATGATGACATCATTGCTCAGTAACCTCCAAGAATATTTCGACTTCGTAGAACGTAGACAATCTTTCCTTAGCACGTCCGATCCATGGCAGCATCTCAAGCGAAACAGGTCTGGAAGGAATCAGCTCAATCATGTCCACAACAGCCAAGAACTTTCTGATCACGGGAGCTGGCCGCGGAATTGGACGGGGTCTGAGTCGATTGCTACTTGAGAAAGGTCATCGCGTGTTCTTGACGGACTTCAATCAAGAAGAGCTCAACCACACCGCGTCAAATCTCTCGCAGCATCACAAGCAAGGTCATGACTTCAAAGCTGAAGTGGCGGACTTAAAGCAGACCGATGCTATCCGAGATGCTGCTGAGAAAGCCAAAGAATTCTTCAGGGGTCATCTGGACGTGCTTGTCAACAATGCAGCTGACACGAGCGTCGTCGGCAAATCGCATCCCTCTGATTTGCAATTAGAGGACTGGAATGGAGCAATTGGAGTGAATCTGACAGCACCAATGCTGCTCACTCAAGCTTGTCTGCCGATGCTGCAGAAGAATGGCCCAGCCAGACCGCGAGGAGGATCCGTCGTTAACATTTCTTCGACGCGAGCATTCATGAGCGAACCCAACAACGAGCCATACTCTGCGACCAAAGCAGGCTTGCTTGGCCTCACCCAGTCTTTGGCTGTCAGTCTTGCGCCACAGGGTATTCGTGTCAATGCTATACTGCCGGGATGGATCAATGTGACAAATGAGTGTAAGAAGGCTGATGAGAGTGGACAGAAATGGGAGGATGGCCTGCGTGAGCAGGACCACAAGTGGCATTTGACCGGTCGAGTTGGAAAGGTGGAAGATATGGTTATGGCTGTGGAATATTTGGCGTTCGCGGACGGAGTCAGTGGGAGCGAGATGGTGGTTGATGGCGGCGTGACGCGGAAAATGGTATATCCTGAGGAGTAGACAACAGCATTTGGTACCAGCTCGTGTAGCGGGACGTTGGTCGGTTTCGAAGCTGCTGAGGCTTGTTTCGAGCGCGATGAGTAAGGGTCGACAAATTGATTGATGGCAATAGGCTGCTATCTTGCTTCATATGGCCGGTCTGCGACATGAATTACAACATGTAGCCCTCAGCAAACCCTAAAATCCGAAGCGTCCGACCGTGTACATTGGATCTGAGCTAGGTTGAGGATATATTTATTAGTGAGGTGGAAAGTCGAAAGGCCTCTTAAGTTAAGGTTTCGGCAAGACCAAGCTCCGCCCGGCTACCTCGTTACACCGTTGGTCTTTATCTACATCATGAGTCTTGACGACACATCTTGAACTACAGCGACATAAGGTCCCTTCTAGTGTGATATTGCAGTAGAGCTGAAGGGCACCACGATACATCTTCTCTCGAGCTACGGTAGCTAGGCATCTTGACGAACCAAGATGGCGTCCTACGTCCCTGACCTGACTAAAGATAACATCTCTTTGTATCTTTTGCCAGTCGGCTTTGTACGTACTCATCCCTTCAGTCCCGCCATGGAATGTGTAGGAGCTGACGTACGAGGTCACCTAGTTCATAGCACTGGCCCCACGCTTCTTTGCTGCCAATACGTATAAAAAAGCTACCAATGGCAAGGATCTTTTTCGGAACGTCAACCCCCGCGACTTCACGACTATCATCCGAGAGGACAAGGCCATCGACCAGAAGACCAAGCTGAGGGTGCAGCCAGATCGTCTTGGCATTATAATACAAACCGTACTGATATTCATGCAGATCTTGCGTGCCGAAGCAGCCCAGGCAAATGGGTTCGAGAACCTGGGTCTCTTCGCAGCAGCTGTCACGGCTGCAAGCCTGGCGAGGGTCGATCCGAGTGTTGTCAACGGCCTCACAATCGCCTATCTTGTCAGCCGTTTCATTTACAACCACATCTTCATATACAACGACCTGGTGCCACCAGTCTCCAGGACTTTTGTTTATCTAGGCGGCGTAGGAATGCTGATGGCGCTATTCATTAAGGCAGGGCAGAAGCTGAGCACTACGATCTTATAAGCGAATGTAACGATCTTTCTGCTATGCAACATCCCAGAAAGATGAAATCCACTGGTGCATTCCTCTGGTGCAGCGTGCGAGGACTTTGTGTTATCGAGATAACTTGGAAGGTCCGTGAAGCTCGGTCCGGCTGGCATATGTAGCCGACGACTAGGACGGGTCGAATGTGAATTCTATGTACTCCAGCCTCGGATATGTCCTGGTGAGATGTTGAACGAGTCCCTACAGACGCTGAGCAAATACTTCGGTGATATGCCCGCGCACCAAGTGATCTTTTCCGAACGGAGCACCAAGGATCGTCGCATTTCGGAGACTATGGCCTGATTGAGGTTGGAAGTATGAAAGGACCATTCGCTCAAGATACTCTGCAAAGCTGCTTTGAGCAGTACTATTCATATCCAGGAGTTCGGTGGAAGAACCATGAAGTACGTCCAGCATGGCTCATGAGACTAGCGAGGTCAGGATCCGTTATGGAAGGCTGTGGCGATTAACTTTGCAACACCGTCGATTCTTTCCGGCCACAGGCATTGTATCGAAGGATTCGGTGTCTGGACTACTGGCTTTGATGGATGAAGAGCCACTTCAGATCTCTCCAGCATGGCTCGCCTCACTGTCAACCTTCACTGCAAGCGTCCATTGGTCTAGGCTCGACTGCTAGCCGATCTTCAAATGTCGGCGCGCGGTAGGCAAATCCAGGTGAATCTCGAGTGCTCGGTTGCTGATCTTAAAAGCCAGTCACGTGATATGCATGACAAGCCGCTTGATTGGACGAACAGGCGAGATGAAGCAGCACCATCCATGCTGCCTCATCTTGAACTTCATCAGGGTGAAACGCGTTCATCGCAGGCCTAACTGGTTGCGGCCTTGATTACCGTCAACCCTCGGCCGCCACTTCTTCAGCTTGCTCCTTCCCACGAGCGTGATGGGCCAAGGTGTAGTCTAGCTTTGTGATGCGCTTGCTTGCAATTTCGCCATGTTAAGTGCATTGACGACGACACACGAGGTGCGGGAGAATGCATCAATTTGAGACCAGATTCGCAGCGGCGGCGGAGGCGGGTTCTCAAGTGAAGTCCTCTCATTCGGCACCTTGGTCACTCTCTCACCGCCGTTGCATCCAGCACTCTCATCAAATATGGCGGGCCGAAATAGATCTCCCGTATTGATTGAGCGAGTATCTTGACCATTTCCGTCAGCTTTCCACACACCCTTAGACCAGCTGACGACCTGCTTCTTACGTCTGTCTCCCTTGGCGCTTGTCGCACGATCGCAACATATCCTTCTTGTCATTCTTTTTCGGCATTTTCTGATATCAGCATTCTGCACTCTCTGGAGAGTGGCGGAACACAGTTTCACAACGTCTAAATAGCGACAGAAACAATTTTACGACGCCACTGATTTATGAATGTCCGCTAGAAAGGCTCGATGAGGTATGAACTCGAGAATTGAGGACGGCAATATTGTTCAGGATCCCTCGAGGGGTATGCTGTGAGCACAGGTCATCTGCGGGCAAGTGGCTAGGGAGCTATGGCTTTCCTTAAACGCGGAAAATCGCTGAAGGTGAAGAATGTAAAAGACAATGGACCGAGTCTCGACAAGCCATTGCCGCCCAGCAAAGATGCGCCAGTACCTCCACCGAAGCCTGAGAGCGCCGCCCAACCCGCCACCACATCGAAGGCGAAAAGACGTCAATCAATCTTCGGCCGCGCCAAAACCACAAACCCTCAAAGCAGCTCGTCACGTCCTGGGACAGCAGCCAGGGATCGTCAGCGGGAGTTGGATGCGGTGAAGATTGAGATAGAAGAGGGCGGCGCCTTATTTGCTTTCCCTACTCCATCTCCGCTTGTTTCTCCAAGCGTGCCTCCAAAGAGTGCAAGCATTACCTCAGCGAAACTGTCCCCTCTTGGAGGGAACCCTCCAACTCCCAGCACCGGTCGGACATTTGAATCTGCTGTCGGTGTCCCACCGACACGAGGACGCTCAAAGACAACCAACAACGTGGCTACCATAGCCACATTACAAAGGAACGCTTTGCCGGCACGCGCCAATACGAACATACCTGAGCAGTCCGATGGTATGCGTCGACCTGAGCTGCGAAGGAAGAAGTCGAGTTGGAGGACCCTTGGAGGACTCTTCTCGCGCAAAGTGCCGGAGCCAGAGCCGGAGCCACACCCAGAGTCGCACCCAGAGCCGCACCCAGAGCAGCATACCCATACACATGTTGGGCCTCAGGTCGAGCGACCTGCGACATCGTGCCGACCGTCACAGCCGCAACCATTGCTGGAGTCATCACGGGCTTCACCAGAAGGTTCGGGACGCACGCCAACCATATCTTCGGGCCGTTCGAGGTCGCCTCTGTCCACCCGCGACCAGAACAGACCAGAAACACGAGGCACAGCTGACAGGGCATCTCTCAGGCCGCCCAGTCAGCGCGCTACAAGGCCCTCGGCATATGTGGATTCTTCAATACAGAGCTTCACACCGCCGATACATCCAAACACACATCTTTCAACTTCTTACGATATGAAACCACTCCCAGAGAGAAGAGATACACCGACGGGTGCAAATGACGTGCAAACATTGCAGCCACCACTTCCACCACTACCGCCACTTCCTCTCCGCTTGGACATGGATATCCCGAATAGCGAGCTTGAACGCTACAGTGTCATGTTCGAGAAGTTACTGGCGTCCCGACAATCCATCGCCGAGAGGCGCAGAAGTAAGTCAAGAAAATCGCTGATCGGCAGTTCGCATGATGCCGTGGACGATGTGCCTCCACTGCCCCCGAAGGACTTCACAGCGCTGGTCGTTCCACCAAAGCATTTGAGACCGCAGCGCAGCTTGTCCTCGCCACAGTTCAAAACTTCGCCCTCACTCGCGATCAGGGTGAGCGGTCGCACTCCAGACTCTGCCGGCCAGCGGCAGAGCGAGAACACGACCACACAGAATTTGGCGCGTCCCAGACCGCGGTCACGGACAGCACCGCCTGGCTCGGTGTCGCCAGTCGCGTGCACCGACGCGAAGAAAGCAGGAACATCTGCGTCGAATCAGCCTCCCGCGTATCCGTGTTCTGAAGGCGAACCAAGCCTGTCGCCATCCTCCATATTGGAGGGCGAGAACAGCCTCCCACCTACACCCTCGACCGTGACGACCTGCTCATACGCTGAAGGCGACGAAATCGAGATCATTGATGCCTACGCATCCGCGACTCGACAGCAAAACGCTAACAAGCATGGTCTGGCGCTTCCAGAACCGAAATGGGAGATGCTCACAACATCCACATCCGCTCCTCAAACGCAAGCTGCGCCAACATCGGACCTCCGGGACAGCCTAGCACCCCGTCGCTCCATTCGCGGCAAGCCTCTTGCTCCTCGTGTGCAAAGCCCGCAGGACCTGGAGGAGCGGATCGTGCAGGTAAGTGTCGCTCGACAAGTCAGTGTTAGCCGGGCGAGGAGGCATGTAGAAAAGGCGAACAACACGAAGCCGTTGGCGCAGTCCTTGAAGCCGAGGGTTGTGGATATGAGTGCTGCCAAGAATAGGAAGAGCATGTTCGTCAAGGTCGAAGGAGGTGACGAGGCGTAATTGACTCATGCCAGGAGTGGACTACAAGCAACGTGAGGCGTTTTGGTCGAAATATGGGCTTGATCTCGCGAAGGCATCGAGGATAGGTCGGAGGTCTGGGATACCACTTTCGTTGCATTCATTCTGCGGCTTGGCCTGGAAAGGCGTATGGACAAGGGCAAAGGCTTGGGAGGTCCGGAATCTTCTAGAGTCTGCGAAGTTGGGCCCATGCATGCATGCCCATATGGACAGTCGTTCAGAGCAGGACGTTCACTTCTTCATGATTATCACTTCACACAATGGCGGCATAGGCCGCGTATGTCGGTATGCACATTTCAAATTGCAGACTCTTACTTCATTCATCTCTTCGTGTCGCCCCACGAACAATTTGCACTAGGCCTCGTGTCCTCGATCAACGTCGACCAGCTCTATAGCTAAGCCTGGAGGCCTTATATGTGAGATCAATACTGCCACCTTGTCGCGCTCTGCTCTTTGTTTGGCTGAAACAAGGGTCTCGTGGTGCGAAATCAGGTTGTGCTGCACGAAAGTGGACACTCCAAAAAGCAACATGTTTGATTACGGTTAAGTTGAATCGTTCCTGGACTTCACAAGATCTCAGTACTCTTTGACGGCGATAGTATCTGTCAAAGGAGACAATGAATCGAAATGTGTCTTATCCGCCAGGAGGCATGACGACACAGGAGAGTCACATGCGACGCACTAAAGGTAGCTTTAGGATACTGCACCTTCCCTGATCTGGTCTGGTTTGTTTACTCGGTCAGATGATCATTGCTGACAATATTGTCGAGAGTATTTCGACCACTGCGCAGACATAGAGACTGTTCGGAACGTTCGTGCGAAGGAGTCGAGATAAAAACATGGGTGGACGCAAGCACAGGATCACCAAACCCCGATGATCGCAGCATGGCCACCTCCACCTCCCCAACCGCCTCCCTCGAGGCCAAATTGGTCGTTTTAGGCTCCCAGAATGTGGGCAAGACCTCGATGGTACATCGTTATGTCAAGAATGCCTTCATTCCACCCAAAAGTGCGCAGTCGACGGTCGGCGCATCGTTTCTAACTACACGGGTCAACGACTCGGAATCCGGCGCAACGATCAGACTGCAGATTTGGGACACAGCCGGGCAGGAGCGTTTCCGGTCGATCTCGCGACTGTACTACCGTGGCGCACACGCTGCGATATTGTGTTATGATGTCACGAGCAAGAAGAGTTTTGAAGACATGGGCACTTGGCTGAAGGAGCTGAAGGAGAATACTGGCGCCGAATCTAAGGACATGATATTGCATGTAGTTGGCACGAAAAGCGACGTCGTCGCTGCCGACCCGAAGAAGCGGGAAGTGCCCTTCGAGCGATGCATAGGCTACGTCGCCGAGCAACTGTACCCAGATATTGCTACGCCTGGTCTAAATTCGGTACCTGATAGCAGTCCGCCCAGTAGCCATGGCCCGATACCAGTCATCGCAAGCCCGACTAGTAATCGGTCTTCAGGTTTCTGGGGCCAAGAAACTGTGTGGGATTGTTGCCATGAGGTCAGCGCCAAAGATGGCGAGGGTATTGAGGAGGTTTTTCGAGTTATTACTCGAAAGCTGATTGAGCAGCACGCGAGACGGGTGGAGCAGGAGCGGAAGTTCCTGGAGGAGATGATGAGGACGCCAGGCATGGATGGTGGTGCTGGATACTTCGATCTTCCTAATGGCGGCAATGGATCATTCAGAGTGGGACATGGCGATAAGCGGCGCAGCTGGCTTGGCATGGC
The DNA here is from genome assembly GCA_007113905.1 of Teratosphaeria zuluensis. NCBI lineage: Eukaryota > Fungi > Ascomycota > Dothideomycetes > Mycosphaerellales > Teratosphaeriaceae > Teratosphaeria > Teratosphaeria zuluensis. The sequence continues at coordinate 927,658 of VCMQ01000002.1, forward strand.
CACGCCTGGTGCGCTATCAAGCTGGACCGCGGATGATAATGATGCGACTACGGAGACGGCAAGGCGGAAAGGAAGGTGCTGCTGATGACTGAATGAAGGTGCTGTTGATGTTTGCGTTAGGCTTGTGGGGTTTGTCGAGCGTTCAAGCGAGCAATAGCAGCGGACACTTTGGACACCAGCATACTCTGAGCGTGATCAGGGCATGAGTCTCGGGCGCACAGGCGCATATGATGACATGGGCATAACATGAATTGGTACTGTACATATTAGCTGTATTTTGTTAACATTCAGGCATTATACCGAATTTGGCTCCGAGGCTCAAGCGCTGCTTGATCGGGTAACGACGTTGATGTTTTGGGGAGATCAGAGCTGCTTCAGTCCATCATTTGACATTGCGCACTCTCAGAGCACATGCAAGACTTTACGGAAAACTACTCATCAAGAACTTCTCCAGTACCGGGCGTCGCAGCGCCCGCATCGTGGCGTACTCTTTAGTGCCGATACTCATGCATAAGCGTGCTTTTTTCAGCCAACCGCATTGCCGTCAGCCGCTTGAGCCGCAAGGCTACAGCACGGCATTGATTGTTGTTGGTGTGAAGGTGCCGTGGATTCGGACGAGGTACAGGTCGAGAATCCAACGTCCGATGCCTGTATGTATGCATACATTTTACGTGAGCAAGAAATCGATGCAGATCTGCTACAAGTAACATAAGTCGAACGTGAGAGTTACGAAGGTGCTGCGTCAGTGAATGATCTACAGCGCCAAGCCCAATGTAGAAGGTTCCTGCCTCCGAAAGTCGTCCAGCACATGGCAACCTCTTCTCCACATTCATCTTTTCTTCTTACACTCCTCGCAAATACAGCCTTCGGTCTGCTCACCGATCAGACACTTGAACAAAATCTCCGCGACACAGTCGCGAGTGAGGCCAAGAGAGCGGAAGCGCAAAGGGCGCACACAAGAGAAGCAAACACAGTGTCACTTGGGCCGGGAAGACGTAGCATAGGCTGTCCAGATTGAGCGCGGTGCATGGGATTGAGCGCGACGTAAGAAGGCAGTCAGTACCCACGGAAATGCTACTTACACGTCCAAAGACCTCTCCTCCCGATCCGAATAAGTTTCCAGCGGCACAGCTGTTCTTGCTAGGTAGGCATGAAACCTAAGGACGATGGATTGACAAGCACATGCTGACATAGGTCCCAGCATTGATACGACTGTCCGAGCCGATTGCGATTACATCCATCTTTCCATACGCTTGGGAATTCGTGCGCGACTTCCACATAGGTGACCCTTCAAATGCCTCGTTCTATGCTGGAATTCTCATCTCCGCCTTCAACCTGGCGGAGGCGTTGTCGGGAGTGTACGTAAAGTCGAGATCCCGAGGCATCTTTTCGACATGTTCGACAGCGCTTACGAGACCCACAGATACTGGGGCGGCATTTCTGATAAGCTAGGGCGCAGACCCGTACTCTTTCTAGGATGCACTGGCACCATTGTCACACTACTAACTGTAGGCTTTGCAACGAGCTTCTGGATGGCGCTTTTTGGACGACTATTTGGTGGATTGCTCAATGGCAATGTCGGTGTCATTCAGACCATGGTCGCCGAGATCGTCGTGAACCCGGCGCATGAGCCCAAAGCCTACGCTGTGATGCCCTTTGTATGGTCTGTGGGCATCATCGTCGGACCAGCTGTGGGAGGCTACTTCGCTGCTCCAGCTAAGAACTTTCCTGGAACAGTACTCGACAACTGGCTCTTCCGCAGGTTTCCATATGCGTTGCCAAATATCATTTGTTCTGTGCTGCTTCTGGTGTCGATCTTGCTTGGATACCTCTTGCTGGATGAGACGCACCCTGACATGCAACCGTGGAGCACGAAGGAGGATCTCGCAAACACTCATGCGAACACTCCGGCACCAGCAGCACAAGGTGCGACGATGACACCGGCCGTCAATCTCACGCAAGCTGAAAGCTACGGCACCTTCAACAATGTCAGCGAGGAAGCCGTCGAGGAAGAGTGGCTCCTCAGACCAGATGGCACGAGCCGGCCGCAGAGTATCCGCAGCAAGGACTCTGAGAAGGCGTTCACCAGACCTATCGTGCTGCTGATGGTTGCGCTCGGTATATTCACTTACCACAGCATGACTTATGACCACCTCATGCCAATCTTCTTCCAGGATGAGCGCAGACCTTTACATAGTGAGGTCTTTGAAGCTATGACTACCGGCACAGTTGGATCTCGATATGGATCGTTCGCTGGCGGCTTGGGCATCAGCGTACAGCAGTGTGGTATCATTCTGGCTATCAACGGGGTCATTGCGCTATTCGTGCAAGCAGTCATCTTTCCAGTTGCTGCCAGCTGGATGGGCATTTGGACTACATTCATGGTAGTTACCATGTTACACCCCGTGGCCTACTTCATCGTGCCCTGGGTGGCCCTACTACCGGACAATCTGGTATATGCTGGCATCTACACCTGCCTGATGGTGCGAAACCTGACTTCCATTCTTGCCTACCCTGTGCTGCTCATATTGATCAAAGAAGCTGCACCATCCAACAGCTGCCTGGGAAAGATCAATGGCCTGGCCGCCTCGGTGGGCGGTGCTTGTCGAACAGTGGCTTCGCCCCTGGCCGGCTTGCTGTACAGTGTTGGGGACCGTGTAGAATTTACTGCACTCGCGTGGTGGGCTAGTGCATTCGTCGCTGTCGTCGGCGCGGTTCAAGCCTTTTCCGTAAGGCGAGAGCGTCAACGCACGCAACATCATGTGACTGCAGCGTTCATGCCGCGCGATAGCGGTGAAGAGGCCAGACGGCGGAAGTCCAGTGTGGTCAGGATTCGGATTAGTGGCAGTCGAAATCACACTGCAAACGAGGATGGAACTGCGAACGAGAGACGACCTTTGTTCGCTTCCAGGGTGAGCCAGGCTGGGCATTGAGTGTGCCGAGAAACGAAAACTTCGACAGATACTGTTTTGGGATTAACAGCGTTGCAGTCTTGGGGCATACACATAGATGACGGTGGGCAAAATCCTGGAGGAAAAGAGACAGGCATGTTTTATGACGGCAAGGCATGGCGCTGGCTGCTTGGCATACCAGATACAATATCAGTGCGGCGTTTGATGATTTCGGGAATGGGGCGTGACATGCATAAGAAGAGAATGCATGAGGGGGGACAGGAAAAGGGCAGGCGTCATGGAATAGTGCTCCGTTCGAGCGTCACAGGCGTTCGTTGAAGGTCATATATGATACCCGGTCGTACATGAGTCGTAACATTTGGTAGTCACTGGATAACATTGGGGCATCCTATCACGCCTGATCACGACAGCAATGGTGCCGTTGGACGCTTCTGTTCAGGGCAGTCATATTTACTCATTGCTATATTGCTCATTCATGGGCAGCGTCGAGGACCTTGGATTCGCACTCACACTCTTCTCCGAAAATCAGTGCATCTTGTCACGATGATGTTCGGCCATCTTGACCTGTGATCGTGACAGCTAGCCGAAATTCGCATGGTCGGTGGATAGACCGCTGTAAAGAGGCCGTGAACTGAGTGATTAACTTATCGTTTCGTCGACCAATACAACTTGAGATTGTCCAAATCTGAGCTGCTATGTCGGTGCATTTTGAAATGCTGATGTTCATGATAGTCATGGCCATGTGGTCTGCGACTTACCCAAACACTAATCCTAAGGCTCCAGGTCTAGTCCTCGCGGATTTCCATCGAATGCTTGACCCAGTCGACTGTTTGACGGAAGCTTAAGATTTCTCACCATAGTCGATTCTGACAGCTTCTGCTCGCTGGACGATAGAGCTGAAGTCATGATCAGCCAGCCGAGCGAATTATTAGTTGTTTCACTGATGGTACCGCCGCCCATAGTGGTCGCCGAGGAAGGCTTTGCGATTCTTCTGAGATGTCCTGAGGAGTGTACATATGGCTCTGCGCACACGCACGATGAGAGTACCTAATGGCAAGCTGGATCGAGCTGGCCTCGCTGAGCGGTGCAGATGTCCATGGCTCCACCCGTAAGTGCTGCGATCGAGCATGCAGTCATGGTAGGACAATCATATCTGGGTGGTGCTCCTACTCAGCATCTCCTGCTGCGGACTCTTCATAGTCATCTTCCGTGTGACTGCTTTGCTGATTAGGCATGACCAGAGATGATAATCGGTGATCTGGTCTTGGAAAGCGCATCTATTTCTAGCAATGCTAACAGTAGCTTGACAGCGTCAAGGGGAGAAGCTTGGCGTCTGCGTTGTTGATTCGATTTTACACTCCGCAAGAATCCGGTCTGAGTCCTCTGACAGCTGAGCGGTCTGCCGCGGATCGCAACGAGGCGTCGGGCACCGTCGGAGGATCTGGGCTGGCTCGTCTGACGATAGAGTATACGAAGTTGCTAGGGCGCATCGAGCTCGTTTCCAGATGATCGAAGGTAATTCTGGGAGCCGCAAGTGACAATCATGGCGATTATGGCAAAGCTGTCCTTCTTTGAGCAATGTACGTAATTGCCGGTTCTCCCATAAAGACTGATTACGCACGCGATCGCGGCGTGAAAGTAAGTTGATTTGAAGAGGGGGTCAGCAAGTAGTGCTGTGCTGCTGCCTTTGACTTGCGAGAGCGATTTGAGAGCGGAATACATGTTGTACGAGCTAGGGCCATTATGCTCAGATGCGATACTTCAGCCATAACGCCAACAGGCGGTGTCAGACGAGCAAATATAAGATTGCCGGCCAAAAGCCCGTGAGTTTTGACCTGTCCGTCGGCTTGCTCGTGATCCAAATGGTGACTGTTCCGAGGTTGAATGCGTGAACGATGGTTCGCAGTAGTGCCCTCGAGCCTCCTTAGACATTCTCCTGACTTCGGTCGTCGAGGAAGACTTGCTATTGGCAGATGTCTCACAAGCCAGAAGCTCCCTGGCCGGAGTGAAGTCCATCAAGGCTCATCCCTCCCCGGAAACATTGGAAGCTCAGCAGGAGTCAGGAGGCAAGGTCATCGAGGTAGCCGAGGGATCACCACAATATAGTTGAACAATCCGCGTACACACAATTCGGACAAGATACTATTGTCGCAACACATGCAGGGTCTGAATCAGTAGAGATAGGTAGGATCGTGGGTGATTGTTGGTGTGTCAAAATGCACGTGCCAATCGAATGTTCTGGCGTGGCTCGAGCATGTTTCAGCTGAGTTGGATTCTAAAACCGGAACGCACCAAGCCCCGCGGACCCATCTCCTGCCCGTCGCGGGCCTCCCTGTTGAGAAAGCCTGACGCAGCCGCACGTGACGAGACCCTGAGTCGAACATAAGTACAGCTGGCACCTGCAACCGCCCACCCAGCAGGCGCCAGCTTTCAACCACCTGTTCTTTGGGTCCGCCAAATGCAGCTACGTGCTTGCAGACAACAACATGGACACCACCGCCATTCTCCCCGCATCACTTGACAACTCTCTGTCCTCTCCACCATCACAACAATATCTCAAGATGGAGGATCTACACACCAGCTCATCGCCGTCACCATCCGCATACGAGAATAATGGACAAAGCCAAGAGGTCATGATGGTGACCCCGCCACCAGTCATCGTGCAGTCGAAGCCCGCGAAGAAGAGAAAGTCATGGGGCCAGGCACTGCCTGAGCCAAAGACCACTCTACCGCCTCGCAAGCGGGCCAAGACCGAAGACGAGAAGGAGCAGCGCCGGATCGAGCGGATCAAGCGCAATCGCGCCGCTGCTCACAATTCGAGGGAGCGCAAGCGGCAAGAGACTGAACGATATGCCGTCGCCCTTGCCAAGGCAGAGGCCGAGCTTGCCGCATACCGACAATTGCATGGCCCGTTACCTGCCAGCATCGTGCTACCGGAGGTAACACTCTGCACCGAGTAGGTTGATCAGTGTTTCGTACTCGTACAGCATATGACTAACAGCTGCCAGCGACTTTGATGACGACGGACAAGACCCGAGACTTCAAATCAAGCGAAAACAGTCAAGCACACCAATACCGTCTCCGCTCTCACTGGTACAATCACACGGCACACCGGAAGCAGCACCCAGCCCGCCGTCACCAGCTGACTCGGCTAACCTCAACACCATCATCAAGCAAGAACCTACCGAAACCTCCTTCCCGTCAACTCTCCCACCAGCGTTCCCGACCGCCGATGCCAAGTCTCAGAACCCGCTCGACCTGACACAACATTCTGCAGCAATGTTGTGTGACCTGCAGTGTCAGTCGAGCGGAGCTTCAACGACATCGACTTCGGCGCCCAATTTCAATCATACCTGGTGGGCGACTCTCTTCCTGTTCCTGATGAATCAACAGCTTCAGAGTACCTACAAGACTCTTTTGATGGCCATCTGGACTCTTTCGCCTTCGCGAATGGCGCGACTGATGCAAGCTTCAGCGGCTCGCTTGACTTCTCGTTCGACGACTTCCTCCGTGACCCCGTACCTGCTACGGTCGATGGCTGAGGCGCGCTTCCGGGCGCAGCCTGGCTTGTTCCCGCAGCAGGGCGCTCTCGCAGCGCTTCCGTGGTTGTCTCGGGAGGAGCTTGCGCGGATGAGGGGAACGGCGGCTGCGAAAGGGTTGCATCTTTTGAATCGGCAGCGAAAGGCGTTGGATGGGAAGGGTAGAAAGCATCACGACGTACGGAAGGATCACGAAAATGGTGGCGTTTGAGGCGTTCAGGCTTAGGCATAACTTGCCTTGGGCATTAGATATGAACTGTACCAACAATCTACCCACGACATGAGTGTGATACATTTGTTGGTTGAGACTTCACACTGTGACCATTTGTCCTATCTCAGGCTACCTGTAGGTCGAACCAATCGTGGGTTTCACCGACCCTTGCAGCTTGTGCGACCCCAAGCGAGCCTTTGGAGACTTGGTGGCGTTGCCACGCTCCTGTACACTCAATCATCCAGATCTGCGCAACTCATCCGCAATGTCGATGCCAATCATGTCGAGGGTTCCACTTTGGCGCTATCGTACCATCATCAAAATTCGTACATGCAGGACACAGCAGGTACTGTCGTGTCATTACAAATCACGGGGCGCGACCAAAGCCGATCATATCAACAACACGAAAACCAAGGATGAACGTGGAGGGTCTCAGATAGACGTGGCAAAACTCAAGTTCAAGCGTCGTGCTTCAATCGAAAGATTGTCGTATCAAGCGTTCTACGAAGGTCTCACATCCCTCAACCCGGGCGTCAAGATCACGGAGGAGAATGCTCTGGCGGCGTTGATTAACTTCATTCAACTTGTCACACGGACGCGAATCGGTGAATCCGAGTAGCCATGGAAGATGGATTTGTCAGGCCGATTGCTCATTCGACGGCGAAGACAAAGGCGTGTCGGCAGCTGTATAATGAGCACAAGCAATGGTGGAAGAACAGGAATGGTGAGGAATTAGCTGCTGGGAAGGTGGAAATGAGTGGTTTGTAAGGTGTGAGCTCCAAATTTGACGAGGTGGCCTCCAATGTCTCTTGGCGAGGCAAGGAAGCAAGTGATTAGAGCAGATGGGCGTCGTACGGTGCTGAAAGACGTTCCGTCCGAAGCTGAGAGTCTCTTGAAGTGGTTGCGGCCTCCGGATGATCAGGCTTGCTGGCTCATGGTACCCGATAGTGTCGAGCCTGCTACTAGAATTGCAGCGGCGAGTGAAAGCGTTCGTCAATGAGGCATGCTTGTCCGTCACCACCAAGTGCTATAACATACGGACCGCAGATACCAGACGTCGAAAGCGCCATCAAGCTACCTTGAGACTCACCTATGACGTGCCTGCTTGAGCATTTCTCATCATCCAGAACCTCTTCGCAGCTTGCTCGTCATATGGCTCATACCAACCAAATCGCTTCATATCTGCGGCCACGACTTTTACTTGCTTGAAGCCGAAGCGCTTGTACAGGCTTAGGCCGGCGGGCGTCGACTCGAGCACCATCGGCACACCCATTTTGTCTGCCTGCTCACAGCCCCATGACAGTAGCTGCTTGCCCGCTCCTTGGCCTTGAGAAGCTGGATCGACCACAAGGACGTCGAGTACTGGGATGATATCAGCTTTTGGACCAAGTCGAATAAACAGCGGTCATACATATATACGCCTTGCCCGCCAGGGTCTCTCGCCTCCATTTCTCCCACGCGTTCTTGAAGAATCGTGTGATTGCCCAATGCACTCCCTCGGGATAGTCAGGAGGCGGCTGCTCATTAAGGTCAATCGGAACGCTCTCAGCTGTCTTGTTCGGGTCAAGAGCGAAGGTCCATTCCGAGCAGGCTACAATTTTGCCAGTCTCCTTGTTGACGACTTTGAACATGCGCGAATCTTGGTTGCGGAAGGTGTCCAATTTGCGGTGTTCATAGAATGCGTACAGGTCGGGCGTATAGCCGTTTGGATATAGCATTGGGATTCGTGGATGGGTTCTGAAGGCCTCCAACTCGACGCGGACACAGGCTGGGATGTCGGCCTCTTCGAGAGGCTGTATAGCAATACCCATCTTTGGCGGCTTATAGAGATAACATCAGACCTTGCTGACTGCGAGCACTACATGTGTTTGATAGTAGTAGGTTGGTAATCATGACTGGAAGATCGAGTCATTCCCATCAGTAGCACTTTCCCTGGAAGGCCCTTCGCACCCATGAACCCGCATTACATTTGTGAAGCTGACCTAGGCATGGCTGAGTTCTCAGCTCGAAAAATAGCGACAGCTATACTCCTGCTCGCAGAGAACATGACCACAGGCACAACCTTCCCCCAGGATGCCGTGTTTGTGATTCTGAAATAGGAGGGAGGCTCATGGGCCATAAGTCGAGTCTTGATCAACTGTTTTGACAATTCCCAAGAAATCTCGACTTCGAGCTCAAACGCGGACTTTCACATGTCAAACACAAAAAAATGTTGAAGAGGTCGCTGGAACGAGAAGACGGTGAAAGGCGCCGAAGCGATCTAAGCCAGACGGCCCACGGCTGCCGGCCCCCTCGATAGAGGAAATACACTACGCTCGCCAGCTGCAGCAGCTTCTCGCTTTCAGGCAAGATGGGACCCAGCAGTTGCGCAGTGGCATAGCTTCGTTCAAGGCCTTTTTGGAGAGCATACTGTACCATAAAGATGAGGATAACAGGGCGAGGCAGCTGTCCATACTCCGTGAGTACTTGGACAAGGAGAAGCCGGAGGACGTTAAGGATACAGAGCGACCATTTCTGGGTCAACTTTGGCAGGCTTGGTCGTTTGCCAATCAGAACAACAATGACCACTTAGCATCGCAAGTGAGCGCGGTGCTTGCACTCTTACTGCGCACGCTGTCAGGCGAGCTCGACTTTCGAGAACAAGGTGTATTGCTCTGCAGGACAGTGCTGCTCCATCAGCATCTACGACTGATCAAGCGCTGTCTCGATGCGCCAAAGCACAAAGACTTCATCATTTCGCCATCACTGAGGCTATTGACCGAGGTTACGAGTTTCGATGGTGGCGTGTTGGCTCGAGAGGTGTATAGAAGGAGAGAGCAAACGTTCGATATCAGCTCAGTCAGACGTAACCTTAGCCTTGTGAGACCAGAGTAAGTCAATCAGCTTCGTAATCTCTTTTCTGCCTCCCATCATCGACACACAACATACCTCATCCATCCGTTGAAGCACCTTCTTTTGCATATCATTGTCTGCTACTTAGGACAAATGTAGTACACCAATGATTTCGCAGTGCAAGGTGTGTAATCAAAGCATTAGCCTTACGCATGTGGACATGTGCTGACTCTCTTCAACAGTACCTCAGAAGAAGAGGCTCGCCGCAAGCCTGCGATACGCACACTCACTGTACGATACGTACTGGCTCACCTGAAGTATTTGCACGAGGGTGGCAAGATCGACTTGTTGAAGAGCCGACCAATCTGCATCTCTTTGTTCCAGTGGCTCCCAGAAGACCCGGCAGCCCTCATCAACGAGATTTTGTCTGTCAGCGAGCAGAATGTGCTAAAGGACGATGAGCTACCTCGGTCCGCCAAGTCGACTCTGCTGGTCCAGCATAACCTTGAGCGGGTCACAGACGTAGCAACTCGCTCGCGTGACGACCATACTTCTGTAGAGAAGGCGCTTGCGTGGCTGAAAGCCGTGTGCACCATTCCATCTTATGGAATATTGAGACCCAGTGGATGGTATCCACCTGGCACGACGCAGGCAGACGATCAGCGCGCGGATAGGGACAGCGCTATCGACCTCGGGCTGGACAACCTCGAATTCTTTGATCGTGTAGAGCGCCCGGATGTCAGAAACACCACGCTTCTGGGCTGGCTGCAGACGCTCCGTCCTCACTCGGATCCTCGAGAACGAGACCTCGTCCTAACGTGCTTCCGCTCTGCACCCGAACTTATTGCTGCATACTTCGCCGAGAAGAATATGCAGCTGGAGCCGAAGTTATCAAACACCTGGATTGGCTATGCTTCCTTCCTTTTCGAAGTCATCAGTCTGCCGGTGCCCTCCTATCTTGGTCACATTGAGGAGGAGCAGTATCCCGGTGTGCCACCTCAGACGAACATTGTGCTCGAAAGCATTTTGCCGAAGCCGCTGACCCAGAAAGTTCTGACTCGATGCCTGAACCAAAGTAGCAAGCTGATAAATTTCTTTGCTGCCCGAATACTGGTCCTTGCCTTCCAGAAGATACGCAATGTCCTCTCTGAGATGCGAAGAGCTGCGAATGCTTCTACCTTTCGCAAGCAATTATGGGCGGAAGCTGAGGAGAGGCTTACCACCCGCTTTTCAGCGCGTATGCCGGCCATGAAGGACGTGGTTGCCACCTTTCGCCGGACTCCTGGCGATGAGGAGCATGCTCTGCAAAGGGAGGCTACCACCAGGCTTCTCAGCTTGTACTATGAAATCATTCCAGTACAAGCATTAGAAGAGCAATTCGATGTCTCAGGCGCAATGAACACTGCTCTCGCTCGCGATAGAGTCGGAAATGGGCGCGAGGTCAATGGCTTGCGTGCACTAGAGCTTGAGCATCTACTTGTAATTGCACGCCAGAGCTCGGGGATGCGATGGTTCAATAAGCAAGGGACGCTGAAGCATTCGCCTGTCACGAGCCTCCTGAAGTTGCGTGCAAGCGACCCAGGCAACGCTCAAACCAGGACGCTGTTGCTACAAGTGCTCCAGGAGCATGATATTATCAACGACGCGGCTGAGATGCAGGCTTTTATCGCGAGTCTATCTGGTAGTCTCAGCGAGCAGGAAGAGGTCTGGACGTTCCTAGATGACTGCTTGGCAAGGGCGAGCAAGCAGCCAGTCAAGTATGTGGATCAGCTCGAAGCGGCCGCTCCTGCTTCCGAAGAGTCAACAGGCGGCATGCTGCCAGGCCTACTGTGCGCAGTGGTAGTCGAGCAAGCTCGATTTGCAGCCACCAATCAAAGTATCATGGCATGGGTGAGTCGCTTCCTACAAGCTCTCATGCTGCAAGGCCTTTGCGGCGTGCAAGATTGGGAAGAGTCTCGTCGAAAACAGATCATCCTAGGCTTGAGACGGCTGTTGGCCGAGCAATATCCAGATGTCATTTCTGTAAATTCTCCGCGTGACGAAGCATTCATTGCATTTCTGGAAGCGGCCAGCATAGGAGAATCTGGTCCTGCGAAAGCCACTGAGGTTATAGGAGCCGGTGTACGATCATCATTGCCATTCGAAGCTCCACGAGCTGAGTCAGATAATCATCCAGAGCTCTTCCGCTGGGCTCAGAAAGACCTCGGCATTGCAGTAGAGGACGGTGACATTGATGCTCTGATCCTCTGCCTCAGCTCCGGTCACACTGACATCCGACGCCAAGCATATGCGCAGCTTCGCATCTTGGCCACGAAGCTTCAGAACTCTGCTTTGGACGAAAGGGAGCAGGTCGCCGTCCTCGTCGGGGAGCTCATCGAGACGTACGAGCAGCAGTGCGCCCAGGAAGACAAAGCTTTGCCTTACCTTGCCGGCTGCTTTGCTGTGCATGCACTCCATGTCTTGCAAGAGCCTACGCATTTCATGTACCCGAAGCTCAACCGCTACTTGATCAGGAGCCCAGAATGGCGAGTATCCCGCCTACCGATCTACTGGCTGGCCAACACTACTCTCGCACAGCCGGAGGAAGACGATGCATACTGGAAAGAGGTGCAATGGGTCCTTACCTGGCTTGTCGACGGTATTCGCGCTCCTGCAGATCTGGACATCCTTAGAAAGACTGGCGTGTTTGAAAATGTAATGGCATTGTATCTTTCACCTGCAGCGAGTGTCAAATTGGTGAAGGAGAAAGTGATGGAGATGCTTTTCAGGGCCACATGCGTGGACGGCGGTAGTGCGGTTTTGGTCACCAGATGTGGTGTGCTGGCTTGGTTAGATATGGTAAAAAAGCGAGGCGGAAGCATGGCTGAGCTGATGAGAAGGAGGATACTAGAGACTGTCGAGCAGGACAGATTGTCTGCATGGGCTGGTATGGATGTGACTCGGTCGTAGCCATGCCACAGAGCATTTGCAGGATACTCAAGACTTCCAACCATAATGACCGTGCTTGTCTAAACAGCGTATCTTCTTGCAGGAACTGGCTCATTCATGCTACTTGTGTGTGATATCCACGCGATGTTGAGAACTGAATGTAAGGATGCCTTGTAAGGCAAGCGCCAATGCAATGACATCGGCGCGGGGGTCTGTGCAGAAGGCGCACACCACATGCGCTTCAACGACTCCAAAACGAGCAAGCACGAACCACCACACCTGCCACTCTCAAACTGTCAGCCGATCATCCAAGATAGCCATCCCGGAGGATCTATCGCCAATCGGGTGGGACATCGAAGACGAAAGACACAAGCAACACTATTGTCACATTGACTGCTGCTGTCGTTTCGCATACATCGAGCGCAAGGCTGAACATACCAAAAAGATAGAGTGCGAGAGGGACGGGGGAGCGAGAGGCGTGTTTGCGCGGTTCCGCGCGCTTCTCCATCCGTCTGGCCCATGCCAGGGCCAATTCGCAGGCAGACCGATCTGCGTTCATAACAGCAATCCTCCGACAGCCTGAGGGGCTCCCCAGCCTTGATGATGGCGGCGCGCAAATACACAATCGAAGAGCTCCTCCACCTACGCAACTCACCCAACATATGCAAACCCGCCAACCTTCCCGCGATCGAGCAGTGGATAGAGTATGTTTACCTGGAGATTGACGGACAGAGGGAGAGGCTAAGGATCCCTCACAGTGAATCGCATCAGTCAGAACAGCCCAAGCGGGCGCAGCGCCAGCCGGCAGCAAGGCTGGCCGGCAACAATGGCAATGAGGCATCACCTATGGGCAATTTCAGCACCGGCCAAAGGCCAGGCCTGATGCACACGCGCAGCGCAGCAGGGCGGTCTGGAGGTACGCTCGCCCAACCTTCCCGGAGCGCAGACACACCTTGTGCATGGCTGATAATTACGGCAGATGATGTGACGTTGGGACCGCCCAAGATGAACTTCTCCTCCAGCCGCAACACATCCCGGCTGTCAGACTTTGCCGACAAACCCTCCACAGTAGAAGATGCTGAACAGCAAGAGAATCAGCCCCGCAGCCGCTTCTTTGGCGACAAGCAAGGCAACAGAAGGAGCGGCGCCGTGGGCGAGACGGATGGCAAGCAGAGCAGGGAGAGCTGGACAGAGGCGCGCCAACGGAGAGCGCAGCAGACGGAAGATGAGAAGTCCGAGGGCGGCGTAGATCGTCGCTTTGGCAGACGTGACAGAGAGCATGACGGAGAGCGTCGCAACGGCTTTGGTGACAGGCAGGAGACCCGGTGGGGTCGCGATGACAGGCGGCCGAACGGCGAGAGACAAGGCGGCTGGCGCGACAGGGAGAGGCAGCGTGAGGAGCGCGAGTACGGGCGAGGACATGTGGACAAGGAGCCGGAATGGATGGACGACCCGGCGCCGAAACACGATGACGACCTGAGCGCAATGTCGATGCCAAAGAATCAGGAAGAGTTTGAGAAGTGGAAGAAAGCACAACACGCGAGGAACAAGCAGTCAGTGGAGGAGCCGGAACCGCTGCCTGCAGACCCGCCACCACCCAAGGAGGTCGCGCCTGTTAAAGCTGTCGCTCCGTTGAAACTGGACGGCATTGTGGATCGACCATTTGGAAGCCTTGGTGACATGAGCGCGCGGAAGGGCAGTACTCCAGACGCCGCAGCCACTCCTGGAAGGTCCACCGTGAAGGGCAAACAAAGCCGGTTCATGCCAATGTTTAAGAAGGATGAGCCGAAGGAGGAGCCTCCAGCAGCAGAAACCGCACCACCACCACCTCCAGGGATGGCTGGATTGTTCCCACAAGAATCTACTGAAGATAAAGAGGGCTTCCAGCGCATTCTTCAGATGCTGGGGAGCGCAAGCTTAGGTCAGGCGCCACCACCACAAGTAACGCAGTCAACGCCAGCTCCTGTGCCAACGCAAGCAACGCCAGCACCTATCGAGCCATCGTCACCGCAGCCGCGTCAAGCGTCAACTGGCAGCAAGCCTAGGAGTCGCTTCACCGGATTCTTCGACCAAGCTGCAAAGAGTCCCGAACGTGTAGTCTCACCACAATCAGGCAACGAAGGGCATTTCAGGTCTATGACCAATAGTGGCATACTCTCAAGCGAACCAGAGCCTGAGTCTAGTGGTGCATTCAACGGCCAGCTGCCAGACAGCCGCATAAACCAGCAGCCGCATCGTCCACAAGGTCCGCCCACTGCAATGTCGCCGGATCCGATGACCTCTTCCGCGCTCTTTCGCGAGCGCGAGCGCGAACAGCAGCGCCCACAATCTGGCCGCATCAATGACATCTTCCTGGAGCAGCCGCCGTCTCGCAACGCCGCGACGCCTGACATCAATATTCAGAACTTGCTCGCTTCACAGCGCCAGCAAAGGCCTCAGGGCCAGGACAAGCAGAACAGTCAATTCTTGCTTGATCTTATGAAGGGCAGCTCCCGTCCGACATCACAGCAGGCCCGTCCGGAGCCCAACTTCCCGCTCTGGGTAGCAGACCCACCGAACGTGGCCGAGACACATGCGCCTAAACCACGCGCCCCACAGCCGCCGGGCTTTCTCGACGAAAATCTTCTGCGCAACCATCAGCCTGATGTAGCGAGAAGTCATCAGCACCAACAGATGATGAATGAGGAGATGTTGGGCCGCCGTCAGTCGCAACGGGCTCCGCCGGGCTTGTTTGACGAGCAACAGTTCTTCATGCAACAGCAACAGGCTCAAGCTCAGCAGCAAAGGCGTAACATCACCGAGCCGGCATACGCTCAGCCGCGGCCTAGGATAGGCGGACATCCCAGTTTACCGCCGATGCAGATTCCACAGCAGGGGCCAGGTCCTCAACCACCATACCCGCCAGAATTCCTATCGTCGCCTAGCGCTCATCAACAGGCTCCTCCGCCGGGTTTCAATGCTTCAATGCCCCGCCATCCGCAGGGCATGCATGGAGAGACGCGCATCTTCATGCCGCCTCAGCAACCGCAGCAGCTGCAGCGCGATCTTCCTCCGTACCTTATGCAGCAGCAGCTTGCGCCGTCTCAGCCACCTGGGTTCTTCAATCAGGGTCCTCCGCCTGGTTTCAATCAGATGAGATCGCCTACTGATGGCGGGTTGCCTTATGGCCGGAGGTAGTGTTGTGTGTAGAGGGTCGAGAAAAGGCTGACGGATGGCTGCTGGGGTGCTAGTGGAACATGAACCAGAGGTATGGGTAGAGCCGTGGTCGGCGAGCACTAGACACGTGTAGGGAGAATTCAAAGACAGGTCGCAGTCTGCCCTTTGTCTCGTGGACCATCATAAAATTGCGTACTGCTTGACATCATACATGGAGTTTCTGCAAATGCTGACTGCAGGGTTGACATTTGCAAAGTTTGACTTTTAAGGTTGACAGTAATGACCCGTGATCGTCAAGAGCCTACTATGGCTCACTTCTGAACACAGTATGTATTGGAGTGGCTAGCTGGTACATTCCTACTTTCCACCGACAGCCGCCTTGACGGCCGGCACCTCCTCATCAAGCTTCAAAATATCCGGCACAGGACCCACGGGTGTGATGCCAAAGGGGTTAATCTGTCCATGACTCTTCGTGTAATGGCACTTGATGTGCGTAAACTCTGTCGTCTCCCCGAACGCTGGCACATTCCAGTACAGCTCCCTCACCCATCGATGCAGATGCGGATACCCAGATCGAATATCTCTGAGATTACACTTGAAGTGCTGCACATATACCACGTCAAACCTGATGATGGTGGTGAAGAGACGGATGTCGGCCTCTGTGATGCGGTCGCCGTGGTAGTATGGACCTTTGGATTTGGCGAGATCGGCTTCAGCACGGTCGAGCGAGGCGAAGAGAGTCTTGACCGCTTTTTCGTATGCCTCTTGCGTAGTGGCAAAGCCGGATTTGTAGACGCCGTTGTTGATGTCGTTGTATGTCCAGTCATTGGTCTCGTCGATTGTGGCTTCTAGGTCCTTGGGCAGTAAGTCGACCTTGGCGTACTTCTCTGGCAGAATGCTATCAAAGGCGTGGTAGAACATCCTGATGATCTCGGATGATTCGTTGTTGACGATGATTTTCTGCTTCGTGTCGTACAATGTCGGCACTGTGAAGCGGCCTTGGTAGTCGCGGTTGTTCTCGAAGTAGATGTCGCGGAGATGCGTGTACTCGGGATGAATTGGATCTGGCCTGGTGTTGTCACCGGGTGCATCTTTGTCGTCTTTTGTTGCGAATCGCCAGCCCTTCTCGCCCATATGCCAATGAACGGAAGTATAAGGAATGATGTCCTCCAGTCCCTTCAACTTGCGCACAATGAGCGCACGATGCGCCCAGGGACATGCATAAGAGACGTAGAGATGGTAGCGGCCCTTCTCTGCCGGGAATTTTGAGCCTGGCTCGCTGGATACCTTTGCAACATGAGCCAAATGTTCAGTCGCATGGAGATTATGTATACTTACCCATTCTCGGAACGTGGAGTCCTGCCTCTTGAACTCGCCGGACTTGTCTTTGGGATCGACCCAATTCAAGATGCTCTTCTTGTCGCCGTCCTTGGAAGCATCAGCCATTTGATCTCATCAAGACCGCGTGGACACTGTAGGCAGTGGAGTATTTCTAGCAGCAGTTGCACGTACAGACATGGTTGCAAAACCTCTGTGACTTTGCGTGAGTCTCGAATTGATTCCAACACTTATGTGCGTCAGCAGACCGTTCAGTCTTGTTGTCGCTCGGTTCATGAACAGATTTCACGAGCTCGTCAATGATGGAATAAGGAATACATGTATCAATGTCGAAGTATCCCGCGTGGTGACATGGAGTGGGGCTCGCTGAGCAGAGATGAGGTCAGCATTTCAAAGCAGGGTGAACATTTACTACCTCAGTATCTCCCGAGTCAGGCCTCATTCGGACCTTTGCTTGTGACAAACCACTATGTATCAATATGCCATGTAATTATGGTCGCTAAAGCAATCTTCTGGTGGGAAGCAGAGGTATTAATTGACATAATTGATTGAAGCATTGATTAGCACTCATGTCCGGCCTTTCTTCAACAAACCTTTCGCTTCTCACAGATGACTCGGGACTCAGGGTAAGTATCAGCTGAAATGCGTTCAGAGCTCATTTGTTCGAGGATCCAAATCTTGATGGTACGCCATGGCCTGGGTACAGTTGGCGAATCTGGCGTGCGCAGCAATCTCGTTGGTACCTAGGTAAGCTGCCAAATGCCTGTGTCCCGACTTTTCTCATTGGTACCATCAGACAGTCAAGTAACTGAGACCGTCGACTGGGTCCTGCATCTCCAACCACTGATGGAGAGGGAGACTTCAAGTCCCCAGGCAGTTGCACTAATGCACGATGAAGTCGACTGCTCAGCTTGACTGATCTGAACCATCATGAGTTGACAGGTTGACAGCCATGAATCGAATCAACGGCAAATCGACAGATGGTACCACTGATCCTGATGATGCATGTCGACGCCGCCTCGCCATCATAAGTGTAAGGAGTATCGTAAATGCTTGCTGTATCTCCGGCCAGGCCATTCTAGCAGCACGAGACCACGAGACTGTAGATACTGCGGTGTAAGATAGTCATGGTTCTGGTGGAGATTCTCCTAATGATGTCGGACACTGCATTTGGGCAGGAAAGAGCCCTGAAAATCTTTGCATGACCAAGCACGACCAACATGCCATTGACAACTGTGCCACCTCTCAGCTCGAACCGGCGCTCAAATATCTATGCGCAGCAGGTGGTACTGAGTATCCTCAGAAAGTGACCTGTAATGCGCCGTGCCGCCGTCGCATGATAGGCTCATGATCATCATCCCTGCTCCTCCCTCTCCAAGAAGCTCGGGTCCATATCAACTTTCTTCTCGAACTTTGTCCACCAGTCCTGAAATGCTTTGAGAGGTACTGTGTCGCTGCCGAAAGAAGCCAGGAAATTGAACGCATTTCCAATTATCCGTTGCGCCAGAACCTTAGTGCTAACCCTGCCGCCCGAGCTCGAGTTGAACCTGACCATCGTACCTGGGTGAGGCTGCTGTGGGCTTCTTGATTGCAGCGCAGATAGCTGTTGTTCGACCTGTGCAGCTGGTTCGATCGAGATGCCTACTACAATGTTGCCAGATGCGGCTGTGGTGGCAGCACCGTCCGTCATAGCGTCCAGATCTCCGTCTGATTGCGTCGCCGACTTGAGGCCCGATACTTTGAAGATCGCTGACTCTTTTCCGGGCCCAACGCCTCCGAGCAGCTTGAACTCCTGGGCTGGTGGAATCTGTACGTATACTGATGCGGCCGTTCCAGGCGGTAATTGTGTTCCCGGCAGCAGGAAGACAACGATGTGACTGAACGATGGTGTCGGTGGTATTTGGAATGCATACTGCGTTTCTGTGATTACTTGTGGAGTTGCGTCTACAGGACGACCTGATATGATGAGCCCAAACATTTTGACGAGCAAAGTCGCTGAAACCTGATGTGTAGAACGGGCAGCAACGACGATCTTGTACTAGGCAACCTCGATCATCAGCCTTGTTGAATTGCCTACCAAGGTCTCGACGATCTTCATGTCCGTGTGGCGCCGGTATACGGTGCAGAGAATCATGTAGAAGAGAAAGGGAAGGCGCGCAAATGATGTCAAAAAGCTCGCGCCTGAAACGCGCTACCTCGCGTTAAGGTTTGGCCGATAAGCGATAAGCTGTTGGCTGTGTTTCAGCTCTGGTCAGTACACGCAAACATCAGCTCTCAGGCGCTTGAATAAGGTCGTGTTCACCAGCCCGCTTTCTGTCCTCCAGACAGACTCCTGAAGGCGTCAGAAGGTCAACCAAAGTAGAGCATCATGGCAGGCTTCAATCTCGGCAAGCTCAAGGACTATATGCCAAAAGAACTTCCGCAGCTCCCGCAGGTTCAGCTACCACGGCTTCCCTCGTGGCCCAAGACGCACAGTAGTTTTAATCCGGACGACGAGACAGAAGGTGTAGAGTCGTCAGAAGGCCCAATCACTATGCCCTCGACGTCACCATCCGCTCTTGTCCTTGAAGACCCGAAACCCATCTCTTCCGGCCCCAGAAGCAATCTGGACCTCATCAACGAATGCGACAACTTCCCCTACTACCAGACACAAACAGATCTCTTCTTCGCGCATATCAACACCTACTATGCGCTTTATGTGCAGGCATATCCGAACACAGAGCTTGGCTACATCTTGCCTTCGGTAGCTCAAGTGTTCAAGGGACTACCGGATTGGAAGGTCAATGACTCGGAGAGGAGTCTGACTTTGGTGACGGGTGATACCGAGGAAGAGAGGAGTCAGGCCGTGGCTATGACGACCAAGGCTCTACATGCAACGGGTCATTTCAAAATCCTCAACGGGTGGAGGGATGAATTGTATCCCGTCTATGGACCAAACAGAGATCTGCTGTTCAGTATTGAGAGGGCTGCAAGTGCGCTTTTTGGTGTGGTCACATACGGGGTACACATGACCGCATACACGAGAAGCAAGCGGCCCAAGAGCCAATCCGAGGTCGGCGGCGATGAAGAGGAGCTGAGAATATGGGTGCCAAGGCGTGCCAAGACGAAGCAGACGTATGGTGGGATGCTGGACAACACAGTTGCAGGTGGTATAGCCACTGGCGAATCCCCTTTCGAGAGTGTGGTGCGAGAAAGTGCAGAGGAGGCCAGCCTACCAGAGACATTGGTCAGGGAGGGCGCAAAAGCTGTGGGCACCGTGACCTACTTTCACATTAGGGATCACAGAGCAGGAGGAGAGACCGAGTTGCTGCAGCCTGAAGTGCAGTACGTCTACGACCTACAGCTTCCCGAAGACACAGTACCAAAACCGTCTGATGATGAGGTGGAAGGCTTTGAGCTGAGGAGCGTGGAAGAGGTCAAGGAGAGTCTGCAGGCTGGAGAATTCAAGCCAAATTGTGCGCTGGTGCTGCTGGACTTCTTCGTAAGGCATGGAATCTTGACGGCGGCGGATGAGGGTTACGTCGAGACTGTGGCACGGCTGCATAGGAGGCTTGAGTTTCCGACGGTATGAAAGATCCTGTGACAGGATGGCATGATTTAGCCGTGCCGCGCTTTATGGCGTACTTGTGTTATGATACCCATGAAAGCATTTGTGCATTGATACGCCATTGTAAATGCTCTCTCTGCCCGCGTCAGTGATATTCGCCTGGCCCAAAACCGCCAACGCCTCGCTAAGTGTCACATGCCTTCTCCATTCATATTCAAGCTCTTTCATGCATGCAGCGTGCGCTTGAATGCATGCGCACCGCTTCATCCCGCGTTCTCGCGGCCAAGTCGGTAGCGTCATCATTGTGCTCAAGGCAGCAAGCTGTCAAGCACTCCTGCACTGCCGGCCACAATCTCGCGCGAGACGAATGCCTAATACGCACAGGTCTGCCTCAATCGTGTCCATGACCAGCAACATCAATCTCACCCAGCCTCACTTCTTCAACAACAAATAAACGTTATCCCTCCTCAACGGGCTCAACTTCTTATACGGCCCATCCAGACATAGCAACAACCCTCCAAAACTCACGTACACCTTGATATTCCCGCCCTCCCCAACATCCTCGTGCCTATACACCTTCCCATAACACACATAATCCCACATGTCCGCCAGACTTTGCTCGCCTTCCTTTGGCGGCCTCCAACCCCGCTGCTTGACTTCGTCTGGTGATCCATCAAGGTTCAGCGTTTCCGAGATGAGTAGGTTGAAGGTCTCGCCTGAGTGGAGCGGGTAGAGCTCCGAATTGATGTCGAGGGTGAGGGAGGTGGTGGAGTCGGTACTGGTGCCCATGATACGCGCGACGCGGTCGTAGACGCCCGTTATTGTGTTGGTTATTGTGAAGGCGGCTTCGTAGAGGGTGGAGTCGGACATTTTGGCGGTATTGTGCTTTCCCGATGAGTACTGATGATATTGAACGGCGCAATATCTCGTCTCAACCAAGAATCAGTCGTGATGGCAAAGATTGTGTGTTGTGATTGAGCTTGTCGTAAAGTGCAACTTTTTCGTGAAGCCGAGCTGCAGGATCTCGAAAACACCTTGTGCGTTGCACTCAGCACTGCGAAGTTGTGAGACCAGGCCACGAGACATCAGAACTCATCCATCCTTTGCTGTCCTTCCTTCCAATAGCCATGTGCTCATATTTGATCTTTCAGGAGCTTTGGCTTTCTCGCAAAACCCACGTGTGGCCTTTGACGATGCTTACTTTAGCTTGAACGCACCTGCATGCAAGCGCGTCTAAGCCAAAACGCGCTGTTGTATGAAAATGCCAGTGCATACGACGCCGCGCAGATCAAAGGCCGGCTGGCACGGTAGAGGAGACTCGGGCGGTGTCGCTGCGGATGCTAGCATACGATGGCCATCGAGCAATTGAAGCGGACATGTACTGTCGTCCTCCATGATGACCGCGTTGCACGAGATGATGTCCTTTCCGGCAGAAACATTCTCCCAACGGGCTTTGTAGCCTACTTGAGATCACCGGGCGCAAAATCGCTATGCATTCGCCCGATCAGAGAGGCTCGCGGTGCGGACGAGATTTCTCTACATGTCACTCTGGCCCAGAAGTTTGGCTTCGAGAATAGGACGAAAGCCACAATTGAGGTTATCGAGGACTACAATGAGGCCACCGCAACCCATGTCGAGCTTTTCTTCAGAGATCATCACCTGTCTCGTGCAGACATGTGGCTCATCAAGCAGGCTTTGGACCAGACTGTCATGTTTCGGGGACAGCGAGTGCGATATCTGGGAGCGATCACGGCAGCAGTGGAGGCTGTGTACATGTCTGGGCAGATCAAGGACTCGGCTTATGTTACTTTGACGAAGACCAAGCTTATCTTCAGGAGTGGCAGTGCGCGGTATACGCTTCTGATCGAGGTCTCGAAAGAGATGCTCGAATACTGGATTGACGGCGATCTGGTGTACGAGCGTCTCTTGAATGGCTACCTTCCTGAGCTGTTTCGCCGGTGGGACGAAGCCAAGGTCCGCCACGAGGTATCCGTCGTTATTTTTGGGCGCTCACTTTCGTCCGCTTCGGGGCAGCATGGTCAGGACTTCTACTACGTAATGGCATCTGACGTGCTAAGTGGCAAGTGGCCTAGTCTCTTGCGCGAGCTGAGACGGCTATTCAATAGCACGACCATGCCAAGACAAGTGTCGCTTGCAGCCAAAGGCAACATACTTCAAGCAATCCATATGGCTGCTATGGACTTCGCGAATGACAATATTGATCCTCATCTGGGTAACACCGGCACATCGATTATTGCCATGACTGCGGGAAGTGGCTCGTTCGAAACCACTCATGAGATGTTGAAGAACACCACGCAGCTACTGATGGGTAACAGCATTGGTGTCGATATCGTGGCGCTGTCGCCTAAGCCTTTGCATCCAGTACCACTATTTAGCTATCAGCGAGACAATAATCCAGAGTATGCACTTCCGCACTGGGTTGATGTGTCATACTGGGGAGGACGTGCCGATGTTTTCGCATCGCGATGGCTAATGCCAAGGGCGGATGAAGACACCAAAAATGTAGCTCTTCCAGTGCTGCAGAAGGATCCTCACGTGCACGATATCACATTCATGGCAAGCTATGACGATCAAGTGTTTGGGAGAAAGCGCCGCCAAGTTACTGGACCAGGCAGCGCAACTGTCACGCAAGCTGCAAGCTCCGCAGAAACCGTCAAGATTCCATCCAGGCCTGTTGGGACGCCCAGATCTGGCAAACCTGTCGAGCCGGAGCCGGCATCTGAGCAGCCTTCGGACGAGAAGCCGAGCTCACGGCCATCGTCAACGGCCGCACAGAGTTCAGTCACTAGGGCCAAGAGGGAGAGCTTGCCCCCTCATTCTCTGATGGCTCCAGGCCGAAAGATCAGCTTCGGTCTCAAAGGCCTTGCACCTGGTAGAGGCCTTGCGAGCACGAGTGTCAGCATCGAGCATGCTCAACAAGGCAAGGATATCGCGCCAACTGGGCCTTTCTCCCCGAATGAAGCTTCTAGTGGTATCGCACAGCAGATCCGCCAGTCACTGGCCCGCAAGCCTTCGCAGCAAAGCATGGCATCACATTCGACAAACAGCTCTATCGAAGCCACAAAGCCCATAGTCATCCAGACTGGTCACGCCCATGAAGATGACGAACAAGATGCGGCACACACTATGCGACAGAATGTACTGGCCACCGTGACCGAGGCTGAGCTCGCAGAAGATGGCTCGCTCGGCAACACACCGAAAGCCAAGGACCCATTTTACGCTGCAGTAAAGGCAGCGGAAGCTGAAGGTACGTGGTTGACGTCGCCCTGGCTTACTCTACTCAACCCGTGCAATCCACAGCGAGGCAACATGCGTGTCGCTGCGCAATACCGGAAATGGCAGCATGTGTTTCCGAGAGCAGTGAGTTCTGCAGACTTCAAGTGGACATCGATGTGCACTCCGGCCACACTACCCTTGACGACAGAGTACAGACCATCTTTGCGGGAGCTAGAGAAATACCCTTCGAAGAAAGTGCGTCGACTAATTGTGCCGCACGGCGATGGTGGATCGCATACCGGTGCTCAATATGTCCTGGAACGACTGATCTTTTTACGGCTGTCTCATGGCTTTCAGATTGCTCTCACAGAAATCTCTGTGGCAGACCTAGAGCGCTCAGGCAAGCACGAAAGAATCTTGCTATCATTAGGAAATGTGCATCATGAGCTGTTGTGTCTATCGGAGACTGAAGTACAGATCGTTGAGTACAGTGCAGAAGCCCACCAAGACGAGAATGCCGTCCGCTTTGATGACGCCGCCCAATACTTGGCGCGGATTCATGGCGCTGCTTCGCTAAAGGCTGGCTTGTCCAGAGTCACCTTGGGAACAATACGTGCGAAACCAGACTGGTCTGGTCTAGACGATCAAATAGTGGCTCAAAGCTTTACTAACAGCAGCCAAGGTTGTTCCAGAATGCGGCTTGTGCTGATACCCATTGAGCCTCCTCGTGGTACCCACTCGACAGCTCGGGAACTGTCAGATGAGGAGAGGCACATCGAAGGCATCCAGAAGCTGACGCAGCTGTGGCAACGCAATCGTTACTATACAGCCGAAGACCAAAAGCGACATGTTTCATTGGCGAAGCCGAAAGCTGGTTTACCTGCTGCGCATGAGCCGAATCCTTTGGCCATCGAGTACCAGACCAAAGATCCAAGTGCTGTTGTCAATGGGTACGGACCAGCACTTACTGGCCAGCTGAACGAGGGTGACATCCCGCATGTCTCGCTCTTCTCAGACAGCGAACTTTTCTCCTCAAGCACTTTCGATATCGAAAAACTGGTCAGGCGTATGCAAGAAGCGCCGCCCCACGGTGTAGAGGTCAAGGACCGGCGCTGGTTCGCGCGGCTGCACTACAAATGCTTCAGAGGTGACGAAATGGTCAACTGGCTACTGCGAGTCTTCAAGGATGTAGACTCTCGAGACCATGCGACAGTCATCGGCAATGAACTGATGAGGCGCGGCATATTCGATCACGTCAGGCACAAGCATGACTTTCGGGATGGCAACTACTTCTACCAAATCACAAGTGCGCATCGCACGACTGACTATCCGGACACTGTGAATATGTTTGCCAGAGGCAGTCAAAGGTCTATTCCACCAACGCCGACGACGGAAATAAGGACGCCCATGATGCGTCCCGTGCAGTTCGAGAAGGAATCAAACTCCTCTGGTAGACCAACGCCGATCTTGTTGGCGCAGGACAAGAAGCAGTTGATGCTGAGCCAAATGATGCTGTACAACGTGGATCCATCAAAAAAGTCTGACCAGATCGAGATTGTGAGCCTACATTACGACCGCATTCACAACCCGGAGAACTGCTACCACATACAGCTCGAATGGGTCAACACGACTGCGATGCTGATTCGCGAGTCGGTGGGTCGGTGGGCGTCCGTAGCTGAGTCACACGGTCTGCGGCTAGTCCAGCTACCACTGGCAGAAGCGCACTTATTGCCGCTGCAACATCCATTTGACCAGCCTGTACAGGTCAAACTCGCTCTACGACCACCAGATAAGATACTGGCGACACCTGTGCTGAATCCACATACCTTCCTTCCACGCACGGGTATCGAAGACCAAATAGGTTATCAGAAAGCACTACTGCGAAAGCTGGATTTCGTTCTTGACTACGAGGCCGCCAACCTCTTCACTGCCGACCTCGATGTCACATACTCAC
Organism: Teratosphaeria zuluensis; assembly: GCA_007113905.1. Classification (NCBI taxonomy): domain Eukaryota; kingdom Fungi; phylum Ascomycota; class Dothideomycetes; order Mycosphaerellales; family Teratosphaeriaceae; genus Teratosphaeria; species Teratosphaeria zuluensis. Next base: position 953,312 of record VCMQ01000002.1, read on the forward strand.
AAGGCAGACCACAATACGAGCTTACACAATTCATCCACAAGTCTGGCCTTGTGCTTGCACAAATCGTGCCGTTAGACGACGGCACGTCTTCGCCATCTTCAGATCATCCTGGCTTCCTGCTAGTGCCGAATCGCTTTGCCGGTACTAAGATCAGCATGACATACAAGTCTGCGGAGGTCGCTAATGCTGCAGAGATCATCAGAAACTTTGCGAAGGTCTGCAGTGATGAGAAGGAGTTGAGGGTGCTGTATGATATGGCTAGTAAGCCGAGAGCGCCGCTGAGTCCGTTCACGCCTAGTCCATTGCGGAACGCCTCTGGAGTGGAAGGACTCGACGATGATGTGCCGCCAATCAGCCTGCCTCCGCATTTGGGGCATCGGAGTTACATGAGGGATATTGGGTAGTGTCATCTAGCTACGAAATGGACAAGTTGGGCTCTCGCGGACAGACTAGGGGCTTCATGAGATATCTTGATTGAGGACCTCAAGAAAAGATATGCAGCAGAGCTGAATAATCGCAATAAGCACTCCGTTCGGAAGAGAACAGATGCTTCAGCGATAGATAGGCTTGCAGTAGAATTATTGAAGGCTTGACGGCCGTGCAACCTCCTTCGATCAGCTCATGCACACGTACGTCATGAGTATGCATTTTTGTCCCATTTAATGTGCCAGATCTGCTTTATTAGATGCGCGACAGTACTTTGTGCTGCATTGCTTTGGTAAGTAGGACCGTCGCGCATTCCACAGTCGCCAGCCTGTCACTAGGTCCGGGGCAAAGAGAGAGGGTTTGCGGTCTTGGTGGCTAGAAGCAAAGGTCTGCCAGACTCCAGTCGTGCTTATCTCTACAGCTCATGGCGTGTGATACAGCTCACTCGACAGCTGCATGGGGCACATACAATATAACGATATCCCGAGCCTTATGGTCACACGGCTTGTGTCCATTGTCAAGCCAAGATGCCATCCAGATTGCGGCGTGCAAGCATCTGTGCTGCTTCAAACAATCCGTTTTTGCCATCTAGTTGTACTCTCGCGGCTTTCACAATATCTCATCACATACATTGAGCGTGGCGTCCACTATGGCAGTATTTGAGAAGTCGGACGAAGCATCGAAAGCGTCCGCTCACGAAGCGGCTGCAATCGTTGAGCTACGAGATGAAGAGCAGAGCCATGTCCCATCAGAATGGCATGGTACAGAAGACGACAGATTCCAGATGAAGATCCTGGGTCGTGTGCAGGAGACACGACGGAACTTTAGTGAGCGAGCCAACATGTCTGAGCATGCAGTAAGGTGACTGACAGATGTCGCAGGCTTCTTGACAATGCTGGCATTTGGATCTTCGCTGATGGTGAGCTTACGATCGTGCCGAAAGAGATGTCAGCAGAATGTTGACAGGCGATTGCAGGTGACATGGCAAGGGGTCCTTGCTAACCTGGGTACGGTTTTGACGAATGGTGGCTCCGCGGGACTCTTCTGGGGCTTCGTTGTCGCGTCCGCTGGGTACTTGGTCGTGTATCTATCACTGGCTGAGATGTCTTCCATCGTACTTCTGCCCTCGCTCCGCTGGATTTACCGCTCAGATGCTAACGACCTCGACATTTTAGGCACCTACATCTTGTGGTCAATATCATTGGGTAAACCAGCAGTGTCCAGCCACGTCTTGCATAATCTGACAGGTACAGGTTTCCGAATTTGCACCACCGAGTGCTCAACGGTTCCTCAGTTACATGACCGGCTGGCTTTGCTTCACAGGCTGCAGTCCGCCGTCACCGGCATCGCTTTCCTCGTCGCAGGCATGATTCAAGGCCTCTTCGTGCTGAACATCGAGGCCTATGTCTTCGAGCGCTGGCATACAACACTCCTCACAATCGCGGTTGTCAGCTTCTGCATCCTGTTCAACACCGCTTTCGCCCGTTCCTTGCCGATGGTGCAAAGTGTCCTTGCTGTACTGAATTTTGCTGGTCTGCTCGCTACGATCATTGTACTCTGGGTGATGGCGTCCAAGACTAGTGCTCACGATGCCTTCCTCGAGTTCACAAATAACGGCGGCTGGTCGAGTGATGGAATGTCGTTCATGGTCGGTCTCTATCCTGCCGTACTCTATCTGCTAGGCTTCGACAGTCAAGTCCATATGTCGGAAGAACTCAGCGACGCAGCTCGAAATCTGCCGCGCTCCATCATGTGGGCGACATATTTCAATGCTCTTCTCGCACTGCCGATCATCATCACTCTCATCTTCACCATGGGCGACGTCGACGAGATCTCCGCATCAGCGACTGGAAATCCATTCTTGCAGGTGTACTTTGACACAACCGAAAGCTATGCTGGAACCGATATCCTCGCCGTGATCGTAATTATTACGCTTACCGGCAGCGTCATAGCCAACGTTGCCACGGCAAGCAGACAACTTTGGGCCTTTGCACGCGATGGTGGTGTACCGTTCTCGAAGTTCCTGCGTCGCGTAGGCATCTTCAAGCACATACATGCATGGCCTTGTGATCGAAAGTGACCATCTCTTTCAGGTCAATCTCCGCCTGAGCATCCCGTTGAACGCCGTCATGGTGTCCCTTGTCATCTGCATCCTCTTATCACTCATCAACACCGGCTCGACGGCAGCGCTCAACGCAATCTTAGGCCTGGACATTGCTTCGTTGCTGTCCTCATACATTAGATCGATCGGTTGTCTGACCTTAAAGCGGCTCAGAGGCGAGAAATTGCCACCTCGGGCTTGGACTCTGGGTCGATGGGGGTTGTATGTCAATATCGCTGCTCTTTGTTGGCTGTTACCAATGTTCGTTTTCGTAATGTTCCCGAGTGTCACGCCCGCCGCAGCAGATACGATGAATTACGCATGTCTGCTCTTCGGCTTCTTGGTATTGTTCTCGACTGGGTATTATCTGGTGTATGGGCGGAAGAGCTACATCTCGCCGAAGGAGCGACTAAGACGGCAGTTGCAAGATGATTGATCTGGTGTGTGGGAGACGATCTGTTGCGGCATATGCTCTGTAGCCTTCGTAGCCCAATGCGACCGTGTATGGTGCCCTGACACTTTGACCTGCTATGTTTTTGTGGCATTGCGATATCGAGAAGATTGAAATGCTGATCGTGGGTATAGAACTGGCAAGTGGTTCTGCGCTGCAATCGCCGCAGTTTGTGCATAGTCTTTGACTTGCCAGATAGTCGTTCTTTACTGCTCCGTTTTGCTCGCCGGTGGGTGAAGATTTGTCGATATACCTGCAAGGGTCTGCTGTGTGTTATGTCAATTGCGTTCTTTCCTCTTTCGGTGGCTTCGCCGATGTCTCGGCAGATTTGGATATGCTCATGGTCGAGCACCGTACGCCAATTGCGCCTCTTCCTTGCAATTCTCTGCGCACGACATCAAAATCATTTCTACCAGTACCAAAGACATCAAGCCAAGATGGGCGCCTGCATCTCCCGCCTCTGGGGCATTCTTTTCGGCGTGTCTGGGAATGATCCGGCCGCCACTCCACTGCTGTCCTCGCGCTCTTCCTGTAAGCATCAAGCCATCGCAACGCGTTGATCAAAGACTTACTGTTGCATTTAGCGCCGCCAGGACTTACCTTTTCTTCGTCGACCTTGTCGTCGCAGCCATCGCCGCCACCACCAGTGCGCTCTTGGCTTCGGAGTAGTGATCTTGCTTGGCCGGAGGACGCATCGCCGTGAAGGAGGGGGAGGGCAGATTGGAGCATTTGGAGAGGCCTACGGGCAAAATAGGTCAATACATACCATTATGTGCGCATTCTCGCAAAGTGTGCCTTCGTCAAAAACAAGCTTCCAACGGGCGAGTGAAAACAAGATATGACCCATCTCACACTCGCTACAATCACTCTCTCACGCTGCGCCGCGTTCGAGAGATGAAACGCAAGCTCCGTGCGTAATGTTGTAGCCATAACTATGCGATCCTCGCAAAATATGTCACGAACCTGTGAAAGCAGCTTTTGCGGCAGCGTAGAAGGTCGATGTCTCGCCTTGAGCGTGCCTGTAACCCCTGAGTTCTTCACGGTACTCCCGCCTTTCCCATGAGCATGAATCACCGCCCAACGTCGAGATTGCGTTGTTGGAGCTCTTTGCCCTGGCTTCCGAGATGAAGCTGAGAGTCCTTTTGCCGTGGTACCTGCTGATTCCGCGTCATTGTTGCAGCGGAGGTCTGACGTCTTGGCGTCCAGCCCGCTCGAACAGTCGCTCGAACAGCTGCACAAACAGCACAGAAACGAATTAAAAAAGCCACAACCACCAGACCATTGTCGGTGTAGTCAGAGATTCATCTAAGCAGTGTCCTGAATCAACTCAGCCAATCTTGTGAATTTAGAGCGTCGTGGTGGATGTGCATGAACGCCGGAGGCAAAAGTTGCTGGCATTTTCGCCAAAAAGATGGATGGCATACTCACCCGCATGCCTCCATTCGAACCCAAGACCTTCCACATGCAAGATCGCTGCGCAGGATCCTCCCTAGGCACAGCGGAAAAGCGCAAAAAAGAAGGGAGACTCGCAGTCTCTTTGGTGCAGAGCACGCATCATCAGATGATTCACTACTGAGAAGTTTGTTAGCAATCAGGTCGCTGTCTGTTTGTAAACAGCAGCGCGGCGACGGAGGCTCCTCCTCTTGCTGGACGGGGCTTCCCACTGGCCTGCCCCAAGACCTAATGTCCCTGATAGACTCTCAAGGTCTACCTCACCCGATCAGCCGTAGCATTCGATTAGGTGAACCAGGTGGCCCAAAGCTGGGATTGGATGGAAGCTGAACCGCTCAAGAACATGTATATACTCAATTTAGATGCGCTACACATACCCAAGCGCCTTTTGAAAAGAGCGGGAAGCATGGGCAGTAGACATAGTCCTTGCCTCGTGGATGTGTCGCCTGTCGAGCCTACCAGTTTCTGCAAAAGCAACATACAAACCTTGGCCATAGACACCTTTTCCGTGCCTTACACAAGTTCAGCCCGTCACAGCAGTGGCTTTGCGAAAGCTGAAGACCAAGTCTGGCCAAATATACGTGCTCTGTAACTTAGCAATTTTGAGCTCATTACACCGCCGCCTTTGCAAAGCGGAACAGCAAGCATAATCAAGCCTCAATGACCTGCACGTTTTGCATGACAAACTTACTGATCGGTGGTGGTGGCATGTCGGCTTCTGCGATGGGCAAAAGTGTTCTCGTTCCACATCCGCCATTCGATGAAGGGCTTGTATTGCTGCGTACCTTGTCCCGTTCTCGAAGCTCTCGTCAAGCAAAAAATGAATGATTGCCAGCCTCGCACGCCTATGCCAGAAAAGCGCAAAAAAGAAGCTGTTTTTGGGACCAGCGGCATCTCAGCCATAACCCATGGAATTGACCTAGTACTTGTATGTTAGCGCTGGTTTCTCAAAGGACATCACGGCACGTCTACGACCCAGGTCTGTCTGGGTGTGCATATCAATCCCTCAAACCCGGCCGAGTTTGGGAATCAGGCTCTAAAGACCTGCGCCGAAATCGTAACGACTTCGCTATATTGGCGAGCCAGCTGCACCACTGACGGAAGCAGAAACCGCAATCGACCATTATATAGTCGTGTATGTGCCCCGACAATCTACCGCAACTTGTGTGCCAAAAACCGGAACGCTATTTGGGCTCGCAGCGGACATCTCTTCCCACAGAGCATGAAACACCATGATACCACGCAGAGGTTGGAGCCCTCACATCATGCAGCATTCACGTCACATATGAAGGTGAAGCTCGTTGTGGTTGTTGAGATACCGCCCTGGAGGCGTAATCGTCGTCTTCGTGGTCGGCTTCAGGGGCTGAGCGAAGGCGGAGCATGCCCGCCGAGCTTTACAAGATGCGACCGAGCACCAAGACACCAACATCTGCGCATCACGACTATAGCAGGGAGGAGCAGTGAGAAAATTGATCGAGCATCCACGGATATCACTGCGAAAGCAAGTCCCGAATGTTGGCAACACAGGCAGTTCTTATGGCGCTCGATGGCGCCGGTGAGCAAAGGGCGTCGACTACCTCGCGATGACCCAACACAGGTTTAAGGACGAAGCTGACACAGCTGCTCGTATATACCCACGAGTCCAGAGACGTGATGAGAGCGCAGCACAAGTCTGGCAGTGTACGACAAATACTGCATGGCGCCAACCTTTACCCCGACACCTGCATCATCAACGAGAGACAAGCCCTGCGATGAGAGGTACTGCCACTGTGATGGAATTGTTGGCTCCAGTCTTAGCCTCGCGATAGCAGCGCATGAGCATGGCAGGCTACATGTGCTGGACAAGAGAAGGGCTTCGACAGAAAAGTGCCAAGCTCGAGCCCGAAGTGAGACTCGACAAGCTTGCATGCATCTCGCTGCTGTACAGCAATCTAACTCTTGTGAGATAGATCATGCCAATTCGCAGGCGCTCACCAACCGGCGCAGACAAGCCGGCCCTTTGAGCGAGCGAGTCCGGACTCAACACCACCAAAGCGACACTCATGACAGTTCGCCGCTCCCAACCATGAACGAGCGAACGAGGTGCACTCGGCCTTCGATCAACGCAGGTCTTCTCGTTGGGGAAGAGCGCGTCACGAAGCTACTGGGAACGAGACATCGCTTGCGCTCTTGTCGAATACTCACGGATGCGGACCATAAGAGTATCGGTGGTCATCGTTCTCCCCAAATCCGAGCCGTGAGATTTGGCTATACTGGCTAAAGATGCGCACTTGGATACAGGCATGACGGGAGAGAATGTTGAGCGTGGCCGGGAGTATGCTATGGCAAGAGCTTGCGAGCAGGGGAACGCCGTCAACCATCGATGGCAGAAAACTGCGGCAGACATGCCAGACACCAACAAAGGCAGCAGAGCATTGAGACGTGATCCGAGGTCTACGAGCGTTTGCTCTGCGAATTGCTAGGTCGTTCGCGGCGCTGCTACCACTTCTAGTCATTGGAAACAAAGCCTTCACCAGTCAGTGGATCGGCACGCCTGTCAAGACCCCTCTGGAAACACAAGTGCCAGCTTGCGAAGAGAGATAAGGCTAGTGGAACTGCCCTTTGTTCACTCTCACGCATATTATCTCGTGCTTGCAGGTCCGTGCGACTTTCTGATCCTGTCGGGTTGGTCCAGGAGGCAATACTGCTATGATCGCCCGTTCACGAATACCAGCAGAGTTGCTGCGCGCTTACGGAAACATAGCAAACATCCTTGATGCTTATCAAATCAGGACGCATGGAGAAAGCTCAAATGATATCCGTGATCGACTTGATACCGCTATCGCTAACAACGACCAGCTTTGCGGTGCGGCCTCAATTCGAGCCACGGCTGCAAGAAACTTTCCACAGCCTGCTGATGTGGCGATTCAGCCCCATGGGCGACATGAAGCATCGTTGCGACGTCGCAGCGCACCCACAGTCGATACAGGTCCAGCGCCTGCTCTGACGACCCTCGAACCGAGTTATCGACGCCGGTCACCGTCAACGCAACCCCAACTCAGGCGCTCCAGATCGCCGGACCGCAACGACAGACCAACGAATATTGCCGCCGAGCGACGAGCACGACCGGAAGTGCAAGTTCAGCCTAGACGCCGCAGCGAGCCGAATTATATGCAAGCCCCAGTCTCTGATCCAGAACGACGCCAAGCAAGCATACAAGCATATCGAGAATACCGCTGCCGATGCGACATGTGGGTGGATGAACGCGGCGAGATACGTCTGCCGTCTCAAGAGCAAGAGATGGTGTGGCAGTTCATATATCGGAGCTACGAGTCTGGGCGATGGGATCACAAAGTCCGCAAAGCGAATTGGTTTTACGGACCAGCGATGATGATAACAGACCGAGCCGATGCCAGGCGAGCACTCGATCTTCGTGAAGAGATCTACGCTGGAGCGCGAGGTCCTTGGTTCGGACGGCGTAGAGAGACGGCCGGGACATCACAGCCGACGCAGATAGCCAATGATCGAGCCATTGCTGAGGAGCTCCAAGGAGAGGAATACAGGAAGGGTGACGATGCAGCATTGGAGATAGGGGCGCCAGCAAATCGTCCCGCGGGACGTCAAGCACCTCAACACCAGCATACAGAGGAACAAATGCGCGCAAATGTAGCGAAGTCGAGCGCAGAGATAGCAGCCCGCCAGGAAGCAACCAATAAAGCCCAGCTCGCCAGGTCAAGGGACACACGCATGAGGCCGCTCGCCTTGCTCATGAGCTTGACCGCCCTTCCAAAGCGCCCGCATTTGCAACACTTCCACAGCGTTCCAAGTCGAGCGTTGGGACACGGGCGAGCGTAAGTCGAACGGACACCGAACCCAGCAGCACTTCTGGCGCAGCAGTGGTAAGGGGGAGCGGTCTACGGCCTAACAATGCAGCGTGGCAGCAGCGTGGCAGCAGCGTGCACCAATGCTCATGGATGTGAATCCTCAGACAGCCCGGGGCAATTTATTCGGAGAGGAATATGTGCCAACGAGCCACCACCAACGGCTGACAGAGTTCGAAAACATCATAACAAGCCTCGAGGACACGGCAGCTTGGAGCGACTTTCATGAGCACAGACAGTCTGCAAACGCTATTGCGCTTATGGCTGCAGTCAACAAGGTAGTGCTGCAGAATGGCGGGCAGACTTTCAGTCTCGAGGAGATCCGGAGAATGATGAAAGTTTTGGCGTAGCAAGGAGTTCTCTCGGGGCGTGCAGGACGATTCGCTCCGTCGCAACGTAGTGTATAATGCAGGAGTGGGTTGCAGCGGACCTGCTTCCATAGAGTCGATAGCGTAACTTAGACCACGATTTCGTTCAACCAATGCAAGAGACTGGCAGTCCGTTGCTTCTAGTCGCTCCCATATAGTCACATACAGCAACCGCCATTCTCATTTAGAGCCCAAGAGTCCGCCAGAATCTCGTGATTTTGGAGCGTTGTTCATGGCACATTGACAAGTGATCAAGACCATTACATGACGCGTCGTCCGCTTTCCAAGTGCCAACTTGTAGGGGCTTCCTTCTGTCGTGGGTTTAGATGCCATCTCGAGCACGATTATGGCCATTGACAGCTTCACGAGTGTTTGCTACACGACTGCACGAGCAGAAGTGCAAGTGCCAATTGATCGTATGTAGCCGCCGCTACCATCACGCATCAACTTAGTCATGAACGCCACATTGATCTCTACAATCGGTTGATGAAGATAGGCAATGGCAGTCTATGCCTGTGGTGCATGCCGGTCCCCAAGGGGACTGCTTCTTCTGCTCTGCTCTCCCCACTCCATGATGAACCTCCGCTTCCTCTACGAGAGACTCGCATGAGTTTCCAGTACATTCTATCTTTTCCCTTTCTTCGAGAGGTGTACTGCTCGGCGTGTGTCCTTCAATTCGCCGATACTGGTTCCATTAGTGGGATCTTCCGTAAACTGTCGGCGCTGCCGAAGCAGAGCTCCGCTCTTCCGAAAAGGCTTTTGCTCAGCTTGCAAGCATACAGATAGCACATCATCACCACGCGCCACAACATCGCTTCGGCTCCTCAAGATCATCTTCACCATCATCAATCACCATGGCACGCAAGTCCGCCTCCGGCACCACTTCCGGCAATTCTGCCCCCTCTGCCGCGTCAACCAGCACGACGGCATCCGCGCCAAAGCGCCTCCCGCCGCTCCTCGGTTTGACCGCCAACACAACGCAGCGTGAGATTAGCTCTCACAAGACCAACGGCTCGCAGAAGGGCCTGGGCCGCCACAATTGCGAGTATTCGGAGGACGAAAAGCTCAACATGGCCGCCCAAGTCCTCTTCGCCATGGTGCCAGATCCACCAGGCGAAGCCACCCGCTCGCTCACCATCTCAGAGGCTGAGCAGCTGTTGAAGACAGAGGTGAGGCAGAAAAAGCAGCCGAGATACCTCATCAAGGGCTGGGTGAGCGATTTCATCGAGCGCGGTAAGTGCAAGGCGGCAATGTGTCCTCATTTCAAGACAAGCACTGACAACCACTCAGCCAAAGCGCTGGATCGCGAGTTGGGGCCGGATACCCTCTTCGTCCACGGCCGAGGCGTCCCATTCGGCAAATTGTGGTCGAGCTGGGCCAGCTTGGGCGAGTGAATCGACAGGATGCAGGCATGGGGGGCAGAAGGTCTCCTGGGGCCGTATGCATGGTAGAGGGAGCGTTCATACGCCTCCGCGCGTGGGGCGAGCATCATTCGGGCGGCAGCATGGCGTTTGGGCGTTAGCAGGATATACCCGGCAGCTCAGGGCGACTTTTTGTGTATAGCACCACCGCAGCAGATAGGCTGCTTGAATGAGAGATTGCGACTACAACGCAGAAGAGAGAGAGGACGTCCTCACGAAATGAAGTGCGCAAAGAAAGGTACTTGGGTACATCGCTATGCCCGAAAAGTTTACGGTGGGTAAGCAATTCCCATAGCGTCGGTGAAATTCGGGTGACCCAGAACTCTGCCCTCGTCTCGGTACCGTATCTCGACCTCACGTCGTAGACTCTGTAGAATCGTGGATCCAGATCAAGAGTTCTCTAGTATGATTCTTGGATGAAATCACGTACCATTCAGAGCAAACCGTTCAAGTTCGAACGCTGTCACGTGACGCTAGCTTGAAGTTGGCCTGCTGCGGCCGATGCTTTCTCGCGCCATGAGTATAGTTGAGTATACGGCAGTCGTAAGCAGCTCAGTATGGGCCGGTAATACGCTTCATCACGAGCCGAGCATCATGAGGAATGGGAGCTCACTCAAGGATCGCACATGCTGCTTGCCCCCCTCGCAGCAGGTCAGCCGGATTGCTTCACTGCCTTACTGGTTCTGTCACGAGCATCATGACATTGAATAGCTGATTAGCAGTGACGAGAGTCTGGCATATGCCTCTCTCGCATATGCCCCAAGCGGCTCACTACAGGATCCTTCATTGCCACGCATCAGCCATCCTCTACCGACGCCAATGCCATCGGAGACGACCAAGCCTGGCGGAAAAGAGAAGGAGGATACTCAACAAGCCTGGAGACACTGTGGGCAGACAATGGGAAAGTATCAACGTCGATTCATGCCGTTGAGCAGGCGCATACCAGTCCGAAAGCCACAGGCCGGATTTGGCGCAGAGCAAGAGACCGAGCAAGGCTTGAGCGGACAAAGACCTTGCAGAAAGAGATGCCACAGACCGCGAGAGCTAAATCATGACCTGTCATGATTTACGGCCGCGAAGACAACTGCCAGGAAGCCGCCAATACCATGCTGGTATTCAGCAGGACCGGCGAGCTACCAAGCCCGGTCTCAGAGAGCTGCAGCTGCGCTCTGCCTTTCGAGCCTCTCGTCGGGATTCAGCAACGCCTCCGCATGCAAAGGGACTTTGCTGCGAGTTCAACAGATAACTTGCTTGAGTGTAGCAGGCCGGCACAACCATGGCAGTGAGCAACATTGCCTGCCTTGCGAACCGTGATGCCACTGAGCTTGCGACCACTATCCTCTGCCGGATGTTGTCTGGAGTGCCCGCGGACACTGGAAGGAGACTTCTTCTTGCCCACAATGAGCAACCATGCGGAGAGCTATAAAGCCCGTCTTGCGATGCTCGGTTTGCGAGAGGCCGCCGAATCATTCCCTAGACGCCGCGCCCGACGCACTCAGTCCTGCTCTACCTCCTCCCGCCCCGAGTACCTGTCTGCATGACCTGCGAACGTCATGCTCGCTGGCAAGTACCCGGGGCAATCGCCACACGAGGACGACCGAGCCCTCAATCCCTCCTACGACCATGGACCCAGCAGGCCAGTCTGCAAGGAGCCACAGACCTCCGAGCTCTCGGGCTGCCTGCTGGGTCACTCCTCCTCCGGTTCTCTACTGTCGTGGGTAGCTCTTCCCGGATGTGGCCGGATAAGTACTCCTTGGCGATCTTGCCGTCAACTATTGCCCGCAACTTAGGCTTGGTCTGGCCAAGCTGATCTCGATCTTTATGGTGCATAGTCGGTCCTGTTGATCTGCTTGTGGAGTCTACACGGCCAGTGGAGAGTATAACATGCCCACTGTGTTGCTCTCTTGCCGAGACTCTCATCATGGCAAGCGTCAAGCCCATGCTGCACGAAGATCATCTCACGATACTGGTTCATGGATACGATGGCCTGAGGCCTGCGGTGTACATCGTGTCATTGCAATTGGCTATGTACACAACAAGGCTGGTACATACAGTCGCTTCTCACAGCATGCTGCCACCTCTGCGAAACAGGACCGCAGGAATAACTCACAGCCCTGCACTCAAACGCTGAATCAACAGATCGCGAGATAGAACGCGAATTGACAATCGTCGAGATTAGGCGGCCCTGTGGCATTGTCCTCGGCCGTGTCCTTCCTACATATGAGTGTCGAGCAGCTTCGGTCGTCCAGGGCACTCACAACTTGCGAAGCCGTCCCAACAGAGGCGTAGTCAGCCAGCCCGTGCCTTCGGCGACCGCGCATGCCTGATCCTTAAACAATGTGAGCCGCAAGGCCTGCAGCATCGATTGCTGCTTCTGCTGCTTTGGCTTTAAGGTGGATCCCAGCAACCTTGGCTTGGAATTGCAGTGCTCGAATCACGAGTCGGAGCGTAGTGAGCTCATGACCGTGAGTCATGCCAACCGTTAGTCGGGCAGTCCGACAGCCACAGATGCATGTCCATTGGGAGGACAGCTGAAGATGTCTGCCGAGCCCGCCAACCCATTGTCCTCGTACCAGTCGTCGAAGGCATCTCGAAGAGCTTCTTCCGCATGGCATTACTGCCCTCCAGCTTGACGCCATGCTGAAACGTGCCATGGCGATGTTGCCCTTCCCGGTCTAGCAAGAGTACTCGTTGACGAATGCGTTGAGCATTGCAAGCTCGGCACGGTCGCTGGCATGTTGTTGGCGCAGTGCTGCGCGGTCGTGATGGAGCTGCTCACCCATCTGCCTCGAGATTCTGAGCCCATGGTCCAGGTCTGCAACCCTCTCCAGGCCATTCATGCCGGGCGTGGCCTCGAGGTCTTGGCTCTAAGGGTTGGGCGCGGTGGGCCTTCAGCAACAGCCTGGATGGTCATCAGCATGATCATCATATGTCCGGAATGTGCGGTGGTGTACCTTGCTGGGGTGCCAATGAGGTCGGAAGAAGGCGCACTCCCATCAGTGAACCACATCATTGGATGGTAATGCGGACACTCCGACATCACGGCCGAATCGCGAAACTTCTCGATCAGGCAGTCTGTGCACTGGACTGTCGCGTGTGAGAGCTCTGGCGTAGGACAGCTCGATGACACGCTTGTTGGGCGGCATACACTGCTTGCCTATGTATTCCTCGACGAATGGAATGATATGCGGCGGCTCGGAGGAATTGACCAAGGCGTAGCCCACGTTGGTGCGCCTCTGTCGGTGCACAAGTATGCAAAGACATACTTTCCCAAGGATGTCTTGTCGAGGATGGACTTCCGCTGGTTTGCCATCATCCTATTGGGGATGTTTCCGAGCATCAGCGTCGTGCGCATATCGTGACCACGACGGATCCCGACGCGACGGCAGACCGCACAGCTTCTGCTTCTCATCAGCTTGCGTAAACAAGGCGTATGACTGCAGCACTGCGAGGCCTTACTTGTGACTATGCTTGTCGTCAGCTTGCTCTTCCCACGGATGCTACTGTGGTAGTGGCGGTCTACTTACTTGCGCGGCAGCCAGAGCATGGAGTCAGTAAACCTTGGTAGCGCAAGCTGTTGCATGTGTTCAGTATTCATCTTCTTGCTGGTATGTGGTGTGTATCCTTCTTACCGTCCTCCTTCTATCTCTTAATTGTCAGTGGAGGAGTGACCGGTCCACCGGCGGACGGGGGGTCGGTGCTCGTGACGACTGAGGCGTTGGTGCCTCAAGCCAGATCTCTGGCAGGGTGAGCTCTTTTGGCTCTTGGGGCTCTTGCCTCTTGGAGAGGAAGCAGCAGAAGAGGCTGCGGAGGAAGGTGAGCATGTTGGTGTTGTTGGTGTGGTGGTTGCTTGTATGTGTTGTTTCGGTGCGGAGGGTCTGTGAAGAAACAGCTACAGAAACGACTGAGCTTCAAAGCGCACTAGGGACCCACTTCCATGGAAAGCTGCTGGAGTGCTGCCGCAGCACGGGCGCTCTTCCATGTCTTGCCAATATGCAGATAGCACCTACGCACTTCCGGTGCATATGCACAGGGAGACTCCAAGCAGGATCAATTGCTTGAAGCAGCTGCACTGAAGAGGTAGACCCAAACCCTCTGCCTCGTGGCGAGCACGGACCAGTAAGTCGAGCGCGATCAAGTATGAGCATATGTTCTGTGAAAGCAGCAACCGAAGACAAAGGCATTCTCTTGAGCCGAGAGCCGCATTGTAGGGATCTTAAAGCAGCGTAAGCAGGAAATTGCATGTGAGATCAGACTCGCAAGCCGTCGAAGCTGTAAAACCTTCTCCATCACCTTGAACTACTCACGACCGTTCGTCTTCAGAAACAACAGCTCCGTGTATATATGTCCCACCATACAAGCGCACATATATAGTCAGTCCCTAGCGGCAAGGTGCGAATGTCTCACGCGAGAGCACTTGCATTCATCGGCAGTGAAGACTTTCTGTAAAGCGAGAGGTACACTACCAGTTGACCCGCGACACTTGTTGGTACGGTTGAACAAAGCTCTTATCATGAGCCATAAGAACGGCAGAAACTGACTGAAAGTAGCGCCAGAATCCTCAGAGCGCCTTCGCAGTCAAGCACAGCCAAACTGCTCCCTTTCCATATATACCCACGACTGACGACTAAACCGAAGACGCTGCGAAAGGGAGAAGCAGGCAAAGAGCACGCACACACCCATGAGAAAAAACCGCTTTCAACAGAAGATCGAGCCAGGTATAATCAAGGACGCGAAACACCATGGACGAAATCTTCTACACAGAGTCCATGCAGACCGGTGAGAGGACCTTCTACAACGACCCGGCAGAGGAGCATCCCGCCAGGCGATGGAGCTGGGAACCTATGAATAGGCAACCATACTGGAGCGAGGTGAACGGCGGCCACCATTCGATGGCGTCCAACCATCTAGGTAATGGGTCGATCTCCACCCAGACGCCAATGCCACGGTATCAACTCGACTACACAACGGCCGCTGACTTTGGTGCGCCGTACGAACCACAATACCATCTTTCTCCGGAAGAGAACGTCCGCCAGCTAGCACCCCCACAGCGGACATATCTGCACAGCTCAAGCGCATCTCCGCCAGACGGTCACATGAGACACGCGGCAAGCGACAATAGTCGAACCAACTCCAGAAGCATGACACCACGCCCACCGAGCCTTTCAGATGAGTACATGTCAGATGAAGTTCAGCAGCTTGACCACGAGGACACAGACATGGACTCTACGCGCACAGATCTTTTTGAAATGCCGCCGCTGCATCAGATTCGCTACATGCATCAGCAGTCCAAGTCCACGCATGGTGAGACTCATAGACTCTATGCTGTTGCTGCGAAGCTGAAGTTTTATTCATCGTTTGGTGTTCGAGCTTGGGCCCACATGGAGGAATACGATCGTGATGAGCTCCTAAATGAGGCAGAAGAGCTTACCGAGATGCTGCAGGATATCTTGGCAGATGTGTCTATTACCACTCAAGAAAACCTCTATCATCTGATGAGCATTGCGATTGAGCCTTTGCAAGAGGTGGAGAGCGCGACAGATCCTGATGATGCCATGCTTGGAATCATCGAGGAGACAAGAACGAGGCTGGAGGACGATGCTTTCCAAGGTGTTCTACAGCGCACACGCCGCCAAACACACATCTTCACCAACATCGACCGCATATTGACCGCCGCAATACCATGTCACCGCAAGGTCGAAGTTGCCATCCTCGCCGTCACAGTTTACCCCGATCTGGAAATCACGACTTTATCTGCATGGTTGGCAAACTGCATGTACGAACACCGCGAGTATCTCTAGTCTACTGGTTACTTCAATGCCGCGCGTGGCCTTGACGATAGCGAAGAAGACGCGGT
Source organism: Teratosphaeria zuluensis (assembly GCA_007113905.1). Classification (NCBI taxonomy): domain Eukaryota; kingdom Fungi; phylum Ascomycota; class Dothideomycetes; order Mycosphaerellales; family Teratosphaeriaceae; genus Teratosphaeria; species Teratosphaeria zuluensis. The sequence goes on from VCMQ01000002.1 coordinate 969,248, forward strand.
CCCGTCGTTGCCAGGATTGGATGCATATGTTCAAACTGTAAACGACGAGAAGTCTGCCAAGCAAGTCCTCGAACGTACGCACTTTGGCAAGTTTCACATCAAAAGGAACCAGTATGCTAAAGACGACGTTGAGAAAGTGGAGGCAAGAATGGCGCACTACAAAGACCGCCTCTTTCAATCCTTCGTGACTGGCATCGCTGATCCAAGTGAAGAGCAGGAATACCAATGGGACGAATTTCGCCGCAAGTCTGCAAAGTTCGATTTCGCGCTTGTGGAGGCTCATTGCTGGGAGCTTGTCAAGGAGGTCGTACGCTTCCATCGCAAAGGATGCCTGCTGCAGAAAGGCTCAAAGCCGTGCACTTGCGACAGGAATATGGACGACAAGCATCTCACATGTACGCAGCGGCTGAACCTCATCATCAAGTATGTGGGATCTGACAAGCTCTTCGCCCTTGACATGGTGAAGCCACATTCAGACGGCAAGATCAAGATGGTCGCCGGTCCTAATCACCACGTCAACACGAAGCGCACATACCGGAAGAGCAACAAGACCAGGTCCAATGCGACTGCGAAGGCACGAGCTATACAAAAAGCTCATGCGACCGAGGACAATGAGGCGCGCGATGAAAGTGATTCTGGTGGCGATGAGGAGACTTATGGTGCTTCGGTCTAATGCTGCGAAGAGACTGGTGAGAAAGTGACCTTTATGAGCATAAGCGATTTTTCTTGTCAAAGGGGTTTCTGCACCGGAAAGACGGCATGCGTTGCATTTTGGCTTGTGCTGTTTCATATGGGCCACGTCCGTAGCTTCCTGCTTGACAATACAGTATATTGTTCATCGATCGAGCCTTCGATCAAAACCTGTCAACTATTTACCTCCTTTCTCGTGCTTTTGGTGCCCTCCTGGAACTGACGGTAAGCTGTTTGCAATGCACAAAGAGGAGATTTGTGGTCTTATATGGCGCACTTAGACATTTCTGCATCTTGTTGTCTCATCATAATCCCATCAGACTGTATATAATATCGTTGTGTGAACGCTTGCAAGTTGTATGCGCTCCTTCCGAATTAGGACTACGCTTGCTCGTGCTTCTGTCGGCAAGGATGTTTCCGCACCGCTCCCGCACTGCGAAAGCTAAAATTAAGGTGAAGCCCGACTCCGACGATGATTTTCCTTCAGCACAGCACGAGCACCCTCCTTCCGACAACCACGCACCAGCATCACTCTGCCCTTCATCACAAACACTTGCAACGACGCGTTCACCACAGACACTTGCAACAACGCCTTCACCACAGACACTTGCAATAACAAGTGCATTAACAAGCACGATGGAGCAAGACAAGCAGCAGTATGCTTCGGCGAAGGCTTTTGCGGCTCTGAAGGCCGGTCACAACACGCGCGTGCCTCGTCGACCAGTGCGTCTCACAAAACAGATATGGGACTCTGCCAACGTCACTCCAACACAGGAAGTGCCGCGCGAGGCAATCGACTACTATGATGAGTTGGAATGCATGGACAAAGACCCCAACGCACAGACTATCTACTCCGAGTGCGCCGCTGCGACGACCTTAGCCACCTACGGCAAGACTGCGTGGCATTTCTTCACCAAGTACGAGCGTCGGGACTACATCGCGTACAAGAAGCGTTCCTTGCAGCTCGAGACTACGAACATGCACGCGAAAGAAGAGTTGCAGGACCGCATCGACGACCTTGGCGATCCTGAGCAACAATACAACAACGATCGTGGCAACGTCGAGTTCGCCCAGCAACCTGAGAACCCGGATCAGGCTCTGGCTGCCGAGATGCCCGGCATCTACAGGGCACTACTCGACCATATCATCGAGAAGACCATCTACGCTCCTGATGCTGGTGACGCGGTTGCTCAGAAGCTTCACGCGGATGTGCAGAGAATTATGGGCGCCACGGTCAACGTGCCAATGAAGCTGCAGATCGCCTCGTTGGCAAGAGTGGTGTTTCCGCAGCGCGACTTGGGAGCTCGGTCGAGATTGATGACGGGGTTCATGCCGGCACTTGATGCGCAGCTTGCATCGGATGGATTAGTCGAGGCACCGACTGTCTTGCCTGGACCTCAGCAGACGAGCAGACAGTAATGTTCAGCGGGCAGGAAGGACGTTCAGGAAAGCGGGAGGGTCGGAAAGATTGGACTACCACGTGCATTGGTGGATCGAGAGGAGGGACGAGTGGGTGGAAGTCTGGGCGAGAATTCGGATGGAATTCTACTTGATGATAGAGCTTAATGCATTTCTTGTGAGCAACGCGAGCAAAATATAAAACCACTGGTCACGTAGACCGCAATGTATCGATCATATGTATGGCAGAATCAATCTTAGTCTCATGCTTAATTGCTCCATCACCTCTGTGGCTGACTCCAACATGCACCAATCGCTAGCCAATATTGCACTATCGGAACTTCGAAAAAGGAGCAACGTAATGTCACGCACACTAATGTACTACATTGAAGCCAACAAGAATGCCACTGAGTGATTAGGAATACAGCTCATCCGATTTCAAGCCACCTGTCAACGTAGCGCATGTGCGACCATACGGTAATTTGCATGCCTCAACTTTAACGTAGTATCCAGATTGCATGATTGAAGCGCGACATGAACGGACTACCAATCGACATGACTACCTTCGAAGAACACTTCCGGCGGCATCGCAAAGGCTAAGGCTCTTCTCTGCCAGCCCCTCTTGCTTCCTGTCTGACTTCTCCTCCTAACGCTCCTACAAAAGATATTGCTCACGCACAGCACTAGTAGGCATTCCTGAGCTGCTTCTGACAGCTATTGATCAACTCGTGCAAGATCCGTGTCCTACCTTGCTCATTGTCTCCATGCCCCATACATCTGAGCGTCGACATTCAGATCGTATTTCTTGGCAAGTCGATGAACCACGTTTTTCCGCCAGCAACGAGGCCAGGAGGCTGGTGCGAAGGAGAAACAGACCATGCGAGGAGAGCCTGATTCTGCCGCGTACGAGTCTGTTGAGCTTCTGTTGAATCTCTCGCTTTCCGTTGGTTGCCTGTTGATCAAAACCCTCGCTCGGGAGCCCTGCTCCCCTGCAGCGCTGGCATTTTCCGTGTCAACGCTCTGGTCGTTATGATATGTCCTTCTGGTGCAATCAGCCTTGAGCTTATGGTTTGCGCTCGCACGTAACTGCATCAGTCCGAACGAGCATCGATCTAACTTGAGTATTGTGTGGAGCATGAGTACCTGCTTGATCTTGTGAGCTCGGCCTTGAAGCCAATAGATCAGATGTCACCCCTTGAGACGCCCTGATCAGTATACCATCGTTTGGAACATGACTCTATTGCGTCTTCCGTTGGCTAAACCACGGCATGTCGACCAGTAATTGGACTATACTCAACCTAGATGCCGCTCTCAGCTATTATCTCGATGTAGAAGTCATTAGTTTCTGTCTGTCTTTGAATGGACGGCGCCAATGAGCTTCCCATTCTCAGAAGTCTCTGGTACATCTAGATGAACAATTCGAGACAGTACCGCTACTATGTGTTGTCTTGCTAAGCACGTCCAATCATTCGGATGATTGGACGATCGATATCGTTGTATAGAGTCCATTGGCAAACGTGGACAGTTCGGTCGATTGGTACACAAAGGAACGGATCTATGCAAGTATCCTCGTCTTAACACACTGCAGGACGTGAGGCTGCTAGCTACAACGCTGCAATGAAGATTCACTCGTATCATGCTATGCTTTCCTTTGATTGATCACACATTCCATTCAATCATACCATCAACGCCACATCAGTATCCTCTCTCGATCGCTTCCAGCCCTGTGATCCGTAGCCATGATGCATACCGCCTTCGAACAATCCATTCCCACGTTCCGCCTCGCCTCAGTACAAACGATTGTTGGTTGGGGCAAGACCTTGAGCAGCGAACCAACGCTGAATCAGCAGGTTTTGCTGATGGTTCTGCTGGTTCTTGGAGGTGTTGTGTCCACCACGACCGCGCAAACTTTTCGGGATCCGGACTCCATGCACCTCAATCATGTGTGTGACGATGTCCGTCCGGCGATTCTTTGAGTGTGGCACCAACGGTTGGGCGCATCGCGGAACTGGGCAGTCCAGAAGCACTCTCCCGCCGCGCCTCCTGCGACCACGTGCCGTCGTGGCTGGGTTGGCGGCAGGAGTGGGTTGTCCATCGTCGTCCTGATCTTCCTCCTCGTCGTCACTCTCGACGCCACCATCCTGGACGCCATCATCCTCAAGGTCGCCGTCCCCATCGTTTTTTTCAGCAAGATCCTCATCTTCCTCTTTCCCATTGCCACCAGCCTCCTCTTCCGCATCAGAGTGCTCCATCTCGTTGATAGAGTCGTCCACATCACTCTTCTCGTCATACGCCTCGCCGCCTGTGGTACTCATCTCGTCATCCGATTCATCGTCGACATCAGAGATCTCTTGCTTTTCCTGCCCAAAATACTCGGTCTCGCCTTTCTTTGGAAACAGTCTCTTGATGGGCCCACGGTCCTCCAGGCTGCCCTGTCTAATGCTGATCTCAAGACTCTGGGTCTCCGCCTTCGGTTCGATGCTCATGATATAGAACTGGTCGGGCTCCTTGCCACCGAGGTCTTCCTGCCGCAATGGGTTGCAGTCGTTGGGAACGTAGAAGGTGTAAGGCAGACCCTGGTGGAGACCGTTACCGAGTGCATAGAGATCCTGCTCTTTACTTGTCCCTGGGTACCCTTGCTCGTCGATGTACTCAGTATCAAGCTTGGTACTGTCATCGATGTGTGGTGGATGCATGTAGACTCGAATATAGCCATCCGTTTGTTGCATTATCTCGAGGCCCGCGAACTTTGGCACGTTGGCCTTCAAATGCGAGCTGTGGAGGTAGATCGGCCTGCAGAACCCAATGGGCAAAAGATCAGCGAATGATTCGGGTACCAAATATGTCTTCCGCATCAATACTCACCAAGAAAACGTCCATGGCAACTTTTCGATCTGCTTCTTCGTAAGGAGGTCTGTTGAGTAGCGCTCACCGTAAACCTCCTCCAACTTGTTGAGGTAATCCATAGCGAAGATGCAGTGCTGTCGCAATGAACCAGTACGATACCGCGATTTTTGTTGTTTGTGTGTTGCGCGTTGTCTGATCAATTTGGTGAGCTCTTGTAGTTCGTAGGAAAGCGGTGAAACCTTTTCTCGGTTGAGAGGGTGTCGGATTCTTATATCAAGTCGAATGTGTTGTGTGTGAAAAAGCAACCCAATTTGTTACAAGGCCGGCGCTTGTCAAATAACGTTTACACTAGCGTAAGCACGGACCATTCACATGCATTCAGACCACGAGTGTCTTGCTGGGTCCGTGATCATACGTACACCGCAGCCCAGCAGCGTATGTTCCTTGAAGAATGCAGCCATGGCAGATAGGGCATTGCAGGAAAAAGATCTGCATTTCAGTGTATCGTCTTGCGATTCGTCTGCGTCAAGCGAGAGGCCTTCTAATGCTGTGTCGGATATATTTTGCGAAGGAATACACCCCTGACTGCAGACCAGATCATGCAAAAGCAGGGCATGAGACCACGAGAGGAGGTCTCCCCTTGCTTGAGATTGGCTGGGACTCTTCGCCGAAAAGAGGCGTCGCCTTATACGATGTGATGAGTTCTCCTCATAAAGTATAGATCGAAAGCAGGGACTTCGCGCATCAATTCACGAAATAGGATTGCAATGTTAGTAAGAGCCGTTACTAGGTTACTGTTGATGGAGATTTATGATCGCATGCATTGACGAGAAGCTACGAGAGTGCGAACTCTTGGTCCACTAGCTTGCAGCGTTTACATGAACCACGCCGAAGAAGCCTTGTCGCGGCTTGGGAGCCCGGTGCCACATTGAACGAAAGCTTTGATCTGTCTAAACAACCGTAGACGCGACTCTGAAATGTCCCTATGTGTTGATAGCAAACACCAGCCGTTGCCAACGCTTGTTCCACAATCTTCTTGAGATAAGGGTCGGCGCGTCGTCGCCAACTGTTAATACTTGCTGACCTCTGAGTCTGTCCAGAGCCAGTATCCACGCATGCCCTTTCAGTTTCCTCCAGATCGATACTCTCGGCACTTCACCTCTGTGTCAACCGGGAGATGGGCAAGAGATGTAGTTGTACGCCGGACAACATACTCACGAACCCTCTCATCGCCTGCCACATCTTGGTCTTCCTGCTCCTCCTCCGGTGCATGCGCAATGTCTGTTGCACCACTCGCAGAAGCTTTCGCGTATGATGCAGATTGATACTGCTCTTGACCAGTTCCACCCTTGCCCTCGCCCTCGCCATCGCCCTCGCCCTCACCAACGTCATTCGGATCGATAGCCGGACCCTCCGCCACCACACGCTCCTGCAGGAATCGATTGCTGAGGTGTGTATTGAAGGTGATTAGGTGATCGTGCTGGAGGTCGAAGTGGTGGTTGGGGTAGACCAGACGTGCCAAGGTGAGGATGTCCATCTTGCTTATCATTCTGATGTTGCTGTTCAAGAGCGTCTCGATAGAATGGACTGCTTCGGCCTCGACTCGTGGGATCGTGAATTGATCATACCACACAGCATTGCTGAATTGGTCGATGAGGCGATCATGTATCACAGGCGCTTGAGCGGCAGATGCTTCGTCCTCTGGCAGTTCCTGCTCCTCAGCCGACAAGCCTCTCTCGTGAAATGTGTCGGGGAGTGTTGCCGCCTGCAATTTGGCGAAAGCGTCAAGCAGTGTTTGTCTAGTGAAGTCGTCGATGACAGGGTTGAAGCCGACCGCGTCGATGTCTCTGAGCATCTCGTCACGCTCTGCGGTCGTCATCGAGCGAAAAATGGTCTTGCCATAGGTCGAATAGAAGCTTATACGCCATGCAAGCCCGTAACCGCTGGCGTGTGGCTCAGTGGACTCGCAGTGCTTATGGCGCAAATGACTGAAAAATGCGATACCAGCATTGGTCGTGGGTATGTCGCGCATCGCAGCTTGGGACATGCGGATAGCATCCATGTCTTCGTGGTCCTGTGTGTGCTGCATGGTTGCGAGATCGTGCTCTTCCTTCAGAAATTGTTAGTAAATGTGATCCAATCGTATGAGGATGGACTTCGCTTACTGATTTGCTAGCAACAGAGGAGATTCACCAGACTGGGCTGATCTTCACCCGCAGGTACTTGTGGTTGGGAATCGTATGTGCAGCTTAGCGGGACTTCTCTGAAATGTTTTGTGAGAGCAACTTCATTCTACGTGTTGTTCAAAAATATACTTTTGGGAAGAATCCCCACTTTCGCGCGTCACGGAGCGTGCCGCGCCGTGACAATCCTCCCAAAGAGGAAGGCACGTTATAACGGCTAGCTGCAGTGAGAACCACCTCACAACATGCCTTGCAATATATTGGAAGAGTGTGCGATGGATTTCACAGGACATTCGCGTACCAATTAACGGGAGAAATACTACGCGTGCTCTGTATTTGCTTTCGCAAGCTCTTTGATCCTGCAAACAACATTCCTGAATGAATGATCAGTGGCATATCAAACCACGCAAGACTTGGCGAGGACTCGATCGAAGTTTGAATGGCATCTATACAAAAGAAACGTCCCTCTTGTAGGTCATCGTGCCAGTATTGTAGAGTTGCCTTCAATTCTGATTCACGGCATGAAGGTGCAGTGCCCGTCTCGCTGGGTTCCACGGTGCCCTCTGGTAACGACCAATCATCTATGAACTGAATGCTTGCCGTCTTTGTGCCCATTTATCAAAGTGATTACGTTGGCTAGCAGGGAAATGTCTCAATGTCTCAGAATGATCTCCTTCTGTCCCAGGCGCCGTCGTTTATTGGATGAGACGTCTAATTTGTCTTGGGCATGCTTCGATAGCTGACTTGTGCGCTGGCGTCTCATCAGAGCAATGGCGTTCTCGGCACGACCATCCACACCGACGAATTTCCTGCCGAAATCTTGTTGACCTCGCTCGTTCCCTGTAGCCTCTTCGTCTGCGAATCCTGCGTGTTCAAGCATTCGGTATTGTGAAGCAGCGTTAATGCGCGCATATTCACTGCTCGTCCCGCGCAACGTCGCATTGCGTTCGGTTGCAGTAGTGTAAAGTGTCATCGACGCGTTGCTTGGGTGATCCGAGTGATTTTGATCTCGAGTGAGAACTGCTCCTCCACTGCCATCAGTAAAGTTAATATTTCGCCGATGTAAAGATGGAGCGAATGCGTTCTCCTCCCAACTAATCAGCTCATCTTGATTAGCCTCAGATCCATCGACCTTCCTACAAATTCCAAATGGTGATGCAGGAGGCGTGATGATCGGGTATATCTGCTCAAAGATACCAGGAGGCGTATACCCCGGGTAGTAGTCGTACACGGAACTTGGAAGTGCGTCGGACGAGAAGTCTTGTTGATCACACAGGTCTGGCGTAGCTGTATCTTCTGCGCTAGACGTGCTGACGCCATAATTGTTTGATTCTTGGTAGAGCATCGGATCGAAAATGTTGGAAGGAAGATCATATTCGGCTTGGCTATCGGCATAAGAAGTCCAGAAGTTCTCCATGGTCATTTCTGGAGTGCTAATGTGGATACTGTGCTTTTTATTCAACTTTCATTGAGTTCCAGCGAGCAAGGGTGGTTCAGGAGAACAGAACGCGTCAGAAAGGTGTTGTCTAGCGTTGCTATCGATGAGTTGTCTTCAAGATCTTTCGCGAATGTTTGAATGGACTTTCCTGCAAAGAGGCAAGACGCACCATCGGGTTCCATTCACGTTGTACATGCGAAGGCACCAATTTCTGTGACAATGCCTGCAGCCAATGTGATTATTGCTATAATGGGGCATATGAAATGGTTAGGTGACGCTGAATTTGGCTTCCGCTACCACAAATGACATGCTTCGTCGGAGCAACAGCTCAGTCATCTGGCAGCACGCTTTAATAGCAATGATAGAGGCCTCAACATGCAGGAGATATACTACTGGCGCTCAGAAATGTGTATCCTCCATCCTAGCATGCTAGCCCGATTGGCCCATCTGCCGCTTGTGGATTCTCGCCAAGACTTCAATGCCCATCTCTTTCCCACTCGCAATGAACATCTTCCTACAAGCTACGCAATCCCCTCCAGCTGTTCCACTGTGAAAACCAAACTCCGCTTGCTTGCCCATGAAGAACGCCCAGTCACTGCCCCGTCTCTGAAGTGCCTTGGTAGCATTCTCTGTGAAGTGATATATGTACTTGCCGTCGACGAAAGACCTGAAGGCCGGAACACGATCGGGCAGCAGATGCCACAATGGCGGGTTAGCCGCATTGATGTAATTCAGAAGTTGTTCAGCAGATGCATTGGCTGGCGGTACTGGAAGTGACGCATGTTCGCGGTCGATTTTGAGAAAGCTCTCCTCCCACAACCTGTCCTGTTGCTCTCGGGTGTGCAATTCTGCAGGCGCTAATGGAGTCGTGGCGAGTGCACTTCCTGCATGTTGGCCAAAAACTTGCTGTGCATCAAGCTGAGCTTGTGGTCGCGGGAGTACATGTGCGGCTTGATTACTCTGGTCGTAATGGCTGTGCTGAGTTTGCGGTTGATGAGCCGAGTATGTATTGGCTTTGAAAGTGTCAGCGGGATCAAATGCGAGAAATTGCACGGGCTTGGCTGCGGACTCACTTGAAGGGCCTTGCACAAAAGCAGGCGGGCACAGACACAATCCACCCTTCGTCCTTTTGATATGCAACGCGCACGCCGCGTGTCTGGCAGAAACGTAGTCTACGATATCTGATGTGCTTTTTGCTGTGCCAGACGTAATGTCTCGGACAGCCGATGCCCAGACGCAACGCATGCCCGGAATACTCCTAACGATCTGGCAGCAGGCTGTACAGCGCACTCCGTTGTTGCCTCCGACTCCGGGATTGAAGGTTTCACTTTTTTTGCACCAGTAGTTGACGCAGACGAAGCGCTCCTCCCCAGGCAGCGCAGCAGTGTTACCCAGCCTGTCGTGGGCTTCATCTTCACCTTGGGCGGTCTGCACAGGATCGGATTGTGGCATTGATGGCGCCGGCGTTGATGGCGTTGTTGATGTCGATGCCTCTGTGCCAGTCTGAGAAGATGTCCCAATCGTTTTCTCCGAGTCTTCGAGTGCTTGATCTGGTTGCTGCTGATGCTGACTCTGTTGTTTCTGAGCTGTCCACATCTCCAAACGAGACACGTATTGCTCTGAGATCTTTGGCCGCAATGCGGTGAAAGTGTACCACAGATCGCGAGGTGGGCCAGAGGGATGCGTGCCGAATGTGTTGGGCGCAACGTGGTCTTCCCAGAACGCCTGCTTGAGCTTTTCGATGTCAATAGACATTGCGCAGGTTTGTATGCGGTCCTGCACTGTTCAAGAGCTTGTGTGCAGGTATGTGAAAGATATGAGAATGCGTTGTGCGCATCGATGCTGTTCTCACGGTCTTTTTGCATACGCTAGAAGATCCTGGCCCATTCCGAGTGTCTTTTTCGGTAAGGATCGTTCACAATCTAGGGCTCCCCCCGACTAGGAAGGAGCGGCACTTGCGAAAGAAGTCGCTAGCCGTTCCGATCGAACGGATTCTACAATAGGATTGTTGAAAGTGGTTCTTTGTGCACAGTCAGAATCAATCCTTTGTCTCAGGCGAGCCCAGCCAATCCGTGGAGCTCTGCGCGAGTGAATTGCACAATCGCTCCGGCGCCTTAGCGTAGAAACACCGGCGCCAGCTACAACGCAATGTGTGCAGCTCGGCTGTCATAAGAGGATTCATCAGTAAGTGCTTTACTACTTTGCGTTTCCTCGATTCTGCGGCGTCTGCTGGAACTTACTCACAAGTAATATCGCTTCCTAACACCGCCTTCCAAGAAGACCCACGAACCAACCAACCACATCGTCCTGCATCAAATCGCTACACCAACCGATCAACTTGCCAGAGATGTCTGGCTTCGATTCAACGCAATCTCAAAACGTGGGAGGTTCGGCAACGCCTCCAACTGTGCTCTTTGACGGGCACATGGAGACCGACAATGCCACGCAGAGCTTCTCGCTCTCAGGACCAACATCCGTCCTGGCGTCGGCTTACCAGCCGCAGATCTACCCAGAACATTTCTTCTGGAGCATGGAGATGACCTGGGCATTGAACAATGGCAGAACTGTCCACGGTATCAACAGCATGCTCGCACAGCAATACCCCGAGCTGCAAGAGCAGATGGTGCAGTTCCTGCAAATGGTCGAGGCGCAGCCCGATGCGTCGACCGCGACGGGCGATGTCTTCAACTTCGATGTCGACATGGTTGAGTCGCACAATACCTCCCGGGCCGACAGCGTCACGACTGATCCGGATGCATTGATTGGCGGCGCCAATGTGACATGTCCGGCTCCAAACACGCGTGCTCCAGTATCTGAGCGCAAAGCCTCCACCCCAATCAAGCGCGAACCATTGCTTCCGCCGTCGCCAGCTCGTCAGCGTCTTCCGTCGGTGGATGCACCAGAGTATGTCAGCGACTTCGTGGATGCGGACGATGCGCGCATGTATCTCGCGCATCCTGACATAGAGGATTGTCAGCCCTTGCATATTCCGAACGACGATTTCGCAACAGTGCAAGCCACTCAGCAGCACCACTTCGCGAAGCTCTTCCTTGAAGCAATTGTCACCCCTGGCATGATGAGCCCACCAGCTCTTCAATACGGCGAGAAGGATAAGGCGCTGATGAAGTTCAGAAGCCAGCAAGAGACGACGATGCCCAAGATCATGAGCGAGGTGCGCACTGCAGCTCAGCAGAAGCAAGCACGTGCAAACTGTCTTTTGGCTGTTGATGCCGCGATCTTTGTTCGAAACATGGCATACCAAAGCAACTCTACAATGCTGCTTTGACCAACAGCAGCAACATCAAGGCCAAGCGCAAAGCACATGCTGATCTAAGGAGCACATGCTCGGAGAGACTGGAAGCAATGATCAGCATTGTGCGCGATTACAAGCTCGTGGCTTTCGACGTCCTGACCGGGAAGAACCTTCATCGCTTCACGTACGATGCTCAGTACTATGCTGAAGAGAAGATCTTCTACTTGCTCTCGAACGTGCAGCGTCAGGAGAATGCAGAGGCGATACAAGCCGAGAAGCCAGGGTTGGGACTGCGGACGGCGAAACGCAAGCACGAGGCTGGCGATGATGGGGAGGTGAAAGACTTCAAGCGTCTCAGGTCGTAGGTTGCTGGCAAGTGCGATGAGGTGAATATCGAGACGACCAGGTGTGGAGCGGGAAGCAGTGCATTCTGGGGTTTAATGCCACAATGATGAGGACTAGGCATAACAGATCAAGTCTGGAGACTCTCAAGATATAATGTCAAACACTTCCGCGACAAATCAATGCGTATTGAGGCTTCTAGGCTGTGGTATAAGACAGGTTGGAAGACATCAATTCTCGTGGCGTTGGCGCCGCCAGAAATTCTGCCCTAAGCTAGCGCCTGAGACCTCCTAGCCAATCAATAACGCATCGCATCATGGTCAGTGCACTTAGTCTTCTGCTGCAGTTGAAGCTGAGCATTCATCTCCACTAGTATCGCCGTCGACCAGAGGGACGTAGAGCTCCTATCATACTCTTAGACACTATACCTTGCGTCGAAGCTCCTAAAGGAATGATGCCGACATGACACAAAGAGGCTACGATCAACCTACTGAGGCTATAATCAACCTCACAAGGCTATTATCAACTAATTGAAAATGCCATCAATGCGATCATGCTACGATCAATCCTCTGAGGCTTCCATCAATTTGCTGCGACCCTACCGGCTCGTTGGGACTGTATCAATCGCCGAGGCTTCCATCAATCCGCTGAGACTTGGCAGGCTCGCAGCGACGACTGACTTAAGAGATGATGGCCACTGGAGCACTACAGCCTGCCACCACGGCCTCGAGAACGTATCGCTGCTGAGATGTACAGATTGCAGTTTCCATAGCACGTCGTCTACGCATGTTGTGCGCAAATTCAAGAGCAGCCTGTCATGTTTCCCGAGCTCCATCAATCACTCAACGTTGTTACCCATACGTGTGCAGCGTAGCGCCGGTTCTACGCCGCCAGCGCAATCGTTCAATGTATGTCATTTGAGGGAGTGACCATCATTTCAGCAACGGGCCAGCGTCTTGCTGCAGTGTAGTCCATCATCGAACCGCAACCTGCACAAGATTTTGCATTGCGTAGACACGTCTCAAGTCGTGCCAGCATGTCTTCGTACAATCGCTTCGTCGATCGCGATTGAGATAGCTGCAGTCCTTGTGCATAACACGTTTGCTGTCATGCTTTCCAAAAGGATGCGGCTCTGCTGGTAGTCTTGGTACCAAGGTACCTTATCCTTGCAAGGCACATTATCGGCCGCAAGCCCATGTCCTTGGTCTGTCATGCTACGACCTTGTTTCATTGTCATCTCCCGAACCACTACTACACTTCATCTTCTCTTTGAGATATGCCTGCAACGATAATCAGACGCATTCCCCAGTTAAAATTATTCTCAGAGCCTGTGATCGGACCAAGAGCCTCTTAACCACGGGGTACGAACTTGCACCACTTGAAGACGACTGCTCGGCTTAGCATCATCCGTTCTTTTTGCACAAGTGGAAACCATCACGGGTTCGCTGATCATTCGCTCATGATGCACAATACTATTACTGAGTTTTTCACAGCGACTAACGGACAATGCCCTGGACATTACTTATTACAAGATGCCATATTGTACATTTTCAAGATGCCTCGCTGAAACGCTTACAACGATATCCGTCCAACTCTCCACATTCGCCTAATCACGATGATAATGGCCAGGAGTCCACAGGATGCGACCTGGCCGAGTCTACCATCTCCGCCGGAAAAGTCTTGTGCGGCGGCACCGGCGGACCGTCACTACGCTGCACATGGATCGAGCCTTGCTGCTGCGAGCCAGTCCTCTCCCTCTGCTGCTGAGCCAGGAGTGGGGACACGCCAATAATCTTCTTCTCCGGCAGACGAGCTTGCAAGCCATTGTGTTCATGATTCGGGAATCCAATATGAAACGGATAGGTCTGGCCCGCCCGACGACCGCCATCTTCTATCGTCGGCGGATGTACCCACCAGGTCTCAGTCCGCTTGATACCATCTTCGCCAACGTATTCTTTGTAGTCGCCATCTGTGCCCTCGAATCTTCTGGCAGTGAACTGGGTCGGCATAATCGGACCCTTACTCTCTGGCAAGAGCTTGGATACCGTTTCTGCGATTACCCATTGCGCATTCGGTCCAGCACGTCCGGGCACTTCGTCTTCTGAGATCTCGGCATAGCCGCCTTCCAACGGAATAAAGTGCCGAGCTGGCAGCACTTCAATGTCGATGATCGGGAGTACGCGATGGAAGACATGATGGTTGTGGATCTCACGTGTAATTTGCTCCTCACGAATCTCATGCACACGTCGCTCAATGGTCTCGTGAGTGACCGCAGGTGCGTACCTCTCATGAACGGTGTAGTCTTCGGTGTTCGACAAATCAATGATGCCATTCAGCTGCTTCGCCAGGTCGGGCGCACCGGAATGGCGCCGAAGTACCCGGTCATTGGCAAGTTCGCTCGCATACTCATCTGATGGTGATCGTGGCAGCGGCTTGCTCAGGCTCGTACGGGAAACGCCAGTGGTAGTATCCATGCTCTGCCTCGGACTACGAGAAGGCGCGGTAGCACCGGCTGCGTGAGCCGTGTCAATTGATCCTCGTCGGAAATCTGCTACATCCGCCTTCCTTGACAGTGACCGCCGGCGCGCAGAGGAGGCAGATTGGTCAAATGCATCGACACCTGCAGCGGCGCCAAGATCCCGCCTCTTGACCTGAGCTCCGTACCCGGCTTGCAACGCGGGTGCCAGGGTCTCCTCAGCTTCACGTCTCGCAATGTTACGATCGGCGACATCTTCGCTGAAAGGCTGCTTACCACCCGCACTGGATGTGAGTGTGAGATTTCGCAGGTCGGTCGAAAGGTCGGACTCTCGGGGCAGACTGGGTATTCGATGGGGCTGCTCCCCGTTCATTGCCTTCGCAGCGGCTACACCAGCAAAATGGCGTGTTTCTGGCGAGGTTTGCTGCTGAGGCGGTACACTGGGTACAGCAGGGACACCATCCGCATAGCCCTGCGACTCTCGCTTTTTGGACAAAGACGGGCCTTGTGGACAGCATTAGTAAAATTTACAGCCGCATACTTGAGCTCTCTCTCTACCTCTGCTGTGCAATGCATCCCGTAACGACTTTCGCGAAGTTGACCTCCGGGGTGGTCGTGGCGGCGTTGTAGGCGGCGACGGCGTCACCACTCTGTCATCCTGCTGGTGTGAGCCTGACCTGCGAAACAGCTTGGTCAATCGCTCTTTCGGGCTCCTGCTCGACATGTCAACGACCGCGCAGAGGCGCCAGTCAATGTCGCACAGCGTTGGTGACAGGTGCTGCAATTGTCTCCTAGCGTGGAGGTGCGACGGCGCCTGTAGGGAGCTTCCAAGTTGTGATCTGCGTTCATTCGTGCGGAGAACGCGTCCGTCGCGTAAGGGTACTGTATGCTTTCGGTCTGGCCCCTTCGTCATTCATCATGACAAGGTCTCAGCCACAGCAAGTCCGCTTTGCATAGGCGCCGCTGCTGCAGTAAGCGCCACGCGGAAGGCGCTCATAGTGGGACCAGAGATCTGGGAGCTCCAGCCTCGATCAGTACAGCAGTCTACCGAATGAGCGGCCATCATCTGCGTTCGCAACATGTCTTTGTGCATCGCGGGCCGATTGCCATATCAGTCGTAATCGTGACAGCATACGGCATCCATGTGGCGCGTTGTTGCTGTCTCCAACCGCGTGGCACAAGGCTTGTTGTGCTTCTGCCGTGCCGCCATTGGGTATCCCGTCGACAGCTGGCACAAGCTAGCACTATAGTAAAAGCGTTGGAGCTTAGACAAGACAAGTGCCCCTCGCCCATGAAGTCATCGCAGCGAGATTTTCTGATCTCATGGTTGCGACCACTGTGAGCAATTTGCATATTCCATGGCGTGGCATGGGAGATCATGATCGTGATTGAGAGCTACGGACTTGCAGAAGCCAGTCCCACTTCTCTCTAGCCAATGCCCAGAAACGACATCTCGCGTTCTGCAGCGCTTCTAGACCCGCTTGAATCCTTGTCCGCTGATCTGCGGAGGGACGTGTCATCCTGGTTAACGCATCGCCAAGCATTTCGCGACCACATTGCCGGGCAACGACAACCACCCGCTTGGCCTTGTCACTGTCGCCGTCAAACCTCCGAAGCACCACCGTCGAAGTAGTGATAGCAGCAGTCTGGCAAAGTGTGCGAGCCGAGTCTGCCTCTCGGCGACCGCGAGCAGCCATGAACAGGTGAACCTTGATCTTTGACTCCCGCACTAATTAGGAAGTCGTTCCCTGGTCAGCAGTCGAGCTTGCCATTGAACTGGACTTGCTTCGTCCGGTCGCAGACCGGCGGGTGGGCGAACCGTCACGGGCCCAAGAAGTGACCTCGATCGCTCGCTTCTGTTGCGAGATCGTGAGCAAGACCAGGCTGCTGGCCAGCGACTGGTCTTCGTTCGTCCGCGGCTGGACATGACCCACATGTACTTTCACCACGTACCCAGCTTTCGGTTGCAACCGCCATACTTGTGGCTCTGGTGTGTGGCTCTCTTGCCATCATTGTACAGCAACTGCCGGCTCGGGACGAGTCTGAGGTGGGCCTGCCTGCCGGATTGACCGACGACAAAGACATATGACGTGCAACGAAGGGCAGGCAGGAAATGCAGGTATAAGTATACAATAGCTCAGATCGTGTACTCTTCCTACTTCATCATACTATCAACTTCGTGATCTACGTCGACAGCATAATATCCAGCTTTTGATCCGCATTCACCGATATCAACAGCACTAATACAACAACCACATACTCAAGCACAATGGACTCCGCCAAAGCCGCAGTTAAGGACTTCATGTCCAAGTCTGGTCACCATGACACCACCGTCCACGAGAGAGTCAGTATTTTGTCAAGGGATCAAGCGTTTGCACTTATTGACATCCAGAGCAGGTTGCCCCAGCGGTGACACACGAGACGATTGAACGCAAGGAGCATGAGAACGTCCAGTCTGCCATCGACAAGGAGGTCCACCAGGACCACTACCACACTTCAGTGCAGCCGGTATCGGATACCGCTATGCTTAAGGAGCAGCACCACCACAACCTTGTCCCGGTCGAGCACAGGCAATTCGAGCACGACAACGCCGATGACGTTCAGCGACGCCTGGCTACTGAGCAGGCCCAGTTCAAGGACCAAAGGCAGCGTGTTGAGGGCTCTCACACCAGCGCCGTCTCGCCCGTGGTTGCCGGCGAGCACATCCACCACCACGTGCACGAGACTATCCAGCCTGTGGTTCAAAAACGTGAGTATACTGCCAGTAGCACCATTTGTCACACAAAACTAACCTCTCTATAGAAACCATTGAGCCTCACGTTGTTCACACCACCGTCCCGATCCACGAGGTTCACCACAACGCCGCTCAGCACCACTCCACCTCTGCTCTCCCAGCCGTCAGCATGGGCGACTTCAAGAAGCAGGGCGGTATCCTGACTGGCCGTGAGGAGCGCCACGACGGCTTCCAAGGTGAGCCACGCTCGGTGGGTGGCTCTCTCGGAGGTGGCCACCACCACGATTCCGCCTCGTCCCAGATGGGTGCGTCGGGCCTTAGCGGCGGCTCAACTGGCGTCTCGGGCTCCGGCCTTGGCACCAACTCCCGCGATGCAACTGGTGCAGGTGTCGGCAGCGGCGTCGGCAGCAGCGGCTACGACAGCACCACTGGCACTACCGGCAAGCCATCCATGATGGACAAGCTCAACCCAAAGAAGGACGCCGACCGTGACGGCAAGGCTGGCTTCATGTCCTAGGCGCCTCAGCCAGCTCAGCCGGCACCAGCAGCTCCGGTCGCTGTCACCCACGATGTGCATGAGGAGACCATGCATGTCAAGGTGACTCCAACCCTGGCAGCTCTGGCACGGACCGGCACTGTTGTACCTGCTGGCCCTATTCCAGCGTTCCGCAGCCACGCAGGTCAACATCCTCATACTCATCAGCAGCCTCAGCACCCGCAGCAGCCAGGATCGCCGAATGTTGGTGTTGATTGATGCTGTGACGATTTTATGATTTGAAAGTTCTTGTGCATTGGGCTTGAGACTTGGTGGAGGTGGTTTCATTTGTTAGAGAGGAGGACTTGTACAGTAGCGATACCCTACTTGTAGCCCGAACCTATTACCAAGAACAATCTCCTCAACATCGTATATCTGCTCCAGCTGCATATTTGTCTCCAGAAATTTGATTTCATGCTACAAATCGTCGGATTTGTGGACCGTGGATGTCCAACTGCTGACGACATTCGTAATGTCCGCTCGCTCAACGGAAGCAAAATGGATGTCAGTATGTACCGTTGAGCAAAAAGACATTTCCCGTGTGATTATGTATGTATGCTGCCACATCAACCCGCCATTTCGGTCAGCTGCAGACTCTTCTGGACGCTGGAATACTTGATAGGATGACAAATACCAATCTGGTGGTGGAAGGCGGCAAAACAGGCACGGCAAAGAATTCGAGAGGACTTCAAATGATGTTGTACAGCGGCAAAGATCAAGGGTGATACCATTGAGGCTGCGGCATCGATGGCTTTTGGAAAGGACTATCAAATGCCAGCGATGCTGCTAAGAGCATGATTGAAATCGAAAACATCGAGGTGTGAGCCACATTTCTTCTGAGCCAAGAGGCAGATCGTATGAGCTTAGAAATTACGGTAGGTAGGTTGAACACACACACACACACACACACACCGCATTCGTACAATCTCGCTCATAACAAACCCAACCCAACCCAAAACATAAAAATCCTCCTCACTTCCCCTCCCCCTCCTTCCCCACCACCTCCCCCTCACCGCTTCGCCTCCGTCCCACCCGGCATGGATACATACTCCGGCAGCGCAAACCCATCATCATTCCCCTCCTCATCCCCATTCCCACCCCCCAACACCCACTCCAACACCCTATTCGTCCACCCCAATCCCACAAACCACGCCAATCCGCCCAAAAACCCCTGCAGCACCCACCTCTGCGTTACCGTCCTCGGGTGCGCGATCCCCGGCACAAGGGAAGAAATATTCTGAATCTTCTCGACATGCGGTTTGAATTTCTCTTCGAACGCTTGCAGCGCGGGAGCCGGGTGAGCGTTGGGGGGAAGGGCGGATAAAGAGCCAGCTAGGCAGTAGGCGCCTAGGATCGCGAGGGTGGTGCCTTGACCTGTTAGGGGTGTAGGGGCGTGCGCGGCGTCGCCGAGGCAGATCAGCCGGTTCAGAGACCAGTGCGACATTTTGATTTGTTGGAGCGATTGGAAGTAGAAGTCTGGTGCTGTTTCCATTGCGTCTAGGAATCTTTGACTCTGCCATCCTGCGTCCGCGAAGGTGGAACGCACGAGGTCTTGTTGAGCTTTCCTCCCAGCGCGGGAGGCAGATTGCCATTGTTTGCGCTCGGTGGCGTTGGCGGGCATTTTGGAGAACATGGCGCGCATTGTGCCGTGAGGGTCGGGACGAATGGTTACGAGGCGCCGGTTGGGAGCCCAGTAGGCGTTCCAGAAGTCGTTGTCGTGGGCTTGGCGGGGGATGGTGAAGTAGGTTACGTACATGTCTTTGTCGACGACGCGGACGGATTCGGGGGGGAAGTGGTCGCGGCGGAGCTTGGACCATTGGCCGTCGGCGGCGACGAGGAGGTCGTAGGATTCGGTTACGCCGGTGCTGAGGGTGACGGTGATGGACTTTTCGCCGTTGTCTAAGATCTCTTTGACTGTAGTTCCAAGACGGTATTGTACGCCGGGGAGGTCTTTAGTGGCGTCGTAGAAGACGCCGGCTAGGTCACCGCGGAGGATTTCGTATTGCGAGCTGGCTGTAAAAGCGCCCTCCTTAATCGGGAAGTTGGCGAAGACCTTGCCATTCTTGTCGATACCTGCGGTGCCCTTCTCTGTAGTGTTGTTCTTCTTGATTTCATCCAGAAGTCCCATGCGCCTGACGGCTGTGATGGCGCTGCCAGATATGTCGATATTCTGGCCCTGGTTCAGGAAATAGCTTGACTTTTCCACGATCACAACTTCATGGCCTGACTTGGCGAGCCACCAGGCCAGACATGGGCCAGCGACACCAGCACCGCTGATGAGGACGCGCATGTTTGGGTTGGTCGTGGTCGCGAATGTTCGGGTACAGAGTCGCGAATATATCAGAGTTGGTCGTGTTACAAGCTTGGTCGAGGACCACAGTCCGATGGACATTGCTTCAAGACCAGAGCCTGGCTTTATATATCCTTTGTACATGCCAGCGGCGCCTGCGGCTTTTGCATCCTGCGACGCGGGTTGTGGACGCCACAGCCGTCAATGCGAATGCGCAGGATGGATGCTATCAAGACTCCGAGCCTAGCATCGCGGATCTGTCGTAGGATCGATTACGCTGGACTTTCCAACGTTTCCTGGTATTGTAACGGCAAGGATGCTTGATTGGCTCACAGATCACTTCAGTACGGACTTCTTTATCTGCTCGGCCGTTAGACCACCCCGCTCGCTGGTGGACGTTGAAGTTGGGGGCCAAATGGCGGGCTTTACTATGCCCCGAAGTCATTGTGTGGCCGTCTTTCGCTGCTGCACTTTTTGTATTCTGTAAGCTGATTGACTGTGTCTGCTTTCAAATCTTACTTTGCGACTATTCGGAGGACTTGATGGGGTCAATGGGGGATTGCAGCAATGCGGAACCCAGTACAATTTGGAGAATAGGCGCCGCGACACCATGCTTCTTTTCACTATACATACGTCTATCATTCGCTGTGTCGCTATAGGTAATACTCGCACAAGCCGCAGGTCTAGTAGTTCATCATATCTGTTCGCAAAGTCAGCAACCGAATTCTCATGCTCATGAACACGATACGTACCTCTCCCAAAAAGTGCCCTCTTGCTCCAGTCCATCGCAAGCAACACTCTCGTTCTGAAGCTCACACTCTGCGTGAAGTATACACTTCTCCACAGGTACACCGCCAACAAGCCACCTCCGAAGTTCAAACCATTCAAGTCAAAGATAGCGGCATTGCCGATGTAAGCCAAACTGCCCATATTCTTGTACTCGAACGCCTTGTACACAGCCTCATCGATATCTCCATCTGCAACCTCGTTGATTTTCAGCCCAGGAGCAGCCTGTGCCATTTTGTTGAGCTTGCGACCGAGGTAGATACCTTGCTGATTCGCTCGCTGTGCGGTAGCCGGGAGGGAGGTCATCTTATTGTCGATCTGCTTGAGAAGCTCGTTCAATTCGCCGAAGTCTAAGGTGCCAGATTTGTCCTTGTCATACGCCTCAAAAAGCTTGTCCAGGCGCTTAAGATGGTCAGCAGCCTGTGGGAAGCGGGAGCGTACACGCTTGGCGACCTGGCGCCAGTCGGCGTAGGAGATGTGCATGCTCTCTGGGTCCTTGCCTTTCTCCCATGCGAGGGTACGCAGGAAAGTGATGATGTGGTCACTGACGTTGTTCTGAACAGTGGAGCAGTCGCCGATGGCATAGACGTCGCCGAGAGGTGTGCCAGTGAGACGGAGGTGGGTGTCAGTCTCAAGAGCGTGGCGGTTGTTTTGGACGTCACCAAGTTTCTTTGCGAGCTTCTGACAGAACTCCGTCTGAGACACGCCGGTAGACCAGAGGCAGAATCCCATTGGTAGCTCCTTGGTGACCACCGTGCCATCTTCGCCTTTTTGTGTGAACTGGATGCGGTCGGCCATGACTTCCTTTACTCGGCTGTTAGTCTGGATGTCAACTTGGTCGTGTGCGAATCGTTCTTCGGCGTAGCGGCTCAGTGCTTCATCGTAGGTGTTCAGGATGTGGCCACGGGATTGAATGACATGTACGGATATCTCATTGCGTAGGATGCGAGGATAGTACTTGCACAGATCCTCATTCAGCATGTCGTAGAGCTCGGCAGCGAACTCGACACCGGTCGGTCCACCACCTGATACCACAAATGACAGCAGCCGTCGACGCTCCTCGTCCGATGTCGTGGGTAGACATGCTTGTTCGAGGTTCTTGATGACCGAGTTTCTGATATGCCTGGCATCACTGATGTCCTTTAGGAAATGACAATGCTCCAAGCCCTTGACACCATGTGGGTTCGTGATGGAACCAACGCCGATGATCAGCTTGTCGTATGGCAGGTAGAAACTCTCCTTCTCGCCATTGGGTCCCATGCTCTCAATCTCAATCAGCTTCTCACTGAAATCGACATCCGTCGCGCTGGCCTTCAAGAAGTGTCCCTTGGCTCGTCTCACAATTGCTCGAATGGGCTCGACCAAGCTCCTGAACTCCAAAGTCCCAACCGTGGCAGAAGGCAGCATGGGCGTGAACAAGAAGTGATTGCTTGGGCTGACCACTGTGACATGATATTCACCTGGAATCAACTGCTTCAACAGCGCAACACTACCCCATCCTGTCCCCAATATCACCAACTTGGGTTTGTGCTTCTGGTCTCTGAACTCTGGCTCATCGTCGTCCACGAAGTACTCGGCGACTGGCAGATTCTTCGGTCCGCCGCGTCGAGGGTTGAGGGCGTACTCCGAGACTGGGACATCGAAGGATTCGGGCTCGTCGCGGTATGTGGTCGCGTCGTAGATGAAGAAGGCGATCACAAGACCGCCGGAGATGAGGATGAAGAGTCCGAAGTAGGCGAGAGTGCGTTGGATGTAGTGGCTGAGCTTCGATCGCGGCTTGGGCTGGATGATCTGGTCGCTTTTCAGGCGTATCTGGAGGAGGCGGGTGGTGGGACGCTGTAGACCGCGGCGCACAACTCGAGGAAGTGCTTGAGACCGCAGAGAGCTGAAGGCGTGCTGCTGTAGTATCGTGGATGGGTTGGTCGAGGCATTGCATCTCTGCCTTGAAGCCTGACGCAGCAATTGAGCTTGCCAGCTCGAACGAGCGAAGCCGGCGCCCGCGCGCTGCAGAGGAAGCATCGCGAGAGCTTCACAGCCGTGTAGTAGAAAGTACCTGGGTATTCTCCCGTGGTCTAAAGTAAATTCATGATGATGACCTGCACCTCCATCACAAAGTACCACCAGAAAGTGCTAAAGTGATTGCTTTCTGATGCTCCGTTGACAGCGGCACGGAGCTTGCCAGTCGATTCCAATGCCCGCCAGTGCCCCAAGCTTTCATCGCGCCAAAGTGACGTAAACGGCGGCGGCTCTTATCACATGCCAACGGAGCCACTATCGGCCAAAGTTTTGCGGACGTCGGACTCATTGCAGAGCCGCATTATTATCGACGATAGACCAGTGAAACCTACTTGTCACGCGATACACTGAACATGTCCACGGAGAAGATCACGACCATCTCGCCCACCACCAACAAGCCCATCGTCGAGCGTCATGGGCCGACTGACGCCGAACTCGCCGAGCTGCCCAAGACAGCGCAACAGGCATTCCTGAAATTCCGCAAGACATCTCTCGCTGATAGGAAGAAGATTGTGAAGAAAGCACTCGACATCATCACCGAGCGACAAGATGAGCTCGCCAAGGAGATCACCGAGCAGATGGGCAGGCCGATTGCCTACACTGCCAAGGAAGTGCAGACGGCGGTGATGAGAGGCGAGTACCTTCTCAAGATCGCAGACAAGGCATTCGAAGACACACCGGGCGAACCTCAGGACGGCTTCAAGCGATACGTGAAGAAGGTGCCACTGGGTCCAACTCTCGTGCTCTTCGCGTGGAACTACCCGTACCTCATCCTCGTCAACAGCCTCATACCTGCACTACTCTCGGGCAACTCAGTCATCCTGAAGCCAAGTCCGCAAACCCCGACAATCGTTGAGCAAGTTGCCAAGATCTTCGTCGAGGCAGGCTTGGATCAAGACGTGATTCAATACTTCCACTGCGGCGACTTCAGCAAGATCGAGAAACTGGTGCAGGCGCCAGAAATCCAACTCGTGTGCTTCACGGGCTCAGTGGCTGGTGGACTGGCAGTGCAGAAGGCGGCAGCTGGCCGCGTAGACTGCCGTGTAGGGCTGGAACTGGGCGGCAAGGACCCGGCATACATCAGAAAAGACGTGGACCTGGCCTGGGCAGCGGACGAGATCGTGGATGGTGCCATCTTCAATTCAGGACAGAGTTGCTGCTCCATCGAGCGCGTTTACGTCGATGCAAGCGTACATGACGCATTCGTGAAGGAAGTACAGAAGGTGCTTGCAGGCTACAAGCTGGGTGACCCGAATGACAAGAGCACGAACATCGGACCTGTAATCAGTAAAGCCGCCGCGCAAAGGATCCGGGAGCACGTCGAGGACGCCGTCAAGAAGGGTGCCAAAGACGTCACGCCCGAGAACAAAACATTCGCCAACCCGCCGGCCGATGGCAACTACGTCGCTCCCGTCCTACTGACAGGCGTCACGCACGACATGCTAGTCATCAAGGACGAGACATTCGGACCTGTCATCCCCGTCATCGCTGTGAAGTCCGACGAGGAAGCTGTGGAGCTGATGAACGACTCGCAGTTCGGACTTACTGCTTCCATTTGGACGAAGGACGTGGAGAGGGGCCACCAGCTGGCGGATGATGTGGAGGCGGGTACGGTGTTTGTGAATAGGTGTGATTACCCGTCGCCGGATTTGGCGTGGGTTGGTTGGAAGGAGAGTGGCAAGGGGCAGACATTGTCGATATTTGGGTTTGAGCAGTTTAGTCGGTTGAAGAGTTATCATGTCAAGGACTACCCGAAGGCATAGAAGGGAATGCTGCAGAAGTCGCGACCCTGCAACAGTCATAGAGGTGGAGATCAGCAACGCCCGGATCTCTGGCGCTCCAACAGCTGCATATATAGCCGCCAGCAATCGACAGTCCAGCCAAGGCCAGATACGTCATTCAAGTGTCACGCATAGCAGTCAGCCACGCCGGATCGCTGTGCTCGAATCTGTATGGAGCTCTGCAGTACTACATGTGGGTGCGAATTCCAGGCCATCCGCTTGGTCTGCCGATGCACGAGCTGGGATCGGTCTGACACTACATATCTCGCACATGTTCGCCAAAGGGGCCGTATTCAATGGAAGACGCGAAGACGAAACTGGTACCAGAGCAAAATAGCATGGCTGAAAAGTTGTCATGCATGGTTGCTACGACTGATCAGCCTTGCTACGCTTACCGTCCAGCAGCCTGTGTAGTTCGAAGCTGAGCGCAAGTGGAACAGCGAGGTACATTTTGCTTACAGCGAGGTAGGGCTATGCACTGCATAGCGAGAGTACTCTAGTACGTCGCAAGCGCAACCATCGAGTACTACAGTAGACATGATGCGGCCGCTGACAATATCTTCTCCGTTCCCTTCCTCGCCACTGCTTCATCGCTATGGACATACACTATCTCCCTCAACAAGAACCACAAAAGACACAACCAGCACCACACCGCGCTTCACAAACCCGCCAAACCCATGCCCTCCTCCCCCTCCCCACCACCCTTCCCCCTCCTCCTCCCCGCCCTCCCCACCTTCCTCGGCCAATGGTCCCACCTCGCCATCGGCATCGGCACACCCCCACAATATCTCGCCATGCTCCCCTCCACCGTCGGCAGCGAACTCTGGGCCATCACCCCCTCCGGCTGCAACACCACCCTCACCTCTCTCATCCCCAACTGCACTACCAGCCGCGGGAACCTCTTCTACTCCAACGACTCGAGCACTCTCATGACAGACTCGACGGAGAGTATACCGGATACCGAGTTCTTTTTCCCGCAGGTGGGCAGTTATGTCGTGGACACTGTCACGTTCAATGCGAGTAATAGCACGGGCACGGGAATGCTGTTGTCGTTTGGGAAGCAGACGATCGCGCAGTTTAGTGGGACGGAGTTCTGGTGGGGCATGCTGGGGTTGGGGGAGAAGGCTGTTGCTTTGGAGGATACGGAGGATCATCCTAGTTTGCTCACTTCGTTGAAGGCGCAGAACGCTATCCCGAGTCTCTCTTACGGATTCACGGCTGGTGCGTACTACGATTCTTATCCAGCGAATCTGGTTCTGGGGGGTTATGATGCGCAGGCCATGACGGCGAACAATGTGTCGTTTGAGGTGAACGATAGTAGTGGCGATCGGGCGTTGACGTTGAGTGTGAAGGGGATTGAGGTCGCGAATACGCTGCAGGGGACTGTATCGGTGCTGGGGCAGTCACGAAACGACATCTCAGTCGCGATTGACTCGATGCTGCCGCATCTCTGGCTGCCGGAGGATATTTGCGGTTCGTTCGCTGCAACGCTGGAGCTGGACTACGATAACAGGACGGGGCTTTATCTGGTCAATAATACTGCGACGCTGCGGAACCTGAATCCGCAGTTCCAGTTCACGCTGGCGGCTAATGGGACGTCGGAGGAGACTGTGACGATTAGCTTTGATTATGATGCTTTCGATCATAGCCAAGGGCAGCCGGTGTATAATACCAGTACACCTATTTTTCCGATCAGAAGGGCGGTGAATGATAGTCAGAGTGTGCTTGGACGGGCGTTTCTGCAGGAGGCGTATGTGGTTGTTGATTGGGAGAGGGGGAATTTCAGCGTCAATCAGGCTACGCATAAGTCTTCGAATGCTACTGGGTCCGGGAGTGGGATCGTTGCGATACTGCCGCCTGGCTCTACTGTAGCCTCGAAATCAGACGGGCTGAGTGGAGGCGCGATCGCAGGCGTGGTCGTGGGTATCGTAGCCGCGGTCATCCTGGTAGCCGGCTGCCTGTTCCTTTGGCGGAGACGACAGGGCGGGAAGCTGCAGCCGCTTCTACAGACTCCTGCTGTCGATGCTAAGGTTGCGGGCGAGTATGAGTATCCGGCTCAGCGTCCGGCGGAGATTATGGGGAGTAATGTTTATGAGGTGGATGCTGGCGGAGGGATTCTGGAGAAACCTGCGGATGGGTGGGAAGATGAGGGGAGGAAGAGGGAAAAGGAGAAGGGGGCGGAGTTGGAGAGTCCGGGGGTGAGGCATGAGATGGAGGCGTAACATCTCATATTTGCAGCCGGGGGAAATTGCAGTATCCGGGCGCCATGGACACCGATCATGTCAACCTCCCATTGCGACTCAAGATACCGTTCTAACACACCTCCAAACGCCCGCTCATTTCGAGACGGATCCTTCAGCAGTCTCATCTACCAGATGCATATTCACGCTCTAAAGCTTGTTATAGCAATGTCCAAAATAAGGCCCATTATCCGGATCCGCCAAAGCCCAGACGTTGCAACTCTTGCCGAAGTCGCAACTATTAAAGCCGCCGATGAGCCTTGAATTGCACTACAGGTCGAGCAAGAAAATGTCATCAGCATGTTCACCTTCTTCCCACTGCCGACGGGTTTGAGGGTTGGAGAGGTTGGAGAGGTTTGATACATACGTCTACATTGGAGAATTTGCCGCCGAAATGGTCGCAGCCGGCGTTCGTGACGGCGTAGTCGAAGGTATTGTCCGATTTCGTCCAGCATTGGCAGGAGCGGTAGTAGTCGCAGGCTGTAGCGCTGGTGGCGGCAAGGAGGAGGAGTGGGAGGGAGTGGGAGAAGTGCATTTTTTGCGTTTTAGCTTGGTTATTTGCGAAGCTCAGAAGGTTTTTCGGATGGGAGGGAGATGTGTGTGTATGTGGAAGAGTGATCTGGCGTATTATGTAGCAGCTTCGTGCAATCTCTCTTTAAGACATCTTTGATGAGTTCGCAGACTTATACGGAGTAGCTAAGATGATTTGCCGACGTCCGAGAGTGGTACGCTCACCGTAGACTGGCTTTTAGGCAGTTTCTGCTGGGTCCCGCAGCACAAGTCATTCCTGTTGAACATTTGTGTACGGGAGCCGTGCGTAGTCGCTGCCTTTGCTGCGATGCAGCGAGTTACTCGACTCGAGATTTTTGCTGTTGGACACGATACAGTTCCAGTTCACTGTCAATCCTCCTACAAAGTCGCCTCGCCGTAGCAAGGGCAGCGTGTCATTGGCAGCGCAAGACCAAAGCATTTTTCCGACCTCAACATGTCATCGTCGTCATATCGAGAAAGGAACTCAGCACTCTGAGCCCGCCGATTCAGCCCTTAGCTAGCGTCCGTCTTATCACAACCAATCGATACAAATGAAGCAGGCACCGAGCCTTTCTTGGTCAGATGTTCAAAGAAGAGTAGTACTGATGTATCGTCCAGACACAGGATATCTTTCCTCCAGACACTGCCATATCTTTGTCCGGCCAAAATACAGCAGAGCCATCCAGTTTCAGATCAACCACGGGACAGCTGAAACCCGGCAGCTTCTTTGTCTTTTGTACCTATCCTCCCAGTCGGTGGGTGGGTGCTACAGCGATAATCGCGTTCCAGATGCACGCGCTTCGTCAGTGCATGCAAGGCATGTAGCACAGCTGTTGCCGAAAGTGCATGTGGGGTGAACGGAAATCGACGGGGTAACGATTGCATGCAGATAGCTACCACGACTTGGGTTTTGTCAAATCAACTTGCGGTGCTCCAGAGATTATCGAATGAACATAGTACGGACTTAACACGTAGAAGGCGTAGTCTGAGAAGCTACTCCAAACCCATGAAAAGACCTACTTAACACCTACCTTACCTCACCTTTCAACCAAGCTCAAACGCCCCTCCTACCTCCGGAGGTAACACCGTCGGCTCCATCCAACACATTCCAACCCTTTCTCGAAGCTCACACTCCAAGAATGCTCCTAAACCCTCTTTCAGCACTACCCGCCCTCACACAGGCGCAAGGACAATGGGCAAAAGCACCGCTCGGTCACCTTGGTGACCTCTGATCAGCCTGACTCGTTGCAACCTCGTGGCAGCTCAATCTCTCGCCTAGGCAAGGTCAGGCTGTCCGTCACCGCATTCGGAAAACATGCAATCTGCTTGTTCGTAATCTTCGCACAGCTCAGAATGACAATTTGATGAGTACTGCTATTCATCATCATCGTTGTCGTCGTCTCTCTATCCCTTCTGCCTGCTCTCATAACAGTCTTCGAGCTCTTCATTGAGCCTTCGTTGCTTGTCGTTGACAGACTGACATTGACACTTTCGCTATTGTTCCTTTGATCATCCTCAATACCAGGCAACATAGCCAAAAGCCAAACTATTGTCACTCATTGGAACAATCTCTATAAACTTCCATATCTTCATCTTCAACACTACATCGACGATCACCAACACCATACCAACACTCTGTTCACCTCATTACCACCACGGCCCATCCAGACTAGGCCACAGCACCGGAGCACGCGAGCAAAGCGTTGTCTCTGCCAGAGCCCTCATTTCAGACATTCTTTGTCCACAATCCCGAGACCTCGCATTGAGACCGTCTGCAAAGTCTCACGCCAGATTTAAGACAAGGCCTGCAGACCCGCTTCGTCTACCTTGATATCAGGGAGGCCGGCCCACTGCTCGTCGAAGCCAAGATGGCAGGAGCGATTGACGAGACGAGCTTGGGCAGCAAGATGGGCGACTGGTTTCGCAAGGTGCTTTGCTATGGTGATGTTGAGAAGGAAGAGGAGACAAAGCCGGCGTTACAGATAGTAAGTTGATCATGAGTCCTGATGGCTGGTGATAGATCCAAAGGCCGGTATCCCCATCTGCAAGAGGATGCCTCTGGCTGTCTGGAACCACCATTCTGGCCCGAAGTTCCCTATTCTTCGAAGGCGGATGCTGACACTAGAGACAGAGTGGCCCAACAGACTTCCGCCGAGAAGACGTAACACTACCCGGCCTCGATCCTGAGCAGTAAGTCTTCACCTTCACCATCCCCAAGCAGAAATGACAAAGCATGGAGTAATCACTGACACGTATTTGCAGCCAACGCTGGGTCCGCGAAAAAGCCATCGCCGACGCCGCAAAGATGTACGCACACCTACAACCACTCCGCTCCTCCCCAAGCGGGCACTTCGCCGACCCCACCAACAAACTTCCATCCTTCGAGCAATTTACTCAACCACGACCGGCTCCTAAGGCGCCTGGATCGCCCCTTGCGAACTCGACATGCGCAGGGAGGAGGTCGAGTGCCAGTGAAGCGATTGAGAAGGTGAGGGCGCATACGAGGAAGATCTCGCAAGGGTTGGTGGGGAGGAAGGAGGTGGGTGTGGGTGCGGCGGCACCCGTACCTGCGACGACCCCCACAGCAGCCCCCCCGGCACAGAAGCAAGAGGCGCAGGTGCCTCAACGAAAGCCATTGCCGGAAGGGAAGTTGAGTGGAGAGAGCTATAGTGACCTGGAGGATAAGGATTCAGCGATTGGCAGAGGCATGGACAACCGGATCTGAGGATGCTTGGACATCGCAGCGTGGCCACTGACGCCACCATCCGAGACTATGTGACCGCCGCGAGACTGAGAGGTTATGCAGAACTATGAGCAAAACAGGTGTAGGATTAGCCAGGGTGCTATGGGATGGGCGTGATGACTGTAGAACAGCAACAACTTTACTTTGCGGGTATCAATAGAACAAAGCGCCGACACATGGATGCGTAGCGGCACTTGAATATCAGACTTTCGTGGCAAGGCGGAATCTGTGCAATTGATCAGTTTGTGCTTTTCGCAGCTGTGTTATACGGCGGAGCTACCTTGGCGCCTCATCGCAACACAGACGTGAATCGCTCTTTCCATATTTTCCAAGCGTCCCGAACGCCAAAGTCCAGAGGCTCCACCAACTCGTGTCGCTGGCGGTCGGTGGAAGTGCAGTGAGCAAGCAAAGAATTCCGCGTCAGCTCTCAGCTCGTGTCCATCGCCTCACCATCCGCCACTCCAGGTGGTAATCTCCCCTCATTCATCATCTTCTCGAGTCTCTGCACCTCGGCCAAAGTGCTCGCCTTATTCACTAGCGCACTATACCTCGCTTTCTCCTTCTCCGTAAGCTGGACCCTCTTGCCCTTTGCGAAGCCATTCGTGGCAGGTGCGCCGTAGCTCACACCGCCCTTTGACTTCACGGCCATGATCTGCTGCGCCAGCTCTGTGGGTGCCTCGTGCGTGCCGAAAAGCTCTTTTGCCTTTGCGCGCTCTGCATCCTTGACTTTCTGGAAGTCCAGGAATCGGATCTGAGGGGCGCGCCAGAGGACGTAGTAGCGGTAGTTCTACCTGGTTTATCAGCTGCTGCATTTCCGCAGTCGATCTTTTGAGCTATACGCACCTCTTTGCTCGTCACAGGACACCCGACCAAACTAACGTGCTCCAACTTCCCACAACTCTGCAGCCCATCCAGATCTCCCAACTCCGACACATTGTTCTGCATAAGAACCAAAGTCCTTAACCCGGGCAGGCTCTTTCCCAGACTCGGCTGTATACTCGCTATCCGATTTCGCGCGCATAACAACGTCTGTAACCGCGGTGACAGTGGGAAATTGCCGAGTGTGCTGATATCGTTGTCGGTGAAGTCAATCGATTCGTGGTCTTTGGCGACTCCCAAGTTCTCGATGGCAGGGATTTTGTGGCCTGGTGCGCAGGAAGACTAATGTATAAGCTAGCTCTCGTGTGTAGTATCTGTCCTTTTCAGGATCGAGGTGGAGGGAGATGTACCTCTGAGGTCTAATTCGCGCTCGTTCAGCGCATTGTTGTACGAGAGAGAAGTGTTGATCAGCTCTGCCGTGAGCCTCATCTTGGGGTTATGGCAAGATTATTGCTTATGCAGTTTGACATATGATAGGTCACGATGGCGATTGAAGATGTCGCGTGCCTGACACGAAAAGTTCCCAGTCCCAGTTGTTCTGCAGCGCACGAGTCAGGTGTGCGTCACTTTCACATGCATCGGTGCCTATTGAGATCTTCTACTTGCTTCTCTCTTACACTCCCATACACCACACGCACTCCGACAAAAAAGACATCATACGCTCAGCAAGACTATCACTGTATCAACTTTCAAACATATCGTCAACATGGGCTCCGTCGTCATCCCCCACTTAGTCACCGGCTGGCACGTCGACCAAGCCATCATGTCCGAAGAAGACCGCCTGGTCGTAATCCGCTTCGGCCGCGACTGGGACCCGGACTGCATGCGCCAAGACGAAGTCCTCTATAAGATCGCCGACCGCGTCAAGAATTTCGCCGTCATCTACGTTTGCGACATCGACCAGGTCCCCGACTTCAAGCAGATGTACGAGCTCTACGATACTGTCACGCTCATGTTCTTCTTCCGGAACAAGCATATGATGTGCGATTTTGGAACGGGAAACAATAACAAGTTGAACTGGGTGTTGGAGGATAAGCAGGAGTTGATTGATATCTTGGAGACGATTTATAAGGGTGCGAAGAAGGGCAGGGGTCTGGTGGTTAGTCCCAAGGATTACTCGACGAGGTATCGGTACTAGAGGAATGAAAGGTGTGGCTATGGTGCTATGCTTGCGTTGGTGCTGCCAGGCGGATGCATTTCTGAGCAGTTACCTGTAGCGCCCGCGAGCATGGCGGACGTGTTTGAACTTGACTAAGGAACGAAGCATGAGGCTTCAAGCTTGCATGGGAAAGTCCCTGACGCTGCGTTTAACACGCACAGCGCGATGAGAGCGTTCTAGCGGCGTGGTGCGAAGGAGTTTAGACGGTTGGTCCCACATGCTATTAGCCTGTGACAGAAGAATTCATGGCTAATACGAATTTATCAAAGAACAAGCAACGTTTAAGTCTCAGGTTGGAATGTGCAGAAGTAGAACTGAGATACTGATAGACAACGCCGCAATCCTGCCGGACGCGCAGCATTTGAGTCTTAGAACAAAAACGCTA
The DNA here is from genome assembly GCA_007113905.1 of Teratosphaeria zuluensis. Taxonomy (NCBI): domain Eukaryota; kingdom Fungi; phylum Ascomycota; class Dothideomycetes; order Mycosphaerellales; family Teratosphaeriaceae; genus Teratosphaeria; species Teratosphaeria zuluensis. The sequence goes on from VCMQ01000002.1 coordinate 1,001,954, forward strand.
TTGGCAGTCAGGTGGAACGAGAGGGGAATTTCGGCAAAGGTATGTGATCCTGTGGATGTAGGTGAGATCATGCCTAATGCTAGAGTGGATAGATATGATGAGCTACTGGACCTGCGGGTGTCGCGTTTGACATTGCCACCTAGAGCGCCACCTTGCATGATGGTCCGTATACAATGGAACTAATCGTGCATTGCATGGCGCCATTATCTAGGATCACTGAACATTCTACCATTCATCTACTCGCGTATTTGGCCTGAGGTGTTGGCAAGAGCACGGCGCGCCACACGCTTTCTGCCTTTGTCAGCTTGTCGCGCGCGTGGCTTGCCGAGGCCGCCCTTCTGAGCGCTGTGGCTGCGCCTCAGGTGCAGCCTGATATCATGGCATGGGACGTGGGCAAAGACCATCGCCTTGCTGCTTTCACGTCCCCAATGTCAACGTGATCGGACCTTTGCAGATTCTGCGGACAACGTTACGAAGCAGGCCAGCATGTGGTTGCTCAAGACCGATACGCTTACATTACAGAACTTCACGGACGAGCTCAGTGCTCCCCAGTATGCGATACTGTCTCATTGCTGGGAGGACGAAGAGATCAGCTTCCAACAAATCCAGGACCTAGCAGCCGTTCGAGACCTTCGCGGCTACGCGAAAGTTCAAAAAGCATGCGAAAATGCTTATTATAAACATAATCTTAAATATATCTGGATTGATACTTGTTGCATCGATTATAGCAGCTCCAGCGAGCTGTCCGAAGCCATCAACTCAATGTATCGATGGTATGCAAAGGCGTCGGTTTGTTATGTCTACCTGTTCGACGTGGCTCTCAAGTCTAGTGGCGTATTTGGGAATAAAGGAACATTCGGCCAAAGCAAATGGTTCACGCGAGGCTGGACGCTGCAAGAGCTCATAGCGCCTAGCACAGTGGGGTTCTACGATCGCTCCTGGAAATATTTAGGTTCCTGAGACACGACTCTTATACATGAGTTGGTGCGACCGACTCAGATTGACCGAGAGGTGCTTCTTCATCGTCGAAGCTTGCGTTCAGTAAGCATCGCAAGGCGCTTGTCCTGGGCGGCATACCGACGTACTACACGAGTGGAAGATCGGGCCTACTCATTACTTGGCATATTCGATGTCAACATGCCGATGCTGTATGGTGAGGTTGAAAGAGCCTTTCAGCGGCTGCAAGAAGAAATCATCAAGTCTTCATCTGATCAATCAATCTTTGCGTGGGCATCTGGGTCGTACGACAGGATACTGGCACCGGATCCATCGCATTTTGCGGATGATAAGAGCATCTCTTGTCGTCTTACATCAGCCCAGGTCCCTCCTTTCGAGATAACAAACCAGGGCCTGCGCATCTCGCTCCCTGTCATTCGCTTGAAACGCTCGTTGTTGGTCAGAGCCGTGCACCTCGGAGTCTTAAATTGTCAGTATGAGACTCGACCTTGGGGAGCCATCGCTCTGCGCCTAATGCCGTGCTCCGCGACTCCCGAGGGCACCGCTAGATATACACTGGACCGTTGTTACGCACGGCATACTCGGCTCGAAGAAGTGTCGGCAGACGAGTTGGAGTCGGCACGAATGGAGCATATGATTATTGTGCAGAGCCCCGGCGCCACCACCGAAAGAGTCCAAATTTCGAATACCAGGATATTGCTCATGGACACTCTTCCGAGTCCAACGTGCATGAAGACGGACGTGCTTGCCATGTACACGATCTATACTTTCGCGAACGATATGGCAGACTGGAATCCGTGGACCTTGACATTGACCGCAAGTCGTCGTAAGCTGCACAGACCACACGTCGGCGCTGTGCTACTGTGTCTGCACGATCGATCTGATCTGCCACCATTTGTGTGTTGCTTCGCAATTCCAGCCGACGCCCTGGAAGGAAGCCAGCACGAAAAGGTGACTACTGCCCGGATGGCCAAGTGTACTGAGGCATACGACTTCGATGTACTTACAACAGGCGCGGGTATATTACACAAAAGAATTGCCGCCTACTTACGGATCTTCGGATGTGAGACCCAAAGCCAGATTGAGGTGGACCGTCACTGGATGATAGGCTATCGACGCGTCGATGATCGCGACGGCGCTCTCGTTCAGGCAGAAATCATTGGGGAGGATATCGAAGACTTCCAAGCAGAGTTGCAATGGTATGAGAGCCAAATGGCTTATGATCAATACCACATTAAGATGGAACTCCTGCCATTTTGCTCAGTAGACGGCCAGTCAAGGTACGTGCTTGGAATTTCGGTATATGATTCTCTGGGAGAACTCATTGCATCTGATTCTCGCGAATATTTCGAGCAACCTGATCCTTACGAACGATTCAGAAGGCTCTGATTGAGTCATCCTCTGCGTGGTCGTACGTAGGTACCTCCGTACACTCACCCAGGAGCTGATTGGGTCGTCGTATGCAGCAGGAAAGAGCATCATGCAGCTGGGATGTCGTTTGCATCCTTCCAGGAAAGGCATGAAAAGCCGCATTATGACTGTCGGAAGGTCGATCTGGCCGGTGCAATTCTAAATATGCGTTGAGCCTACACTTCGCTCCACAGACCATGGGCAGCAAGATTACTATTGTCTGAGAACACACAGGCCGCGCCCGAGATGGCCATGCTGCGCGCTATGACACACCAGATGCGTCGTCTCAACAACCAGTCAACACTGAAATGACTCATTCAACGCGTCAGGCTGATTTCAACCATTTCGAAATGACTGTTAAGGCCCACATTTGCCTGACCATCTGTTAACGCGCAGTGGATGCATGACATGAGTAACGGTGGTGTCAGGCCCTGACATATACTCCTTCCGACGCGGTCACTCGATCAGCGAGCCAGTCAAAGTCAGCTTATACAACTGCTGAGATGGCTGTACTCCGTTGTTGATGGCACGATCAGACGTAATCTGGTAGAGCTCAAACCATCAAACGATGCCGTCAGCCGAATGTTAGAATCAAATAGTCGTCCTACCTCCAGGAACTCTTAAGCAGTCAACAGCGTGATAGACCAGATCGATGGAGTTACTGAGCCGCGCAATTGACTGTACCACAATAATATTGGTGACTCGCTCGTCGAGACTCACGAGAATAGCATTCTTATATGCTGCCAAAGGGTATCAACCCAAGCCCCATCACTCACCAACGCCATCCCATGCATGCATGCAGTGCTGGCTCATCTACTCGTCATCCCTAACATTCCCATTCGGCTCTTCAGCCACCTCCACCATCTCACCTGCACCACCCGCACCACCGATCCTCTCCTGCTCCTTCTTCTGCCGTGCCTCCTCCGTCTCTCGTCGCAACGCCTCGAGGTTCCAAGTACCGTCATCATCGTCGTCATCATCTTCATCCTCGGAGCCAGAAGCCTCCCAGTCACCTTTCTCGAACATAGCACGACCAGTCGCTTCCTTCATCTCCTGAGCCTGCTTCTCAGCAGCCTTCTTGTCCAATCTCTCCTTCTTCCACTTCGCGAAGCTTTCGGGCGTCACAGGCGTAAGCTTGCCGGTAAGCTTGTGCCTCTCACTTTCCAAGAAGTCCTCCAAAGTCAAAGTAGCCAACGGACTCTTGTCCATCAATGCCTTCTCTGCTGCTCTCTGCTCCTTCGTCTTCAGCACGAAGCCAGGTGGTAGCGAGTGCTTGTACATGCACTTGTCTCCGCCATTAGGACAAGTCCAGAACCAACCATATTTCTGATTTTCCACAGCTTCGATGAAGTATTTGCACACCTTGTCTGTCGTAGTCTTTGGGTTCCCATGTTTTGACAAAACAACACTCCGCAGCTTCTCCTCGTCCCAGTCGGCCATGTCATCCTTCTTCTTCTCATCCTCTCCATCTTCACCTTCACGAGTGTCGGTGTACAGAGACTTCTTCTGAGTCTTGCGCTCGATGTCCAGGTCATGAGAGAATTTGCATTTCTTGCCCTTCTCGCAAGCGCCTTTCTTGTGGAATTGACACAGAATCGTCTTTGGATCCACACCAAAAGGTACCTTTTGCGCCTGTGCGACCGGCTTGAAGAGCTCCGCAGCTTCACGCTTGGCCTGCTCAGCCGCCGCCTTCTCCTTCTCGCGCGCTGCTTTCTCGGCTTCCTTCTTCTTCTGATCTGGAGTCATCGACGAGGCCTTGGCCTGCTTGATTTGCTGGATCTGCTTCTGCGCGGCACCACCCTTCTTGTTCTTCATACCAAAAGTCTTGTCGACTTCGACCTTTTTGGCTTTGGGCTGGTCGCCCTTTCCTTTGGGAGGCATACTGGACTACTGGTGGTCGTGCGCTGCCGTCAAGGCTCGTGAGTGCGGCTTCTTCGCCTGGAGGATATGATTTCAGGTGGCAAGGCAGGTGAGAGGCGAGGGAAATGACTCCATATGTGCCTTGCCGTATTTCAGACGAGTCACAAGAGACGCTGCAGCAGAGGTCGGTGGAGTCGTGGTGGTGGATTGTGAGCGAAACTTTGGAAGTCGAAGTGCAACCAGTGACGCCAGCGGGGCGGAGCCTTGGCTTCATCGGCGTGAGGAGAAAGTAAAACACCGGGATGGGCCAGCTTGCGAAGCATGTGAACGTTGACCCAGAAGCATTGAGTCTCAGGAACATCAACATTGGCAATTGTCACTCACATCAGACGAGAAGCTCCAGAGTACGCCATTTCGATCCATTCGATCGACTTCGTCGTTGACACTCCGCAGCATCGGACCATACGAGACCACGAACCACCTCATCACTCAAACCACATCCAAGACCATTTTCAATCGCCAAAATGATTAGTGACAACAGTCTATATTCGCTAGCCATTTTTCTTGGCAGCGCCGCTATGCTCATGATCGTCCTCTATCACTTCCTCGAGATCAACGCCAAAGACACCAAAGAAGTCGACGCGCCGGTTAGCAACGAGCGCAAAGCAGATGCCCTACCCGCTAAGGCGAGATGAGCTTCAATGCCAGCAATGAGTGCAAGTCTGGAGAGATGTCCCTATGAACAGGGCGTCGAGATGATCAGGTGACTATAGGAGGGAACGCGCCGTGGAAAGCGGAGGCCGAAGCTCCACACGAGGGATTTAGGCAGTGACATTTGGCAGGACCTCGATCGGAGGTGTCGAAGCATAGACATGGATTGGCGAATGGCGTTGAGATACCCGACGCTCACACGAGGGCAAAAGCAACACTTGTACAGTATCATTATCATTTGATGCATATCTGGGAGACAGAGGCAACTAGTCTTGGGTATCATGAGCTTGACGCCGGGAAGCATGTAGTGTCAAGACAAGATAGGCTCATCGCTCCACCAATCTGGCGCTCATGCCGCCTCATCCTCATTGCCTGGTAGAGGCACATAATCACTCTCGATCTCATCCTCAAAGTCCTCATCATCCAAGAATCCCTGCCGCCGCTTCTTATTCGCAATAGTGCTGCCCGTCTTCTCCATCGCCACGCCGACCGCCTTCTTATGATCTTCAAGCTTCTTCAGATCATCAGCAGCCTTGCGCTCATCCTTGGTCATGCCCGTGTAACCACCCGCTGGCGGACGTCCGCGACGAACGACATTCGGCATGACCTGAGATGTAGCTTCTGGCTGACGTGGCCTGAGTACAGGAGTGACAGACCGGCCCTGAGCGTCAGACAAGTATGCCTCTGAGTCCGTCGCGTTGGCGTCTGAGCGTGGACCATCACCTAGCGTCCAAGCGATAGGCTGAATATGCTGATTAACATGATTCATCCAGCCTTCGATATCTCGAAACGTGGCAGGTCGATCTGCTGACTTGCCATTGCTCTTGTCTTCGCCGCACGGCTCCCAGAGACATTCATAAGCTCCAGTGTCAACATCCGGACGACCGTGAAGCTTCACAACGTGCTTCTTGAGCGTTTCTAAGTTATGCAACTCAGCTTGACATCCACGCCACTGACACTTGAAGACTGGGTACCTACCAGGAAGATCAGCGGGAGCCGACAACAGCATATTACCAGGCTTACCGAGGCTCAGGCTCTGCGGAAGGCTGAAGAGCGGGCTTCTTCGGGCCTCTCTGGGACAAGGACTTGTGTGGTGTCAAGCCAGCCGCCTCGCGCGAATGAATATTCTTGCGCCAGCCGACTGGCGACCCTTCTTCTTGATCACATTGCCATTCTCGTCAAGCTGGCGGAAGGCCGAGTAGCCAAGCGGTTGAGGGGCAGACCCCCCTGCCGCGGGCGCAGTCCTTGGAGTCCCATTGACGAGCGCTCGTTGTGTGGGTGTGCCTTGATGATGACGCCCGCCCCCGACTGCGCCTGCGGGTCCAGCAGGCAAGCTGTGTCGCGCCGGTCTGCCGCGCCGCTTCTTAATCAGGCCTGCTTTAGTATTGGTTGGCGGCGCATACACGTTCACAAAGCTCACGGTCCCATCGCCGTGGTTAACCTCCTGTTGCTGAATATGACGGGCACCATAGTCATTAATATCATCTTCGTCGTCCGCGTCAGCCGTGTCGTCGTCCGCAATTGGCGCCGTGGATGCCGAAGCCAGTGGCTTCTTCGACTCCGCTCGGCTTTCGTCAACTTTAAGTGTGCTTGGATCGATGATGTCCCATCGAATGGTGGACAGGTCACTCTTGTTTGCGGTGCCTTCGTATGAGCCACCTCGCTCAGCGAGAAGCCTTGACATTTTTGCCAGGTGTCCGTTCAACCCGCGCATATCCGGGTGTCTTCCAGTCGCGAGCAGGACGTCACGAGCAATGGTTCGAGGATCGTAGCGGCTCTTGCGAGCAACGCGATCACGCATTATTGGCTCAACCAGCATCTTGCCACGAACTCGCTCTTGCTGCAGTTGCTCTTGGGAAGGACCCTTTGGCTTGAGTGGCGGCGCCGGATGGCTCGACGGAACGCTTGAGCTAGGTCGTGGTGGAACCATGTTGGCGGCAGGTGCGACAGACGATGAACCCTGTCCGAAGGTCATTGGCGGCTGCTGGCCAGGTCTGTAAAATTCACGAGCCACCATCGGAGTGTTGATGTGCAACATCGAACCCTGAGCCCCACTTTGCTGTGTCACACGAAAGCCGTTTAGACCCCCGCTGCCAGGCATAATCTTCTTTGGTGGTCCATCGTCATCTGAATCATCCTGCGCGGTGAGATCAACCAGGTCGCCAAATGTTCGCTTCCTTGCGGCTTCTTCCTTGTTGGCTGGAGGCTTGGGTGGTTCCTCAACGACTTCTGGCTTGACTTCCGGCGGGTGAGATTGCGAAGGGGCTCTACTGCCACTGGCGGTTGCAACACCAGGCGCTGGCACGGGTTGAGGCGTAGCTTGCGACGCTGCAAATGGTGAGTGCTGAACCGGCGGCTGTACTGGGCCTCCCACATGTGCCGGCGGAATAACGTCACCCATTCTGTTCACCTCGCGCGCAGCGTCGGCCAGCGGAGTGAAGGAAGGCGTCTCATAGTTGATGGTGCCGAAGTTTGAAGAGCGACTAGCATCTTTGGACTTTCGTCCCTTCTTCTTTGGGATATCAGCGGTACTGGGCTGAGCCGCCGTACTAACGACAGCTGCCTTTGCAGAGCCCTTCATACCATCTGGTACCCTCCTCAGAAGCTCCCGAGCGAGCAAGGTCCGATCGAAGCGGAAGCCATGACGCTCAAACCCCTCACACAAACCCACATATGAGGGATTGCCTTCCAACATCTTGAGGACCTCGTCACGTGTGACGGTTTTGCCGCTGTTCTCAGGTAGACTTGTCAGCCATTTGGCTGCAGCGTCGGCGATGGTGCCTTTCTGGTGAGGTGACCAGAGCGAATGCGTTGCAGTAGCTGCAGCAGGTGAAGGCGCTGCTTTCGGTGCAGGCGATGCCTTCGGTGGCGGCGCCGTCTTTGGAGGGAGTGGACGCTTCTTGAAAGGTCTGAACTCTGTTGTTCGTCCAAGCGATGGAGCATTGGTACTGTTCTCCTGGCCTGGTCTGCTGGCCGAATTGTTCAAGGGCGTTGGCGTTGACACAGGTGGCGGTGCCGCGGCAGCTGCAGATGGCGGTGGTTGTGGCGATTGCGATGCAGTGTGGCTCGTCCGCTCCTCCTCCCATAGCTTGGCTAACATAGCTGGGTTCTTGGCATTGAATTCCCTCATCTTCTTGAACATAGCTCGCATTTCGGCCTCCTCGTCATTCGCGGGTGGCGATGCGGCGCCATTCATGCTCCCGCTAGAAGCCATTTGCTGAAGTGTGCTTGCCGCGCTTGCTGCACTTTTGTTTTGTTTCTTGACCTCTCTGGCCTTTTTCCTTTGCTCCGCCTTGCGCTCGTATTCAGCCTTCTTCTTGGCAGCTTCCGCTTCTGCCTTCTGTTGGTCCTCCTCAGCCTTTCTCTCAGCTTCTATGCGCTCCTCTTCGGCCTTGCGTGACTCCTCTTCAGCCTTGCGAGCAGCTTCCTGCTCCTCACGTTTCCTCCGTTTTTCTGCCTCGATCCTAGCTTGTCGCTGGCGCTCAGCACGGTCGTCGTACACCTGTGACGGATTGACTGTAGTGGCAGATGGTTCGACTGATCCGCTCTGCTGACGCTGGTGCTGGTGTTGGTGCTGCAGATTCTGAGCCGCAAGCTGTGGGGATGGCTGATGGTTCGACACTCGCGAGTTCTGCTGGGCCTGTGCTGCGTGTAGTGGACTTGCGTATCTCTGAGGAGGCTGCACGGTTGAGCTGGAGATGCCGCGCGAGCTCTGATATCCTTGTGAAGAGTATGAGTTAGTGCTTGCCGTATTCTGTTGCTCAGGGACGTTCAGCCGGCCGGAAGTGCTCGAGTTGCCTTGCCGATTGGTGTAGAGTGGCGAGTTATTGTCTTGCGCGCGGGAATTGGACGAGTAGGCTGGATAGCTGGTGGTTGCGTTGCCCCAAGATGAAGTGCCGTATGTGTTGCTCGTGCTTTGCGCGTTTGAAGCTCCCAAGCTACTCAATGCAGCAGCTGCGGCACGATTTGTGTTCGAGCTCTGCGCAGGCTGAGAGTACTGCTGTTGCTGCTGATTGCCATACGAGTTCCCGTAATTGTAGCCGGTGCTCTGGTAGCTTGGTGCAGTCGCGCTTGGGTATGAAGCGGAAGAAGTGGATTGTTGCTGGTAAGTGTATCCTGTTGGCTGTTGATTCGACTGGCTGCCAACCGGGTCGTAATAGTTCCCATACTGATTGTTGTAAGGCGCCATGGTCACGGCGTCTCTTCCTTTTGCGATCTCGTCCGACTAAACACGGAATAGTGAGGTAGAGCGCGAACGCCGAGGTCGTGCCTTGCGCGCGTGAGTGAGGCGAGGGTCGTGGGTGAGGGTCGCGTAAGTGAAGGCCAGCGGCGACGGCGACCTACTGTCGCGTGCATTCGACCACATCGCATGGAATTGCTATCTGTGGATATGAGATGGCACTTGCCCTTCTACCAAGCAGTAAGGCCCACGCGCGTGCGGCTCAAGAGAGAGGTCGGGATTGAGCAGGTACGTCCGAGGCTAACGTGCATCGGGTTAGCGCCCACACAGCCAGTTTGCTAAATTCGATCTCGAACATCTTCGCGAACTTTTGAATGCAGAGTCCGTAGCGGCGACAACACCCAACGACAATCACCTCATCTTCGTCCACCACCGCCAAACGACAAAATGACGAAGATCAACACCAGCCTGCACTCCAGCCGGAGAAAGAGCCGCAAGGCTCACTTCTCCGCCCCGTCCAGCGTGCGCCGGGTCATCATGAGCGCGCCATTGTCCAAGGGTACAGTCTACATACCTCTCATTGCGCTGTATAGCCTTTCGCTGACTCTTCACAGAACTGAGGGAGAAGCACAACGTATGATCATCGCATGCACATGATGTGTTACGCCCATCCTAACACATCTATTGCAGGTTCGCGCGATCCCCATCCGCAAAGACGACGAGGTCGTCATCAAGCGTGGCTCCAACAAGGGCCGCGAGGGCAAGGTCGTCTCCGTCTACCGCCTCAAGTACGTGATCCACGTCGAGCGCGTCACCCGTGAGAAGAGCAACGGCCAGAGTGTGCCGATTGGCATTGCGCCAAGCAAGGTGGAGATCACCAAGCTCAAGCTCGACAAGGACAGGGAAAACATCATCGAGAGGATCAGCCAGGGCCGGGAAGCCAACAAGAAGAAGACGTCGGAGAAGGCATAGATGGTGTGCGGCAAGAGGTGACGTGACAGCAGAGGTGCTTTATTGCTTGCCTGCAGCGGCTGCTGGTCTACGGAAACAGGAGTCAGGCGCAGCTGGCATTTTTCACGGCGTAACGATACCATGGATGGCGAGGTCATACAAAGCAACTTCGAAAGCCGGTTCGCCCTGATTATCTCTCATTTCTTATCAACTTCATCTTCTTCCCATGCCCTTCCACCGCTAGGATTATCTACTGGGCAGCCTGTCACTCATGGCTATCAACAGTTATACGACTAGCGAAGAAAGAAATGTAGGTTGCATTGCTACCTCTTCTCGCCTGCAGAGCGCTTCTGGACCTCCATGATAGCAGTGCTTTGATGGTGAGAGACATTATTTATTTGCTCGCCTCAAAAGTTCCTTCCGGCCTCGTAAGTTGGTCAGATCTTGCATCCGCTCTGAGGGTGGCCACTGTTGTATCGCTCCACCTCGACACCTTAGTAATTAAATTCTCAGCTGGTCGTCGACACTTCCTTTCTCATGAAATCGCTCCCAAGGCCAGTCAGCCGTTCTACCGATGAGATGAGCTCATTTTGCCGCCACTCACGCGGCACTACTGATGCTGTCCAACAGCAATCAAATCAGTCGTCAAGCAGTCAGCTGCAGCATCAAGCAGCCAACCGTAGCATGAAGTCGATCGCAACGCGAAGGCGTCAGCCATTTCAATCATGCAATCAGGTAAAACCCAGTTCCGGAGTCCACAAAGGTGCCATACTACAATGATGTGAATCGAATTGAAAAAAGTTGTTATGGCTCACAGGCTGGTGAGGCTTGTACCCTGATATGGTAATATTTGGCATTCTTCAAGCTCGAAGCGCCTCTAGCTGAGCACTGCACTCATCGTTGCTCCGTCAAGGATCCAGACTTCAGCTTTCGTTATAGCCCTGTCAAGCGCAGCATCGTCTCCAGCACTGCTACGATTTACGAGCTTGTCGGAACAGGCCTTGCCTGCTGAGGGTCGACGGTCCCGCCAACGGTGTTGCTCTTGCCTTCACCACCAACGATATTGTCATCGAAGTAGCCTGTAAAACCAATGTCAGCACAATGACCCACACACACAACCACGAGATCACCCCATACCAAAGAACCCATCCTGCCCATTACCCTTCCACCGGCTGCGCTGCTCGAACTCCTTGCTGAAGATCAACAGCGGGTGGTTTGTAACGTCCTTGCCATGGTGCGTCTGCCACTTGCGCTCGATCCAGACGAACCAGATGTAGATGGAATGAACAGATCCCGGGATCCAGCCGAAGAAGCAGAGGATAACGTTGATCCAGAAGTCGATGCCGAAGCCTTCGGTGAACCAGACGGCCGCGGGCGGGATGAAGAGGCTGAGGATGAATCCGATGATCTGGGCGCCGGAATATTTACGCATATTGCGGTATTCCTTGGTATAGGTATGCTGTCCGTCAGCGGGTTGAGATTGCCGGAGCTTCTGTGCTGCTGCTTGATTGCGCGGAGCAGTCAAGGTGGACGAAGAATAGAGAGGACACGACCAACGTGACGACGCGACCGCCACTTACATATTGCAATAGAAACTTGTTCGCAGATGTTTGTTCGCGGTCTGTGTTGTTCGTGCCTGTCTCAATGCAGCCAATCAATGCGCAGTCTGTCAGGTCGTGGGGCCTGCAGCATTCAGCCATTCGCTACCGACGTTGAAACCTTCAGCATCTTGCGGCACGCATCATTATGAAAACATGAATGGGGACAGGAATAGGCACATTGCCCATGGGCTAGGGAACAATTCCTAGCTCGTTCGACAATCTACGGTTTTGACGCCTGTTCTTGTTGACATACGTGCCAATAGTGATTCTCTCAGGCACTTGCCCATCTTCTAAGTAACGCGGTTGACCACTTGATGCTGCGATCAACTCATAATAATACGACTAGCTCCTTGATGATCCAGTGACTGCTGTTTGGCGCGGTGCGACCGCTGAACGCCTTGAACGGACGCTAGATAGTAGGTGAACAATTGACAGGGTCAAAGTTGTTGACCAACCAGTCGTCTATTTTAGTGCTGGACAGGCCAGCTTGTGTTCGTCGGTATGCTGTTGATGATACCTGCGACACGTCAGCAGCCAAACGGAAAGGATTGTAAACCACGGAGACAAAATAGACGAGACAGGTATCGCGGCTAGCAAGTAGACTTTGCTCCACTGTTCCTTTACCGTGAGCGGCCTTGATCATAAAATTCAGACTCAGTGTGTTCAGGCGATATGTTTGGTCTCAGCGTGGATTCGACAGCATCTTGTAGCTCCAACGTACCAGGCGCTAATGCTCTTTCGCTAATCATTAGCTTTCTTGCCCGAATAGGAAGGCACGTCAGTTCCCGCATCGTGAAACGGCACTGCCACAGGCAAATCAAAGCTACGCCCGCCTGATCTCCCACTTCATGTTCTGTATGCTCACTTCCTCGCTTGCCTTTTCATCGTAGTCGTACCAGTCGCCTTCGGTCAGATCGATGTCGGCAAATTTGGTGCCCGATTCCACGCCTGTTGCCTTCCATGCTCCCTATGTCGGTCAGTCCTGTCGCCGTACTCATGATCAAATAACATATCGGGTGCTGTGAGACCTACATCAGGCTTGAACTCGACAAATTCCAGGCCTCTGCAATCAATCGTAATGATGTTCTGGGCCTTAGCTGGGCTTTGCTGCGCATAGGCCTTTGGCGCATCTACAATATTGGCCGAATGTTCTCGCTGCTTCAATCTCAGCCTTGTCGTAGTGTCATCGAGAGCAAAGTATCTTGCCAACCTTGCAGTTCTTGCATTTCCACACGAAGTTGGCTTCGCCTCTGCTGCCTGATTGCTCGTTGGTCTCCTGTAAGCAGTGAGTGGGAAGCTGCATATTCGTCCAAGGCATCAGACGTACGAATCGGCTAACAGAGACCCAGTTTGGGTGCACTTCACGGCATGATGTACATTGGACTTTGAAGGTGTAGTAAAATGGGGTCTGCTCGGAGTCCTCAGGCTGAAGATCGGTCACTCTGCACAAGTCAGCACTGCACAAGCACAATTATTTCAGCGAACAGACCCATTGAGCTCTGCCGTAAGTGCTAGAGCCAACATATCGTAAGGATGGTGGATAGGCGGGAAGACATTGATGGTCTGGAAGGCATATGCTTCTGGTTTCGGATTTAGCTCGGTCGTTCACATGAAGCTCGCTTAGTGCTCGCAGTCTTGGGATGCTTCGATCTTCTTTCACCCTCCCCCATTGCTTGTACCAAGCCGCTGTAGCACAAATACGCATCGTTTGTCCTCGTTGCTCATCCGGCCATGCGCGTGAGATACGACAAACATTTCCTCCAAGCCGCCAGAAAACGCGGCAAGCATAAAGCATCACCAGGTTGAACGACTAGGTAGGACTCACATTGGACAGAATACTAGCCTAGGCGCATGGCGCGTACCCTGCCTTGGCTCGTGAATGGCAAGAAGGAGACCGGCAGCGAGACAAGATCATCGTCACCTGCACCCAAGCGAAAACGTGATGCCACACCTGGCGACTTGGTCGACGAGGATCTGAACACCACTGGTGTCTCGACTCCTGGAAGACGCAAGAAGATCAAGTCAGGCCGAGCAGCTTCCTCGTCACCGCCACCGGTGCCAGAGGAACCACCGTCGGTAGAATACATGCGCGAAGGCCTTACCCAAGACGATGCGTGGATGATGGTAGAGGATGAGTTCTACTCTACAGCTCAGGTGTTCACAAAGCATATCCACCATGCAGAGTACGTGCGGCTTAAGAAGCGCGCCAAAGCTCGCGGTGCGGACACTTTGCGAGAGATCGCAAGACCCACTGACGGGCGGACAGCGCAAAGCACGGGAACGAAGCTGGAATTGGAGGCGAAGGAGCATAGGAAGCAAATCCAGACAGGCCTGAAGGATATGGAGAGCGACGAGGAGGAAGACGAGTATATGCACAATCCTCAGCTGGCGGCTCTCATGACTGGCATGCAGAGCATTGGCCAGGAATTGACAGGCGTTCCAAAGCTAAAGTCCAATACGCGAGCCGCAGCTGGCTTCTCGAAGAGTCCAAAGAAACCGAAAGCGCGGGCTGATCCTGTCTCTCATGACCTCGACAAGGCACTTGCGAAGTCGCAAGTGAGCTCACCAGCCGATGAGGATACTGAAAGCGAGACTGATGGCGATGATCTTGATGCACCGCCTCGTCCAAGGAAGCCTGCCCAAGCCGCTCAGACTGAACGCCGCGCGCAAGTCGCGAAGACTGCCCTTGCAAGTGCATCCAGATCAACAAGCGACTCGAAAGCTTCCAACGTCTTCAAACAGTTCGGTAAACACGCTGCTTCGGGCTCGGGAGAAAGGGCCAAGAGGCAAGCGATCTCGCCTACGCGGACAAGCACAAGCAAAGAAAGGCGCAAGATAATCAAAGCCGAGCCGACGTCATCAGCTGAAGCAGAGAGGGGCTCAGTATTCGATCAGATGGCAGACGCGCCGCGAAAGACCGGCATCCTAGCAAAGCTGAAAGCTTCACGCGAGAAGAAAGAGCGAGAAAAGATAAAGAAGGAGAGGGAGGAGGAAGAGGACGCTGTCGGAGACGTGCCGACGTTTCTAATATAATCTGGTCTACCACTTCTCCAACATCGGTCTAATGTCCACCTCGTTCGTAAAGCATCTCTTGCTTTGCGTGTGCAGGTTCCAATATGTCTCGGCAATGTCATCTGCTCCAATCTTGGCCTCGGGTGGCATATCCTTCAGCCACTCCTTCGTTCTCGGAATGTCGATGACGCCGTCGATAATCGCATGCGCGACATGGATGCCCTTGGGCGCATATTCTTTGGCAATGCTGGTAGAGAGAGCACGCATGGCAAACTTGGCGGAGGCGAAGGAGGACATCTGGGCGTTCGCCTTGATAGAGGCAGTTGCGCCAGTGAAGATCAGGGTTGGCGGATACTTGGCGCTGCTGTCTTCAGCATATTCCAGAAGTCCTGGAAGAGTAGCCTGCGAGAAGAGGAAGGCACCGCGACTGCAGCTGTCAGCATGTGTGCTCTGTTTAAGCCTCGATTCTATCGTGCGACTCACACACTGACTTCCCACCCAGCCTGGAGGTCCTCCACAGTCATATCCAACAACGGCTTTCTCACGAACCGACCACTAGCATTGAAGACTGCCGCTGCTATTGGAGCTCCCTTGTACTCTTGCTCAATCTTGCTGAAGGCATTCTTGACGCTTTCCTGGCTGGACACATCCGTGCTGATGCCAATTGCCTTGCCGCCATTCTTGTTGATCTCTTGCACCAAGCTCTCGTAGTTCTCCGGGTTGCGTGCGAGAAGTGCGACGGGGTATGCAGCAGCGAACCTGCGAGCGACAGCTGCTCCGGTCCCTGGGCCGACCCCAGCGACAATAGCGATAGCTTTGGATGCCATGGTATTCTGTTGCTGAATAGTCAACGTGTCTGAAATCACCTCATGCGTTGCCTGCTGAAAGAGTTGAGACGTAGTTACTTCGATTAGCAATAATCACCTTGACATGAATGCCCGAGGCCTGCGCTGGATGGCGTCACTGGAGATCACTAATCATAGCAAAGCTTCATGCAGCTCAGGCTTGGCATGATCTGCTGGAGTCGCGCAGCAAATGCGGGGTCTATAATGTGCCATTATTGTTTGATCCGGGAGATGTCCTTCAGTCGGGTGGTTGATGGACTGATGCGATGGCTGACCCATGCGTCCGAGATTTTATTGCTTGCTTGACGCAGCACTTGCTGCCTGACCAGCTGGATGACATGGAGTTACTGCTTGACTTGAGTGATTGATCATATCATCCCTACTCACGAGATCGAGACCTTGTGAACGCGACAACCAATTGGCTGTTGATGACGAGTGCTGTCCGTACAGGGATGTACTGCAATGCTAGGTCATCAAAGCATATGATTTCCGGATCACGTCTGCCACGATGACACTCTGCTTGCGGGCCCTCGGTACTCCGACTTGCCATAAATGAACAACATGGTCGCCAATATCATCAGCCCAGGCAAGGTGACGCAGCACCAGTTGAAGTTCTGTCCATTCACGGCGTAAAATGGTGGCGCGAACGACCAGAAGAAAGACCACAGAGCAGATGCGAATGCAATCAGGTTGCATGTGAGACCGTACCTGCCGAGTGTCCATTCACTTTTAGGAACCTCTTCCTTGCGCAACCGCTTCCGAATGAGACAACCAATAGCCAGCAGGTAGACAGCCATGAGGGATGCTGCGGCCATGCTCAGAGCAACTGAAGGCATAAAGTCAGCTAATTCATCCACTAACACAGGTCATATTGTTGGACTTACTGCGGAGTGAAGTGATCGAAAATGTCCGGATGAGGGCTAACGCAGAGGTGAAGAGCGCTGTCACGAGGATGGCATTGACCGGGCTTTTGGTGTATTTGTTCTTTCGACGAATCCAGTTCGAGAAGGGAAGCCCATTGTCCCGGGCGAACGAGAGCGTCAACCGTGAAGCCGCGGCAATCACAGTGATGCTGCTCATTGACAGCAGAAGCACTATGACGATAGCGAAGCCTGCTTGCGCGCCGCGATCTCTAATTGCATTTTTAATGCTCCAAACGTAATTGTACTCAGTGTAGGCAATCTCCTTCTGGCTGAGACCAGAGACATTCATGGCATTGGCAGCGACCATCAGGAACATCATGGGTGCGTTCAAGAGATAAGACCAGACCATGGCTTGTGGGACCAGCTTGCTGGGCTCGCTGATTTCTTCGCTGAGGTGCACGACTGAATCAGTGCCTAGACAGATGAAAATTGACGTGATCTGCCCGGTCAACGCAGACAAGGTTGTCGATGGCCAACCGCCGCCGCCTGAGAAGTGGAAGAAAACTTCCGAGAGTGGGCGGTGGTCTGCAAGAAGCCTGTCGATGTTCAGCTAGGACATTTCGAATGTCAGGTTCTGTTATCTTACCATATGCTCAGGACAATAGGTACAAAGGCGTAGATGTGGCACACTGCGAACAAGCCTTCCAGGAGCGAAAGGTGATTGGAAGCAAGGATGCTGAAGGCGCTGAATGCTACCGAGACTGCAATAGTCAGAAGCGTCAACTGCCACTTTTGTGGCTGGTAGCTGGGGTGCATGATCTCGATCAGGTTCTGTATTGACCCGGCAATGATGAAAGAGTCGGCCGCGATGACAGACTGCCATCCGATACAAGCCAGCACACCGGAGCAGTACGAAAGGTAGCGCTTGAGGCGAAGAGGAGCCAGGTCCGATACCCTGTGCGTTGGCACAAATCAGTATTTTGTGTCTCCTCTTGGTATTGAGCAAGCAGACCATTGATACTATCCGGCGCTGGTAGGGGCGATCGAGGCCTGCGACGCAATCGTCAACCATGCGCGTCTTGGGAGGTGATCCATGGTTGGCAAGATACCATCTCAGCAAGTGAAAGGACGACGAAGAGCTGCCCGATGTAGCAGGCTACGAGCGTCCAGAACAGACCGGCTGCTCCACCACCCATGAACCCCGGAGCATTTGCTGTCAGTGACAGCTCCCAGGTCCCCATCACACATGAGGTGAACTGTAATATTGTCAAGTCAGATCACTCCTTGACAGCCTTAGCAATGGTACTACGTGCGCTTACGCTGATTGTAGATAACTTGCGAAATTTGCTCTGCAGCTCTTGCTTCTTGTCGGCTCTCTATAAATGAAGTCAGCTCTTGACACGCATTGTCTCGAAAACAAGATATTACCTTCACGTCAGTCATCATGCTCGGCTTATGTTCTATTCTGCTGTTTCGTCTCAATGGCACTGGAGTCACGATAGAGTCTTCCGTGCTTTCCCTCGCGCCCGCCATGCCTGGAAGGATTGAGCGAGTGAAGTTCCTAAGAATGGCGAGACGTTAGAAATTGTCGGTAGACGTGACGAATGTTGGCTGCAAATCAAGTGTCGGATAGTGATGGTTTGCTCGAGTTGCCAATCACGATCCGTAGCCTGTGAAGTAGGTGCATTAGGAGACGAGCAGTGGCGAGCAGCAAGAGGGGTCCCGTGACTGCTGGCGCAATGTCAACGCTATTTTCAATCGTTCGACTGGCATGATCAATGTCGTCAATAGGCAGTCGAGCCAAGAGTGCCTAGCTGACATGAATGACACCATTGACAATGGTGTTAGGCCTTGATATGGCACTCACTACCTCACCAATCAATCAGTCCAAGACAGCTTGATGACTGTTGAGGTGCAGCTTTTAATATGCCTTAGGTACATCTGCGCAGGTCTATACAACGGCCCACCGCTCATCAGAAGGATACTTGCCATCGAGATACTCTACAGAGAAAGATGCTGTCCTTGTGATAGCCCGTCTGCTATCCAGTGTGCCTACAGAGTGCGCCCGTCGCAGCTGCTTTGCATGTTTGGCATCGTGCATCACGGTGGTGATTGTGTGGCCCTTAATCGGTCCCAAACGCACCCTCCATCTCTCGGATTGCTTGCGTCGTCCAGCTACGCCTGGCAGTCTATTGATGATCTCCTTCAGCTCAACAATCAGGCCTTCGCCCTGACCATTCATGCCGCAGGCTCGAAGTACTCGAGTCGATCTTCGTCTGACCAATTCGGGGCTTGTCGAATGGTGGAAACCAGGGCTCTCGAGCACCATGAGGAATGGCTTTGCACATGGGACGGTAATGAAGATGACGCCAAGGTGTAGGACAATCTGTGTCATTATGATCAGGTCGATGCGTGCGTCCGGAAAGTCGTTGGCGTTGTAAGCATGTCTGTACATGCCATCAGCGAGAAATCAAACCATGGACTCTAGCAAGACTGCTTACCACAAGGAGTTCAGCCGCAGGAACGTAGGCGGCAGAATGCTGTCACCATCGGTTAGCTTCTACTTGCGCAGCGCAGAAGGAATTGGAAACACTCACAGGAGACGAGTGGCGAATGCTACTACGATCATGCTCTTGTCCTTCACCGGCATCTGCAGGTTCCACACCACAGCAGTCGCGAGCATGACATTGGCCAGCTCCAATGCCGCATGGCCAACAGTAAGTCCGATCCATGCGCCGAGCTACGAAGTGGATCAACAGAAGCATACATTCGTGTCCATCGTTGGAACTCACCAGTGAAATGCAGTGTCGGGGACGCTCAGTATCCCAGGGTCGCGGAAGTCTGCACTGGAACGCCCAGGTAATTACACCGGCAAGGCCCCAGCAGCCAGTCGTGATTATGATGAGATAAGCCATGATTGTTTTATGCCGAACCTTGGAGACAATCCTTGCGATCAGGTAGCTGATTGAAAGCGAGCTGAAAGCAACAGCAATCGTTTAGAGCATATTGGTGATATATGGTCCAATTTGCCGAGAGAATAGCTGCTCCTTCATGGGGTCCTTGGTCCCCAGACCTACTGCAACCTCGCAGAGAGTGACCACGGAGTGGGCTGTTGCGAATGCCTGCGGTCTGGTCAGTGTCTGGCGAGTGAGACTGAAACAAGGCGCTGGCAACTGACTGTTGCCATGCTGCACGCATAGTCGTCGCACCCCAGAGGACCATTGATTCTAAGACGAATGAAGTATCGCATTGCTAGAGTCAAAAGAGACCACGTGATAGCCGTGCTAGTGACGATGAAAATGCTGGCACAATCGAGAGTGAGGCCGAAGGCAGGCATGAGTGGCAAAGCAGCATTGTAATCTAGGACATTTGCGGGTACATGATTAGTGTTCGATCGCAGCTGAAAGGCAAACTCGCGGATCGAGAGTAAGGATTGATCGTCAGCGCCGCATTTGCTTACAGGCCGAGATTGTGTATTGCTCGTTAGGTGCCGAGTCCGGTTTGTTCTCGAGCAGGAGGTACGGATAGCTGCTGCCCTGCAAACTGCGGCAACCACCACGAACTTGCCGCCCATGCGTGAGGGTCTTTTTGAGCAGCCACCACGCTGGTCTGGCCAACACCAGGCTTCCAGACGTTTGACAGCGCCTTCTCTCCAATCTCCACTCGCCGACACTCAAGCACTTGCCGGAAAAGCCGCATGGTGCATCGTGATTCCAGGCAGCTTATACATACTAGTATATCTAGGGTAGCAATTTTGAGAGATGTGCATCCCCAGACTTGTGACGATAGAAGTCCAAAGCAACGGGGATCTCTCCAGAGTACCCCAAATCACCCTGGGCCTTCTCCAACTTGGTGGCAACCTTACCAACCATTTTAGCAATCCATCTGTCATTGACAACTCCTCCAACGACTGCCTTCTTGAAATTGTCCTTCGTTGCTTGATGGACATCTTTGGCGAATTCTTTGATGACATCGCGTGTGTTGCCTTCCCTCATGCCTTGCCGCAGGCCTTTTGTGAAGGCTTTGAAGCCACTGTTGGTACGCGAATGAGTCTCAGATGTCACGGACGCATCGTCATCAGGTGAGAGCGCAGCTTCCTCAGCATCGATGTCGTATGCTGTCTTTTCGAGCTCAATGATCTTTGTCGCCTTGACCAATGCAGCAGCAAAATTGAGCAAAGACTGGTCAGCGCAAAGTGGCAGGGATAGATGGGTTGAGATTGTCACATTCGTCTCGTCTTTCTGTATTTTCTTTAATTCATGCTTCGCCTGGATCGTTTTCGGCTTGCCGTCCGCCTGATCGACTTCGCGGGATTGTTCTTCTTCGTCCTCGGTTGTAGGTTTTGGTGGCAGGATGTGTTCGTGATGCGGGAGCAAGAAAGACGGTATCGTAAAGGTGGCGTCTGCGCCACCCAATCTGACGACTTGTGCAATAGGTCTGGTCTGCTCAAGGCGCTGTTTCTTGCCTTTCCTTGGTGAGCTGGGTATAGGATCGGGGTCTGCGCCGTTGGCGTTGCCCGCTGCCGCTATAGAAGGATCCTGAGGGGTGACCAAACTGGCGACCGTCCGATATGCCATGACATCGGCAAAATGTAAATAGCTCACAATATCGAAATCAGTGCTCAGTGGGACTTGACCCAGAGCATCAATGTCTTCAAGCTGCAGACAGAAGTTGGCATCAGCCAACCAAGACGATACCCTCTTTGTCAATCTTCGTAGCTCCGCATTAGTGTCGGCGTAATGCTTGAAGATCTTGTCTTGTAGAAGGGCAGTGAGCCACTTGCCAGAGCCGGCGACACTGACGGAGCTTATGTTACTATTCCAGGTGAGATACATCAGTACAGCTACAGAGAACGTAATTTGTAGCTTGCTTACATAGGATGGAAGTAGGCAATAGGAGCTAGGAGCAATCTTAAAAGTAAAGGCAGACGATGCTGGAGAAGTCAGTAAAGTTCTCTTTAGAGGAAGAGACAACGCACCAAGAAATGTCGAACGCTTGGTTTAGATAGATTCTGTAACGTTCTGCTTCATGTCAGCCACAGCGCAGGTAAACCCAGAATGTCGGCTGCAACTCACGTGACGCGAATTGACCGCTGAGGAGGATGGGATATCGATGGCATGCTATGCAACTCAGCGCAGATGGCCGCCCGCATGTCCTTTTCGTCCTCAACAACCGCTGCCTTCTCGTCCCTGCCCTTCTGTCGCACCTGTGCTCGGCTCTGATACACCGGGGATGAGGTTCGTATTTCAGTCAACGTATCCATGTACTGCTTCTCAGCGTGAGTGTCGTCTGGTGACAAGGTCTTCACGGAGTCAATGCCCGCTTGCACTGAAGAGTCTCGCATCCACGACACTCCTGTTAGACTCTCTCGCAATTTCGGCCTGTCCTTGAAGCCTTCTGATCCAGCGGTCGCTGCACGAAGCAATGGCGTATCGCCGAGGAAGATGCTATCATCGTCATTGCCGTCATCTTCTTCATCAAGGTCCGCGAAGGTCATCTCGACGTTGCCGAGGCCCTTGACATTGCCAAAACAATCGCCAACATCGATCCGTCGAAACAGGGCTATGTGGACCTCATCTGCGTACATTGACAACTCGATGTCATTGCTGCAGAGCGCAAGAGGAGAAAGTCAGCAAAACGTTTCCAACAAGGTCATGCTTCGCAAGAATTGACCTACGCGAGCTTGATCCCAAGCTCGATTCCATGAGCTACGATGCTGAGGTTTGACAGAGATATGGTGATTCCTCTGATCACGAACAATCCGTCAACGTCTGTGTCTATTTCCAGGGCGGGCAGATTGAACAGCGCTATCTTGTCCCTGGTGAAGTGAATTTGTTTGAGTGCGGCTCGCAATCTTCGGCGGGCAAAGTCTGCTATGAGGCTCGATTGGAATATGCAAGTGATCATGATCAGTGGGTAGCAACTGATCGTGAAAAACGAGTGAAGCAGCCAAGATGTCGATGCGATCGCGTACAGCAGATTGAACGATGCAAGTACCGGCCACAAGGGTATGTGTGGCAAGATCCGGGAGCCATTAAAGTCGCCAAATATCAGCAAGGCTGATTCCAGAGCGCAACCAGATAGAAGCCATTGTCTAGCCCAAGTTGTGGTCGCCGCGAATACTGCCATCGCTCCCACCACAGAAGCCATCAACAGCACGTTCGCCCGTTCATTTTGACTCTTGCCCTCGAGGCCTGCCCGTTTGCGCGGTATGACCGCGGGATTTGGTCCGGGCATGCTTGAAAGACGTTCTGCTGCTGTCGAGTGATCCAAGATCTATTGAAATGAATGGCATATACCTACATGTGCTGAGTACATAGTAGCTACTGCGCATGGAAAGAACTGCTCAAACCTGGTGCAAGCGCGTCAAAGGTGCCCGCCATGATGAACGGTTCGTACGTCACTGCCGCATTCGGGATAAGGTTCTGTGGCTGACCTTTCGTCGGTAGCACATGACAGGATGCCTAGATCCAGTGACTACATGTCCTTTCGTGTAGCAGTGATGATGTTGAGGACGCATGACGGTAGCAGTGTGATAATGAAATGGCACACTGAAATGGATGAAACAAGAAGTCGATGAAACATGAATAACACAGATACTTGGCGAGCCTATTCTCTGCACGGACCATTTATGCGCATGACCGCCGCGTTTTCAAGTCCTACTGAGACCAAGAACACCGGGAGTGATGACCGTTCATGCAAATGGCATCTGTACAGACCATGTTGCCCTCTGAGTATCTCCAAAAGCTTGCATTGGAGGTTGCGAAAACGTTCAGCTACTTCTGGAGTTAGATGAGTCGTACGGAGCTTGTGGCACCTTGTCGTCGCGGTCATCATATCGGCCGCCGCCATATTCAACGAAAATGTGTAAGGTACTCCTATAATCGAAGTGTGTCGAAGCCTGCTCATGACAGTAGCTTACGGCCAAACATCCCAGAATGTCACAGCCGCTAATCCTGCTCTGCTGAGGTGCCTCAGTCTTGTATCAGCGAGCCGCGACGGACTCATCTGAGTCTGCGAAGACGTCCAACAAGGCACTGCTATGATGGTGCTCTGTATCACCAGACGGGGTAACTTGGAGGGAGAAGGAGGCTGCGGCCGCAGTACGAAGCCACGATTAAGCGAATCTCAGCCTCGCAGTCGTATAACCATTACGCCTTCTCCCTAAAGCTCTCAACAAGCTGTGGATATATGCTTTGGCAAACTCGATCTACCTCCGCTGCTCTCGGAGATTGACTTTGTCTATTTTGATCGTGACCTTAGGAGAGGCGCACGAAAGGCGCTGCAAGTAGACGAGCGAAATTTCGCAGACTCAGCAAGGCGGAGGCAAAATGCGACTTCTCAACACCACTGATTACACATTCAGGACGTTCAACAGTGGACAAGCGGAGCCGTATGCCATCCTCTCGCATTGCTGGAGTCAAGATCCTGCGCGGCCTGAATTGACATATCAGGATGTGTCGGCTGGAGCCTTTTCAAAACACAGCCCGGCCTGGCGCAAAATCGAGAAGCATTGCCAGATCTCAAGAGAGCGAGGCTTCACACGGGCATGGGTTGACACATGTACGGATGCATGGACTGCGAGAAGTCTCTGTGCTATGGTGGAATGCAGGTTGCATTGACAAGCGCGACAGCGTCGAACTTTCTGAGGCCATCAATTCCATGTTCGCATGGTACCGAGCGGCCGCTGAGTGTAATGTCTTTCTGCCAGACGTAGAAATTGCCCGAGTCTCCCAGGTCTGGCCCATGGACCGGGAAGGAAGATGGAAGCAGGGCTTGGACCACGACACTATGAGAGACATAGAGCACTTCTGCGCGTCCCGTTGGTTCACGCGTGGCTGCACCTTGCAAGAGCTCTTGGCGCCTTCTACTGCTCTTTTCTTCAATCAGAAATTCCAGTTGCTAGGAACTAAAGAGGAGCTCGCACCTATGCTGTCCTATGCCACAGGGGTAGACGCACGCTACCTTACCGGTACAGACATCCAAGAAGCTTGTGTAGCGCAGCGCATGTCTTGGGCCGCGAAACGCACAACTACACGACCTGAAGATATGGCCTACTGTCTCTTCGGCATCTTCGACGTCAACATGCCGTTGCTATACGGCGAAGGCGACAAAGCCTTCATGCGGCTACAGATTGAGATTATCAATTGCCTGCAGGATTCCTCCATTTTCGCATGGCCTGATGCCGACTCGGAAGAGCTTGTGGTCGAAGGTTCGGCGAGTAACCAACAAAAGTATCGGGGCTTTTGGCTTCCAGCTGCAAGCCTTTCTCTGCCTAAGGCAACATTCAACGCGCATCGGGATGGCTGGTGCCGTCGCATAAGGCCTACTTCGCATCAGAGGCGGCTATTGAAATCAAATACCGCACGTTAGGTCTTCCAGGCGCGCCGCGCGGGCGACTCACAGTGATCTCGCCTTTTACTCAATGTGGCAAAAGAATCTCGCTGGCTATATGTGCAAGGGGCTACCGGAAGCGTGTATCGTCACTCTGTGCCTCGTGGTCTGAAAGAGCCGCTTTGCATGACTTCGTGGACTCGCTGCGCTACTGGTTAATCATGGCCTCCATTCCTCTAGCTGAGGAGGACAGCCGACAACTTCTGACGAGCAGAAAAGTCATCCTCCGCGACGTGCAACATTCTCCAAAGCCACGTCGTTTCTGGTCTCCGCCTGTGGTTCGAGAACAAGCAACCTGGTCATACGCAATTTACGCATTGTTCTGGCTGCTTTCATGGTCATTAGCGAACGTTTGCCCATATATAAGCACTGCATCCACTGTCAGCGCTGCGGGCACCGCTCAATTCAATATGTTCTATATTGTCACTGTCCTGATCTTAGCACGGGGGAGGAGCGGCTTCCTGGCGTACACGCTCGTCTTTCCTGGGCTCGTCGACCTTATCGCGCAGAACGCTCTGGAACATAAGTTTGCTTGGGGAGCGTTTTGCTTTGGCCTTCCCATGATCATGGTCATATACTTTATCCTAGGCACCATTGCCGTGATGTATTGATGCGCCAAACTCCAGGCTCCGACCCCTTTACAGCTTACGTACATACGTCAAGCCCACGAATCGGCGGTACCTTTACTATTGGCCACTGCCTCCATCCGTTGGCGCATGAGAGGAGTGCCCAATACAGCAGACCATTAGGAGCAGTCCGTCAAGCTGCCTATAAATGACAGGCTGGGTACCCCATGACCGAGCGAGTGCTATGTCAAGGGCCGACATCACCGTCAGTAATGACAGTCAACCACAATCAATCTGATTGGAGTGACAGAGAACATGCTGACGGGTGACGTGTCACAACAGAATTATGGACTTTTGAGAATTGCAATTGTTTAAACTTGATGTCGCTGGCTCAGAATCGCCACGATATGGTGCTCTTGAATTTTTGATACGCCGTATTGAGTGATGCTTCAACTGACTGGTATAAGCTTGGTCGACTGAGGATTACAAGTAGGGTCCTCCAGGAAATCAATTGTGATCATACTGCTGCTCTCGAGGTCGGCTACTGAGCTGGAGTAGAGCAGCTGGCAATCGATAAATGATAGCAAGCTCGCACAAGAGAGCCTGCGTCTAAATCCGACGGTTTACGCATCCTTGTCACTTCCAGCGTCATCATCCTCGCCTTCCACCTGAACTCTTCGTCCTTTGACGCCAGTCTCAACTTCAGGTACGAGCGATTCCATAAAGTCCTTATCACGACCCACCAGCGTCACCGTATTACGACTCTTGCCCCATCTCGGGTAAGAGCCGACCTTGACGCCCTTCGGCTCTGCCTTGGCAGCGAGCTCAGTCAAGTAGCTCGCCACCTCACTTTCGGCAAGTGGCGTGCTAAACAATATGCGGTACACGCCTTTGCCTTCTGGATCCGTGAGCCGAGGCAGGAGTTGCGGCTTGAGACCCGTGAGCATCTTTTCGAACAGCCTCGGAATGCCAGGGAGTATGTGAATGTTGCCATTGACCACAGAGATTGGGACCCACAGGTCCTCGGCGACGAACTTGACCTGGTCCTCGTCAGGTAGGTCTTTGTCGTAGGGAAGCTGCATCATTCGTAGCTTCGCCCGTCGCGCCGGAGTGTCCTAGAGTCAGTGTGTCAGTCAAGGCCACATCGAAGGGCAGTGCCTAGTGCTTCAACTTACTTCATCCCAGCTGAAGTTCTGCTGGCTCGGATGCGGCCGTGACAGAGCCTTCATCTTCTCCAGACCTTTCTCGTGCAACACCAATGGCAGATCAAAGGCCTTGGCAATGGACTGATACGTGATGTCGTCGTGGGTCGGGCCAATGCCTCCAGATGTAACGACCAAGTCGTAGGTAGTGCTCATTCGACGTACAGCTTCGATGATGTCGCCTTCATCGTCAGGAATCACCTCTACTCGTCGCAGGTTGATGCCGAGGGAGAAACAGTACTTCGCGAACCACGCGCTGTTGGTGTCTACCGTCTATGTCTGTACTCAGCACTCAGCACGATATCTTGCTGCCCGAACCGCGCCACGCTCACCTTTCCACCCAGCACCTCATCTCCTATGATGAGGCACGCCGCGGTATTGATCATCCTCTTGCTCCGTTCTTGCGCCATGGCTGCTCGTGACGTCTGCAATAGGCCGCCAGCCGCTGCTGATGTGTGGAGGTAATTGGGTACCGGGCGCGACAGGTGTCTAGCCAATTGATTGATACGGGAGAACATAGGTCTTGTGCTTCAATGCCAATGCATTGTCTGCGCTCTCGTCACAAGTAACGAGGGAGTGTTGATGTCGACTGTCTGGGAGAGTTCACAAGCGCGGGGCTAGATGGACTGTGACGATCGTGGGGCCAGCAGTGAACAGTGAGCACATGCCTGCACAACTTCATGTGAAAGTACAGTCCTGTCGCCTCCATTCGTCCACGTCCACAAGGAGCCGTCAAGATGGTACGTCTACCTGACGGGTTGTCTGATACCCACTGACCACGCGCAGTCCTCCGAAAGCCGCCTCTACACCTTCTCGCCCGAGACGAAGGACAAGCTGAGGAAGTTCCGCCTGGGCACCTCGCGGGCCAAAGACCCCATGGCCGTCATATGTATCGCACGCCCCTGCCGCTGAGTCGCAATGTTCACGCCCGTCTGACGATGGAGAAGAAGACCAGATCGACAAAGGCAGCATGGAGATCAAGCAGGCCGATGACGAAATATACAAGAATATGCAAGAGCTGAGCGACGAATTGCCGGACAACTCGCCAAGATACATATTACTGAGCTACCCGTTGACATTGGTATGGACATAGCGGCGAGACTCCTGTGAAGCTGAAGAAGCTAAAGATTGGTTATAGGCTTCTGGACGCCTATCAGTGCCATATGTGATGATTAATTACCTGCCGCCCACATGTTCCGCCGAGCTGCGAATGCTGTATGCCGGCGCCAAGGAGCTGCTGCGGAATCAGGCCGAGGTCAACAGAATCATTGAGATCGACTCAGCGGAAGATCTGGAGGAGATAGAGGAGAAGCTCAAAGGCGAAGACTGAAGGCAGTCCAACAGCTAGCAGCGTCTCTATGTTGCTGCGAGAGATGTAGATCGTTTTTCGCTGCCTGAAAGCACCAGATCAACAGTTGGAGGGCAGGACCAATCGCGTGCTTATGCACTGGAGATGAAAGAAAACAGTCAAGCATAGCAGAATTTCGATTACAAGACAAGCTATCCCATCTCTTTTTCTGCGCCGCTTTCGCCGTTGTGCGCCATCTGGTAAAGCGCCCAACAAGCAATAAAGTTCCATTGTGATAGAGCACACCCAATGCAAGCTGAAGGGGATATCAAAGATGCCGATGCTTTGGAGAGCGCATGTCCAGCGAGAGTATCTCACTCGCTTCAACCTCCCAGTGACAGCGCTTCCTGCCACGTCCCATCGCGTGTGTATTCAGTCCTGGCTGCCCTGCCAACCAGCCAGAACGCCTTTATGATTTTCGTCTTCCTTTCCTTTCTTTCAGAGAATCCTCACGTGCGAGCAACTCGTCTCGCGACAATCATACCCAATGCTCGCATCATCGCCCAAAACGGCCGCGCCTCTCAGAATGTGCACATTTTCCCGCAGACTTACCGAGTGGTCGCCATTTACATGACTGCACATTTGGCACAGCATCCGGCGTCTGACTCTTGCCCATCCATGTCCATCTTATCTTGTGGGCCCTTAGCCTGCGAGCTGCTGCCGCCCGGGTATCCTGACATGTCCTTGTTGTATTTGCGGATTTCGCGCACAATGTCGTAGAAGGCGTTGTCGACGTTGATGCGGGACTTAGCCGATGTCTCGATGAACTTGCAGCCGAAAGATCTTGCAAGCTGCT
Source organism: Teratosphaeria zuluensis (assembly GCA_007113905.1). Classification (NCBI taxonomy): domain Eukaryota; kingdom Fungi; phylum Ascomycota; class Dothideomycetes; order Mycosphaerellales; family Teratosphaeriaceae; genus Teratosphaeria; species Teratosphaeria zuluensis. The sequence continues at coordinate 1,030,650 of VCMQ01000002.1, forward strand.
TGCCCTCTGTCACAGCGTCTCATGTCAGTATGCAGTGTGGAAGTGTCAGGAAATGGAGTGAGATGTGCGTGTCTTGCGTGGTGGATGCAGAAAGCGCCTCGCGCATGGTAGACACGTGGAGCGCCCACCCACGCAGACAGCATGCACACACACACATGCGCACGATGTACCCACCTTCTGTGCTCACTTCGCGCTCGCTCTCCAGATCGCACTTGTTGCCGACGACAATGATGGGAAAGTAGTCTTTGTCCTTGACCCGCAATATTTGCTGTTGGAATGTGACGATCTCCTCGAAGCTCTGCCGCGATGTGATGCTGTAGACTAGCAGGAAGCCTTCACCCGTCCGCATGTACTGCTCTCGCATGGCCGAATACTCCTCCTGCCCAGCGGTATCCAGCACGTCGAGGAGCGCGACTTCCTCGTCGATCACGCATTGCTTGCGGTATGAGTCTGTGCCGTGATAGAAGTGTTAGAAGTCTTGGTCTATGGCGGCCGTATGTAGGCGTAGCGTAGCTTGTGGGCGACAGAGTGTGTGTTTGCGCACCTTCTATTGTTGGATCATACTCGTCCACGAAGTGACTCTGGATCAGTTGTATTGTCAAGCAACTCTTTCCCACGCCACCACCGCCGACGACCACCAGCTTGTATTCCCGGAGGAACTGAAACACACTGTAGCGTTAGCGACGGGCACAATGCGATGCGGCAGAGGGCACTGGCGGCGCCGTGGCGCGACTGCATGCGACTGACCTTTGAAGCCATTGCGGGAGCGCCCAATGCCTTCGTGCAGCAACGAGGATCTCCGTTCGCGGTGCGTGCTTCTTGCGCTGAAAGGTTGTCGGACAGGGCAGCAGAAGAGGTGTGCTTGTCAGGTATGTCCCTTTGGGGGTCGGGAGGGCTTGCGGATGAATGTCAAAGCTTCTGACAAGGGGAGATCTCCCGCCGCTCAATCAATGCAATCAATCCACCGAGGACTTTCGTGAGCTTGATGATCGTCGCGCGCCAAAAAAGATGGCGGTTCAGTGTCGGTACAACAATATGGTGATGATGTCTAATGACAATCGATTTGCGTCGTAAGTAGTTGCAGGAATGCTTGTCGAAGACCGCAGAGGAACACAGCACAAGGGAAGAGCAGAGGCACGCCCAAAACGGCCCAGGTCAAGTCGACGCCAGTGCACGACAAAGGCCCACAGCTTCTAGCGCGGATTCCACGCTTTGATCCCTGCTTGTCCGTGCCTTCATGTGCTAAGAACTCCTATCTGCTTCCTACCATACGACTAATCTCGCCAGCCGCGTTCGCCCAACTCCGTTATTTCTGCCAATCTATTCGGTCGGCAGAATGTTTTGCAAAGGAATGCTACATGCAGCCGCTACCTCAGTGACCTGCCCCCCTGAGTCTACCGCCAGGATCGCAACAACTCTGTAGCTTTACCTCCGGGCCGACGTCGAAGATGCCATCCTTCCGAATCCTGCTTCATCGTACTTGCTTGCATCTGTGCCGAGCCCCTCCTTGCGAGTTCCTGAAAAACCAACGGACACAGCACTCACAATCGCCAAGATCATTCGGACCCATTTCGCCTGCTCAGTAGACTGGCCGATGGCCACGGCCACGCCAAAGAACGCATCCTTGGGATCGTAAAGATCCTAGTCGTGGCATCTGATCTTGGCCACCTTGGATCAGTGCTCGTGCCGCACGCGTAGAACGCAAGAACGTGTGGAAAAGCTACATGAGGTGTCAAGCCAACCGCCAGCAGAAAAAGGCGCAGGTACCATGCATGCTCTCGCGACACACTTATCACAGCCCGTATTGCTTGTACGCTACAAGACGCACTAATTGCCGTGTTGATATGCACGTCACATGACCAAAGCAGTATGCGCGAGCTCATCCGATCACATCCATCACGATGTAATCCCAGGCTGCAGCGTTTTAACCGACCGATGGAGCTTGGAGCTTCGCTAGCTACGCGCCGCACAAGTACACACACCATCTCACAATCGTATGCACGTTCTGCTCCACTGGCCCGGCGCCAAGCGTATGCAGGCTTGGAGACACTGCAGCCAAAACTCCCTATTCGTCAAGACAGCCTCCAATCGCATTGCATCGCGTCCAACTTCAGTCTTGATTGCTTTCAACGTCAGACGCTGGTTGCTGAAGGAGCAGAGGTCCTGTCGACAAGTGACTTGCCCGTCAACATATGACAACTACCTGTCAATAATAAGCGAATATCGTATCAACACATATCAGCTGCCTGGCAATACACTACACGTCCAAAAGACAACAGCACATCAACGCGTAAACTGCCCTGCATGTCAAATGCCAAGCATCGGATGATCAGCGGCATAAGTCAAGACGTTGCCCAACCAGCCCAGCCTTGAGCGTCTGATCCATCTCTTAGGCATCTCAGCGATAGATCGACATCGAGCCTGTGCGGCTTCAGCGGATGCTCACACAAAACGAGTGACGCAATCAGAGTCGGATGCCAATAGCCGCTGTCCGGGGATGTGTCAATGGTGCGCAAGGACATGGCCGATACGTTTCGAGTCTCATTTCTATCAAGCGCTGCTTGTCTGTCGCTACCTCGATACCTGAATTCTTTGCACTGCCTCACCCATTATTCGAGGGCGGCACTGCCGGTCCAACTACCTGGCATCTCACGTCATCAGCTTTGGCCGCCCTTTCAAGGGCTTTGAATCCACCAAACTGTTTCGAAGCCCAACGCATATCTCAGTTCAGCCCCATTTGGATGTCACGGGCTTCCATGTCTTACGAGAACCTAGGCTTCTTCGGGACCTTGCGTTTCTTACTGCGGTCGACCATGTCGACAACCACGATGTCGTCACCGTCATCATCACTGACCAAGTCAATCGTCTCTGCCAAGTCCTGCATGCTGCTTTTCGAGCTCTTCACTGAAGCCTTGGGCGAACGCTTCTGCGGACTCTTCTTCGAAGTCTTTTTCGGAGCCTCGGCATTGGAGAAGTGCTCGTTGTACTGCTTCTCGATCCTGAGACGTTCCTCTTGGATGACATTGCGATCCTGTGGGTTCTGCTCCCAGTGCATGATGCACTCTGGACACTCGATCCACCAGGCTTGGTGAAGCGCACCAAAGTCAAGCAATTCCAGCTCCGGCAGCGTGGCACCGACCATGTTGGCTCGATCGAAGTCCAGGCAATCCTCACAGTATCCGTTCTCGCACCAGCGGCAGCGATAGATCATGCCGCCGGCCTCCGCAGTCTTCGCGCCACAGTCCTTGCATTCGTGCTGACTGCAATAGAAGGTATTCATCTTGCTCCGCGTTTTGGCCTTGAACTCCTTGGTCATACAGTCGTAGTGGTAGGAGCGCGGACAACCAGTGCACTGGTAGATCTCGCCGCCGTCCCAGCAGTGCTCTATAGTTCGTCAGTACAAGTCTCATATAGCTTGATCACTTTTGTAACTTACGGCAGTGCTCTTGGTTGATGATCTCCTTCCTCTTCTCGCGGACAGGCTCCGCCAGGCGGGAATCTTTGCCAGCGAATGTCGGGACTGCCTCCCATTCACCACACAGCATGCTCTCCTTTGAAATTTCGAAGCCGTCGACTAAGACAGTAGTGTTTTTGTTGACGCGACGATCAGCCCTGCTGAGCTCAAGATTTAGGGCCGCCGCTTTCTCTTCAGCCTTCTGAAGCCTCTTGCCTTCAAAGATGGCAGTTTCGACCTTCTCCATTGAACTCAACCACTCCTTCTCATCGACCTCGTTGGCGGAGACATCGGCATTATCGCCAATGAGACGCTCATCCGCCTTGTCCTTGCACTTTTCGATGAGATCGGAGAAGCTCCAACCGAGCATTTCTGTCACATCGATCTGAGGTCTTACAAGAGTCTGTGCGCCCTTACGGAGGAGTGACTTTAGCTGAGAAGTCCCAAGCTGCGGTGCATCGTCGTTGCCCTGCTGATCATCTTCCAACTTGCGTTTCTTCGAGTTGGCTTGAGGGTCGGCGCCGTGAATGTTGCGCATTGACTCCGTGATTTTGGCTGATAAGTACAGCTTCTTACGAATCCGACCGCCCATCTGCTCCTCGACTGTGCCTTGTGTGATGATTTTATAGACAGTGACTTTCTGGGTCTGCCCAATGCGGTGAGCCCGAGCCTCCGCCTGTAACGTTATCTGTGGATTCCAGTCCTCGTCAAGGAATATGACCTCAGTGGCAGAAGCTAGGTTGACACCCAGACCTCCAGCTCGAGTCGAGATAAGCATCACGCGAAAGTCGCTTGCTGGATCGTTGAACATGCGGATCGCAAGATTGCGTCGAGCGCGAGCAGTGCTACCGTCGAGGCGGGCGAAGTCGAAGGCACCTTTCCTCGAACCGGCGCCTTTCAGTGCGAGGAGATCCTCGCACAGGTTCAGAGTGCTGGTGAAGCCGGAGAAGATGAGAACTTTCTTCTTCTTCGTGATGACCAACTCATCCAACAGCTTGTCCAGAACAATGAACTTGCCCGACGCCAGCTTGACATGGTCGCCGACGTAGTATGGATCCGGACCAGCCTCTCTGATCAGGTATGGATGGTTGCAGATCTTGCGCAATTGCATCAAGAGATGCATCAGCTTTTTCCACTCGGTCGAACCTTTGTCGTCGTCTTCCTGCGTCACAGCACGCTCCATGATTTCCATACTCTCTGCCCACACATCTGCGCTCTTGGCCGATGCCATTGCATCGACAGCCACGGCCCCCCGCTCTAGAAGGGCTAGCTCAGCATCCTGCTTGATGCTGGAAGCCTCCTTTGCCTTTGCGTCCTGGAAGAGGTCTCTGAGTAGAGCATTGTCGGCCTTGGTAAGCAGACGCTGGTACCAGAATTTCTGCATCGGCGTCAATGGCACGAACAGTGTGACCTCTTCCTTTGGCGGCAGGCCCAGGTTCACGCCGGCACTGTCTTTCATACGTCTCAACATGATCAGCTCAAGCAGGCGACGCGAGTGGTCCATGAAAGATGTGGAGACCTTGCCCTTGGTCAGGTCGAAAGCGTCTTTGAACTCGTCCTGAGTGTTCGAAGAGAACACATCTGGAAACAGCCAGTGCAAGAGGGCCCACATCTCTTTGAGGTTATTCTGCAGTGGTGTGCCAGTGAGCAAGAGCCTATACTCGGCTTGTAGACTCTGCAATGCAGAAGCTACGCCGCTGGCTTCATTCTTGATCTTGTGACCTTCATCAAGTACGCAGTAACGCCAAGCAAAAGCACGCTTGAGCCAGCTCTGTTCAGCAGCAAACGTCTCGTAAGTGGTGACCATGATGTCAATGCGCTCGGCATCCTTGTGGTGCTGTCTGGCTGTAACGTCCTTCTTGAACCTCTCTCGCTCCTGCTTGGTGCCATGGAATTGAATCACTTTGAGCTTTGGCACCCATTTGCGACTCTCGTTCATCCACGACGAAAGTACGCTGAGAGGGCAGACGACGAGGTGCGGCCGTGCCTCACCACTGATAGGCTGTGTCTCGTCCAAATATTGGAAGAGCGACAAGGTCTGAAGCGTTTTTCCCAAGCCCATTTCGTCGCCCAGGATGCAAGACATGCCATTCTGGTGCATATAAACCAAGAAGCTCAAGCCTGCCAGCTGGTAAGGCTTCATGGTGGCTTGGACAGCTTCCGGCTGGCGAGCAAGAAGCTGGTACTTCACGATAGACGTTGAAGGTTGGTTTTGCTGAAGCTTGTGAATGTAGCTTCGGTCCGGCAGTAACGGGATAAAATAATCCTGATGCTCGAGCAAGAAAGCGTCCCGCCTTGGCTTGGTTTGCTCCAATATGGCTTGACGAATTTTGTGGCGTTCTGTCTGCACTAGGCCGGCGGAAGGCGCTCTGTTCTTGCTGGACATTGTGTCTGAAAGCAAGAGCTTAGTGGACTTCTTGCGACCTGCTGTCTTCTTCTTGACCACGGGCCTTGCGTAGCTGACTTGTGTTCTCGTAGATCGCACTGGTAGATTCCTCGTTCCCGCACGATGAGGAGCGACTTCGATGCCGCTGGACTGGAGCTCATCTTCGCTGGTGTCAGCTTCTACAGGACGCTGCAGGTCATCTTCGCTGTCCTCGCGGCTATTGGTGACAGGAGAGGTCTGTGAGGAAGCCTGCTCGAAGCTTGATGCGGAGCCAGGAGTCTGATTCGGAGTGGATGCTTCACTCTCATAGTAGTTGATTGCAGGTGCGGCCCTCGCATCGTGGCCTACTGAATGCTGCTGCATCTTCGAGATGGACGACGGCGTCCGCTGCGCGCCGAACGCCGCCATGAGGTCGGACAGTTTTGTGAGTGGTGGCTGTACCGCCAATACTCGCCGACGTTTGGCTGGAGGAGTGATGTAGCCGGTGTCCATGGCGAGTGATGTCCCAATTCCACTTCAAAGCTGGTCAGGGACATGTGATATTTGGCCTGTTGGAATCCCGTCACCAAAACACTCGAGTTGACGTGGCGATGCTTCCAATGTTTCGCATTGCGAATAAATCTGTTTATGAAGATAGTAGCAAAGTATGCTGGCAGCGCATGGCCAATTGGTACAACGAAAATGCCAATGGTGTATCGCGAGACAGACCACAGAAATGTGAAGAGTCACGACCCAGGCACGAAAGTCAGGGAGACGCGCTTGCCTTCACGCGTTCACAATCAAGATCCCTGCAAACCCTAAATGCAGCTCCCACATGCACAAAGTATCACAAGCAACCTCAGACCTCAACATATGCACACACTGTGGATGGCCGAATTGTAGACGAGCGAGGACAGGCGCAGTCTGGCTACATGCGCGGCAAAAATTACTTGGACAGAGGCCAAACGATATAAGAATGACCAGGACTTTATGACCTAATCGGCGGACCAATCTGTGACAACCCATTGGGAGACGAAAACGTAGAGAAGTGAAACGGAGCTTTGCTTCAAACTTGTTAAAAAGTATGGCGATTTTCTACCCGCTCTACGTACGCAGAAGCGATGGCAAGCTAGAGACGATTGGAAAAGGAAAGCGCAGAGAGAAGAACACCCCTACAGATGAGCAGTTGGATGTTCGACCCGATCGAAATGGAGTCAGCGATTTCTATCGCGAGGTGGGCCCGGATGACTTAAAGTCACTCGACTGGCGAAGAAAGCTGGGCGGCATGTTGGCTAGAGAGCTTGGTTGGAGGGATAGGAACGGTCAGGATACGGGCTGCATGCTCGTGACTTTTCCTGAAGGATACCGCTTGTATGAGCACGTGAAGCGTACTGAGAAGGATGGCAAGACGCAGGTCAAGAGCAAAACTCATGCGGCAGCCGGCAATGACAGACAGGATGCGTACCTGTATGGCCATCCGGCCGGCAGAAAGAAGCGCTTCCGAAGCCCGGTAGAGTTCTTTCCGCATCTATTGTGGCTAGCGACAGATGAGAGCGGCGATCCAGACAATTGCGGCTGCAAGATATGCTCGCCGGAAGATCTTGAAAACGCCATACCTGGCGCCAAGTCCAAATCCGAGAGGGTCGTGAAGCAAGACCCAGATCCAAGACCGCTCGTCATTCAGCCTGGATCTTCTGCTAGCCGGCAGCCAAATGCCCAAGCTGTGAGGCCCAAGCAAGAGCCAGGCGCTATGCCGTCGAGGCCAACAACTCCAAAAGCACCGCTTGCGCCTACTCCTTTACCTTCGCGAAAGTCGAATGACCAGATCGTGGACAGTCAGTATCACTCCTTCATGTACCGACCAGGCGAGCTTGTGTGGTTTCAGAACGGCCAAGCGTGGGGTCTAGGCATCGTGACAAAGCGTTGGGCTCGTTCCGGCCGGCATTACCATTACACTGTGCAGCCACTTTCGCATCCATGGGAGTACCCAGCACCGGTCACGAAGTCCTCTGATCAGGAAATGCGACCATGGCTGGCTTGGAGCGTGCCACGATTCACGGCTAATGGTCTCAACGCTTTGGCTGATCCTCCACGATACGAGACTGCCGACTGGCAGGGTATGATGCAAAAGCGGTACGGAAATGGCAACATGGTTGTCGACGCTTCTATCCTTGCTGCCAAATCCATCGATTCAACGTACACATTAGTAGGCCTGAACAGCACCACCCAACCAGAGGCCGGAGTGTCCGAGAAGCACTACGACGCCATGTTCCTCGGCGCAGAAAAGATTTGGACTGGCGACCCTGTACGCCTACATATTGGCTCTACAGGCACGGAGATTATGGTCGTGCACGATATTGTCGAGCGACGACGCACTTCAGCCATGGGTCAGCAGATTTTGCAGCAGCAATGCCAGCTCACGGGCGACATATACAGCCTTGCCACGGTCCAGCATGCGAATCCGAATGTCCCGTCTCCAGCAGCACCGAACAACAATCCGCATCTGCCTCTTCGTCTTACAGAAGATCTTGGTCAGCGCAACGCAAAATCTATACCTGCGCGTGGCGTCGCCAGCTACTGGAAGCTGATGGCTCCAAGAGCGACAGTCGATATCAAAGATGTCAAGGGCCGCTGGTACGAAGCTACAGTCCTGCTCCCACTGCTTATGCCAGACCAGTACAACGAGGCGGCTCGCAAGGGCGAGGTAGTCGAAGCTTCGCTCTGGATGAACAGCCGAGGCGACTGCCTCAACAGTAACCGCGCTCCCAATTTGCCCAAGGTCGAGAAAGTCAATGTGCGAAAGGAGACCAGGAAAGATGCTCTCGGTAAGGCTGTCCCGCCTTCGACGGAGATTGAAGATGGCGTCGAGCCTCCTCGGTCAGCAAATCTGGACCCGGCATTGACTGCGGGTGACGATAGTGAGATCATGGAGATTGATCCGAGATTCGACACTGCGGATCGGGGCGAGCATGGTAGTGCGGCTGACGGTGGTCTGGACGAGTTTATGAATCTGGATGCTGATGCTGGGATGGAAGGGTTTGGACAGGAGTTTGGAGAGCAGATGTTTTGATGTCTAGACAAATCACGCGGTGCATACGGTGATAGGATGATGATCTGTGTGGCTGTGAGCGTTCAGCGATGGCATCGTGGGGCCTCCACACTCATGTCTGACTCCAATGTCTAAGGATTATGAGAGGATGATCATGAATTGCACCTCCTCAAGGCTCTCGGATGGACTGAGGGTGTGTACTGTAACGCAACGAGTGTACACTGGAAGCAGGCGCGAGATCTACATTGAGGTATACTGGTGGCACACCGGCATCGAGCGAAGGTGCGTGTACTTGCCCCAATTGGCAAAAGGCTGAGCCGTTCTCTGATCATTCTCTTTGGTGCAAGTATGTCAGTGCATGTCTCTGTAGAATCGTCCGGTCCGATCTGGATGGCTTCTTTGTTGATATCAGCCCGAAAACGTCAGCCCCAAATAGTCTAGGTTTGCGACACTTACCTACATTTTAGGTACCTAGATCGCTGTGGCAGCTACAACGGAGGGCGTTGATGCGCCAGTATTAGCAGCGTAGGTTGAAAGACGCCGTTAGACTCTCGAGCAGAATGCATCCACAGCGACTGCATATCAAGCATTCTTGAAGACAGATCGTCCTGTTCCAGTCCTCACACGCATCGAGAGGCTAAGTGAGCCGGCCCAAACCACTGCACACATATTTCGCGGCATTCAAATGCTTGTGCCAATGCCATAGGTTTCGAATCCGTATCTACTGGTCAAGATACCCCTCAGCCCACTTTGCTTACGCCAAACGCCTCGCTCCCCGCCACAACGTCCAACAGCTAATCCACCTCAACGCACGTCCTTGTAGAACTATCTGGTCTGATCTGGGTGGCTTCTTTGTCAACACTCGCGCTGATATACTGGTTCCGATTAGTCCAGGTGTGGCATACTTGCCTTCCCCTCAGAGACCTAGATCGCAACGGCAAGCACAATGCACAATCCTGATGCACAGATACAGCAAAGCGTCTTTGACATCACCGAGCTCCACGAGATGATCCTACTACACTTCTCAGTGACGCAGCTATACCGTCTCCAAGCTGTAAATAAGCAGTGGCGCGACACGATAGCGAACTCGCCGCCTCTGCGAAAGAAGCTCTTCCTCAAACTCCCGCCGACACCGCCCAATTTGCCGCTCCACTGCTGTGTGATCAACAACTACTCGCGTCCGCACAAGCCTCCACAGTTGTGCCTATACAACAGCGTACCTGCTTATTGCCAAATTCTTGAAACTTTTACCATATTGGCATCTCACAACCCGCTCCTACGCCCATTCGATCCAGAACACTCACCTGCTGCCAGACGCGCTCACTACGAGTTCGACCACCAGGCGTTCCTGCAATTGAACAACTTCCGACTCCCGTTCAGCAACCCCAGACCTCTCTAGGCAGAATCACTCATCGCGCCACCGGGTCATAACATCACTCATCTCGACTTCCGATGGTCCTTTCCGGGAACTGCGGTGCATGGCTCGAGCTCTCGTGAGGCGGACGGTACTGTTCGCACGCTGGGAGATGCTGCGGACAGACTTCTGCATGGGTTGGACGCGACTTCTAAGGACTTTGTGGACGGCCGGGAGATGAAAGGGACCCCTAGAAGTCGAAGGACGGCTTTAAGGGGCCTTGAAAGTCAGTTCGGCCAGCGGTTGAGAGTCGACCGCATGATGATCTCGTTCCAGAGAGCCGTGGTGTTGAATGAGGAGAAAATTGCCACGCTGATGGCGGGTGAGTTGTTGTGATGGGAGCTATGGAGTTAGTATTTGATCCTGGTTCCATGTTAGGCAACGTATCCAAAGAGGTTGATGTCATCACAAATGGCCAGGTTGTATATCATAAGATAGCACCCCTAGCTCCACTCCCGAACGAAGCGAGCAATCGCCTGCGTGTGGAACACACAGATCATGCCTATCCTCGTGCATTGCTGCTTTTCCGCATACGTATCCACTGGTCAAGATACCCCTAAGCCCACTCTGCTTATTACGCCAAACGCCTCGCTCTCCCACCACAATACCCATCAACTAATCCACCTCAACGCCCTTCTTCCTCAAATCCGTTTTCGCCTGATCTATCTGCCCCATAAGCTCGGCATACGCGTCGGGCACGTCGTTGAATGTGAGGACTCCCCAGCCCAACTTTGCGAGGAGGTATGCGCCGAAGGAGACGATGGCCCAGACGGGAAGCTGTCATGCGTTAGAATACGAATGGTGGATTGGTTGGGGTAATGCTCGACGTACGACTGGGACTACGTCGTTCTGGATCTTCTCTGGTAGTGGTGCGAGCCCGAGGAAGGCGACCATGTAGACCTGTGGTTTGATGTTAGTGGAGGTTTATGATAGTGGATGCGCTGGGCTTACTGAGGCGACCAAGAGGCCAATTGAGAGAGTTTGTTGTGCGCGCGTCATAATGTCTGCTTCAATGGCTGCCTATCTTCAGTGCTTTCTTTGATGTCCCAGCTGTCAATTGCAGGTCGTTGGTTGTTACGGCTCTTTACAGCTGAGTGCTTGACTAACCCCTGTCTGGTACATTCGGAGCTCGCTTCCGACACGCTAGTGTTACTTACGCTCTTTCCTCTTTTGCACTTCTTGCGATGGCACGCGACCTCATCCTTCTCAACGAGTTGAGGTCGTGTGACAATCTCCTCAACGTCTCATCTTGCTCAAGAGGCGAAGAGTCTGTGTGGGAAATGATAGGATAATCTCACTGAGATCTGCAAAGGAAATTCAGCTATTACAGCCTCATATTATCTTCACTTGGCTCAGAATACCTGCATAACGCTATAATGGCTTCTGATGGGTTCACCACGGATGTTGGACAGATCGAGCAAGCATTCCAGACTCTTGCCCTGAACTACAACGATCAAGCTCAAAAAGGCCCAGCAGTGTCACTTTTAGCCACTGGAAGCAGAGAAGATGCACGCATTCGAGACAAGCTTGCAGAGCCCGAGGTCCTCGAAAAGCTCCTGGAAATTGTAATGACCAATAATCGGGATGACTTGGAGGCAGCGAGTGCTGCTCTTCGCTGCATCGGCAACGCCTGCACGACTGATACCGCTCGCCAAACTATTTTGCGATCAGGTTTGACCTGGGCCGTCCAATGCCTCGACGAAGGTGACCAGATGTTGCAACTGATCACTGCGAAGGTACTGTATAACATATGCTATGAGTTCGAGCCAGCGCAGTATGACTGCTATCGATGGTTCATACATCAACGGCTGATTGCAATGTTCTCCCGATCATCGGAAGATTATGAACCGAGTGATAGAACTCTGGTTTTGGACCTGCTTCTGAGCATTACTGGACAGAAGACGAAAGAAAACAGTGAAACGCTACCAAACGACCTCTTGAAGCAGCTGATATGCCTGCCGGATTGCTTCACCGAAGTCAGCGATGCCGATGACTTCGAGACATCTCTGGAGGTCCTCCTTGGCTATCTGACAGACCCGGAAACGCAGGCTCAGGTCATCGAGCAGCGTTTAGTGGCTGAAGTGTGGAAGCGATTCCAGCAGACTGAAAGAATGATCCGAAATCTGCCGCCACAGATCCCACGAGATGACGATGACGATGCAGAAATTGAGGACCAGAAGCTGCTGATGGCCCTCTCGACGAGTATGACATGGTCACTGTCTGACATAGCAGCAATGCCGCGGTTTGCAGAGCTCTATCCTCTTCGAGATCCCCTCATCAGTGATCTAATCATGGTCTTGACTGCGAGCAACATTATTGCCAACGGTACAAACGGCAATGTGCCTGGACTAAGATCTGAACGGACTATCAACGCTGCTTGCCAGATCGTGGGCAACTACTTCATGCACTTGTCTGCAGAGGACCTGGCATCCACAATCACACAATTAAAGCTGTACGAGAACATCTTCAAGCTGATCCTGGCAGTCAACGATGCGGAGCTGCTGCATTCAGCTACTGGACTGCTTGTGCAGGTGACGAGGCCTTCGGTGGAGGTACGGCAGGTCATGGGTGCTGAGGAGAGTGCCTTGCCTGCTATCACAAAGGTGTGCGAGCATGAGACGTCGCAGCTCAAGCAGGACGGTCTCAGACTGTTGCGGGCTTTGGGAAGGGATTGTCCGCAGAATCAGGAGCGCTTTGCACAATTGGCGCAGCAGACTATGGCTTCTGTTGCTACTGCTGCACCGCAGTCGGACGCTGACGCAGAGAGCATGATGGTCGATGCGGCTTGAAGAGAAGGAGTCCCGCTGCAGGCGGCTTTAGAGAGTCCGGTAGTAAGCTGAGAGGCGAGGCACCTGCAGCAAGAGCACAGGTCGGCATGAAGGCAAATATCTGCAAAGATCTAGCTCATTTTGTATATCACGAGACACGCTGCAGGAAGTGATATGGCACACCACTTGCCAAGATGCAAGTATTGCTCCAATCAAGCTACGCGAAAGTGACACGCAAGGCGCGGTAGGATGAGCCGGCCAGATAGCGACATTTGGGAGCAGATGTGATCAGCAAAGCACATAGCTACAGGCATTCCCCTTGATAGCGCCAGTCGTACTCGTGTACACCTGAACCGCACAATGTCCTTGCGTCACCGTCTGAATGGCAGGATTGTTCGAGGAAGAATCGTTGTTTCGCAACATCTCCACAAAACCCGCCGCGCTGCTGCTCGGCAGTGCGGGACACGCTCGGCGACCAACGAAGCTTCCTGACAGCAACTCTCCCATAGGTCACATTGGCGCGCATTATTCCACACAGACATGTGTGATGCTTCTTCATAACATCAGGAGGCACTGCCTGTTACCGGCGTTATGGTTTGCGCTGTGGTTTGGTGGCCAGGCGAGCGCGAGTCTGGGTGACAGGTTGCCGGAGTTTAGGACATGTGTTGCGGTAGGCACAGATGGAGAGGGGTGTTTGGTATGAAAAGAACGGGCATTGATCGTGCAAACAGGAATGCGTGGGCAATAACTGCGGTCCTAATGGGCTGAGCATACGTACGCGATCACTTACCACAATATAATAAGCAGAGACATTATTGACAAGACCCAGCCCTCCACCGCCGCCTCCTCCTCTGGACCTGCCCCGCCGAATGCGACTACACCTGCCAACACATCACAACACAGCAACGCCTCTCACGCGACCCGCCCTACCTCTCCCCCGTGCTCCAATACCACGGCAAATGGCCCTTCTACCGCTTCCTCGGCATGCAAGAACCCTTCTCCGTCCTCTTCTCCCTCTTCAACTTCCTCGCGCACCACTACGGAATCGCCAAACTCAAAGAACAGATCCCCGCGACCTATAAGCTAAGGCAGTATTACCTGCTGTTTGGGTACTTTGGGTACGCGAGCTGGGTGTTTAGTATGATTTTTCATACTAGGGATTTTGGGACGACGGAGAAGTTGGATTATTTCGCTGCTGGGGCGAGTGTGATGTATGGGCTTTATATGGCTGTGGTGCGGGTTTTGAGGCTGGATAAGAAGGAGAGTTTGGGCGGGATGGCGGGGACGGTGTTGAGGACGTGGACGCTGCTGTGCGTGGGGTTGTACCTTTGTCATATTGGCTACTTGACTTTCGTCCGGTTTGACTACACGTACAATATGGCTGCCAATGTGGTGATTGGGATCCTGCAGAATATCTTGTGGACGTGGTTTAGTATCACGCGGTACAGGAAGGTGGGGAGGTTATGGGCGGCGTGGCCCGGGTTGATTGTGGCGTGGATTGTGCTGGCGATGAGTCTGGAGTTGTTTGATTTCCCGCCTTGGGCGGGGATGGTGGATGCGCATGCGTTGTGGCATTTGGGCACTGTAGGGCCGACGATTTGGTGGTATCAGTTTTTGATTCGGGATGCGAAGGAGGATATGCAGGGGGAGAGGCTGAAGGCTTGATGATGGATGGGGCTGAGCTAGATGGGGATGTATGCAGGACAATAGGCTACACGGCCGCTGCTGTCACTTTCTCCCAGCGCAATCGAGGCATCGGAAGAGAGGCGGGCGGATGATTCGAAAGACACTGAGTGATACATTTCATGCAGCTGACTGTGCGATCAACAGATAGGTGCGACCCTTTCGATCATCAATAATGTCGGTATCTCAAGCCATGGTCTCGACTCCGCGATGCTTGATGAGAAGGGTGTTATGATCTATTGCCAGTACGCTGGCCGAGCCAAACACGAGACACCACAACCGGCACGATTGATGCAACACGAGGACTTAATCGCGCGCGTTCTAGGATCTATATTACTTCTATATATATTCGGCCACCGAAGCTCAGACCACGAGGGGCAAACTTCTTGAGCGCGCTACTGATGACGCGAGTTATACTCAAGGAACTCGATGTGGGGTAATTGCTCAGAGGAGTGTAGACGGTGCTTAATGGTGTTCACGGCCAAGACGCGCGCCGGTTTTGGGTGCCGGACATAGGCAGGGTGGTGATGTGGTTGTATCTTAGATCGAGGGTTCGGGGGCGAGCCGAGATTACTATCAGACTGCTGTAGTGTGGAAGGTGATTATTGACTTCGAGTATCATCAAGCATCTAGTTTGTTTGGTGGTGTGTGTTCTGGCGGTAATTCGCCATCATCGTCGGGTTTCTACCTACATTGCAACGCCGAGAGCAAAAGTGCAGCATATTCCTACCTACCTTACCACGCCCAGAAGAGTAAGACTTGTATGATTGCAATCGACAGAACCGCCGTACATAGCGCCATGTAGCAGCATCATCCATACATCCCACTACCAGTGAGACCTTGGAGCGATAACAGCGCTAATAGGGTATCAGAGCGATATTCTCTCACCGTGAGACACTCTCTGCACACTATGAAGGAACCATTTGTCGAGCTACAGTAGTATAGCCGTGGCCTAGAAGCAAACACCGACACCACATGCTCTGGGCCGACTAAGGTACTGTGCCGTCGTCATTCAAACTGGAGCATATAATAAGGGCGTGAGGTAGGCCAGGAAACAACTCTGATATCAAAGCAAACCAATCTTCTCCTCAGCACCACACACAAAAACAGTAAGCACACTCCTACCCTACGCTCCAAACCATCCATCTAACACCGTCTCCCCTCCCAGCTACCAAACACCGCAACCACAACAAAAACACAACCATGCACGCCACCCACCTCCTCACCACCCTCCTCACCCTCCTCTCGGCGGCCGCCCCCGCCACTGCAGTCGAATACTGGAAAAAATGCCGCTGCATGACCAAAGTCATCGACGGCGTCGGCACGGGCTCCGCCAACGACGCGGCGACCGAAGCCGCATGCAATTTCTACCGCGATGGGCATGCGAGTGTGGGCAATTGGGGCTATGAGGCGGGTTGGTGTGTGATGAAGCCGCCGTATGGGCAGGTCCAGTTGACGGGGAGTAAGATTAATGGGGATGATTGGTGGAATACTTGTCGGGGGGATCAGGTGCATGATCCGAATAGTCAGGCGGGGCAGTGTTTGTAGGTCTTTTTTTGGATTGGGTGGGAGGAGCGAGAAGGGGAGGTCTGCTGTGTTGGCGGTTGTAGGGAGAGTTCTGGTGAAGTCGTGTTGTACAATGCGGTTATGCCGATGCTTCAAGTCTGTGCTTGATGTCTGTCGCTATGCTGTTCAATCCATGCCTGATGCCTTTCGCTCCTCGACCATCGGTTTGCAGGCACTTAGTAAGGCGGGCTCGACACCGCATGGATATACGTCGAAGTGCAACTGCTGTCGTTGCCCTTCCAGTAAATCTGCAACAAATAACAATCAGTTTCTCGTACACTTACCCAACGCATCCATAAAACAAACTAAAACTCACCACCCTCTCCTCCTCCGCCTCACAAACCGTCCACCCCACCTCCTCCCCACCCACCGTCAACAGATACCCATCCTTCAACCCCAAATTCCCGCTCGGCTCCACGCTGGGCGCCAACTGCAACTGCTGCCCCTCCCCAATCGCTCCGGTACTATTATACACCGCCTGCCCCTCATTCATTGGCTCGTACTGCAGCGTGACGAGATCGCCGTTCGTGAGGTTGAATTGCGGTAGGCTTTCGTAGCCCGAGTCGATGAGCCGGATGCTGTAGTTGGTGGTGGAGGAGGGATCGTAGACGGAGGTTGCGGAGACGTTGGCGAGGAGGGAGGAGTTGGTTGTGGAGGCGCATTGGGTGGTGGTTACGAGGTAGAAGTTTGAGAGGGTTCGTTTGAAGGGGGTTGCGGTTGTTGTGGTGGTGGTGGAGGCGAGGAGGGTGGTGAAGAGGAGGGTGGTGGGATGCATGGTTGGTGGGTGGATCTGTTGGGTGAGGTTGTAGTGGGTGTGTGGGAAGGGTAAAGAGAGAGGGAAGAGGAAAGAAGAGGAGTATGCAGGGTGTTTCAGGATGTTTTTGTGTTCGCTGTTGCGGTGCGGATCCACTTGAGACAGAGGGAACAAGCAGCGTGTGCTCCTACCTATGAGGTGTTCGCATCCCTTGGGAACAGTAAGGTAGCGTCCGACAGTTCTCCTGAGCATGATCCAACCATGGCTCTTGACTCCACCGCGTTCCAACAAGCCGTCGTTGCTACAGAACTCCTGTGGTCGATCCTTACTTGTTCCTGAACTCCGTCCCAATCCCCTCGGTGCAGCTCTCCTCCAATCATATCCTCCGACGTCTTTTCTCACTTCTGTCGCTCATGCTCGCGTGGACCTCCTGTTCACAACATTGTGGACTCTATTATTATTAGCCGGTGTGATCATCTTCAGTGTCACACACAAGATGGGAAGGAGCGAAGGAACGACGAGACGTTGTTTCTGTGTCAGCCGCACGGTCTGAGCTAGGCTTAAGAGGGTTTGGTGAGGCCTGAGCTTTGCGCCACTGTGTGCCAATGGCCTGGGCGTGGGTCGACAGCAGTGACCAAGGACTCTCCCAGTCACGCTCATCAATATTTGACGAGGCTGATACAGCATCATCAGCTTGCGAGGTAGTATCATACGAACGGAACGGAATTGTGGGACGCTTGAATCGTAACAGCACAGCATTTCATTTATGTCTAACTAAGCAACGCCAATTTCTTCATCGCAATGCAAGACCAGACCCGAATGGGTACACAATGCCTCGCTAGCCATGCACAGGTCTCGCGCCCAGGAGCTACTGATCACGCCCTTCAAGCATACCGGTAGCTGCCTTAGCACGAACAAGACACAAGCCTGCTCTTGCCTCTGCACATGACTCTTCTTGACTCCTTGACCGACCGCTCTACTCATAACGAGCACGCTTGGCCGAGCGATTAGGACCAGCCTCGCCGTAGGCCCCGTGAAAGTCGTAGAAGGCCTTCTCGTCGAGGAGATCACCGTCCAAGAGGTCCGGGTCCAGGAAGCCGGGAGTCTCGCTCGACATGATGTTGCTGTGGTCCTCGTCCTGGATGCCGCTGTAGAGTGACGGAGGCGCGTCGGCGTCCTCGAAACAGTCTGCCAGCGATGGCGAGGTGAACGGAGCGGCCTGCTGAGCAGTGCTGTGACGCTGAGGACGGAGGCTCGAGGTGGGCTTGCTGCGCTTGACGCGCGGTGGCAGAGCAGGCTGCCTCAAATCCCCGTGATGATCAGTGGTGCTGTCAGACACGTCCTCAGACGAAGTCGGCATGCCCATGTATGACCATGAGCCAGGAGCGGGGACAAGGGCGGTCATGGCGGCAGGCGGGTGCTCGCCGAACTGCAGAGAGATGGCGACCCAGTGGTCCTTGTTGTACCCGATCTCTGTAGCAAGGCTGGCGTCAAAGTTCTCCTGCTCCTCCTCCTCCTCCTCCTCCTCCTCCTCCCCATCCTCCCCATCCTCTTCAGCAACACGAGCCGCCGCCTCCTTCGCCTCCTGCTCTGCCTGCTGACGCGCCTCAGCGGCCTCATGCGCCGCAAAAAACGCAGCACGACCGCGGTAGGCCAGCAAATGCTTCCTACCCATGCCTTTCGTCTGCAACCTCTCGACAACCTCATCAAAGCGCGCAGCCACGCCATTCTCGTCAAGCTGATTACCCTGCGCGTCCTTAGCCAAACCAACCTCCATCACATCCCTCACCGCCGGCCTGATGAACTTGCCATAACCCGGCAAGCGAAACTGAAAGTTGCCGCGCGAGGTGAATTTCAATATACTGGTATCAGGCTTGAGAATCTCCGGCATCACACCAACCTCGCGGATGAACAGCGCCAGCGGCTTGTACTCCGGCAAGTCCTCCCACATGGCGCACCTGCTGAGCGGGCGCAGCATGACGGACTTGAAGGCCCGCGCGAACGGAGTGCCCGCCTCGATCCTCTGGATCTGCTGCCAGATGAACCTGAGCATGTCGGCGACGAACTCGACGCTCTCGGGGGCGAGGGAGAAGCGGATGCGGATGTCGGCGCGCTTGTAGAACTCGATGAGGGCCTCGGAGCGCAAGAGACCGGCGATGTGCAGGAGGTTCTTGGGCAGCTTCCAGCGGCGCCAATTGATGAAGAGCTGGTTGTACTTGCCGCCGGCGTGGGCCTCGAGCATCATGGTCGGGTTGTTGCCGATGACGTGGCCGTAGACTTTGAGACGGAGCTCGGTGGGCAGGTTCCGCAGACCGTCTCCGTAGAGAGGAGTCGTGGTAGTGGTGGAGGCCATGGTGGCGGTAAGTATGGGTGAAGGGAATTGTCGGACGATGCCTTATGTGCTGCCCGGACAACAGAGCGCCGGTGGACGAAGATGATCAAGGCCTCGATCGATGTTGAAGACGATAATCAGATCGGCTCCGTGCTGTGTATGTGGTTGTTGTGGAAGAAGAAGAAACAATTTGGAAATCGAAGCTCGATATCTAAAGGCGTCCCGGCTTGTGGTGCACGGGCCCATCATGTTCACAGTTTCTTGAGCCATAACGATCCATATTGTGTCGTGAATACAGCTACGAGGGCCGGCACGCCTGCTAGTCCCACCGCAATGTGCTCCGACTGGCTGCTCTGCCATGGATGGCCTTGCCGGGACTCCGGTGCTGGGGGAGGGGGAGAGGGACGAACGGGGGCTTGTTGTTCACGATGGCTGGGGCAGCTGCCAGGGGTGCTCGTGCCTCTTGAGTGTGCATATGCCACTGCAGCTCCTGTTCGTGGAGCCAGTGGTCGGCAGGGCAGCCGACTCGCTTCAGCTTCTGCGAGGCAGGTCTCGCAGGGGCAGCATTGCCCTGATGTGGCGCCGTGCCAGTCTGCTGACGTTGGCTCTAGTAGCCGATGGCCACGCTAGTGCCTCTCATGTGCTTATGTGCGACTGCTGCCCTGTCCCTCGAGCGCGTACCCCATCTATTCATTGGTCTACCGGGTTCTGCAAGGCATCTGCCCTGCCTGAAGCGTTGCCCTGGTGGCATATGCCTCCGAGCAAGCGTTCAGGCTGGCATTGTCGTGGCAGCAAGCACGGGTGCCTTGTTTTGTGCATTAAGCATCTGGCAACAAGCGCCTGTGCTCGGTGGACGACTGGGCATAGCGCTCGTTGGAAGGGTTGTGCGCTGCAGGAGGTCTCGATTGCCATGCAATAACACATCTGCGTCTGGTAAGTGCATTGCCTTCTATGGGGGACCCAGGCACCGGGGCAACGAGCGCCTGAGCCTTTCCATGCCCTCTTCATCCTGCTCGTGGAAGAATGCCGCGCACGGGACGGCTTCTCGATTGTTAGGCATTCAACATAGACCACCTCTCAGCAAGCGCATATGCCTTCACCTTGTAACCATACGCGTCGGGGCAACAAGCTCCTACCCCTGACAATGCGCTCCTGGTCTCGCTCGTCGTTCAGACAACCGCTTAAGGGCATATTCGTCGCTGTGCAAAGACATCTCCTCAGGCGGGATGGGCGCTCAGTCCCGGCCTTGCAGCCATCGACAATTTTCTCAGCTGAACAAACGATCTCCTATAGTACGAGCCCACTCCGATCTGCCTCAAACCTTTCCCTGCGCCGCACCCGCCTTCCAACTAATATGCCTCCCCCAAGCACTCAGACCCCTTAGCTCCGCACCACAGGACCCGATCCTAGAACCCGTAACGCCCACCTGTACTTCAGCGAGATCCCCCAAGCGTAACCGCAAGAAATGCTTCAGCTTGAGTCTGAGTCTTCTGCTCCCTTAATCCCTGCGAGCAACACCTGCTCAGAACGCTTCTACAGCAGCACATGTTTGCGGTTTTATGTGGAAAAAGAATCGTGAGCAGCGGCAGGCATGTATGCCGCGGAACGAGCGTACTTGCAGTGTCTTATGGTAAAAGACGGGTTTAGCTATCTTCTTTGCTTGCTAATTCAGCGCCGGGCGAATGGAGGGCGGAAAGGTTCGGGGAGAGATATTATAGAGATGGAGTTTCGGAAGGAGGATAGATGAGTGGATGGAGATTTGTGGATGATATCTCATGGTTACATAGAGAATTACTGATATAAGTAGATCGTGGGTATCCTCGACTTGGGCAGCTGAGCAGCGATACATAGTTTCTATCAGTCGCGAACATTCAAAACGGCCCCCGAGCAGTGACATTCCCTTCAAGCATTAAACTCCTCCAGCTATGCAGCTAACTTGGAATCATTGCCCGGTGGTCCACCAGCATCATATGGAGTGTGAGAATCCACCCAACGCCGTGCACCATTTGAATCCGCTCTAAGCACGTAGCGACTGATACCCCAAGGAAGGTCCCACGATGGCTGGGGAATCACACACATCAAAATGCGAGTGAGCATACCATCTCCTCAATATACAATCAACCTGCGCAGCATGCTCTAATTCTACACCTTCTCACAAAAAATTAATCCCCACCCCAAAACTCAACCCCTTCCTCCCCTCCTCCCCCCTCCTCACAACCAACGGCAAACTAAAATTCAACTCAAACCGCGCCGCCGGATGCGCATACACCAACCCCACTCCCGCGGCCGCACTCGGCAACTCACTCGTCAGCCTTCCAAACGTCTCTGTCAAACTCCCCACCGCATCTCTTGAGCCAGCGTCCGCCAGGTCATCGGATCGAGCGCCACTAAGCGCCAGGAGGCGCCCACCATTGATAAACGCTTGCAGCCGGAGCGGCGTGTCTTTGCCTACTTTGGGCAGGGGAAGGAGGAGGGATGCGCCGCCCGCGGCATATACGTCGCCGCCTACGGCGTCTTGACCATCGCGGGGACCTAGGCCAGAGAGCCGGAATCCTCGCACGTCGGTCGGGCCGCCGAGTTGGAAACGGTCGTTTATTCTGCTTCCTGATGGGGAGGTTTGGTTGGAGAGGGTGAGCGGGTAGAGGAGGCCGCCGCGGAGACCGGCGGTGAAGGAGATGCCGGATTCGGTTGCGGAGCGGAAACCGGGGATGGGGATGGGAATGGCGAGTTGGGAGTCGAATTCGGTTTTGGCGAAGGCGACGTCGCCTTTGAGGGGGCCGAAGCCGGCAAGCTCGGTGACGGTTTTGAGGAGGTAGCCTTTGCTTGGGAGCATGGGGATGTCTCGCGTGTCGTTTAGCCAGGTGTGCGTGAGGCTGGATTTGAAGGAGTCGCCGGCGTCTGCTCGGACGGTTGGGGAGGCTTTCTCGGCGAGGCCGGTGATCTGTCGCCATAGACCGTTGTATGCGAGTTCGTGTTGGCTCCATGGTGATGTTCTCCAGAGGATGCGGGAAGAGCCTCCCTTGAGAACTTCTTCGTGGGATGCCCAGTGCTTGAGAGTGCTGCTGGCAAGACCGCCGATCTCGAATCGCAGATCTGGGTTGGAGAGGATGGGTGTGGCGAAATTGGCACTGTATGCGCTGCGTGTTCTCGTGCCCAGGCTGGCATTTGCATTCAAGCTCTCTGCTCCACCAAACAGATTCCGTAATTGCGCATTGACGAAAGCACTCCCCTCTGCCGTGCCTGCCTCAGTGCCGGTCTTGATCGTGTACCGCCCTCGCTCCTTGGCATTGACAAAGACGGCATAGTCGATCGGGGTCGTGGACGGGTCTGTCTGGTCGGGAGTGTCGATGTAGGTCGAGATGGGCTGCTGGAAGATGTCGAGTCGGTTCAGCTTGTCCACCGCACCACCAATCTCCGCCAGTGCAGACTGTAGTGTGTATTCGCCGGCATCGGGTCGGTTGTGCGAGAGGACGGGCTGGAAGATGCGCTCGAGGAAGGCGGGACGGGTGTGTGGTGCGCCAATGACGCGGACGGAGGAGATGGTCACGGGTTTGGTGGTGTTGCTGCCGACCAGCTCGGCCATGCGCTGTTGTGATTTCTCATATTGCGTGTGGACTCGCGCATTGATCTCGTCCTCTTTCTGTTTGATGTATGAAGGGTCGCCTTTGAGCTGGGTGAAGACCTGAATACATGACGTGAGTTTCTGTTTGGTCAGATTTTACGACTTTTACTTACGCTGTCGTCCAGCGGCGAAGGGACAGCCATGGGTAGCTCACGGTGAGGATGTCGCTTTCACATGAAACTTGCTGAAGCAACAGCCACATTCTGAGAAACAACCAGGTGGTCCGAGCGCACAGCTTCAGCCACACCGGGATGGAGACGTAGCACGACTTCAGTCCTCGTCCACTTTCATTTCCGCTATACATCATTGACCACAACATGACGAGAAGGTCACCGATCGTTTCAAGAGATTGTGTCAGGCCGAGTGCATTATGTGACAGGAGCATGCTTAGAAGACCGACGGCGAGCTCCACATCAGTCTTGTTGGCTTTGAAAATGATGTTCCAGCTTGTATTGCGAAAGACGACTGGAAATGCTTCGTGGTAGATGGGGTCACCCAACTTGAGGATATTCGGTGCCCATCATCTGTCGTGAGGCGTTGGCCACAGCAGTCCCTGGCGTTCTTGATGCGGATCTGAATGCACTTGCTCGAGAGGGAAAAGTAGCCGTAGATCTGCTCACGGAGTTCCGGCGGTAGAGTCATGAAGAGGTCAGGAGTGCTCTCGCTCAGATCTTTGAGCGGCATCTTCTTGATGTACTTCAGGTACTTGGGTCCTGGACGACGCGGCATACTGTAGCAGAAGGCGGTGCTGCTCTAACATGGGCGACTTGTCCGTCTTTTTGACATAAAGAAAAGTATGTGGAAAGATTCACGAAAAAGTGTCGGTTGGAACAGCCATGATCTGGGAGAAAGCACGCGAAAGTACGGACCGCCGCGCAGACGTCACAGAGCCCAATTGTCGTTCACGTACACTCGCCACATCGGCCACGCGCAGGCACACGCGCCGGTGCTGCTATTGAGTGCGTGGGCATGCTAGCGGTCGGACCAGGGTGTCTGTGTGGACAGTAGATTGGGCCGCTTTAGTTTTCGGGATTGCTTGATGCATGGTGTTCTGTATGCTTGATCGTGGCGCGTTCTTAATGTCTCATGCTCGCATGGAGAGGTTGTAGCATTAGCGCTCGCTAGAAATAGGATAACTCAATCACCTTCCATGAGAACTCGCCATATTCAACCTCTTGTCCCAATCTTAGCTTGCCCACTTCTACGCCCATTGCGAAGCCGCAAGGTAGCCAGTAATCTCCAATCCTCAGCTGTCTTTGCCACCCACCCTTTGCTACGCCATTGACCCTCATTCCCGCACCAGTGATCCTCCCACCATCGACCCCATCCTTGGCCGACTCCGATCCAGAGTCCCAAGCCCATCGCTCAACGGTCGTAGAAGTGCCTGATTCTCTGCCGCCATTGCTGGTAAGCTTGAAGATCCCCTGCACGTACTGTCCAACTCGCACAACCATGCCGCGAGCCCTGTCGCCTACGTCCTCGAGCCTCATCACTACACACACACGAGCTGACACCGGAGACACACCCGCGACAGTGCTGCCATCAGCACTTCCCAGCCTAGCCAGTGGCAATTCCTCCACCGACAAAGCCGGCACATCCCTCCACAATTCCTCATACGGCACCTCGCCCGCATCAGGACGACCAGGATTCACCATCTTCCCCGTCTCCAACGACATCCCATCACCCAGCTCAAACATCTCACCCTCGTCCTTCACAAGCTCCGACGAGTTCGTCCGCGAATCAATTTCATGTTTCCATGCCGCAGTCTCCCGTTTGCCGCCAGAATCAGGGTCCTGCTTCGTGGTTGCCGTGCCTGCAAACGCCCAGTCGATGCGGGATAGAGGAAGGACATCTATGTGTACTTTATGTCAGCGAAGGGGCCTCTTCGAAATTTAGGTTGCGAGCAGGATATGATCTACCTTCTTCAACTCCCTCGGGGAGGTCTCGTTTCAAGACCCGGATGTCGACGAATTTTCCGGAACCTGAAGTGAGGACGAGAGTTGATGTCGGCTCGCTTTCGGGTTCTGGTGGCCATTTGATCCATTCGCGCTTCGAGATATGTGGCATTTTTGCTGCGATGGATTGCTTCGTGCGAACCTTCTGTGACCTCGATCGATCTGGCCTGTCTTATCGTAGCGTTGCGAGGAGTATGGTCAAAGGTAGTCGTCTGTGTGGCTCTCTTCTTGGTGTATCCAGTGTATAACGGTTTGCGAAGACGTGCAGTGCTGATTTTTTTGTTTGTCGAAGTAAGGTAGGAAACATGCATATAGATCCCCAGTTCATGCCCCCGCGCTAGCGTGGCCGAAATTGGCAAGCACGACTCAAATGTGGATACCGGGCAAGGACATGCTGTCAAGGAGAGTCCCACTCGACTCTCGATGTATTCATGCAGAGTCTGGATTTGCGACCAATCGTCTATACATTGACGTATACTCTAATATTGACAAGAGAAAATACTCATTACGTACAACAGCCGTAATATTCACAACCCGGGCTTCGCACAGCCCATCATTTCAAAGAATCGCTCATCGCTCATGCCCGCGCCTAATCGGCCCGAGCCCCCATCGCCTCATTGAACGGCCATACTCATGCGTCTGGCCTCAATTGGCGCTGCCGCCTCGACTGGCATAGTCGGCATATCCGGCACAGGCGGTGCATTACTGATGTCGAAAGGGTCCAGGTCGGTATTCTCGTCCTGAGCAGGTGTGGGTGGGATCATAGTCAACTTATGACTCTCCCAATTCGCCGCAGGCATACTTGTAGGGCACCCATTACTGACACTCTGGCGCACATAGGTCGGCGTGCGATAGACAGGGTTGCTGAAGCCTGCGCCATTGTTGCTGTTTAGAGAGCTGATGCTGCCGTTGCGGGCAAAGCTGTTCGTGTTGATGTTCTGAGGAGCTTTGACGGAGGATGTAGAGGTGACGCTGGCGCTACGCGAATGGGATCCGCTCCCATTGTTTCCGGGGGTAGAGAGGAAGGCGCTCGAAATGCGGCGGAGCATGTTACCGCCTGTGCTGGCGATTGAGGAGGAGCGAGCGGCGGTCTTAGGCGAGTCTTGTGACGAGTTATTTGGGTCTAAGAAGGAGAAGACGCCCTTGAGCGCTGTGACCGATTCGACGACGCAAGCCTTGACGGTGTTCCAACTCTCCTCCAATCTGATGAAGTCATCGATCTTTTGGTCCAATGTGTCCAGCTCCAGCAGGGTCAGTTCGATTGAATCCGAGACTAGCGTGATGCCGGTGATCCAGATGTTAGCAGCAGTGTCCTGGACATGCTCAGGTTGCTGGTTCACCAGGCCAATGGCAGAACTACACAGCTTATCGATGCCCATGTCAGCCATGTTTTTCTGCATCGTGATGTCGACGTAGAGCTTGGACTTGTCCGCCCCCTTGTCGTCGTCGCGCATGTTGTTCTTCAAGTTTTCGTAGCATGCCTTGAATGCGTCTTGATATACGTAAGCCAAAGCCTGATTCAGATTGTCCATGGCAGCCAAGACAGCGTCTGCCTCGTCTCCGATAGTTGCGCTTAGTGTGGCGGCATGATTTGTGCCCTCCATCAGCCCAGCCGCTTGGAGCGTTCTGAAAAAGCTGAAGTCGCCAGTCCGGGCCGCTATGTGAAGATTGTGGCGGACCAGCGCGACGCGCTGTGTCCAGTGCAATTGCTTCGTCTGGAGAGCCGACATGTTAGGTACTTCGCTGGATACACTCTTAAAGGTCCAAAGCGTGCTGTGCCGGATTAGAAGTCTTTCAGTGGGTAAGATTATGTACAGCAGAAGGACGAAACGAGGTCTTCATGGACGAAAATGGAGGACAGAGGTACAGCACGGAAGCAGGATC
The DNA here is from genome assembly GCA_007113905.1 of Teratosphaeria zuluensis. NCBI lineage: Eukaryota > Fungi > Ascomycota > Dothideomycetes > Mycosphaerellales > Teratosphaeriaceae > Teratosphaeria > Teratosphaeria zuluensis. The sequence goes on from VCMQ01000002.1 coordinate 1,057,496, forward strand.
TCTGTATAAGGTGAGCAATCCATTGTCAACGTTCTCACTGCTGATACCACATGTAAGACATTGGACGCGGTAGAGGCGTTCAAGGCGCGGTCTGTCCGGCAAAGACTTTGTCTGCTGGTCGCTCGACAGGTCCCACTGCGGCTACGATATACCACTGCACTGGGATAGTGCTCTATGTGGCGCCAGAGTCCAGAAGTCCCTAGCGAGCTTTGATGGTGTGAGGAAGCTGCATGCGGAAGCGTTCGGCAGTGCATTCCTCAGACTTGAGCCTCAACGACAATAAACATATTTTTGCAAGTCAACGGCGAAGACGAGCACTACGTCAGGTCTTCCATTTGTTCGGGCTTAGAAGCGTCACATCTCGATCGTGCTGCAGAGTTTGTGCGTGAGATCCAGGTGCCAGTGCATGTAGCCTTGACTGGATGATTGGCCTCTTTGTACGTGCGACGGCTCTATGGCGATGATCAGCTGTGAAGCAATAAGCCTAATTCGCAGCACACGTAGAGCTGTCCGATAGCGACGGGGCGCAATCGAGATACAATAGGCGAGACAAGAGTGTGATACGATGCGAGGAGGAAGTAGGGAAAGGAAGACTGAGCTAAAGTTGACGAAGCTCGATGTGGGGCCGCATCGACCAATCACAAGCCTGCTGGCGACATCGCTAACAACCAGCTTGCCAATGCAGAGAATGGGTATACATGTCAACAAGTTTCATTGCTGCCTCAAACTGCCGTATTTCGTAAAGCAAGATCACCGCATTCAATCTCGCAGCCACCGAGTCCGGTCCAGCCATTGCGGACAAACACCCTCAGAATGGCCAACTACGGCTACCAACCAAACCCCCAACAATCTTCCTCCTACAGCGCCCAGAATAATCTCAATTTCTACCAATCGTCATACTCGCAACAACCTGTAAGCGGTCATAGCACACCATTCCAAGCGGCATACGGAGGCGGCGCACAGAGCAATGCATACGCAGGTTCAGGAGCAAATTATGGGTTTGGGGCTTTTCCAGGGCAGCCTGGTGCCAGTGGGCAGATGGGAACAGGACAGAGTGGGCTGAGGACTGGATGGCTCGCGGCATTCGGTACGGAGGGATATGAAGGAGAGCCGCCATTATTAGAAGAGCTCGGCGTCAACTTTCAGCATATACAAGGGAAGGTACGTTTCAAGCGGGTCGAGTCGGATTCGAGGGCTGCATGCTGACTGGATATGCGATGCAGACATTAGCCGTGCTGAACCCTTTGGCACGGATTGACAACCACATAATGGACGATTCAGACTTGGCGGGACCCTTCTTGTTCTGTGCACTATTCGGCACCTTTCTCCTATTATCCGGCAAGCTCTGGTTTGGCTACGTCTGTGGACTTGCGGCACTGGGAGCCGTGTCACTCTACTTCATCTTCTCGATGATGTCGCCGCCACTATCGCCCGAAGAGATGAACGCAGCACAGCAACATTCAGGCAACGGCCAATACGGATCCGCCAACCTCAGCTCTACGCTCACCTTTGGTCGCAGTAGCTCAGTGCTTGGTTACTGTCTGCTACCGCTAGTGTTCGCGAGTCTTCTGGGTGTGGTGGTGCCTCTGGACTCATTGATCGGCTACATCGTGGTCAGTCTAGCGATTTCTTGGTGCACGTATTCCAGCTCGGCCATGTTCGTTGTGGTGGGCAGGATGACGAATATGCGAGGCCTGGTGGCTTACCCTCTTGGTCTGTTTTACGTTGGCTTTGGCATCATGGCGATATTCAGCAGCAGAGGGACGGGCAGGATCGATGCGATGAAAGCAGGGACCTAGGTCACTAGCCAATGAATATTTGTCCCGGCTATGGCATAGCGTGGCGAGCGATATAGAACTCGTGAGTCTGCATTCACTGCCAGTTGCCACATCTCATTGCAGCGGTGCCTGGAGGCCAACGAACCCGTGATGCCGTCCACAAGGATAAAAGGTAGCAGCGTCAGGGTAAGCTACACTACAGTGCAATTGCTTGAACCGGCAGCCGAGCTCTGATCATCTTACCTCAGTGCTCGTCACGAGTCAAATTTGATTCCATCATCAACATGACTGAGGTGTCAAGGTAATAGCACCTGACTGACATGACTGACGGTAGGATGAGCCTTTGATATGGCACTCATGCCGTCATCAGTCAGTCAGCCTGTCAAGCTGTGTTTCGTTAGTTATTGAGGTGGCAGAGTTTCAGGCGCTTGTGAGCTACAGAGCATGCTTTGCAGGATGGCATGGTATGTGTGAAGATGAAATGAATGGGTTGTCTCACTTAATCTGAGTTAAGATCTAAAACAATTCCGTCATGTTCGTGGCGCCACCAAAGCTCCGCCTCGGATCTTGCCGAGTCGTTCTCGCAAAACGCGGCGGACATCAGTCCGCCTGCCACGTCTGTAAACAAAGCATGGCGATGCCGACAGACGCGCATAAATTTTGTGTTGCTGTCGTCAAATCGAGAACCCTGCTACGCGGCTCGCGACTAATGCCACTGCCACAAGGATGACGCTGACAATCGCAAGACACCACAGGCAATTTCTGCGTCGACGATGACGGCAGATGATCGCAGATCAATTGCCTGCGCTCTCTAGCGATCTTCTGCATGATGTCGGAGTCCTACTTTTCGCTCGCTGCTGTTTCGGAGCCCCGGACTCTGGTGGATACACCCAACCATTTGAAATGCAGTCGTATGCAGATCATCGAAGCGTACGAGTCGCTCATTCGCGGCAGGCTAGAACCGCATGGCGCCTTTGGATCTGTATAGTCGGGATATCTGGTTAAGCGGGCTGGCGGTATGACGGCAAGTCTATTCGTGTTCAGATGTGTGGTTAGACGAACTTTCTTTGAGTGTACTTCTTTGCTGGCTCCTTCTGAATGTTCAACTTGCGACTTCCTTGCTTTCCACCCCTATAATCTAACAGTGTTCGAGCACCCCTGCTCTCTCGAGTTGACAGCGCCACGTCCGCATCCCAGACGCGGGACCACGTCAGTACAAAGAACAGGATATATTTGGACGCTAGACATCCTCGTTCAGCATCATCAAGCTGGTGGCGTTCAGAATTGATAGAGGGGCAAGTGTCTGCAACGCATAGGCATCCGGGAAATCGATATCAGCAGTCATGGCACCGGTAGTCTTCGGCCTCGATCTGGGCCAGATGTCATGGGGAGCCTTCGGTAGCAAGAACATGTTTGGCAACAGAGACTGGCATTTACGACGAACCAAATTCATTGTGTATCAATGCGCATTGATCTTCTGCGTCGTTTCGGAGTCACTGGGTACAGCCGTACTTTCTGGTACGTCAACGCGATCGCATACAAGCTCTCGCCAAGCGATTAACGGCACAGGCTTGTTCATCCATATGCGGCTTGGCTAACATGATGGTTTGGGTACAGACTACATCGATCAACAGAAATATCTGAAGAGCGTCAGCGGTGGACGGGCATACGAATACAATAACGACTACGTTGGCGTCGCCTCGTACAACATCTTTGCGGGTATATTTGTGGCTTTCATCTTTGGCGCAGCATTCTTTTTCGACCTATTCTGGCCCGAGCGACACGAGAGCAAATCGGTCAGGCTGGCGTGGAAGATCTGCGGATGTTTGGCTGTTATCTTTCATCTGGCAGATGCACTGGCCTTGACGATCATCACTGCAAGGAGGAGCGCGTATGTGACTGGGCAACCCGAATACGTAACGCGGCAGAATCTGGCAGATTTCACCAAGGATGGAGGCGTGCCGTTGAAGTACAGGAAGAACGGAAGGGCCGTTGCAGCTGTAGTCTTTGTGTGGTTGGGGTGGGTGAGCGTCTTCGCCAGGTAAGTCGTGGCCATCTGTTTGGAAGTGGCAATTTGATGCTGATATTATGCGCAGCAACGTGCTGCTATTCTTCAGCATTCGTAACGCGGAATATGGTAAGGGCCCAAAGACCGCACATACCCAAGGTCGGGAAGCAGCCCATGTGTATGCGAACACCCCCGTCGCAGAACGTCATCGTCTTCAAGACCCGGAAGCTCAATTCATGGCCAACAACGAAAAGCCAGAGATCAATGGCGCCGCGCCGAGCAACCTCGATGGACACACAGAGACAAATTCGACACCCACCACTGGTCCGGCGGCCGAAATCCCGACCCAGCAGACAAGCAATGCTCATACCAACTACCACATCAGCACCCCTGACGAGGAGCGAGCGGTATGAGGTTGACGTTGAACGGACGTCAAACAGGACGGTCATCGCCGGCATACAGACAGAGGGAAAACAGTCGTCTCTCCACCATCATGGAAGCCAGAACTCCAGAAGGGAGTCGTGGCGACGGAGAATGCTCGAGTCGCCCGGATTGGGCAAGTCACAGGTTAGATGACAGCGGAGTCACCGAGGACTCAGGCTTCACTGCTCTGGCCACCAAGAGGGTCAGGGAGCAGTATAAGGCTGAACCTGAGAGTCCGACAGAATGCAGGAAGAAGATCAAGCTTTCGAGCTGGGCGAGTCTAACGTCTGGAATGGCATGAAGTATTGCGGTTTGTCGTTTATTGATACCCATGTACATCTATGTGACGAAGTGGGAAGGATTCCAGGCATCTGCTTTTCTGCATCGGTAGAAGGGTCCGCATAGCAAGGGCGTTGAGATAGAGCCAGTTTCCATATGCAGTGGTTGAAAGAGTTAATCAACTCGTTAATCGCTCAGAATATTGACCAATAACCTGCAGCTGTCGGTCGATCAAATAGTAAATAGGTTGATGTATCGATTTTGACCGGCTGACTGGTCGAATTACTGCTCACACGTGCTGTCACATGTGCTTGGCATCTATACGAAAGTTTCGTGCTAAATGTTGCAATCAGGTAGAATCGGCATCCTGGATCATTTTTCATGGCATCGCTCCTGAACAGAAAATCATCACCCAGCTGATATCACATCACGCCATTCTGAAGGCTGGAATCTTCGTGCGATGATGCGTGCATACTGGCGTGAAGAATGGTTGGTGTGGCTGAAGGCACGTGGCGCACCTCCCCGCTGAAGCTAGGACGTACGTCACTGATGCGTCGCTCTTGCATTGTTTTGACGAGCTTCCAAGCAAAGCTGTTTCTTTCTGCAAGAAGAACTTACTTTGTTTGTCCAACTTCAATCCTTCACACACTGCCTCGTCAATTTATATTTGACGACCTACAACCTTACGCCTACTACTCCCCCATCAAATCCAGCTTGACGCACAGGACGCAAGCATGAGATTCAGCATCGCCTCCTTGGCGGTAGTCGCCTTGGCGACACAGACCGCTACAGCTAACATCTGGGGTGGCAGCGCTGGTAAGCATCAATGGACATGATGGCCCGGTCGAAACCCAGCTGACTAAGGCGTGAGGCCGTACAGTCTACAACAAGTGGCACGAGACTGAGCTCGAGCGATGGCTTTCCGACCACAACATCCCCTACCCTACGCCAGCAGACCGCAAGGACCTGCTCGACAAGGTGCAGGCCAACTGGGACGATTACGCTGTGAAGCCGTACAACAGCTGGGACACCAACCAGCTGAACAATTACTTGACGAGTCAGGGCCAAGAAATCAAGAAAGGCACTGAGAAGAACAAGGACTCGCTGCTTCAGCAGGTGCAGTCATACTGGAAAGACACCGCGGACAGCGTCAATCACGCGTATTCCAACGTCGAGAACTTCATCTTTGACACGTGAGTCGATCCAGGCAATAAACGCTCAGGCAATAAACGCTCGTCACCGTTTCATGGCTTACTGACGCGTTTCTTTAGTTGGACGGAGTCTCAGCTCAAGGCGTTCCTTGACAAGCACGGCATCCCCAACCCACAGCCACGCACCCGTGACTCTCTCCTCGCCACCGCGCGGTCGAACTACCAGAGCGTTGCGAATAAGGCTGGCGAGACTGCTAGCTACCCCGGTAACTGGCTGTACTCCGAATGGTCCGACTCTGACCTGAAGGCATGGCTCGACGAGCGTGGTGTCCCAGTCCCGCAGCCAAGCAGCCGTGATAAGCTCATTGCTCAGCTTCGTCGCAACTCCAAGATTGCCTCTGACCGCGCCGCCGACCAGTACGCCACTTTGTCCAAGTCTGCTGCTGGCGCCACGCAGTCTTTGAGTGATGCTCTCCTCGACAGCTGGAGCGACAGCCAGATTAAGGAGTGGTTCGACAAGAATGGCATTAAGGTACCGCAGGGCAGCAAGCGTAACGAGCTGATTGCCCTTGCTCGTAAGCACTCTGCTGCGCTTACTGGTAACAACGCCGCTTCGTCTGCCTCTGGCTACTTTGGCGCTGCCACCACATCTGCTGGCAACATCTACGCTCAAAACACCGACTTCGCCTACGGCAAATTCAAGCAATACTACGACTACGTCGCCAACCAGTTCGGTTTTGCTTCTGACGAAGCCAAGGCCAGCTTGAGCTCTGCCTCTTCCGTCGCAAGCTCCTCAGCCTCGAGCTTGTCTTCAGCTGCCTCCAAGTCGGCATCCAGCGCCAGCAAGCAGGCTGAGAAGAGTGGTCAGAACGCGGCTTCTGCTGCCGCCTCTGCTGCTTCCGCTGCTTCTTCCGCTGCTTCCGCCTCTGCCAAGGCTGAGTTGTAGACATTGGAAATGAACGACTTGAGATGACGATCGACGACCTGATCTGTAACAATTAGTTTGGACGAGAGGTATGGGTATGCGGCGGTCCAGTCACCGATTAGCGGAGAGTTTACCTACCCCCTCGGCGTTTCAGAATGGTAAAGTGAAAAGTGAGAAGAAACGAAAGTAATGACCAATGTACTTCTGATACCACAACCAGTGTGTTCACTAGATAGTCTCCTGGCAACCAACAATATTCATCAAAGTCGCATCAGCGAGACGTGCACTCAGAGATTCCTGTCCCACGCTGTTGCTCATCAATAGCCATGCGTCGCAACTGCTTCTTCGTGTTTCGAGCGTTTATGGGCTTGGTGCTGACTTCTAGGTACTCACTTGACCAGAATTGGAAGCAGTCAGTGAGCATTGCAATAAATCAAGCCTCCTTGAGCTGCCGGAGACATGGAACTGTTGTCAACTTGGCGCTACCAGGCGGGCTCAAGAGGCCTAGGTAGACGTCACGAGGGGCTTTACGTGTCGCCAATTGAAGAACGACACCGCACAATTCGCAGTCTGTGTCTCTACACTCGCGAAGCGGTCTGCTCCAGTGGAGAGCGAGGTTGCTGGGTATTTGAGACAAGTAGAAGCAGCGGACAGGCGCCGTATGATCGAAGACGATTATCGCTTGGAGCTCTTTGGTGCCAAAAAAGGCGACCAACATGCATGTGGTGCTTAGGAGACTTTGGATGACGCTTTCCATTGAGTAAGGCAGGCGGAATGCAGGCATATTGTTTTGTGGACTGGCCTAAACACGAATTACGTGCACGAGAGACAAGTGTGGGACTGTCACAGCAGTAATGTAGTGTTGCCAGCTTGCAGCGTCTCTATTTGTGTACACTCAACAACGACCGAAAAAATCTCGATCACAAATGCGCCCATGCCCATAAAATACCGTACTGATTACATACCGCAACTCCCATCAGCAACAATGACACATACATCTTAAAACGACGATATCGCAACGGCAATCACCTGTGCGTCGCTGTGGCTAATGCTGACTGTAGTGGACTTGACGCCAGCCTTGTCTGCTGCTGCCTTGGCGTCGCCGTGGAGCTGTGAAGATATTAGTGGCAGGTCTCGTGTGGGTGCACAGAAGGATAGAACTTACAGTGACAGATGGGGCACCACTCTCGTCATTCTTGATTTCAATGTCCTTCAGTGGCGCACCAGCACCCTTGCCCTCGACCTTCAAACTCTTGAAGACGGCCTCCTTGGCACTCCACTTGCCAGTGAAGCTGGCCTGTGGGCTGGGAGCCTTGCGGCAATATGCGATCTCGTCTTGTGTGAAGTTGCGCTCCAGGAAGGTGTCGTTGTGAATATCAATGGCGTCGATACTCTCAATGTCAACACCCGGGTTCGAGTTGGAGGAAGCAGTGACCTTCATCAACGCCTCAACCATCTCAGTCGTGCTCTTATCTTGCACCTTCTTGGGCGGTGCGCCCTTTGGGTAGGCGTACATCGACGTCTTCTTGTCCATGGCGACGCGGCTCTGTGGATTGAGGAAGACCTGTGCTTGCTGGTTGTCCTCGTAAGGCGACTTGTCCTTGGCGCGGAACATCGTGTTGTTGATCAAACCGTCGTGGTAGTAGCGGTATGCCTTACGCTGCCTCGCCTCAACCTTCTGCTTGTACGTCTGGAATTGGGCGTGGTCAAGAGCAGCAAAAAGGTACTTGGGGTGGATACCAATGGCTTGCGCGCCCTTCTGACCGAAACCGAATGAGGTGACGGAGAAGGCCTTGATGCCGTCTGTCTGTATGCTCTGGCTGGGGTAGACGATATAGTCGAACTTCTCCATCACCTGGTCGACGTTGTCTGCGTTCCTGTTGCCTGGCACGAGACCGGAATTGAGGACCTGCAAACAGCCGTTGAACATCCAAGCTCCGGCAGCACCCTTGGGATGACCGGTCAAATACTTCTGGAAGATACCCATCAGAGCATTGCCCTTCTTGCGGCCGAGGTGCTTCATCTGCTGGCATATGACGTCGGACTCGTTCTTGTCGTTGGCAACGGTAGAAGTACCGTGGAAAGACGCAACACCCAGGTCATCAACAGTCAGACCCCAGGTAGCCAGCGCACCACGAAGAGGAGCAATGCGCGGGTCCTGCTTCCAGAAGTTGTTGCCCAGGCTGTTAAGCGCTTCCTTTTCTTGCCGCTTGGCCTCGCGCTCGATGTGCGCGGCGCGGTCCTCGGCATACTCAGTCTCGCTGAAGTCACCGCCTTGCTGCTTCATAGCAGCGACTTCTTCTTGCAAGTACATGAGCTCTGACTCTTGCCAAGCCTTGATCTGTTTGCGACGGAGGTCCATCTGTCTCTTCCTGTACTTGATGTCCAGAAGTGGCGACGGGAACTTGGATGGCTGCTCACGCGCTGTGGTGAGTACACCCTGACCAGGGGCAGGCACAGAGCGACCGATCTTGTCAGTGGCAGTTGCGGTGAAGCCAAGGACACCGTAGATCGGCACACCCATGTCAAGGGCGAGCTTCGCGTCCATGATGACCTGCATACCACAGCCTTGAGACTCCATAAAGCCATTACGGGTAGTGGTCGTTGGCCGAGACATCTCCTTCGGTGTACGGCCGTGTGCAAACTCATCCTCGGCATTGCTGGTAGCCTTCATGTTGGCGAACTCATACGAACCTTCCTCCTGGAAGTCATCGAAACCACCGACGAAGCACATCCTCGCCTTGCCCTCAACGATACAGTCGTAGCCAATATCAATGGACTCTACGGCTGTCGCGCAAGCACCGACAGGCGTGCGAATAGGACCAGTGGAGGAGATGAGCAACATATTCACCCACGCGCTCATAGTGTTGATGAATGACTCTTGCAAAATGTCCTTCTGGAGCGGCTTGTCCAGGAATCTGTCCTTGTACATTCCACGTAGAGCGGTAGTACCACCAATGCCAGAACCGATACAGTTGCCAACCTCAGAGATGTGGACGTACTTGTAGAACTCGTACGGGTCAGTGATCCCAGAAGACAGGAGCGCTTCAGCAGTAGAGACAAGCACGTAGAGCGTGACCGGGTCGACCTGGGAGATGATGTCGTCCGGCACACCGTAGCGCTTGGCGTCCCAGCCAGTAGGCACCTGGCCAGCGACGAGACGATCGAATCTGAGAGCCTTCGGAATGAGCAGAGTGGCGTTCTTCTTCAAGCGCACCTGGTACTCTCCAGACTCTAGCTCGAAAACCTCAACCTTGTCGCCATGCTCTCGCTTGAACTCTTCGGCTGTCTCTTTGGAGGCCTCGAATGGATCCAGATCCTCCTCGATCTGGATCTCTTGCAGCAACTGCTTCTTGTTCGGGTCGTAGCCATTGAAAAGTTCCGGCTCGATGAGACGAATACCCGAGTGCTCGAGGATGTGCTTCTCATACTTGGCCTTGACATCCTTATCCTCAACTGGATCACCGGTCTTGCTGTCAACCCAGCCTGAGTAGCTCTTGCCTTTCAGAGCTCCGTTGTGGTTCTTGATCAGACCCATGATCCAGGCCATCTCAACGCAGCCCTCGAGCGAGAATTGACCGTAGGCCTCCATCTCCCAGCGCGTCCTGCTGTTACCCCAAGGACCGACTTCGGCGAAGCCGGTAACGACAACCACCTTCTCGAGATCGACCATGCCCTTGAGGTCGCCATTGAGAGGCTCGACTTCCGTCTTCCAGTCAGGCAACTTAGGGAAGTCAAACTTGAGGTTGGCGCGCTTGTCGACCTTGACAGTCTTGTAAAGCGCCTCACTATCTTCACCATTGACGATCTTGTTCTCGACTGCAGTTTCGCGAGTGACAGCTTTGCGAATCTCAGAGGTCTCAGTGATGTCCTTGCGCAGCTTAGTCATCAGATCCTTGAGGTTGGGCAGGAATTGAAGACCGCCGTTCAGATCAGCAAATACTGGTTCTGACTGGCAAAGGTTGACAATGGACGGTGCCATTAAACCAAGCAGATTGAACGCCATCTCCTGCTGGGAGAAAGTGCGCACGCCATACTTCTCGACGCCCTCAGCCACGATGTTGTTGCCACCCATGAGACCAGTGCCACGAGTCCAGCCGATGACTGCACCGCAGATGGTGAGGAAGTTGCCCCAGCTTTCGGAGTGCCATCTGTTGAACAAAGTCTCAAGAGCCAGCTTTGACTCGGAGTAAAGACCGTCGTTACCGAAGGTACCGTGGTTGGGTGATAATGGAAGGATGACCTGTGCTGGCCTGGTCTCGATGGCACGGTTGAACTTCTGCGTCTTGACGGCACCAAGCATGCGCAACAGATTAGTGAGCATGATACGGTGGGCAAGCTCAGATTTGCTGTCAATGCTGTCGATCTCACGGCCGTTCTCCGGAATAGCGGCAAAGGGCACAATAAAGTCCAGATCCCAGCCAAGACCCTTCTTCTCGTCATATATGTAGTCGACGAGCGCGTTGACGTCCTGCTGACTGCCCTGGTTGAAGGGCACCACGACAAGTTGAGAGCCACGAGCACCGAAGCGTGCGTACATGCTTTGATAGTACTCCGTCACCTCACGCGAGAAACGAGAAGTCGTGACGATCACCTTGGCGCCACCACTGATGAGGCCTTGAAGAACCTCAGCACCAATGGAGCCAGCACCTGCACCAGTCATGAGCACGTTCTTGTTCTGGAATGTCAAGCCCGCACGAGCTGCCTCCTCGAGACCTTGCAAGTAGACACCGGTGAGCTTCTTGCTGTATTCCCAGCCGTGCTCTTCCTTGCGCTTCAAGTGCAGGAATGGAACGGTCTCGACTTTGCCCTGCTTGGCAGGTACAGCGCCGTTAATGCGGCCATTGCGACCAGGCTTCTTGGCATGACCGTTCAGCTTGCCATTCTCGATCGGCATGATCTGGCCTTCGTTCATGGAGAGGGAGCGCACGATGTTGCTGTAGAGCTGCTTGATCTCCAGTTGCGAGGACTTTGAAAGCTTGTGTTGCTGGCGAATGAGCTTGTAAACTCGCTGCAGGTCATTCTGCACCTTGGTCCGGTTACCGTATTCTGAGATCTTGCCGCCATCTGCCATCTCACGTACGTATTGCTCAAGCTTACGGACAGCGTGACGAGGTGCTTCTTCATACTTCATGTCGCCGCGAGCATTGATCTCCAGGTGTGGCGCAGTAGGCATGTTGACATCCTTATAGACTGGTGCCTCGTCGAGGACATCGCGACAGTTGTCGATGAGCTGCTGGCCGAGCTCCTTGGCAAGCTGGTAAGTCTCGCCTCGTTCGGCAGGACAGTGATCGATATGGTACTGCATGAACTCCAAGAGTGTCGGATTCGACCTGTTCATGATGAGGATGCATCGGCTGACGATTTCGCGATCAACCGCCTTCAGGCGACCAAAAATGATGTCAAAGTACATGGTCAACGCGTCCTGGCGCGCCCAATTCCACGAAGAGTCGTATATGCGAGCCTTGAGAGGTGTGAATGAGGGCTCTATGCCAGCTGCGTAGAACTCCCCATGTTCCGTGTTCCACAGGTCGAGCTGGGCTTGGAGTGCCGCCTCGTTCTCCTTGCCAACGATTGCAGCCTTCTCTCCAGCGCGCAAGTCCATCTTCAGGTATCGCGCGAACAGCTCGAGTTGCTGCTTGAATAGTGCTCGTTGATCTTTCGTCAATGCATCGATGGCCGCCGGGTCCATCATCATGCCACCACCGGCGGCACCACCCTCCCCGGCCGCTGGACCGGTCGACAAGCTGATGCCGGCCTGTGCAGCGTACTTCTGTGCGACATCATCCAGCCATGCCTTCGCGTCGTTCTCTGAGCCCAGACGTGCCGCAGGCTCGTTTGTAAGCGCCAAAAGAAGAACTCCGTCTTGTCTTCCCGAAGCCAGACCCCATTTCGTTTCCAAGTGTTTTCTGACTGCTGTAATGTTGAAGCCACCCGGCATCTTCGAAGACACCATGCGAGCGATGAGAGAGGTGGACTGCTTGCCGAGTTGGCCATTGAAAGTCTGTTGCATCGAAGCACCCAGCTCGTCTAGCGGCGTGTCCTCAGGCTTCTCAGGTGTGGACCCAAACTCTTTGCCAAGGTCTCCAAGAATTTCATTTTGCAGCGTGGACTTGCCTGGAACACTTCAGTCAACTAAAACATCAAGGCGCTGTCAAGAATATGCCTGTGCTTACCTCCGACTAAGTCCTTGATTGCTTTGCTGAGTGGTACGTCGGCCAATGGCTTTTTAAGCTTCTGAGCGACCAATGCTCTCAAGACGTCCACTGCTCCTACCGGCGCATCTGCGACTGCAGCAGCAGGACCTGCGCTTGGTGCTGCGGGAGCTGGTGCCGCGGCCACAGGAGCAGCTTGTGCTGGAGGAGCGGAACCGGACGCTGGAGCATTGCTGGCTGCTGGTGCCGGCGCAGGCTCATCCTCCACCGGGTCGACATCGTAGTAGATATCCTTGGCGTCCTTGTTGTAGCACAGAATCTGTCGTTGTACTGATCGTGCAGCGTCATATGCCTCGTACTTTGCTGCCAGCGTCCGCTTTGCCATTCCACCAAGTGTGTCCGCAGGCCCAATCTCAACTATCCGCTCCGTCGTCTTCTCGCCCAGAATGACATCCTGCGTCTCGATCCATCTCACTGGCGATGCGAACTGGTATGCGAGAAGCTCCACTAGCAGTGTGTGGGCGAGCTCTTGCTCTACTTCGGGCCGCATCTTTGTTTATGGCTGACCTAAACGACCGAACGCCAGGTTGAAACGCTACAAACAAAGATTACTGGTGTTGTGTGTGCAGAGAGGTGGCAGTGAGGGCGGACTGCTTGAGGGGAAGGTCGGGAATTGAAGGGAGAAAGGTTGATGTATTGGGGAGGCACAGAAGCGCAAGACGTGCCCCGTATGCTCTCAGGATCGATCGCTGAGAAGCCCGTTGAGTGTTGGCGAGGAGAACCGCTCGGCAAGTAAGACCCGAGCTATTGTTGCTGAGATGTCGTTGAGGTTTGTGGCAGAGTCGAGAGAGCAAAGCTATGCGCTTCCCCAGGTTTGTCCTGCAGGAAAATCGACCGAGCTAGCACTGCAAGCTGAGGTGACGCCGCCGGGCTGTCGTAAAGTTTGGCGCTCGGTAGGGGTTTCAACGAATGAACAATCGTTTCAGTCGCAATGGCTGGACGCAACGCCGAATTCTCAAGATCCTAACACTTACCGACTACGGACAAGACGGACTATCAGACGATCGAGAACAAGTGGCATCTACCTACTACAGGCGCGCTTCGGGCGACTGGAAACGTACAGCCCAATTATTCTGGCCAGCGGCCGGAAGGGACCGACAGGGAAGCTACGGATGTAGAACACTTACAACCCTGTAAGGCGCTGCAGTTGGGAAGCTCAATGGGTTGGTCTGAGAGTAAGCAAGTATCGAAGTAGCTTCTGTCAACTTTCATGTGGCATTGACATTATTCCCAACTACTGTCGCTATCATTGTCACTGTAACCAACTATCACCATCCTTCTCACCCTCACGTCTGCATCACCTTGGAGCGTTCTGTCAACGATTGTCTTTTGTTTTATCGTACGACGGTCCGTGCGAGCGGTAGAAGAAGGCTTAGTGGCCTCGCCGACAGAAGCTCCAAAAAATTGGCGTCAAGGAAAGATCCAGTGAGTGTGCCCCTTCCACAGCCTACGGCCGATTGTTGCAGCAGGCAGCGAGATTGTTTTCGATTGAACAGCTGTACTTCTCGCATTCGAAGTCCTGAAGCGAAGGCGGGGCGAGCACGCGAGCAGCCCGCGGGAGAGAGAGACAGAGGAGGAAAGCCACTGGGAACACCGCCGAGAAATGCGCCAGAACTGAAGACCGGAGCAATATGGCTGACCAGAACGTCTCTTTCGACAGCAATAGCGGCGCCAGCGAAAGACCAGGTGCGCCACGAAGAAGTAGCAGCTTCCACAGGATGTACGGCAGCGGTGCGCAGACTGGGTGAGTCCTGGAGCATGAAAGAGCCATGAACTTGAAGATGGACTTCTGACTGAAACAACGTAAACAGAGTCTCAACTCCACGCAGTCAGGCTGTGAGCAGGCCATTGACAATCACACACGGCTCACTCGAATATACGCTTTTAATACCCACCGCGCTTCACTTCAACGCAACACAGCTGAAGGACGCCTTCCTCGCAACACTTCCCGAACCGACTGATGAGCTTGCGCAAGATGACGAGCCCTCGTCAGTCGCAGAGCTTCTGGCTCGCTACCTTGGCTTCGTTGCTCAAGAGGTAGTCGAAGGCGAGGAGCCAGGCACATTCGACGAAGTGCTGAAGCTGGTACTGCAAGAGTTTGAAAGGGCGTTCCTTCGGGGCAATGAGGTGCACGCTATTGCAGCGAATCTACCAGGGATCGTCGACAAGAAGCTGGTGGTCGTGCGATCATACTACGGTGCACGGGACGCCGTAGGCCGGCCGATTAGAAGTCACGAGTCTGCGTTGCTTCGGGAGGCTTCAGACGAGAACGCCTACATCTACGCAGTCTTTGGCGGCCAGGGTAACATCGAAGAGTACTTCGACGAGCTGCGGGAGGTCTACAATACATACCCATCACTGGTGGAGGACTTTGTGCGGACAGCGGCAGGCCTGCTTCTACAGCTTTCGCGAGACCCGAATGCCGAGAAGCTGTACTCGAAAGGCCTGGATGTGCTGCGATGGCTCAACAATCGCGATTCGCAACCAGATACCGACTACCTCGTCTCAGCACCTGTTAGTCTGCCATTGATCGGTCTGACCCAGCTAGCTCACTACGTGGTCACTTGCCGAGTGCTCGGCACACATCCTGGCCACGTCCGAGACAGGCTCTCTGGCACCACTGGTCATTCGCAAGGCGTCGTGACGGCCGCCGCGATTGCCGCCTCGAGCAATTGGGAGACGTTTGACAAGGCAGCCAAAGATGCGCTTACCATCCTCTTCTGGATCGGCGCGCGTAGCCAGCAGGCATACCCGCGGACTTCTCTCGCCCCAAATGTACTGCAGGATTCCATAGATGTTGGCGAGGGTGCGCCTACGCCCATGCTCTCGGTGCGCGACCTGCCAAGGGAGCAGCTCCAGAAGTACATCAACATCACGAACGAGCACTTGCCAGAGGACCGACATATTGCCATCTCACTGATCAACAGTGCGCGAAATTTCGTGGTGACTGGCCCTCCAATGTCCCTATATGGCCTCAACCTTCAGCTGCGCAAGGTCAAGGCGCCAACGGGACTCGATCAGACTCGCATACCTTTTACTGAGCGCAAGATCCGGTTTGTCAACCGTTTCCTACCCATCACTGCTCCTTTCCACAGTCCGTACTTGAAGGACGCAATCCACCACCTCGAGACCGACTTGAAGGACATCACGATTACGCCCCAGGAGCTTGGGATACCAGTATATGACACAGCGACTGGCGAAGATGTCCGGGAAGAGAAGATCTCGAATGTTGTGCCCGCGCTCGTCCGCATGATTTGCAAGGACCAGGTAGATTGGGAGAAGGCGACGGTGATGCCATATGCCACGCATATCTTGGACTTTGGACCCGGTGGAATCTCTGGACTGGGCGTTCTCACCAACCGCAACAAGGATGGCACTGGCGTGCGGGTGATCTTGGCCGGCACCATGGATGGGACGAACGCTGAGGTCGGTTACAAACCTGAGATCTTCGACCGCGACCAGGAACACGCTGTGAAGTATGCAGCAGACTGGGTGAAAGAGCATGGACCCAAGTTGGCAAGAACATCGGTCGGGCAGACCTTCGTGGACACCAAGATGAGCAGATTGCTTGGTCTGCCACCGGTCATGGTTGCTGGCATGACGCCTTGCACGGTACACTGGGACACTGTTGCTGCTACGATGAACGCCGGCTACGACATCGAGCTTGCTGGCGGAGGATACTATAATGACAAGAGCATGTCCGAGGCCATTGCGAAGATCGAAAAAGCCATTCCAGCTGGTCGTGGTATCTCAATCAACCTGATCTATGTGACTCCGAGGCACATGGCTTGGCAGATTCCCATGATTGGCAGACTCCGCGCTGCTGGTGTGCCCATTGAAGGTCTGACCATCGGAGCTGGTGTTCCATCCATCGAAGTGGCCAACGAATGGATCCAGACGCTTGGTATCAAGCGAATTGGCTTCAAGCCTGGCTCCGTCGAGGCTATTCAGAGCGTCATCAACATCGCCAAGGCCAACCCTGATTTTCCTGTCATAATGCAGTGGACTGGTGGTCGTGGCGGTGGTCACCACGGCTTCGAGGACTTTCATCAGCCCATTCTCTCGATGTACAGCAGGATCAGGCGCTGCTCTAATCTTGTGCTTATCGCGGGCTCCGGTTTTGGTGGTGCTGAGGACACCTATCCGTACCTCAACGGCCAGTGGGCGAAGAAATACGGCTACCCACCTATGCCGTTTGATGGTGTCCTCTTTGGCTCTCGCGTCATGGTCGCGAAGGAGGCGCGCACTTCAAAGGCAGCCAAGCAGGCAATTGTCGATGCTCCAGGCCTTGAGGACAGCGAGTGGGAGAAGACCTACAAGGGACCGGCTGGCGGTGTCATTACTGTTCGCTCGGAGATGGGTGAGCCAATCCATAAGCTTGCTACGCGCGGCATCAAGTTCTGGTCTGAAATGGACCAGAAGATCTTCAGTCTGGACAAGGCCAAGCGCATCCCAGAGCTGAAGAAGAACCGCGACTACATCATTCAGAAGCTCAATGACGATTTCCAGAAGCCATGGTTTGGGCGCAACAAGGCTGGCGAGTGCATTGACCTTGAGGACATGACCTATGGTGAGGTGCTCAACCGCATGGTAGGACTTATGTTCATCAAGCACCAAAAGCGATGGATCGACAAGTCGTTGGCGAGATTGACTGGCGACTTCATTCGCCGTATCGAGGAGCGCTTCACGACAGGCGACGGCAAGCCTTCCCTCATCCAAAATTACAGCGAGCTTGACGAGCCGTTCCCGACCGTGCAGAAGGTCCTAGAAGTCTACCCAGAGGCTGACAAGCAGATCATCAGTGCTCAAGATGTCCAGCACTTCATTCTGCTCTGCCAGCGCCGCGGTCAGAAGCCCGTCCCTTTCGTGCCATGCTTGGACGACACATTCGAGCTCTTCTTCAAGAAGGACTCGCTGTGGCAGTCAGAGGACCTGGACGCTGTCGTCGATCAAGACGTTGGCCGTGTCGCTATTTTGCAAGGCCCGATGGCCGCGAAGTATTCTACCAAGGTCGACGAGCCGATCAAGGATATCTTGGACGGGGTGCACAATGGTCATATCGCCGCTTTGACGAAGGACTTGTACGGTGGCGACGTCAACAAAATTCCAGTGGTGGAATACTTTGGAGGCAAGCTCCTTGAGGCCAGCGATGATATCGCCATTGAAGGTCTTACCGTCTCCGAGCTTGAGAACAGAATCATGTACCGTCTGTCTGCTGCGCCGAACACAACGCTGCCAGCCATTGAGAACTGGATGCAACTGCTTGCAGGCAAGGGTCACACGTGGCGTCATGCCTTCTTCACTGCAGACGTATTCGTGCAAGGTCAACGATACGACACCAACCCAATGCATCGCATCTTCGCTCCTACTCCAGGAATGATTGTTGAGATCGTTTATCCAGACAACCCAAGCAAAAGCATCATTGTCGTGAAGGAGCCTCTACACGGCAAATACGTGCACACCATCGAAGTTGGCCCAGTCGGGCAGAGGGAGATCTTGGTCAAGTTGATCGAGCACCGCAGCGCATCCGGCAAGCCTGCATTCTTGCCACTCCGCTTCGAGTACCACCCAGAGACTGGATACGCACCCATTCGCGAGGTCATGGAAGCCCGCAACGACCGTATCAAGCAATTCTATTACAAGATATGGTTTGGCGACGAGGAAGTGCCGTTCGAGACACCCGTCACCAGCAGATTCGATGGTGGAGAGGCGATTGTAACGAGCGAGGCTATCAACGATTTTGTCCACGCCGTCGGCAACACAGGTGAGGCTTTCGTTGACAGACCCGGCAAGGAAGTGTGGGCACCAATGGACTTTGCCATTGTTGTTGGTTGGAAGGCTATTACGAAGCCAATATTCCCACGCAGGATCGATGGCGACTTGCTGAAGCTCGTCCATCTCTCCAATGGCTTCCGTATGATGCCAGGCGCTGCACCACTGAAGAAGGGCGACAAGCTCCACACCACTGCCGAAGTCAATGCTGTCGTCAACCAGGACTCTGGCAAGATGGTCGAGGTTTGCGGAACGATCACTCGTGATGGGGAGAAGGTCATGGAGGTCACGAGTCAATTCTTGTATCGCGGCACATACAGCGACTTCGAAAACACTTTCCAGCGCAAGATCGAGACCCCTGTCCAGGTCCATCTTCAAAGCACTAAGGAGGTCGCCGTCCTGCAGTCCAAGGAATGGTTCAAGATGGGCGATGCCGATATCGACCTTCTCGGCCAGAACATTGTGTTCAAGCTCCAGACTTTGACCAAATTCAAGAACAAGTCCGTATTCTCCTCGATACAGACCATCGGTAAAGTCGAGCTGGAATTGCCAACGAAGGAGATCATCACGGTTGCAGAGGTCGAGTATGAAGCTGGCGCTTCGTATGGCAACCCCGTTTTGGACTACCTGCAGAGAAATGGCCAGCAGCTCGATCAGCCGGTCAATTTCGAGAATCCTATCCCGCTGTCCGGCAAGACGCCGCTCATCTTGAAGGCACCGTCATCAAACGAGACTTACGCCCGTGTATCTGGCGACTACAACCCGATTCACGTATCTCGCGTATTCTCCAAATACGCAAACCTGCCAGGCACCATCACTCACGGCATGTATTCAAGTGCAGCCGTTCGCAGCTTGGTCGAGACGTGGGCAGCGGAGAACAACATTGGTCGTGTGCGAAGCTTCCACGCCTCGCTTGTCGGTATGGTGCTGCCCGATGACACCATTGAGGTCAAGCTCCAGCACGTTGGCATGGTTGCTGGCCGCAAGATCGTCAAGATTGAGGCAAGCAAGCAGGAGACCGAAGAGAAGGTGTTGCTTGCTGAGGCAGAGGTCGAGCAACCAGTATCGTCGTATGTTTTCACCGGTCAAGGTTCGCAAGAGCAGGGTATGGGTATGGAGCTGTACAACAGCAGCCCAGTGGCGAAGGAGGTCTGGGATCGTGCTGACAAGCACTTCCTCGACAACTATGGTATGTTGATCGATGTTCGACTCGTGAAATCTTATGCTAACTATATCTAGGCTTCGCCATCACGAACATCGTCAAGAACAATCCCAAGGAGCTCACGATCCACTTTGGTGGCGCACGCGGCAAAGCGATTCGCCAGAACTACATGTCCATGACCTTTGAAACTGTGGCGTCAGATGGCAGTATCAAGTCCGAGAAGATCTTCAAGGAGATCAATGAGAACACCAGCTCTTACACATACCGCTCGCCGACGGGTCTGCTGTCTGCCACACAGTTCACACAACCTGCCCTTACTCTCATGGAGAAGGCATCCTTCGAGGACATGCTCTCCAAGGGTGTTGTGCAACGCGACAGCAGCTTCGCTGGTCACTCCCTGGGCGAATACAGTGCACTTGCTGCACTTGCTGAAGTCATGCCAATCGAAAGCTTGGTCTCAGTCGTGTTCTATCGTGGCTTGACTATGCAAGTCGCTGTCGAGCGCGACGAGGCCGGTCGGTCAAATTACTCCATGGCTGCTGTCAACCCCTCGCGTATCAGCAAGACTTTCAATGAGCAGGCTCTTCAATACGTCGTGGAAAACATCGCCGAGACTACCGGCTGGCTACTGGAGATCGTCAACTTGAACGTTGCGAACCAGCAGTATGTCTGTGCAGGTGACTTGCGCGCTCTGGATACGCTCACAAATGTGCTCAACTACTTGAAGGCACAGAAGATCGACATCCAGCAGCTCATGAACTCCATGAGCCTTGAGGACGTCAAGCAGCACCTCGTCGAGATCATCAAGGAGTGCGCGAAGCAGACCGAAGCGAAGCCTAAGCCCATCGACCTGCAGCGCGGTTTCGCCACTATTCCGCTTAAGGGCATCGACGTGCCTTTCCACTCGACGTTCTTGCGGTCGGGTGTCAAGCCGTTCAGATCTTTCCTCCTCAAGAAGATCAACAAGACTAGTATTGATCCGAGCAAGCTGATTGGGAAGTACATTCCTAATGTCACGGCTAAGCCGTTTGAGCTGACCAAGGAATACTTTGAGGAGGTGTACAAGCTTACGAACTCGCCGAGGATTGGCAATATCTTGGCGAACTGGGAGAAGTATGAGGCGGATGGTGTCAACGGTGTTGCTGTGCCTTCATAGATGTGCTTTCAATTGGAGGCGGATGGGATAGATGTGCGGCATTGTGTTGTGAATGTGTTCGTAGAAGCGGCTGTAAAGCATTGCTGTAGATGTATATAGTTTCATCAGCATTCGTGTTTTGTTTGAGGCCTTGCAGATAATCTCGGTCGCGTGATGATGGGGCTTCACTATCTACCCCATCTGGTTCCCTGGATATCATACTTCAGATCGGCCGCTATTGAGACAATGACGCCGTCATCACATAGTAAGGCTACTGTAAGCCTATTTAGGCCGCCATGTCCGCAATGAGACCGCCATCGACAACTGTAAATTCGTTGAAGCCTATACCAACCTTCTCAGGGCAGCATCAACCTGCTGAGGTCACTAACCAAAGTCCAAGGCTGGTGCATTTTCGAAGCATAGTTTGATTTTTAGAACCTCGGCATATGGTAGATAGTATACCAGTGGGACGAGGTGCGTTCATCCACAGTCTCCACTTTTGCGGCCAGGATCAACCATTGTTCCTGTGCAACAATGTTTACGCTAGTACCTGGCTTCTGCATGACTATCACTTCAAAGGCTTCAATCCTACACTCATCGAAAATGGAGCATAACTCAGGCGCCACAGCGTCGCGGAGGAGCATCACGTCTGCAAATGGCATGCTCTTCAGCTGACCTGGAGCTTACCATGTTCTCATCAGTGGCACTGGGTCCAGGAACCTTCAAACGTCGCGAGGCTGCAGTGCGACAACTCCTGCATTCCCGTGCTTACGCGTAGGTATGCTGCACAACGTAGCGCAGACATGGACATGGCTATTTTGAACTCATTCGGAGCTCAAGTCGTACTGTCGTCCATGTCGTGGGACCATTGGCGCGGCTCAGCGTTTGATCTTGTAAGCTATGCTGTTCATGGATGAACGGACTGGAGGTGAGGGATCAGTGGCTTTTGAGTATGTTACCGAGGCTCTCCTCGCCATTTTCGATGAGCGGAGTACTACTTACTTTCTCTCAGATTGAAGATACTGCTGCACGTGGAGCGTCTAGTCGTTGACCCACTGATCCAATTCACCACAACTCAAGCAGTTGGGATCGTAGACTTGCGTACATCTCGAGGGCAAGAAAGCAAGCAGCACTTGCATCTCAATCGACTACCACCAACTTCAGCAGAGATGTGGCCAATCCTTTCCACCATCGTGGTCGCAGCATTCATCAGCACCGTGGCAGCTCAAGCCTCAGTAAATCAAGACGGAATACTACCGGAGTGTTCGTTATCCTGCTTCCTCGCCGCAGTCAATCAGACCACCTGCTCCTCAGTCACAGATTTCTCTTGCCTCTGCACCGGTACCAATCCCGCGACAATCGAGGATTCTGCTATCCCATGCCTGTGCCATTCCAGCTGCACTACGGACGAGCTCCTCGAGGTGGTGCAAGATACCAACAAGTACTGCAGTAGTGCCGTGGCGACGTATAGCGCAGCGACCTTTGGCCTAGGGGCGTGTGCAACTGCTGGCACCGCTAGTGCGACGGCGACGGCGACAGGTACAAGTGTTGAGGCGAAAGCGACCAGCACTTCCGGTGCGCAAAGGATGACGGGTGCTGGAGCACTTGGTCTGGCTGGCTTGGCTGTGCTTGCGTTGTGAGCTTGCATTTTGCCGTATTCTAGATGATGCTATGGACGATCGACTTAAGACTTATGCCATGTTAGAACATGACGAGGTCTACTCGGGCCTGTCTAGCCGACGACTTACGCACGTGTACACCAGATGCGCTGGACAACACCATGCTAGAAAGCTTTCCCTGGCCATAAGTGGGCTGTCATATCACGAGACACGGATGCAGTAGGAGCGACGACGGTCGTAAGAACAGCAATTCTCTGTGTACGAAATGAAATATGAACACCATTATCGTGCTAAGCTTATGGAACAATGCTTTACGGGCCATATCGAACGGACCTACCTGTGCCTACACACCGTACATACGAACACCATCTCGTGAGAGATCAACGCCAGTCTCGACATAGAAATCAAGGTTGCGCGAAGCATCAGCCTCAGCACTTCTCGCAGCTGTTAAGGCCGATTTTGCCTCCAGCTCGTCTTCTTCAGCACGCTGTCGAGCCGCAAAAGCTTTCCTTCTGAGTTCATCGGCATGAGCATGGGCCTTGATGGCCGGCGCAACAGCTGCAGGCACTAAAGTGTTGGTTGTTCGAGGTGTGGATCGTAGCGCTGTTTCAAGGCTCCAGGCCTTGTTGTCAGCATTTCTCTGGGCCTTACGATACTGCGCCTGCGCAGTCTGGAGAGAGTGACATGCGGCCTCGTACTTAATGCTGCTCTGCTGAAGTGTTTCTCCAGCATCGTTGAGAGCGGCTTGAAGGCGTTGCTTTGGAGTTCTGGTTTGGCCTTTCATCAGCTCCGGGGTGATTTTTGGCAACAGTTCAAAAGCGGCAAAAGGATAGGTGTACTGTCCAGACATGTTTGAATGCTTTGCAATAGCGATGGAGAGATTGAGTGTTGGAATAGAACGTCTTCGGCGGGTTCAGGCTTGATGGCATGAGCATAATAGCGATTGGATGTTCCTTTGTTCTATTGTCGCGAGTATCAATTTAGTGCGGATTCGTTGTCTTCTTTGTTGGCTTCGCCTCAATGGACCCTGGACGACAAAGACGATGAGGCATGGTGTCACGACACAATGACCTAGGTACTGGAAACACACCATGACTTTCGTGCGAAGCTCGACGTCTGCACTGCTAAGTCAGACTTCTTAAGCAGCCACTGATTGGAAATGCTGTAATGGGGGAGATGATAGTGGGAGTAGATTGATCTGCTGTTATGCTAGATCACTTAGCAGCCGACAGGTATAGCCCGAGATCTGTAAAAAGGAGCCATGATTCTAAGCTGCAACCTCACAATATATATGCAAGGCAACTGTACTCACAATGCATTGTGGTCTCGTGCCCGGGTCTCGATCAGCACTATTGTCGTACAAGAGGTTTGAGGCCCGACAAAGGCCATATAGCACCTGTTTCAAAGCGTGTCTGGGTTGAATCCGTACCCGACTAAGTGGCAAGAACGATCGCTTTGCTTCCAGTCAGCTGCTGCCTCTTTCCCTTCGCTGGCTCCGTTTTCCCATGTTTAGTTGTTGAAATAGGTTGTGGTCACTGACAATGCACACAGAGCCCTCAATTGAAGTACAAGAACCTGGCGATATTCCTCCCAATCACGGCGATGTGTCCTGTTCTCTATCTCAGCGGTATTGCTGTGCAATGCCAGTCATCCCGATTGCATCGAAGATTCCAAGTTTCGGGTTCGCAAAACAACCGAATCTCGCTTGTGTACAGCCCATATGGTGATAAAGATCTTCTACAGCAAGATTTCCAAATGCTTCGTACCCTGATACCGCAAAGTACGAACAGGGGGCAGTGGTACTCGATACTCAACAGGATGTCGTCAGGAAGCTCATGGATGGCCGATGACTGAGTGTGCGTACGACGCTGCTGCTGCTGCTGCATGTCATGATCGTCCTCCACTTGACGTTTTTGCATGAGTTGACCTTGTTATGGCGTCGCTTCGACCTGCAGCTCCAGTGACCAACGCCGCAGCCATTCTGGTAGCGCTGTCGTCTTGACTGCGGATTTTGCCTTATATGCAATCTAGATGGCTGGCTCACGAGTGGTGTCGGCGCTTAGGTGAGTCAACCATCGAAACCATTGAGCGCCATACATCATTAGTGGTAAACTCAAAACCATGAAACATCTTGAGGTAATCGAACAACGGATGAGAGCTCAATTGCAAGTAAAGTCAAAGGGATCAGTACGTACCGGCGGCAGCGATGATGACTTACGATGCATTGTCGATATACTGAAAGGCAAAATGTACCTCTTACTGCTGCAGCTTTGCATGAATTGCTATTGAGGCGATGGCATTTGAGTGCAACGTCTTGATGATGTGACTTTGTCCTCATGATATGTCGATGATAGTTACATTCAATGCAGTTCCACCTATCCTTCAGGCTGAGTCTCCAACAGAAACGACAACAGTGGCGACAGGTCGTCGTAAACGATCGATTCGACCCACTAGAGCCTTGGAAGGTCTTGTGTGATACCCAGAGCCATTGAGGTGTTCGGCAATGGTGGCTTGTTCGTAGCCCGGTGTAATGGTGCTTGTTCTTGATCGCTTTGTATCCCTGCCGGTCGCAGGCGAGGGTCTAGGAGATCGTTGTGACCGTCTCCTCGAAGAGCTGGCAACTCAGCGACATGGAGTGCCATGCTCAGATTCACCACTTCAGTACATTGTCAGTGATCTTGAATCTGAGAAGGATCTCGATCGACTCACAATGTGCTCAGACGCTTAGAGCGCCTTCGGGAGACGCCGCCATGGCAGACGAGCGGCACGCTTCGCAAGACGGTGGTAGTTAAAGGGACCGACCTTGCCGTGCTGGACTGGGAGGGCGAAGCAGACCCACGCAGCACAGAAGGCGGTCGTGGTGGTGTAGATGGCAGCGCCCTGGTACAAAGCCTTGGTGGTGAACATCGTCGCAGTATGGGTATAAGTGCTGTGGTCGAAAGGTGACGATGCCGGTAGTGGTACTTGTCGATGCGTCCTGTCAATGTAGTACTCAAGAGCGGTAGAGTGGAGAGTTATCGCGTCGACGATGGTGGACAAGACAACACCGGGTGAGGAGAACGGTCATGGCTTTTGAAGAGGGGAATACTGTGATACCTGTTCCCTCAGGAGGCCTGACAAGTCACGCGGTACGTCTACTACCCCGCGTAGACTGTGAAACGTTATGGTCGAGGCATAGCAGGTACGTACCATGAACGAGCGGAGACACGCGACCAGATTGGTTAGTCTCACGTTAGAGTCAAGGTATTAGTGGAGTCTTCAGGTAATCCTGGAAATTCTGGGGGCGGCAGGCTGCGGGGAGGCATGTGAATGAAGATCCGTCTTTGCCATTCTGCTCATTATTGTTGCCGTCTTAGTGATATGCTGTGTGGCGGTTGACAGGCATCCCGGACGACCATTCTCGGCGCTCACAGCCGTTTCATTGCCCAGTCTTGCTTTCATCTTGGGAAGAGATTCATTGCATTCATCTCCTTCTCTAGAGGATGGTCGGTTCCAGATGCGCACAATCATTGAATCATGCAGAATCCCGGCTCCTGTCAGCTCACCGCACATGCGATCGCAAAAGCTTGCAGCTTGCGATCGACATGGCGTCCAGCCGAGAACCGACCTCGAGCCAAACAACGTTTTGGTCTTCGACAAGCCTTCATGTCAATATACAGTTTCGACTGAGAATTGCTGAAGTTTGGTACCAATTCGAAGTGTAAGGCGCAATGCTTGGCTGCGTTGAAGGCACAAAGCTGTGTGAAGGACAGATACCCATTGCAGCCGGACATTCGCCACTGGCAAAAGAGTTCGTACGAAGACCCCATTCCTGGCCATGAGGAGATTCCGTAGATCCTCCGTTCGCGCCTTCTTTCATGAGGACGAGCATCGCCGCACCGACAAAGCTGGCCCATACTCAGGCACCACAACCACTTCTCAGCCTTGCCTTCGTCGCTTTCCCATGGCCATGCAAAGCAGATGAACTGCTCGTGGTCAGTTCATCCTGAGCGTCGCGCATTTGCGGTTAGCAGCCATGCTGGAATTCTGGCAACGGTGAGCTCCCAGCCTGACCGTCGCGACTCGCCATTCCGCCTAGCAGTGGTGCCTGCTAGCGCTCAAATAGACCAATGCGGGGACAACCCAGTGCTGAGGGTTCAGTACTGTTCGATTGTTGACAGCCATGCCATGATGTACTTTGTGTTAACTGATGCATCTGGCACGGTTCTCTGCTGCATCAGATCTTCGCGCCATCAACTACCCGTGACCAGAGTACAGCCACTTCGGCAGAATCACTGGTAGGCATTCTCAGGCCCGTCGTCCTCAGTACACAGAAATATATGCTGCAGTTCCAGGAAGATGAGATGCCTTCGACACAGTTCTGGAGAAAGAACCGGAGCTCGCCGAAGCCGTAGCCGACAAGAATCTTGCTGCAAGAAGAGAATGTCTCCAACAAGTTCTATACATGGATCTTCGTTCTAAACGGCTTGGAATATGAGATATCACTTCTGATGGTCCATTTATTCTGAACGATGATGTTGACTTTGGGTTTGACCGGAAGATAACTAGTTGGCGATAGGGGCTCCACTTTGCGCGCTTGACCCACACAACGCACACGTGCTTTCATACCAAAAACAATCTGACCCGAGAATCGTCGAAGTGGCCTGCGCAGTGAGCATGGGAACATATTGCTGGAGAAAGGCACGCAAACATGAGATTGCTCACGAGCTGATGCTCAAGGCTGGGTCCTGAACACCATTTCCTATCAACCTGGGCCAGAGGCAGCAACGTACAAGAAGCTGTAACGAGTAATTCGACAAAGGGTCTTCCCGTGTGCAAGTCATGCTGTCCAGTCCTCGCATTCCCATATTTATCTCAGTATCCTTCCCTCAGACGCCGTCGCAATGCTCTCAAAAGATCCCTCAAATCAATACTGTAACCGTTTCACGGGACTCCCCCTGCCCTCAATCTGCCCATATCCTCCACTAGGCTGCGGCTCGTATCCTAAGCCCGGCGCCTGGTGCCCAAACCAAGGCGTCCCCTGGTGTCCTTCAAACGGTCCGCTAAAAGCTCTGCTCGGCGTAGGAGGCACCGGTGGCGGCTGCTGATAGAACGCCTGTGGAGGTATTTGCTCCGTCCGTCTGAAGAGCGTGAAAGAGAAATTGGCGGCGAAGATTGCTCCCGCAACAAGCACGAAGGTGAAGATCATAGCTTTGATCGAAATGCCTTCCACAAAGGCTGTGTATATCTCCGCCCACACCATCCCAGAGACCTTCGCACGACCAATCTTGTTAGGGTCGCGATTCATGCACTTGCTCCAATTGTCACATACGGTCGCCATAGCCGGCACTCTTGTGTCAGGCTCACAGCGGTTGTCCGTGTACTGTTTCGCGCAGGCGGCCATCTCAACCATAATGTCTGCCATGGCTTCGTGCGCCTTCTTGTCGATGTCGCCCTGTATGGCGGAATAGAAGCACCAGATTACGTACGCCATGGCGAAGAGGATGAAGACGTTGAAGGCGAGTTGCGCGTACCAGCTTAGAATGTGAGGGACGGTGGGGTGTTTGCCGATGAAGGTGAAGAGGCTGGAGATCCAGTGTTCTTTCTTGCCATCACCCTCCACTCCTACATCTGTATGTCCATGCTGTCCGCTTCTCTTACGTGGTGAGCTGAGGGCTGCAAGTTCGCTGTCGTCACGCTCCGAGTCCGACACACTATGTCTCCTCTTGCGACTGACTTGTCTATCAATCTCGCGCTTTCGCCGCTTTTGTATCCGCCTCTCCATGTTTTCCGTACGGTCTGATCGTGGTATTTCTCCTCGTCCAGGACTGTGAAACTTTGCCTTGAATTTGTCCATCCAGCTGTCTCTCTTAGACACACCTGGTCGCTCCTGCTTTTCTTTGGTCGGGCTAGACCGCTCTGCGCCTGGCAGCGTAGGCGCCGAAACTGCATCGATTCTGTTCAACGCACTGCGCAAATTCATGGTGTCTGGCGTCGCATCCGAGTCGTCTTGCCTCTCCGGACTCTTCGGTGTTTCGCCTGCGGAAGAGTCGTCGTAGTCGATGTTGTTCGTCTTGCGAGGGGTGGTGTATAGGGAGTTGAACGCTGAAGGAGGGGCGGGGAGGGGTTTCAGTGGGGACGATTGATGGCTGGCGTATGGTTTAGTGGGCGAGTCGAATGCGCTGTAGGTCCCTTGAGATTGCGAGGTAAGTACAGATGCTCCAGCCTTGTTGCTGTCATCAGACTCACTCTTCTTCGACGAGGCTGGGAAGCGCTGCGCGTTCTGGCTAAGCAGCGCGAATGGTGAGCGGCTGTCCATGGGTCCTGTGCCATTTTGGAACTCGAAGTCCATCGGCGTCTCGTGATTGCGCCGCGACATCTTGCTATGTGTTGTGAGTATGCGAGGATATCGTAAGGCCGGAGTGTAGCCAGACGATCGAGTTCAAGGATTCTGTAGATCAGAAACAGAGAGCTCGGCTGTTGACGTGGGAACGGAGGTAAACTTAGCTTGACTCTTTCTCGGTTCTTGGGTCCGATATCTCTTCTCTACACAGTCTAGTACCATCGGAGTGAGAAGGTCTCAGTGGTTGCAGGCAGCACGAATCATGTGTAAGATTATGTGGCTAACAACACATTGATGCGCTTCACGTAGTGTCTTACCCAAGGCCATTGTTTCACTTGCTCGATGTAGGCAAAGTCACAGTAGGGAAGCGCTCACAATTCCTTTGTTATGTCTTCACAATTTCACAGTCCGCACACAACCTTCGCTACTCCGCCAAACCAGCAAAGCCCTCCGATAGGTTCCTACTCGACGCACAGCGCCCAGTCACTAGCTGACATCTCCCAACTCTTCGCCACCAAAGCCTATCTAATTACAGGCATCGGGCACCGCTGAGAGGCAGAGACACCTTCACGACACGATACTCCACCCTCACCATTAGGATAGTTGTTCGTAAAAGTCGCCGACCGCGGAACCCCAATACTACCAAGGCAGCGTCATAATCAGTCCCTCCACACGACACGCAGGATCTCAAGCCAGCATCTAACGCTCGCAAAAGATCTTGCCCGAGGCGTCGGTGCAATGATCGTCTCTCTGACTGGTCTGTTGACTGCAGCACAGACTGTGGCGATCTTCAAGGCTGTGAATGCTACCCACGCTGCCGTCTTGAGCATTCCATTTGTTGCACCCGGCATTTGAGGCTCTCGGTAGCGGAAGCCATTGATCACCCAAAGCCTGTTACACCAACACCGAGACGTCATCCCTCTACGTGTCTGCACTGTGACTTTTGGGCACATTGTCAACTTAGTATGACCCGACTTTGCTTCGGCTGGTTTGATACCTCGTGTATATGTCATACGCTTACCAGAATGAGGACAGTCCTTGATCGTGCCCAGTCCCGATCATATCCCGATCTTTCATATCGTTGCCTGATGCAAAGGGACGAAAGCGCAGACCATCGCTGTCGCAAGTGGGCATGACCGAGCGCTGTTGCAATATCAAGCATGTGCATAGCGCGAAATGCAGGTGAACAGGGCACCGAAGGTCTGAATCTGATGCGGTGACACCGTGACAGCGGACATGCACGTGCCGACTTCCGACTCAATCGCTCCACGCCGACGGCGTGGCCCGTAATAAGCGAAGGACCTCGAGCACGCGACGCGCCATGTATGACCACCTCGCACGCTGCTATCCGCCTGCCATGCATTCTCGACGCAAAGTCACCTCCCTCATCCAGCTGGCCAAGTCACACAAAGCTGTGCATCGCTTACTCGAGATGTGTCAAGAATCGGGAACCGTCGGTGGCACAAGACAGGACCAGGGCATGCTCGAGCGATGCTGCCAGACGAGGCAGTTGGCAACGTCAGGTATCACGAAGCACGCTTACCATGGCGAATGGCACCTGCTTCGCGTAGAAATCACGGCGGCTTTGCGATGGTATGAGGCTTATGGTTGGAATATCTGGGGCGTTGAGAACAGCGTCTATCACAGCGCCTATCTGCGAGGAACCGCTCACCCATCGAGGATTCCACTTATCCACATGAACCACATGAACATGGCTAATGTCGTATGCGCTAGACGCTCAATGAAGCAATCTTGGGCATCCGTCAGTCGCTATCCGCTGAGCAGTTGTCATTGTCGAGCCACGGACACCGCCATTCTCCACCAAGACCTGCACGATACGGGATGTTCATGAAACCTACCTGCCTACGGCTCCGCCCAGATAAGCAACTGGTCTCAGCGTGCTATCTACTGCCAGTGACAGCGCAGACCGATTGAATGGGAAGCAGCATGCCGCTATTGAATTGTCCAGCGCCATGTCATTTCCGACAAAGGCTTCGAAAGCGACTGTAGCACATGTTCCAACATGCGACCAGACGGTGGCCGTACACACTGGCTTGTCGACAAAGCGATTCGTGCCTGTTGCTTCTCACCCCAGTGGGGTCGACGTCTCCACCATGTAGGCGCTTCAATGGTCTGCGCCCTGGTCTGAGAGTGCATGTCAGCCTCAAGATTACCGCGCGTAGAAGGCCGTCTGTACCGTCAAAGGTGAAAAGGGCAGCCTCCATGCTCAGATTTGGCCATCTCGCAACTTTCATCTCCCTTCCGACTACATTCATCTCCCCTCCGACTACATTCATCTCCCCTCCGACTACATTCTTCTCCACATCGTTGCATGGTGCTGACAGTCTTCAGATAGCACTATGCCTCCCAAGCAAGGCAAGAGAAGATCGCTCGGGAGCGCTCCCCTTCGTGAGAGACTCGAGCGCTTCTCTCGCGACCCGCAATCGGATCAAGAACTGCTAAATCAAGCCAATGAAGCCTATCAGCGCGCGAAGAAGTATTATGGTTTTGACAAATCAGCTCCAGGGACGCAGAAGCTACGCAAAGCTCACTTGACGGAGTACGAAACCTTCATGACCGGTGTAGCCACCCGCGAGAACAAAGAAGCTGATCAGGATTATCTCTGGGGTAAGCACTCACGCACACTCCAACTTCACATAACCACATTGTCCCTTCCTTCGCCAGCCAATCAGATGCTCTTGCACTGTTCGTTATCACATCATGGCATCACTTTCGGTGGATGTGATTTCATGGGACGGGCTTCTTCCAGATTGTTCACTTAAAACTCCCGTGTCTTTCACACTGTTCACCTCAACCTTCTGGCATGTGCCAGCTTGTCACTTCGCTTTTGGTAGTGATCTACTTCGGTTGCTCGCCTGTCTTCATCAACGACTCTTGCCGCTCCGACTGACAGGATCTCAGGCACGGCAAACGTCGAGCTGAACATGCGCGCATACCTCTCCATGGCCGCAGCGATGATACAGCCACGGTCTTACCGATCGGAATCCATCAAGTTCAGCACACTGGTTTCGAGACAGGCATCAATGATGTACTGGATATACAGGAAGAGTCCTAACAACGTTGACCTCAGGAGGATGAATCTTGCCTTGGGAGAAGCGATCCATGGTGCTTACAGAGAGCTCTGTACACCGGAGCCACTACGAGAGGAGTTGTATGTGACGAAGTACGACCTCAGTACGTATATCCCCGCACCCTTCTTTCCAAACAGCTCAGTCATACCCGAGCCATCAGTGGTTTCATCAGTCAATCAACCACTTGACTGCTTGATGCGGTTGACAAAGGCGATTGACGCCTTGAAGCCCTGACTTGTTGACGGGAGCGACTGACCGACGAAACTTGATGCCTTGGTAAATGATCGAAGCCTCATCGTCTCAATCTAGCAACCACTGGCGTCGACCGGTCAACTGATCGATTGACTGATGGACGATTTTCCACACGCCGACTTGAGATGCAATGCATGCTCGATTTGGCTTACAGGCTAACAGAGACCAGTAAAACTCGTCGAGCACGACATGTACACCACCAGCGCTGCTGACGTAGCCCAACAACATCACCTCGCCTGGCTCCTGGGTTATGTTTGCGGCGTTCGTCCTGGCAGTATTGGCCACGCAAATCTTCGCGACGAGCAATATCTCCAGTGGAAAGACATTACCATCACCAGGATGGGACCGCCCGAGTCGTTCAATTTCCAGGCAAAAGTGCGGTTCCGCTGGCTCAAAGGCTGGATGGACAATACAGGCCGGACATTGACGTTCACTTGCTCTGGACCACGATGGAGGATGTGATGTATTCCATCCCTCATCGCCTTGTCGCTATGGCTCTCCGCCGCGACCTTCTTGAGGACTACAAGGACCTTTCCCAGCTCCTTGGAGATAGCCAAAGGCTCATCAAGTTCAGCGAGAGTGCCAAGGAGCTTCCGGTCGTATGCAAGGTCGAGCCGAAAGGCCTCGCAATCATCCCGGATGAAGCTGCTTCGTCTTCGGCACTCTCGGTATACGTGCAACGCCGCGCTATGGATTACGGTCTTCCTGCTGGAATCACACATTATGCTTGGCGGCGCTCTGCAGGTGAGTCCTAGACAGATGCAGGTGCGGCGCATCCCATTTTTGCTGATCGCAGTGCAGGCACCAAGGTGGCCCGGGCTATGGGTTCCGACGCTGCCCGCGACTTCCTCGCCCACGACCCCGCCTCGAAGACATTCGAGAGGGCTTACAACCAAGGTACCATCGCGTCGGACGCTATGAGCATTGCAATGGATAGGCAAGCACTTCCTGCCGATGTTGTTCTAGAAGGTACGTCTTACTGGACCATGCCGATGAAGCCTCCCGTTGCGGGCGATATTTGTCGTGGAGGCAATACAAGGAGCGCCGGGCGAGTTGATGATTGGTGGAACGGCTTGCTTGCGTGCATCAACGCTTTGGCTAACAACGATGGCAGATGAGTTGGTTGTTGCGCGTCGCATCCGGCAGGCCACAACCAACAGAGAAGCCTGGATTGAGAAGTATGTACTTGACAATGACGACTATCAGACGCAAAAGGATAAGCTAGGTGGGTGGATGATCTTTTGGGTGTGCAATTGCTTTCGGCACGTCACTGACAGATGCTAGCTGCCGCGGAACGCGAGGCTGCGCTGTATCCAGACGATGAAGAGAAACAGGAGAGCGCTGAGGCAGAACATCGCACTCTACGACTTTATCGTCGTTCGCTGCAGAATCAGGGACGTCTGGCGCTTCAAGAACTACAACACAAGTTCTTGGACGAAACTCTCACCCAGGAAGAGCTTCAGGAGCGTATTCGAGATGCCAAGAGCCCAGGTCTGATTCAGAAAATGCTTCTCGACGCTGCCAAGGCCGCCCGGCAACAAGCGGATCAGACTGAGCTGGATGAGTTCGACAATCCAGGCGCCGAAGAAGAGTACGGCGACGAGGATCTACAAGACGTGCGGGATCGGTTGGATGATGCTGCAGTGCAAGATGGCCAGGAGGTGCCTGTACAAACTGTCTCATTTCACCCCGAGTCGGCTCAGCAAACTCGCACGATAGATTGGGTAGCGATCGCTGCTTCCTGTAAGACTCTGCTCGAGATTCTGGTTGGGCAGACTGATCTCGTCCGCGAGGAGGTACCATGTCGGAAATGCCAAGCGGACCCGTACGTTTCCAACACCGACAAGGAGAAGACGTACCTGCCCGGCAGGCTGAATCAACATCTCGGTACCGGTTTTCACTCCCCAAAATCCACATATCTCCGCCGATTTCAGAAGGGTAGCAAGAACCAATGCCCCTACGCGGATTGTGGCTTTACAGGAACTGGGCCGCAGATTCTCCAGCATTGCCACACTCAAGAGCAGCAAAGCGACGAGCATCTCAAGGCGGCAGCAAAGGATGGTCTTTTTGCTCGCGATTTTGACCCACGGACCACCAAGTTCTCGACCACGAAGACCAGAGTCAAGGAGG
Organism: Teratosphaeria zuluensis; assembly: GCA_007113905.1. NCBI lineage: Eukaryota > Fungi > Ascomycota > Dothideomycetes > Mycosphaerellales > Teratosphaeriaceae > Teratosphaeria > Teratosphaeria zuluensis. Next base: position 1,091,759 of record VCMQ01000002.1, read on the forward strand.
GTAAGGCTCAAAAAGTCGAGGAAGATGACCCCGAGGATGCTCCCATGGGTGCCTTGATTCCTCCCAGAAACTTGTCCAAGACTGGCGAGCTTCGGGAAGCTGAGAAGGCTGCACGTGTGAAGAACGAGCCAACTCTGCGTCTACCAACCAGAGAGGTTTTGACCAATACCGGTTGGTGGAAAGAGCACGAGGAGGGTATCTATGGAGCTGTCACCGATACGCTGCAGGCGCAGCAGAGGTGGCTCATGACGCACTCAGACAGAAATTTGCGTGAGCTCGGTGTCGGGCAGGCAAGCGAGCATGGCGAGACGAGGAAGCAGCGCCACAAGGGAAAGCGTCGCGCCAAGGGCCTCAAAGTGCTGCGGAAGCGACTTGCGGATATGGGCTGGCGTTGGGCAGAGGATGAAGACGATGTCGTGCAACCGGATGAGGAAGATGAGGAAGGAGAAGGTGGAGCTGCTGAAGAGGCAGAGGGTGGAGGCGAAGAAGAAGCAGAGTTTGAGGGTTTTGACGACTAGATCGAAGGCGAGCAGTAGAGATGGATTTCGGACTTTGGTTTTGGCTGCGTTCTGACGAGTAGATAGATTGCGCTCCTGGTGAGCCACTTCCGGTTGTCAATTCAAGTCTGCAGTATATGGTAACTGATGTCAGTCGGTGTATGCGTACATTTTCTTCGATGCCGGTGAAGTGCCAATGTGCTTTGCGACAAGTGCCGCTCGATCAAGACGATCACTACCAGACTTTACTTCATAGCAAGGTCGGAAAGGCCGGTGAGGCTGATGGCTGACATCCAGTGGCGGAGTGTACAGGAAGGCAGGAAAGTAGATTCGAATGGATATGGGATGTCATGTCTTGTAAATCTATCAAAGTCTTCTGTGGAGTGGAGATATCTCAATGGCACAATTGCGCCCTACTGCTTCCCTGTCGATCGGCATCACGTCTTCACCTTCTTGGTCGCCTTCTTGCCACTCTTGCCCTTGCCCTTACCAACATTCTTGCTCGGGCCAGCAACCTCACCGCCCTCAACCTCATCGTCCTCGGAATCAGATTCGTCGTTCGCTTCGCGACCACGCTTCGAGCCTGCAGAATGGGCATCAGTGACTATGTTCGACTGTGGGGGGAGGTCCAGAGACTTACCGGCAGTGGCCTTGGAACCACGCGGACGGCCACGAGAGCCACCACGGGAGCTGCCACGCGAGCCACCACGAGTGCCACCAGCGGCAGCCTTGGAACCACGCGGACGGCCACGGGATCCACCACGAGCGCCGCCACGCTTGCTGCGAGGACCGCCTGTATCATCGTCCTCATCATCATCCTTCTCCTTCTCCTCCTCGTCATCATCATCATTATGCTCCTCCTCCTCATCGTCGTCGTCGTCGTCAGAAATCACAAGCAGCGCAGTGTCAGCGAGCGATGGCGTGGCGGAGATGCGCTTGTTCCTCATGTTCTCGTCGCGCTCTTGCGCCTTGAGAGCACGGCCGGCGGCGATGAAAAGCTGAACCAGACCCGGCTCTGCCAGCGCCTTCAGCTCCTTGACCAAGTCGCGCTGCCTGTCGTAGTCGTCGAGATACTGGACGGAGTAGGTGTTCTTGCGCTCGTCGACGAAATTGCGGAAACTCGCTGCAGTCTCGTTGCTGTTCTGTTGACCAGCCCTGGTGTGCACTTTGTTGCCAGGCTCGTCTTGCCAGCGCTGGAGGAATTCGATGAGGAGTTCCATCGTGGCTTCGTCCTTTGCGAGCTCATCTGCTGCCTCGTCCTTCTCGCCTATGACGGCCTTGGCTCGCTTAGTGCACAATGCAGTGACCTCAACCTGTGGATGCAATGAGCGCACGAAACAAAATCAATGGATATAGATGGCAGGCTGAGACGGATGAAGCTGGCTATACTGACCTTGATAGTCTCGAAAATAACGTCAGACAAGATACTGTAACGTACCTGCTGGCCATTGGCGACTTCGAATGACAGCTGACCAGCAGATGGCCAATTCTTCCAATTCTTGGTCAGACGGAATTTGCGCTGCGATGATGTTGCGGCTGGCAGCGCGTTCTTGATGAGTGCCGCTGTCTCTTGCTCGTTGGCAGGGTCCTCGTCGATCTCCATGGCATCTTCGCTCTGGGAGGCCTGGGTGGTCGCTTGGGAAGCCTGAGTGGTCGCTTGGCTCTGGCCTTGAGTGGCTTCACCAGTGCTGCCCTTCTTGAGAAGCTTTGCGTGCTTCGCGGCGAGATTGGGCTGCTGCGCATACTGTGAAGGCTAATGTCAGATGCACTGTCTTGTATCATCCAAGAAGCCGAGTCGAGCAAGAGGATAAGTACGGACACAAAATATGACGAGAAGAAGTAAGGGTGGAAGTAATGGCGAAAGACAGGTGAAGAGATGAGTAGGCGTACCATCAAGCGAGTGAAGCTCACGTCGGCGAGGACGTTGGCTTGCTGATCAGTCGCATGACCAATAAGGCCACCAGAGACTGTGGATGCCGGCCATTGGTTCCAGGTCGAGATGCGATAACCAGCCTCAACGTCGGCCGGGTCTGGAAGACCAACGCTCTTGAATTTGTTCATGAGCTTGTCCCATTTGCCGCGCATCATGGCAGCCGTCAAAATGTGCTTGGCTTCGACAGCAAGATACTGGCCGTCAAAAGAATTGCCAGGGTCATTGGTGGAGACCAGAGGAAAGGGATCCTCGCTGTCTTTGTTAATGAGGCTTACTGCGTGGTCGAGGACCTTGATGAAGGCTTGGTTGATGACAATGGGTGCAAGGCGCGACATCGTGCTGGCGATCGATCGTCGTCTGAAAGGATTGATAGCTGACGAACAGATGCACAGAAGACTGCGTAGGAACGAAGACGGCTTGACGGAGACGACAAGAGATTGCCAAAGGCAGTGGAATTTTCAGTGGCTAAGAAGGATGGAGACAGTGTTGAGAGGTGCACTATTGGGCAGGCCGCTATTTCAAAGGAGAATCCAGACAGCATGGTCGGGGCAGGCCTGTCGGTCAATGCAGCAGTTGACGGCCTGATGCGTTCGACCGCTTCATGCGTTTGAGGCACTGCTACGGCTCTGGAGATGAGGGATGAGGCGGGTAAGGGAATGCCCCGGATGTCGACTTCAGGTGATTGACCGCGCCGAACTGTACACCGTTGATTGCTTGAGCTGAGACGTATCATGCTTGTTGTGGTCGACGTTTCGGTGCGTTTGACGGTCTGGGACGGTTGAATGCTCTATGCGATATGCGGGTGGTCAGTTGACCGGATAGTCAAGGGTTGACCAACAAACGATCGAAACATGAGTACCACCTAGTCTACTAATCGTCTGATGAGCCTGGGAAAAACTCATGGTCGCGATCGTTGCGGGCCCGATGTTTGGCTAGCTAGCCGAGCACTTCGATTGAAATCCCAACCTGCTGCCGCAAGAGCTCGTTTGTGCTGTGCTGCCGATCGACCAGAGAATGCATCAAACGTCAATAGCCCGCGTCCAGTAGTATGCAGCGTAGTGCCGGGTAGTCGAGGTTTCGTTGGCTGCTACGTCAAGGCGTTCGTTATGCTTGGCCGCGTCAGGCAAGTTCATGTTCGGCAGCCGTGAACGACCCTTGCTGCAGTCGTCCGTAGTGACCACCAGGAGACGACTCTACGCCACTCTTAGGCTGCGGCAGGCTGACGTGCAATGGCATTGGACGCCCGACCCAGGTTCGTTTGTACACGCCCGCTTTGACGTGCCACGACGAAACAAGCGCAGCTCGTGCTCAAGGATCTAGTGACAACGCGACGAATGGATGAAGACGAAAGACTGACGCCGAACGCAGTCACCGTCTGGGTATCAAGAAGCACCATGAGCACTTGCAGGACGCAAACAGAGCGTTTGCTTCGGTATAGCTCCCGACGCGATACGGAAGCCTGTGTAACGGCCCTCATGGGCATCTGCCAACCATTCTTCCGTTGTCCGCGGCCAGAACAGGAGTCAATCGGTCCGAGAGAGCAGCAGCTCTACCTGATGGCAATCCGGAAGCAACGCCAGCGACCTGTTGCGTGGCAGGGGCATGGAAGTCCGTATATGGGTGCCAGACCGGATTGCAGCGGTGAAAGTGGCTCAACTATCTTTCATATCTCATTTCCGCAATATAACACTTCGCTTGGGAGAGCCGGCACTAGAATCCTGCTACCAGCCTTCATGGATTGACGGTAGCCTGAGCAGATTGACGGCAGCCTCAACAGATTGATTCTTTATCTTCCGGTTCGAAATATAATACCTGGAAATTCGCGATATGATACATGGTTAGGTAGCGCTTTGAAACTAAGGCAGCGGGCCGGTGGCGGATTTCCCATCTCACCCGCTTCGAGCCGAAGCTACGGGGCATCGGAGCACCGAAGTGCCGAAGCGCCGAAGCCAACCGAGAGCGACCAGCTGCTTGGCTGGCCACGAGACTTGACCAAAAAAGAAAATTATTATACCTACTAGTATTGAGCCTGTGCAAAAAAGAAACAAGCGATGTATCAAAAGATCAATCAATTGCATCGAATTGTCGCCTCTGTGGATCGAACACAGTACCTCCAGATACCGCACAGATTGATTATTGCTTAACCGAAGTGGACTTCAGTCTGGCGCTCTCCCAAGTGAGCTAAGGCGACTTGTTGATGTAGGATGGTATTCAAATTTGTATATAATCGCAAATTTTACTTTACCGAGGTTACCGCGAAACATCAAGGTGCATTGCGTGCCAAACATTACTTCAAGTATCTGCCTTGTGTGACCAAGGGCACATGCAAATCTACGCCTAGTATACTGACGTTGAACAACACATGCATCTTGCCCAAGCGGCAAATGTCACGCGAGCGGTCGTCAGAGGAAGGGAAGTAGACCCTCTTTTCGTGCCTCGCCAGCCAATGACAGCAGACATGAAAGCTGCTTACGCCGCTTGTGATGGAAATCTGATAGATATATCTGATGGAAGGTGAGATATAAAGGACGTTTGATCCTGCCAGTTTCCCGACCATTCTTTTGTATCCGGAAACAAGCAAGGTCTCGGACTCAGCATCAACACGTTTAAGCAACGACTTGACATCCCAACAGTCCAGCATCAACACTCAATTGATCAATCAGCAACTCTGACCATCAACATGTCCGCTCCCACCGCCGCCGTCCCAGCCACCTGCTGCGGTCGCGAAGGCGGTTGCATCTGCGCCAAGGAGGCGACGTGCTCGTGTGGCAAGCAAGCTGCTCTGCACTGCAACTGCGAGAAGGCGCAGATGGAGAACAAAGTCGCTGGGGCCAGGTGCTCTTGTGGTAAGTACCCATCCGACCCACTGATCGACAATGATCAATATAATCAATGTCCAGAATGATGATGTCTCGAGCATTGTATTGACGCCTTAACAGGCCAACGCGCAGCAGGCGCATGCACTTGCTCTCGTTCCGGCCAGGAGAACGCGAAGCCGACGGGCAGCACTTGTGCTTGTGGCAAGAGGGCGGCTGGTATGTCAATCTGAGTTGCGTGTTGTGATGTACATATGCTGATGACCATCCCAGACTCCTGCTCATGCGGCGGCACAGAGGTTGGCAAGGCGTCTGAGCTCGAGACGGACTTCACGACCAAGGCTTCTGGTGCATAGGTCCTCTGAGCATGACCCAACAAGATGCACCACAAGATGCACCAAACTTTCAGTGTGTAGGCGCGATCATCTAGACCATGGGTATGGCAATGTTATCGAGGCGTTAGATGGCAGGGTCTGGGACATTCTCGATAGGCGAGCATGATGATGATTATGGCGAAGGCATGGGCGGTACTGTGTTCATAGGCGAATGACGAAAGACAAACAACTCCTTCAGCTCGTACCCCTGCCCATCAGTCCATCACGGCTTGACTGCAAAAGGTTCGCATGTCGAACCTGAAATTGATGTATTTGCCATCACTGTGCTCGTGCTGAGTCGTGCGGCTGACCGCACCGGCAACACGCTTGATCGGCGCTCGGTCACACATCAATGCCGACTTGGGATCCTTCGAGGAAGCATACCAGATGAGGAGACAGTCCCCATAGTAATACTCTAGTACACCGATCAACATATATCGTGACCAGGAACAACGCTGTCTACAAAAGATTGAGTTTACGATCTGCTACACGCCTTGGTACCAAAACCAAGCTTGACTTCACCTCCTGAAACCGCCCATCGCCCCACCACCAATTGATCATCCCCGGGCTGGAGACAGTAGAAGCAGCTGCCGTAGCACTCGAACTACGCACTTCACGCATGGCTCAATAGCAATCCCGCAACGGGTTGGGAGAAGTCTGGATTGAGAGGAATCGGTTACATGCGCGGCGATGGCCCAAGCGGCCGCCGCCATGTTCAAGGGCGGCATTGGAGGAGGCTCGTCCAAGGACAACACTATGCGCGGGCTGGTCTCCTTCATCGCCGACCTACGAAATGCACGCGCACGTGAATTGGAGGAGAAGCGCATCAACAAGGAGCTCGCGAATATACGGCAGAAGTTCAAGGCGGGAGGTCTGTCAGGCTACGACAAGAAGAAGTATGTGTGCAAGCTGCTGTACATCTATATCCTGGGATGGAACGTGGATTTTGGGCATCTGGAGGCGGTCAACTTGATCTCAGCCAACAAGTACTCTGAGAAGCAGATTGGTTATCTGGCGGTGACGCTGTTCCTGCACGAGCAGCATGAGCTGCTGCATTTGGTTGTCAACAGCATACGAAAGGACCTGTCGGACAACAATGAGCTGAACAATTGCTTGGCGTTGCATGCGATTGCAAACGTGGGCAGTAAAGAGATGGGAGAGGCATTATGTGCGGACGTTCACCGACTTCTGATCTCACCAACATCGAAGCCATTCGTCAAGAAGAAGGCGGCACTCACATTGCTGAGGCTTTATCGGAAAGTCCCGAGTATCGTGCAACCAGAATGGAACGAGCGCATCATCGCGATCATGGACGATACAGACATGGGTGTGGCCTTGTCAGTCACGAGTCTCGTCATGGCTTTGGCGCAGGATGATCCGGACTCGTATAAAGGCAGCTATGTTAAGGCAGCGCAACGACTAAGAAAGATCGTCATTGACCATGAATACTCCGGAGACTACGTATACTACAAGGTGCCATGTCCGTGGTTGCAGGTAAAGCTGTTGAGATTACTGCAGTACTTCCCACCTTCAGAGGACAGTCATATTCGACAGATCATGCGAGACTCATTACAAGCTATCCTGGACAACGCAATGGAGACACCGAAGAATGTACAACAAAACAATGCGCAGAACGCCGTTCTGTTCGAGGCCATTAACCTCATCATTCACTTGGACACTGAGCGGGATCTGATGATTCAGGTCTCGCAGAAGTTGGGCAAGTTTATAGGTTCGAGAGAGACAAACGTGAGATATCTTGGGCTTGAGGCAATGACACATCTTGCTGTATCTGCGGAGACTCTAGATCCAATCAAGAAACACCAGGACATCATCATTGGGTCGCTGCGAGATCGAGATATCACTGTCCGAAGACAAGGTCTGGATCTGCTGTACAGCATGTGCGACAGCAGCAACTCGCAGAAGATAGTACATGAGCTGCTGAAGTACCTACAATCAGCGGACTACGCGATACGAGAGGAGATGGTTCTCAAGATCGCCATTCTGACCGAGAAGTACGCCACAGACGTGAAGTGGTATGTGGACATCTCGATGCGCTTAATCGCCATGGCTGGAGACCATGTCAGCGATGAGGTGTGGCAACGCATCATTCAGATCGTAACAAACAACGAAGAGTTGCAGGTATATGCCGCGCAGAACATCTTGAAATACTGCCAGGGTGATCTCTGCCACGAGACATTGGTCAAAATTGGCAGCTACATCCTGGGCGAGTTTGGTCATCTGATCGCAGACAACAAAGGCTGCAGCCCGATTGAGCAGTTTATGGCTCTGCAAGGCAAGTTCAACAGCTGCTCGCCGAACACGAGAGCCATGATACTGTCGGCCTTCATCAAGTTCGTCAACTTGTTCCCGGAGATCAAGCCGCAGCTGCTTCAGGCTTTCAGACTGTACAGTCATACACTGGACTCGGAGCTGCAGCAAAGAGCATGCGAGTATCTGGCCTTGGCTACGATGCCCAACGATGATCTGTTGCGGACAGTCTGCGACGAAATGCCACCCTTCCCAGAACGGGCCTCAGCTCTCCTCTCACGACTGGACAAGAAGCAGGGCGCAATGGGTGACAAGCGTACCTGGTCTGTGACAGCCAAAGACGGCATTCCTGGACCCGAACGAAGTGGTACGCTCAAGCGCAATTTCTCTGCTCCACTCGCACAGGCCAATGGCGCAGCATCTCCTACGAACGGCATCAATGGCACCTACACCAACGGTGCCGTCAAATCTCCAGTGGACGAACTCGCCGGCCTGGACCTGTCAGGAAGCGCACCAAACCTTGCCAGCGCCTCCCACCTCTCACCAGATTGGGAACCAGGCTATAACCGTCTGCTGCTCCAACCGGAAGGAATTCTATATGAGGACGTGCAGATCCAAGTTGGCGTCCGCTCCGAATACCGGGGTGAAGTTGGCTGCATCATCCTGTACTTCTCCAACAAATCCACCGCGCCGATTCAGTCTTTCACCACAACCCTAGACACCCGCGAACCCGCGAAACTGAAAACCGACCTCAAAGGCCTACCAGACACGACCGTGCATTCCGGCTCCCAAACAAGCCAGATGATCATGTTCGAAGCTAAGGGCATCTTCTCCCTCCCGCCCACAATCCGCGTCTCCTACATGGCTGGCTCCCTGCAGGCACTTACTTTACAGCTTCCTGTTGTTCTGCATAAGTATATGGAGGGTGCTGTGTTGAGTGCGGATGACTTTTTCAAGAGATGGAAGCAGATTGGAGGTTCGCCAAGGGAAAGCCAGAGGATTTTCAAAGGATTCGATGTTGGAACGAGTAATACCAGACGTATTCTGGAGGCTTTCAAATGGGGTGTTTTGGATGGAGTGGATCCGAATCCGAGGAATTTTGTTGGTGCGACGGTGCTGAATACCGGTGTGGGAAAGTTTGGGTGTTTGTTGAGGTTGGAGCCGAGTGCGGAGCAGAAGGTGAGTCCAAGTATTTGTGCTTGTGCTGCGTGCAAGGGATGCTGATTTTCTGGGTGACAGATGTATCGCTTGACGATTCGAGCGACGGATGAGTCGGTGCCGCCGGTGTTGATGAAGGTCATGGAGGAGAGGCTTTCGAGACCATACCCTGAGTAAGCGGTTCGTGGCATCAAAGTGAAGCATTTGGTATGAGTAGTGGAACACAATTGTTACAAAAATTCCGTGCTAGGGCTCCTTGATGGAAGCTTCACGCAAGATAAGGGTTGGTCTCGGCATTGATGTGTTGCAGAAGAGAAGGTCCCAGCGACCTGTGTATATATCTGAAAGCAGAAGAGATGGGTAGGACTGAAGTTGCTGAAAGTAACAGGTTTACATTTGACCGTCCTACGAGAATGGACGTTCCTGGACTCTTATCGCGCTACTCCTAATTCACCCGCAGACGACGAAGTCCGCAAGGTCATTCCTGAGTGAGGAGCTCATGATATTCCATCACCTTTCTAGGCTGGAGCATCTAGATATTATCTTTTTATGGAATGCAGATGCTGGGCACGCCTGTGTGGGTGCAGTCATAGGTGGGCGAGCTAGACAACGGAAGCGACCAAGGAGTCTGGAACGTTCAATGCGAACCACTGCAAATGACTCACATGCAGTCGCGCCGCGTTGACCAGCGGCATGGAGTGCCCATGTTCCTCACCAATGCGGCCAAGCAGCGAAGGATCGCGCCAGAACTTCCAGAAGCTTGGCACTATCGAGTACGATTCCCTCAATGATCCCGGATACGATGCAGGGCAAAGCTTCAATTTAAGATATTACGAACCCAGACGAGCTTTGTAGCTGGAAATGACTTGCGCTTCAATTTGAAGCCAGACACACAGGTCTCCCTGTCCTAGCCTCTCGTTGCCCTTTTCAGACGGCTGGATACGTGAGACATCTGTGTTTATACCTGGGCCTGCCATATCAGGCCGGAAATAAGATTCTATCAATAGGATGAGGGTGATGATGATGGTGATGTCGAAGAGATTTTCATGCCCGTGGAGCGTGTATAAGTTGAGCAACATGCCTGACTCATCGCAGTCATTTGTTCATTTCACCAGGCCATCGCCACGCAGACATGCATCTCTTCCACTTTCTCTTCGCCAGTGTCGCGACCGCCCTTAGCATAGACCGCGCAGTCCGTGGGCAAGCAGGCGGTATCGTGCCTCGAGCTCTTCCAGCCTGCCCAAAGTGCCCTGGGACCAGCGAAGCTCCTTACTACGGTGCTGCCGCAGAGCATTGCTCCGCCATTGATCCCGCAATGCTGGCGGATGGCCGGGCATCCTTCCAACAGACATTCCCAGAGGGCTATCGGCCTCCGATATGCGATGCCATTGGTGTCAACTGTGTCACGTAGGTGTACATTGGCGTTTCGCAGATCATATTTCTCATGTACACTCGCAGGTCAATTCCGCCTGTCAGGTGGACCGAAGTTGGTGGGCTGACACCGCCCCTTGGGCGATACAAGCGTGCGGACGGCTGTGAGTGGAAGGGTCTCCTGGGATAGCATCGCGAGATACTTGGCTAATGTGTTTACGAATCCAGCTGAGATCATTGCCTGGTGCTACTGGCAAAGCACATTGCAATGGGCTGGACCTGGAGGCTCGGGAACTACGTACAATGCTCATTGCACCGTGTATACCTGCGCCAAAGGCAAGATGAGAGCGGACATCAGCTCTGGTGGATCAGTCATCGTAAGTCTTGGTCTTGCTCTCAGAAGTCAAGTCGGAAGTTGAGTGTCTTCTAATCGTGCAATGCAGGGGATTGGGGTTGGAACGAATGACGATCCGAATACTTGTCAATGTTTTGACGATTACAACGCTGATATTACGTTCAGCCTTCACTCATAATTTGCTTGTAGATACCAATAGCATCATCTAACTCTTGTCGAGCCAACGCTTCTAATATCTGGCGACAGGACGCAACGATGCAGCAGAAGCGCCTGTTTTCATATGGCCAAGTGGGTCGCTCGGTGAGCAGTGGGAGATTGAGTGAAAGACAAAGTACACACAGCGCGCCACACTTGAGACTCTCGAGCCACTCTCCATATCGCTTTCTTACATTTCCACTGATACCGGAAGACCTTTAGCGGAAACCACCCAAGGCGCTGAGATGCACGCCTCCTCAATCTTGCGCCGACGTACATCCCGGATTAGACCCATCTCTGTGGCCGGTTGCTATCTATAACAATTCGGCTGAGGAGCGCCCGAGTCGCGAGCCAATACAACTAAGGGTGGCATCGGAGCACTTCATCTTCTCCTTGGACGCAGAAAGTACCTTGATATTCGAAAGAACGCCCTGACGTCTCACGCCATGGTAAGCACAGCTGCACGCGTAGACGATCGGTGCTTACCAGCTTGTCGGCGTTGGAAGACCGCTGTTGCATTCAACTGGATGCATTGTCGATGGTACATATAGGGATGCTGGCGCATCCGCATATGAATACTGCGGGCTGCAAATCACCACAGACATAACATCAAGGAGAACACGTTAACATTAACACATTCGGATTCAAGATTATCAGTATTCAATCTCCAAATCAATGGCAACCTCAACGGCACCAGGGCCAACAACAACGATGAAAACGTCCATGTGCCTGCGCCATCCGGCATTGATGTACTCATCGTCGGCGCCGGTGTAGGCGGTCCCACTGCCGCTTTGGAATGCCATCGCAAGGGTCACACGGTCCGCATCTTCGAATGATCGGCTTCTGCCAGTGCAGGAGGTAAGTGCAACACTTCTCAAGCCTGCATAGGCCTGAGCTAACGTCAAGGTGAAGGAGACATGTTCACAATCATGAGATCGGCTCGTGTATGGATGAACAACTATCCAGAGTTGAAAGCAGAGTTCGATCGCATCTCCATTCACGACGGGTGGATGCAGTATCGCAAGCACACTGGAGAGATCATTGGAAAGCCCAGACCATTCGCTCAGATGGTCAGCGGCGGAAAGCTTTCGCCAGATGATCAGCCCATGGTCACCAGCTTCGCCCGTTGTATCATGCTATGTTGTATCATCAGATACAACGCTTCGACATCCAAGTGTTTTACAATGTGGAAGTAACGGACTACTTTGAGGACAAGGAGCGTGGCATAGGTGGCGTAATCTTGGAGGACGGCGGAAAGGCAGAAGCTGACCTGATCATTGCTGCCGATGGCCTGGGATTGGGGTCTTAAAACCTAGTCCTTGGCGGACAAAGCAAAGGTAGACCGTCCGGTCGCAGTACCTTTCGCGCTGCTTGGCCGTTGGAGATCCGATGACTGATCCGGTCGTGAAGGAAGTGCTCGGGCTCAAGGACGGACAGTTTCCGTTGATGCAAGGCTGGCTCGGGCCAGATACGCACGCCATGTCGTTAAGCTATGTTGATCGAGAAGGATCGCACAGCTTGATGTGCCGGGGCCTCACTTTCACGGAGCCTGATGGTCCTGAAGCACAATCGATGGTTGAGTCTTGGAAAAATGCTGTTCATGCCGACGACGTGTTGCAGATCATGGCGAGGGTTCCTGGCTGGAATGATGCGATAGTGAGATTAGTCAAGACTATGCCAGAAGGATCCATCATCTACTGGCTATTGCTCTGGAGGAATCCAAATGCATGTACGCATTCAGCTTCGGGAAGAGTGCTGCAGATCGGTGATGCCGCGCACTCATTTCTGCCCACATCTGGCAACGGCGCAACGCAGGCCATCGAGGATGTGTTCACTATTGCAGCAACCCTCGCTGATGCAGGGAAAGACAAAGTGGAGCTCGCTGCCAAGACACACAGTCTCCTCCGGTCTGATCGTGTTTCTACTGCTCAGCTACTGGGTTTCTGCAACGCTGAAGTCTACCACAAGGACGAGACCGCAAAGTCGAGCGGTGACTCGTCGAAAGTTGCAGCAAAGGTGCCAAAGTGGATATGGCAGTTCGATCCGGAGATATATGCCAACGAGAATTACGACAGAGCTGCCGCCAGCATTCAAGGTGCTGAGGAGTTCGTGAACACGAACATCCCGCCTGGCCACACGCCTGTTTCTTGGACAATGGAGAGTATTGAGCAGTTGTATAAGGAGGGCAAACGTATTGAGTTAACAGGAGACTGGTCGTGAGGAGTGATCGTTGAGGCGGCCTTCACCATGTGCAAAAGACTTTGGCTGCGTCGCGTTTCAAAAGGCATTGATCTGCAACAATGCAGACGGCGAGAGCGCCCGGGGTCCACGTGTCAGCTGATCTGCTACGTGGAGACATCCTTGGTACGCTGGGACGTGCACCGCGTTAGACTTGTGGTACTGTCGAGAACTGGCTACTGCGAGGCTTGAATGAGATTATAGCGTGCATTTTCGAACGTTACTGTCCAGCTTACATATTCTACACCACCCACGAAACGTACAAAAGAAATCCGCGGGTATCATACTCCCATGCAATGATGCTTCCTCATAAATCAACGCCACAAGACCCAACCGGCACATCGCCGTACCATTTCCAATAATCTCCTTCATGCCATCCCAAGCCCCATTCAGCATACATGTCCGAACTACATCTTTCTACAATTCATAGAGCGTCATATCCATGCGGCAATCTTGTCATCGATGCAGACGGATCTTGCTTCACCAGTTCCCTCAGCCCTCTGTTTGCCAGCTCGATCTTGGGGCTGGGAGTCCGCTTTGTCTTTGAGAGCAAAATCTGCTCCTCTTCCTTCATGTCGCGATCTCGCAGGATTTCTAGCACAGTCTGACCGTTCTCGTCCACAGCTGTCATATCGGGTGTGCCTAGCTCGGCGAGTAGGCGAAGTGTTTGGGTGTCACCTTTGTCCAAAGCTTGCAATACCGCGTTCCAGCCACGGTACATCAGGTTGATGTCAGCACCCTTAGCAATCAAGTGTTTGATATATGACAAGTCATCTTCGCGATGACGACGAATGGCCTTAATGATGGGGAGGTGCTCTCCGGGAGAATTTGGATCGGCGCCAGCCTCGTCAAGAAGGAAATTAAAGATTGCCTTGCGGTCTTCACGAATGGAAGTGGTAAGCGGTGAGAAAACGCCACCGTTCCTCTCCTCGACATCGACACCCTTTTTGAGCAACAATTTGATGCTTTCCAGCTTGTCTGCTTGAACTGCCAACTCGAGAGCACCCTTAGGTATCCGATGCGCTGGGGTGTGTGGGAGCAGCAGGGCCAGGATATCGGGGTGCTTAACAGCCATGTTAATAGGCCATTCCTGTCCGTGCACTGTCGGACTAGCGCCATGCGCCAGAAGGATATCGATCGCTCGGAGGTCGTTCTTCTTGATGGCAGTTGTAAGGGCGGTGTGACCTGCTTTGTTGTGCGCGTTGGGGTCCACTTTGTGCTTAAGTAGAAGCAACATTGCCTCCTCGTTGTTGTGCGCAACGCACTCTTCAATAATGCCTTTGGGTGTATGCGGATCCGACCCAGCAGCGAGTAGGCGAGGAAGAATGTGCGCTCGGTGGTGAGTCACGCATTTGTACGCGGGATACTCCGATGCCATGAGATTCGGATCAGCTCCTGCCGCAAGCAAAATCTCGACAAGCTTCTCGTGGTTGTCGCGGATCGAAGTGCACAGAGGAGTGAAGATGCCATCTTTCTTTGCATTTGGATCTGCGCCATGCTTGAGCAAGATCTGTACCGCTTCGATGGAGTTGATGGAAGCTGCTAGCTCTACCACACCTGGTGCCCGGTCTACCTTGGCTCCTCGCTCAAGGAGCAGCTGAAGCATTCGCGGACGATGCACCGCGGGCCACAGCATGTGCTTGGGTCCTGGCAAGTTAGGGTTGGCACTGTGGTCAAGTAGCATCGCAACAAGATCTAGACGATCAGCGTTAATGGCTTTGAAGAGCGGGGATTCTCCGTGATCGTTCTTGACGTTCGGGTCTGCGTCGTAGACCAGCATCCACTCCACCAAGTCAATCGTCGTGGTCTTGTTCATTGCTTGTATGAATGGCGTCTCGCCATTAGCCATGGCCTTGTCGCACTTGGCACCGTGTTTCAGATACAGCTGTAGGAATCCGACCTTTCCCTCATTGAGACTCAACGCCAGCGGGTTCTCTTTGCCTGTGCCAGCGCAGATATTTGGGTCCGCGCCGTACTTGAGGAGAAGCTGTGCTGCAAGGAAAAATGACGACTCAGTTGCGGCGTAAAGCGGTGTAAACCCATCCTTGTCCTTCCCGTCTGGATTCGCCCCAAACAGCAGAAGAAGTCGGACGGAGTCGATATCATGGTTTGTCACGGCCAACCTTAGAAGATTACATTCCGGACCACCATCAGCCGGCACACCACAGTCAAGCAAATGTTCGACTGATTTGTGATTTTGTTCCTGCACAGCGACGAGCAGCGCGCCTCTTGAGCCCGCGGATATCGTGCCTCCGCCAGCCTTCGGCTTCCACCGAGTGACAGTCGACGGGTCGTATTTGACATAGGTCGCTTTCTTGGGCATATCTTCCAGATCATGGCTGTACATCAGATCCTCAACCTGCTGAATGGATGAGGGCGGTGTGATTTCGGATACGTAGTCTGTCGATGCTCCTAAAGCAGCACTCCGGGCGCTGAACAAGTTCGAAGACGCTAACGTGCCCTTGCTCGAACCGCTGAAGAAATGTGAGTCGTGGTGACCATCTGACAGTGGAGGTGATGGAAGGTCTCGATGTAGAGACGCTCTCGAGCTCTGACCAAATGGCTTCGCCTGGTGCTCCTGAGTGATGGTTGGCGTGAGGGACGGGCTTTGAAGTTGTAATGTGGGATGCGAGTTCATGATAGATTTGCTCGGATCGGGCCTATCAAGAACAGCTGCTAGCGCGGTGTAGCCAATGCTCGTGGCAGTTTCCGACTTGACTTCTCGTAGTCGCCAAGTGAGCATCAAAGGATTTTTGCTTGCGCCGTCTCGGCACTGCACGAGAGACAGCCTCATCTTTTCTATTTCGTCTGAGGCGAACATCATGCGGAAACCATTGCCCAACTTGCTGAAGCCTTGTTTCTTCTCGTTTTCGAGTACTACAGAAGACAGTTAGGTCCATGTGTTTTCTCACGTGAGGTTGAGGGGCTAATTACGTTTGTTGACCATTTGGTTCATGACAATGAAGTTGTTGTTGTACTGCCTAAAAAGAGTCTGTAGATCGCTGGCGATGTCGCCAGGAAATTGTGTCCGAGCATTGCTGGCTTCCTGTAGTCCGGTCTTCGCATGGAACAGGGCTCGACTGGTCTCAAGAAACTCGAGCGCAAGGTCTCTAGAGCCATCTCTGGGTACTTTTGCGTCGCTGAGATACTCCAGCAGATGAACCGCGATGCTGTTGCCGAGAGAAATCGTGATGGTGCAAAGCTCCAGTGGCGTTTCCTTTCCCTTCTTTGGTGCCATGACGGTCAATGCTAAATGAGTGTCAAGGTACTATGCTGTTTGATCAAGGGCACTGCAGGGCTGTCAGAGCCACAGTCAACTGAGAAGCTGCAATCGGAAGAGGACCAAGACGTGCCGGCATTCGGGGTGGGCACGGCTGCATTATGAAAGGAGGCAGCAGTGGCCGAACGGGCGCTCTGTGCGCAGTGGCATCGATCATTGCAGGGCCGGACCTGCATAGGCCTTCCTAGAGTTGGCCTCGAAACGTTTGGAGGGTCCTACAGCTCCAGGCCAAGTTTCGGGAACGCTAATGGTGGCCCCGCCTTCTAGATGGAACCGGCCAATCTTATTCTCTCCATGCAAGTGTCATGTAAGCTAGGAATGCGCTGTATCACCGATACTAGAGGCACAATTCCATGCAGGCTCAGCCATCGGTGTTGACTGTCGTTGCAAGCGCAAGCGTCCAGATAGCCGTCACTGCGAAAGACTGGGGTCTTCGCCCGGCTCACAGTGATGTTACAATCACATAGGTGAAGTGATGGGCCTCGCCGCCAGGAGCGAGGAATGGCATGTTGAATTGTGTCGGGCGCTACCAGTAGGTTCGAGATCCCAACAATTGCAGACAAAGTCTACGCGTTCGAGACACGAATATGGCCGGAAGCGGTATGGACAAGTCGTGATCGCGGCCTAGGTGTAAAGCATCTGTCGATTTGGCAGCCTTCGAATGCCACGTGAAAAGCTATGCCCTTCTGGAGCCACACTGTCGCCGCCAGTGCCCTACTAGCGGCGAACACGGGATTTCCTGACCAGTCACGAAGCAGTCAACGGGCCTTTATTGAATTACTAGAGCCTTATGACGGCTTGCCCGTCGACGCTTCGCAGGACAGTGCGAGTCAGTGGTCGTGTTAGATGGGCCGAAGGCTTGGCTTATCCGAATCTGCACAATGGATCGCCTATCTCGAAGTCAATTTGCGCCTGTGTCATGCAGGCGCGCGTCTCCCCGGAAAGGCTATAGCACTGACGGTAAGGTCGGGTCAAGATGCTTCAACCTGGTCAGTGGGTTTCGCATGGCATATACACGGTTTAGCCGTAATATCGTTGTTCGGTTCGTGGGCCATAGGACAGCGAAGTCTGATGGCCAAGTCAAGAGGCGAGCGATCCCGATGCATGAGCGAACGGTACCTCGCAGCGGTCCAATTGGTCATCCGTGGATGTCATCACACGCGGTCAGCAGCTGTTGTAAGCCTGCTCAGAGCCGCGGCATTGGAAAGTATTCTCTAGCAGCTCCACAGGACCACAGAGCAGCCTCTGTGTAGTAGGTAGCTGGTCGTGTCCGCTTCAATGCCGCCTCTGCGCGCTTATCGAAATCTTCTCCCGCCCGCAATTTGTAGCTCATAG
Source organism: Teratosphaeria zuluensis (assembly GCA_007113905.1). Classification (NCBI taxonomy): domain Eukaryota; kingdom Fungi; phylum Ascomycota; class Dothideomycetes; order Mycosphaerellales; family Teratosphaeriaceae; genus Teratosphaeria; species Teratosphaeria zuluensis. Next base: position 1,109,579 of record VCMQ01000002.1, read on the forward strand.
ACCTGCATCTGTCAGCGCTGGGGTCCGAGGCTGGCGAATCACCAGTGCTAGCCCACCAGCTCTGTCCAAAGTGCAGTCCGAAGTTTGAAATTTAACCGTGCCGCAACTCTGGCTTGCTCCCAGTGTGCCACTGCCACGGTGCCGATCTCTTGAAGCATTTCATGGGCCGGCAAGCCTCCGATTGCTTGCATTGACATCGTCTAAGCCGACCTGGTTGATCAGCAGCAGGGATGAGGGAGCACCTCGCAACCACCCTGCAGGCTGCAGCACTGAGCGAAACTTCTGCCAAAGGATCTGCTTCACTACTGCTCGATATTGGGGAGGCGATATCCGAGGTTGCGAGCATAACTAGAGTGCTGCTAGCTTCGCGGCCACAGCTCCTGTTCAGGCACACCGCGGTGATTGACTCGCCCCACATGAATGGCGGCGACAGTTGAAATGCTCCAGCTAGGGCAATGACCTCACGCAATCTGTCGCTCAGGCCACCAAAGACTTTGGTGATCGAGTTGGGATCCTCTGAGACCTGTGGTGACACATGTATCACGACACAGTCCAGGATCATCTGGGGTTCCAGAACATAATCCTGACTGAGAAAGCGAACTTGCAGCAGGTACACAGGTTCCTATGTACATGCTTGAAGAGAATCTTCACCAAAAGCTGGTCATGAAACCATCCTGAAGATCTTGCGCACTCATTCAGGACTCCACTTGCCGAGAGAAGGGGCTCTCAGGAATTCCTTCAATTTGGGTACATGGCAAGGTATAAATCATGGGTTCATCATCCAACCGTCGTTGATCATGCACTGCATCCGCATGTAAGGACAAGGCCGCGGCTGGTCGCAGCGAGCCAATATCTTGCTCGCAATCAATGCGTGCATTTGGGTCTTGGGCTCACACCAGTGACAGAACAGCAATGGCAAGCCTGAAGATCATTAATGACCACTGACCCTCTAGTGCCCGACCATTGACCTTTCAGTGCCCAAAAATAAGCCAGCCACATTCGCCCGTAGACATGACATATGACGGCGAAAAGCAGGGCAGGGCAGTACACTCGTCAGCCAACCAACGAGTCGACCCAATTGACTGGTTCACGGAGCCAGACGCACCGAACAAGCAATCAACATTCAGCCCACTCTGTGAGCCACACCACTCGACTATCTGGACAGGAGACACTGCGTCGCGCCGGCCAGTCGAACGCTTCACTCAGCCAGCCGCCCCATCAACGGTCGAGGTTCACGAGATTTGATAAAATGTACAAGCTACTCTCGCGATTTTCCCGAGCAACATTTTGTAAGAAAAAAGCCACTTCACCCGCCAGCCGGTCACGTAGACCTGCGATCGTCAGATCAATTTGAGAATGAGTCCATCTCCCAATTGACATATCGGTGGCTTGAGCAAGACTCCGTAAGGCTGAACCAATCGACCACCATTCAGAAGTACATCGCACAACATTGTCAAGGTTTTGTTAATTGCCTTCAACTGCGCGTCAAACGCATGTACAACGACGGTTTGACAGGATAGTGGATTCACCGAGTCTTGATCAGGGCCGTGAGAGACCAGAGATGCAATCTAAGGTTCCGGCATACCGTGTCCAAACATGTCGTGGTGAGCTGGTGCTGCACAGCGACTATGGCGGCGAGACTCTTCCATCAGAGAGATTGACTAGGTAAGGTAGGAAAGCGGAGGGCGAGAGAAATCGGAAGACAGACCAAGCATTGAGTGATCACATCGTGAGGCATTTGGTGCACTACCTAAGCCAGAGTATCACTCCGTCAATGCATTAACCGCGAGGATCATTGCATGCCAGCCACCAGGCAGCTACCTCGCCCACCCATCGTCAACCTAAGCTCTCCCCGAGCTCACCATATCGCGCCTTGCAGCCCGGCGCAGCTCTGCTGTCCCACAGCAGGGCGCAACAATCTAATGTGCTAACAAGACAAGGAATCAATCAAGCAATCTTTTAAGGGGACAATGGCCCTCTCCCCTGAGCCCATCGTCGTTGAACGCCGGGAACACCTCGCCATGCTTGCAGGATAAAAAAGCACAATCATTTAAATCGATCTTCAGCCGAAGCAGTCCATGTCTCGTGCCAGAGCTGCACATTGCGGCCGCAAAGCCATGTGCGCGTAGTGTGTGGAGTGAGAGACTGGTGTCGCATTGCCGAGATCGTGTATTGAGGTTGGCATCAAGACCCCGTGGAGAAGCAATGTGTGTTGTACAGAGCTCGAGTCGTAATAGTGTTACAGATGCCATTGGTGGGGTGTGTTGATGAGAGGAGATAGGAATGATTTCGCATTCTCAATCTCTAGGTCTTGCGGAAGTCCGACAGCACCGGGTAGATGAGCTCGAAGGCTTGGTAGATCTCCTCGCGCACTTTGGCACCGGTGAGCACGATCTTGCCGGACACGAAGATCAGGAGCACGATCTTCGGCTTCATCATGCGGTAGATGAGACCCGGGAAAAGCTCAGGCTCGTAAGAGCTGAACATGTGGTGGCGAGACGCCAAGCCCTCGAGACGGATGGGAAACTTGATGTCGCACGAGCCGACGATGTTCTGGATCTTGAAATCGGTGAACTTGGCGTTGAAACCCAGCTTCTGGATAATGCGGGCGTACTTGCGGCTAGCAAGCTTGCTGTCATCCTCAGACTTGGCACCAGTCACGACCATTTTACCAGAAGCAAAGATAAGAGCAGTGGTCTTGGGCTCGCGGATTCTCATGATGACGGCTGCGAAACGCTAAGCTCATGTCAGCACGAGTCAGTGAGGCAGCATCACGAGGATGGGTTACCTTTGGATTGTACTCAGCGTTACGGGCATGCAGCGCGATAGTCTTGAGGTCCAAGCGGCAGTCAAGATTGACGGTAGCCACGATGTTCCTTTGCGACAAAGTCAACACTCATGCTCAACGAGCACACAATTGAACCCAGAGGCGATACTCACTGTAGCGTAGGGACAATACCACTGACGCCCTGTCCTGCGCCTGGCGTAGCCGCGGGAGTGGCGGGAGTCACCCCAGTGCCAGCTTCCTGCGAGGCGTTGCCTCCTTGCGGTTGGCCATTCACGGGACCGTTCCTGCCTTTCGCCTGCTGCGACTGACCATCTTTCTCAGATGAAGGCGGAGTGAGGTGGCCTGCGCCGCCCGGAAAGGACAGCGAGGTCGGCGCAGTAAAGTCCTTGGCCTGCTGCGCGGTGGACGGGTGCGTCATGTATGCAGTCTCCATCTTCGCGGTGATGAGTGATGCGCTCTGGCTTGTGATGCCCGGAGTGCTCTGAGATGTCGCCGACGAAAGTCACGCAAGCTGCTCGGTTGGTGGATGCGCGATCGATGTGCTCGAGTCGCGGGCGCTGATGCGCTGTGGTGGTGATCGCTCGGCGGGCGGTGATCGTACCAGAAGTGGGAGATGAACAAATCAATGTCTCCCTCACTCGATGCCGAGGTCGGAGTGTGGTGCTGCTGCTGCTGACGGTGGTATGTCTCGCAGTGGCGGTGTCGCGATGTTCAGGCAATGCCAGCAGTGCCCTCGTCGGTGTTAGAAGTAAGCTGTGATGGTGGGTGTAGCTGTTCAAGTGAGTTGTCGAAGTGTCGGCGCGATGTTTGCGACCGAGGCACGGACGGCTAACGAGTCAGGTAACCGACTTTTCTTCCTCGCGTGCTTGTGAAAGATTGACACGCTCGCTGGTTCCCAAGTACTGGACCAGTGAAGCTAGGAAAATCGAGCCTTGTGACGGGATCTCTTGTTCTTGATTATTGGAGCTACGGAAGGTGTGGGTGGGTTCGGGAGTTGCTTGCGCGGGGGATGGCGTCGAGGAGCAACAACAGCGACAAGCGGGAGAGAGGCCGGAGGGGATCGAAGCACTTTCAGCGGGCGACGTGGAGACTTAAGTAGCCAGCGGGCCTGATCGCGCTAGCCCGCTTTGAGCACTAGTGTTTCTCTCCTTTCTCGCAGTGACGACGATTTGGTGCCCGCAGTTGAACTTTCCAGCTGGCAATTTCACGCGCCGCGAACTCACATGCGACACGTCGCATCGACGCTGCCATCTTTGAGGATGCTGGTGAAGCCGCATCTTGTCTTCTTTGAAGCATGTGAAGATAGTCATTGATGGACAAAGGACGATGGCCATGACAGAGAATGACGACGACGAGCAGGGATCGCGTGCTTGCTGCTGATAGCAAACGCGCCCCGTATGACTCACACTTGCCCGCCCGGTCGCAGTTTGCGCCTCCCCACTTGGTCTCTCACCACTCACGACTGAAAGCTGGACATTCAACAATAAGAGCTCGGGAGCTTGCAGACCGGTCTTGACTATTGCGTGGCGGAGAAATCATAAGTGAACATGTCTGAGGCATGGAGAGGCAACATTGGTGAAGATGGTTGAGAGATGCTCGGAACGGCAGCCTGATGCGGCAGGGTATAGCCTGAGGCTTCCTGGTACATGCGCGTGGCAAACCGCACAAATGCCTGTGCATTCTGTAAAGCCGGCTGCAGCCTTTGTCGAGCGCGATAGCCTTACAGCGAGGTCGTGGTGTATTTTTGCAGGTTCGTGGAAAATCTCAGGCAAGATCGACGGGCTTTGCGACAGTCACGTACGTCGCGCTGGCCAGGCTTTCAAAGTAAGGTAGTGGCGAGTGGACATGCAAAAAGGAACCTTAGGAAATGCAGCACGGCTCGGTTTATTGTGCGGGAGCAGCGTCTTTATCAACAGGCTCGCCTTGTGGCAAACCTTCAGTTGTGCGCACGACGAGACTTCTGCTGGATTCAGGGCCTACCAACTCAACTATTAAGACCATGTTTCGAACACATTGTATATACCATGACAAGTGGTCAGGGACATGACCACCGCAAGATGTGACCGGGAAGCATCTGAATTTCTGAAGATATGTGACTCTATCATGTCGATCAGCGTTCCTTGCACTTTTGGCGGTCAATCGGTAACGCGCCTGCCTGCAGACATACGGAACGTTGCATCAACCTCGCCGCCGGTTCTGTTTCGTAGTGCCGAAGTCCGCCAAAGTCAGAAGAGTATATGCAATCCATGTCACAGCACGAATTAACAGTTCTTGCGATTTAGACTGCATTGCAATGTAGCATTACCCGCTCAGTCAAAGTTGCCTTCTGTTGATGCCAGCCTCAAGAATTGGCCGTTGGCACCTTCCTCGAAGCTTCCTCATCATTCGTTTGCTGAGCTTCCGTACTCCACCGCCATTCAGCTACGTTCGGCCTCCTGCATCGTTGTCAACGACTTCTGCGCGCATCGCCATGAGCCATCGGGGCAGCGAACGCAGACCACAGCAGACGTTTGCATATATAGAAGACCTCCGTGCAGCTTTGCGCCTTCACTTCGCTTGATCTTTCCTTAGGGAGTAATCGTGTGGACTGTCGGGCCATCCGTCACGACCCTCGTACATATATCAGCGGCGTAATCTGTGCATCCAGCTCGTTCTGAGTGGTTGACTGAAAAGCATAAGGGAGGTCTCCCGCAGCAGATGTGCGGCATGAGCAATCGTATCAGTGTGCTTGTGCTCAAGGCAAACGGCCTACACTTCTTTCAAGCGATACACACTCAGGCCTCCTACAGCTTCGCCCTCACAGTCGTGCTCTCTACAACGCTCGCCTGCCCCTTTGCCAACTCCTCGTCAAGCACCATCCCCTTCTTCCCACCTCTCCAATCATTCGTCCATACATGATCGTCTTTCTGCCTCTGCGCCGGCCACCTCCACTTCCTTCTCAATTCCCTGCCCAAGCCATCCTTCTCCTTGCCCAGCAGCACATCCACGATCCTCTCGCCAATCACCGGCAAAAATTTGTACGCATGTCCCGACCCGCCGGTTGCGACGAACAGGTTAGAGTACTTTGGATGGTAGTCTACGAGATAGTCGCCGGTCGGCGTATCGCAGTACCAGCAGATCCTAGTCTGTGTCCAAGGTCGGTCTGCGAGTTCTGGATTGGTGCGAGCAAGGAAGGTCCTGCATTCTCTGTCGGCTTCGAGGGGGATGTTGAGGTTAGGGTCGTCCTGTTTTGTTCGTGGTAATGAGACGGTGATGCTCTCGCCTGCGCGCTCGGGATGAGGTATTGTTACTGGATTGGCATAGCCATAGCCGTGTCTCGCCACCTTGAGGATGCCAGGAACTTTTGGTTGTATTATGAACATGCCATTGTCTTCGTTGATGAGCGTTGGGTTTTGGGCAAGCCGGGCTTGTTCTCCTGGCGTGATGTCGATATAAGCTACCGCTTGACCAGAGGCAGAAGCAATGCCGCGTAGATCGACGAGCTTAGGTGTCCAGGCACCTGCGGCCAGAACGATCAGGTCCGCGGTGAGTTGCTGGCCGTTGTCCAGATCTACGCTTTTGACTTTGCCATGGCTGAATTGCAGTCGCTTCACCTCCACTGTCTTGAAGTCGATTCGACCACTCTGTTCAGCGAGTTTACGCAGAAACCTTATCCCGTTCTCTGCATGCGCCCAACCTGACGTCCAATTCACGTAGCCGGATTTCCCGCAGTCTCCAGTCATGGTCAACACCCTGCTGACATCCTTTGGACTTCTGAGCGGCTCGACCTGACCACCTTTCTCTCGTCGACCTTCCTTGAGTCCTAGAGCCTTGACATTCTTCATTGCATTCTCAATGAAATTATGCGCATGCTCCACATCCCCAGCACCGCCACCTGAAGGTCCTTGATCAGTGACCAAGCAAAGTCCAGCTTCCGTATAGCGGCCATCAGCCCCAAATTGCCCTCTCCAGTGCTTGTGAGCATCGGACATCAGTGCTGCATAGGGAGCATCTGCATAGTCTGCTCGCACGATTCGTGATGAATCAATGCTTGCCGCATCCGGGGCTGGAAAGTCAAGGCGTTCCAACAGAGTGATCTTGGTATGCTTGAACTCTGGTCTTTGGGCGAGCTCGTAAGCGGTGCCTAGGCCAAAGACTCCGGAACCTATGATCAAGACCGACGAAGGTATCTGCTTGGAAGTCATTTTGCTCTAGAGCCTCTCATAAGATTCTACCTAACGGCGGTCGTGGTTTGGGAGGATCTGGAGACGTATGTGATCTCTGTGAGGTGTAGAAGTAAGAGAAGGGAATGTACTTATCTTCCGTAGAGTGTGAGTCGGTGTCTAGGCATGTCGTGTTGGGGGATCAAAAGCGAGTGCTGGCCGAAGTCGCGGCGAACAGCGGAATTCCTCGAGGAACATGTGGCGCTCTGAGCTTCCTCCGTTAACACCTTCATCAACAACCCCCTGCACCACCTCTAACCCAACTAGGCGTGACTGATGCCACGCCTAGCTGGTCCGGTCCGCCATGTAATCAACGCCGTGCGGTGGGCTTCTACAGCCCAGAAACCTCCACCACGCCCATCTGGTCGGTTCGCAAAGCCCCAATCCCTAATCACACCAAGACCTGCCGAGAGTTCTCCTGAGAGACCGAAGCCAGAGGTGCAAGCCGCGAAACCCTCCAATCCGGCATCTGGGCTTGCTAGAGGGCAACGACTTCCATGGGTGCTGGGCTCCGTTCTTGCGGCAGCTCTTGGGTTTACGGCTTGCAGTTGTATGTGGCCGCTCGCAAGCCATGCACGAACGCGCACGTTGCAGATTTATCACAGCAGAAAGATGTTGTGGAAAGATATGACACTACGGCTGAAGGCTTCGACAGCGAGGTCGGCATGTCAGAGCTGTTGATGGGTATCAATGGCATCAGAAAGAAGTTGGCTCAAAAGTGCCATGGCCATGTGTTGGAAGTCAGCTGTGGCACGGGGAGGAACCTGGGCTACTATGCTATTGATCAGAAGAAAGGCATCGTTGACAGCCTCACATTCATCGACATTAGCCCGCAGATGGTCGAGGTATGCAAGAAGAAGTGGGATGCACTGTACGGCTCTGAGAAGAAGCGTAAGGCGCTCAAAAAGGATTTGAGAGTGCGATTCATGACCGGCTCCGCGTTGGACACGATGCCACTGGCGCCGTCAGGCAAGAAGTACGATACCATCATACAGACAATGGGCCTTTGCAGTACGCCATCGCCAGTGTCGCTTCTAACGAACATGGTAAAGCATCTGGACACCACAGATCCCGAGTCTCGAATCATACTTCTGGAGCACGGTCGCAGCTTCATGCCTTGGCTGAACAACATCCTCGACAACTCTGCTGAGAAGCACGCTGAAATTCATGGCTGCTGGTTCAATCGAGAAATTGGTGAGCTGGTCGAGGCTGCTGCAGAGCAGACGGGCTTGGAAGTAGTCAGGGAGCGCAGACATCATTTTGGCACGACTTGGGTGTTTGAATTGAAGCCCAAGGACGAGACAGTCAAAGCCGCGAAAGCCAATTCTGGCGAAGAGGCAGATGCTGATGAAGTGGAGGAAAAGAAGGTTGGGTGGTTGAACTGGCTCAAGGCGCCATCTGAATGAATGCCTTCTGTACCGTTCAGTTGCAATCGCCCAGAACAGGTGCACTGCGCCGTTAGCGACCGCATTGTGAGTATCTCTTGTTCTCGTCACACCCACAGTCTACTGCATATGATGATTCCGGATAAAAAATATGTTTCAAGACGGAACAGAATCTCCTTGTTGAGAACCCATTCCTACCCCTGATTGCCGCGCAAACACTAGTTCTGCTTCATGAATGTCAGCACGAGCAGAAGAATCTTGGCTGATGGAATCTTCAAGCCCCAGCAAGTGACTCTCACAGGAACGAGCTCTGTGCCGGAGCTCGGATTGGCTCGCAGCATCGCAGCAAGCAGCGACCAGCCGATGGAGCGGCATCAATGGCGAAAATGTATGTACGCCTCGACGTCCAGCAGAAGTCCGCACCAGCACTGCAGTGCCGGCACATTCAGATGAGACTTCACTGTTCGCCAAAGCAGGTAGCAATCGCAGAAGGCGCGCTATACTCTGAGCCATGATCCATCCGTGAGAAAACACATAGACGCAGTCCATGAACATGCTGTGTCGCTCATTGCTGGATGGGTAGTGGCTGTCACAAAGCATCGCCAGGAGTCTCAGACATCTCTGGGGTGTGCTTGTGGCTTGCCTGCGCGCGTGCTATTGGTTTCATGGGTTTCTGGCAAGCTGACCTTGTTACGACTCGGTGCAAGAACTGAAATGGTCGCGCGCGGTATCTGATGTGTTTCGAACCCCGTGTATGTGAGGAAGGAAGGGAGTTGCGTGTGGATTCCGCGTCGAGTTTTGAGAAATTCTAGTGGGTCGCACTCGGCGATCGGAGGAAACACCTGGGACATAACATCCAGTACAATGGAATTATTCACCTTATGGTACAAGCTATCTAGATTTGCGCCGTGCGCGATCACCACAGCCAAACCTTGCGAGAGTTCGACCCGGAGGTCTTCGTGGCAGTGGGTCGCGAGTAGCTCATGGCGCGGGCCCAGTGGGCTTTCCTGAATCTGCGCACATCAGACCGTCGACTCAAGACCTAAGCAACATCTGCACTCACACCTCATCACTCCTCGCCTGGTGCGGCCTCCTCTCATCATGCTCTGCCGGCGGGATCTCTGTTTCAATATCTCTCCTCCAGTCGCGCTTTTCGTTCCCAGCTTGAGCAGGCGGCGGGCCGCGACCGACCACAACTCTACCACCAGCACCAGCAGCAGATGCAGTATTACGCCTCCTCAGCTTCTGCGCCTTGTAGAGCTCGGCTCGGCCACCTGGCTTGTAAAAGTCGTGGCCCTGACCTTTAGGTTGGAACTCAAAGTCTCGAGGCATGAACTTCTGAGTAGGCGAGCCACCCTTGCTCGCCGCTTTGCCGGTACCAGACGTCGCATCGCGCCTCTTCAACTTCTGCGCCTTGTAGAACTCGTTCCGTGCACCTGGCTTATAGAAGTCGTGGCCCCGGCCTGTGGACTGGAACTCTGCATCCCGAGGGATAAGTTTATGGGTGGGAGAACCATGCGCATGCTCAGCGCCAGACTTGTGAATGCCAGCATCGTTCTCGCCTCGTCCGAAGACCTTATGTGCTTTGTCTTTGTCTTTGTCTTTGTTCACAGCCTCGCTGACCTTAGGATTGGCTGAATTGATGGCGCTCTTGGCGTTCGCCAGGTCGCCGTGCAAGGTGTCCTTCAGCGAGCGGGCATAGTTGTCTTGATGGGACCACGGGCCTTCATCCTCTTGAATGCTGCCGCGGTAGTCCTCTCGTCTTCGAGCTAGGTGCGTTGCGGGAGTACCAGCGTCGTACGCTACCACACCTGAAAGAATGCCTTCAACGACGTTCTTGGGCTTGGTGAGAATGTTGCGGGCGGAGTGTCTCTGAGCATAGGATGGAGGTCCAGTCACGGCCACATGGGCTCCCTGGTGCTGATCCTGAGCATCTGGGTCGCGAGCGTGGATATGACCAGTGTGAATTTGTGTGCGATCTCCCTGTCCTTGCAATTGAATGTTATGTGCCAAGCTAGTAGCCGTATATGTGGCGTAAAGTATAGTCACCGCCAAGAGCATACTGCTGGGTTTGCTTAGATCCCTGGTGACACTGAATGAGGGAGAGGCGGTGACAACATTGAAGACATTGGGAAAAGGACAGTACAAGGCCTTTTGTTGGAGATCTGAGACGTCTGAGCTACCTATCAGCAACGAGGGTGATTCAAGCCCGTGTTACGCGTTGCGTTGCCATTGTCTGTTTCCGGTGGGCGGTCTTTCAAAACCAATGTGGATGCCGGCAGCAAATCCTCAGCAACATTGCTCGACAAAGGGCGTGCTAAAGCAAGACCAGAAGCATGTTCGTCTCATGGTTGGACGGAGCATCTGTGGTGTTTTAAAAAGGGGTACGTCGACCGATGAAGTGGCTGTGGTCTATTGCGTGCTGGCGAGGACTGTGTATTTTCACATACGCTGCTCAAAGCTAAGACGTTCTGACGAGTGCCAAATCGCTCGCAACTGTAACATCATAATCCATCACGTGCAGCTGCGGTCGCGCAAAGCCGGTCCTGGCTGTGGCGCTCTCTGACCAAAGACATATCATGACAGCCTTCCGCCATTGATGATCTCGACCACGCTCTCAAACAGAAACCGGCTGACAGCTCTTATTCGATGATGCCTCAATGGGCGTGGAATTCGTGGCGAAGAATGCTTTCGAGATATTCTTATGGCCTCTCGATGATACGACATCTTTCCAGCAAGCTCTTGGTCACCCTGGCCAGAGGAGCGTTGCGACGGGCGCCTTGCGGTATTTGTCGATGTACTTTACAAACGCCACGTCCAACGTTGCTTCTTTATGGTGAACAAGCAGAGCTGCAGCATTCCAGCCAAGATCCTGGAGTCAGCTCCGACGGAATGCCAATGCCACCGCCATCAACACGAGAGTGCGGAGGTCGTGCACCTAGCCGTTTTGCCATCCCTCTCAGGGTCTGAGCAACCACAAACGAGAGATATGACCGTTGCCAGGGATGCCTGTGGGTATCTACAATCGCATGTGACATCATTCCATGGGTAGGCTGCGCGTGTTCATCCCTAAATCTCACATATATCAAACCGTCCGGACAACAAGCAGTCCATTCATGCTGACCGCCATCGAGATGCCGGAGTCCAGGAAGTGACCGGAAGTGATCGCGAGCACTAGAAGATAGGTATACCATCGGCGAATATGAGCCGGTGTTCAACCTCTCAATGTTCTGTGAATTGAGCTAGGAAGCAGCTACGCGTGAGCCGCATCGCGATGATCCTGCATGAGAGCGCCGATCGATTGTTTGACGTCTTCGCGTGCCATGTTGCTGCTGCGCGTCAACGTTGAGGTTCGCACATGCTTGGTCGAAAATGTGAATAATGGAATATGCAGAGGGTGAAGCTCTTGACGTCGTGCCCAGGCCCACGCCTGGTTGTTAGGGCAGACCAGGCAGACGTTGGTTGTTGTCGCGTGAGATGCTGGGCCTGCATGACGCTCCAGAAACGGTTCTGGTGCGTCCGGCTCCTCTCCAAGAAGATGATTCGTTGGAAGCTAGCCATGGAAGCTTGCAAGCGCTCCCCGGCCGTCGAGGAACTCACCGGGATGCTTAGTAGGCAGCTTGTGACGAAACGATCGCCGCTGACGAGTCGTACACAATTCACAGGTCGTTACACAGACTTCGTTTGCCCGTGTGACAAGAAGCGAGACCATTGTTGTTGATCCCAAGGAATTACCTCGAGCATTGATCATTGGAAGGGGTAGAGCTGTGAGACTTGCAAATCACAACACCCAAAAAAGCAACTCTCGCATAAATTTCTAGCATTTTTAGCCTCTGACTAGCTGCATCATCCATGCCATCAGTTGGCGAGGTGCACTTTCCCCCGACCCCCTCTCACCACCGCCTTGCGGTCAGCAACCAACTTCCATCTACTTGACAAGCGCATAACAGCACCATTATTATCGACCCAAACAGTCATCGCGCCGCTGCATGGTCTGACACAGCAGCTGTGCTATCGACAACTTTGTTACTCGGTTGCCACGACGGGCTTACCAAGGGCCTAGCCGACGATCTTCCAGCACAGAAAGGAGGTTTGAGCAACATCATCGCCAGCTTGTGACAGTCCAACTCACCTTGCATCGCTGTCGCAACCACTGACGAGGTCTATACTGGATCGCGGCGAATATTTGCGGTGGTCGCAACGGAGCCGCTCCCACGCCTTGCATTAGCCGCACCGGCCGCATACTGCAAGGCAAGCGTTGACCAATTGGTCGCGAGGGCTTGTAGCTGGGCAGCATTCCACATCTCAAGGGACGTGTCAGCCTGCGAACGCCAAAATATCTGGCGCATCATTACAGCTGCCTGGTTATGCTATTGATGCTGTAACAACTTATCGAAAGCCACAATAACCATGCCGTACAACACCCGACGCAAGAGCCTCTCGCTGGCTGAGCTAGGCATCGTCGTGCCCAAACGCTCGCGCACGGAGTCGCATCCATCACCCCCAAGCACTGTCGCCGACGGCGATGAACCCGTCAACAAGAAATCGAAGTTGTCGCATTCTTCTGGATCTACGTCGCCGCCTCCAGGCCTCATGAGCCCACCGCGAACAACGAACATACGAGTCAAGGAGGAGCCGGCGAAGCCAGCAACGGAGCTGTCGCCTCCACCGTCACCTGCACGAGAGGGCAGCAACAAGGTCGACATTGAAGGTATCAACGATAACATCGTCGTCGCAACTATTCAGCAGTTGGAAAAGACCGGCAACCGACCAATCTTCGTCAAAGAGCTTGCGCATGTGCTTACCTCAAGATTGACATGCGTGGAGAAGTAAGTTCTTCAATCACCATGTTGTACAAAGCGATGCTAACGATCGTGGTTTGCAGATCTGCCAACCCAACTGCACTCATATCGTCGCGTCTCACGTCCTACCTACAACGACCATGGCCTGCCATCAGCCCGTGCCCACTCGCGAAAGACCTGTCGCCAGTCCACCCTCGCCGGCTATACTTCTACCTTACAACTATGCAGGCGCAGGCACTGCCCGACCCATCAGAGATGATGCTGCCTAAGCCGCGCATCATATCGCCGTCGCTGTCGTCAGCATCGGCAGCAGATGAGGATGAACAACGATACAACCGACAACGGACTGCTTTGTCGCCGTCGCCCGAGGTCGACTTGTCGTCGCCCGAGCTCGATGGCGACAATGCGCAGGAGGCAGAACCTGGTGTACCGTTCGCATCGGCACGGAACTCGATGCCACGCGAGTCGCGTGCGTCCAGTCTCTCACAGCATCGTCGAGCTGCCAGCCCGCAGCTCGAACGCGAGGAGCGTGACTTCAAGCAAACGGCGAATCAGCTCTATGAACAAGCTCAATTGCGGCGCCGCAACAGCCAGAAGAAGGATGACGACGTCAACATGGAGCAGGACGACACAACGATCGGCGCTGAGCAAGATACTGAGAGCGTCAGCATGTCCATCGAGGAGGATGAGGAGCTGGCCGCAAGAAAGAACAGCAGCGATGCCGCAGCCCTATTTGGCCAGCAGGAATCACTTCAGCAGTCTGGCCACCTTATGGACTTCAGCAGCCCTGTACTGCGACCGCAACACAGCATTTCGCCAGTCAAAACCCAGCACCAGGATGTTGTCATGGGTGCTCTCAGCCTCGACGTCAGCTCCATCAACAACGACGTCTCACTACCCGACGCGGCATTCGCATGGGACAATCTCCAATCGCCCGAGAACATCGAGCTCGCAGAGCTGGACGACATGTTCGACTCTTATTGATCGACTCTACACTCACCCCATCGCCAATTATATCGTCACCGGCAATAAATCATCCCTCTCGTACCTTTTCCATTATAGATCGCCATTATAACGGCCTGTTGGAGTATTAGGATATGGAAGCAATCTGTCCGAATGAAGGGAATCTTGGCGAAGCACAAATTGTATCAGTAGACATGGGATTGGGAGAGCGCGGGCTCGGAACTAATTACGGCCTGCGCATTACCGTAGATTGGGCCTTTGGAAGCAGAAGCTGCTGGACGGCTCGCGCGCGTAAGATCGAGAGGTTGGTGAGGGTACACGAGCATTGTATTAGTAGCATTGTATGATTGAATAGGGCGTCGGCTGGATACAGCTGGGCTCTGTCTGTTGTACGGCATAGGAGGCTGGACTTGGCCGTGGTGCATTCAGCGCGACGCAAAAGGTTCTCATCTTGCATGCATCTTCGTGCCACTCAAGCTCGCTCCTTCCCAACCTAGCTTTCGCCGGAATCGCTTCTACCTTTATTGCTCCTGTCTGGAGTCCTTGCATGTCTCATATTCACGTTTCAATACTGATGCTCACTCTTTTCAAGAGGGGCGAAATTGATCAAGTGATGCTGTCGAAGTAAAGTCATCCTCCACATGTCGCTTGTGTGCTTCACTTGACGCCGCGGTCTAGCTGGGCCAGAATACCAAGCACACCAGCGCCGGCACCCTCGTCATCGTCTCGCCGCCTCGACCTCGACCTCCCACCTCTAGTAGTGCTAGCAGCCCTCTCCGCCCTCGCCTCAGCCTCTTCCTTCTCCTCTTCGACAACCTTCTTCGCACGTTCATATGCCTGCATCAACGCCTCATCCTCTGGTCTCAGAGACTCCTGCATGCGATTCACGTCGTCCTCATCCCCTCCTTCCTCATCATCAGAGGGCTCTGGAGAATCGAGCGTGCCGAGATCAGGAGACTTGAGGAGACGTTCGTCTGCACCTGGGCTGGTAAGGTCTTCCGTGCTCCTTGCAGAAGCGTTTGAGGTGATGCGCGACAATGAGCGCCCTCGAGCATGTTCGTCATTTGTCCTCATGTTGCGGTATCCGATTGCTTCGGCGACTTTCCGCGCTTCCTCATCTGGGTCACCAGTGCCTTCGAATTCGCCAAGAGGGCCAAGATCACTGCCCATGATGCTCAGCCTATTTTGCGTGTCCAGCAGGTGCCCGCCACGTCCACGTGGTGCATCTTCGCTCTTGTCTAGGATGTCGCGATAGCCGCGTCGTTCCGGATCTTGCATTCGTTTCCGCTTCTTCGCCTCGCGTTTACTGCTCGGCCTGACGACGATGACCGGCACAGGGCTGTATTGAAGACAGTACTTGCTTACTGATCCGCTAGACAGTAATCCCTGGTATCCTGTCAAGCTCCTGCCTCTTGTCCCAACTACCAGAATTGCTGGCTCGTAGATACGAATCATCTGCTGTATTGTATCGTGCACTTTCCCTATGCTGAATTCAAGCACCAGGCTGATGGCGCGGTCTTCCGTATTCTTCTTCTCAATCGCCTCCAAGAACCTCATGGCCTCTGCCCTGTAGCCCTTCTCTCCCTGCCCGCCCGCCCATCTCACGGCCTCTCTGCTATCTTTCTCCACAACCCTCAGACAGACTATCTCGTCCCCATCGTCCACCAGCTCATCTAGCAACCACTCTAACGCCGTGTCTGAGTATTCGTTTGTATCAGTCCCACACAGGAACGTGCGGGAGCGCTTAGTGTATTCATAGTCGCGATGCTTGCGGTTCAATGTCAAGCTGAAATCGCTGGCACTAGGATTGCTAAAGGTATCGAAGGAAACCTTTGGCTGGAACTGTGCGGGCGGGGGCGGACTGCTCATGCGTCTGCTGCCGGCCATAGATTTGTGGTCGCCCGAGATTTTGCGCGAGGATGGCGCTTTGGCACTACTTGACCGTGAGGTAGGATCGCGGGCGACTGAGGGAACAAATTGCACGCTTGGTCGTCGCGCTGAGTCGCCGTTGGCGGCGAGAGTCGGCCGCCGCCATGCTGGAGTATAGCTAGATGCGAATGTCGTTGCTGAGGCAGTCGATGATGCTGCTGACTGTGCTGTCGGGCCATTGTCCAATGAGGCGGGAGGTATTGAACGATCGGGAATCAGCGTAGTAGCTTGGGACAGCGGGGACGGATTGGCCGGCATTGAGCGAGGGGACGGTGTGTATTCACCCATCTTGTTGCTGCTGCATCCCAGTGAATGACTTGAGGTTGGGAGGTGGATGAGGCTGGCGGCCGATCCGGTCGGTGTAGGGCTAATGCATGTGAGTTTCAGTCATCACGAGGCAAGCACGTGGGCAAGTGGGGAGGAATGGGAAGGTGGAGAGCTTGACTGTTGACCAAATGCTTTCTCCTGCATATTGAATGTTTCATTATTTCTGGCCTCGCAATGATCCGCTTCAAGAAGACACGAGTGCGCCAGGATCGACTGGCACAGTTTGCGAGACTCTCACCAAGAAACGTTCTTGCACTGCAGATTGAGATCACGATGTATCTCCCCATCTCACATGCTCATGCTCACCTTCCTCGTCTCGGCAGGCACGCACCAAAATCCTGAACTAGATCTTGCCAGCGAAGCTTGGCCTACGCCACTTCTACTTGGCTCAAAACAGGACGTCCCTCGAGTAGCCACAATGATGCTCAATTGGTATCACTTCATCGCGGTACTCAGCTCCTCACGAGGTTCGATTTGGAAGGCACGAACGACACGCAGGATCGTGAAACTGCGCCAGACCCGCGCTGGACACGTCCACGGCATCGGCACTGGCGGCCCTGGCTTATCTTAGCAGACACTTGTGACCAGTGCAAAATAATGCTGAGAGGCATGCTCAGCCGGAGACCCTTCTATACCGCAATTGCTCTCCAGGATCGAACTTCAGGGGTGTAAAGTGCCGCTCCAATTGTCAACGCAGGACGGTCGCCGGCGCAGGATTAAATCGTATGATGCTCCGTGCGATCTTTAGCCTTCAATTCTTGGACGTATGCTTCCCGAGGGCCAGCGAGCGTGTCGTAAGCTGCCATTCACACAGCTCTTGGCCAGTCCTACTCACGCCCGGACAGTGCGGCACCACATAGCGACTGATGCCTTACTCGCTGAAGGCGTGACCGCGTTCTCTCTGGTGCAGAGCACGCTCTAGCGCGCTGGATTCTCGCTGTGCGGCAATTGTGCCCATCCAAGCCATTTCCAGATTGTGCTGTTCCACCCAGCTTAACCATTAGCTGCTGTCTTCAGTCGGCGGACCCCGGGTCGCACTCGCCAGGCTGACTTACTGATAAGATGCCATGCTGCGACATCGAGCTAAAGACAACCAAGATATCTGCTTTGTTTGTCTTGGGTTCTGCTATGCAGCCTGTCATGGGGATCCATGTACATATTTCACTCGCCAACGCACGGAGACAAGACTAGGCATGATTTGACGCTCTGTTACGACATCCATCTATTAATGCAACGCCACGGTCTGTAAACGTCAACGACACACTGAATCTGCAGGCAAATGGAGAGTCGACATTCAAGGATGCTTCTGGCTCCTCTCTCTTCATTTTCCTTACGTCCATTTGATGTTCTTACAATATATGTCTAATATGATGAAGTGCCTATTTGGTGTCTTCGTATCGTTCCTTTTGACAGCTATCGATGCAAATCTGAATTCATTGTCATACATCAGTCTACCGGACTCGGCTTCATCAAATCAGCATAACGCCTCAGAGCAGCTGCAGCTTCTGATCAATTTTTCCAATTTCGCCAGCAGACTGCGCGTTCAACGGTATAGTTCCGAGAACTCAGCCTGCCAACCCGAGCAGATACAGGTTCGGCGCGAATGGGGCATGTTGAACGCGTCTGAACGCATCGCCTACACCAATGCGGTGCGCTGCCTGCAGAGCAAGTCCGCCAGATCAGACCCATTATGGGCTCCAGGGGCCAAGACTAGATTTGACGATTGGGTGGCAACTCACATCAACCAGACATTGTCAATCCACTATTCCGGGACCTTCCTCGCGTGGTATGTCTCTCGATACTTGATCCCGGACGATGACGCCCATCGCTGACAATGCCTAGGCACAGGTGGTTTACCTGGGAATACGAACAGAGCCTCCGACGAGAGTGCGGCTATTCTGGCACCCAGCCATACTGGAATTGGGGCCTCACAGCTATCACTGGTCTTGAGTCGAGCCCAATATGGGACGGGTCGTCCACGAGCATGGGCGGCAATGGCGAGCGGATCAACCAGACTGGGAAAATTGTCCTGACCATGAGTGACCTGCCGGACATTGTTCTCTCGACAGGAACAGGTGGAGGCTGTGTCACGACAGGACCATTTGCGAACATGACCGTTAGTCGATTTGAACGGATGACCCCAAACGCGACCTCATCTGACGTTGACCTGTCCTATGTTTAGGTCAATTTGGGTCCGAATTTGTTGGCGCTGCCTGGCAACAGGACAGACATCAATCCCAATGGTCCTTTATCCTACGATCCACGCTGCCTGAAGCGTGACCTCACCAATCACATCAACCAGGTCTGGTCCAATGCGACGGCGATCGTGAATACGATTCTGATCCCCCAGGACATATACAGCTTTCAGATGACTATGCAGGGATGGCCAAACAGAGCCGACTTTGGCATCCACGGCGGAGGACATTGTGAGCACACTGACGTGTATCCACGGTACAGCAATTCACTGACTTCGTATGCTTTTAGATGCGATAGGAGGAGACCCAGCTCGAGACGTCTACGGTAGACCTCCTCAATACATGTGTGTGCGACGGATACTGAACTGATTTGGTTAGTGTCACCTGGTGATCCGGCTTTCTACCTTCATCACAGCATGATTGATCTCGTTTGGTATATCTGGCAAGCGCTGGACTACGACGAGCGGACGTTCGGCAACAACTCAATTAGTGGCACGGGCACGTTCTTGAATAACCCGCCATCGCCAAATACAACTTTTGACACGCCAATATCGATCGGGCGAGCTGGTCAGGGTAAGGGCGTGACGATGAGGGATTTGATGAGCACAACCAGTGGGCCGTTTTGCTATGTTTATGAATGATGACGCTAACGCATATATGAGTGACGATGTTTAAAGACGGACATGCTCAATCGACGGACAGTGGTTTGCAAGGCAGGTAATACGTATTCTCTGTGTTTGCAACATGATCATTCTCTTACTTAGACTGTCGGCGATGATTCCTCGTTTATAGCGATTCTGTGAAGCAGCGGTCAGCAACAATACGCCTCAAGGACAACTGCGTCGTAACACGAAGAGGCAATCATGTGCACTTACCCGAACTGCGAAGTAGCCATGCCGTAGCTATTCGCTACAGCCTCACTCGCGTATACGCGCATCTGCTCCTCATATGCTGCCGTCACACCTTCGGCATACCCACCTTTCTCAGCGATCAGTCGGCTCAGCAATGCCGAATCTCGCATTGCAGTATTGGCCCCAATGCCGCCTGCAGGAGTCATCGAGTGTGCAGCATCTCCTATTACAGTCACTCGCGGCTCATTTTGCCAACGGGGCACGCCAGACGGCGTCGAGCATGTGATCTTCCAGAATGCCGCTTCCTTCTCTTCCATCTGCTCAAAGAGTGGCTTGAGCCGTGGATGCCAGTCTGCTGTGAGCTTCTTCGCAATGTCCGCAGCGGGCTTGCCAATGATGGCATAGTCGTTATTGGGGGGTTCAATGACTCCTGGCTGAGCGCCCATAGTCCAACCAAATCGAATATCTGGATCATCCATGTCGTCCGGGCGGACATTGGTAATCACGAATACTTTCCTACCATCGCCTTTCGTCTCGTCAACGATGCGCCAGACGCCCTCGCCAAGGCCTTTGAACGCAGTGGTTGGTGCTTGACCATGAATACCACGCGCTCCCGTGTCAAACGTTCTTAGCTTTCCAGCAGACACTTGCTTCGCGACTTTCGAGTAGATTCCTTCGCCGCCTACCAACATTTCTCCTTCGACGGATTTAGATCCATCCGCGAAAAGAGCCATTACACCTTGAGATGTCAACTCATAACCTGTAACATTATGAGACCAATGAACCTTATCCTCAAGGCCACTCATGAACAGCTTTCTCATATCTCCCCTCGCAATCCCCACCACTTTACCGCCTCGTGATCCCAACTCCATCTTGCCACCTGGGCGTAAGTTGTCAGCAGGTTTTGGAGGGCCATTGCCATCAGGTTTGATCTCATCGCCAGTGATCGCATTGAGGGCTGCAAGACCGCCACCTCCAGTCTTGCCGGTGGTATCCCAGAAGCGCTGCCAGTCTTCTGGACCCAACACAGATTCAATGGCGTCAAGACCCTGGGCGGATAAGCGGAGTCGATAGCCTTGTGCGCGGAAAGATAATGATGCATCGCGTTCGTAAATCACGAAAGGTATGTTGGCTCTTCGTAGACCTTGGGCGAAGAGCAATGAGGCAAGGCCGGCGCCAGATATCAGTATGGGTTTCTTCGTGGCGGAAGACATTCTGACTGTTGGTGCCGGTGCACAGTCCCGTGCTTTTTGATAAGTTGATCTGAAACCGAGTGTGTATTGCTGATCCGGAACGGATGTTGGAAACGATGTCTTATCGAGCGCCTGTCTCTGGAGGTATATGAGCAACGAGGCCAGACGAAGATGTCTTTGAGCGGGAGGATGCAATTTTCCACTCTGTAGCGTTCTGCTATACTATATATGTGATTGATGTGCGGGATCGGGACAAGTCTGGAATGCCTTTCGGCTTCGGCGCCTCTCACAGCTTTGTCATCATGGGCGAAAGTATAGCTGCCTCGCAACGGGTATGGTGTCACCATATCAGATCGGCTTCCATGTCATCAAAGAAAACAATCGCGAGTCGGCGGCTATGGCTGGCGCGTCTTTCGGTCGGAGCAATCTGGTTGCATAGCGGCTTGAATGACCTCAGGTTCTTGCTGCGATGAGCGTAGCATCATATTATATTTACATTGCTATGGCTACATATTCGACTCAGACCTAATGAGCATATTTGCTCTTCGCCCTCAGCTTTGGCCCATACATGTAGAGCACGTATGGAATAGGAAGTGCCGCAATGCTTATGCATGCCAAGATCGTCAACGTGTAATGCGTGCCCAGATTGCTGTACATCGGCACACCAACCACAGTCATTCCTCCAGCAGCCAGATACCGTACCAAAGCACAGAAAGTCAGGGCACTTGCAGCATACATCTCGTAAGAGTCGATGATGTACATGTATGCTGACAGGAAGACCGCGATGAAACCAAAACCAATGACCAGAGATGACACAATGGGAGACCATATCGAAATGCTGGCATAATCCGTCCACGCCATCCAGAAGAGACCAATTGGTATGGCTGGTGCGCTGTACATGGCGAAGAGCAACCTGCTTTCGCGGTCTAGTTTGGTACCTTGACCTGCATCTCCGTCTCGAGCGAGCTGCTTGTTGGTTTTCGACATGATCACAGGCACGAGGACCACCTGCAGAAGGATGCCAATGAAAAGTCCAACGAAGATGATGTTGGACAGACCGCTGTTGATGCCGTAGGTCATCTCGAAGATATAGTCATATCCGTCCAGAAAGGTGAACAAGATGATATAGATGATGGACAGGTAGAGCGTGAATGCCATGACAATCGGCTCCAGAGCTAGGATGAAGGGCCGCGAGAAATTGGTTCTGAGGACGGTCCAGAGGCTGTGATCTCCGAGCTCCATTTGTGACCGGAAACGGTCATCGCCAGTCAATTTGCGAAAGTACGAGGCCTTTCGCTTCAATAGTCTCGGTGCCAGTGTTTCCTCCTTGAATGCGAGAATCAGGAAGATAATTAGACCATCCGTTATAAGGATGATCCACTCCGCCCAGTGGAAGTCAAGCACGCCTGTAACAGGAACATAGGCTGACATAACCGGCCCCAAAACCGGGCCACCAAAACCAATAATGGCGAAGAGAGGAAAGGCCCATGTCTTCTCCTTCGTGTTGAAGATATCGCTAATACTGCCACCGGCCACGGTCAACGGAGCTGAACCAGACAGACCTGCGAGGAAGCGGAAGGCGATCTGCGCGCCAAAATTTGGTGCCAGCGCAGCTCCAAGAATCCAGCATGCGTAGATCAGAAGTGTGCCCAGATAGACCAACCATCGGCCAAAGAGCTCAGACGCTGGAGAGGCAATGAGGGCGCCAATGCCGAATCCTATCAGGTAGATACCTGTACCACCAAGAGCCTCCGTGACATCGGCGACGTGAAAGGCTTTCGCTGCAGCGGTTTGGACTCCGCTGTCGACACTTGACCCGGCCGTGACAACAAAAGCAATCATGACCAGGAGGAAGATCACTTTAATTCTACGTAGCTGTTGTCAAAGCGTTAGCAATTGCAATCCCTGACAATTTAGTCTCGAGATACTCGCCTTAGACCAGTTATGAGGATCCATCCTATCATCCGGCGAAGACCACCCAACAACATAAAATATCTTTCCATCCTCATTGACCTTCACCTCCACACCAGGAATACTGGCATACGGATCCTTCTCAGCACCACCTCGACTGCTCTCAGACGCGCCCGAGCCGCCGCCATTCTCAGAATCTTTCAATGCATCCAGCTGCTTCTGCACCTCGCGCTTGAGCGCTCGTTCCTGCAGAAGGATCAACATGACCACCGATCTCCTGCCAACGGTGTGGAAAGCAGAGAACAACGCGTCTAACAAAAGTAGAAACTGAAGATTGTAATGATGATAGCTTAGCCTTTCCTTAGATGATCCGCGCCTTCAGATCTGTGGCTGACAAACGTAGATTTGATAGCATCATCGTCTAAGCACACGCCCCAGTAGACCCGACGAGAGGGACCTCAACTTTGTCGATGCAGACGCAGGTACTAATCGTTGGGCAGGCAGCACATTTTCATCATCGTCATTCAGCAGCATAGCCATCTATGCTACATAGCATATGTTGCTTGCGGTTCCTGATGCCTAAGCATGCGAAACATCAACCCAAGTACATATGTTTGGTTGTCGTTACCGTTTGCTGTTGGCTTCGCGAGTGAAACTCTGCTGGCAGTGACGTTGCTCGAAACTCGACCGCACGTCATCCCTTGCTATTATACACTCTAGCGGCATGATCCGCGGACACCTGGATCACGCCAAGCTTCGTAGTGCTCGACCACAGCGAACAGAGACAAATCCCAAAGCAACAGGTCGCAAACAATGATTTGTGGCATCAGCATGAGAGTCAGCGGCGAGCTTTCACGTCAAGCATAAGTATTGGCATCAAACATCGGTACCTTATCCATGCCATCCCACCGTTGTGGGCTGCAAGCATTCTTCACATGCGCGGATCTAGTATTTGACGCCGCAAGATAGGTTGACCATTGAATCTCTGAGAATTCGATCCTTTGCGTTACGCCTTCTTCTCATCCTGAGCGCCCTCGAATGTCCAGGACGACCGAGACAGTCGAAATTGAATGGGCTATGCTGTGGACAGGCGCGTCGGTGTGGAAATGCTGCCGTGAGTACGACGTTCAATGCAGTGGTGCATTCTCGAACTCGACCAATGATTTTCGCATACACGTAACGGACTTCCAAGTTCCGCCGTGATCATTCAGGCACTGTATCAGTCAGTCTGGATTCTGGTGCTAGATCCACTTCATCCAATCGATCCATTCAGTTAGTCAGTCAAGGGGTTGTTGATCCAGTTAGATCTGACTGATCCATGGGACTTGGTGACGGTGGTTAGCAACTGTAAAGTATGCCTTTGGGGGATCTCGCAGACCTTCGTATTACACTACGACGACTCAGTGGGACTTTGGTTCCATTTGAAGGCAATTTAGAGGCAGTACACCACCATCCAGATGCTTCGCGAGGCCACCGTGGTATCAAGATTGAAAAGACCTGGCTGGGTCTGGTCAGTCAGTTAGACCATAAGCTTAGACTTGACCGAACTGATACTAAGGGAGAGCCACCAATACGATCCACTCAACTTACAGCTATATCTTCATTCGATGCAAGTGGATCAGACCAATTGGATCATGCAGTAGAAACGATCCATTCAGAACATTGGCTGTCACCACCGTTTCATCAGCCATTTTGACAATCGGACTCGTAAACCTTCAAACCCAGACCCTAACAGTCGCCGCAGCCGTCCACACCGGATCACAAGCTCCAGCCAAAGGCCAATCAAAACGCCTCTGCGTCTGGAGAATCATCCAGCCACCATCATCACCATCCTGCTCGCCCGGCTCGAACCAATACGCCATTCCACAAACATGACATCGTCTTGGTTTGCCGGTATCCCGACTTCTCGCCCACGAGAAGGGCTCATGTCGGTAATAACACGCTTGCAACATGTCTACGAGCTCCGAATTCAATGTGGTGACGTGTGAGCACAGCCGCGTTGCCAACTGTCGCAGATCGCTCAGACATGCGCAGAGGCGATCGGGGTATGAGACGAGTGCTCTTGGCTCATACAAGTGGTGCTGCTCTTCAATGTTGAGCCAGGTAGCAGTGCTTCCCAGATCCGTAGAACGCGGTCTCAGGGCGATCTCCGTGGTGGAGTAGCTAGAAGCATCCTACAGCGTTCCTCTCGAATTGTAATACGTGGCAGACGTCTTGTCCTGCTCGAGCATGTGGCAGAGTTCGACATAATTGAGGTTCAAATGTCCGCCGTGCAATGACAAGAGCCTCTTTTGCGATGTGTGGCACTGTCGCTGTGTCCCATCCTTCCTGTACTCCTGAGGCTGGAAAGCAAGAATGCTGTGGATGGTTCTGCAGCCAGCGCACGCTGCTCTGCTTCTCATTAGCTGCTGCGCGTGCTTTCGGCGCCAGCTTGGAGCAAGAGTACCGGCCTCTAGATCAGGGGCTTGTTGATACCAGTCCCGGCCGATCAGGCGGAGGAAGGCCTTGCGATAACCTTCGTCCCCCCGTAAAAATGAGACATCTGCTGCAGTACAAAAGAAGAAGAACTTGTGGTAGCTTTGTCTCAGGATCAGTTGATCAACTGGATCCAAACACGAGGTGATTAGCAGCCAGATCTCGTCTGGCAAGCTTAAGAGGGCTGAGGTGATTTCCCGACTTCGGGACCTGGTCAGTGTTCCGCTGAGGATGCTTTCGTCTGGCAAACTCGAGGCGGGTGAGGTGGTCGCTGGGCTTTGCGACCTGATCATGGTTCCGCTGAGGATGCGAGCACCTTGACCAAGGCTCTTCATCAAGAAGGTCTGGACTCTGGTGCACCGGAGGCGCATCGGTGATCCCGGCATGTTTTGCGACTTCAGACGGTTCGAGAACGCTGTTCGTGCGTTGACGGTGTGTTGTATGATGAAGCGCAGCGTGGAGCCAACTGCGAGGTGATTTTCTCCCGTGGTGAAAGTCTGGTGATTGATGACCTCTCCATGGCACAGCGGTGGCTCCAAAATATAGCAGAAACACATGCTGTTCCGGACCATTCAGCTGTCGTCGGTAGGTCATTGTTCTTTTGTGAGATTGTCGTTGTTGCATTACGTTTGTGTCTGTCTTAGCTTCATCGTCCATTTTAATAGCCGATTACTAGACGCCAGCACTGCGTTGAAGTACAGACTCATCGCTGGCGTGGGTTTCGGCAGCGGTTGGAGCCCATCCCAACCCTACCCAGCCCACCTACCTCCGGCGGTAGGAACCTTCACTCGCGGCTGCGAACGCGAGCAGCAACCTCATCGGTGTACTCGTACTGGAATCAGCGATCATCACCAGCTGAGCAATCTGCTCGGCAATCTTCACCGCCTGCGCGGCCACGGTCTCCTCTTGCTTCTTCAATGTCTTCTCCAACTTAGCAAGTTTCTCGCCCTGCTCGCGGGTCCAGTCCGCCGAGTCCGCATCCACAAGTCTACCCTCGTCCCGAAACAGCTTTTCTGCGCGGCGATACTCCTCATTACTTAGCCCTTTCCTTGGCTCTACCTTCTCCTCCTCCACAAACGCCCCAGGAAACCGCCTTTTCAATATAGCCTTCCCATCAAAAAAACCAAAAAATTCCCACGAGAGGGCCCACGATACTGCCCACCACCACCCACACCGCCAACACCGCTCGACTTGTCTCATATGCATTGTGCCAGAACTCCGCCATGATGGCAGGTGAATTGTCAGTTTTCTTTTGCTTCACAACAAGCTTTCAAGACTTCCAAAATCTCCCAACGCCTCTACTATCAAAAACACAAGAAGAAAGACGAAACTCACATCGTCAAGCGCCCCCGGGTTGCACTGTCTACATGGCTCCTGCCATGCCATATGTAAAGCTCACAGCAAGAGCGATGGCGCCGCATCTGCCCCGTCAGCCCGCCCAAATTCAGACTACAGACCTACCACAGCGAACAGAGACAAAAGATAGGTCACAAACAATGATCGTCTAGTATCATATGATCAACGAGCACACGGCCCATTCCACATACCACCGACTAAGGTAATCTAGTATCACAGTCCCTGGTCGAATGCTGAAACCACCCATGCATTCTGATCTCAGTACCAGCCCCGGCACTTTGCCAATCTTCGTTTCCGTAAGAACGCCAGCAGATACAATAAAAAGAAGAGATGTCTTAGTACAAGGGCCGTTGCATTATGTCTTGACCCGCCGTCCGATACTTCTCGTTGCGCTCTTGCTCCGTCAATGGATGCATGCGCCCTGCAATGCCTCACTTAGTCCCTTCTAGTGAGCGCCGTAATTGCTGCCCCAACCGCGGGACCCATAGGAGCCATACTGACTGAACCCACCCGCGCCGTATGCAGAACCGTAAGCACCCTGTCCAGCACCCTGCTGATGCCCTCCAAGGCCGCCAAGACCGCCGTACTGATTACCTTGACTTGGGAAGCCTGGGTACCCACCAAATCCAGAGTGCTGCGACTGCGGGGGCGGCAATCCAGACTGAGTCGAGCCTTGCGCGCTGTTCGCTGCGGAGCCTGGGCGACCGGGCTGGCCGAGCGCAGGTGACGGGCCGCTCTTCGAGTTATCGAACGGCTTCAGTGCATCCTCGGGCCCAGCCATGCTCTGCTGCCCATAGCCACCCTGCCCGCCGAATCCAGATGCGGTACGCGCAAAAGGGTCGTTCATGCCGAAAGCGCTGCTCTGGTGTGAGCTTGGCTGCGTAGATCCGCGACCGTATTCATCCAATCCGCCACCTAAGCCGGAGCTGATACCACTCGCAGAGCGCATAGAATTGCCCTGGTTTTGACCAAAAGCACCCGCGTTCGCCGGCGAAGCCGAATGCTGGTCGTAGGAAGAGTGCGAGCCCATACCATAGCCGCTTGGTGCGCCACCATACATACCACCTGCCTTGCTCGGATATCCGCCGCCATATCCACCGGCACTCGCGGCGCCTTGACCGTAGCCACCGAACTGGTTCTGATAAGCCTGCTGATAGGGGCTCTGATAGTAAGGGTGACCGTAGGGATATCCGTAACCACCGGCGCTTTGCAGCTGATGACCTGGAGCCTGTTGCTGGTGCATCGAGTGCTGCTGCGACTGTTGGGTGCCTGGCGCAGAGGGTTGCTGCTGCTGTTGCTGACCACCAGCGAGTGGATTCGGGGTGTTTTGACCAGAGCCAGGAGCCTCGCTGAAGCGCGACTGAGCCTGTTCGGTCATGTTAGATAATGCATTATTAAAATATATTTTGGGCAAAGGGGATGTTAGTGCAGGCGAGTCACGATCCTCGCGCTTCCAGTGATCAGAGATGTGGCGTTGCTTGCTGTCCGCTTGACGCGATTGCAGAGGCTGTAGCGAAGCATTGGTTCGATCAAAACCGATCAAATCTGACCAGCTGGAACCGGCTCCTGACGTAGGCGGTGGCGGAGGAAGCTTGTTCGGCGTTCTCTTGGAAGGCAGTCTTGCAGTCTGCTCAACCGCGGTCTTCGCTTCCAAGTACCATTTGCGCGCCTTGTCATCCAGCGCCAGTCTTGCCATCTCTTCGATGATCGCTACGCACTCGGATTGGTTCCTCGCTGCCATGAAAGTGTCTTTCAATTCCTCGAAAACTGGGTTACTAACCTGTTGGTGTACTTGGCTGCCATAAGCAGACTCATTTGGACCGGCTCCAAAGCCGCTCGCAGAGCGCTGCTGGCTGAAAGCAGAGTTATCATGTTGGGCGTGCTGCTGTTGATGAGTACGTGTGTCTTGCGGACCATATCCGGCGCCGCCGTAATACTGGTTGTACGCGTTGCGTTGTTGATCGTTGGCAGTGTAATACTGCGAGTAGTCGTTCGATGCTGAAGACAGGCCACCGAAGCCACCTGCATGACTCTGCTGTCCTTGCTGGTGAGCTTGCTGACTGCCGTATTGGTCGAACTGGTTCGGCTGTGCAGCTTGGTGACCGAAAGGATCGTACGGCTTCTGTTGCGCGCCCGAGTCTTGCTGCATAGCTGATTGACCATATCGGCCATACTGGTTGTAGTTCGGGTTCATCTGGTTCTGATCTTGAGTCAGGCCGGGGGCGATTGTTGCCTCTTGCATCTGTTGCTGGTTAAGCTGTGATGCTGGGGGCAGGCCTGGAGCTTGCTTAGGCGTGGGCAAGCTATCGGTCGTAGTCGTCTCTTGGGTTTGCTTTGGCGCTGGGGGTAGCGAGGCGCGAGGCTGCGCCGGTGGGGAGTGTTGGAGCGCCTGCTGTGTCTCTGGCTCCTCGCGGTCCTCATCAACGTCGGGCCCTGGCTCACCATTCAGACCCATGCTGCCAAACTGTACTGCAGCTCTCTCCACTGCATTGTGGCCTGGCAAGACCACTGCCTCTTGCTGTTCCTGCAATTGCAACTTGCGCTGAAAGCTCGCGCTCCTCGCACCGCCACCAGCAGCGCGGTGAGCTGAAGCTGCATAACCACCCATGGGCGGACGGCTGCCGATTGGAGCTTGTTGTCCAGGCAGAGGCGTCAGATTGCGAGTGTCCACGGAGCCGGTTGTGCTTGCCACGGTCTGCGTCGCTGGTCCGTGAGACTCGTCTGGAAGATGCTCAACATTCTCTTCCGTAAGCGGAGCTCCGGATGGCGTGAGCGAGATGTTCTCGGCCTCTTTCATGGCGGCTGGCGTCTCGATAGTAGGTGCCTGGTCCGGCGTTGCGTCTACAGTTGCCGGTGCAGTCGGTAGCACCTCGACAGCTGGAGGCAGGTCTTGTGCCACTGGTGCCGGCGGTACTTCTTGCTCGTTGACCGCTTCGGGCGCCTCCCGGGATGCAACTGGTACATGCTCCTGCGCTGAAGCCTGTATCGTGGCCGCAGCCTGCTTTGGAGGAGCAACTGGTGGCTTGGGCTGAGCAAACATGCTGGCCCAGCTCTTCTTCGCGCCACCTCCTGATATCAGGCTACTCTTCGCGCCCTCAGCAGTCGTCGTCTGCGTCGTGTCTTCCGAAGCTGCAGCGCCCCAGCTGCTCTGGCCTTGGCTGGCATCCACATTGACCTCCTTGGCAGTATCGGGAGCTGCATTGTCCCAGCCACCGTTGGCTGCCTCTGCGGTTGTATTGTTGTCCCATGCCGTAGACTCGGTCGTTGGGATCGAGGTGGCTGCAACCTCCTTAGACGTGCCGTTCGTGGTCGCGTGACCACCTCGACCGCCTCGAAAGCCTCCGCGACCGCGGTCCACGCCCCGACCTCGACCTCCACGCGCGCCCTCGAAACCGCCTCTGCCGCGTCCACCGCGAATCGAAGGCTTGTCCATCGCACCTGCCGTCGCCGGCTCCTCCTTGACCTTGGAGCGGGCCCGATCTTTGGGCTTCTTGACCTCTGCAAACTGTGACACATTGCCCTGCGTGATCTTGTCGACGGTGCTGGTGATGTCGCCGTCACTCTCCTGCAGCGCAAAAACAAGGTCTGTATCGGTCCAATCCGGGAACATGTCCTTCAGCATGCCGAGCTCCGAAGCGTACTTTTTCTTCATCTCGCCCAGCTCGCCTTGGTCCTCGAGTGACTCCTCCGCTGATGGTACGTCAAGACTGCCATTGGGCGCTTTCCGGCCACCGCGTGGTCCGCCTCTGAAGCCACCCCTACCCCTCGTGGTGCTCCTGCCTCTGGTGCTCGGAGGCCGTTGTGTGTCGACTTCCGACATTGTGATGTGTGTGTTATGGACCCGTTGACGGGACCGCGTTTGTGAGGGGTGATGGATGCGATGCAGGCTCAGTGCAACTGCAGAAGGTGTGGTGTGTCGACAAGCACCTGCAGGCAAACACTGTGAGGCTTCTTCGTCACAAGAAGCAGAGGTACTCGGAGTCGCGTGTCTGGAAGGAACAATCGTCAGTTAGCGTCAGACGCCAGTCTCGTCGCGCTGATGGCAGCTGGCGATCAAAAAGTTCTGGCGGCAAGTGGTTGATTGGATCGCATGTGAAAGATCATTAAAAGCAGCTCATGGCCAGCGCAACGCGAGGAGACAGACACGCAACTTGACTGCCAAGAAGCTGGAGCAGCTGCCAGAAGTTGTGTCTCGATGTCCTTCGAGTCAGGGAAGCTGCGCACAAATATTGCAACGTCAATGGTTCGAATTCACGTCATGGCATCTTCGAGCGACCCATCTCTTTCCGCATACAATGCTATCAACAATGTTTGCTATGGCGGTCGGTTTTCAGTGTTCGTGACCTCGAACGTATCTTGCTTACCACGACTTTCTTGGGTATGCTTCAAACGAGAGTTTAAACTTGATCTCACGAGTCAGGACCAAACGTTACACCCTCACTCTTCCCCTACCATCACCACATACATCAGGCCATTCACTTTGTGACTCGAGGCTGGACGCTAAACCCATTTGATGATGTGCTGAGGACGGACAACTGTCAGACTTGCCGGATTGTGTACAATCACGATTACGTCTGAACGGATCTCTTCGAAGCATCAGTGTCGTGTTGTCTCGAGTGCCGCTCATGCTTTGAAATACCTATCAGTAAGCTGCTGGGCTCTTCAGGTCTAGCTTGGTGCTTGCTCGCGGCCGAGCTGTGTCTACATTGGCTTAATGAGCGCCGTGGCAAACGATCATCCCTCGACTGCCATGACCTCACAAACCACAGTATGTTCGCCCGGCATACTCACCACAGAATGAAGGGTTCATCAGTTGTACAAGGCTTCAAGTCGCTGGCGGCCGCCATACACCCACAATTACCACTCACATCCAGGGAGTCGAATCGTCTGCTCAATGCGCTTACCGGCTCTTTCCGCAAGCACCTGGATGAGGTGCACCCGCCCAAAGCTGTCGAAGATGGGAAGCACACAACTTCCAATGGTCCAGGCTCGGCGCCCAAGATCAATCAGCATGCAATTCATTCTTCTGCGACTTTAGCAGACAAACACCTGGCGTCAGTGCTTACCAACCCTCTGCTGGCCAGGGGACCGCATGCTGTCAAGACGCCGGAACAGGAATATGCCAGTGCTAAGGTTGAGCTACAGAGGAACCCGTCTAAGGATCCCATCACATTGCTGGAGGAGTACCAGGAGAGGGGGGCGGCGACAATTGCTATTGCAAAGCTGTGTTTGACAGTCTTCAACGATTCAATCAAAGATCTGCCTAAGGATCGGCAACGGGTCGAGATCCTCAAAACACAGGCTGGTCGCCGTACTTTGCTATGGCTTTGGCAGACTGGGCTATACAAGGAGCGCACATTTGTGGATGACATGCAGCTCCTGAAGTTGCTGGTAGCATACATCATGAAAGAAGGTCATGAGAAGTACATATGGGATTGGATTCACTTGGATCAGAAATTGGCCTACGATGCGCCGCCGTCGAAAGCTAGTAAATACCCCGAAAGGAAGAGGAAGCTTTACGCATATCGCTGGAAAGGCCGTCTACTAGGCGCTATGGCTGACAACCTCATTCGTGGCGATGACCGGCGGCCTCATGGCCTTAACGATGCTATGGACTTATTTCATAGAGCGCATGTGATCACGAGAACGGCCCAAGATTATATGCGATATCTCCCACTTGGACCGGCTTATGCCGCGATCTCTAACGCCCTCACCTCAAGCCGCTATAACCGCAGTGGCATGCATCTTGATACAGAGCGCTTCGAACGTTTCGTTCACGAGCTGGATTTGATGATCGACGACTCTTGGGCAGCCTCGATGTTTGCTGTAGCCAAACATTGGCTTTGGCATCCTACCAAGCCGTCTGCGGATTTGATGCTGTCCTTTTATCGAAACATACAGTCA
The DNA here is from genome assembly GCA_007113905.1 of Teratosphaeria zuluensis. NCBI lineage: Eukaryota > Fungi > Ascomycota > Dothideomycetes > Mycosphaerellales > Teratosphaeriaceae > Teratosphaeria > Teratosphaeria zuluensis. The sequence goes on from VCMQ01000002.1 coordinate 1,141,860, forward strand.
AATATGGCAGACTCCTGGAGAGGGGCAGCAAAATCTGTCCAAGATCCGCCCTCTCCCGACAAGAAATCAAGCTACTACTTTACTCTTGTCCAAAGTATTACACTGTTGAGGCACCAGAAACGCGAGACCGATGCGAATTGGTTGGAATCTTTCACAAAAGAGACCTATCCCGACATAGCCAAGAAGTCTCTGGACAAAGATGTTCTTGATTGGACAGCAAGATACCAAGATCGTTCGAAGACGCCTTCTGCGACAGTGGAGACCGATTTGCCATCTGCACCCGAGCGGGTGCCTTTTCCAACCTTCGCGTGAGATCGAGGGATTTTGTGCGCGATAGAGCCCATTCGCACGAAAGCTTGTGGTGGACTACCGGGTTCTTTTTGCTTGGCAAGGCTCATATAGAAAGCACTGGCAGGCTCGAGGAGCAAATGAATCTCGTTGAGAGCTCCGACTTTGCCGCTGAGCCGCAATGTTGCACGGGCCTGGACAAGGCGACACCAAAGCCTTGCCTTCCAAGCCTACCTAGGTTCCTTGACGCGATCGAGATAGGCATTAGGTCCAGAGACCTCAAGACACAACCCGGGCGAGCTGCCGGACGGCTACTGCAATGCGAAGCCAACCCTTCACGACTTCCCAGCAGCCTACGCGGGCATCAGACCACAGCCTCTGGAGAGATCATCCCAGCTTACACGGAGACGTGATGCTTGAAACCTCCCTTTGCGAGCCCTCTACTGTATCACTTTCAGGTATCTTCACGGAGACGTGATGCTTGAAGTCGTTCTTTGCAACGTCTCTACGGTATCAGCCTCAGGACTTGAGTTGCCGAGCACTCTTGCAAAGCGAAAGGTAGCGAAGATCGTCCGACAGCCGGACGTGACACCGCCATCCCAGAGCACTATGAGGCGACATCGCCAGTCACTGTCGTATTCAAGCAACACTGCTCAGTGGACAGAGACGAGATAGGACATGATGAAGCATGAATGAACATTGCTAGATAGAAGCTCGCAGCCGTGAACTTTCAACGTTAACTCATAATCTATTTTCTATTGCCCATAATACGGCATAAGACACCCAAACAGCAAACGCCGCAAATCCTCAAAAGAGGTACATAAGCGCCGAGCCCTTCGTCACTTTGTCTCTCTATTGTGGAGAAATCCTGAAACAACACCTTTTCCTGCTTGAGAACGCTCACGTGCATATCTCGCCTTGCTATGCCGATCGTACCGCATTGCGTGTGTCCATGGTGTTTACTCCACCGCAACGGCAGAGCCCTGGTTGCCCTGCAGAAGCGGGTTGACACGCTCGTCCTTCCACTCAAAGTTGAAGTCCTCGCCAATCTCCTTCTTGATGGCGTCTTGACAGCCTCCAGGACATTTTTGAAAACGCCGAAGTTGGCTGGGTTGTTTTCATCTGTATTGTTTGTTAGTATTAGAGTGACATTGTGTGAGACACAACTGCGTGAAGGCTTACCATTGTCGCCGCCCTGGAACACACCGGTCCTCACCAAGCAGGTGTTCCAGCCGTACATGTTACCACCCACAATGTCGGATGCCGGGTTGTCGCCGACCATGTAAATGTGCGAAGGCAACTTCTCCTCGTTGTGGATGATTTCCATCCAGGATGCGATGACTTCATCAGCGTACTTGTAGGTAGCCAACTCCGGCTTGCCGTAGACAACACGCTCCAAGTCTTCACCAGTGAGAGCCTTGTACATGGCTTCTAGACCAATACGGAAAGCACCCTGGGACATACGTGGGTAGGGATGCTCAGTTGGGCAGAGCAAGTCACCCTGGGAGAAGTAGATAGGAATCCGCTCACTAACCGGGTCCTTGGCGCGGGTGTGCAGGCGACCATTCTGGGACTGCAGAAGGTCCATGATGATCTGCATGTCCGTAGCATAGTCGCGGGAGTCTGAGAACACCATGATGGCCTCAATGTTGGTCTGCGAGAAGTCGCGCGGACGGGACTCTGAGCGCTCCTTATCGGTAAATACTCGGTATGGAGCAATGGTCGGGTCCCATGCGACAATGTCGTTGGGCACAACGATATCCTTGAAGCCGTAGTGCTCAGCAACCTCGCGGCACCTGTAGCCCTCGCCACCAACGACCAAGACAGTGTTGTAGTACTCAGCCAAAGCACGCATGGGCGTGTGGGACTGGATGAATTGCTCAATGCTGATTGGCTGGTGGAGGATCTTCGACAGCTGCTCAACGCGAGCCTGCTCAGGCTTACCAGAGCCGTTGGTAAGGAAAATGTGCGGTATCTTGATTCCCAGCTCATTGTCTCCGTTCAGGATCTCTAACGCCCTCTTGCCCTCGGGGATCAGACGGTCACCGTGGACCAATACACCGTCAATGTCGAAGACAAAAGCCATGTCCTTGGCAGAACGGACCTTGCTTCCAGAAAGATCCTGAACTTGCGAGGCCAAGATCTCCCGAGTCGGCTGGATTGGTGGCATGCCAGGCCTTGTCGGCTTCTCGCCAGATGCATATGCCACAGATGAGAGGCGGGATTGCCTCTTTGATCTTGGAATAGGCAAGGAGGCACCGAAAGAGTTTCTTGAGCCTCTCCTGTCCTTCTGGGAGGGAGAGAGTGAGAGTTGATGCATGTACGGCGAAGCATCCGCAATGCTAGATCGTGTAGCTGGCACCTCAATGGCTCCAGTGTCGTTTTGGTCGGGAATTGGCATACCGACTGGGCTGGTTCCATGAGCGCCATTGCTCTCAGTGCTCTTGACTCTGCTCAAGTCCTTGGACTTGACGGGCTGCAGGCTGGCGCCCAATTCGGAATCCTCGAAAGCAGGCATGTTTGCTGTGTCGTTGTAATTCGTTGCAGTGATAGCAATGGGTGATCTGGAGCTGTGATTGAGGTGGACTGAGTGGAAAGATGGAGAGCTCAGGAAGGATCGATCAAAAGCTCAAGCTGATTTCGTCACCCGGAAGGACCAGGAAACAGCTCTTGGGTTTTATGAGGTAAGAGTGACAGGAAAGCAATGGAGCAAGATCGAGGTACCGCCGCGTCCAGTATATATTCAACCTTATGTCTCAGCCTTCCGCGGTGAGGACAAACCCTTTGAAGAGCCGAATACGCATGCGTTGCCCAGCGTGCGTTTCGCGTTTCGCCATGGCCCACCGTAACCAGCGCATCCTTATCGCAGCACCGTCGTTTCCCGAGTCTTCAACGAGAATAGGACTGAAGAAGTATGACATCGCCTGTCAACACACACCAGACCCTGAGTGCACCGGTGGAACGGTGAATGCCATGACGGTGGTCACATCAACCCCACGCGATAGACTCGCCCAATCATGCCGCTGTCAGATGTATGAGATGCTCCAGATATTGTGGATGCGGCCGAAGAATATTTGCCAGTCGCAAACCAATAAAGCCGCCGACGAACTTAAATGCTCCTTTCCGAGAAGCCGCCGCCGTCTCGGCGTGCTCGGTAACTTGCGCCTGGGACGGGATGACGTGAACTTGTCGAATCGTGCCTGAATTTTCATGTGGCAGTCTCCACATCCTCGAGCTCTCTATCCAGGGCTGCGGTCGTTCTCACGGTCAACGTCGGAATGATGTTTCGGTTGTGACGTTACACTGCTGACCGGGCGATGGTCACCTCGTAGAAGGTGAGAGATGGCGCGCAAAGCTTGTTGCAGAGCGCGACACTTTATCAAATCCGCCCCGTATCGAAGGTAGGCCGTAGTTGCTCCCAATCTCAGAGACACACAATACACTACCTGCGAGTATTCTGAAGAACCATTCCAAAGACTCAAAATCCACAATCATGTCTGCCGGCAAAAGCTTCAAGCTAAATAACGGGATCACCATCCCCGCTGTTGGATTCGGCACATTTGCAAACGAGGGCGCAAAGGGCGAGACGTACAAGGCCGTCACTTGTGCGCTGAAGACTGGCTACAGGCACCTCGACTGCGCCTGGTTCTATCAGAATGAGGACGAGGTCGGCGATGCAGTCCGCGATTTCTTGAAGGAGAACACCAGCGTCAAGCGTGAGGATCTCTTCATCTGCACAAAGGTCTGGAACCACCTCCACGAGCCCGATGAGGTCAAGTGGTCTCTTAACAGCTCGCTCGAGAGGCTGAAGATGGACTATGTTGACCTTTTCCTCGTCCACTGGCCGATTGCTGCTGAAAAGGACGACAAGATTATGCCGAAGCTGAACGAGAAGAAGCAGTATGTTATCAAGGAGCAGCTCACAAAAGACCGCAAGCCAACCTGGCAGGCAATGGAGGAGATCTACGAGTCCAAGAAAGCTCGTGCCATTGGTGTCTCCAACTGGACTGTCGCGCACCTGAAGGAGGATTTGAGCTGGATGAAGGTCAAGCCAGCAGTCAACCAGATCGAGATTCACCCATTTCTGCCTAACGACGAGCTGGTGCAATTCTGCTTCCAGAATGACATCATGCCGGAGGCATACTCACCGCTTGGCTCTCAGAACCAGGTCCCAACCACCGGAGAGAAGGTCAACACCGATCCGACACTCAACTCCATCGCACAGAAGAAGGGCGCCTCGCTGGCGCAGGTGCTGATTGCGTGGGGCATTCAGAGGGGCTACGTGGTGCTGCCGAAGAGCTCCACCCCATCAAGAATCGAGAGCAATTTCCAGTCCATCGAGTTGACAAAGGAAGAGTTTGAGGCGGTCAATACGGTTGCAAAGGGCAGACACACTAGGTTCGTGAATATGAAGGACACATTCGGCTACGATGTGTGGCCAGAGGAGGCTACAGCATAGATGCAACTGGGAGCATTTGGCACTGCTAGCAGAGACGTGTCAGGAGCCCGGATTTCTGAAAGCGTATGGGCGGCGTAGGACTTAAGGGAGTGGGTGAGGAGATACCTACCTATCTACTTACGATGTCGAAAGGTTGTACATAGCCTGCAGAAAAAGCGCAGCACGACCATGTGTGTGTGGCGTGCTATATTGATGAATGAAAGACGAATCCAAGCCATGCCAGCAGTCACTCGAGATCGCCAGTAACCCGCGAAACAATTGGCCGGTATTCTTGTTGTCGACGAACTTGTCATACCTCCCGTCCCTGGCGGCGTTTGTGCATGGTTTTCCCCGCCGGAAAGGCGTTCGGACAACGTGGAAGCGGACGAGGGTCTGCTGACGGCCCAAGCTCACTCCTGCCCGACTTCGACTTCGCCGTCTTTCTTACAGTCCATGGTGAAAAACGGACTCCACACCGCCGATCCACGCAGACAACAAGTGCTGGAGCCATAGACGCCCTTCAGGCTCGACGGACTTCCCCTCATCGCAATGCGCGGCAGTCCGGACTTGCAGCACACCATCTGGCAAGCGCAGCAAGCCACCCAACTTGCGTCCTATCCCAATCCGGAGCTTTCAAACGGCTTACCACCATTGTTGGCTACAAAAGTATATAGGGCTGATCGACATAGCACCATCCGTCGCTGAATCGAACCCATCAGGGGATCCACGGTGACGATCGTTGGAATTGTCAGAAGTTGGATTGCGTGTCAAGCACCTTGCGCATGTAACGTTTCGCCGTTGGGTCTAAAGGTCGGCTGATTTCCTCATCTCGTCGCGTAACTTTGCTAAAGTAATATGCCCTTCATGCCCAGCAGAAGCTGGTCGTGTTTCGCCATCGGCATCGAAGGATGGGAGAAGAGCATGGCTTGAAGCGCACCAGGAGCTTGAAGACATTACTCACCGCGAGAAAGATCAGGAAGCTAGAGGCCGATGAGCCAGTGCCCTACCGGTAAGCCTGCCGGACGCGTAGATTGCACGCGCGCGCTGATGTGTTTCAGGGCTATCGAGCAGCAGCTCGTGCACTTTCACATCACAAGCGATGATATTCAAATCCGGCCCGCCTTGCGGGCCCCTGTGATTCCAGAGCGCAAGTCTTCGCAGCGTAAAACCTGGCCAGTCTCACACAGAGAGCGCAGAGCCGGCAGCTACAACTTTGACTCGATTCCGCATCTTACGCCGACGCCATGGGAACACAGGCCATCAGTAAGGCGCGTACGCTCGCAACGACGTCCACGCAGAGATTCGAAGCCCTTGCCACGTCAGATCTTCGAGCAACTACCAAGGGAGATCTATCATGGGATCCTCGAGCAGCACGCAACTCTGCATATCAGAGGAACGGAAGTGGATGTCGTAGGGCTGCAGACTGACCTCAAGTCACTGCTGCTGGTGAACAGACGATGGCACAGACTTGCACGAGAGCACCTGTATCGTGAGTTGTGGCTGCCTAGCAATGACGAGCTTCCGAAGAAGTCATTCTCATTCAGGTCGAAGACGCGACTTAAGCTTTTGCGGAAGGTCCTGCGAGAGAATAAAGGGTATGCCACCATGGTTCGCCACTTCCGGATCACTGCAGACCTAGCCATAGCTCTGGATTCGTCCAGCATGAGGAAAACGACAGTCGATATTGTCATTGACCTCATAAAGCTTTGTCCAAATCTTGAAAACTTCAGTGGCTACCAGCCATCGCTCAGCGACGACAGCAGTTGCAAGCTCATCGAGACGCTAGCAGAATGCCAGAATCTGAGCGCCCATGCATGGAACATACGCGACATTCAGCTCAACAGCGGCAGATTCACAACAGGGGACTTCTTCCAAGCACATGCTCAGTGGACGCACTTGGAGACGCTCTGCATATGCTCCGCCGGAGACGTGATCCTGGGTCCTGGTATCATCTCCGGTGTGATGCGTCGATTGCCTTCTTTGAAGCACCTCATGCTCGCGCATACGAGCCGCCACGATTTTCACAATGGAACTCTGCTTGACCTCCCAGCATTGCGATCGCTACGCCTGGAGCATGTGCCTGGTATCAGCGACCATGGGCTTGAGCATTTTTCGTACGGACGCGCATCCCATTCCCTCGAGCGTCTCAGCCTCGTTGGACTGGAGTTGACGTCGTTGCGAGCAATACATATCACTCTCGCAAACCTCCGTCAACTCAAGAGCTTCACCTTCGTGCAAGACACAGCGCCAGAACCACAGCCAGGAATGGAAGCCGCAATGACCTCTCAAGAATTTACATCGTTGTCCCTCCAATACCTACATTGGGACGTTCTAGTCGCTAGCACAGCCACAGCATTCATCGCCAATTCCATCGCCAACGGCAGACTTCCATCCCTGACGAAGGTCAAGATTCCCTGCGACTACGACGGATCAATACAAGACCTCTGCCGGCCCATTGCTCAAGAGACCCTGGGTCCGGAAGACCTAGACCTACTCGAGCGTTTCAACACAGACCGCTACGAGCGCTTCCTCCGGCTCTCACAAATCCAAGCCCAGCTGCGCATCCGCGAAAGCAGACAGCAGCCGTCATTCAATGTGATTGTGGAAGACGAGAATCGACGGGTTTCCGCGACTCATGTCATTGGCTCATACCTCGGGAGCATGGAGTCAAAGATCGAGTACAGCTTAGACCCTGACGTCGAAGGGTCGCATTATGCACTCATCGACTTTAATGATGTTGAGGCGCCAAAGTGGTTGTATGAACGAAGAAATGAGATGGAGAGAAGTGTAAAGGGCGAGCAGATTTTGGATTTGCGCTCGCTCTTTTGATGATCTTGATTGACGTCTGCTTTATGGATACCCTTTCGCTATGCTAATGATATATTGCATGCTGCACACTGGAAGAGCAGGGACACTGGAGAGGAGTGTAGTAGACGAGCAGATCCAGCATTTTCGCATGCGTCCTTGGACTGTGTCGCCCGGATGTTGAGATACGAACTCGATTTGATACTGATACATTTTAATATGTAGATAGCAGGGCGAGGTAAATACACGAAGGACGCTAGGTACATGTGGGCGGGACCGGATGGATACGAATACAAGGCTGGAACATTGGGGGCGGAAAATTCTGTGCTGCACATGAGATACCCCTTCGCTATGATCATGACAAATCTCGTTCCATACATACACGGGCAGGGTGGACATACACAAAAGGACAGTGGATACACGTCCAATGGAGCAGAAAACATGAGCATGGTCTGAAATATCGGAGGAATAGCTTTGTCACTGGTCGGTGGCAATGCTCTTCATATCTGTGCCTTCCGCTTTTGCTAGAAGAGATGCACGCTGGATATGTACACGTACATAGTACACAAGAACGCTCAGACTTGACAAATCCGTGTCTCGCACCCGTCAATGGTGGCTCGTCCGCACTCACAATGTTCCCATTATTACCCTCTCCATCACGCTGCAGACATCAGACCTGGCGGTTTTATGTCTTCGCTCTCGTCTCGACACCCTCGTACTCCCTCGACCGTATATACTCAAGCGTCCGCTGAAAATGCTTCCGCGGGTTCTCCAGACTCTGCGCATTTTCCGTGGTACTGAGGTTACTGTGGACGAGCTCAATGAGACCATTGAGGTATTTCGTGGTGACGGCGTCGTTCTCCTGATCAAAGTAGTATACGTAGCGATTGAGGATCTCGACGAATAGTTCGACAGATACAGCAGTGTCCATACACGCGTCTGCGACCCGTAGCGCCCGTTGCAGGCACTCGAGGACGCGTTTGCCGTCGCGGTAAGGCTAAGTAAAGAGTCAGCATACGGACTCTTTAGTGTTTCATATTCGGAGCAGTGAAGAAACTCACCTCTTTGCTGTCAGCGCCTTCTGGCTTTTCTGCCTTTTCGACCGCCCACCACAGATGACTGGCCAAATATACCGCGCGACACTGATCTGGTTTCTTGAGCAGTTTGCTTCCGTGTAGCGCAGCTTTTGTGATGAGCGTGTCGTAGTTCTCTCTGCTAAATCTCTCCGAGCAACCCGAAAGTGCTCCCGCGATGATACAGATGGCTTGGAACTGGCTCCTTGAATCTGATATTGATTCCTCGTAGATGGTGAAGGCTTGCGCGAAGTACTCGTAGGCGACGTCCTCGTTCTCGCACTGGCTCGCGACTTGACCGCAGGAAACAAAGAGGCGGAGCACAAGATCCGGGACACCTTGGGCGGTCACGCGCGTGTAAAGAGACGAGAGCATGGTATGCGCGAACTTGTACAGCGCGCTCGATTGCGTTGCGTAATCATCGTTGGAAAGGTGCTCTCGACGCTTGAAGTTCCGTGCGAGCTTCAAGCTGGCAGTGATCATGGCCGGTGTCGTGTACTTTGTCCTCTCGTTGCCTTCTGCGAACGCGGTCCTTGTCTTTTGCAAGAGCTTGAACTGAGTGACGTTGTCTCCACCCTTGATCAAATGTACTATTCGCGCCAGCCAGCCCTGCTCCTCAACTGTCTCGTCAGTCTCGACGGCCCCTCGCCGAATGGGGCCGCCCGGGTAGCCACCTGGTGCTTGTTGGCCTTCTTTGATAAGGACAGACAATATCGACAGCACACCCTCGAGATTCTCTTCTGTGGTGATCCTGGTAGAGTTGCGCAAGAGATTCCTGGCAACTTCACCAGCTACTGCTCTCCGTGTTGGATATGTCTGCTGCTGATACAATGGCACAAAGTTTGGCAGTGCCAAAGCTGTGAAGAGGGAGAAGTATGCCTTAACTGGTACAAGGAGTAAGTTCAGTAGGTTTGTTTGTGCAGGTTGGGAATGGAGATCTGCGGTATTCTGGAAGCGGCCAACTTCCTTGGTAGCGTAGTGTAGCACTTGATCAACATAGTCCAGTCGTTCCGGGTAGATGTTGAGAGCAAGATTAGCAAGCGACACGAGTAGCGCGGTGATGTCCTGTATCGGTAACCGTTGCATGCCGACCAGATGGACCACTTGCTCGTAGAATATCTCGAAGAGCTTGACGTTATCGGGAATACCTCTATGCTTGTTGTCACCGTTCGATTGTGGATCCGTTGCATTCTCACTCGCCTCAGCTGAGGACCCTGAGGCTGTCGACTCTTCTGCAGCTGCCGTGGACTCGCCATCTGCGCTTACGCCGTTCTCGGCATGCTTGCCAGTACCCAATGCACCGTCCTTGGACACCTTCAGCTTCTCCATGAGAGCAGTGACTGACTCGTCCTCACGCTTTTGCTTGTCTTGAGGAGACAACGATTCCGACTCGCTTGCCGCATACGCTGACAATCTATCCATGAGCCCAATGACGATCGCCTTAACGTTGACGTGTGGGTTAAGCCGTGCAGTCGCTGACAGGAACTGATCAAGTGTATGCAGATGGAACTCGTCTGGGAAGACCTGGGTAATTACTTCCAACAAGTATTCCTGGGCCAGCACATCCCGACATTGCACCACCTGCTCCAACAGCGGCTGTAATATCACGTTTTTGTAGCTCTCCAGGTCCACCAATTGACTCAGCCTCACTAGGTTGCTCCCAACCAGCAGCTGCAGCTCCTGTCGCTCCTTCGTCCGTTGTTCTCGTTCCCGTGAATGTCCTTGATGTTGTAACCGCACCCACAGCTTGTTCATCTCGACGAAGTTGGTGAGGATGAAGCTTATGCTGTCCTGCAGGTTACCCTCCGGACCCTCACCAGTACCCGTTGGCAGGTGATCTCTCGCCTGTCCACTCAGATAGTACCGCAGAAACAGCCCTCGCACTGGGTGCTGAACTCCTCTGCTCATCTCCATCATGTCCTTCATGATTTCCTTGACCGGCGCATCTTCAATGCCCATGTACACCGTGCCCACCGTGATCATCAGGTACAGTCTGGGAACGATATTCCCGGCATACTGCACCAGCTCGTACAAGTCGGCCAAGTGATTGACAGGATGTGAGTCGCGCAGGTAGACGGAGAGGTGTCGCAGGGCATCGAAGACAGACATGTACAGCTCGTAGTATTGCTTCGGTCCTAGACTGCTTGTTCGGAGCTCCGAAACGAGGGTCGAGCTGGACTGCGGTCAGTTCTCTTGGTTGTACTGCTGCCTACCATTTGCGCTCCTTCCTGATCGAGCGACACGGTATGACTTACGCGCACTTGAGGGCATCCATGAGCTTGCCAGGCGTCTCGAGGCATCGTCGCATTACGATGGTCTGCTGTCGCACCACCGTCAAGGCATCCTCCAGCAGCCGCGCCTGGTCCTCGACTGGAGGCGGCGGCGACGATGCCATGATGTCCCAATACTTGCTTCCGCTATGGTCGCATCTGTCTCTCCAGCCCAGCTATACACCAAGTCTCAAATGAGCTTCAAACGTTACACGTAGAATGGGGTTGTTCTGTGGCCCTGTTATGGAAACGCAATGCGGCTCATCACTGCGGGTCCTTCGCAGCCTGAGGCACATTGTCACAAGCCAATGCGACAGCTGGACCTCTAATGTCTCGAACCCCTGCATCAATACTGAAACCCACCACGACTTCCACCCAACACAACATACACCACAGCCACGTCGCCGCCATGGCCAAAGCCACGTCCACTAACAAGTACTCCGTTCTGCTTCCAACCTACAACGAGCGCAAAAACCTCCCCATCATCGTCTACCTCCTGGCCCAAACCTTCGATGCGCACTCACTCGACTGGGAAGTTATCATCGTTGACGATGGATCTCCTGACGGCACACAAGAAATCGCCAATCAGCTCATCAAAGCCTACAACACAAAGCAACACGAAAGAATAGTGTTGAGGCCCCGAGCAGGAAAACTGGGCCTGGGCACAGCTTATGTACATGGCTTGAAATCCGCGAAAGGCAACTTTGTGATCATCATGGACGCCGACTTCAGCCATCACCCCAAATTCTTGCCAAAAATGATCGAGAAGCAGAAGCAGGGTAATTGGGACATCGTGACAGGCACAAGATACGCTGGCGACGGTGGTGTGTACGGCTGGGATCTGAAGCGCAAGATGGTCTCGCGAGGCGCGAACCTGGTAGCAGACACTATTCTGCGACCCGGTGTGAGTGATCTCACGGGCAGCTTCCGACTGTACAAGAAGGAGGTTTTGGCGACGGTGATTGACAAGACCGAGAGCAAAGGTTACAGCTTCCAGATGGAGATGATGGTCAGAGCAAAGGCGATGGGCTACAGGGTCACGGAAGTGCCCATCTCTTTCGTTGACAGAGTGTATGGCGAGAGTAAGCTTGGAGGCGAGGAGATAGTGCAGTATTTGCAGGGCGTGTTCAATTTGTGGTTGAAGGTATAATGGCACACAGTACTGCAGGCGAGGAGATACCAGCGAGGCGTTCTGGCGTAGTAAAAGGGGTTCGATTTGCATGCGACTGCAGAGAGGGCCGCCACAGTTGGCATGGGTTGCGTCTTGTATTTTGATCACCTGTTCATCGGGTTTTCCGGTGTAATATAGCGGCTTGTATGCTGTTACCTAGTTTTGAGACTGACCCGCACATCTATGACCATGCTTCTGGTATATGTACCCTCACATTTTGTGCATGCGTGCCTGCCATTCTCGGCAGATTCTTCTCCAATCACGTCTCGACTTGCTTTAGTGCCGCGCTAAAAGCCAATACCGAGATCGAATCTCAATTTTCGACACCAGTGTACATCACGCACTTTCTTAGGATTCACATCCATTTTGTACAGTACGTATCTTCACAATGGGATCGATTGGGCATGACCAGGAACAGATAGGGGAGGGAACACATGCAGGCCTCGGTAAAGACAACGAATCCACGCCAGTAGAACAACCCAGGTAAATTCGAGGGTACCCGTACCAATTGTTGGCAGGCCGACTGATTCTCATGCAGGATACTAGACCTTTTTGCGGCAGCAAAGGCAGAAGGTCGACCACTTAACAGTATGGCTGACCCTGCAACCACTACTGAACCTCCTAACGAGTCACCTCAGTCTCTGCACCAATGGTAAGGTACAGCAAATTGCCATTCCGCCTCCTGGCGCGGCAATACAAAACAGACGCAACATACAGTCCCATGATGCTCGCCCACGAATTCATTCGCAGTTCAATAGCACGAGATTCGGACTTCACGACCTCGCCGCTGGAACGAGAATGCACGCCCGATGGAGGAAAACACGTTTTGATAGCCCAATTCGCCTCCTCAGAGATGGAAGAGTTCGCTCGTGCGGCAGAGATGATAGCGCCATGGGTCGATGGCATCAATCTCAATTGCGGGTGTCCTCAGTCGTGGGCCATCAAAGAAGGGATTGGGTGCTCACTTATGGAGGATCCGCATGCTGTTGCTAGCATGGTACGTGCAGCGAAGACGCGAGTAGGGTTCAAAAAGAGTGTAAGCGTGAAGATACGCATACACAAAGACCTTACCAAGACGATGGAGTTCGTCAAGATTGTCCAGGATGCGGGAGTAGACTACATTACTATTCACGGCCGGACGCGAAGTCAAAGGAGCAGCACGCCACCAGACTACGAGGCTATTCGCATACTTCGAGAGCACATCTCTGTCCCTGTTGTGGCGAATGGAGATGCTTATACCCTGGCGGACGTGGTTCGTATCGCGAGAGAGACAAAGGTCGACGGCGTCATGGCTGCGAGAGGAATATTAGAGAACCCGGCAATGTTCGCAGGGCACAACGAGGTGCCGGTCGAGTGCTTGAGGAGGTTTTTGGAGTATGCGATAAGATTTTCCATACCCTTTCCATTGGTGCTGCATCATGTGAGTGAGATGACGGCGAAGTGGAAGGGTATGGGAAAGAAAGAGAAGAGGTGGTTGATGGAGTCTCGAGATCTAGTTGATCTTGTTGACTTTGTTGAGGAGAGGTGGGGTTTGGATGATAGGAGCAGAACTGGTTGAAATGAATAGATTGCACTGCGGATGACCGCGAGGATGACTTCTTGGACAGATCACGTACGCGTTGCGGCTCAAGCTGGCCTTTCGTCCATCATGTACAGCAATGGAAAAACCGGCTTTCCTCTGATCTAGGAAGTACGTAAAGTCAAGCAGCCGACGATACGCTGATCATGCTTGCCAAATGACCCGAAGGGTACTCGACTCGGGTCTTCATACGGAGCCACTTCCGTCGACAGGTGCAGTGCATGAGCTGAGGGGTGCTATGATGAGAGAGGAGTGCAAATGGTTGACAGTGATAGTGCGTTGCATGTGTCATGAGGTGACAGTCGTGCGCGAAAATCTCAGCACGGCAAGCACGGAAAGCGCGACCAGCCACGCGCCTTCCACCCAGCCATCTGCCCTGCCTAGCAACGACCAACCTCGCAACCACGTAACGGCCATTCTAGCCTTTTTGAAACCCCAGCCTTCATGATGGCTACCTGCATATTCTATGTGCAAGGATTTCTTGTCCGACAAGATTTTCTGCATTCATCTTCAACACCGCGAATACACCACTGCGCCCGAGCACAAGCGCAGATAGCCTTCTCGAGACACCATCGAACTCGGAAGGAACACAAGGAGCAGATTAGATTGACCTGAGACACCCTCGACGATCTTTGGGACTTGAGTCTCAGCCCAGCATGCGGTTTGCGACGTCCACCGCCCTCGTCGCAACAGCATATCTGGCCCTACGAGCAAAGGCATTGCCACGACCAGCTGCGATCACCTATTCCGTCGTTAATGTTGATGGCGACTCGAGCAGTGCGCCTCCTGCGGCGACACCGACGACGGTCTATGCAACCATCACCGTGTCTACGGAATCGCAGGAGACAGACGAGACGACCGTTTCGGTGACAGCGTATGAATCGACCACCTTCGCGTCATCATCACCATCATCGTCCTCAAGCTCAACCTCGTCGTCCTCGTCGAGCTTTTCATCATCGCTCTCAGCCTCAACATCATCATCGTCGTCGTCGTTCACAACTTCAATATCTTCGTCGGCATTCACAACTTCGACATCTTCGTCGGCATCCAGCACTTCTTCGTCGATTCCTACCCCGTCATCGACATCAACCTCACCTGCGGCATCGACGTCCAGTACCAGCGTCTCTTCGTCAAGGCTCTCCACGTCTTCATCAGCTTTGGCAAGCTCAACATCGACATCGGCAGCAACCACAAGCAGTCCTTCATCGAGCTCCTCTGCATCTGCATCAACATCGTCAAGCGTCTCCTCATCGAGCTCTTCTACGGCTTCACGAGCGTCATCGACCCGGTATGCAAACTCGACGGCAAGCGGGACGTCGTCAAGTCCTGTCACGACATTGGCGACAAGCTCCAGCCCAGCTACTACGGCTGCCGCTACCACGATTGTGGCCACCACTACCGAGCTTACGCCTGTCGTCGAGGTGTCCGCAATTGGGCCCGATGAGACTATCTCCGTGACCGTGACCTCGTTCAGCACAGTTACGGCAAAACCCTCGGTGTCTTCAACTACCTGCTATGACGACGGAATGTGGCACACCTCTTATCCCGTCAAGCAATATACAGCTTCAACATCGACTCTGACGCTCACTCCTGCAGTGACGCCAGCAAACTACAGTATAGTCAGCTGGAACGAGACCACCTCACAGTCTTGAGCATTGCATGATTTCGACAGTATTGGATCCTGGTGTAGGTTTTGCTTTCTAGCGATTGACGTTATCAAGCGGACGATGATGTTCTTTTATGAATGAGGTCCATGAGCGATGGAGTTCGGAAAACAATGCGAGCCGCTCAGCTAGTGCAGCATATGAGCGCAAGGTGGAATAATGTCTTGAACGGGTCACGATTGATGCCGACTGTATTTAGATTGATATGATGGAATGATGCTCAGGCGCGTTTCACGATCCTATGTCCACCAAGTACGTCGTACAATGTAGTGGTACGTGCGTACAGTTGGCACTTGGCTTCACATGCGACTGCACCTTGATGTCCATGCAACCTTGATGGACACTGATGGACACTGATGGACTTCCCTCGGGATTTCTAGCCGCACCACGCGCCAATATGCACCCTTACAGCCTTTTTGATGCGTCATTACGACGCGATGGATAAGCTTAATTATTTATTTTGTTGAACCGGTGCCTCTCAGTCGCATTGGCTATATCGCCCGTCCGCTCAACGGCATCCACATTCAGCAGCTGATCAGTGGTCTGATTGCTCCACGCGACCCGACTGGCATGAGGAATCAGGTCAGATATATCGCCGGAGGATCCATACCTTTACCGCTCCCGAATGTACACCGCGGCTTACAAATTGTCCCCCGAAGTTCCTGTCAACAGATCCGCGAAACGGCCAAGAAGGATTTACCCTGCTAGACTGAGACCGAGGCATCTTCTCCTTCGTGAACAGGCCGACGCTTATCACAATTCTTGGTTGAGATTGGGTCATTGGTGCCAATGAGAAGGCCGGGATACTGCCAGAGGGAACGAATGACGAAGAGCTAGGTGTTATCAGGACGTAGTGCGGCCACAATCTTGGATGTTATCGAAGTAGTGTGCAACAGGAAATATCAATTTGCAAAGATGCACCCAGACAGCAACAATACTCTTTCGAGAGTCCCGTCGGCCTCAAGTCCTCCTGTCGCTGTTCGAGCAAGCGACAACAGCCATACGACAACCAATGTGAGCTTAGGACTCATGCGACCACTGTATACTTCGTGCGCAGAGCACCATCATGCTCACGAACGGCAGCCGGAGCAAGAGCAGCAGCAGGCTGCGCGCAAGGACACAGCGACCAAGTTCCTCTGCTTGAATGAGCTACCAAGGATGCCAACCCCTTTTCCTCCAGTCACACCTGCGCGCAGGCTGTCTCAGACTGGACAGTATGCCAGCCCTTTTATGCGACTACCGGTGGAGCTCAGACTGCAGATCTACTCCCTCCTCGTCCTCCCGCGACGACCGATGGATCTCCTCCCAAGCTATGAAAAGGTGAATGCAAGTTGTCAGGATTACTTCGACTACGACAGGAAGCAGCTTGGAACAGATCGACCCGCTACGGCAGATCTCACGCATCCACATCTCTTGATCCGGACCATCGATCCCGATCGTTACCGCAAACGCTATCCTGAAATGTACCCGACGCCGATACGCTCGAAATACAGTGTACGATGCGATCGTTTCAGAAGCGCTTGCAAGAGTACCACGTACCACTGCGTCAATAATCCTCGATTCGAAGACCAGCTAAGCATTCTGCGAGTTAACAAGATGATTCATGCAGAAGCATCAGAGTTGTTGTATGCGAGCTATACCTTTGATTTTGACACTCACGTTGAGGCTATTGTGCCTTTCTTGAGCGATCTAACACCTTTTGCACGGAGCTGCATCAAGAGCATACGGTTGGTCAAGCGGGCGTTGGCGTATGAGAAGGAGTTTGATCGATGTGAATGGAGTAATGCTTTGCGGTATCTCACATCTTCCTCGACCGGCATCTCCCTGCGGAAGCTGGAGCTTGGTGTCGTGGCGGGAAGACCAGGCGAAAATGGGTGGGATAGGATCCCGGTTTACAATAAGAACGACATGAAGCTTCTGAGCGGGTTGGAAGGTTATGAGTGGATGCAGTATCTGCTGGACTTCAAGGGTCTGCAGGAGTTGAATGTAGAGCCCGTGATTGAGCATTGCCCGCCTGGTGGCACGAGCATGGCCCTGGCTGGATATATTCGGTTTTCTGCAAGTGTAGAAATTGGGTTCAGGGAGTATTTGCAGGAACAGTTGCTGGGTGTTCGAGGCCAATTGGGAAGGAACGTCCTCCGATAGAGGACACACACGAGCTGGTCAGGATCGATCAGAAGGACAGACGGTATGCTCATGAGCGTGGCGTTCTCGGATGTGATCGATGAGGACACGGATATGCTAGATTCGGCTCTTTTGGGGTATAGACGTACTGGCGGCGAGGTAAGCGAAGAGGTTGACCGTGGTGGTGATCCTCAGGCACAATCTCGTATGAAAGCTGTACATCGGTCCAAGCATGGAGACTCGAGCTGCTCACTAATGGTCCTTAAGAGGCAAAGTGTTCACTGGCGCGCGAGATGCAGGAGCGATCTTCCAGAGACATGAACCAGCCGGCTTAGGTGCAGTGTCAGGTGCAATGTTGCACCAGGCAGGGCTGACGGTCTGCCGCCGTCGGACAAGGCTCAAAACGGATGAGCAGAAGGTGGGTGTCATTGAGTTGCGACCTTAATTGAGTTCGAGGCAGAAGCGCGAACGAGCCGTGGCCAGCACAGGCGCCCCCTCATCGCCCAACAGGATGTGAAAAGGCACGAGACCACCGAAACCTCATCTTCTGCAATCGCGAGACCTAAAGCCAATGTCGACAAGAAACAGAGACACTAAAGAAGTTTTTGAACACTTGTAGATTACATCCAAGTATGTACACTTACATGAAGAAAGTCCCATGAAAGCACGCACATCCCAGAAAAAGGCCGCCTCTCGCCTCAACCAGACAGCAGCAGCAGCAACAGCACGTCTCTCATACTCTCTTCCTCTCCCTCCAAACATCCCCACGCTCTGTAAAGACTTTCGTTCAAGCTGCTGGCGGAAGGCGTTGCATTCAGCTTCATGGCCACGTCGCATCATTCTGCCCTTCTCACATCCGGAGATACGCAAGAGTCCGCGCATTGAGGACTGACCTGCGAGCTCTCCCGCCAGCCAGCCAGAAAAGTCGTCGTCGGCAGAAGAAAGTCGCGCATAAAACATGCATGCACCCACCCTATCGCGTCAAAGAAAAGCCCATCTCTAATCCCAGGCGTGAAATCAAGAAACGCCATGATCGCCGTCCCTTTTTATCACATCCTCGAACTGAATCGACAGCACTTTTATAACACAAGATGGAAGATGACTGAACATCCCGCAAGCAAATGCATACAATGCGCGCAGCATATTCTCTATTTCCGACGACCAAGCCCATGCGTTATTAGTAAGGGTGTAGGTGTAGGTAAACACAGCCTTCAGAACTGATGGGGTATCATGCGATCGATCAACCAACGTACATGCACTCAACTCACGAAGCTTCCTCTGCCTTCTCTGCTGCTGGTGACTTGGAGCGGTTCCGAGCAGCTGGCGGTGAGGCTTGCTCAGAGTGCATGTCATCGGCATCGCCTGACTGGTCGAGGCCTGCAAGAGCACTGGGAACTGTTAGCAATTGTCTTGAGTCAATGGTGGGCTCGTTGCCTACCTAAACGCATTCTGCGCCGTGCTCGGCTCCTCCTTCTTCTCCTTCTCAACCGGAGGCGTGTTGGTGCGTGTGGTGTTGCCCGAAGATGGCGGACCAAGACCGCGCCTGCTTCCAGCACGACCTCCAAGAGCGCTTGGGCCAAGACCGCCACCTGGACCGAGCGAGCCGGTACCACGGCTGGAGGCACCACGCTGCTGCAACCTCCTCAAGTCATCCATGCGAACTTGACCAGCGCTGTAGTCGACTGGTGCCGGAGGCCCGGAGAAGTTGCGAGCATCGCCACGTCCTGCTGGTGGACGACCGCCGCCACCACGCGATGACCTCGCACGCTCTGCCTCGGCCTTGGCTTGGGCCTCTGCGGCTTCCTGGTGGATTTGCTCAATGGTCTTGGGGCCCTTAGTGTCATCCTTGCCCTTCCAACCAGCCTTGCGCAGGTCAATCATGTCCATGATCATGAACTTCGGTCTGCTGCCAAGCGCGTCACTCTTAAGTAAGACGGCATCGATGCGCTCGAAGTATGATTGTATCAAGGCGCGGCCTTGCTCCTCTTCGTTCATGGTTGCACCGACAGTCTTGAGGAGAGTCGTCAAGTTCTCAACGGCGGCCTCGTCTGGGTCGCCCTCGAAATTGAGCAGCTTCATGACACACTCGTGCATAATGCGGAGCGTAAGCATGCGGAGCTTGTAGAGCTGACCGATGAATTGAATCAGACCCAGACCACGACGCTTGGCGGCTGCAGCAACGTAGTACTCGTCGGACAGAAGGGCGGCTTCCTTGGAGTCACCCTCTGGCTGTTCCGGCAAGTTGACTTGCCAACCACGCTCAAACTCTTCCTGACAACGGTTGAGCAAGTACTTGCGGAATAAGGCACCGCCCACAACAGGGTTGCCATTCTTGTCCTTGACATTCTCGTCTCGGATGTCCGTGCTCATCGTCGTCAACATCTTGTGGCAGAACTTGGCGTACATGCCCGCCCAGTGAGCCTCATCACAAGCCTTCTCGAACGTGAGCTGAATGACTTGGCGTAGGGTACGGCCGTCGGACTCATGCTTCGACTGGCCCGCGATCTCAAGGATCTGATCGGAAATCTTATCGAACTTCTCTGGCGTCATCTTGTTCAGGGCAGCCTTGACCTTACGCTGCACCACGTCAGGAGCCATGAGACCGCTAGGGTCAACGCTAGTGGCCATGGGCGATTGACCGATGCTGGTAGGCTTCCAGCCAGTCGTGGACTTCTCCAGACCCTTGATCTCCATGTGCGCGGTCAAAGGCATCTTGGCGGCCATGTCGGCCTCCTCTTTCTTGCTCATAGCACGATCTCCACGTTTGCTGCCGCCTCTAGCGCCACCACGAGAGCTCGCCGTCCTTGGCGAGCCAGGACCCATTGAGCCCATCCCGCCCATCTGCTGCAAGGAGTTGGTGCGGCTCATGCCGGCAGGGCCAAGATTGCTGGGCATACGACCACCCATGCCAGGCATACCTGCTGGACGGGAACCCATCTGTGCGGCTTCGAACCGTTGCTGCGAGGTAGTACCAGGCGGAAGAGTCCGTGGTCCAGAGCCAGCAAATTGGCCCATGACGCCGCCAGGAAAGCCGCCTGATGCACCTGGACGACCAGAGGGCTGCCTAGATCCCATGGACGGCGTGCGAGCCGATTGAGGACGAGCAGAGTCGTCACCTGGACCAAGGGTCTCCTTGACTTTGCGGTCCCAGTCGACTGATGGCTTCTCCTGGAAGACCTTCTGAAATTGGAGCAAGAAGTCCTTGTCGTAAGCGCGACCCTTGCGGGCACTGAGCGCTGGGTTTGGTGACTTGAAGCCATCAGGGTACTGAGCCTCTTCCTTGAGGTTGAGGAAGCGAGCAGACTTGAGAGCCTGCATTCCAGGGGTAGGTTCGGCTGGCTCAATACGCTTCGTGGTCTCCAGCTTGAGGTTAGCCGGCCTTGGCTTCGCAGCAGCAGCAGCTCGTGATGCAGGCTGCTGTGGTGGTGGCATCGAAGTCGACTCCGAGCTGGCCTCCTCAGTGGCAGGCGACTCTGCATCGTCCGCAGATGTGGATGCACCAGGACCAAGTGTTGGCTTCTTCAGGGAGGCAAACAATTTCTTGGCCTCCTCGTCGTCAGTGCCTGTCTCACCGTCCTTCTCCTTCTCTGCTTCACGCTCGCGCTCACGGGCGGCCTCGCGCTCTTCGGCCTCGCGCTCCTGACGCTTGAGCTCCGCGTCGAGGTTCGCAGCTTCGGCCTTGGCCTTCTCCTCCTTCTCGCGCTTCTTCTTCTCGTTGTATGCACGCTCGCGCTCTTCTTCAGCCTTCTCGGCGGCTTCCATCTCGGCGATCTCGCGCTCCATGCGCTCCTCCTCAGTCTCTTCCTTCTCGGTCTTCTCAGCATCAGGCTTCTCAATGGCCTTCTCAGCAGCTTCGGCGGCTTGCTCGCCTTCCTTGTCTTTTGCATCGACGGCAGCAGCCTTCTCAGCCTCGGCGGTAGCCTCCTTGACCTGATCCTCAGTAGCCTTCTTCGCCGCTTCTTCCTCTTTGACCTTCAGATCAGCAGCATCCTTGTCTGCCTTAGCCTTGGCATCATCGGCCTCCTTTTGGGCAGCACCAGACTTTGCAGCCTCTTGCTCCTGTTGCTTACGCTTCTCCTCTTCGACTTGGCGCTTGACCTGCTCTTGGAATGCGTTCTTGGTTTCCTCCGCAGACTTGGTACTCTTGCTCTCGACGCGGTTGTGTTGGCCGCTAGCGGCGCGAGGTGGCGGGGTGGGCGCATTCGGGGTGGAGACAATGACCGGCTCGCGAGGAGGTGCAGCCGCTGTGCTCGGGGATGGAGAAGCCTTGTTGAAGTTGATCTCGTTGCCGTTGGCATCAGTAATCTTGATGACATTGGTCTTCTTCGGCTTGACGAACTGCGAGGACGGGGTCGGTGTCTGCTGTGGAGGTGCAGGGGTGCCAGGAGCCTGTGAGTGACCAAGACTCGACGGTGGACGTTGGGAAGATTGTGAAGCACTACGCGACATGTCCGGTGGCTGGAAGGGCGGCTGCATAGGCGGGCCTTGTGGTGCACCGTACGGTGTCGGGTAAGGGGGGCGCGGTGACTGTGGGGGCTGCTGATAGCCATACGGAGCGCCGTAATATGGCTGGTAGTGACCGGAGTAGGGGTTATATTCGGGGTGGGAGTACATCTGTGGTGGCTGCATTGTTAGACTAATGGTTGATGTACTTTGCGGATGCAGAGTTGTAAGTCGAAATGTGGCTGTTGAAAACTGAACAGCTGCCGCCATTTCAAACCAAGTCGTAGTGTCATGACTCGATTAAGATGTGTTTCTCGAAAGCCGTGAATGCCGCCGCGCGTGCAAGTGAATGGAGACTCGGACGCAAAACAAAGGAAGGAGAATATCTTACCTGGGGAGGATAGCCATAGCCCATTTGGCCTTGTGGCATCTGAGGCTGCGCGTGCTGGATAGCCGGGCTGCCCCTGCCGCGTCCATACGGTGAGTTTGGCGGCTGCGGTTGGAAACCTGGCATGCCAGGCCGAGGACCACCGGGCTGCGGTTGCCGGAAGTTGGGTGCAGGAGAGAACTGCTGTGGAGGGAAGCCGCGACCGCGACCCGCCGGGTTGACGAAATTGCGGTTGAAGCCCGAGTCGCTGTGCATAGACTGAGACGATTGTCGCCTCTCGTGCATGCCTGGTCCAAGCGGCATCTGAGCCGAACGCATCTGCGACTCGAGATTAGCATCGACTTTGACGTCATGTGATTCAAATTTTGGTTCACGTACTGGGTCGCCATCGCCGCCAATCTGACCGAAGGTCATACCGTTGCCCTGGCCCTGGAGTCCTGATGGTGGCTTGCCGCCGCTTGCCTGAGGCTGTGGAATCGGCGAAGGGGAGTGCGCTGGCGAGATGACGCGTGGGTCGCGTGGCGGAGCAGGGAGATTTGAGGTTTGCGAAGCAAAGGGTACACTGGCTTGTGGCAGAGGTGAGCCAGTCGCGCCCATCGAGCCGAAGCTGATAGGGGGCCGGTTACCATTCTGTCCTACTGGTCCACCATTCGGAATGTGACCACTTGCGCCTGACGCGTTGATGACCACGGAGGCTTTCCTGTCGTGTGAAGAGCCATTTGGCTGAGAGCCTCCTGCCATGTTGCTGGCTCCGCTCACCGGAGTATCCGCAGACTTTGCATGTTGTGTGGAGGCTCCCGCCGCCTGGGCTGGAGTCGAGGACGCCGTCTTGATGGTTTGAGCCCACGACTTGGCAGGAACCTGGGCCTGCCCAGCTCCTGCTTGCGAAGGGGCGGTGAAGCCGGCGGGCGTTGGAGTGTGGGTGCCGTTGGTGGGTGCTTGAGCGTTCGGCGGGATCGCGCTGGTCATTAGATTAACGGGGGTCGTGTGAGCGCGGTAGTGGAGGTGATGTCGAGTATTCGAACGTCGCTAGTCGTGTGACTGGACGGCAACAACAGATGTCGAATCCGTGCGCCTCGTGTGTGCTGCTCGTCGCGGCGGTATCGCAGACAGGGCGCTGCGATCGCAAGGCCGTCGTTCCGGTCAAGGTGACGTCCGCTCGCCTGGCCGGGTGCTGAAGTGGACAAACTTCTGCGTCAAAATCCGCGAGAAGAAGTGTCGAAGATGCAATGTCTGTCTAGGGTAGATCAGACACGCGACAGAAGGTGTTGCTTCTGATGTGTGGAGGGTAGGAGGCGCGGGAGTTAGGGAGAAGACTTGTGCTCAGTACTTCTAAATTTTAGCCAAGCCTCCAGCTTAGCGTCGGGTCTTCAAAGCCACCTCAACCACGCGATGACCGTTCCCAGGGTCGTGACACGAAGAAAGTCATGAACAACTGGGAGACTTTACTGTTTGCCCGTATCATTGTTCACTCCCAGCCATACAAATAAGCCAGACAAAGACATGTTCACCACTGTGCTCATCCCTTGGGCAAGCCTCACTCTACCTACTAAGGCTGTGCCTGCTTGGCAAGGCCCTCGAGTAACAGAGACAGAGTCACTACGTCGCCAGATATTGTGAAGCATCCTTCAAGTCACATGCTCACGAAAAGGACCCGTAAAATATCTGGCCTGTCTGAAAACCCCACGCACACAAGCAAACAAACGATGTCATCTACAAACGACAAGTACCTCTTATCGCCGGGTAGCCGGCTCTGTTCGCTTGCACCTTATGGTGTGGCTCATGGCGACGGCCTCTTGAGCAGACATACAGCCCTCGTGACTGCGAGCATGCTCGCCATCGTATGCAGTGGCTGCTATGCCCCGTCACGACATGGCATATCATGCCATTTGGCTCATCAGTCTCTTTCTGACTCACCGGCGAATGTTGTCCAGCGGCCAGCTTGAACAAGGCGGAGAAAGGCAAGCTGCAGTGTTTTGCATGAACGAGAGGCCGATTGGCTTTGGCTAAAGGGCGCAAGAGGCAAGCTGCATGAGTCGAGCCACATTGCCCACGCTTCTTATTGTACTGTGACGAAGACTGGATAGTCTCCAGGAGCCAACGATATACCAACTTCGACAAGAGAAGAGGAGGCTGGGATAATAGTCTTGGCTGCTGGTTCGCCTCATCGGAGACTTCGCATGAGGTACCGGCTTATGGACGCCCAATTGCCGAACTCAAAATGTGACTCTTGCTTACTATGCTGATGCGTGGCTGATAGCTGTCAGGTCGGAGTCAGAAGAGACCTGTGCCAAAAGTTACCTACCTAGGTACTCGTTCCGCTTCGGTTGCCAACGGTGCACCAATCACCCAAAAAAATCAGAACATGTTGCCTGACTTCGGCCAAACGATAGCAGAATTTTTTCGTTTGCGCGCCCAAAAATAGTCGACGGGATCCTCGCAGTCGCTGGACCGTGATGCCGGGAAGACGTTTTGTACAGCGATCAACGCTGTGGCGTTGTTCGGGAAGCGCGCTAGAAGCCGTGCTGGGACCGGGCCTAGATTTGCGATGTCTCACGACTCATGGTCATTAAATGTCTCGATGCAATACGCAGGTATGCGGACATGGCAGGAAAGGGTGAAGTGAGGACAGCTGGATTGTCAGTGCGCGGATTATGTAGTCTCTATGTGTGGTGGGCGCCAACGACTGGTTGACTGATCAACCCACTCGTTGATCGATTGAGCGACAAACGGGTGTTTGACATCAACGTCGAGTTGCTTCACAAAGTGATTGACAGCTTTAACACTGTGCACAGACTGCTGACAGTTCCTGTCAAAAGGCATATGAAATCGTTTGAGAGATCAGGATCTCATCGACTGCCTCATTGGAGATTGCTACCTGGTGGCCACATGCACGCTCTCACACGATTTTGATCCGCCGATTACCTTACAGTGGCACCAAAGCATGTATAGACTAATAGTCCCAGATCTTTTGAAGCCCAGCTTGAGGCATTTGGAGGAAATCCGCAAAGATATCTATACTGTACAAGAAATATTCACCCGGCCATTCATTGGCAATCCCCGGCTGTCCAGACTTTTCCAATTGTAGCATCTCGAAGTGTGGCCCAGCTGTAGCACTCCCTGGAGGCCCAAGCTGTAACAATACTACCCAAAGATAACGACCTGTATCAACAGATATACAAAGAATATACAGAAAAGGTTCAACAGAACGCTGATGGGTATCCTGCCGCAGGAAAGAAGCAATGTACTAGAACTGAAACTGCGCAGCAGGAAGGCGTGGGCCCTTTTCAAAGGTGTCGAAGTGGCGTATACGCCAAAGTGTCCCTGTGCAAATGGTTCGAGATGCTGTTGCATATGCAGCGGTGGTAACATGGTCGGGATCTGCTTTTCGGAGCATGGCATGCGATTAGGTCCTTCCTCAAGTGGCCCAATGAGTGCGCCATACAATTCGCCAAGCCCTCTCAACGATACTCTGGAGGCAAAGCAACGCCACCAGGACTGTTTCCAGGGGTGTCTGAGACCGTCGTTCCTCCCAGCGATGCGAATGGATTCTGACTGGTCAAAGTCCCGAATGTGCCGCTTGTCTGGTGATCCGGCTGTTGCGATGGTTGCTGGCGGCCTTGATACTGGAAGGGACTCTGATACGATTGACTGTGGTATTGCGAGTACTGAGGCACTTGCGAAGTGCCATATTGAGCAGCCTGGTATGGAGCCACGGACGAGCTAGGTTGGCCCACCAGGCTCTCGCTAGTTCGGCGATACGATGGGATGTCTGCAGAAGGGTGCGTCGCCAAGTCTGTGATCTGCCGCTGCTGCTGCTCGGTCGATGATGTATAGGGTTGCATGTGCGCATCTTGATACTGTCAGTCACGCTGATGCCTTCAGGGTAGACCGGGGGAGAGTTCGGCTTAGTACTCACAATTCAGACCAATCCCGTACGATTGGGATGCGTTTGGAAGTGGCCCTGTCATCCTGCGCTGCGAGCCCGGCCGGCCAGAAGAGTCTCCGGAATAGGAGTACGAACGGTCTTGTTGATGGTTCGCTTCAAAGCCTGCACTTGACCCCAGTGCAGAGTAAGACATGCTCGTGCGCAACGGAGATCTCGTTGTTTCGCCCATTGGTCTGGAAAGCCTATCGTGGTATGATGGGCGCGGGACATGCGCTCCATAGTCTTGCGACATGCCTCCTATGGAAGCGCCGAATGGGGGTCGTCGCGGACTACCTTGCGTCTGGAAAGTGTATGCTGTGCTCGGCGACATCGTTTCTGTTGCAGATTGTGGTGGTGTGAAAGAGAAGGCACCTATCGCCGGACTGATCCCAGTTGGACTCGCATACTGTTGATTGTAGGCCTCGTAATCAGGGACGCCTCGCAGGGTGTCCAAGGTCAACGGCCGAACTCCGCTGATCTCGCCGTACGCAGGATAGTGGCCTAGCGACGGAGCCGGCGCTCCCATGTTCTGAGCAGATGCGCCAAAAGGCGAATGTAGTGCTTGTGTCATGTCAAAGTTGGCTGGTAATGCTCTTGATCTCATCATCCGCTCCCGGTCGTCCGTTGTGAGTCGTTTCAATTTGGCCCTCCTGCCTTGCCGTTAGCGAGCCACAAACATGGTGAGAAGCATGTTCGACAAGCGCTCACCTGTTCTGGAACCAAACCTGGACTTGGCGCGGGCTCAGGCCAGGAATCTCACGCGACAACCGTTCGCGATGCGCTGCGTCAGGATGCGGCTGTCGTGAGAACTCATTCATCAAAAATCGTGTTTGCTGGTGCGTCAATCTGCATTCACGATCGTCAGACACTATTCAACGAGTTGACAGGATGACTGACCGGAATCGTTTCATCTTCCTCTTTGCGGCTCTGAGCTCTGCTGCCGTCATAGGTGGACGTTCCTCCTCTCCTTCAGCTTGCTCAGTACCGAAGCCAGTGTCCTCATCGTCATCCATGGGCTCCTCAGCGGCCTCTCCTTCAGCCGAGTTTGGCGTCAAGCGGCCTGTCGGACTTGCGGGAGCGGACCCGCCTATTGCTGCCGATGGCAGGCCTGATGACTCCACTGTCCGCGAGCCATGGTATGCTGATGCGGGCCCTGTCACTCCACCAGCCGTTGCCGCGTCTGGTTGGCCTGGATGCACCTCGTGCTGTAACCGACTTGAAGCCTCAAATGAATGGGGAAAGCTTCGGTGAGATCTCAAAGGCGGTCTGCCCGGATCATCGAGGGATGTTCGGACATTCTGTTGATGCGACAGCGTCGTGTGCAACGGAGGTAGCGTATCTGAGGTATGGCTGATTGCCGAAGCACGCGGTTGCTGCCATTGGTACTCGTTGTGCTTCGTGGTCGTGCCCGACATACGCGGAGAATTGGGGGGTGACAGGGGCACACGGTGCTTCTCGACACTCATTTGCAAATCTCTAAGGGTAATTCCTGCTTTCTCTTCCACCGGCTGGTCAGCCCAATTCGATAGCAGCTGCTATGGACCCTCTATTCCCACCAGTAAGGGCTTGCAGCGGAGGTGACGCAATCCACGGCCACGCTCGAATAGCCTGCTATTCTAGATCCTTGAAGCAGGCTCACTGATCCTTAAGAAAAGGCTCCTTCACGGCTCATATAGATGGCGAGGATCTTGACAACCTTCTATAGTGAGTGGGCCCGATCGAAATTGCTCTCAGGAGATCTTCAAGAGCTTCTGGACTGCAAAGAGTTGTTGCAATTGGTGTAACGTTCACCGCTACCCTGCGCAATATGGAAAGCACTGGTACCCGATCCAGCGAGAGAAGCGTGCCTGACGATGTGTTATAACGAGCGGACGGACCACTGGTCCTTCTCTCTGGTGTAGAAATACGTTGTGTATATCTGAATCCTGCACGTGGTAACAGAGGTGTAAAAGGATTAAAAGGGCCGGCCGTAATCCTTGCTGCAATCGCCGTCCGTGGAAGCCCAGCAACCGTTTGGTCCTGTGGTGTCCAAGGGCACAGCGGTGACTCAGTTCCCAAAGACGAATGTCGGAGGTCCCTCTATCGTGACGCTGAGGCTTCTTAGACGCGTGCCAGTATATGCTTATGGCAATGTTGGCTCTGCCACAATGTCCCTGGCTTTACTGTAAAGGTATGATGCTAACGATCCAATCGTATGTGTTCGAGCCGGAACCATTGAACGCCATCAAAGTAGCCGCTGGCTGTGGTGGAGTCGTTGAAGCAAATAAATGGTAAGTTGATTGCAGCGAGATTGCTGGGTCGTCAAAAGTTGCTGCGGCACGTTCCTTGATCTTGACGACCGATATTGTGGACTCGTGCGTGCAGCTGCCTAGGGTCTTTGAGAGCAGATGGTCGAATCAGACACGAGTAGAGCCGAGCGAGCCCTCGGGTCGGCGCTCATGCAACCTACAGACGGGTGGATGAGAGATAAAGTATGACAAGCAGCACAAGACATAATTAGGGACCGTCCGTCCTGTCGCTCGGCAGATCCTTAACTATTGAAACGTTCTGAACTGCCCGAAGATGGCAGAATATGGAGCGGGCCAAGCCCCTCGAGCAGGGCTAGACATGCAGTAGGCGCCGACGGGGCCAGTTCTCAGGTGCCTCTGGTGGACCACCTGCCGCAACGCACGATTACCTGATCCGCTTGCGTGCAGTCGTAGCCGTTGAGGCGTGAGTTTACTAGTAGGGATGCTGCAACCTTGGCCAAGGACCTCTGCGGGGCTAGTCGCGGTGGACTGCGTTTGTACCTGGGGCAGAGTCGCCTGAGAGAAGCAGGCCACCAAGTAGCTCGAGGAGCTCAGCGGAGCCGCCGAGTGGACCGCGTCAGACTCCTACCACAAGCTTCAGGGTGCAACCCTTAGCAGAATCGTAGCGCCAAGACGTCTGATTGATCGTGTCCGGATCTGCCGTTAGCGATGTTACAAGAGGGAGTCTAGATAGTCATTGTTACAGCGTTTCCTCCGTACAATCTCGCATAGAGGCTTTGAAATCGCTCAAGATCAAGCTGGCAAATGCCGCCCGCTTCCCGGACATGGCGCATGCACAAGACTGGCCCAACCTGTGGGCACCAAATCAGCGCCAACCTGCTTGGTCACGAGCGTTGTGCTTCGGATCAATTCGTGCTCGAGATCTGAGATTTCTAACACCGGAAGCCAGAATGCACGGTTCGGTCCGATGTAAGGATGGACTGAGACTCTGTCAATGCTTGCTCTTTGGCTGCGGCGATACTCGCCGAGTGGTTTGCTTTCTCTGACAGCCATTGCCCTTCGTGTAGACCCACCGCGATCACGAGAGCCGGCATTCACGCGCTCCTGCTCTCCCAAGGGCTCCAGGAACATTGCGGTCGGACGGTTGTCGTATGGACAGCGCCAAGTCAACATGCCCCTGCATCTCGACCGCGTTGATGTGGGCTGCCTCATGATCGCCCGCAAGAGCACAGCGCTCGCTTGGTTTGAGGTCGGGCACACCCTGGTCACGATCGGCGGCGGCTGGCAGAACGGCACGTGAGAATAACGTGGCAATCGCTACCACGACAGGAGATGATTGTCCCTGCTGTGCGGGACAACCTGTAACGAGCTATCCTGACGTCGAGGACTTCGACAGGGCCCAAAATCGCATTTGGCTTGCCATCTTCCGCACTGCAGCAGATGCCGCGAATCGCGACAGCGTCCGGACAAGGGCGCCTGTCCGCATACGACTTTTCCTTGTTCCATCGGATGAGGACAGCGGAAATTTGGAGTGTATCGACGTCGTTTGATCTTCACCAGGATGATGTTCGAGAGCTCGGCTGAAGCCAGAAGCTGAAACCCCACCAATGAGCGTCTAGAACCGGACGTACTTCTCAGTAAACCGCTCCTGCATTTACCCATCTCCACCATCGTGGGTATGATGGGGAGCAGGCTGAAGCCCGACGGTAGCGCAGCACGCACTGATGGCATGGCGTCAACGTTGCTGCAGGCGCGGGAAGAGCCTTCATCTGGTAATGTATCTAAGCGATGAGCTGCGGTGACGATGAGGCTTCGGTCAAGGAACCGGTGCGGCAGACAGTCAAATGGGAGACACGGACTCGCCTGAAAGCGTCAACCAGAACCCTGAACGAGCAGGCGCCGTTATATAGAGTTTTGGCTTGCTGTCTGTCTTGGGACGCGTTGCCGACAGCTGCGCAAACCTTTCTCGCGCCATCTCCAAAGTATGCCAGCACCTCCTCCTCCTCAGACCTGGTCCTCCTCCCAATTAAAGACCTATCATCAAAGCTCACCGCACATGCTTAGACGGTCCCAAGCGAGCTTTTGGACTGGGAACGGTAGGAAATATATGCATACGTTCTCGGTAACTGCGGCCGTGGTAGCGTACCGCACACCTTGACGGCCAGGCCCTCGATGCATCGACTGGAACCTGGATTCCGCGACCGCACATCTCAGATTGAAGGATGTAGTTTGACAGCCGTCTGAGATTCATTGGCGAGCGCAATCCACGATCTTGTTGACCGCCCGCGAGTCGTTCGTGTCACAACATTCACCAGGCTTGTTTTCGGCATGCGACCTGGTTGTTGAGGGCTGAGTGCTGCCCAATCGACGTTTCACGCACTACCGCTCGGGGGGTCGGACAATATACCACTTTCAGAACTTATGTGATGATCTTGCAGACTGTCGGGAATCAACAATTCTGCTGAGGCGTGGCAGAACGGCCTCTCGTATGTCGGTCAGACACTCTGATCATTTGCCGAACAATGAGAAATGCTTGATGGCGGCCTTTGACATGAGACATCATCAAAATCTTTATCGTGCACAGAACAGCGAGCACACTAAAGGCTCCTGCCGAATGATCTTCAGATCAGGCTTGAGATTCCCTAGAAAATCACCAGGACGTCTCCATCGAAACGTGCCGCGGCAACATTTTCTTGCAAGATCTTGTTGCTATTCGGCGGAAGCAAGCAGCGGACTATGTTTGGACACATCGGATGGACAGCTTTCTACACA
Organism: Teratosphaeria zuluensis; assembly: GCA_007113905.1. NCBI lineage: Eukaryota > Fungi > Ascomycota > Dothideomycetes > Mycosphaerellales > Teratosphaeriaceae > Teratosphaeria > Teratosphaeria zuluensis. The sequence goes on from VCMQ01000002.1 coordinate 1,173,052, forward strand.
ACTCCCGAACATATGAGCCGCTCATCAAGATTGACACTGAAGTTTGATGCCACATGATAAAACGTCGAGCCTTGACTGTCGATTGCGGCATCATCCCGGTGCCAGTTGCAGCGATCGTCAGCTCTTCGAAGCTTATGAACGCTCAAACTTGAGGCACGACAATGGTCACGTCTGCTGGCAGGAGTGGCACACGCCGGTGCAATGGATTTGGTGGACTCTACGATGATCAACCACGTGCGGATGATCCTACGACCTGGATGGTTGGCGATCATAGTCGTTCAGCGATGCCCTCGTGTCAGTAGGGATCTTTCAAGATGTGGAAGATAATCCTAGAGCACCCGCTGATGCAGCGGTGGTGCCATCTGTCGGGATGCAATCCGCCTGTTACCGATGTCTGCTGACAGACCTTGTCTGTTCAACTCATTCGCTGATTGACGGTCACAGCTCTCAAGTGATCGATCCGCCTGCAGCTCTTTGGTCGACTGATGCCGCTTGACTCAAATACTCCTCGGCGTCACCGCCCAGAAGCATCAAGCTGCCCAACTGACTCAGAAACCAGACTTCGCTTCTAAGCTTCAAGAGAAGAGAGCATGTTTGCATATTGGCGAGGCTTGCAAGTCCTGCGACGCATTCCTATCATGCTGATGCACGATTCATCATGCAGCCTAAACGTGCAGGAAGCCGCCGCACTCTTGACCCATTTAAACACGAAGGAATGCTTCCCGCTGTATGACCAACATCGACCAATCGGGCCCCAGCCGAAATCATTCTACCGCTGATTCACCAACTTTGCTACCGTTGGGCGGCCATTCAGGTAAGTCTATTCAGAGCTCCTCTAGCCTCACGCACGATGGATTCGGGACGGGAATGCGCAATATGTCTCGGACATGTAACTTGAGACGGTAATAGCAAATGCTTTCAACCTTTCTGGCCCGGCGACATACACTTCGAGGAGGATCATGTGGAACCGTTGCCGACTTGCTAGTTGGAATGCTCGAGTAGGGCGCGACTAGCAACATCAAGGCGGGATTTGACGTCTTGAGATCGACACATGCATGCCATCAAGGCGGTCGAGGGAGCAAAGTCGCAAGCCGGGCAAAACTAGGCGGCAGTCAGTCCACGGTTGGGTAGATCGCTCTGGATGGCATGAAAGTCAAGCAATGAAGCAAGCCTGACAGTCGTTGTCAATAAGAGAAGGCGGGCGCTCGAGATCTGGACTATTCATTGCCTCGATGTATGCGCTAAATTGATGTTTACGTGAGCAACCATCCCGCCCTTGCCTTGCTAGGATGCGTCTGTGGCTGTAGTGTTTCCCACCAGCGGGTTGCCATCCGCCAAAGACCCCAGATCCTCGGCTTCCGGCTGCTGCATGACTGTGTCATCGTCGGTAGAAGTGACGGCAGTCGTATTCTTCCCATCCACAGGCTCCTCGGTCACGGGTTCTTCCACTGCAGGATCAGACGCCTCATTGCCAGCTTTACCGTGATCCTCTCCACCTTGAGTCTCAATCTTGATTTCTTCCTCCTCTGGTGGCGGCGTTGGCGGGCTGGTGAATGCATCTTCGATGGGCTTGGTCGGATCCACTTTGTCCAACAGCCTGTAATTCGACGCTCGTACCTGCCGTAAAGCCCGCCATGTCTTGTTCGCTATCGTATTTTCAAGAGCTTCCTTCTCCTCGTCATCGGCCATTTCCAAATCCAGCCTGTCATTGCGTATGCCATCAATCAGCTCATCGGTGCTTGGCGCAGCTACCCTACTTGGATTGCGCAGAGCATCTAAACCGCGACCTTGGCCCTCCTCCAAGAACGACCAGTCAACAGTTCCTGGTGCTCGAGCTGGGACGCGCCTCGGCTTTGTGGCTTCAACAGCGCCATTCCTTGCCTCCATCTCCTTCTCGGCAGGCACCGGATCTCTCACAATAGTGGGACAACTCTCAGCTTTCCAACGCACCCAGTTCTTGTCTCGGTCTAAAATCGTCGCTACCATTCTGTGGTAGAACCGTCCAGTCGCTTGGGTGGGTATCGAAGCCAGATAGGACATTATTGTGTCTCTCGTCTCCGTACACCACTTGGCGTCCTCTTCGCTCAAGGTGTAGGAGTATAGTATTGCGCGATTGAACTTCTCGACTTCTGCAAGCGCTTTCTTCTTCGCTTTGTCGGTTAACGAAAGCAAAAAATCCATCAAGATCCATGCCTGGACCATGATGTGGCGCTGAAAAGCGAGATCTGAAAGCTCCAGGTCGAAAAGTTCACGGCTGGTCAGGTACTTCGGATTGTAATTGTCGGAGAAGTGATCGTGTACTTGCCTCTCTGCGTGCTCGGCATCAACTTCGCCCTGCTTGCGTTTCGTGCCTCGCTTGGTCTCCGCGTCGGTCTTGGTCTGCACCACCGCTGGTGTCTTTTTGAACTTTGCGATAGTGTGGCCGAGACCTTTCTTGAAAAAGGCAAAGTTGTTGTTGTCGAAGAGCTTGGTAGGGTCGGAAAAGTCATGCTGCAAGCGCCAAAATATTGGGTATAGCTCGTCATTGGTAAGCACAGGCTCCTCCACCTTCTTGACTGCCTTTGGAGCGGTCGCCTTTTGTCCTGGCTTGGACGGAGGCTGAGGTGTCTCCGGCTTTGTCGCCTCCGTGTCGACCTCCATCCTCTCCCCATCCTGCTCGGCCGCCTCGAAAGTCGTGATGTTCTCCACGTGAAAGTCTCCAGTCCTGTTGACAGAGCTTTGATCACCAAGTGGGTAGGTGTGGAACAGGAAGAAGAACACTCTGCCGCAAAACATCGCGTCTTCGGCCTTGCTAAGGCGCCGAAGAAGTTCATTGCACATGCGCAAGAAGACAATATTCTTCTTGTGAAAATCTTTTGCAGACAAGCGGGCGGCACGCGACTCCATGTAGTCAAAGACTCTGCGACAACCTGCAGTAGTCTGGCTGTCCAGTAGCTCTTCAATCAGCCAACCTGCCACGGCAGGTTCACAGACACCTTGGTCTCCGCAAATAGTCATGATGTCGAGCAAGTTCCACATTCGCACAAAATCTGGGTCATCAATATCTGTCGAGGCGATGATGTCCGCGAAGATCTGGCGCGCGGCTGTTTCAACCAAGGCAGACTTGAAGCTGTGATCATATCTGCTGTCAATACCGTCCAACAGGAGTTCCGCGTCCTCAGAAAACTCCGCGACTGGCAAAGGAGGCTCTATTGTACTTTCGGCCTTGAAGGATCGAGCCTTCTCAAGCAGAGCTCGCAACCTTGCCTCGACCTGCGCCACTGGCACCAGCTCTGCTGCCGACCCCGCAGCCATGATCTACGTCTTGGGGTTGACCAGCCTCCGGCGGTATGAAATGTCTCCCCGTTTGTAACTGAGGAAAGGCTGACTTGCGGTGCCTCGCGATGCCAAGGCGTGCGTCAGGATTCAGGCAGGATTACTCCAGTGACGATGTCCACATGCAGGCCAGGGTGTCCAGAGCTGATTGCGCATGGAATCGATCAAGGATGAAGTCCAGTCCAGTATTGTGCTTAATGGTCAAATGTTTTCTATGAGTCTCAACCAATGTGTTGGTCGCGATGGAGAATCGAGGTTGAAGAAGGGTCGAGCTTGGACCGCCTGTCACTTCGCTAGCGCCGTTTTCGTGTAGCCGTCGCGTCTTCCTCGACGCGTCTCGAAGTCCGGATCGAACCACGAAACAATACCAGAACCCTTCTCATACTCACGACTGCTGCATCTGCAAGGTTGAGTTACTGTATAAGACCGACCACCGACATGCCTTCAGCAGCAGCACCCAATTTACGAGCCGGTGAGGCAGAATTAGATGAGCTCGACGCGCTTTTCAATGATCCATCCAACAACTATGATCGAGCAGCAGACGAATTTATGCGCGACGTGCGCGGCGGCAGTGACGACAATGCGAACCAGAACACGACGAGCGGCGATAAGACCAACGACGATCCAGACGCTGAAATCAAGGTCCGCAAGCAGCGGAAGCCCAATCCGAAGTTGGACGAGGCCCTTCTCACATCCAACAAGGGCATTCAGAAACTAAGGCGTACAGCTCGTGCGAAGTTGAAATTCAAGGGCAAAGGTCATGAATTTTCGGACATGTCACGCCTGCTTACGATGTACCAACTGTGGTTGGACGACATGTATCCGAAAGCCAAGTTTCGGGATGGCTTGACAATGGTGGAAAAGCTCGGGCATAGCAAGAGAATGCAGGTCATGCGGAAGGCTTGGATCGATGAGACGAAGCCGACGGCGAGGGAAGAGAGTCCGGAGAGATTGGGCGATGATGTTCAGATGAGTGGTGGTCTTGCTAGGATTGGGAGTCAAAGCGCTGGTGAGAACGCTGAGGACCCAGCACGTCCCCATGGCGGTGCAGAAGAGGATCGAGAGAAGCGCCAAGACCATGATGGCTCAGCAGATGATGTCTTGGATGCACTGATGGCCGAGCAATATGCCGTGGACACGGCGCAGGGCCAAAGGCAGCCACCACGCAGAGGACCGTTCGAGGATGATGACGACCCAGATGAGGATGAATTGGATGCATTAATGGCGGAGAACCACAAGCAGGCGCCTGGGCAGCCCAGAAATCTCGTCGGAGAGAACGTACCAGACGAGGACGAGTTGGACGCATTGATGGCTGAAGATGGCAGAATATCTGCGCCGAGTAGGCCTGAAGATGCACCGCAAGCTGTGCACAGGGACAATGATTTCGCAGACGATGAAGAAGCCATGGCTGGAATGTGGTGAGGCCGATCATGGCTGGCAACTTGTCTTGCAACTCCGTGAATGGGTTGAGAAGGTAGAGAAGAGCAATGATACGAGTAGATCGATTAACGTCGCATCCGATGGACGTGGGTTCGTAAAATACTCACGAATTACGAGGTATCATTTTCACTACTACCGATTGAAGCGCATGTCTTGCAGATCGCGGTCGCGTGCTCAGCGTGTCCGCGCTTTAATAATGACGTAGTTCTAGATGGCCCAAGCTCCATTCGTCACTATTGCTTCTCTTGCAGCGCTCAGAATATTGTTTATTCATCCTTCCGAAAACAACACAGTCTACAATCCAACAAAATACTCCTCAATCCATCACAATGTCTCTCCTCAGAACCATGCGCCAGCCGCTGCGCACTCTCAACGGCACCAACTCTCGCCTCCTCTTCCCGCAAGTCCAGCGACAAACGCGCTTCGCATCCGGCGACTATGGCAGCGGCGAGCAATACCCGGGCAAGAACCCCAGCGAGGACAAGGAGCATCCAGGCCCTCCAGCGCCCAAGACGTCCAAGAATTCGTCCTCATCGCAGGAGTCGTCGTCTTCTTCTTCTTCTCAGTCATCAGAGAATGTGCAGACGAGCAAAGGAACCCAAGGTGCGAAACCCAAGATTCTGGATGAGAGTCCGCCTGGAAAGGGACAGGAGCCTGACGACGTGAAGAAGCACAACCAGGAAATGGAGCAAAGGGCGGACAAGGCCAGCGCTAGTGTCAGTGAGGAAGATGTCAAGAAGGATAAGGTTGGGAAGAACTTTTGGTCGGGTGAGTAGCATGTGGTAGAGTGCGCTTTCGACTGTTTAGCAGGTGCTGACATTGCTTTCAGGTCATGGCGGTGCGGATAGGCAGCCGTAGTGCTCCCATATTGACGACCCTGTCGATAGACCCATGACGATGGCAGCGAAACAGATGCAGAGCCAGACGACCAGATGTACTACTAGAAGAGGATCCCAGCATGTATGACGAGAGCGAATTCAAGCGAGGCTGTACAGATTCATCTGCCGATCTACAGCTTACTTGACGTAGTCTTCTTCTGCCCGACCACTCTAACCTTCGCGCGCCCATTACTGAGACACACTTTCCCTCCCTTCACAGCCGTCACGAACCTCAGATCCTCAAACCCATCCGCATCCGCATTCCCCATTCTCCAGATCTGCGTAACCAGCGTCACGCCTGGCAATACCGGACTAGCGAACCTCGCAGCATATTGCTTGATATTCTGCGGATCGCTGCCACCCAGCAGCTTCAAAATGGCATGAGCAGTCGTGTTCCAGCTATACAAGCCATGCATAATCGCACCCCCAAATCCCATCGCCTTCCCAGGCTCAGGAGTAGCATGTAAAGGATTATAATCCCCATTCAACCGATACAGATGTGCCGCCTCCGCACTGATCGGATGCTCATACACAGCATCTGGCTCCCTCCCCTCCGGCGGCGGAAACCCCACCGTCTTGGGCCCCTTCGGCCCACCCCAATTCCCCTGCCCAACGAAGAACCCGGACCCAATCGCTCTACTGTACACCTCCCCCGTCCCTGCATCCACCAAATCATTCTGCGTCTCCATTACCGTCCCCGCCTTGCCCTTGTCGTAGATGCCTAGAACTTTACTCCTGATCTCGAAATTCTTGCCCTCGGACGATGTGGGGAGGGGCTTGTAGAATTCTATGAAGCGTTCGCCGTCGACTACGCGTTTGGAGTCAAGTTTGGGCGCGCCGGGGATGGAGCTGTTGGAGCTGGCGGAGGCGGCGTAGAAGTCGATTACGTCTGCGGAAGTTTTTTTGAAGGGCAGGATGATGGGGTAGGTGGGGAAGACGGCGAAGTTGGGGTGGAGTTCCTGTGTGGGTTGGTTGTTGTCAGTGAAGTCCTGCGGGTTGAGGTGAGTTGGATGGAGTGTACGTAGAGGAAGTGGAGTTCGTCGACTGTAGCTCCGATGCTGTTGGCGAAGAGAAGGACATCCCGCTTGTACCATGATACTGGTACGGGCGGGAACTCGTGGCCTGCTCCTGCTTCGCCTGGCATGGTGGATGTATTGACTTGTATGTTGCAATGCTGTGAAATCCCTAGGAGCAAGACAAACCCAATGTTTCTGTTGCTCTGTTGCTACATCTCTTCTTGCGGGGATCACCACTTATCTGGGGAACCGAGGTCTCACTCTCGGAACAGGGATTTGAGGTCGGCCGATTCGGAAGGCACGCCTGAACTTAGTCGTCGGCGGCAACAACACATTAAGCTCAACATCATCCCTCCCTTGTAGCCATGTCATCGAAAGCATTGCCATTCGTGAGATCTGTGTGGGAGTAGGTGAGCGCCCGCTCAAGCGGTCAATATGGACATTGGCTTATCAGAGCAGGTCCTTCCGAGCCAACTCGGGCTTGGAGCCAAGGTACGAGTCTCTTGATATCAGAGAATATATGGGCATGATGTTAATTATCCGCAGGCTCGTCGATGGCGTGCGTGCTATACAGTAGCAAGACAGTCCTCTCAGCTCATACGCTGACTGTGCCATCAGCTCAGGGTGACTGCAGCACGCCCAGGCGTCGTCAATTTTGAACTGGACATTGAAAAGGAGCACACCGTATGCCACAGGAATTTCCGGCAGCACGTAGGCAGCACGAAATGCTAAGGTCTCCTTCAGAACCGCCTGAACATCCTCCATGGCGGCACCCTAGCTTGCATGACCGATCTAGGCGGGTCCCTGGCCGTAGCATCGAGAGGACTGTTCGCTACAGGTGTATCAACCGACCTCTCAGGTGTGAAAGTAGAGTGATCCAATCACTCCACGTACAGGACACTGATTCGCGTCCGTAGTGACCTATCTCGCCTCCGGAGGCAAAGTAGGCGACCTGATCCGCGCAGAAGTCACCTGCGATAAATTTGGCAAGACTTTGGCGTATACTTCGATCAGATTTACGAATGCGAAGGACGAGCTCGTGGCGAGGGGGAGTCACACGAAGTCAGTAATTTGTTGGGCTGCTGAAGGCTTGTTGCTGATGAGTGCTAGATATGTTGCGCTTGCATGGAAGGATCCACAGAACATCACGGATGAGCTCTCGCCTAGGCCATGATGAGTGGTGACTTTGAGAAAACGACCGTAAGCCCCTGAATAACAGACACTTCTCTGGATTGAGAGTGAATAGATCATACATCACCGCCCATGCATCGCATTTTAGCAGAGAGAACAGAGACGCTTGCCGGCACACAATGAGTACTTCGTAATTCCCAGTCGACTAGGGGCCTAGCCACTGGATCGACTGATGTAGTGCCTAGTTCCTCAACATGATCAAGAAGCCCATGAGTCTCCATCAGCATTGCTGGGGCAAACAAGCTTGGTTACCATCGTTGTCTTCCGACCATTGAGCATTCAATTTCATAGCTATATACTTAGGTGGCATCTGACCTCCTCAAGCAGGCATCTGCACCATGCAAATCCAGCTACGCCGAGATCACATTGATGGGGACTGGCGAGTGGCAGGAGCAACCTCCCCTCGTCAAGCCGCAGCCGTAGCAGTAGCAGCAGTGGTAGATCGCAATACACAGAAAAGGATTGAGAGTTTGTTATGACCTTGCTCGACATGAAATATAAGGTAATCATGCCGGTGATAGGCTTCGCGAGCTTGTGGCCTCTTGACAGGACAGCGTTACAAGCCAACCCATGAATGCAAGCTGTCAGACATCCAAGTAACTTTCTCAAAATACCCTATACAGTGGATATCTAAGATTGCTGTATCATAATACATGGTTCAAGCTATCGCACGTGACGGTCGGCTCAGATGTGCCGGATTGGCGTGTTAAAGTTCCGTCTGTGTGATGTGCGCTCCGCCATGTGCATCTCTCCAAACCATGGGTTTTGCATGCAGCTACCGAAATTATATAAATCATGACGCAGGTCCCGCCAGATCACCACGACATTTATACAACGTGAGGCTTAGTCGGATGTACTTTTTGCAATATATTGTTTGTTGGTGGTCGTCAGGAGGAAGCTCGTATTCTTCGTGCCGCCTGCCCCAGAATTCACGGACGGGGAAAGGCGCGGCTTGTGAGGGCTGCGTGTCTTGCGTGTCTAGGCGTGTGGCATTATTCGCCCTGTCTGTCGCTGACAGCTCCTGCTCTATCCCTTTCCTGCCTGCCGTCTTTGCCATTGCATTCTTTCTTGCGCATCGTCACGCCTGTATAATATACTATTCAGCCAGTTGTCTTTTTGATATTTGAAACAATCAGAAAAATAGTTGCGAGGAGGCGCCGGGGCGCAGCGACACAGGATACGTCAGCGCGCACGTATTGTTGTCGTGTTGAAGACCTCCCTTGGGCTTTGCCAATTGCACAGCACGCAAGTCTTATATCGTCTGACCTTTGCGATCATTCACATTGCCCAAGATGAGGATACGGCGGCCCTCACCACTTCTTCTGCTGCTGTTGTCGGGCATTGCGCTGGCCGACCTAGACTCTCCTCGATCGGGCCGGCTGCAGAAGCGGGACAGCATCACACAGGATGAGATCTTCAACCTGAACAAAGTGCCGGGAGAAGCGGTGGGCAGGACCAAGAGCGACAAGCAGGCAGTCGTTGCAGAGCAGGCTCCCGCGCCGAAACCCACCAAGGCTTACGTGGGCACGGAGGATGCGCCTGTGGATGGGAAGGATGGCAAGCCTCACGCCGGGCCATACGTGGACACCACACCCGAGGAGCCAAAGACTGGCGAGACTGCGACGAAGACGGCCACGGCAAAGGCATTGCCCACGATATTGAAGAATCAGCTCGCGAATGGCGGCAGCACTGAGGATGGACTGAAGCTGGAGGACATTCCGGAGAAGATCGACGGTGTGATGAATGACGAGACACGGACTGCGCCGAAGAAGGGCACGACAGGCACGGAAGGCGGCATCACGGAGAAGACGAAGGAGCGGCTGGCGAAAGGCAATGCGGAGAACAAGCCCACCGAGCCGAAGGAGGCGCCGCCATTACCGCACAGCGAACAGGAGCGGATAGAACGGGAGCAGGCGAAGAAAGAGCCGGGCGGCAAGCAGGCGACGTCAACGAAGGACAGCGAGAAGGACGGAAAGGATGGTGAAGGGGCGGAGAAGAAAAAGGCTGATGGGTACGGAGCAGGACTGGGCTTGGAGAAGCCCACGGATCTGCCAGAGAAGCCGCACAACATCCCACATCCTGATGGCAAGGGAGGTAGCATTAGCACAGAAAGCGAGCCGCCTGTGGATGGAGGAAAGGGGAGCAGCTGGCTTCAGGATACCATGCCATACACGGAAGGCAAGAAGAGGCCGCAGGCTGCGCAAGCTGGTGGCATCACATCTCCTGGCACTGCAGGGGAGACCGAGTGGCATGAGTGGTTCCACTCCTTCGTGCTGTCTTTGACCATGATTCTCTTCTCCGAAGTGGGCGACAAGACCTTCCTCATCGCCGCACTAATGGCTATGCGACATCCGCGTCTTCTGGTTTTCTCGTCAGCGCTGTCAGCCTTGGTGGCCATGACTGTTCTCTCCGCCGTGCTCGGCCACGCCGTTCCCACTCTGCTGCCGAAACGCTTCACCACTTTCGCTGCCGCCATGCTGTTCTTCGTCTTCGGCGCGAGAATGCTTAAGGAAGGTTTGGCGATGCCCAAAGATAGCGGTGTAGGCGAGGAGATGAAAGAAGTCGAGGCTGAGCTCGAGGAGAAGGAGCACACCATCGCTCGCCGCACTTCGCGAAGCCACCGCAGCTCATCGGGAGTCTCGCCCTACGCGCTGGAGTCCGGTCGAGGAAGGTCTGCAAGCGTCAAGCTGCCTACTATTGAGCCCTCGCCTCCGTCATCAAGATCGCCGAGCCCCTCTAAGGATAGGACCGCGGGGATTGTGGCAGGTCTGACGAACTTGCTGGGCTTGATTCTGAGCCCGGCTTGGGTACAGACGTTCGTTATGACGTTCTTGGGTGAGTGGGGTGACAGGAGTCAAATTGCTACGATCGCTATGGCGGCTGGGCAGGATTACTGGTGGGTGACGCTCGGTGCGATTACGGGACATGCTTGCTGTACTGGTCTCGCGGTGATTGGCGGGCGTGCGTTGGCGGGGAGGGTGAGCATGAGAGTTGGTGAGTATCTTGAAATCACAAGCTTGTGCTGTGTTGGAAGCATTGCTGACAGAAAACCCTAGTCACCATCGGCGGCGCCATTGCCTTCCTTGTCTTTGGCGTGATTTACGTCTACGAGACTGTTGTCGAGGCCTCGTAGATCTCTATACACTCAACAATAAGCCAGCCATCTTTATCACTAGCGCACACACATACTAATATAACGGCTGGACTCGGCAACTGCGGAAGGAATATTCCTGGGACGCATTTCAATGGGGTTCGCGTGGCCGGTCGACGTTGCGAAACGTACTGCTGGTCGAAGTTCGCGTCGCGGTTGCATTGCATTGTTTGGCAAGGCAAACTTGTAGCGGGAGAGGCATTTTTCGCTCGGGGATTCGGCAGGGCGGCTATAAACGGGCATTGGTCTGGGAATTGGGGCGGGCTCGGATGTGTATGATTGTGGGAGGCTTTGACTGTGTTAGTAGGAGGGAAAAAATTTATGTATGAGGAAGGCACGATTTTCTGGAAAGCCAAGCCACATATTCCCCTTCACGATTCGTTGATCATGTTTGCATGTTGATCGCGGGGTCTCTGCCTTCATCACCTCGAACTTTTAAATACCACCGCTCCTCCCAAGTTGCCATTTCCACAACACAACCAAAAAAAACCACGCAACCATGCACCCCCTCCTCCACCCCCTCCTCTCCCCATCCAAAAACCCCTACGACCCCCCACCCCTCCTCCACACCCTCCTACGCCACCCCCTCCACCTCCTCCTCCACCTCCTCGACTTCACCCTCTCCCTCCTCCGCCCACCACCCCCAAAACACCCTCAACGAAACCCACCAATCCGTCTCGTCTGCCTCTCCGACACGCACTCCCTTACCCTCCCCGCCTCAGAAATCCCAGATGGTGACATCCTAATCCACGCCGGGGACCTCACGAACGATGGCACACCTGAAGCGATTCAGGAACAGATTGATTGGTTGGACGCACTACCTGGGTTTGAGGAGGGGGGGAAGGTGGTGGTGGCGGGGAACCACGACTACTTCCTCGATCCGCGGAGTCGGAAGTTTTTGGCCCAAGGGACGGAGAGAGAAGGGAAAGTGGAGTGGAAGTCTCTGCACTACCTCCAGAACTCTGGTGTCACGCTGAGGGTGAGGGGGAGGGAGGTGAGAATTTTCGGGGCACCGCAGACGGCGTGTGGAGTTGAGTATTTCGCGTTTCAGTACCCGCCTGGTCATGACGCCTGGACCGGTACTATCCCCCATGACGTGGATGTGCTTGTTACGCATGGGCCGCCGAAATTTCTGCTTGACTTACCTGCAGCGCTGGGCGATAAGTTCCTATTGAAGGAAGTCCGGAGGGTTCAGCCGCGTGTTCACGTTTTCGGGCATGTGCATGCGGGACGGACGGATTTTATTGGGGGGTTGAGAAGGGGGATGGTGGATGTGAGGTGGGGGAGGGGAAGGGAGGTTTTGGAGAGGGGATTGCGGAGGGGTGAGGAGGGTGGTGGTGGGTGGTGGTGGGTTTTGGATTTGAGGTGTTGGATAGATGTGGTGGAGGTGGTGGGGTTTGGAGTGCTGAGGGTGGTTAGGGAGAGGGTTTTTGGTGGTGGTGGTGGTGGGGGGAGGGGGATGACGACGTTTGTGAATGCGAGTTTGATGTTTAATAATACGGGGAGGTTGGGGAATAGGGCGCAGGTGGTTGAAATTTGAGGGGGTTTTGACGCAGGTGGAGTGGGGGGAAGGGATATGGGAGAGTTCGAGATTTGCGTCTACGGAATAGGCATCTACAACTTATACCTCCCTGCCCCATTCTGCCCTCCCCCAGCACCCGCCTTCGCCTCCCTCCCCTCCACATCCGTAACCCTCCCCTTCTTCCCAATCACCTTAACCCCACCTTTCTTCAAATCCGCCAAAACCTCACTCTTCCCCTTCTTTCCCTTCCCACCACTACCAACCTCACCCTTACTTCCCTCTGGCACCGCATTCCCACTCTCCTTCCTTATCCTCTCCTTCGTCCTCCTCCTTCGCCTCTTCTTCTCCTCCCTCGACAACTCCTCCCTCGCAGCCGGCAACCCAGATTTGCCCGAGACCTCCTCGTTGACGCCTTTATTCGCTTCGCCGCCTTTGTAGACTTCCTGCGGTGCGAGCTGGCTGGCTCCTGCCACGGCGTCGCCGGCGGATGGGCGGGCGTCTTCCATGGTGATGGTGGGTGCGTCGACACGGACTTCGAGTTGAGGTGCTGGAGCCTTGGGGCGGAAGTGCCAGGAGCTGAGGCTGTCGAGGTCGGATCGAATTTTGTTCCAAAGTGCGGAGATCTCGGCTTCTTCTTTCTTGAGCTTCTCGTCTTTGACATCGACGAAGTTCGGGTCGGTGCGACGGAGATGTTCTTCCTCGTATTCTTCAGCTAGACCCTTCTGGCTCTTGTTGTTGTCGAGCTCAAAGTCCAGCTTTCCTCTACGTCCATCTTTGCCAGTGGCAAGATCGTCGGGACGTCGACGGATGATGTCTTGGAAGTCGTGGTTCAGGATGCGGCGCTTGATGAGCTCCTCGATGCTTTCGCTGACTTCAGCAGTGATGACGGGGACTGGCTTGCCCGTGCGCTCGAACTCCAAATCCTCTTCCAACAAGCTGTTGAGCGGACGATCGGCTGCTCGTGCTTCACCAGAGAGTGTCCATTCTCGTTTGGCCACATTGGCGGCCTCGAGCTTGCGGATCTCTTCTTGGAGGGCAGCTTTCCGACGTTCGTGGGTGGAGCGCCGGGAGCGTGGGTCTGAGGGGTTGAGCTTCTCCTCCTCCGCATCATCTTCCTCTTCTTCAGACTCGTCGAATAGGTCCCGATGGACGGCATCAGCCACACGCTCGATGTCGCCATCATCCCCATCCTCATCGGCCTTAGCATTTGGTGCAGATTCAGGGAAATTGTGCGGGTTTAGTCGGCCTTTCTTATTCTTTTTCTTCTTCTGTGCCGGCGGAGCAAAGAAGTCGGCGTACATGACATCGTTAGTGTTGCCCAGACCCATATCGCCCATGCCATCCATCTCGCCACCATCCATGCCTTCATCTTCGTCTTCGCTCTCCGCGTCTGGATCGCCAAAAGTCGGGCCATTCTCTTCATCCTCTTCTTCATCCAATTCCTCAGCTGCAGGCCCCACTTTGCCGTCACCCGCACCTGCTCCAGCTAGAGGATCAGCGTCCCAATCGACGTCTTCTTCGTCGCTCGCGGCACCATCGTCGTCACCTCTCGCATCCTGCTGCTCCAGGAATTCGGACTGCTTGTTGAAATTGTCGATGGAGAAGAAGCCGTCGTTCAGGCCAAACTTGTCATTGACGAACTCTTCTGCAGGCTCGTCATTGTCGCCGCCCTCTCCATCCAGCTCGTCTTCATCCATATCCACATCATCATCATCATCATCATCTGCATAGTCATCCTCCTCTCCACCTTCGGCAGCATCAAGCGCCGCATCTAGATCGTCCTCGTCCTCGTCCTCATCATACACCGCATCCTCGTCATCGTCTACACCTTCCACCTCATAGTCCAGTCCTTCCTCGCCCAGATCGGAATCTTCCTCGGCGTCCAACTCCTCCGCCGTTGCACTCAAGTCCTGCCTGCCCTGCGCCTCCAGCACTCCCCGCTCCGCTTCTGCCCGCGCCGCCTCGATCACCCGTCGCGCCTGCTCCCACACCTGCTCCGGGCCAAAACCGTCGGTGTGGATCTGTTTCAGGCGCAACACGTCATTCTCGTCAGCTGCTTCACCGCGCTTTCTCTTCTTGCGCGCTTCCTGCTGCCGTTGTTGCTGCACATTGCTCACGTCTGCGGCAAGCGGATCAAGTGCATGTTTGAGGTACGCGAGAGTGTCGGTGTAGAGTGGTAGCGACGGCTGGAGGAAGGCATGCGGCGAGTCGGTCAGACTCGAGATGAGCGCTGCCATGTTTGCGACTCAATGTTACAAAACTGATCAATTCTCGTCTCAAGTTCTCCAAGAAAAAGTTCCCAAGCAGCTCGGTGATCTCGGATCTTGATCCGAGACAGCACGCTAGTGAAACCCTGAATCTACAGCAGTAGTATGAACATCTTGCATTGCTCCTTGCACTTTACTTTCCCGGCCTTGGAGATTTACGTTGATGGTGTGAGCGACCATCTACGACTCCATCGACACTGACGAGAGTCGATCGATCAAAAACGATCCAGCATGGAGCAATAACAATTCTGGTCTAAACAACAACACCAACCCCTGAGGGAAGAGGACCATCGCTTGGCATTCGATGAAGAATGTCCAGTCCAAAGCGCGGCGATGACTCGTCGCGTCCTTTCCTAGACGCCGGTCGGACTAGTGAAGATGACTTGGAACTCTCAGAACTCGATGCCAATGGACACCCAGACGGTCCACCCGATCGGGTCTACGTCCACCCAGATGCAGGCCCACCACCCGCTCAAGGCAAGAGATCACCCTTGACAGTCGGCATCGCCCTGCTAGTCTGCGTGATAGGCTTCACAATCAACACGGAAGCCACAGCCTACTTCGAAGACGAACTAGGCTGGAAGAAACCCTTCGCGACCCTCTACATCACCCACGGCGCCCTGATCCTCCCCTGGCTCTGCCACATCGCCTGGGATCGATACCACACCCACAAAACAACCCCCTACATCACCTGGGTCCGGACCTACAACAACCACCTCCGCGCCTCCATCAGCACCGTCGACGCCTACGCCACCGACGCCCCCAAACTACTCCTCTACCGCAAACGCTCCGGGCCCCTCGACTTCCTCGCCACCGCCACCGCCATCCTAACCCTCGTCCTCACCACAAGCGGAATATCCTGGTTCCTCTCCCTCAGCCTCACGACCCCCTCCGACCTAACCGCCATCTACAACTCCGCCACTTTCTTCGCCGCCCTCTTCAGCATCCCCCTCCTCCACGAACACCTCCGCTGGCCCTCCATCCTCGCCGTCGCCCTCGCCCTCATCGGCACCTTCGTAATCGCCTACGGCGACACGACCGCCACCCACGATACTTCCAACCCCGTCGGAACAAACCGGCTAGCCGGCAATCTCATCGCCTGCATCGGCGCCATGGCCTTCGGCCTCTACGAAGTCCTGTTCAAGAAATGGGCGTGCTCTAGCCAACCATCCACCCAACCCATGGAGTCCCTCCCCCTAACCTTAGCAGCAAGCGCCCTAACAGGCTTCTACACCCTCGCGACGCTCTGGCTCGCCCTCCTCCTCCTCCACATCTTCTCCATCGAGACCCTCGAGCTGCCCAGCCCGTACGCCGCGCTCTGGATCCTGATCGCCGTGCTCGCCGGCTCCATCTCCATCACCCTGCTCGCCGTGCTCGTAATCTGGACCGATCCGATCTTCGGCAGTTTCGCAAACGTGCTGAGTGTATTCTTTGTTGCGCTGTCGGATTGGCTGTTCTTTGATTTGAGTCCGAGTCTGGCGACGTATGCGGGGGGAGCGCTGGTGGTGGTGGCGTTTGGGTTGTTGGCTTGGGATACGTTTGGTGGTGGTAGTGGTGGTGGGAGGAAGGGGCATGGATAGACGGGACCCAAGTCGTATGAAATTCAGATTCGCAGTACTATCAAACTGGGTATCATGCCTGTTAACATCCGTCCTCTGTACTCAGTCTTCTGGTATTATAGACTCATCGCGCTGTCATGTCTTCAATCACACCATCATACATTTCGACCACACATTATTCGAACTGTCCTTCTTCACATTTTCATCATCGTCTCGGCGTCGCAACCATCATCATATCCACGGGAAAATGAACAGCATGCGACACCAACTTCACTCCCCTCAACGGATCCGCCATCGCCCAGTCAAAATGCCGCATCAACTACGCATAACGTTAGCCACCCTGACGTTCACCACTCCTCAACGTAAAAGTAAAAGATTCAACTCACCTCAACCACACTCTTCTCCAACTCCATCATCGCAATATGCTGCCCCAAACACTTGCTCCTCCCCGCCGAGAAAACCGTATCCACCGTATTCCTATACACCGCCCTCGTCGCCGCATCAACCTCTACCCACCGATCCGGGCGAAACAACTCCG
The DNA here is from genome assembly GCA_007113905.1 of Teratosphaeria zuluensis. Taxonomy (NCBI): domain Eukaryota; kingdom Fungi; phylum Ascomycota; class Dothideomycetes; order Mycosphaerellales; family Teratosphaeriaceae; genus Teratosphaeria; species Teratosphaeria zuluensis. The sequence goes on from VCMQ01000002.1 coordinate 1,189,929, forward strand.
CATCTGCGCCGAAAATCTTCGGGTTCCGGCAAAGCGACTGGTCGCAGATGCCGAGTTCAGTGCCCTCGGGGTAGTAGATCCCCTTTATAGTATCCCCCCCGCGAGGGGCGAGTTTGGCTTTCGTGCCGAAGAGGGGCGGGTACATGCGGATGGCTTCCCAGATCGTGGCGGTGAGGTAGGGGAGTTTCTGCGTTTCGGCGTAGGTGGCTATAGGGGTGGAGAGGTGGTTTTGGGTGGTGGCGGTGTCGATTTCGGTGCGGAGTTTGGTGTAGGCTTGTGGGGTGCCGGTGAGGAGGAACATGGTCATGCGGAGGACGGTGGCGACGGGGTCGGTGCCAGCGACGATCATGAGGAAGGATTCGGCTTCGACTTGGAGCTTGCTGAGGCCTTTTTTGACGAGGTGTCCGAGCATGTCGTTGCGGGTTTTGGCGTTGGGGCCGTAGCGCTCGGCGATGGCGGTGTGTGCGAATCCGAGGGCGGCGCCGAGGCCGCTTTTGTCGGTGGGTTTGGGCGCGGCGAGCCATTGCATCAGGGGGCTGTGCAGGATTGAGCGGATGGTTGCGTGGTTGACTTGGAGCTCTAGGAGGCCCATGAATTCGGATGTTTGTTTGCCGTAGCCCCATTTGTCGGCGTTGTCGGCCATGAAGCCGAAGGGTCGCCCGAAGGCGACGGTGCTGAGGACATCGAGGGTGAAGAAGTCGGCTACTTTGGAGAAGTCCATGGCGATGTTGCTGTAGTTGTCACGCATGAGCTGGAGGAGCTCTAGGATTCGCGCGTCCATATCGGGCTCCAGGGTGTCGATGTCTCGGCCGTAGTACTGAGAGAAGAATTAGTTGTGCTCCCATCCACGTGGCAAGGCGAGGCTTACTGCGCCGACTTCTTTGCCTTTCAATTCTGCATGCAATTTCTCATCGCGAGTCGAGAAGACCGTGTCTTGCCGTGGGTCCATGCGCACACCGTCGTACCACGAACTCCTGCTCCATTTCGACCCTGGCGCGTTCAGATGCCGCACCACATCTGGGTCATTGCTGATGAGCAGATTGGGTCCAATCCTGCAGGGCGAGCCTGTGCAATGTCAGTGACCGCCACGCGCCCATCAATTACTCCAAGTCGAATGCCCACCATATTTCTCGATTCCATCAATCTCAGCCTTGTACAAGGTCGACTTCGTGGCCTTCCAGAACATCCACGCCCGGCTGAAGGCCGCGAGAGGCGGGCCATTGAATTGACGTAGTTTGCGATAATTAACGATTGTGCCAATGCAAAAGTACGAAAGCAGAAAGAGCAGCAGTAGAAGGAGGAGCGGACCCATGACTAGGAGGACTGCAGCTCGCCCGGAAGCTGTCCCAGATCTCTGATCGTGCGCCCCAGCTTTACCGCGTCGTCGGGTCCTGCTCAGAATTCATTATGGATAGACGTGTCACAAAAGTCGAAGGAAGCAAGACATGGCCATGTCATACGATGAGCTTCGCTTCTGTTTATTTGCTGCTGCTGCTGTTGAACTACCCCTCGCGCCCAGCATATCCCCGTCGCATCGGCTAACGGCAGTGCAGCAGCGCAGGGTGCAGGCGAGCACTTTGCAGAGCATAGGCGAAAAGCGCGTGCTGCAGCGTGCTCAGGTGTGCCGCTTAGAGGCTGCGGCGCCGTCTAGATTGCCGTCGCCCGCATTAGAGTGTGATTTTCCGGCCCGCTGTTGGGCACAAGCCGGCGCCTCGCACCGCATGCGACAAGGGCATGAGGCTTGCACCTGCATATCGCGATTTCTGTACCGACACGCTGGAACCCCCGAGGCCAGACATGGACGGTAGTAGGACTCGCGTTCATGCTGATCCCCCCTCATCATCAGCATCATGTCCATCATCATCTTCCGGGCCTGGAGATATCGCACACGCGTCTCGAGATATGGCACATCGACCTGAGAGCCACGACTCTGGCGTCTTCAGCGCGCCGCCAAGCATTACCGAGGGGCAGTCCGGCTCATCTGCCGATGTACACACCATCCCACAGCAGGCCGAAGCCGAAGATCCTGAGCAGGTCGCAGACGCGGCGGATCCGTTGCCTGGGCAAGCGATCGAGGCGATAGACGACAGCCAGAGCGAAGGCGGTGATTCGGGTTATGACGAGAAGTCGCTGTCGACCGCGTCGCTACGGTCAAGCATATTCGATTACGAGCACGAGTTTGGCCGATCGTATCATTCCTTCAGGCGTGGCAAATATGTGCTTCCTAACGATGAGCTGGAGCAGGATAGAATGGTGAGTCTGTTGTGTTTTATGCTGTGCTTTGCCTCTTTCTGCGACAACCTGGAACACTTGAGCCTACCTCAGTCTGTATAGATGGGAGCAGAGATGGCGAGGTCACAACGTGAGGTGTAAAATGTGTATTTGATCTGACAGGAACCAGGACATCCACTACCACGCTCTGCGACTCACACTAGACAACAAGCATTTCGTAGCACCACTCGACTCCCCAACAGCCATCCTCGATGTCGGAACCGGAACCGGCATCTGGGTCATGGACGTTGCCGACGACTTCCCTGCAGCCCACGTCGTCGGCATAGATCTGTCCCCCATACAACCCACCGCCGTCCCACCAAATGCCGAATTCCAAATCATGGACGCAGACGAGGAATGGGATTTCGGGTCTCGCTTCGACTTCGTACATACACGGCTGATGGGCGGCTTCTCCATCAAGTCCTGGCCGCACTTCTACGCGCAAGCCTTTGCGTCCATGCAACCTGGCGGCTGGGTGGAGAACCAAGAGTTCGATGTTCACTTCGGATGTGATGATGGCACTCTACCTGCCGACTCGTCTGCGAATCACTGGGCTGAGCTCTGGGGCGAAGGCATCCGGAATCTGGGTCTTGAGAGTCGAATGTTCCCGGAGCGAATGATGCAGCAAATGCAGGATGCTGGGTTCATCAATGTCACGTATAGGAAGTATAAAATGCCGATTGGAGAGTGGCCGAAGAATAAGCGGTTACGAAAGGCTGGCTTGTTCAATATGATTGGGATGATTGATGGGCTCAGTGGGTTGACGGTTAAGACGTTCACGCATGGTTTGGGGTGGTCGGAAGTGGAGACCGAGATTTTGGTGGCGAAGGTCAAGGCCGAGATGCAGAATCGTAGGATTCATACTTATTTTCCGATACATGTGATATATGGACAGAAGCCGTCGATATGATGTGACGAGCGATATAGCGAGATGCCAGCTTTGAAAGTGTTGTTATGCTATAGAATTTTGTAGATATTGAAGATTCTGTGCATTTGTTCACGGGCTATCTTGGAGAGACGTTGGCTGCGATCATGCGATGTTGAGACTCTAGGTCCAGCATGGGGACTTTGTGGAGATGGGTCCGGGTTGACGATGCCGCAGGAGGCGTGGTATGGTGTCGACGGCGCGGTGCGTCCAACCGTCAATCAGCTGCAGCGAGGCTGGGTTGGTGTCAGAGCCAGGTATTGTCACCCGCTTGAGGCATCAATCTTCTGGTATGGGATGTCGATCAGCTTAAGTATCGGCGTCGGTCGCATCAACGCCAACCGCACCATTGTCAACCTTGTCAACGTCAATTGCATCAACGTCAACCGCATCAACGTCAGCCGCATCAAATGCCACCCGCAATATGGTCATCCGCCTCCGTGGATTACATACCAACATCAACCACTTACTCAGCCGATGGCGTTGTGAAGACCGCCGCCTAGGCAACATGCTCTCGTGGAGTCCCGTCTTTCAGAAGCCTGCTACGTAAGGATGCAGAGTTCTGCACGCTCAAACAACGCCGCAATCATAAGAGGCGGCATCGAATCCACCACCCTCGTCTGAACTGCATGCCGCAACTTAGCACTCAGCTCTTTGCAGCAGTACCTCAACTTCCAAATATGCGCCTTCCCCAAGCAAGGTGCCTTTCCAACATGCTCGTTATGCACAAGTGCGAAATGGCAATCATTCATCTCCGAATGCCACCAGACAGACCGAACATTCCGCTTCGGATCAAGTCTGTGGTTGGTGAATGGTTGCGTCAGGCTGTACCCAGGCCCAAACAACCCGTAGTCGGCGATGTGAGCATACATTTCCTCCACCTCGCCCGCCTGCCATCTATAATTCGGCCACCACTCGTCAATCAAGCCCCTAAAACGAAGCTGCCACCGCCGACGAATCTTCTCCCAAGCAATCTGCGGCTGACCTCGAAGGTGCACCGGCATCTCCGCCTGCAGCCGAATCTGCACGGTCAACATCTCCCTCACCATCGTAGCGAGGCTCTCCTCAGGCGACTGGAAACCTGCGTCGAGCTGCTCGGACGCTTGGTCGTTCGAGCGGACGTAGCAGGCGGCGAAATCGAACATCCAGTCGAAGGAATGGTGGAATTCGTCTGCTGCGGCGTTGTTGTAGGAGGCTCCGGTGGCTGAGATGAATGTTTGCAGAGCCGAGAGGATGGTCATGTTTTTGAAGTTGAGGCGGGAGAGGTCTTGTTCGAGGCGGCGGGAGTGCTTCGTGGCGATTTTTTGGGCGAGGGAGGTTGAGTGTTTCTTGATGTATTGGTGGTAGGCCTTGTTGGTGCGAGAAATGCTGATGAGGTTGAGAGCAGTCAGGTTGTTGAGGACCATGTCCATGAGTTCCGGTGGTAGATCCGATAGTCTGCAACAAATGTCGAAGGCTGGGTCGGAAGTGCGTATCGATGCCATGGTGCGTGATGTAGGCTGTGATCGGTCGAATGTGATTTGTGTCGACGATTGCAAGTATGCTGAATTCAGTGTCGAGATTGCGCCTTAAACCTGAGGAGATACCAAGGAAGTGCCAATCGTGAATGTGAACATATAGGATGGGTCGCTGCAATAAAGTTCTCTGTTTCAGCACCATAAGCCATCTGGGAGGTAATGCCAAAGCGCAACATCACGAAATGAAGCTTACTCATTCGATAAACACAAGCCAACAGCGCTTGAACACGGCAATCGTCGGAGGTCAGATAAATATTGAGAGTTGTTGCTGTGGTAAGATGTGGCACTACCTACTGTTCCTTGCCGTTACATACTTTCACGTCCTCGCGAGTCGAAAAGGCACGCACAATCCAGCCCTTTGATTCACCTCCGCGACTCGGATCGGCCTCATGAGGTACCCTTACAGATCATCTGCGACCTCGCATCGCGATGATTATGCGGAAAGCAGAACATTATGTGTAGCCTCTGCAGCTTTCGACCAAACTACGTGGTGGCAGACTGATGCATCAATAACTTGTGAACTTCCCAATGTCCACTCTCAAACATCCAGTAGAGGTCGTTGCGAATGCGCTTCCATTTCTCTGCATCGCCTGTTATGTTTGCGTTGGTGATATCGAATCCAAGTCCGGAGATGCCCCAGCCTTTTTGCGGTTCGAATATCAAATAGGATATGGTGCGAGGATTGATGTATAGCGGTGATACTTCTTCACTGTAATCCTCAATAGCGGCGTCAATGCACCACATCAACTCATCCGCGTGTGAGTCCTGCCACAAATAGTTCGCTATGAAGTATTCTCCGGCGATTGTCTCGCAATGCAGGCTCATTAGCGCGCCCATGATATATTCCACGCGCTCTGTCGTGCAGCAGTCTTCCGTCTGGGGAGTCTCACCAAGCCCGGGATGTATCAGCCAGAGCTTCGCAAACACTTCCCACCATGGCGGCATTTCTAGTGGGTGGTCAAATCATCTCTCACGTGATGCTCCGATATCTTGGACAAAATGCATCACAGCGGCGACATGTCCTTTCCCGTGAGGTCTAGCTGGCGTTCTAAGAATCGTGTATGCTCGTTGATCATCCTGCGGGCTTGGTGGTTGTCGTCCTGCCTGCTCGCATCCGTTGTGATCCAAGCGAACTGAAGCCGGCAAGTGGTTTTCGCTGATTTATGTTGGCAGTGATGTTATTGCTGGCCGTCGTTGAATGTCATGAGATCCTGGAAGTTAGTCAAACAGCTCGCTTTACACTAAAGAGAGGAAGACCGAGTTTGCAATTCATCGTTGACTATCCCTGAGTCACGACAGTGTTTGGGTGTTGCCCGGCTGTCAAGAAGTCTGCTCCGCGTATGCAGTACCGAATTCTCGGTATGCCTTTAGATTACCCAAATCTACACATGGGTGGCACAGTAGAATCTTGATGATCAGAATCATGGCGCACACATGTCGATCAAGCACATTTCCGCCTTCAGTACCAGTCATGACCTCCTTGTCGATTAACTGATTACAAGCTTTCGAAATCAACGCCAATATTGCGAGTTGAGTACCTAAAGTCTTCTGCTCAAATGGCAGTCTGGTCAAGTTCATCTCCAGCTTCACAGCCATGAGGTCGGCAACAGAAGATCAGGACATTCATCGGGTATCTTCGCTGACGACACCCCGATCAAGAGCGTCCAGACAAGCTGAACATGACAGTGTTGTGATATTCGTCAAGGTCGTGTCGCCGACGCGCCTTCTTCTAGGTAGTCGACTATACAGCCTAGAAATGCAGCTGTATGATGGTGTGCTTGCTGACAGTCTTCAGCGTGCGGCTGTTGCTATGTCCCATCCTGGGAAGCGGTCCAAACCGTGGGCGAGCATGATTGTTGTTGACAGTCGGGTTGATCTTCGCTGACCGAGCTGCTTGTTGAGCGTTGGCCGGTGCCAGAAGTGATGGCTCAAAGCTATAACGTGTCGTAAGCACTTTGATGGCTTGGAAGCGCCGACTCTGCTAACAAAGCAGTGCGCTGACTATAACGATGCTTACGATATCCTGGAAAGCCTCATTGCTCGTTTTAGTCCTTGCAGTGGTCCTTCTGCACCATGATTCCGCTGAATGGCTCGTAAATAGGCTGAGGGAGCTGGTCACGACTTCTGTCTCGGTGCTCGCGTCATCGGGGTTTCTAAAAAGTTATCGCGGGGCAGATACAATATCAAGATCAGACCCCACCGCCGTCGACACTTCTTTCTCTCACTACACTACTTTACAACCCATTGAAGTTTGCCAGACTACACAGACAGACAAAATGGTAAGTCAGGACCATATCATCTGCTTGGGGCCGACACTTCTGCAGAAGGGGTGCTACAATGGCTTGAAGCCGATACCGGTATAAGCCTAGTATCGTTCCAACAGAATCGGAGAGGATGCTCAGAAGCCTGCCACATTGTCCACTGGCAGTCACTCGATCAATGGGCATTGTACTGACATGGCGCTCCACAGGTTCAGTCATCAGTTCTCGGCTTTCCTCGTATGGGCAAGCTGCGTGACCTCAAGAAGGCCACTGAAGCATACTGGTAAGCTCTCAATGGATTGGCTCTTTGCCATTATGCTAGTCTACTTGGACCAGTCTGTTGACGACTTTCACAGGGGCGGCAAGCTGTCCGCCGACGAGCTTCTCGCAGAGGGCAAGAGACTCCGTCTCGAGCACTGGAAGATCCAGAAAGACGCCGGCGTCGACCTCATCCCCTCCAATGACTTCGCATACTACGACCAGGTCCTTGACCACATCCAGCTCTTTGGCGCTGTGCCAGAGCGATACAGCAAGCACAAGCTCTCCCAGCTCGACGAGTACTTCGCCATGGGACGAGGACACCAGAAGGATGGCATTGACGTCCCATCGCTGGAGATGGTGAAGTGGTTCGACTCAAACTACCACTACGTCAAGCCCACTCTGCAGAACAACCAGACTTTCAAGCTCAACGCCGACCCAAAGCCAGTGAGGCACTTCCTCGAGGCAAAGGAGGCTGGCATTGTCACCCGTCCGGTCATTCTCGGTCCAGTCTCATTCCTCCACCTCGGCAAGGCAGACCGTGGCCAGAACGTTGACCCGATCACCCTTCTCGACAACCTTCTCCCAGTCTACGAGCAGCTGTTCAAGGAATTGAAGAAGGCTGGTGCCGAGACTGTCCAGGTTGACGAGCCGGTCCTCGTGTTCGACCTGCCCAGCAAGGTCAAGAACGCCTTCAAGCCGGCGTACGAGAAGCTCTCTGCTCTGCAGGGCTCTGACGGTTAGTCGACCTGGATTACTTAGTCTAATAACGCAACTCTCGTTCTAATTTATATTTCCAGGTCCTCAAATCGTCCTCGCCACATACTTCGGCGACATCGTCCACAACTTCGACGTTGTTGACGCCGCCCTCCAGAACACCTACGCCCTTCACATTGACCTCGTCCGCCATCCCGAACAACTTGAGAAGGTCATTCAGCACCTCGGCCCCAAGCAGATCCTCTCCGCTGGTGTCGTCGATGGTCGTAACATTTGGAGGAACAACCACCAGAAGAGCATTGAGATTCTCGAGACCGCGATCCAGAAGCTTGGCAAGGAGCGTGTCATTGTTGCAACCTCATCTTCACTGCTGCACACACCACACACTCTCGAGAGCGAGAAGAACCTGGATCCTGAGGTCAGGAACTGGTTCGCTTTTGCTACCGAGAAGGCTTCTGAGGTCACTGTTCTGGCCAAGGCTGTCACTGAGGGCCCTGCTGCCGTCAAGGCCCAGCTTGAGGCAAACGCTGCTGCTATCCAGAGCCGCGCCACATCCAAGCGCACCAACAACCCTGATGTCAAGAAGAGGCAAGAGGCAGTCAAGAAGGTAAGACAGCTGGCGTGACGCTCCATTGACTAGGGCGGAATAGCGCTAACTCTCATTCAGGCCGACTACGAGCGCAAGTCCGCCTTCCCCACTCGTTACGAGGCACAGAAGCAGCACCTCAAGCTGCCAATCTTCCCTACCACCACCATCGGCTCTTTCCCGCAGACCAAGGAGATCCGTATCCAGCGCAACAAGTTCACCAAGGGCGAGATCACCCCTGAGGAATACGAGAAGTTCATCGAGAAGGAGATTGACGAGGTCGTCAAGATCCAGGAAGAGCTTGACCTTGATGTCCTTGTCCACGGTGAGCCAGAGCGCAACGACATGGTGCAATACTTCGGTGAGCGCCTCGACGGCTATGCCTTCACTACCCACGCTTGGGTCCAGTCCTACGGCTCTCGCTGTGTCCGCCCACCAATCGTTGTTGGTGACGTTTCGCGTCCAGCCCCGATGACCGTCAAGGAGAGCAAGTACGCTGCCAAGGTCAGCAAGAAGCCCATGAAGGGTATGCTTACTGGCCCGATCACCTGCTTGCGCTGGTCTTTCCCTCGTGACGATGTCCACCAGTCCGTCCAGGCTGAGCAGCTCGCCCTTGCCTTGCGCGACGAGGTTGTCGATCTCGAGAAGGCAGGCATCTACGTCATCCAGGTCGACGAGCCAGCTCTCCGTGAGGGTCTGCCTCTTCGCGCTGGTTCCGAGCGTGAGAAGTACCTTCAGTGGGCCGTTGACAGCTTCAAGCTCTCCACTGCCGGTGTAGAGGACTCTACCCAGATCCACTCCCACTTCTGCTACTCCGAGTTCCAGGATTTCTTCCACGCCATCGCAGCTCTTGACGCTGATGTGCTATCCATCGAGAACTCCAAGTCCGACGCCAAGCTTCTCAAGGTCTTCATCGACGAGGCATACCCACGCCACATTGGCCCCGGTGTCTACGACATCCACTCTCCTCGTGTCCCACCGGAGGCCGAGTTCAAGCAGCGTATTGAGGAGATGCTGCAATACCTCAAGCCAGACCAGCTCTGGATCAACCCCGACTGTGGTCTGAAGACTAGGCAGTGGAAGGAGACCAAGGAGGCTTTGACCAACATGGTCAACGCTGCCAAGTTCTACCGCGAGAAATACGCCAACAAGGCGTAAATCATCTCGTCTTATGATGGACACGACTCGAGAGCTAGAAAGTTTGGTGTGCCTCTGGATGGGGTCGAAACATGGAATGGCGTTAGGTGATGGGTACGAAAGGTTCATTCAACATAAGATACCCAGAGTCTTTCAACACGGTTGCTACTATAGCGATGGCGTTCAGTAAAGGTTGACTATAACGATAAAAGTTTCATGTTGCTCCATGATCTCAACGATCGAGCACTGCTGTAGTAGTAGCTAGAGAGGTTAGCGTTACCTCGAGAATGGTATGGAATTACGAGGCATAAGCTATATCAACTCATGTCAGTCTTGAGCCGCAGCGGAGACCATGCCAGGCACTTGAACGTATGCCTCCATCTCCATCAGTCTCACTCTT